>CM062605.1:14352895-16852895 GCA_031470985.1 Agastache rugosa | reverse complement strand
TGCATAGTCAAACAATAAATAAGGGCATATTAAGAAATTTACTATATAAATTTACTTTTCCAATAACTTTTCTTAATCCTTGTGAAAATTTCAATCCGCCTATATAAATGGGACGGAGGGAGTATTAATTAATTAATTACTTGTGTATTCATGTATTCGAATTCATGTATTGGTTCAAAATGAACTGTTACTCATATAATTACTAATTTGTTCAATTCGTTTGGTAAAAGTGATTAGTTTTAATATATTTTTATAATTGTGGTTTATATTATCTTTGCTATGCCTAAATAATTATTATCGATGCCATGTCCTTCCCTTCCCATCATCATTTCTTCACATCGTGCAGACTGCAGTTCATTATCCTAAATTGATAAAAAGAATTGCCTCTTTAGGTATTTTATAACACCTAAATTATTTTTTGGGAAGCGTAATTAAGTTAGAGGTTATATGGACAAAATTTAGTTATTTGACAAAGACAATATATTTGTTTTGTGTAGGAAATTGTCAAATGGATTTTGGAGGAGTCAACACTATGATGCGGTCATAATTATATATTTAAGCATTATTTATTTAACTAAGAATTGATTTGTTGTGTGTTTTTATCGAAGAACATTAGGGAAAGAGTTCAACGATCTAAAGATGAATACGATCCTTTGTACGAGACAGTAGGAAGAATTAATATTATGCCGGAATCACTAGACAAAAAAAATAAGCAAAAAGGACTCGAGATATATCGTTTCTTTTTACCTCTATATATATGATAACAATTAATGAAATTTTGTGGTCACCATTTGGGGTGTGATCAGCAATAGTCACATTAAATATGCACGATGAGCTCAATTTTTTTCGAGATCCCCACGTTCTTCTTCTTAAGATTCCAACATTTTAAATTAACTTATATCAGTTTTATCATTAAAACATCACTCCGACCAAATTAGTACTTTTCTTCAATGTGAATAATATGTTTTTAATACTAGATGATATTTCCTATAGCGTAAATAATATTTTTTTTCTTTATACTAAATGATACTTTTTCGTGTTATTAAAGAGTACTTTTATTTTTGTTACAAAATATACATTTTTATGTGATATTTATCTTTAACATTAAAGGATACTATTCTTAATGACTTAATGATATGTTTTCGTATAATAAAATAATATTTTTGTATATAATAAATTATACTTTTATTATTGTAAAAGATACTTTATTCATTGTAAATAACATTTTCCTTGTAGTAAATGATGCCTGTCTATATAACATATGATACATCTCTAGATATACAGTAAATAATACTCCCTCCGTTCCCAAAAGTGTGGTGTGCTTTTGATTTATTGTGAAATATAAAATATTAGTTGAACCACACTAACCTGAGATTGAGGGAGTACTACTTTTCTACACAATAAATATACTCCATTTTATCGTAAATTGTTGAGTACAGAGTTATTTTAGGACTTTAACTTTTGCCATTTTGCAAAAGTAGGACACATTTTTTCGGGCTTCCAATTATAGGACAAAATTTAAAAAATTAATCATCATCAGGACAGATTTGGGCCCGATTTATGATGGTCGGGCTAAGTTCCACGTGTGGTCAATTAAAGGGCCCGATGCCTATGTGTCTGCCCATGTGTCAATTTCATAATAAAAAATCTAAAAATCAAAACTAATTAATTCAAAATTTAAATTAGTAAATTCAATATTAACTCCCATAAAAAGAAATCACGTTGCAGAAAAAAAAAAAAAACCCAAATCATATCTCACCCCCAATTCGAAGAACCCTAGTCCCAAATCGATTGCCCAGACTAAATCGAAGTGATATAATCGACTCTGAAACAAGGTGAAAGCAAGGCGCGAAAAATCGGGCCCTTTAATTGAGCACATGTGGGCATCCACATGGGCAGACACATTTTACTAATTTTACTAATTTTAATTTTGAATTAATTAGTTTTGATTTTTAAATTTTATTATGAAATTGACACATGGGCAGACACATGGGCATCGGGCCCTTTAATTGAGCACACGTGGAACTTAGCCCGACCATCATAAATTGGGCCCAAATCTGTCCTGATGATGATTAATTTTTTAAATTTTGTCCTATAATTGGAAGCCCGAAAAAATGTGTCCTACTTTTGTAAAAGGACAAAAGTTAAAGTCCTAAAATAACTCTGTAGTCTAAATTGTTGGTCTCGAAACAAGTGTATGGAAGCGGGGAAATTCACTTGTATAAAAATATATATTAGATGCTTGAACCATATTACAATATATATATATATATAACCATTAAATCATAATATTTTATAAGAACTAGTGATCGTGATCGTGAGTTTACATGCATGTTAATTTTTTGTGATATTGTTATGTTTGTTCATCATGTTGGTGAATTCATCCATGTCAATCAGGCCATCTCCATCTCTATCAGCCCCTTTTATCATCTTTTTGCACCCTTCCAAAGTGGTCCTCTCCCCCATCCTCCTCAGCACCTCCATCAACTCCTCGGCGCTGATTTTGCCGTCGCCGTCGCTGTCGAATACCCAAAACGCCGATTGAATTTCGCTGCTCTTCACCGCTCCTCCATCACCACCATACACTTTAGTGAACTCATCCAAGTCAATGAATCCATCTCCGTCCGTGTCGGCCGCCTGAAATGTCCTCGCCGCGTCGTCGCTTTTGGTGGTGGCGCCGCCGAGGACATTGAGGGCTTGCTTGTACTCTTGGAAGGAGATCCTGCCGTCGCCGTTGGCGTCGAACTTGCTGAAAACCTTTCTCACTTCTTCGGTACTGGTGTAAGTGTTAGGTTGATCGACAGAACTTTTGCTGCGCGTATTTGATGACGACTTATTAATGCGAGGAGCCATTGCTTTCGGAGACGAGGGTTTCTTTGAAATGCTGCTGCTGCGATGGAAACTCAGGAAGCTCAGTAATTTCGACATTATTAATTTAATTTCTGGTGCTCACGAAATTTAAATATACTATATACTGTAATAAACAACGGATCGGAAAATGTGGTGGAAATATGAACCCACACTTACTTATATACATTAAATTATCTCCTAGCTCTCACCGCTTTGGAGAAAGTCGATGAGACTTTTTTTGATACTTGAGTCTTTGTCTGGTCCAACTAGATAACAATTGCATAAATCCTTTCCTTTAGTAAAGATAGGAGAATCGGAATTGGCATATTGTTTTGCGGATTTTCGCCTTCTTTATTTTTGTTTTCATTCTATTTCTTCTTTTTCTAGTCTCACAATGCAAAAGGATGCATGGATCCTTTCCTTTGTAATTTCTCGGCATCAACGAATAAAGGAACATCTTTCCTATGGGACAGTTAAAAGATTCGGAACCATGAATCTCGTCCAAAAACATATATAATCAGAACCCGGTTTTTTTTTTTTTTTCTTAAAAGCTTTCTCCCTTTGTCTACTTGATATGTATATATATACTTGCTATATTTACGTGTGACTATACGCACGTAAAATTAAAATTACGAATTTAAATAAATATTATTTTCAATTATATTTGTTTTAAGATTAGGTAATGCATGTTTATCATAATTTAATTTAAGAATTTTAAATACAAAAGAATTCTTATCTTGTATCAAAATAAATACTAAAATCTAAATATATATACATATATTATATTACTAAATTATTCCTAGCTATAAATTAAAACAAGCAAGGATATTACGGGTATATCAAAATTTACAAGAATCTACACTTTTATAATAGTATAGTATGGTTCATATAGAAACATTCTGGCGAATTAATCTGGCAATTGATCTTCACAGGATCTATTGTTGTCATAAAAAGAAGCATTATCATAAACGTTGTTGAGATATCATTTATTTCTTATAAATATTTATGTTGAATTAATATTCATAAAAGTGAAAAGGTGTTCCTAACAATATATCTTAATTAGGATCGAATAAACAATTATTTAACAAACTCAAATTGGTTAGATGTAAGAGAAACTGTAAATTCCGATACATGATCTTCGATAATGAATAAAAGGCATGCATGCACATCAACTTATAACTAACAACTCTTAATTCTTCCTTAACTAAGTATGACGACGTCGCAGCTGATGTGTATATTATTAAATACTCCACTTAGCTATCTATCAACTGTGACATCGTGCACCAATCACCATCGCCGTCCGCCGCCATTTGCAAATCTTTTCAAAAATTTTGGAAGAGAAGAAGAGATGGGAAGAAGGGTATGACAGTAATTAAACTTGTTGGAGCTCCGACAAATTATTTAAGATATGGTAAACTTATATGTTGCATTTGAGGGGAACTTGAGATGAGAGAACCTGTTATGATGGGATTCTTAAGGGTATTTGGGTTGAAAATATGGTAGAATAGAATGGACTCAACATTTGGGTTCTAATTTGGATATAACATTTTTCTGGCCCAATAATCTACAATATTTATAATATAATACCCTGCACATTACCTATTATGTACTTATATTATAAATCCATAATGTTCAATTATTAGGTTGAATTGTTCTTTAGTTATAATGTTTTCTTTTTATATTTATATTTTGGATATATTATAAAGAAATCGAACTTTTATATAAATTAAAAGTAATGATGTACTGATAATCAAAATAGTAGTAACTGATATAATATTAGATGATACCAACTATTTTCTTTTTACTATGCATCACAAATGTAATAAGTAGGAATATATATACAACTAATTTATAATTGAATCATTGAATTAAATAAAAATTGTTACTTGACGTTCAAGTGAGTTTTTTGTAACTTATTAGTCAGAATCTATTCAATTATATATTATTATATTTTTATTTGATTATACAAAAATTATAATATAATGTTTAGCTATTATATTTGTCATGCAATACATGGGGTGAAAAACTAGTTACATAATTAAATTAAATACCAAAAATTGATATTGAATAAAAATGGAGTCCTTTTGGTGATGATCTAGTTGTAGAGTTGGTATTTTATAGGTTTCAAGTTTAAATTTCATCAATATCTTATAAGTTGAGTTTGTCGTACTTGGTTTTTCAAGTGCGGTTTATCTCTCTTGTGTAGCGCATTCAGTGTGCACCTCAAATATCAGTTGATGAAAAGTCACCTCAGTCATAAAAAAAATAGGAAAAAACTAATAATAATAATAATAATAATAATAATTAATAATAATTAAAGTACTGGGACATAGATCTCACAACTTGCGTGATTCTCTATTCCATGGACGTCTTGTCGACATATATGGTATATCAAACAAGACATCAATTTGAAAAGGAAAAAAGAAGAAGAGGGTTAACTTAATTCATGCAAAATATATAAAGATAACAACAAGTATATATGAATATCACGAGATAACATAATTAAATTACAGTGGGGAATCAAATCGAAGATCATGAAACTTTTATGAGATATAATAACTATATAAAATGACTGATCATCCGTCGAGTGAATCTTTTTCTCTCTGATTTAATTAAATCATCAAGAACACGATTCATTTTCGTGTTAATGCCACGTTGATTAGAAGATAAGAAAAGAATAATCCGGTAATACAAAATTCCACACATGCATGCATGCAGCATGTTATTATCAAAAGATTCGTTTCTGATATGTTTAAATAAGGGTTGAAATTGAAGCTTAATTTGTTCATATATAGCAATTAATAATAGGCGGAGAGATATAATACGATCGATATATGGCTATACGTGGAGATAGAGCTCGTAGCGTTCAGAGCAGCGGCAAACATGAGATGTCGGTGGAGGAGTTCAAGAAATGGCTGATGAATTTCGACTACGACAAGGACGGAAAGATCAGCCTGAAGGAGCTGCGCGCCGCCATCCGCAGCCGTGGCATGTGGTTCATGACCACCAGGAAGAGCGGCCGTGGCCTGAGCGAAGCGGATATCGACGGCAGTGGTTACATTGATCAAAATGAGATTGATTCGCTTTTGGAGTTCGCAGAGACTTCTATGGGGTTCAAGTTTTACTGATGATCAATTCTTTCCTCTCATCTTTATTTTGTCGCTGCTGTGTGTGTGTGTTTCTTTGTTTGTGGGATTTCTTCAGAGTACTGTACTTTTATAGAAAGCCTTTGCAGCTTTCAATGGTGACATGAATCTTCAGTGATGTCACTTTGCTTCTAAATCATTTATATCGTACTTTCTCCGTCTAGTATATATGTATAGCACAATTTTCTTTTGCATACGTTCACGATAGGTGTAACAATTTTTATTTTGGAAAATGACACCATCCACTACAATTATTTTAAACCTCGCAATAATTCATTATAGTGGGTCTTTTCTCCACTCAAAACCAATCTACTAACCATTTCTTAAAATTCGTGGCGAACCCAAAGTATTACATTTATGGTGCATAGGGGAGTATATGTATATGTGTGTCAAAAACTTGGAAACTAACAAACCTATGGTAGGGTTAATTGTAATTAGGGGTATATAAAGAGATTAATTAGGAAGTTATTAAGAAGAACATGGAATAATTAGAGTTCATTATCTTCCAATTAAAATTTATTAATCCTCAATTAATTAAAGTTTATTAATTTTCAATTAGATTTAAATCTCAGTTAAACTTTATTAATTCCAATTAGAATTTACTAAGTCCCAATTATAATTAATTAATCTCCAACTAGAATTAATTAAAAAATAAATCCAAAAAAATAAAAAAAAAACTTGTGTACGGTGCACCATACTATTAGATTTACTATAAACTACCATATATTTGACAATATCAATAGTGGAAATTATTGGTTGGTAGTTCCTACACGATGAAATATTTGTATTATGAACCGCCTCTAAACTCTAGTATAGAAATGTAATTAAAATCAGATTCAATCTCGACCGTTCATGCTTTTAACCGCAGCGAGCATTCTTTGATAAAAAAAAGTCATGGATCGACTTATTAGTTCGAGCACGTTGTCAATTTTTTATATAAGCAGTACACTTAACTATAAAATACAACAGATCTCACTATTGAAGCTAAGGTAAGACTATGACTATTAAACAAAAGGAATATTAATTTGATTACCAGGAAGCATTAGCCTCTTCTTGGAACATGAGTTGGTAACTTTCTGCTTTCACTTTCAAATTTTCGATCTCATGATCAAATTTTGCTGATAACTCTTTCAGCTCCACAAGCTTTGCTTCTAGAGTTTGTATATCATCTTCAACGCGACTTCTATCCGTCCGCACTTCCCAGTACCTTCTTGTATCTAAGGCATCTTCTGAGTCGTAGGCCATATGAAGCAGCCGTTGCAGACGAACACGTATGAATCCTACACTTAATCCCAGAAGCTCGAACGACCTTAGAGACTTGTCCCATACTTCAAATTCTGTCCTTGGGGTGGTGAGTTTACAACCTCGTACAGCATCAGCAATGCTGACTGCTTCAACAATCATGCCAGCTGCTAACTTACTATAGAGACCGGGGAGAAGACAGTCGTGAAGGAAAGAATTCTTGCTGCAACATAGCTCATAGTATTTTCGACGGATGTGTTCAGGAATATCAGGGTCGATGCAAACTCCATTTACCAAAACCTGAAATTCCTCAAAGCTTTTAACTTGTTTGAAATCAAAAGCAGTTCCTGAGAACTTGGAACCCTCCAAAACTTCCGAAGCAACCTCGTCACTGTCATTTCCAGACGCATCTTCCAGCTGGGCAGCCAATGGGCCTTCCTCCTCTTTCCTCCTCTGCACAACAGTTAGGGGAAGAGATTTTGGACGCCTTTTCTTCTTAACATGTGCATCCAGAGTTCCCCCTGCGCAGTGATTTCATGTAATCTCGATCAATACTTAACCCATATAAAAGAAATACTACAAGGTAGGAACTGTTTTTTTAATTGAAGCAAAAAGACAAGTGACATAAACAAACCTGCATCACTTAGCTTCATTTGAGAATCCAGAATTAGTAGACTAAGAGCGCCGTCTACCTCAGTTAAATCATTTGCCCTTATTATGTGAACCTATATATGGAACAAGCATTCAAAATTAGCTGAGCATATCAAAGAAAACTATCACTCTCATAACTCATAAGAAGATCCAATCAAACCTGGACAATGAACCAAAGAGAGAGAGAGAATCTAAGATACAGTTTGCCATCATCAATCTATCAGAATTCTTTCCTGTCTTAGAAATTCTTAAACCGACATATCCGTGCAACTAAACTGGTGCGCCCTTATTCATGTCAGAGAAATGGCATACACAGTTTTCCACTTAAGTTATCGTTCTCTGATCTACATTCAACCTATGCTACTCTAACTAAACTATGGCAGTCCAAACTATTCTAATATGCATTAACTGAACTAGGAGTAGGACCCTTTCTTCACAGATGCATGATTAGCAAGGTAATTAGAAAAATAGACACAGCTTCGCTTCAGCATCGTTTATGGAAGAAAATTTACCAAAACACGCACGAAACGAATAATTGGTCAGAAATGATGTTGGGTGAAAATATTAAGAAAACAAGCCACACAACATCACCTTAAATCTGCAGGGCCCAATTTGTTGGAAAACGAGAACATCTCCCTCGAGCAATTTGTTTCCAGAAACAAACTTTTTCCATCCTGCACTGAGCCCAGTCTTATGTGCAATATATTTAACACTAAACTCTTCACCGACTTCATTTTCGAGAACAGCTATAGTGTCCTTCATTGGTAAATGTAGTTTGCAGAAAGGGACCGGAAGACCCTACAATCAAATTTTTTGTTACATTGGAGGTGAAAATGAATACAATCAAAGATCAAGATAATACACGAGGGGCAGAATAACATCCTCGATACCATCCAGAAACAACTTGCAACATGTGATCTGACTAAAGCTTTCAGAAAGGTAGGCTCATCATGGCCCAGGTTGGATTGAACTTCCTCTGCTCGAATCATGGTTGGTGACTTCAAATCGACATGGCTGCTTCACCCATGAACAACAGCAGATCATTCTAATAAATACGTACAGGTACTTGTCGAAAAAATTCAGGCAGTTTCATGATTTAAACTGACCTCATCGATTTTCCTCCACTATGCAGAGTCCCCTGCTCAATAATTTACTTCTTTTAGTTTAGTGCAAATATCATTAAATAGTAGTAGCTATGACAATATGTTCTAGTCATATAATTTTGAACTGAATCAATCTATAAGACTAACAAAATCAGCCACTGAATCCAAGCCGACAAAAAACAATTCCTTCATTATGTTCATACTAGCATTATACCGTCTAAGAGGGTGTTTTGGTGAGCTTATAAGCTCTTTAAAACAACTTAAAAGATGTTTAAGAGCTTATAAGCACCTCCTAAGTGTCTAACAACCATTTCAAATTTTCAAGATAAGCTTTTACTTCCTTCCAAAAAGAAATGTTAGGCATCCCTAGTTTTAGAAAATGAGAACCCAACTTTATTGTTAAAAATATCTTATTTCAAAAAATCCTGCAATTTTGCCTCAATTGCTCAAACAATTACATATTTTTCGCATACAGTGGGTACAATCTATGTATCTAGCCTCTGATTCTTCTCTTCAAGAATTGTTCTTCAAAATTGCAGAAGAAATATGCCTCTTAGATCTTCTCGTTTTTTACTTTTATTTTTAATAACATTAATCTCAACAGTTTTCACTTGTTTCCGAATTAAGTGCTCTATTTTCAAGAATCATAATGAAATTCGCCTTTAGATTTTCAAGAATAACATAACATTATCTGCTTCCAGATGGAATTGATCTTTCAATCTTTTCCAATCACTTAAATTTTCCTGATGAGCTTTTGTGTTTTCTAAATGTGTTCAGATCAATCATATATATATAGAAGTTTGTCATGATGTTCTGAAAATAATACTAACAACATTTTTTTTGCCACATATTCTGGGATATAATATAATCTTAAGAGAATGTATTATTGTGATGGCATTGATAAATATGCATAAACTGAATGTTTTTGGATTTCTATTCTGTATTTGGAAGGCATATTTCAGTATAGATGTATATTTCTATAAAGAGGTTTTGATCAATATCATTTTTAAACCAATGATTCACAAGATCAAAAACTAGAATAGCTATAAAAACATTGGAAAAAAAAAAACCTTGACATGTTTGTTCTTGGAAGCAGTAGATTTCCTCTTCCGTCTAATAACATGTGAAGCCTCGTCCACAATCGCCTTTGGCTTCCTCTTTCGCTTACCCTGTACACGAGAAATCTAGATCTGATATCAATTCAATTTGAAACTTTGAGATCAGCAGATTTCGGCAACTCACGAAAACGAGCATGGAGTCGTGAGCAGAAACGGGAGTGGGATCGAGCGGCGGAGAATTCTTGTCGACAAAGTCATTCTCCATTGATGGACCCATCTCGGCCGCCTCCATTCGCTCAGTTTCCTTATTCGTCAGTTGTTCTTCTGCCTCGCGACTGCCTTGATTTTGGTGAACTATTCTCAGTTTCATTTTTTCCAATTTACACCAATTGAACGGGAACAACTGCTGCTGGGCAATATTTCTTGAATATTTCACTCCGACGGGCAAGTAGATAAGAAAATAAGCAAAGAAAAGAGAGGATTGTTACAGGAAAAGAGAACAACAACTGAGAAGTCTGGTTCAACTGTTCATGTTCAAGGTCTCCTGATTTTTTGGTTGTTGGTGCTGATGTCAATCGGTAAGCTCGTTTGGTTTATGAACGAGCTCGGATTATTTTTGTTTCGGGTTAATCAGACTAAATTTTTTTTACTCCAAAATTTTGGCCTTAACGTAAATCTTCGATTTTCGGAATAGTCCGTCGGGTAAAGAAGTTCATTAAAAAAAAAAAAAAAGAGAATTAGCATGCATAATTTTCTTGATGACTATATATTTTTGAAATAAAAAACTGTCATTTTTTTTTTCATCCAAAATACTTGACCTCGTATTAGATACAAAAAAGTTGTTTTTTTCAACTGTTAGAGGCGAAATCAGAAATTTTTCTTGGGGGAGCCATACTGTTGTGTGATGAGATTACGTTTCTCTTTTTATAGGCATGTTATGTCACATTCGGATTTTTTATATATTTTTCTTAAAAAAATCAAGGCCATTTTTTCTTAAAAATACTTCTTCATATCCTAACCACAATGGGACGATAGTACAAATTCCCCATAAATCATAAAAAAATTTCAAGTGTACAAAAAAAGTTGGGGGAGCCAAGGCTACCCCAAAGGTGGTTGTAGTTCAGTCCCTACCTGTAACTTATGTAATAGTAACTAATGAATAAGTCTGTAGAAATAAGAACTAGACATATATTTTCTCTTAGATGGTAATCTTTATTTTAATTTTTATATTATAATTCTTTTTATTAAATGTTAGACTAAAAAGATAGAGAATTGAATACGTTTTGCATAAAAACTAAAAACATATTTCACAAATATTTAAAACAAGACTTTATTATCAAAAATTCATAAGTAAAATAATGAGAAAAATTTCGGTTAATCGGGCCAACACACAGGTTTTCAGGGTCTTCTTATGGGTCCTTGTTTTAAATATTTGTGAAATATGTTTTTAGTTTTTATGCAAAACGTATTCAATTCTCTATCTTTTTAGTCTAACATTTAATAAAAAGAATTATGAATTGAAAATTAAAATAAAGATTACCATTTAAAAGAAAATATATGTCATTCTTATTTCTACATACTTATTCATTAGTTGCTATTACATAAGTTACAGACAGGGCGGAAAAATTTCGATTAATCGTTCAACCCATAGGTTTTCGGGGTCTTCTTATTAATTGGGCTAAGATTATTTTTAGTTTAGGCCAATCAGACTAAATTTTTTTCGAGCTAGAAATTTTCAGCCCTAACCCTCCTTTTTTTTCTGCCCAATACGTATCACCCATTGGTTTCAGACTAAATTGTCATCCTTAATTATGTATCTTTAGGTAGAATAAAATTTCCCAAAAATTAAAATTACTAGTAAGACACGTGAGATGGGACACAAGTTGAAAATAGAGAATCTCATCGGCTACTAGTCTTTTCGAATTGTATAATAGTCAAATGGGTTTAATCATCATAATTTATGACCTGAATTCTAAGTCGAATTAAAAGATTGTGCAAGATTTCAACTTTTAAAGGAAGTTGTAAGTACGACACTAGATAAAATTCGAAGGTATTTCATACATGTGAGAGTTTAGTAGCTCTTAATTTTGAGTGTGAACTTTGAAGTGAGTTTGTCGATCCTCCGCATTATATCTTTGATAAATTTTTCGATTTGGATATTAATTATTTTTACAACTCGACCACCAAAGATATACTCTCTCCATTTTCAAATAAGTGTCTCCACCATCAAAACACGTATAGTAAGAAAATTGATAATTTACTATCTTTTTACTCTAATTAATTAATAGATAATCTATATTAATAACAAGAGTAAATTGTCTGTAAATCTCTGAACTTTTCACAAATTCTGGTTTTGCTCCCCACAAAAAAATTCTGCATGACAATTTCCAAACTTTATATTTTGTCTGATTTTGCATCCAAGGTCGGTTCCCAAATTATGTGCTGACTTGGCAGCCGGAAATCCTACGTGTCCTAGTCGGCCAACGAGTAAATAATTATCCAAACAACAAATTGCTTATAAATTCCTTAACTTTTGTGAAATTATGTTTTTGCTCTAAAAAAAATTAATTTGTGCAACAAATTCCCAAACTTTTTAATTTGTCTAATTTTGCATCCAAGGTCGGTTTCCCACAAATTGTTTGAAGGATGACACACATGAACCGAAGTCCTATTTTGCATGCCATTTTTGCTTTTGGCTTAATGATGTGAACAGAAACTATATGCTTGTATGCACCTTGCAACATAGACTCTCCGTCCCAATAGTAAGCTCTCATTTCTTTTGGGCACGGTTATTAAAAAACAAGAGTAAAAAGATAAAAACTAGTAGGTTCCAAGTCTTTTGAAGAGTTAATTATTTCCATTTTTGGAATGAGACCTTGTATTGGAACAGACGAAAAAGGAAAGATAGACCTTGCTATTGGGACATAGGGAGTATTTTGTAATGAATGGAAGTGATGGAAGTTTGTTTTGATACTTTTTACAGTCTTTTGCATCTTGTACTCATCTTTTTTTGCAATTTTTTGCATTCTTTTGCAACCTCTAATTTATGTCATCAATTTGGGAGAAACCGACCTTGGATGTAAAATCAGACAAATTAAAAAGTTTGGGAATTTGTTGCACAATTTTTTTTTTTTTGGAGAGCAAAAACAGAATTTCACAAAAGTTGAGGAATTTATAGGCAATTCGTTGTTTGGATAATTATTTACTCGTTGGCCGACTAGGACACGTAGGATTTCTGGCTGCCAAGTCAGCACACAATTTTAGGAAAACCGACCTTGGATGCAAAATCAGACAAAATATAAAGTTTGGGAATTGTCACACAGAATTTTTTTGTGGGAAACAAAACCAGAATTTGTAAAAAGTTCAGAAATTTACAGGCAATTTACCCTAATAACAATAATAAACTGGAAAGTTTAACATTATTTTACTCTAAATTTTTGAAATGAGACACTTATTGAGAAACAAAATATGAACTTAAAATGACACTTATTAAAAAATTGAGAGAATAATGCGAAAGATCGACTAACTCATAATTGATTCCAGTTCTTTTTCTCCCACATAGTCCGCCAAGTCCTAGAGTTATTTAATATACAAATATTATGTAATTAAATTTATTTAATTTTCAGTACCAACAATTTGAAAATTTTAACAAATAAAAATAAAGATTGAAATATCTTAAATATTTTGGTCCCAAGATCTCAATGAAGAATCGAAAAGAAAAAGGGAGAAAAAGAAACAAGATAATTCGAATAGGATCACATCGTGTCATCATAGTCCTGACGGAATGGAAACAAATAGAAGCAGCAAGGGTTTGAAGAAGAAACAAAAATTATGGGCAGCAAGTGATCATACTATTTTGAATATTTCCGTAAAAAAAATCGAATTTATATATATTACTAGTAAGGTTATCTGTAATTAAAAGTCCAATATGTTCCAAACTTAAGTAAATTCGGCGAGAAAACAAGATACTCACGATTAATCCCTCGAGGGGTCAAATGGAGCCACTTGGCAGAATATCCAAACCTACAAATTCCATTCCCTATCAAGTATCAACAACCAAAGAAACCAAAAGGATAATCCAAAACAAAAAATTAGATATAATAAAAGAAAAGATTTTAAAAAACAATAGTAATAAAATCTTCGTCGGTTTTCAAACAAGACACCGGCTTTATCGGGAGAATAAAGACCCCCATTTTAGTCAATAATTGTTGATAAATTATACTCATGAATGTATTGACATATGGATTCAATCATTCAGGCTGTTTTAATATTATTAATTGGCTGAAAGAAGCCCTCAAATGGCAGAGGTAACTTCCATTTTGTTATGATCAATAATCTTGCATGTGTCAAATCAAATGTTATCCTGCCGGGCCGCCCCCTCCAATTAAATCGCCATTAACGCAGCTGGCCTGCATTCAAGCATTCATCTTCCCCAACTATTTATAATATCTCTGTATCTTTCCTTAATTTTTATTTTAATTGTTCTTTCCTTCTTGATGATATGTTGATAACATGATTTGTAATGCACATTGGATAAAGGCCCTTTAGAGGATAATGATATCATCATTTTTGTAGAGAAGAATTTTTTTTTTCCTTAAAAAAAAAGAAAGAATTAGCTATGAGGGTTGTGTGGAAAAATTCATGACAATGGAAGCTTCAACATCAAGAAGGGCCGTAGACAAAGAAAATAGTGCGGATGAGGCTATTACTGAAAATAATCCTCCTGCTCACAATTTCGTGACATGCATCTACACATTGAAAGTTGCAGACAAATTATGCAGCATAACTGTGACATGGGCGAAGACCGTGATCAGCCACACGCTCTACATCACGGTGGAGGACCCTCAAGAGGACCACCACTACACATGCAAGATCGATCTCAAAACATGGCAGTTTTGGGGGAAAAAGGGCCTCAAATCCTTCCGCGTGGCCGACACGCGCGTCGACGTCTTCTGGGACCTGAGGTCGGCCAAGTTCACGAGTAGCCCGGAGCCGAGGTCGGGCTACTACGTGGCGATGGTGTCCGAGGAGCAGGTGGTGCTGCTCCTTGGCGACCAGAGGAGCGAGGCGCTGAGGCGGACGAGGTCGCGGGCCGCATCGGAAGACGCTCAGCTGATGCACAAGAAGGAGATCGTGTTCGCGAAGAAATGCTTCTGCACGAAGACGACGTTAGGGCAGGAGAAGAAGGAGCACAGCATAATGATAGAGTCGGCGATTGCGGGCCCGGGCAAAGGGGGCGGGGGTTACGACCCTGAGATGTGGATAAGTGTGGACGGGGTGGAGTCGATTAGGGTTCCGAATCTGCATTGGAGATTCAGGGGGAATGAGACGATCGCGGTTGGAAATGTGTTGGTGCAGATATTGTGGGATGTGCATGATTGGCTCTACAGTACCAACCATTCAGGGGTGGGGATATTTGTGTTTAGGAGATGTGACAAGGGGGGTGCTGGTTTTTGGGACGTTATGGCGGATCAGCCGTCGCCGGCGGTCGGCTTCTGCCATTTTCTTTATGCCTGGATGACTGAATAATTAATGATCGATCAGGAGCGACGTCATGATTTGTGTGCTGAGGATATATCGATCAATTAATGTTCATTCACTTTTTACATCTTAATTTATTCATGTTAATTATCTACTCATATATATCCAGCCTCAGGTTCCAATCTTGAAGAAATATTAATTTTCAGTTGCTCTTCTAGATCGAATTGTCGTGTGCATCCTTGTGTCCTCTCTTATCTCATGTTGTTAAGAAATTAATCCACGTGTGTCCAAATCAATCCTTGCAAAATCAGATTAGGCAAGTCGGATCATCAATTGCATTATTGTGCAATATTTTAATTACATATTCGAGAAATTTTTATGATAAACTTTCACTAAAATTACAAGATTTTCATATGCCAATGGAAATTGAATGATATAATAGAATTGTTAACAACATTGCAGTATATGTGTTACTTTATAATTTCACATATGTTTGGATATAATTTTAAAAAAGTTAAAACTTAGGTATAAATTACTAATATTTTCCTTTTTTTTTATTACTAGTAAGTAGCCCGTCGAAATTCGACGGGAAATAACTTTATGTTTTAATTTATATGTATATATTTTAAAAATAATTTAATATCTTATTTAAACGTTGTGATATTGTTTGCGTTAATTATTAATCAAACTTAGAAAATTAATTATTTCACGTATCTAAATTTATAATTAGGAATGATAATGGATCGGGTATACTCATTCATTATGTATTTTTTCAAAAAATCTAAATTTGTTTAGAATTTTTCTACATGTTCGTTCTAATCTCGGTTAAAATAGTGACTTTACTGTACATACTCGTCTCAAATCCGTTAAGTAATACTCGATAAAAATATGAACACTCCAAGTAAAATTAATTAAAATTAGTAAAAATCATTCTTTCTATGTTATTTGATCCGTCTCGTAGGTGTATGCTAAATTACTCGATAAAAATCTAAACAAAGTTAATATTAATTAAAATTAGTAAAAATCCTTCTTTTTAAGTATATTTGAACCGTCTCGTTAGTTCATGTTAAATAGATATCTCTAATCACATTTGATTCAATGTATATATTTTATAGAAAGCACTAATCGAATATTTAGAAAAATGTGAATAAGAAATAAAAAGGATTTCATATAGACATGTTGATTAAATATAATTATTTAGTCTTCATAGGGATTTTCATTTACAAATTTTCTATAGATTATGATATATGAATTAAGAATGTATAATTATTCTTTTCTTTAGCTATCTATCCCACATTTGATTTAATGTATATATTTTCTAGAAAGCACTAATCGAAGTTTTTAGAAAAACATGAATGAAAAATGAAAAGGATTCCATGTAGACATGTTGATTAAATATATTTATTTAGTCTTCATAGGGATTTTTATTTACAAATTTTCTATAGATTATTATATATGAATTAAGAATGTATAAAATAAGGATTTATAAGAATGCATGTCGATACTGTTATTATTTTAATATGCATAATAGAAGAAATTAATTAAATAGAGGGAAAGATAAATATGAAATGCGATTAATAGATAAACATGTGATATTTCAAGAATATAAAATTAATAAAAATAAAAATTAGAATATATATGAATTAAAAGTAGACAAATTACCAGAATAAAGGAAAATCTGAACGGAGCACCGTGAATGGGACAACTTTATTTTCGTATTAGTAATAGACTAGTAAGTAGCCCGTCGAAATTCGACGGGAAATAACTTTATGTTTTAATTTATATGTATATATTTTAAAAATAATTTTATATCTTATTTAAAAGTTGTGATATTGTTCGAATCAAACTTAAAAATTAATTATTTCACGTATTTAAATTTATAATTAGGAATGATAATGGATCGGGTATACTCATTCATTATGTATTTTTTTTAAATCTAAATTTGTTTAGAATTTTTCTACATGTTCGTCCTAATCACGGTTAAAATAGAGACTTTATTGTACATACTCGTCTCAAATCCGTTGAGTAATACTTGATAAAAATATGGACATTCCAAGTAAAATTAATTAAAATTAGTAAAAATCCTTCTTTCTATGTTATTTGAACCGTCTCGTTGGTTTATGCTAAATTACTCGATAAAAATCTAAACAAAGTTAATATTCATTAAAATTAGTAAAAATCCTCCTTTTAAGTATATTTGAACCGTCTTGTTAGTTCATGTTAAATCGATATCTCTAATCTTTGCCAAAATGTGGACAAAAATATGTTTACATCTTCAAGTTTTTTTGTTCTTTTCTTTAGCTACCTATCCCACATTTGATTCAATGTATATATTTTCTAGAAAGCACTAATCAAAGTTTTTAGAAAAATATGAATGAAAAAATGAAAAGAATTTCATGTAGACATGTTGATTAAATATATTTATTTAGTCTTCATAGAGAGATTTTCATTTTCAAATTTTATATAGATTATTATATATGAATTTAGTATGTATAAAATAAGGATTTATTAGAATGCATTTCGAAATTATTATTATTTTAATATGTATAATAGAAGAAATTAATTAAATAGAGGGAGAGATAAATATGAGATGTGATTAATAGATAAACGTGTGATATTTCAAGAATATGAAATTAATAAAATTTTAATTAATAAAAATAAAAATTAGAATATATATGAATTAAAATTAGACAAATTACCAAAATAAAGGGTAGCCAGTCGGAATTCGACAGGAAAATAACTTTATGTTTTAATTTATATGTATACATTTTAAAAATAATTTTATATCTTATTTAGATGTTGTGATATTGGTAGCATTAATTATTAATCAAACTTAGAAAATTAATTTTATTTCACGTATCTAAATTTATAATTAGGAATGACAATGAATCGAGTATACTCATTTATTATGTATTTTCTAAATCTAAATTTGTTTAGAATTTTTTACATGTTCGTCATAATTTCGGTTAAAATAGTGACTTTACTGTACATACCCGTCTCAAATCCGTTGGGTAATACTCGATAAAAATATGAACACTATAAGTAATATTAATTAAAATTAGTAAAAATCTTTTTTTCTATGTTATTTGAACCGCCTCGTTGGTTTATTCTAAATTACTCGATAAAAATATAAACAAAGTTAATATTAATTAAAATTAGTAAAAATCCTTCATTTTTAAGTATATTTGAACCGTCTCGTATATTTGGTTAATGTTAAATCGATATCTCTAATCTTTGCCAAAATGCGGAAAAAAAAATGTTTACATCTTCAAAGTAATATTAATTAAAATTAGTAAAAATATTTCTGTCTATGTTATTTGAACCGTCTCGTTGGTTTATATTTAATTATTCAATAAAAATCTAAACAAAGTTAATATTAATTAAAATTAGTAGAAAAATTCTTCTTTTTAAGTATATTTGAAACGTCTCGTTGGTTCATGCTAATTAAATCGATATTTCTAATTTTTGCCAAAATGCGGAAAAAAATATGTTTACATCTAGTTTTTTTGTTCTTTTTTTTTTAGCTATCTATCACATATTTAATTCAATGTATATATTTTCTAGTAAGCACTAATCGAAGTTTTTAGATAAACATGAATGAAAAATGAATAGGATTCCATGTAGACATGTTGATTAAATATATTTATTTAGTCTGCATAGGGATTTTCATGAATATACTGCCACATAATAGGAACGTAAATTTTTTATAATATTAAATGTATATATATATATATAGATTATTATATATGAATTAAGAATATACAAAATAAGGATTTATAAGAATGTATTCCAAAATTGTTATTATTTTAATATGTGTAATATAAGAAATTAATTAAATAGAGGGAAAGATAAATATGAGATTGGATTAATAGATAAATATGTGATATTTCAAGTATATGAAATTAATAAAATTTTAATTAATAAAAATTAGAATATATATGAATTAAAATTAGACAAATTACCAGAATAAAGGAAAATCTGAACGGAGCACCGTGGATGAGGCAGCTTTATTTTCGTATTAGTAATAGATTTTTTGGCAAATTTCATGAGGCTCCAAAATTCGAATCCAATTATGAGCGCTCGGCATAGGTGAAAATACGAGCGCCACGGTTGAATTTGAACAACCGCGCAATCCCAAAAATGAATCTGCATCCTGACCGTCAATTACCCTATTATCAACGGATAAAACAAGACTATAAAAAATGACGCAGATCGGCACTCACAGCCGTCGATCCCGATGCGAATCCAACGACCACCAAAACCACACGCATTCACGCAACAAAATAAATCCGTATATAAGTTCTCCCCATCACAATACCTATTTCCATCAAATTCAATTAAACAAAATACCTGACTGCATCTCAGAAAAAAAGGAGTGAAAATGTCTGGAAGAGGAAAGGGAGGCAAGGGTTTGGGAAAAGGCGGAGCTAAGCGGCACAGGAAGGTGCTGCGCGACAACATCCAGGGCATCACGAAGCCGGCCATCCGCCGTCTGGCCCGCCGCGGCGGCGTCAAGCGCATCAGCGGCCTCATCTACGAGGAGACCCGCGGAGTGCTGAAGATCTTTCTAGAAAATGTCATCCGCGACGCCGTCACGTATACCGAGCACGCCCGCCGCAAGACGGTGACGGCGATGGACGTTGTCTATGCGCTCAAGAGGCAGGGCCGTACGCTTTACGGTTTTGGAGGCTAGGGATTTCGCCTTTGACTGGGATTTGTTGTATAGGCGTGAAATAGTTGGGAATGCTTGTTGAATTATTCCTTGGTTGTTGTGAAATGGATTATGAACTAAATTTTCTATTTCAATGTAGCAGTTGTTCTCTTTTGATTTTCAACTTTTGAGATTGAATTTTAGCAATCGTGCGTATTGAGATCGGCTCGACTAGTTGATTATTTGAATGAATATGTGAAAGATAGGATCAGAAACTTAAATGATAGTGGCCTGATTTTATCAGTTTTTATCAGTTAAATTTCCAAATTAGTTTTCCCATAATTACAAATTGAGTTTATGGAGATCTTGTATTTCTCAGAAACTTTAGTTTAGTCATAAACTTTCAATATCTAATAGTACATCTTTGGGTAAAATGAGATTGTAGAAACTTTAATTGATCACCAATTATTTATAGAATTTCCCAGTTTATTTATTGACCTTCCATTCTTTTCACTTAACCTTGAAAAATTTCACTGTAGTCCAAAATTTCAAATTTAGCTCCGTTTTTAACCTATGATGTAACGCTCTGGGAGTACGGGATGGAGGGTTCGTAGAGATATTGGCCATATGGTGGAGACATGATGTTTCAACAAAATGTTTCCGTTAATGTGATGCATTACATTCTCCTATAGTTGGAGACACGATGTCCTCATCAAGGTCCTTCCCGCATAACAAGCATTAATATATTGAACCACAACCACATTGTTGGGTGGATGATTGCAGTTATGGGCATAACCTACAGGTAGGCCGATTCCAAGCTTCCTGGCCATCTCTAGTCACATTTCATATTTCATGATCTTCAAAATCTATTTTTGTTAGAACCTGGAGTGTGAATGAACGAAAAATAAAAGACAATAATACTATACCTAAACGACTTGCAATTGCTTCCAAGATACAACGGCACAAAGAGGTTCGATCTTTCGGCGAACAGAAGGATACTCGGGATGAATATTCTATTCCTAGACTCGATTCTATATGAGATGTATATATGCAATCGAACTATACTCGTGTTCGAATATCTCGAAATCCGTGTTTTAAATCGATCAAATGTGAGTCTCATTTAGACCTGTCCATTTTCGACGAACCGGGGCCGAACCGTCGATCAACGATTATTTAACTGGAACCGTGGTTAACGGTTCCGAACCGTAACCGGAACCGGCGGTAGAAGGGCCGGTTACGGTTCAATAAGTGAGATAATCGGAACCGGCGGGCCTAACCACCGGTAAACCGGCAATTTATATTAATTAAAAAAATTAATAAATATATTATATATTACATAAATAATAACTACTGCTATATTATAAATGCTGATTTGACTCCTACCCACACCATTCCCCTTCCCCCTTTCTCTATCTCTCTCTAAATTCATAAAAACACACACAAACACACACATAGAGCTCGAAGCAGAAGCTAGCTCTCTGCTTCTCTTCAACCAATTTTTCCACTTTCACAAAAGGCTCCATTAATATCTTCTTCCTCAGCTTGAACATTTGTCTCTCTTTATTGTCTTAATTTTGATTTCCCTCAATTCTTGTTATCGTATTTCAACTCTTCATCCATCCCCAAAAATTCTTTTTTCCATTTCTTCGGATCCGAGTCCTCCTATTGCAGATTTGTTAATGAAATTGACAATAAAATGTCAGATGATTTTGATTCGAGCAAAAGTTTGATGAGCAGCGACACGACAATCACCCATTGCACGAGCTTCAGCCGCCTCTTGTTCGAGCTGTCGTCGTGCTCAACGGAGCAGCAAGCGGCGCTGAGGCCGCACCGCCCGTCGCACTCTGGGCCATCTGGCAATTCGCCTGAAACCTAAGCTGAGCTTCCGCGACTTCAGCTTCGGTAGCCAAATGGCCCAGATCCGCAGCAGTGATAGTGTGATAAAAAAAACCATTAAAATCGAAAACCGGCGGGCCAAACCGGAACCGGCGGGCCTTGAACCGTGGGCAGGTCTCATTTATAGATTGGAGGTGACCGTTCCGAAGGGGTGCGTATGGTGCGGTTTTGGCGACTATCCCATGGTTGAGTGACACGTGGGACGATGCTACCGTTGTCCGACGAGCACGTGCACGTCGCAATGGGCGCTTTGAGGCGCACTTGGCATCGTAGGAATCATGGTTAATCCCAAAAGAACCAACACTTGAGTCACTAAGATGTACCACAAGGGTTCATTCTTGATGACTTCTTTATTAATGCTCTTCCTTATATATAGCTCTAAACTTTCTTTAACAATCAATGTTTTAATAAAGTTTTGCACAATAACTAACTTTCTTTCTTAAACACCAATCTTTAACCATTAATTGCTCATTCACCACTAAATGGTTTTGGACAATTAAATACATTAAATGATAGTGCTCAAGATGTAGATTAAGAATCTATCATTAGTTTTCTCAACAAATAAATTAATTAACATTTAATTAATTAATTTAGAGAGCTATAACAACCATTTTTCCAACAATTTTATCTTTAGGTACATCTAATTAATTAATGGTTATGCATATCTTTAGCTTGCAATGCTATATATCCTTTATTTCGAAATTTTAGAATAAAATGTGATTTAAATTGTCTGAGAACACCCCTCCTGCAAAAGTAGAAAATAAAGTTGCATTGGCCACCATTTTCCCACTAGTTCCTTAGTTGGTAAGCATATAAAACCTAATTTACAAAAAAGGTGGTCATAATAAATCTACATTAATCTCATTTCTTTTTGACAGGTCAATTCAAATCCTAACTAATAAACATTTTCTTTTTGGTGTCTTGCTGCTTAGTAACCAAAAGCAGACCAAAATTCAAACTCCTTCATCAATTCAACATGGATTTTGGATCAGCTGCTTTAGCTTTTAATAAAGCCCTTATTGGCCCCCCACTATCATTCATAAAAGCTTCTTTCTTCCCCTTCACTTTTCCTTAATCCACTTCCCCCTATTATTTAATCACCACCAAACATTCTCCTCTCGCTTCTCACACACACACAGAGAGAGAGAGAGAGGGCTAAATCATAAATGGATCCTCCTCTTCCACCACCTCCACCATACACACCTACTCACCTCAAGCAAACCAAGCCATCATCACTCTATCAAGTTGTCTTACCCAAGCAACCAAGAAATGAGCAGAGTTCAACGCCGAAAACGGTCATAAACAGCAACAAGCTTAGAACAAGATCAGCAGAGCAACCGATCCTCCCACAACCTCGGAGGACTAATCCAATCGTATGGTTCTGTGCAGTCCTGTGCCTGCTATTCAGCCTCCTCCTCATCTTCTTCGGGATCACGACTCTCATAATCTTTGTCGCAATAAAACCTAGAAATCCAGTGTTCGACACCCCAGCAGCAAGCCTCAGCGTCATCTACTTCGACTCTCCAGAGTTTCTCAACGGCGACATAACATTTCTTGCAAATTTCACGAACCCGAATAGGAAACTAGGTGTTAGATTCGAGTACCTCGACGTGGAGCTCTACTTCTCGGAGAGTCTGATAGCATCTCAAGTTGTTCAACCTTTCAGTCAGAGGGCGGGAGAAGTGCGGTTGATACAAATTCATCTGCTCTCAAGCTTGGTGTATCTGCCGCCAAATATTGCTCTGCAACTTCACAAGCAGGAGCAGAGGAATAGAGTTGTTTACAACATAAAGGCCAATTTCAGAGTGAGATTTAAGATGGGTTTGGTGCATTATTCTTACTCGTTGCATGGAAACTGCGTGATAGAAATGACGAGCCCGCCTAATGGCGCCCTCATAACGCATCGCTGCACTACCAAGAGATGAGATGAGATGAGAGGCAGGAAAAGAGTATTTGATTTTTTTTCCTGTGGTGTTGAACTAGAGGTTTGCAAACAGTCGGTTCGGAAACTCTTTTTTTGTTTTTTTTGGAGATGTACATAGTTTTCTGGTCGAAGGACCTTGTCATATGCTAGTAACCTTAAAGGTAAGGGTGAGCAAGATCGAACCAAAATTGAAAAACTAACCGTGACATTTCGGTCAGTTTGGTTCGATTTCAAGTTTTAGAACTTAGAATTTAGTACTATACTTTTTTTCTTATCTTAAAAACTTCAATTTTGAATTTGATTTTATTATGGATTTTAGGATCACTGTTATGATTTTATTATGGATTTTCAGCTCATTGTCGGCCTTGTAGGGATCGATTTTTTGGAAACACCTAAAGATAATTGGATGATAGAAAAAACCGACCCAACCAAAATTTAAATTCCAGCATTCAGTTTCAGTCCAAACTTGGTCAGTGGTCCGAAATCCAAATTTCAGTTTCTATATTTTGTTTTATTAAAGCCCAACTCTAAATTTCGATTCAATTCGGGTAGGTTCAATCCAAACATGAGCCTGTTCGGTGGTCCGACAAATTTCAGTTTTCACAATTTTTGATTTAAAACAACCGAATGCTCACCTCTATTTGATGGTGCTATACTATTGTTAAACAATTTGCTCCTTTATTTCCAAAATGGACCAATGTGTGCTTCCTTACACAGCTCAAGCGATATGTTGCTCAGACTATTCCTCCAAAGTAATAAATGAAGCTATATCTCTGGAGAAATTGTCAGATTACTCAACTCGTGAAGAAAGCACATATCGATCTATTTTGGAAGATTGAACAAAAAACAATCAATTTGGCAAATAACCATTTATTCGTACACTAGTACATTGTTACGTCCCTAAGAGTTGGTGCGGGACGTGCCGTGTCAGTGGCACGTCGGGTGACTCGGTGGTGCAGTGCCAAGCACGCCGGGAGTGAGCGGAGTCGGTTGGAACCACCTTGTGCATGGGTGGTCTAGCAGCCTATGGGAAGTTGCTGCGTGGGCTAGATGTTGAGTTGGCATCAAGCGAAAGATGGTGGTCCGAGTCGAGCACGAGATGGTGCGTGGTCGACGTGTCCGGGAGTCGGAGGTGGTGCGAGCGGAGCGCACCACCCGACGATGCAAAATGCGAGTACGTGGGCTCGGTGCGGGAGAACTTGGTGTTAGACGAGAAGTGCTCGGTGTTTAGCGAGACTTGCTCGGGGACATGCGAGGATGGCACGAGAGATGGGCGACGTGACTCGATAGTGCGTGTCGGGCTGGGCGACAGGACGGGACTGGGTGGATGGGCGCCGGTGCCGGGCGCCTGACACGAGCAAAGGCACGGGCGTGGTGCGCTGTGCGAGAGAGGCGGTTACCAAGTGCGGAGCGGTTACGGAGAGCGGTTAATGACTCAGGAAGTGGGCTGTGTGAGTGCTTGGGGGCGGTTACGTGGAGATAACCGCCCCGTGCTGTGCTGTTTGGCCAAGACGAGGACATGTGGCGCTTCAAGTAACTGCCCGACGGTTTTAGCTTAGTTTCCTAGTGAAGGGGGATGTCCTTCACATATAAATAGCTGTGTATTGGCCATGAGCCGAACATGTGATGTTGTGTGCGAGCCTTGAGCAGTCCTTGTATAAATTGTGGGAATTTAATATAAGGTTGGGTGAGTTGCCCGTACGTGCTCGAGTCGTTTAAAGTTTATGTTAATGATCCGCTGCGTGTGAACTTTGATATTGCTCGTAACACAAATCCGTGAGCCTCATACACGAGTGGGGGAAACACGAGTGTCGGTGAGGGTGAGAGCTGGTCGGGTTGCGGGAATCCGGCGCCGCACAAGGGCGAAAAATTCTAGTACGAGAAAACCTTGTGACATACATCATCATATGAATGCTAATGATAGAAATGACAACGTACATGTTCTAGGGAGGAATATAACTATTACTATGAGTTATCCAATCTAAAAACAGCATCATGCATGGGAAAAAAATGGCACAACTCAGAACAAAGAATAACAGTAGCCAACCTATTTGCCAAGATGCAACTTCTAAGTCTTAAGCTAAAGGAGAAAACCCACAAACCATAACGGGAGATATGCAGAATATGATAAAAGGCAATCCAGAAGTGTTCCATAATAAAGGAAATCACGTAAAGTTAATAGAGAACACGGGTGGTGTTCATTCCATAAGTTTTGCTCTGAATAAACTTCGAATGCTTTCCATCTACAAAGACCTTATGCAAATTTTTCTATTACCATCAAGTACCAAAAGCACTGTGATATATAGTCACTCCACCAATAGCAATCTTAGAAATTCACAATATCTTGATACGACTACAAGAAACCATATGTCCTTAAAACCGGAGCCAAGGGATAAATTACATTCTACCGTTGAAGACACTGTCCCCATTGGAAAAATGTAGGCAACTTATAGGCAAGTATATACACAATTTGAAATCGAGGACAGTGTCCCAAAGGGTACCGCGCCAAGGCATGAAGACCTTTGTGGTTTTATAAGACACCTCTCATTCTTATTTCCTCAGAACAACCTGATTCTTCAGATGTTCTCAACAAAATTACGGATCTTCAACATCATCAATCATCAGCCAACTATAAAGATCAATTAAAATCATAACCAGCATACATACAAATCATAAAACCCTTCAAGTAAAAACATTAGAAAATATATCCATCCAATATGGAACTCTCCATTATGCAGACCTGTTATAAAGGGTACAGCTTCTATACTTCCATTATTTGGTGCAATGACTATGAGTAAAATTATAGTCAAACTGTATGAGTTTGTCAATCTGAACAGAAAGCGGAGAAAAGAGGTTACTAGCCTTCACTGAGCATCGACTTCAGATGGTGTCTTGGCCACAATAGACAAAGCATGTAGTCCACTCTGCAACTCATCTTGCAACAAGCTGTAAATCATTCTATGCCTTTTAACCAAACTCTTCCCTTCAAATTCTTCAGAAATCACTTCCACATTGAAATGCGTTTCTCCATCACTTCCAGCAACCCCCGAATGGCCGGCGTGCTGATAAGATATATCCACAACATCCACTGCAATTGGCCTCAGTTCTCTCTCTAAAGCCTCCTTAATTCTCCTTCCCCTACTACCCAATACACTTGTTCGGAGGCTCGAATCCTCCTTCAAATCGCTACCAACGTCACTAACTATGGCTCCACCATCGCCATTTGTGGAATCCTCAATTCCTGGGAACTCAGAACTAGGACTTTCAGCTCTCTCAGCTTTAACATACAATTGCAAAGCCTTCTTTTGCATCAATTTCAACATATTCAAGAACCCATTATTCCTTGATGGAGTTAAACTCTGCTGCAAGCCCAGAAGCACCGCAAAATCCGGGGAAACCCTCACAATCTCCTCAACGGGGCGGCCCGAAAGGCCTTGAACGAGTAAAGCGGCCAGCCCTTTCGTTAGCATCGAATCCGAATCTGCTTCAAAGATCACATTTTTATCCTTATCCAAATAAGCTCTAACCCAAACCTGCGACACGCAACCTTGGACCTTGTTATCGCTTGTTTTGTACTTAGATTCTAGAGGGTTCAGAGTTCTGCCATAAAACAACAACTGTTCGTACTTAGCTTTCGGTTCTTGGACTGCCTGAAACAGTTTGACGATTTCTTGGAGCTTCGGCGGAAGCTCTTCCACGGGTTGCAGGGAGACGGAGGATGAAGCGGAAGGAGGGGCGGAGAAAACAGGTTGCTTTGTGGAAATTCTTTGAATCGTGATGCTCTTGAAGAAGAAGAATCTGTGAGGTGGTGAGGGGATTTTTGTGAATGGAGCGGTGGAGTGGTGAAAGAGGGGAGAGTTGGAGATTTTGGTGGGAATTGACATGAGTGTTCGATTGCTGGCTGAGATTTTCGATTTGGGGTTCTGGAAACGTATTCTAGAGAGAGAAGGAGAGAGTTCGTGGAGGAGGGAGAGAGGAGAGTTGATGGATGATGAAATCGATTTGGATATGTTCGACATGTCCAGAAAATTAAATGAATAAAAATTAGAGCAGTCAAAAATTAAATTAAAAGATGGAAAATTTTCTTGCTACGGAATTGAAAGGGCCAGCACAACCCTAGTTGTGGAACTTTCTAGTTGATTTAATTTCCTCAAACAAAATATAACTAAACTTTATTCATTCCGACTGAGGCTAATTAACTAAATATCACAATATTTAAAAACATAATAAAATAGAGCAATAATTCTTTATTTTTTTTGTTTGGAATGATAATTTTAAAAAGAATTAATTGCAAATTAATACCCAACCTTTATACTACTTTTTCCAAATTCGACCTACCCTATTTTTTCCATCATACGACAAGCTGATTTGTTGCACTAATCTTTCATAACGACATTGTATTGGGAAAGTGATGGACATATTAGGCTTTTTTAAGAGAAACTATGTAGAATTGCCACTTAAGGTAATAAAAGCAAAATACTAGCCACAAACTTAATGTTATATAAATAGTGACCACTATTTGTTTGAAAATATTTTTTTACCCTTTTAACTTATATTTCTACCATTTTATACTTATTTTTGTATTTAATTTGAAATAAAAATAAAATATCACTAAACAAAGTCACTTTCTTCTCTCTCTACTCTCTCTCTCATCTGTCGGCTACCTCTCTCTCTCTCTCTCATCGTTGCCGACCCTCTCTCTCGTTCATCGAATTCCGACGACCCTCTCTATCTCGTACATCTAATTCTGGCCATTGTCTTTCTCTATTTCTCTATCATTCGTTTACGGAGACCAATATACAATGGTGGCGTGATGAAAGTGATCCGACGAAGGCAATCACTATCGACGGCAGAGGTAAGGCGAGTTGATCGAAGTTGCAACGTTGGAGGTGTGGTGACGGCGGAGGTAGGACGAGTTGCTCTCTTCCGTTCGTTTGATTTTTGAAAGGCGCAAATGGAGCGAGTGAGATCTATTCGCTCCAGTCGCACCTTCGTTCATCCGGTACGCTTCGGGTGTCGAACATGGCGTTGAGCGAGTGGTGCGAGTGGAGCGAGTGAGATCTACTCGCTCCAATCGCACCTTTGTTCGCCCTGTATGCCTCAGGTGTCGAACATCGTGCGAGCGGTGCGTGTGGAGCGAGTGGGGTGAGTGGCTCAAACGAGTGGTGCAAGTGAGTGGGGCGAGCGGTGCGAGTGGCTCGAACGAGTGGTGCAAGTGAGTGTTGTGAGTGGTGCGAATGGGTGACGCGAGAGGGTGGAATGAGTGGTGCGAGCGGTGCGAGTGGAGCGAGTGGTGCGAGTGGGGCAAGTAGAGCGAGTGGGACGAGTGGTGCGAGTGGCTCGAACGAGTGGTCCAAGTGAGTGGTGCGAGTGGTGTGAGTGGCTCGAAAGGTGCGAGTGGGTGGCGTGAGTGGGTGGTGCGAGTGGCTCGAACGAGTGGTCCAAGTGGAGCGAGTGGTACGAGTGTTGCGAGTGGAGCGAGTGGTCCGAGTGGAGCGAGCGAGTAGTGCGAGTGTGCGAGCGAGGCACGAGCGGAGCGAGCGGCCCTTGCTCGCCCCGTTCACACCTCATCCTGACTCTGGTGGACATGCACTAGCAGCGCACACGAGCCCCTCGTCCAGGTACAAGCAAGGTGCGAGTAGATCCACTCGCATCCTACGTGGTGCGAGTAGATCTACTCGCTCCTTCCGACATTTGAACGGCGAAGATGCGACGGAGATCGAGGCGGTGTAGCGGGGTAGGCCGAGACGGTGGAGGTGGAGGATGAGATGTGAGGTTAGAGAGGCGAAGATGGATTCGCGTAGGCGAAGGTGGAGGATGAGATGTGAGGTTTGAGATGGATTCATGACGGGTGGAGACGGTGAGCGGCGGAGACGGTGGACCGGCAAGATAATGAAACGGTGGAGAGGCGGAGGAGAGGCGATAGAAGTGCGACGGCGGTAGGAAAAGCGGCGGAGTCGGTGGAGATGGCAGTGGAGGTGGTGCGAATGAGAGTGAAAAGAAGAAGAAGGAAAATATAATTAATTTTGTAAAAAAAATAAAAATTTATATTGATTAATTATGTAGGGGTATTTTTGTAAGAGTGGCCAGTATTTATATAATATTAACATAGTGGCTACTATTTTGTTTTTATTAACTTATGTGGCTAGTATAATATTTCCCTCCTTTTTTAATCATCGAAATATTAATATTTAGATATAAAACCACGTTATTTCGAAATATTTATGAGTTATTTTGAAATATTTATGACAACATAGTATATATAGAACAAAACTCTAATCCACGTTATTAACAATTCAGACGATTAAGAACTCTTTGCGATTGCCACATTGTGTATCATGAAAAGTATTGTTCATGTCTCAGAGATTGATGCTACTACTCTAATTAATTAAAGTATTATAAAAAATATATAAAAAATGGAAGATGAGGTACCTGCAATTTGATGAAGACCAGAAAAGTGGTGGCGCCAAAGAGCTCTAAACGTTGCCGCTAAGAGTTCTTTATCGGCGGCTGAATTGCTAATTGTTAGTTTCTCAAATTAATTAGACAGTATTAATTTATTGGCTTATGATTTGTTAGGAGATTTGGTTTCCATAAATTGTGAATTATTTAATAGATTAATTAAGAGTTAATTATTTAAATAGTTGACTCTCCAGTCCACGTGGCATTGCCACATCATTGGTGGGCACGTTAACGGTGCCCACGGTGGGTAGAGGAGCGGAACCGCACCCTTCCCTTCCGTTCATTCCATTTTTTATTTTTCTCTCTCTGCTCTCTTTCCTCTCACCCCCCCTCTCCTAAAAAACCTTAACCTCCGCCCATCTATCGCAGTCAACTAATCATCTATCGCCCCTTTACCATCATCGACTCATTCAACTCCGCCTCCTACCGTCGTCGTTCAACTCACTGCAAAGCCTTAAATCCATCGCGCCACACATATACCAAACCAAATTCAGATCAACTTTCCATCTTACTGCAGTTTAGATGGCTTTTGAAAACATATCCATCTATTCCGGCAACGACGCCGCCTCTCAAACCAACGACAATGACGAAGCTCAACCTCAAAATCCTAGATTCAGCCCGATTCAAATGTCGATGAGCATAGATTCTTTGGCTGCGACGATTCACAAACATATAACTGAGATCTGGGTGAGATTGGTACGAAAATAGATTCATTCGTACCAAGTTATGGTGCGCTACTAGTTGGTACGAACAATACGAATGAACTCATTAGTACCAAGTTATAGTGCGCCACTAGTTGGCACAAAATGGACGAATGGGTTCATTCGTACCAGTCGTACCAAGTTATGGAGCACAACTAGTTGGCACGAATGGGACGAATGAGTTCATTCGTACCAGTTGTACCAAGTTATGGAGTTCAACTAGTTGATACGAACGGGACGATGGATGCATTCGTACCAGTCTTACCAAGTTAAGGCACTGCGCCATGGTACGCTTGGGACGAATGAAATCTATTTGTACCACAGTTGTTGTGGATATGAAAGTCATGCCGAAGAAGACGACCGGAGGCAACCAGAGAATAGATCTAGATAAATATTTGAACGAAAAACAGATCTGGATAACTAGAGATTCAAGTCGTGCATACTAGGACGATTAATCAAAAGTGAACATCATCTACGACGGAGACAAAAACAACACGCTGTGGAGAGAAAGTCCGCCGAAGAAGACGACTGGAGGCAGTGGCGGAAAGGAGGCGACGGCGATGGCAGTGGCGGTGGTGATGGCAGAAAGGAGACGATTGAAGAAGAAGAAGAAGAAAGAAGAAGAAAAAGAAGAAGAATATGATGATGGGAGAGAGAGAGAGTACGGGAGAGAAGAGAGAAAAAATGAGAGTGGGGGTGGTGGTTGTAGAATGAGTGGTATATTATTTTTTTTAATTAAAGGTTATTTTAGTCCATTCATGTTAAAGTTGGCTAAAATTTATAATAAATTAAGTTTTTTACAATTATTAATTTTAATCATGCATAGTAGCTGTTTCACATGATAAACTCTTTTTATAAATATGCTTACTCGTTTTCAAAGACGAACCTTCAATAACATGTGGCGATCAAACTTGAGCGTACAGCTAACAAATTACAATAGAACAGAAGACTTGTACAATTGAAATGAATGCAATAAAAGAAAACGATCAATGTAGCATTGATGGATTGAAATATTGACCAAGATTACAAACAGAAGCAAAATCAACAGCCTAAAAAGGCATATCACATGTTCTATTAAATAAGATTCTAATATCATGAGATGAGAGGTTCATTCAAATCATGCTGCTGTGCTGCCCATCACAGCACAATCTAGTTGGAGTTCAATCTTCATCAGTACCAAAATATCGATCACCAAACTCGCCCATACCAGGGATAACACGGTAATCTTCATTCAACCCGATCTCAATCTCAGACGTCACGATCGTTACTCGAGGGAAACATCTGCAGACCGTATGCACTCCTTGAGGTGCCTGGAGAAGTACAGAATGTTGAATTACAGTTTTATAGAGCTTGGCTCCACAAGAAAACGTGAAAAAAACGCCAAGCTGAAGCTGGTTCAACTTACAGAAATGAGGTTAAGGAATATGATGTTGGCCTCTGGGACACCCTTCTTTATAAGTAGTGAAATAGCTTCAACGGCTGTATTGCCTAATGAACGAAAGGGGCCGTCAGATATTTCTTCCATTTCGTTTCAGTTACAAGTTCACGAAACGCACAACACAAACAAGTACGTGCCTATTCTGCAAGAGTATTAAAAGAAACAGAAAGATCCTTACGAGCATAATATTATTAGTGTATAAATACCAGTTGATACCAAGAGGCTGACCTGTGCCCAAAATGGGATCCAGTAACAAGACATGTCGATCTGAGATGTCAGTTGGCAGTTTTTCATATATCAGCTGCACCAAATGCATAACATTTCTTTCAACCAAAGAATAGAAAATGAAGTTACCTAAAATCAATTGTTGTAGATGACATCACTGCAAATATATAGGAGCAGTAACTGCAAACCTGTTGGTCATTGTCACCTTCTCTATGGATAAGGATTTTACCAATTTTGATTCCTTTACAGCAAGCTCGTAAGGCATTCTCCATGCTCTCGCCACTGAAATGTTTGGAATTATTTCAAAAGCTAAAACAACAAAAAATTGATGCGAGAAGGAATGTTATGCTGTGTCAGTTCCAAGTTCTCAGCGCTAAGAAAGGCAAGAGAGGTTAAACGTCATGGCCTTAAAAGAAGAAGAAAAGAAGGAATGGAGATATTTATCTTCTTTTTACCTTCTGATAACAGACACACCACATAATCTCTTGCAGAAGTCTACTCCACTGTATACAGAACCTGCATCAGCCAACAACAAAGATTTTTATAATCTATATTACTAGTTTTTGGCATGCTTGGTCAGAAGGTGTAACATAAGTTCGATGGCATTTTCTGAAATTACAACTCGGATGCATCTCAAATGATGGTGATATCAATCCAAGAGACTATAAAAAACCATGAAAGCCTTGTGGTGGAAGGAGGGGGCAGAGTCCCTCTAAAATAAACAAAATCCCCTTAAACTTGAACTCTTTTCTTTATTATTAGCCACCTAAATAGCATGTATTTTGTTTACCCTCTAAATTGAAGTGCCCTAGCTCCATCCCCTGAAGCATAGTGTTAAGATATTAAACAAAAGCATAAAAGAGAACTTATACTGAAAGGTGCAAATCTAGAATCTGGGCCAGGATATATAGCTTTTTGAAGGCAAATTCGTTCCATGGTGTTCTCCCTCATTTCCATGCAAATCATTGTCTTTGCTGATTTTAGTTGCGTGTTATTATTTCACATTATTAAAATTTCAACAGTACGACAATGAAGATGTTCCTCTCTCAGTAATGGGATAATATTGCAGATAATGGACAATAGTGGCTCACCAGTTGGAGTAGTCACCTGCCTTTCTGTAAATGGCAGAAGCCCGAGACCATGTTCAACAACCTAATCAATGATGTTCAATGAAAATGATCAAGTCATTAACAAATCTTATCCTCATCAACAAAATTGGCTGTACGCAATCCCAGCCAAGAAAAACAGACACATACCAAGCGGATAAGCCGGTCAGCATAGAAGATAAAATCATGTGTCGATGTTTTAGAATCACGTATTATTGTGTGCATACCGCGTATCTGGTAAGTAAAAAAAATTGACAGCGCAAAAAAGGTTTAGATTTCAAGTGGTATATAAAGTGAACAATGATATATAGGTTCATTGTATAAAAAAGATCAAGATGGAATTGATACCTGAAAAGTTGATTGGATAACAAATAAATTAGGGTATATTTTACAAAGATCATGCTGACCAAGTTTCGTCCGTATATGTTGCACAATTAAGTCGATGGCAACAGGATTGTCTCCTCCACGAGGAATGATAATGTCAGCAAACTTTTTTGTTGGAAGAATAAAATTATCAAATGCAGGCTTCACAAATCGTGCGTACTGCACTCACATTAGAACCCAACAGTTAGTAAGAAAAGCATTCAATCACAAATACACAAAACGAGCTCTGCACTACCTGATCAAGCACCATCCCAACTTCTCTACCCCTTTCTACTATATCACGCTTTATTCTCCTTGCCAGACGAACATCAGCATCTGCACTGAAATACTATGTTATCAAAATCAACCTCAGTACAAATGAACACCATTACTAGTCTTAAGTCTTTTAACAAGTAATAGGAACAAGATAAATATGAAGAGGAAAAGCTGAAAAACATTTCATCAGAAATATCCCACTTCATTGATTAAGCAAAAATGTTTGAACAGATTGCTCATACAGCAGTAAGTTATCCAAGTAAAAAAAAAATTCAGAAACCAATAGATGCCTGTCCACCGTTCAGATAAATCTAGGAAGTGAGGAAGCCTAAAAGGAACAGACAATAATATGATATCTTTATTACTTAATACAAGGTTCAAAATTCATGATTTAAGTTTATTCTTGTCATACACGTACCTACTTAAAGTAAGGAATTCTTAATACAAAATGCCCTAGAAACAGAATGTATTGGTGGAAGACAACGAACAGAACCTGCATCTACGAATATCTTCATGTTCATCAAATCTCGGACACTTGGATCATGAAAGACAAGTATGCCTTCTATAATAATTACATCTGAGGGATTCACCTGACAAATGTGCACACATTAGAGAAATAAAATAATGAAAAAACAATGGAATACGAAGTATAACACAAAGAAACATACTCTTCGAGCAGGGACAACATCACTTTTATAAGTCTTGAAATCATATTTTGGAACATCTACTGCCTGACCAAGTTTTAATTTCTCCAATATGCACAACAACTGCTTCGTATCAAATGCATCTGAATGAACACAAAAATAAAATGACAATAAAAGCATGGAACTTTCTAAAATTTCTTACCCAGAAAATGATATTTATTAATACAGTAGAGCCAAGTATAATACCACAATCAAAGTCCTAAATATCTGACCAACAAGCTATTCCAGCTTAAGTTACATTTGTCAGAGAGCCACTACCAAAGAACTCCATTTCTATCTATTTTCTTAGTTCTGCTAGAATTATATCTTGGAATTAGGAATTTAATTACTCAAGTTTTGGACTATGAAATCTGCAAAATCTCAGGAAAGATGTTAGTCAAACTTGACTTTTTTGTTGATTTTGTGTTTTATTTATTCAATTTTTTCTCGAGTATCTGTTTCTTCAGAATAGCCTTAATGGCTGATGAGATAACCAAGTACCTGCAGAAGTCACTCCTGATGTATAATATTTGAAGACAATACAGTCTTATTTTGATGAAGCAAGTGTAATTACTAAATTGAAGGGAAAAAATGGAATTGAAACATTTTATAATTGAACAAACAAGATTCAACTTGATAGAAAGAACTCAATAAAGATAGAAGAGGGGCAAAAACGCTAAGAGTTTGAAAGGATACTCACCAGGATGGTCAAAATTGTATTCATTGACTTTTTTAAGTTCTTCTGATGTCAAATTGTGATAGAAAGAATCCTGCCAACATAATATGGAAAAGTGTATTAGCTGGGATCATACTTCACTACTTAAGAAGCAAGCAAAGAAATGATGTTGAGTATATAACGGAGATGAATTTCAAACTGCAAATTGCTTGAAAAGCAATTCAGCACCCAATTCGTGAACCAGATATAAGAAGAACACCCATTTTTTACAACTAAGTCATGATGAATGTGATTAAAATGATGATTAGAAACAGCCACACTAATTAATACAATGATTCCAGAATAGGATGCTAATGAGAACACAGACATTAAGTACTCATTGATTATCTTATTCGGGTTACTTCTTTCTTTATCAGGCCAAGGGAGGATATTGCAAAACCAAATAAATTCTAAATTTTTACGGTGAAGCTAACAAGAAGAAAGATTGGTACAAAGTACTGCAGTTTAGTATGAAATAGGGAGGTGGTCAAGAGTAATTATCTTTTGAAAAAGTACAGAAAGTGTATCTATCGATCCATGGAATACAATTGACAAAGTGAATGAAGTACGGGATCTAATTTAGATGTTTGCATTTATTAGGCTGCATTTAAGTTGTTATACTAGTTAGAATTGTAAACATAAGTCAACAAAAAAGATAGGAAAAAAAATGCTATGATGGGCAGAACGAAAGTTTTATTACTTAAACCTGTGAAAGAAAATTATTCTAAGTACTTAGTTGTTGCATCATGCTGATACTCGAAAAAAAGAAATAAATACTGAACTATACTTATTGACATTGTTACTTAAGGTTCTCATAGTATATACCTGATTAACAAGTACGACGCGCTGATCATGAAGCTGTTCAATAATCATATCACAAACTGTAGTCTTGCCAGATGCTGCACCTCCAGCAACTCCTGAAGTCAATATCATCAAAATGATCAGCTTAAGTTACTCAAAGAGAGTGACAGTGAATCATTAGGGGACAAGATGTTCTATCTCAAAAGGATGCTAGAGGAAAGACTAATGTGGAATGAGAAGAGCTAAGCATGTTTTGCATTGATAATTGCAAAATTTTATCAGAAACAGCTAAACATATATGTATCATCAATAGCTGGCACTCACCTCACAGATCTTAGTCCACGGATTGTAACTTAAGGGAATGTTTACTTTGGATGATAGCTTAGATAGATAGAATAATATAAGCTAATTCACCACATACTTTGATGGATTGAATATGTATTTGCAATTTAATCTATCAGCCAAAGTAAATGCCTCCTAAAAATTAAACTTTACTAACATGTGGTGGCATAGAAAGTTACACCGTAGCTAGTTCCAGTTCAGCACGACTAAAAGTAATGATAAACCTACTTCTATTTGGCAATCATAGGTGGTGACAAAGACGCACCCAGTACCTATGACAAAAGGTTGCTTGGCATTCTTAGATGCAGTAGTAGGCTGCTCAGCTTCTGAAACGCTTTGACATGTAACTCCTAAATGAAATCCGGAGAAATGAGCGCCTGATAATGCTTCTATCAAATCTTCAACTTCCGTTGAACCCATTTGTCAAACTTGCATGGAAAATGGAACAATATGAAGTTAAAAAGGAAAGAGAAAGTAATAGAAAATTACAAAAGTACTGAAAACTGAAGGATGTAAAGCAATCCTACTTAAACCTAAAACACTTATAAGAACCAAAAGAATTTTCAAAAAAATATTTGATGAATCAGATAACAAAAGGCACCAGACAGAATAAACAAAAACTTTAATACTTAGAAAACAAGTCTATGAGCAACCATATAAGTTTACACCAATAGCAGAACTTGAAAAGAAAACCATATCCAAAAAATAAAATAAATAAAGCTACCAACCAGAATTCCAATTTTGCCATTTTATTTATTTATTTATTAGTTTCAACACACGCACACATGACTCGAAACCCTGAACTCATGGTTTCGTTGCTATTTGCACAACTAACTGCTATTTGCTAGAACATACAGTTTCACATTGAGATATAATACTTGAAATACAACAATAAATGACAAGGTCAAAGAATTTCAGAAAAGGCAAAGCAACCCGGATTTTCCAAATTCAAGATCGAATTAACAAGATAAATCTAACAAAATTGATATCGGCAGCTATGTTATGTAGAACAAATGCAAGAAAAGCATTGAAAAAAAGGCAAAGAATCTCCAGGAATGTTTAACAACGCACCTGATCAACTGAGCTTATATGCTTCTATACTATAGTGCAGATGAATGCTGACTTCAGTTCAGCATCGTAAAATTATCAGATATTTCAAACAGTAAAAGGGAATGGACCTCGGTGAGCTGATGTCAATTAATTTATAGTGGAAACGAGATCTTTCTCAGTTCCCTCAATGGGGCTTTAGATTTCGTAGAAATCACAAAAGGGCCATTCTTCCAATCTCTGTTTCTTTCGCCGTAATTTTGGAGTTGTGTAAATATCCACACTTATTAATGTAATAATAGGGCTACAATTACAATTTACAAGAGGAATTGAAAATTGAATGAAATTTTAGTGAAAAATGATAAAATTGTTAATTTCAGTGAATGTTGTTATATGCAAAATAACTGGTTATCTGTGATCTAGAATCGAAACTGGATTTGCACGAATCCAATGTGGGACCTACACGAGCAGCCGGATAATTACGGCCGGGCCAAGCAGACCGAGAAAGCGGTGGAGTGGTGGTCCCGCATAGCATAGAATTGAGAAATACAAATCACCGGAAGAATACGATTCTCGTTGTAACATCCGCCGATCGCGTTGTAAACGCTCAATTCTCATATCGTAAACGTAACAACGCAATGTCGCGAGCCTCGGCGTAGCCATCCGCCTTGTAGCCGGTTTTTAGCTCGTTGCAGCAACCGTCTAAGTTGAGCCCTAAATCTCTCGCGCGTTCAGTCTCTCTCTATATTTGGCACCGCCACAATTGTCTTCGCCGCGGTGGTAGCTGCCTCTGATACGGAGGCCGGAGAATTAGCACCGGAATTCCGCTGCGGTCTTGCTGCATGAGTTTGGGTGGCGAGGAACTCGGTCATGGGTATTGTTAGTAAGATGATGAGACTGTAGAGATGGATGTGGATCTCTTACCCGGTCCAGATCCGTAGATTCCATATCCGATTTTCAAAACTTACATGTAGAGCAACACTTGTTTAGTAATGTCTTAGTTTTTTACATGTGGTTTGACAAAAATAATTGTTATTTAGTAATATATTTTTGATTTATAAATTTTTAAATTCTTTAACTATGAATAAAGTATTCAAATTTAAAACTTTACAGAGTGTCCACGTTCTTTTAGCTTCGCCCCTGTTCTTAGCATAGTTATATATATGTCCAGTGTCCTAGTTAGGTTCGATATAGAATTGGAGCCCTCTATGAATCAACACAAAGTAGGTTCTACTTTCTTGGAGGATTATTGATTTCTTTTTATAAATATATTGAACAAACATTACAAAAAATAGTTATATATATGTCCAGTGTCCTAGTTAGGTTCGATATAGAATTGGAGCCCTCTATGAATCAACACAAAGTAGGTTCTACTTTCTTGGAGGATTATTGATTTCTTTTTATAAATATATTGAACAAACATTACAAAAAATTTTAAGTGCCGCGTGACAGAAGACTTGAACTCATGACCTTTGGCCCGGACATTAACCACTCTATCACTAGGCTAACACACACACACGACGATTATTATTATTATTATTATTTTAACAAACATTACAAGATATTTTAAAGGATTATTGTTTTTTGTTGAGGAGAATAAGACTTCTTTCAAATCTCTCCTTTTTTTTTTTGTTGCAGATATTCATACCAACAAAATTTCATCACATTTTCTAATTCAAAATTCTAATCACCATGTTATTGTATCGAAAATAGCTAGTTTTATTTATTTATTTCTACAATTTTTTTTTATCAAAGTAATTACAACTTTTTGTAATCACAAAATAGTTTTGTTACAATCTTTTTTAAAGTTGAAATCTGGCAGAGATATATAATCTAGGATGGCTATTGGGCAGTAATCAAATAATACTACTAAATTTGATTGCTTGAAGCATTTGGACAGTTTTGAAAAGGATTCCATCTGAGCTGGCCCACAAAAGAGATCCCTTTCTTGCCCACTTGCCTAAATGGCTGTAGATACTCCAACACATCGAAAATCTATTAAATTTTTTAATAAGTCTTTTCAAAGATTCTAATCAGTGCCCCCACCACCAAAATATATTTTCGAAAAATCGATTAATTTTTTAATAAGTATTTTCAAAGATTCTAATCCGTGCCCCCGACCACCAAAATAAATTGCCATTTCATAGATTATTATTCCGCAAAACATATGATGATATTTCATACAGTTAATAAATTCTGACATGATAACAACTTAATACCAGATTCCATAAGATTATTACCAAGCAATATTACCTTCTATAATCTATAAGTTTAAATGTTTATGTAATTTTCTGTGCTTTCAGCATAACTCAAAACTGAAACAAAATCAACTAAAAAAAACTGAAACAAAACAAAAATATAAACATAATATCATAATCGGAATATTCATACACTAATATATATTTATCGTTTCACTTATTCTAATTATTTCTCATTCTTTCACACGATATGGGCCCCAAGGCCCACAACTGCTCCTGTGTGTGGATTACCAACCAAAAAATAGGAAAAAATAAAATAAAATAAGAATAAATTATGGTTGCTTGATCGGATTCAATTGTTTGAAAAGTTAGAGAAATAGATGGCTGATGAGGTATAGGATTGTGGAATTAATCATTCCATTCCACTTAATTTGCTATCTTTTATATTTATATTAATCGCTATCGTAATGACTAATGCTTATACATTTATTATATGTTATGGAGATATTTTGTTGTCATGTTGAGCGTAAATGTTATTGCATTTGCTGAGAAATCAAAATGAAAACTAATTAACTATGTCATTTATAAATATCATTGGTTAACATTGATTTACTTGTAAAGCTAAAATTTCAGGAAGCATTCCAAGTTAGATTGGGCCCGGTTAAAAAAACACCAAGAATCAAGGAGGAAACGGGCAGCAAAAACTGGCAAAATCGAGTCCAAATTTTGAAGAGCTAATAATTTTAACTATCTTACATTTACTTATATTTTTTTTTTTTGAAAGGCCTACTCCATCTTGTATTTCTTGTTTCTATTATTCCAAATTACTTCCTTCGCCTGCAAAAGTATAATTAATTTGTCATTTTGAAACGTCTTATAAAAGTATGGTTTACCATTTTGGACATGATCACACTAACTTTATAATATTTTAAACCTTATAACAAATCAAATAGGTGGATCCCTTACTCCACTTAAAATGCATCAATATTTTAAACCTCACAATAAATTATACTTTCTTAAAACCTGTATAACCATTTCCACAACATACTTTTGCAGGAGGGAAGGAGTATATTTAAGTCTTCAACACGTAACTTGAAGTGAGGGTCCAACCCCGATCACTAAACTTTATAAATGTGAGGGAAAATCATGCCACTAGACTACAAGGATTGCACCATCAGCAAAAAAATTAGAAAAAATAATTCTTGTGTCCTAAAAAATAAAAAGAAAACACAAATTGAAAATGAAAAGAGTTTTTTTTTAGGGAATTACATGAGGTATATTATACTATCAAATAAATTGTTACATCACTATATAGGTGAGACTACTACATCATCAAACAAGATGAAAATATATTATACCGCACACATATGAAATTGAATTTAAGACCTCTCACTTAGAAGAGATTAGTTGTGCATCAGCTAACCACTTGAGTTAGGTTTCATCGACATGAAAAGAGTTGGACCAAAGAGAGAGAAAAAACAAAACTCATTCTTTGCTTGGAAGGACCATAAAACAAAAATTCTATACCTTTCGGAGAGAAGAATTAAGGGAAAGCTTGGACAAATGTATACTCAAATCTCTCATCTTTAAATAAATATAAGTCATGAACCTCGGAAGTGCAGTATAAGCAGACAAATCAACTAAATCCAACCTCTTTCTGTCTCTCTCTCATACAAAGGAAAACATTCTATGAGAAAGTAGAGAAATCACTCTGCAAAAACTCAACCGCCACTGGCGTAAACAACGGTTAGACATAACCTTGCGTGCCGGAAACTTTCATATCCAAATCCAATCCTCACTATTCCACAAACGTTACTCCAAGAAATAATTCACACAAAATATATTTAGTGTTGTGAAAAAACAGAGAGAGAGTGATCGTATAATATATGAAGAAGAGAGAGAAACGGCAATCTGGGAAAACACGGAGATCAGTTTCTGGAGGGGATATTCGATTGTATCCATGAGATCACAGCGGCGCTTGCTTTCTCTAGGATGAGTGACTCTGCTTACAGGGTTGAAACGACGTCGCGTCTCGCCCAATGGCGGATCGAAAACTTAGCTTCCTGCACTTACAGAAAATCCGATCCTTTCAAGATCGGCAACTGGAATTGGTAATTGATTGCCATTACCCTCCTCTCTCTCTCATACACACACATTCACGCACAAACATACACTCAGAGTGTTACTTTTTTTTTTTTTTAATCTTTTCTTTTTCGCTCCTACTTGTATTAATTTTAATTATGATTACTTCTTCTTCTTCTTCTTCTTCTTCTTCTTCTTCTTCTTCTTCTTCTTCTTTTTAAATATATTTAGGACTACTAACTGTCTAATTTTAAAAAAATTATCTGGATGATGGGGGTAGGTGATCATGAATCAATATCAATATAGATTAACTTATTGCTATTGATAATGGAATAGTTCAATAAAACCCCATAGTTGATAATTCTGGTTTTTATCATCTAAAAAAAAGATAATTCTGGTTTTTATGTTTCAATTTCATAATACTTGTGAAAAGTGGTTTCAATTAATTTTTGTTAATTTGAGAACATGGCAGAAAATAGCATGCCAAGATGAATTTATTTGACAAACCGTGATATTTTCTTTCTTGCACCTAATTGACTATAATAATTAACAGTCAATTCAGGAAGTCGCAGCTCATTATAATTGATAGGTGGGGCTGCACCTTTTCTTAATTTTTGGTAGTGATTAGGAATTGAATCTGCAAATTCTCTTGTTGAAACCACTGCACGTCAAAGGTTTGCTAGTTCCGACTTTGTACAAAATCTTCTTCCTATTAATGCATTTCAGTGTCTTCTGTAAGAAAAGGATCACCTTAATTTTGAATATGTAGCTTACATTTATCCTAACATCTGCTTATATAATATTATTAAGGCATTTGTCTGTGGAGAAGAGTCGGAGCTTGTTGATTAAGTTGTACCCGGAGATATCGAATGTAACGAGGGACAATCCTCCCATTGTATCATTTATAATCCGAGTGGTTTCCTCTGTTGGAGATCGCAAGTGTTTCTTCCATCCAGGCAAGTTTGCTCATATACTAAAACCACTCGGATTATAAATGATGCAATGAGTTTACTTTCACAGCTAGCTTTTACTATTTCATTACTTGCAGAAGTTACTGATAAGCAGCTCAAGAGCAATGAGGACTTCATTTGGTCTATTGAGGTTCCATTGACTGGAAAATTCATCATCGACGTTGAGTTTCTTGATCTCAAAACTGCATCTCCACACGTAAGATATAAATATACTACTAGCTATCACAATCTATCTGTACTAATCAAATGAGGAAAATTAAAATGGATATGATCAATATTCTCTGTTCTCAACTCTGCATGCATGGTTGTTGATTATTATTCCACAGGGCACAGAACCTTGCTCAATTTGGAGCGAAGGATTCACACAAAGAGTAGTGTTGCATCAAACAGCTCTTACATCTCTCGGTCGGATGTTGTCAGAAAGCATTCACACCGACATTGTAATAAATGCCTCCGATGGAAGCATCACAGCACATCGTGCTGTTCTTGCTTCCAGGTCGCTTGTTTTCCGCAGAATGTTCTCACACGATCTCAAGGAGAAAGAAATGTCGGCCATAGACATATCCGACATGTCAATCGAAGCTTGCAGGGCTTTCCTGAATTACATCTACGGCAGCATCAGAAATGATGAATTCCTCACCCACAGGCTGCCTCTTCTTCGAGCTGCTGATAAGTACGACGTGTCAGACTTGAAGGAAGCATGCCATGAGAGTTTGCTGGAGGATATTGATACGGGGAATGTTCTGGAAAGGCTGCAGAATGCCTCTCTTTATCAACTGCCGCAGCTCAAGAGTAGTTGCATGAGGTATCTGGTGAAGTTTGGGAAGATATATGATATGAGAGATGATTTCAATGTCTTTCTGCAATGTGCAGATAGAGAACTGATTGCTCAAGTGTTCAACGAAATCCTTTCTGTCTGGAAGGGTTTCTGAAATGTATATAGCTGAATGAAGATGAAAAAGAGCAAGTGATCATGCAATAGGTGGTTGTACATTATATGTAGCTGGCCTTATAAGGTTGGTTGTGCCATTCATTGTGGATTGTTTGTTTACATGTACAGTACAGCTATAAGGTATTGCTTTGATTTGATTGAATAGCTACATGACTTGGGTCTGGTTTGTGTATGACGAATTAGACATGAAACATATATGGTGTAAAATGTGACATCAGAAATTCATTTGCTTTTCTTGTTTATGATTCTTATCTGACTTAGAGAAAATATGTTATTCTAATCGAACCAGCAGGAAAAGTATACCAGCCTATAGTAAATAAGTACAAATTAAGAGGAACAAAAGTGAGATTGATAAAGCTAATTAATTAGATCTCACACCAAAAAACTTAAGTCTTGATTATGTTTTGCTATCGAGAAAACATAGATGCTTATATAGTTGAAGAAGATAGCAATAATCTCTCAAGATTGAAGATATATAGAATCGTCCAATATGTCAAAGATGTCTAGGAAAAAGAAAAGGAAAGAAAAGGAAAGAAAAGAAAAGAAAAAAAAATGGAAAAAATTGGTGTTTTGCTCCCACACTAGAGAAAAGTGATATGCAAGAGAAAAAGTCACCGTGGAAGGCGCCAATACAACCAATTCAATTGGTGGAAGTTCGGGTGTCGGGAGCGTGCGACCCGACACGGCGTGGTTCGTGAAGTCTTGAGCGTGCTGACCCTACATGAGGTTAACACGGGGGAGAGACTTGGTGCGAGGGAAAGTCTTACGTTGCGACGTTGGCTCGGTGGTGGCACTATGGTGCGTGTCATGAGCGAGCCATGGCACTGTCTGGAACGAGTCAGGCCAGTGCCAGGAAAATTTTACCTTCCTCAGCCCTATCTATGTCCAGTGCTGTCAGCAGGGGTTTTGGCCTATCTGGTACTATAGAAGGGTGGGACATGAGCGGAGTCGGTCGGAACCACCTTGTGCGTGGGTGGTCTAGCAGCCTATGGGAAGTTGCTACGTGGGCTAGATGTTGAGTTGGCATAAAGCGAAAGATGGTGGTCTGAGTCGAGCACAAGATGGTGTGTGGTCAACGTGTCCGGGAGTCGAGGTGGTGCGAGCGGAGCGCATCACCCGACGATGCAAAATGCGAGAACGTGGGCTCGGTGCGGGAGAACTTGATGTTAGACGAGAAGTGCTCGGTGTTTAGCGAGACTTGCTCGGTGACATGCGAGGATGGCACAGGAGATGGGAGACGTGACTCGATAGTGCGTGTCGGGCTGGGCGACACGGACGGGACTTGGTGGATGGGCGCCGGTGCCGGGCGCCTGACACGAGCAAGGGCACGGGCGTGGTGCGCTGTGCGAGAACGACAGTTACGGGAGACGGAGCGGTTACGAGGAGCGGTTGTTGGCCCCAATAGTGGACGAAGCAAGTGCTTGAGGGCGGTTATGCGAGATAACCACCCAGTATTGTGCAGCACGACTTGGAGCGTGACAAGTGGCGCCTAGAATCCGTCCGGCGGTTATTGTAGCCTAGTTCCTAGTGATGGGGGATGTCCATCACACATATATGTTGTAATTGGCTGTGAGCCATACGTAGGCTGCGGGAGCCGGGAAAATGAGTAGGCTGTGGGAGTTGAAAATGAGAGTAATGGTTGGTAGCCTAGAAATGTTGAGGGCGGTGTGAGTCTTCAATGGTGAGGGTTGTGAGGACCTAAACCAGGTGTTGGCTATGCGGGTCGACACATGTAAGCGACTATGTGGGTCGTGATTCGTGAGTAGGGTCGAAGTGAGCAGCGTGCGGCTGTGAGCGTCAAACTTCTCCAAAGCTTCCCTTTGTCGAGTAAGACTCGATATCCAGCTCATCCGGATCAAGACCTCGTGTCATGTCTCGCACGATGACACTCGCTCACTCCCGGCGTGCTTGGCACTGCACCACCGAGTCACCCGACGTGCCACTGACACGGCACGTCTCGTACCAACTCTTAGGGACGTAACAAACCACCCCCACCAAAGCACGACGACGTCCTCGTTGTTGCTGGGTGGTAGCCTCCTTCCTCGAGTTCATCTTCTTCAAAATCAAACATCAAGTACCCCATACTTGATCTTCAACGTACGGCTACAACTTGCTACAAGGTCCGCCCTCTCCAAGTCTGCCACACCGTACTTCGTTCCATGTAACGCAACTTTTCTCACAAAACACCCAATCCCATACTTGTGTGTTCTGCTTGAGGCTCGTGAGATTTGAATCTCCAATATCCCCTCGAGCCAAACTTCTCCAAAGCTTCCCTTTGTCGAGTAAGACTCGATATCCAGCTCATCCGGATCAAGACCTCGTGTCATGTCTCGCACGATGACACTCGCTCACTCCCGGCGTGCTTGGCACTGCACCACCGAGTCACCCGATGTGCCACTGACACGGCACGTCTCACACCAACTCTTAGGGACGTAACACCGTAGAACAGTAGGTCCACGTCCTCCACCTTCTGATCCAATTACTCTGACGATGAAAATAATACATGGGCCAAACATTTGACTTTGAAAGCACTCAACCAAGTTAATTAGATTTTAATATTTATTTATGTAGATAGTCATTTTTTGGAGTTACAACTAAAAACACGAGTTTTATTGGGTTAGATTAGTATATTTGTCCAAAAAAAAATGATTTGAAGTAGGATAATAGTTGGGGAGAGTTAGAAGATTTTTTAGGACAATAACTTTTAGCGTTTTGCTAAAGTATGACAAATTTTTTTGGGCTTGCAAAAGTAGGATAAAATATTATTAGTTGTTGCGTCCATAGGCCATTTTTTGACTCGATCGGGCTGAAGCTCGCGTGGGGTGCACGTGATGAGCCAGGTGGAGCCCGAGAGCTTATGTGGCGCACACATAATCACATAGTTAAACATATACGAGCTTCATAAATCAAAAATCCAATTTTTTTTTCTATTTTCGAAAGAACCCTAAAACCCCAAGTTATGAAACTGTTCCCCGTCGACTGTAAATGTGGAAGAAGACTTGCACTTCTCACATCATGGTCTGATAACAATCCTGGGAGTAGATATGTGTGTTGTCCAAAATCAGTAAGAAATTTTCTCTCAAATATTTGCTCGATTTGAGCACGATTTTGTTTTATTTTTGTTCGATTGAGCACGATTTTGTGTAATTAATCGTGTAATTATAGAAGAAGATGGCTTCTTCCTGCTCGATTTTTATTTTCTTCGAATTTGTATAATTATCGAAGAAGATGGGTTCTTCCTGCTCGATTTTTATTTTCTTCAATTTCTGTATAATGCAGAGTGGTCAATGCCCTGGCATGACCCTCCGATGTGAGCTCTAAAAAAATTGATTATTCCTGGGTTGCTTAGAAGAATAAATAGGACAGATGCAAAGGTTAAGAAGCTCAAATCCAGCAACAAAAGAGTGAAGATTCTCGTAGTTTTTTTAATTTGTACGATTGTAATGTTGAATTTAATTTAATGATTTCTGTAATTTATTGATTTGATGATCTGGTTGTGTAACTAGAACCTGTAGTTTAAGGTATGTTCTGTAATGGAAGTGTATTGGAAGTTTAAGCATTCTGTTATTTGAATTGAAGGTTTATTTGATGAGCAGATAACAAGAATACATCTTGCGATTTGGGGGATTTGGGTTCTTCAAAGAATTGGGGAGAGTGAAAAGTAAATCCCGTTTTTTATTCTAAAAATTTAACTATGTGATGATGTGTGTGCCACATAAGTTCTCGGGCTCTACCTGGCTCGTCACGTGCGCCCCACGTGAGCTTCAACCCGATCGGGCCAAAAAATGGCATGCGGACTCAACAACTAATAAGATTTTGTCCTACTTTTGCAAGTCCGAAAAAATTTATCCTATTTTTATAAAACTCTAAAAGCTATTGTCCTAAAAAATCCTCTACCGCTTTAGTTGGGGAAATCAAAAGGTGAAAATAACCACCGAATTTACCTCATAGCATTCATGTCTGAAATACAAATTTTCGTGTGATAAAAATAAATAACAAAAACCCACCAAATTCCTACCTGAAAAATGTAAAATCAATATAAATTTTGCACCTGAAAATGAAACGCCACCCCCTTTCGTTGATTAATATTTCCTTAACAGAAACAATGCGTGGAGTAACCGCTTCCAAGGACGTGACACACAGATTTTCTCTCGCATAAACAGTTTAGCCACTACACTCCTCCAATCCAAATCAAAGCCCAGCCCAATATTCCTCTCTCTCTCTCTCCTCAATCACTCTGTAACACTCCCCCGACTCATTACTTTAACTTATATATAACCTCCTCGCACCCCCCTGCAATAACAAAATCCAGTCACAAAATTTAAATTTGGAAGAATTCAAAATTGAAATCATTTTTTTTTCTTCTATCAAGAACTGAAGAAAAGAGTGATATCAATATCGTATCGGTGATCGGAAAGATGTGTTGTGGGACAAGAGTTTGCTGTTTCTGCATGTGCGTAGTATTGATGGTAATTGCCATCGGTCTTCTCTTCGGATTCGGGGTGTTCAAGCATGGATTCCACAAGTTGAAGGATACACTGAATTACTGTGACCCCTCCGCCGTCAGTGGTGGCGCCGCCGCCGCCTCCTGTGCTCGTCGTCCCTTCTTGGGTTTTAGTGCTCCGCCGCCGTATTAGGGATCTTGGTTATTATGTTCGTTGCAATTTGTTCTTATCTTTTTAGCGGATAAGGATTTTTCTTTTTTCTCTCCGTTTTGGATTTCATATGTGGTGATTGTCTTCTTTTTTTTGGTGAATGTAGTAGAATCATAGATTTTTCACATAAACTGTTGTCCTTTAGAATGTTGCGTAAATTTTAGTTCATTCAATTAAAGATTGATATTTTTTTGTTTATTATTCCTTCTCCGTATTGGAATAAGGAGCGAAATTTTGCAACCTTTTGTAACTTTTTTGTGAATACTTTTGAAGACTTTAGGAGGGCACACGTTTTTTAGGTTGATCTAGGGTTCTCCTTGCAGATTTGATTTACTTGAAGGTGTGTATATATGTGTAAAGCTAATTTTCAGGGGGGTTTACTTGTAGATTTGTTTTAGAAAAGATTTACTTGAAATTATTGAAAAGATTTACTTGAAATTATTGAATCGTGCAGAGTTTGAGTTTGCTATTATAACTCGTACAAAAAGGATATTTCCAAGGGAAATTATTGATTATGAATTAGAAATAATTTTCATTTTTAATAGTTTAAGAAAATTATAAGCGAGTTATGGATAAAATGATCAACATTATTTGTTTGAGAACTTGCTTTAAAATTTGTGCGTTCCACAAGAAATAAAAGTTACACATTGATCTGGAAATTGCCCCATGCAAAGCAATGATGCTCAGGGTCGACATCAACAATGACAATCAATTTCCATGCAAAGTAACGCTCAGGGTGGACGTCATCAACAATAATAATATGTTAAAAAACATGCCTTTCTTAACGAATCTACATTCACCAATTGTACAAAGTCCTTTTGATCTTTTATAAATGCATGATAATTGACAGTAATAATATATTGGAGATAGCAACTCAAAAAATGGCTTCTATTTATGATATATTATTTTAAGGCGCTAGAATATACTGAAAAGTCAGTTGATAGATATGGTGCATTTAAGCAAAGGGGAAAAAAATATGAATGAGATACCTTTTAAGGAAAAAAAAAAGTCAAAATTTTGTAAATACACAAAGTGGATTTAACAATGGCAACTGAAAAGGGGGCGAAACCATTGCTACATAAATCCATTGGGTCTCTCTCCACTCTTAGCCGATCTCTTCTGTACATCTGCATCGTAGTGTGCAAATGCCGCATCCAGAGCCTACAACAAGGTTCTTTCTATTAAACTTGCAGCTAGGATCTAAAACCTTCAAAAAATGCAACCACAACGTTTCTACGACTACATGCAAGCTAGTGCTTACCTGAAGCATTGGGTGAACAAGGAGAGAAACCTGATGCCTGAAATCAGACTGTACGGATTCCTTGATCTCCTGAAACACGATGGAACATTAAAAAATAGTTGTTCTGGGCAAAATATGCCGCAATTGAAGATCCCTAGATAGATAAGTACCTGCAACTTCGGATATACTTGGGACATTGCGTCTTTCAATCTGGTAACCTGATGATGGATAACCAGTTAGTATATAATTTTAGTGAAACCTGTATAATGGACAAGAGTCGCTTCAATATACTATGCCCCATAATATCAACTCATGTCTTCTCATATGAACAAATTTTGCTGGTATTCAAGGTTTTAATAATCAAACAGAATTATAATGAACTTAAAAAACTATCCAAAACACAATCTCATGAAGAATGAAACTAACTGATAACGGCCAATTGCCTAAAAATTATACTTCTCTGACATGAACTGCACTATATCACGAACATATTATTACAGATTGCAAGTCCATGTTCAGCTCTCTAGCATGGCATTTAAATTGTTGCTTCTGGACTTGAACGAGCAACAAGGTAGAGGTTAGAAATGCTACATACATTGTAGACCTAAAAAAACTCTGGAAACAATGGATTAGCCAGATTAGTTAATGCATTTTAATTCTGTATCCTGCATATTGGTAAGTAGGCAGCTACGGTTCAATGAGATGCAGTATACATGCTAATTCCCTTCACATGGATGTACGGGAGTGATACACTGGTGCAGCAGTGATGAAATATGATTGTAAGGGCTAATTCTCTAACTGTTGGGGTTTTCTTTTTCTTGTTTTTTCCCTTTTCTTTTCTTTTATGAACTTTTTTATCGATTTAATAATACTTCAGGACAAAAACACAAAGTTCCTTCAGGAAAACTGGCAACAATCCAACATAATCACATAATATACAACATTTTAACATGGTAACATCAATTACTGGGATAATCAACAACTGGAACAAGGAATTTTCTTTAAATAACCATAACTTAGCCACATACTCGAATAATGTCCCAAATAATGGACATCTTACCTTGTTATAAAGGTACTTTGTTGTAAGAGGGTATGATGACCAAAAGTGTTTCAAGAGTTCCTGGACAGAAGTCCAGTGCTGCAAAAGAGGAGTTTCTTTAATTCATACCATTATGCATATCATAAGTTGGAAAATGTTTCTGTTCCCTCAAAAAAAAAAGTTGGAAAATGTTTCTGAGTTCTGACCAGTGAAGGCCAGCTATTGGGCATAACTTACATGCAAGAGTTCCTCTTTAGTAACTTTTGGTAAAATATCCAGGACACTCTCGTTGGGACTGTTTCCAAGGTGGAACTTGGAGCTAGAGATACTCTGGGTCAACCCACTGAGAACCTGCTTTTAGTGAAATTAAGTTAATTTTTCTGTATCAAGCACTGATAATATGAAACCTCTCTTGCTTGAACCTTAATACAAGAAGTTCAGAGATGCAAAAACACATGTGCAGGTTAAATACCTTGAGGGCGACCTCCTGATTCATTATCGGTTCACTCAACCCCATGTCTTTAATATCCAATATGACATTCCTTAAGGAGTCATAAGCTTGCCGTGAAATCACACTGGATCTCAAGGGTTTTGTAGTTGAATCTGTATCTCCCAATGCTTTTAGTGCATTAGCCTGCTGAGAATCAAAGTAATCCCTTGGATCCTGTCAAAAGAAGGAAGACATTCAGAATTTTTAGCTCTTGGGGACTAGTGCAGTTTAAAAGTTAAATGGCAGCCAAACCTTGATACTGAGGGGTGCAACAGCAGGATCTCGAGGCCCCTGAAGATCTTCAATTTCCGCACTTCGAGAAATCCTGTCGGAGAGCTCTTTCTCTAAATTCCTATTTGATTTCTCATCAGACAATTCATCTGCAAAAATAGTAAAATACTAAATATCAATAAGCCAACTCACTGCAAGATCAGGAAAATGGGCAGTGTTTGTATCCGAAAGAATGGCCCATGAAAGTTGAAAGAGCACCTACCTTGCTTTTTCCTGGATAGGGCTTCAGCAACAGACCTTGTATCACTCAGCTCGACGTCTATTCACATATTAACGGCCCAAAAAGAAAAGCAAGGCTATCATATATTTAAATGATCTAAAACTTGAAATGAGACATACTTTCAAGCTTACTTACTCGCTAAGATAATAATAATTGGTGTAAAATGTAATTTTGGACCGTACGCATCCAGAAAATAACGAAGAGATAGCCAAATGGCCGATGGTTAACCTGCTTAAGTGAACTTACCCACAACTCTTCCTTGAAGAACAACTGCAGAATGCTGATTCAGATCTTGCGAAAAAGATCGTCGGTATGGCTCATATTGAGAGTCCAAAATATCCTTGGCCTCATCATTTGGTAACCCATGATCCTACAATTTCAACAAAGCATATATATATATAATAATAATAAATGTATGCATGTATCAAGTAGATAAGAACAAAAAATAATTTAATGTCAGATCCTTTAGACAAAAATGAGCAGCGTTGCAAAAAACACAAAAGTAGAAATTATACAAAATTCCAACAAGTTTTTGTAAACAAGAACGGTTGTGTCAAATTAAGTCGTCTCCGGACATTTGTTCTTGGACTATCAGAAGAAAAATTCACAGACATACAAGCAGACAAATAAAAACCCATTTACAACCATATTTCAGTAAATAGCCTGCAAAATATGGGTAGATCAAATTTACCGGGAGATGTATGTAATCATCGCCTTCATCAGCTTCAATGTCCACAGTTGGATCAACACGTCTAATCTGATTGGATAATAAGTGCAATCAGATGAAAAGAAAGCCAAAAGAAGGTGAAAATACAAAGTTCAAACGAACATACCTTCCTCCGAGCTTCATTCGCCAGCATATCATCTCGCTTCAAGAAAACAGCAAGCTCCTCATCTTCAGCAGCCTCTGCTGCAGCTGCAACTACATTTCTTGTACTGTGAAGATATTGTGCTCTTGAATATTTGGTCCAGAACTCCTTTTCAGACATCTGAGATACAAGAATACATCCTTTTACCAGTGAACAATTGTTACAGTACTTTGTGTGGGCATAGTGCTGAAGTGGCTGCAAGATCTTCAGGATTTTGAAGGGCAGCAACTGCCTCTTTCCAATACCAATGATTTATTGGACATAAGGTCAAATATTTTAAGGATATAATTTCAAAATTCATTTTTCCTGCCAGGCAAGCCATATGCTCCTGGCTAAATTCATTGTCAAACTAGTAAAGAGAAACGTTTAAGAAGATTTGCAATTATCATGAAGAGTTCAGATTAAGACTAGAGACAGTGAATTATAGTTTAGGAGATCCAAGGAGAAATCAAGCAATCATAAAGTTCTTCAGAAAGAAATAGAACTTGTTTAGCATTCTACCAACCTTGTGAGGGATAAAATTCAAGTATGCTTGGCGAACCGCTGGTTTTTCAGCAAATATCTGTGAAAAAGTTTAAACAATATGTAAGAAAGTTTTGGTCTCTCACTTAGGTTTAGCAAGCTGTACAATAGAAACATGCCATAAGAATTCATTAAACAGAATCACAGCTAAAACAAAGAGATTCTCATTTCATACACTCTAGCCAGAAATAAACAGATAATTAGACTCTAATATTCCTCCAAAAGTTTCGGTCTTTACACTGTTATATCGTAATTAACCAAAAAATAACTGAAAAAAATATTGAGAAATGAGCTTTGAGGTTAAGCAGAATAAGCAACTATAACAAAGAAGGAAAAAAATCAAAAACATAAAATTTAAAGAAGATTCTGGAAACAGCTATAGAAGGATACAATGAACTTCTGAAGAGAGAATATGAAACACAAGGAAATGGGTCAGAGCCTGTCACTTGATAATCTTAGGAATGTTGAGAATTTGAATGACAAATGAGGTTTCTTGGACATGTCTGACAGAGTTTACACAATATGTGCATGCACGATGCCATGCGGCTAAAGTCTTGTTCTTTTCAATTCTCGTTCTTCTAATTATGCTTTTCTATTTTAGTTAATTAATTTTCATTATTGGGCTGCGAGTTTGTATGTGGTAGAATAAAATAAGTCTTTCTCCCTACAAGAAAACTTGCCTAGGTTTTATGTTATTTTCCAGAATAGCGGCACTTGGGCTTGGGCTTGGCTTGCATAGGAGAAGGTTTTCTCCCGATTGTTACTTTCTCTTTCAGAACTAATCAATTTTCTAGATGATTCCTATTCGGATATTGTTCCTTAAAAAAAAAAGGGGGGGGGGGGGGGGGGGACTTCAGCCGCACGGCTTCGAGAGGGCATGTCTTGTGTGTAAACTCTGTCTGTATCAAAAAATATCATTTCAGAAGTTAATGGGATTGTTTGATTGTCTTTTCAGGTGCTTCAGCAGTGATTATACGAAGATGGTGTTCCTGAGCAGATGAAAATATAATTTGATATACAATCTGAAATTTGAAACTTATATAGGTTCAGAAATGAGCATGTGTTTGGTTGATTGTACTTTTTACACTTTAATTTGGGCCCACTTTGAGTTAGTGGTACAAAAAACCGAAAAATGATATGTAAGTGGTGGGCCAATTGAAATGATGATACAGGATTGAGGATTGATGATTTAGGTATTGAAATCAAGTTTAGTGAACCCAACCCAATAATTGAAATGGAAAGTCCCACTAGAAACAGAGAGAAATATACATTATTTCAGTGTTTTGCATGACTGAAACTGAAAGATGATATGGGATATATAAACTAATGAGCCATAACTCCTGAATACTTCCGCTCCTTATTTCTTTATTGTCCAATTGTATAGAAACATCGCTTTCCTCCATAAATTTTAAACAAGTTATAGAGCAAATGCTTCATTTGATAGCCAAGTGAATATTTTTCTGTTAGCATAAGCTAACGTGACTTGAACAGGTTTCCACAAACACACTAAAGAGAAACAAATGGAGGGGAGAAGAAAACATACCTGATGAATGATTTCCGGCGTCAAGTTAAATGTCACTCTGTTTGACTGAAATACAACAAATGAGATGTAAGTAGGAGGTATATCGAAATTTAAAGTACGGCAGGGCAGGTTTCAACATATGCAATGCAATCAAACTATATAACGATTTCCCATCCAAGGAACAAAGAACATAAACTTACTTCACAATTTAAATTTCCTTTTTTTTTTGTACAGCTATGAAGAGAACAGAACAGGATAAAGCATGCACATAAGTACAAAAATCTAAAGAGCATAAAAGCCCCAAATATCCATGACAAGTTCCTCCCTTTTCCACCTTATATTCTTCCCACATTTGTAGTCTATTAGCTTACTAATGATTAACAATCGTATGGTATTTCTAGAAGTGTAAATACAAAAATCTGAAGAGCATATACCACAGCCATTGTGGCTTACAGATCATCCATGAGCATGCAAGAAGCTCGCCAAGCAAGGATGAAATGATAAAAAAAATGGGCTATCAAGTAGGATAGATGTTACCACAACACGTCAAAAAACAACTGTTTATGACAAGGCTTGATAAGACCTTTTTATGGTCTTCAGAAAGCTCAAGTAATTGTCCACTATAACAGAAACCATACCAAACAAAGATCTCCCATACAACCAAATCAGTAAGATAGCAACATTCCTTTGGCCGCAGAAAATTTTGCTGCGCTAGAATTATACAACAAGCTAAGACTCGGTGCAAAAAATGCATGCTCAACCATACAGACACATTCGTAGTTTCAGACTGGAGCTCTGCAAGGACGGTTATCTTATACCTGACCATCGGATAATGGTTTAACAATCCACATTTCATTTTTTAATGCTAGCCGCTGTTTTGGTCTTCTGTTATCATTCTGGTCCAGCAATTTCTGCACTTCATTAATGAAATCTAGTTATTACATATTACTCATATCCACCCAACAAAATATGTAATGACTATGACCTTTTCATCCAAAGTTGCAACTGAAAAAAATGAACAGTTCACAAATTTAATATTTTAAGAAATACATAGTAGTAACATATATTAAAAGTTTAAGAAATACAAAACTATCTGACTGGAACAAAAAGTTCCAATAGCTAGCTAACCTTCCTTGTTGCCCAAAATTCATCATCTGTCAGAATACCTCCAAATACAAATTGCTTGTGCAGTGTCTGTAACTCGCTGCCAATTACACCTATTTAGTACATTGACTATAAGCAAAATTAAGAATAACACATTGAAAGCTCATGTAGACAAGGATTCAGGCTCAGGCTCAGGCTCAGGCTCAAGTCATATTCATGGTAGAATAATAAATATACTATGGTTGTGTTTTGGTTGGATGGATTAGATAGGACTTAGTCTCATGATGTGCTGCTCGGTTGGGTGGACTCAGCTAGTACTTAGTACCGTGACAGTGTCACGTATGATTAGTCTTGCCTTATGAGTCTTGGCCTCTACCCTATAACAAATGTAATCTCAGGTAATCTCGGGCCAATTCAATCTCAATTAATCTCGGGCCAATTTAATTATGTAGTTGCAATATATTAAAATATCTCATTGTAGATTCGCCCTATCTACAAATTACTTTTCAAATGTAGATCTTCACAAACAGGTTTGACAGAGATTGGTTCAAGAGCATATATTATAGGGTAAACCATTCTGTGTTCCGTTGACAAAAACATCCTCAGGGGTCGATGCAAGGCTGAAGGCTTGGGAAAGAATAGCCATTATGCACATTGCATGCCCAACCATTAAAAAAGACAGAGCCGCACCACAATAGTATTAGTATCAGTACATCTTAGTAAAATAAGATGCCCTTTTCCATAATAGAAGCATATCCTTATATCATTAATTGAGTAATCAGCCCCACATTTCTTGATAGTGTGTCACAAGCTAACCAAACTAAGATTGTGAGGACTATAATCAGAAATAAACAATTCTACTGCACAATAAAAACTACACAAAATTTGTAGAGGATTTTTAAAGAAATCCAGGATACACTATAATCATCCTTACGTCTACTTTATGTTATTTATTTGGCTCAATGGGTTCTTGACTACTGGATGAGATTACTCAATGGGTTCTTCAAATGTTACATGAGATATCAAAAATGTTTTTCTGCAATGACAATAAATTTAATACATGAATGAGAGATTTTACTTAGAAATTGGCAAACAGTTTACCTGTTTTCCTGCAGTAGCTTAATCCGACGCTCTGTTTCTGCTCTACTAAGTTGTTCATTGTTAACTTGAGGAGCATTTGTTTCAGGTATTGCTTTTCCACCTTCAGTACGAAATGCAAGAGCCCTGGCTGTTCATAAATCGTGTAACCTCATTGTTAGGTATTGTAGCTTCTACCAACTTTTGAGAGTAACAAAAATGCCAATCAATATATATAAACTGCCTCAAACATACTAGTATTGTCACATAAATTCTCATTACTTTTAATCAAAATATGTGAGCATCTCATTTTCAAAATATTCATGGAGACATCTAATATTTCAAATTTCAAGTATATCCAAAAAATATTCCTCATAGCAACTTTACAGGGCATGCTAACACAACATAAACCATTTGTTATAAGGTACATGGGGCCGCCAGCCAAAATCAAACCATAGTAGTTTCTCTTTTCTAACCAAAACCAGTAGGATGTGGAACAAAATTTGGGGGAACAAAAGAAATAATAAAGGTTGTAGCATGAGACAGGTTAAGCTAGGCAATCACCATTTTTATCAGACAAGCTCAAGATGTATGTACATTGTTATATGGTGCATAAGCATAACTAATCATGATTGTGGCTCACCAACAAAATCCCTGCATACATCACGATCAGCAAAGCTGTCAAATTCAAAAATGTAGTTCCCACCCTGGAATAAAACAAATTTAAGAATGTTACTTACAGAGGGGGTATATGACAATATACAACATCTTAAGAAAAAAAGGAAGGTGTAACTCTTGCAAATTATTAAGACCATGGACCTGATCTTGCGTGAGATTAAGCAGGGCCTGTTTACTAGAACCTTCCCTGGTGAATTTGTGACCTGAAATTAATATGGCTAAGTATAAATATGTTGTCTGACATTGCAATTAATAAGTAGACAGATTGTGCATTCTTTCAGGTTGGATTTTGGTTGAGGATTTATCTCCATCCAAGCAATCACAATGGATTTATTTCCGTGGAAATCAGGTCCTTCAAACCCATAACAACATTTTTTAATTAACATGGGATTAATTATAAGAAAGCTAAGTTAATTTTTATTGCTGGCATAAATGTTGAGCAATTTTAAGTAAAAAAAAAAATGAATAGCTGAGTCCTAGCTAGGTTGCAAATGGAGAAAAGGAGCACCTTTAATTATCTTAAACTCCACATTTAGCTTGACGCCGGATTTTTGATCATTCGGCATGTAGATCAATCGTTCTAAGCTCTGGGAAACAAAAAACCACCAAAAGAACGAGTTAAATGGACACACCAAGGGCGCAGCAGTTCCTACTAAGCATCATTTTGGGCATAACAAGAAGTCCAGGAACGAGTTCAATTCGATTCCACAGTTACGAAGTAAATCACCATGATAGAAAGAGCAGCTGATACCCTCTGTGCTCCACTTAAACAGTAAAAATTCCCCAAAAAATACAGCAAACACATTGATCCCAGCAATACAGAAAGAAACACACATAATGCGAGGTATTAGGGTATAATTAACAACCAATTTGAGGACGCCAGGAACTCCGGGGTCCTTGACGGAAGATTTATACTTGGCGCGCTTAATCACTTGCTTATCCGACATACTGTATTCCGAATTCGAACAAATGAAAAATGAAACAGAAAGAAGAATATCTCTCGATCAATCGACAATCCGCCGGTGAATCGAAGACGCGAGGAGTTAATAGGACGGAGCCATGAGAAACGCAGAGTTTAGGGTTTTGACGGAGTGATGGGCGCAGTAGACGGCTTCAGTAATCCTCTGCTTCAGTTGCTGCCGGCGTTTCTAAGGCGCCAAGCCAACTGTGATGAGAGAGAGAGAGAGAGAGAGAGGGAGAGGGAGATCATGTGAAGAAAATATAGGGTGCCATGACGCCGCCCCTCCTCTGTCGAAGTTCGATATTTACGGTTATAACCTTGATGTCACTCCCATCTATAAATCGCTTCACATCGACACATGGATCTTACATGAAATACTGCTACGAGTAGGGGTGGGCGGTACGGTGTCGTAAAATTTTTGTCATACCTTATACCTATCGAACATAATGGTATAAGAAATTTCATACCTTTACCATATCGAACTGTTTGGTATAGCTTTGTCCAATATATCGAAATTTCGGTATGGAGTAAATCACATACCTTTACCGTACCGTATTTTCGATATACCTTACCGAAATTCGATATATCGAAAAATTCCGGTATACCGTTATCCTGATATACTATTGCATGCTGAAATTTCATGGTATATCAGTTTATCGTTTAATGCCAAAAATTTATATGTTTAAAAAACATGTGCATATATACACAATAAAAATCTCAACAATTAAACTCCCAAAAATGTTTATACCTAATATGTCGACATCAAACAAATATAATAAAAAAATATTATTATTATTATTATAACTATTATTATTATTGATTCAATACGGTACGATATTACAATATATATCGGTAATACGATATATACCAGTGTTACAGTATATACTGAATTTTCGGTATGGTACGGTATACCTCCGGTATCTGAAAATCAATACCATTATCGTACCGACATTTTTCGGTACGACATCATACCTTACCGTAAATTACGGTATACCAAAATTTCGGTATATTAGATATTTTTTCGGTATGATAAGTGCGGTATAACGGTATTCGGTATTTTTCCCAGCCCTAACTACGAGCCTACGGATTTTAAATATTCAGATTAAAGCAAAAATACAAGTAATCGGATATATTTTGCAATTTATTAAAAATTAAAAAGTTTTTAAATTTTAAACTAAAAACTGTTAGATACATTCATTGATAAGTATCAAGTTTTACATTCCTAAAAAAATACTCTTGTCTACTTAATATTCACGTAGATTAAGGATAAGAGTAAAAAGAAAGAAAATGAGTAACTTCAATCACTTTTAAAAAAAATTATTTTCTTATTGAGAAGTAGACAAATTTAGTGAACGTCCATTTAAAAAAAATGTAAACAAAAAGAACGGAACGAAGGGAGTAATAAATAATAAATAAATCAAATTTTACATGGAAAAAGTATAGTATTGGCTTCTTAGAAAAAATATTAACAGCAACACTAGTGTGCGGTGAGGTCCTGCTACACCTGCCCATTTTAGAAGAACTCGCGGTTCGAACCGAGCCGAATTGCCGATCAACGGTTTTTTAATCATAGTTTCAAATCATAATCGTAACCGGCGGTAGAAGGGACAATTATGGTTCAAGAGAATGGATAACCAGAAACGGTGGTTAACCGATGGGCCTAACAGTCGGTTAACCGGTGGTTTATAAAATAAATAAAAAATTAATAAATATTATATATATTGCAAAATGATATATATATAGATATATATATTAATTATCTCTTATTTCTATTTTCTATCTATAAACATATTCCTTTATAAATTCATTTCCTTCAAACCATTTTTCTACACCTTATCTTCTTCTACTTGTCTTTATTAAAATTTTCATTCTTCATACTATTGAAAAATTATTAATTTTCTTCATCCATATTAATAATTAATGTTCGTTTTATACTTCATTTACATAATGTTTTTATCGTAATATTCAAAGTAATACTTATAATAATATAAAAAAGTAAAAAAAAATCGAAAACTGGCAGGTTAAACCGTGAACCAGCGGATTTAACCGGAATGAGAACCGCTGGTTCTTAACCCGAAACTGGAACCGGAACCGGAACCGTGAACAATGTAGGCAAGCCGGTTACAATTCACCCTCGGGAAACCAGAACCGCCGGTTAAAAATACTATTTTCTGTGTGAGGTAATTAATCTTACTAGTACTATTTTCTGTGTGAGTCTCATCTCATGCACACCTCAAAATTTGCATACATAATTTCTCATTTTGTTTTAAAACTGTAAAATTATTTAAAAATTGAGATTGAAGGAAAAATCCTAAATTAATTAATTGCAGGTATAGTCAGCCAGTATTTGCATTTGCAGAAAACTGGGTAGCGTTAGTACCGGGGTTCCAAGTGAATATGTGGAGGTTGTGTTTTCGCAGTAGTGCATACGTTGTAATTTTGTATGAGCAACTGGAATTGCAATGAATAATGATCTTCCCTTACTTCAACCAACTCCTTGGAGTGGTGGGGCCTGGGGGCACTCGACTTCTGCCCTATATAGATGTATTTTGCTCACTGCAGCACGGACAAGGAAATGGCTGCTTCTTCATCCTCTCACTGGATCTGTTCAACCACTATTCACATGAGCTAAATTCAATTAATTAATTAATTACCTGAAATTAATACTTTACACAATATGTTTCGCATGCGTGAAAATCTAAAATATATTGATATAATACATTCTACGGATCTTCTCCTTTCTATTTTTGTTATAATTAAGTTGACAGGTAGGCGGCTTAAATTAAATTAAGTAAATGATGTATGATTTTTCGTTCATTCGTGAGAAAGCTAGCTAAGACGAATGTAGTTTGGTATTAACTAGCTTGCACGTCTCAAAAAATCGTTATAGTCTAGGTAGATTTCCATTTCGTACGGCTTGAATATTCTCATATTAATTTATGATAAGTCTACTGTTGATATTTATTGACAAGTTCAAATTATCGTTTTTCTTTCCGACGCACGCCACGACACCGCACCATGTATATAAGTTATGTCATATATTTGAAATCTGACCACAAAGTCCACGCCGACAGCTCACAACGTGTAAAATATATATAATCTCATATTCAAAAGATATACTATATAGGAAAAACGAGTCATTCATTGCGAACAATTACATGGTAAATAAAGAAAATTCTCCATAAAATATAAGTTGGGATACTAAATAAAATAAGCAATCATAATTTGGTGGCAGAATGTGATTGACCCATACTATATGTTAAAAAAATTTAGAAAGTTGTTATATTATTATTTTGAAATTATTTTATGAGCATACATTATATATAAACTAATGGGACCTCTGTATTGGACCCTTCTTTCTCCTCAAAAGGAGCACAAGTATGAGACAAGTAATAAAAGAAAAATAATTGACGCAGGCCTGCTTGCTATAGAAGCAAATATTATAGCTGCGTTGACCTTTCATTGTTCTAAACACTACAAATAATCAAATATTATGCATTATTGAATCTAAAGAATATCATTTCATCACAATGGTAGTAGAAAAATCAGATGATCAGCTGCTTTCTTCTTCACCCCTTCTTGATCATTCTCAAAACTCTGCCATCAAAAGAACTGGTTTGTCTTCTTCATCCATATAATCTGAGAATTTTCGTCTGAGTTTATTTGCAAGTAGTATTTGACAGTTGATCATTAGTAGTATTAATTATTTGCAGTGTAATTAACTTTGAGATATTGTATGTATATATGGTGAAGGGACAATATGGACGGCAGTGGCTCATATAATCACGGGAGTTATCGGGTCGGGGGTGTTGTCGTTGGCATGGAGCATGGCACAGTTAGGCTGGATTGCTGGCCCTTTGCTGATGCTGCTTTTTGCTGCCATCACCCTCACTTCAACCTTTCTAATGTGTGATTGCTACCGATCCCCTGATCCCGAGCACGGTCCTATCAGGAATAAATCTTTTACTGAAGCTGTTGAAATCAATTTGGGTGAGATATGATATGATTCTTGCAGTAATTAATTAATAATAGTGATCAGTTTCTGATGATCTTGGAAATTTTTTCATTGTGTATATTGGATTCAAGAATTTTGTTTTGTTTTGTGTTGGGATGAATTGGGTGTTACAGGACAGAAGAGTGCTTGGATTAGTGGACTACTTATGCAGATAAATCTTTTTGGGACAGGAGTTGCCTATGTTATTACTACTGCTACCTGTTTGAGGTACATGCATATAATTTCTCACCATTTAGAATATTCTGTTTGTCTGAGTTTTTGGATGTGGGATTGTTGAAGTCTGTATATTAATTAATTAAGCATATATGTTGTGAGTAGTGTTGGGTTTTTATGATTTATATATGCGTGCAGTGCGATACAGAAATCGAATTGTTATCATAAGTACGGACACGGTGCTCCATGTGAATATGGAGATACAAAATCAATGGTGCTATTTGGAGTAGTTCAAATATTCATGTCTCAGATTCCTGATTTCCACAGCATGGGATGGCTCTCTGTAGTTGCTGCACTCATGTCTATCACCTATTCTTCCATAGGATTGGGACTAGGAGCTGCACAAGTCATTGGTATATATGTAATTTACTTCCATATTGTAATGCTACAATAGCTAGCACAACGGCAACTACTCGACATTAATTAATTTGTTGTCATCGTATTTACAAATGGTTAGAGAGTCCATTAAACTGTCATTACCAACATAGATAAAGTCTAATATGAATTTGTAATCTAAAATATGTATATCAGGAGAGGGAGTGATTTTGGGTAGCATTGGTGGAATATCAGCCTCAAGCAGCACTCAAAAGTTTTGGCTAGTTTTTCAAGCATTGGGAGATATTGCCTTTGCCTATCCATTCACAATGATTGTTCTTAACATACAGGTAAGTGCTAGTGCTTAATTAATTAATTATATATTGCAGCTAGCAAGTAGCAACAGCATATTAGCATTGTGTGATTTGAATTCAAGTGTGCATGTTTTAATTTGGTAAAATTAAAACAATGAAGGATACATTGAGATCTCCTCCAGCGGAGACAGAGACGATGAAGCGTGCATCAGTGATATCAATCAGTGTGACCACATTCTTTTATCTGTGCTGCGGAGGCTTCGGATATGCAGCCTTCGGAGATGAAACGCCTGGAAATATCTTGACTGGCTTCGGTTTCTACGAGCCTTTCTGGTTGATCGACTTTGCTAATGCCTGCATCGTCGTCCACTTAGTCGGAGGCTATCAGGTACCTGCCTTACAATGCTAGCTATCAACTAGATCTTACACTTACTCCAATTTTGATATATTAATTCAGATGTATTCTCAAACGATATTTGCAATGGTGGACAAATGGTTTGAGGAGCAGCATCCGGACAGCACATTTGTGAGGAAACATTACAGTCTGAAACTTCCTGTGGTTCCGGCTTTGAGTTTGAATCTTGAGAGGGTGTGTTCGAGGACAGCGTACGTGGTGGCAACGACAGCGATCGCGATGGTTTTCCCTTACTTCAACCAGGTGTTGGGAGTGCTGGGAGCCATCAACTTTTGGCCGATGGCTATATATTTCCCGGTGGAGATGTGCTTGAGGCGGAAAATGATTCAAGCTTGGACAACAAAGTGGATTCTCCTGAGGGGGTTCAGCGCCGTTTGTTTCGTGCTAACGTTGTTTGCTTTGCTCGCATCCATTCAAGGACTTGTGTCTGCGCGCTTCACCACACAATTACTCTAACCATCCATCTCATCAGATTAATCAAAAAGATGCATGCATATTCTTTGGTTATGTATATATATTTCAGACAGGGAATTAATGTGCTAAATTACATGCACATTCCTATATATATATATCAATTGGTGTGTACATATATACGTGGTTGCTTCGTTTCTTCATTGTTAATAGAAAAATGCTATTGTTTTTGGAGCATATCAAATGTAATATTTGTAGCATTTGGATACCCTTTTTCTGAAATATCAATGCCAAATAGTGTATGTAAGTTTTATTTCGGTTTTGTTGCACTCACTGCACTTTTCAAGGGGAAATTCTATTCATGGTTCCCATCTTTTTGCAATAGCCCATATTTTTAATGAGACCGGTCAATATAGTTGACTTTTAAAAAAAGAATTTAATTAATCAATATAAACACTAATTAAGAATTAATAAATTCTAATTCAAATTAATAAACTCTAACGGAAAAGAATTAAGGTAAAAACAAAAAAAAATCCAAAAAAATGAAAATAAAATAAAATAAAATAAAAACAAAATAACAAAGCGGGTGTGTGCACAAACGCGCCTTTTGTGGTGCGTGTATTGCATGCACCTAACTTTACCTTTCTTTTTGGGAGCGTGTGTTGCACGCACCTGATATGCGCGTTCGTATTGAGTGACCAGTTGTACATTAATTTTTGTGATTTTTAATTAAATTGCTAATGTTTTTTTAAGTCTATTTTGTCATTGTAGCCCCATCACTTGAATTTTAAACTTAATCAATCTAGTGCTTATAGAATAGGATTATTTGCAATTTAATACCCAACTTTTGGAGTGATTTGCAAATTAGACTCACCTTTGGTACTAAGCAATTTAAGACGAGACCTTAACATTGTTTTTAGACCTATCCATTTTTTTGCGCGACAATAGAGTTAAAATGTAGATGTCTATCTGACATTGAAATTCAAAATTGATTGAGAGCTTTTAAAATCCATTATTCAGACTATCTCTTGGTAGGTGAGGCACGCAACGGCAAGTTGGCTCAATTTGTTGTATGAGATCTCAAAGTGCTCAAGGATGGATGGATCTGCTGCGTGAAGCTTTGAATGCACCTATACACGACAATGGCACGAATACACAACCAGTTTTTTGCCGTGCACTTGTGTACCTGATTGTGCATTCCTATGTTGAACGACAAGCAAGAAGACCGGGCGGATGATGGCGGACTGCGACACTTTCTGCATCACTAGATTATTGTCTCATAAATCTTATGCCATATATACAGTACAATAGTGAATACTTTTATTGTTTTTTTTTTTTTTGAGGGAAATACTTTTATTGTTTTTTTTTTTTGAGGGAAATACTTTTATTGTCGTATATGTTTGTAAAACACATTTTAATTAATTAGTTAATGTTGTATTGTCGTATATGTTTATTGAATGTTACGGCATTAAGTAACAAATATTATAACATAATAAAAAAAATACTATATATGTATGAAAAGAATAAGTAAACTTGTTGAGGGAAATAAAGCTGAGCAAACCAGAACATCTTGAGGGAAAGCTTTGCAATGCACGGGGGAAATGATTAGTTAATTAAGCAAAGAAACACAAGAAAGCGTGGATCACATCCCATCTAATTACTAATTACTAATTACTAATTACTAATTACAAGAAAGAAAGACGAGGCCATATCGATGATGGTATGACAAGTATGTTTATGTTTATTATGAACGAGAAGATGAAATCTGCAAAGGGTGTTGGTTTGGAATTGTTGTGGCCCCTTGCACATTTTGGCATGAAACTGTGCCGTTTCACATCTTTTTTACTTTTTTATTTCTTTCTTCTACAAATTAAAATCACTATAAAATTCAATTATATAAAATTAGTTGTGATGTAATCTATCTAAAAATATATTTGAAAATGAAACTATCTATGTAAAAACCTAAATTAAGAAAAAAAATCAACATATATTAAAAATGATAACAGAAAAATGAAAGTGAAAATAGAAATGAGAGGTAAAAATTATGAAAAAATGAACCCCAAACAATATTGATTAGGTAATTATAGAACAACTATACTCGTAGTTTTGAGATTATATTTTTGAGTAATGCAAGAAAAAGAAAAATATTAAAAAGGAAGGAAAAAGTGGTCTAAAACGGCAGAGCAGGGGATGGGAATGAAGAAGTCAACTGGAAATGAGAGGAGGGGTTGACCGGGTGTCTTGGGGGTGAGCTACCGGCCCCTATCTCACACGCTCAACGGGCGTTGAATTTTATAATCAATTCATGCATTTTGAATGCCTAAGCTATCCTCTCCTCACTAACCATTTATCTACGCCCCCTAAAGTCCAAAATTCCAATCCTCTCTCATTCATTTAATTTTCAGCTACCTAGCTGTAAATTAATTAAAAACGTCAACGTTAACGTTAACGCGCGACATCTTAATTGTGTAGCTAGATGGGGCGAGTTCCATGCTGCGAGAAGGAGAACGTCAAAAGAGGGCAGTGGACTCCCGAGGAGGATCAGAAGCTCTCTTCCTATATCGCTCAACACGGCACTCGCAATTGGCGTCTCATTCCTAAACATGCTGGTCAATTAATCAATTAATTAATCAATTAATTCTACCAGCTTAGCTTAGCTTAGCTCACTCCTCTCCTTTAATTTCAGGCCTTAAGAGATGCGGGAAGAGCTGCAGATTGCGATGGACTAACTACCTCCGCCCCGACCTCAAGCACGGCCACTTCTCCGAGGCCGAAGAGCAGACTATAGTTACTCTGCATTCCGTTCTTGGAAATCGGTATTTAATTCATACTTACTTCCATCTTTAAATTAATTAATAATTAATTATATGTTTGCAACAGATGGGCTGTGATTGCTGCGCAGCTACCGGGTCGAACGGACAACGACGTCAAGAACCATTGGAACACCAAACTCAAGAAGAAGCTCTCCGGCATGGGGATCGATCCGGTCACCCACAAGCCCTTCTCCCACCTCATTACAGAGATCGCCACGCTGCCGCCGCCCCAGGCCCCCAACTTGGCCGAGGCCGCGCTCGGCTGCTTTAAGGACGAGATGCTTCACCTCCTCACCAAGCGCCGCATCAACATCCAGCTCCACCAATACGGCGGCGTCCCGGCTAGCATCATCAAACACGAGGACAGCAAAGACGAAACTATCGAGAAGATCAAGTTTGGATTGTCCAAGGCCATCAAAGAGCCGGGAATGACAATGCCGCCCTTGGACAAGCCGTGGGAGACGGCAGTCGGAGCCACGTCGGGATACATCGGAGGGGTATTTGGGTCTTTTCAGGGATCGGATAATGCTTTCCAGTACGAGCTGGCGTCGCTGGACAATGATGGGGAGGAGGTGTCTCCTTGGAGCCAGAGCATGTGCATGGCGGCGGACCGCAAGGTAGCGGAGGCGGATGAGGAAGAGCACGGCGGCCAAGACTCGGGGAGTAGGAAGGAAATGATGAGAAATGGGGAGAGCATGTTCAACTCTGACTGTTCCTTGTGGGATTTGCAGTCCAATGATTTGATGAATCCCATCATCTGATCTAATCTAATTAATTAAGAGGATATATGTCGTTATGGTTCTATTACGGATTTTAATTTTATGTGTCACAATTTATTCGGGAGGTGAGAGAGAGATAGCTAGTGTTAAAATTGTGGATGATTGGAAATGTAAATGCAAATCATCAAAATAATCAGAGGGTATCATTACAAAGATATTAAATACTATGTAGCTAACTCATATTGTCCAGTTTCATTCCTTCATAGGTTTCTAAAAGTTGCATTATAAATTGGTGAATCAATTTGAATTGCTTTTAAGCATAAAAGTAATATAAAATAATCTAACATCGGCACAATATAATATCACCACAGTACACACATGAGGAAGCTATAATCTCAACAAATATCAGAGTAAATCTCAATTCTTCCACTAAAGAATAAAATTTGTAACACCCTAACTAAATACTTTTGTTTAAAATTCAATACTATTGTGTATATATGCTTTAATGTTGAAATAAATAATAACAAATAATATCATTAATTATAAAATGGAACTTGAATGCTATAAAAAAATTAATACAAAAAAAAAAGAGTGATAAAACGTAGTCACCAAAAGATATTAGTGGTACATCTGGAAACTTGTTCTTTTCATGATTACAAAAAGGTCTTAATTTATTTTTCAACAGATGCAATCACATTTTCACATTGTTTGATTCTGCTTCCAATTTTCTCCCTGTGCTGTACAACATAATTTTGTCTAGTCTCACTAAAACAAAACTTTTGGCATTTCTATAATACTCGTATGCGATATTCTTGTCTTGTGTGCCGCTTGTAAATTACTATAACAACATAGTAATATATATTCTCTGTTTGTAAAATTAAATTACACCAGCTGCAATTCAAAAGGGTAAAAAACTAATAGTCTACATCCTGATAAAATAAACATACAAGCGATTAAATGATTAGGTACCAGTCCATAGAGTGTTCATTGTTCCAGCAATGAGACAGGACATGATCGCCACATTAAGTTAGACATCGTCGGGCTCTTGCTATTCTCAGCAGCTCGGGCATGGTTAAGCTACGCACTCTCAAAGCCAAATATTCGAAAAACACCTGCCCGTTTACAACATCAATGTGAATTCTCATAGAAAGGAAACTTAAATCACCATTGCCTAATTCCTTGAAGAAAATCAAAATAGTACCTTCATCAGCCTGGTATTTGTTCTTATCATCTCCAGCATATGCAAGTAAGTTGTACTTGGGGTTCCACTCCACACTGTTCATGGCTGCCCGACATGGAATTTGGTGGACTGATCGCCCTGTGTGAACATTGGACTGTGGAAACTTTAGCATACTATAGATGACAGTACAATATTCCAAATTATTGCAACGTGATTGCAGATATTGGGGCCATTTTACGTTAGCGTGCATTGGTGGAATGAAACATGGTGTGTTGCAAAAATAAAATACAGCTATTGAAATGGTATGTTATGCGCATACTTACAATATCAATGAACAAGTCCTCACTGGCAGATGCAATATATTCTCCAGTGTGATTGAAACTAATAGTCCGAACAGGCCATCTGGAAAGATCAAAGAAAAGGTCTGAATATTCATAACTTGATGAGATCCTCAGAGATCAGGATCCCATAGCAAAGAATAATCAGTGGAGAAGCCTAGGGGATGGGGTGCAGAAGACGCAAGGAGAGAATAATTTACTCGAGTTTTGCAAATGTACGGACACAAAGCATCTCCTTTATATCCCAGAGGCTGACTAAAGAGTCGGCACTTCCCACGGCAAAATACCTGCACAAGGAGAAAAAATATGAGTTTTCAGCAAATCCAGAAAACATTCAGCTATCAATTTACTCAGAGAAAAGAAAAGGAATCAGATGTTGATCTGAGACTTACTTCCCCACTGGGTCAATCGCAATACAATAGCAACCTGCAGTATGAGCCATGAGGGTATCAACTGCTCGGAGCGATGGATATGCGAGCACTTCAACAGTACCTACAATGGAGGACAACCAGAGGGGGTACATCAGTACATGATCAAGCATTCAAATGGCAAACTCAAGACAAGCCCACAAAAAACATGACATTTTCCTGTTCTCACCATTCCCAGTAGTTAAAAAAAACATATCACCGATCATGTTCCATGCTATCTCATTCACCTGATACGGAACAAAAAAAAGATAGTTTAAAAAATTTATCTCATGTTATTTCAGCGTCTTGCATCATTTTGATATTAAACGGGCATAACATCTACATAAGAGTAGCAACATTTGCTGCTTAAAATCAGCATACCAATAGCAGGGAATTGAGATGAGTGAAAATTAATAAAAGATGTCAGTTTTGAATGCTTGTAAGAGAAAGAGATTGAGCTTGTATAAGTAGTCAAATGGGAAGAATTAAACATGTATTTCAGCAGCCAAGAATCAACAAAAATTGAAGGTGAAGGGGAAAACTCAGAAAAAAAGGTCAAGCTTTATGTAGTCTTTATGAAAGAGAACAAAACTGCTACAGCTAAATGTTTAACAATTGGAACCTTCTGACAACTGATTAAGGGATAGCATACCAGAATGAGTCGGTTCAAGGTTTTACCTCATAGTTGAACTTGCGCTTATGTATGGGCTTAAACTTCCGTACATCCAATATTGTTAACTCGTCATCCTAAAGTACATAGAAAAAACAAGTGAGACCATCAGATGCTGAAAGTAACAAATATTATCATTCAACAAAATCAGAAGAACTGAGATAGAAATAGTTTACCCTGTTACCAACAGCAATGTGAGTTCCATCAGGCTTATAAGTGATATTAATGTTTTCCCCACTGAGTTCTGCTTGCTGTGAGCATTTTCCACCTGCAAATCACAAGAAGAACACCATTGAATAATCTTTTAAGACCATCCAAGCAATTATGTGAGTCAATTGCAGTTCCATAGTAACAAATAAGAGTAGGGGGGAGGCAAATGATATGACGATCATGCAAGTTGCGTAATATCCAGCTCTAAAAATTTCCTTCTTGTAGGCAGGCACATTTTCATTATGCAGTAATGTACTAAATAAAGTCTCATTCTTCATCAACTGATTGTTAATACTTCAATTCTTTAAATCTAACATCAGGAAGAAAGTAGGCACTGGCAAATAGTAATTGACTATTTTTACTAAATCTGAGTTTTAAGGCTCTCCAGAATAAGCATAAAAGAAATAGACACTGATTTAAATCTATTAGCTTAACTTAAGAACCATAACAAAAATGGCAGGCCTTCAATACAGATGCATAATTGAAGTTTCTAATTCTCATTATTGTTTAAGTTAAGGCACCACTATAACTTACTACGAGCATCCCACAACCGAACAGTCTTGTCACCCGATGCTGTTGCAATCAAATCTGCATGTTTCGGGTCCCAGCATAACTGATCTACACTATCAGAATGCCCCTTCAGCTCAATATCTTTAACCTTACCCTGCATACTTAAATAACACACCGATCAAAATCCAAAACAACAGAGCTTTGCATAATCACAATCATCATAGAGGGAAGCCTTAAAACCAATGTTGTTAAATATCTGCCATGGCGCCGTTATGGCGGATGGCGGTGGCGGGTTTTTGATGGGCCGCCATAATTTATGGCGTAACATCACCTTTTTTCATGGCGGTAAATGGCGGCCGCCATATCATGGCGCCATGGCGGCCGTTACGGCCGTTACATGGATATGGCGGTTAAATACTGGGTCAACCCCAGTTGACCCGACCCAAACCCTTTTGATTTCTCTTTAAGGAATTAGAACTAGGGTTTTAACATACATAACAACTGTTGCCGCTTTTCTCTCTCTCTCTCTTCAAATTCCGGGCACCCACCCGCTGGCGACCCCACCCATCGGCGACCCACCCACCGGCGACCCCACCCGCCGGCGACCCACGCTTCGGCGAGTTTGCTTCTTTCGATGAAAAAGAAGAAGATGACTATATGGAGCTTGATGAGGAGGACTAATCATTTTATTGCTTATTAACCCTTAGACACTATTATCTATTTATGTTTTATGCTTGAACTTAAGTTATTGTGTTTGGTACTTTGGTTATGTTTGAACCTATAATATTTTGTTATATTTTTGAACTTAGGCTATTAAGTGTTTTATTATATTATCTATTTTGCATGCTTTAATGTCATAATTTGTGTATATATAATTATTTATAATATTTTATAATTATTTTGCCATGCGTCCGCCATAACCCGCCATACCAACCGCCATAACCTTATGGCGGTTTTTTCGCCGTCCGCCATAATCCGCCATCCGCCATCGATAACATTGCTTAAAACTTGTGAGATAAGAAATGATAACTGACAATCAGAAGATTCTAACAAAGAACTAATAACATTACCTTTCAGAAATCAAAGGCTTATCAACCTCCAATATCAAGGTTATGAACACAAAGGTAGTTCGTTTCGTGAATATGATGCAACAAACATTTCACTCTAATTGGCCAAGACATGGGGAGGATACTTTTGTACTAAGTTTCATCCCAATTACCCCTCATATTATCACTCATTCTACATCAGCCAGTTTACCATCTATTCTGCTTCTAGCTATAAGTTCCACAAGAACAAAGATGAGTAAACTAAATATTCCAGATCAGGAGTCAAGAGACGTATTTTTGATAGGAGACTAAGGAATTCTATTACTAGTGATAAAAGAGTATGAGGAATAAGTTCTCCCGAGGTTATCCAATCCAGAAAATACAATTCCAAAATCTAACTAGATCTGAAGAAGAATGGCCTTGAACTAAATAATGGTTTGATTCCCACCAAGCTACTTTAAGCTTGAACCTATCCTACACCTCATTTAAATGTTCCTCCGAATCCTTAAAAATTCTTCAAATCCTTTCAAGCCTGAGCAACCACAAGGCAGAGACTATAAACCCCCAAAAGACACTACCCTTTGTACTAAATCAACATCCCAAATTAGATCAAAACAGTTCATACACTGAATGTGAGGGATAGTCCACTGTACTCCAAACTATCACAACTCTCTCAGCCGTAAACTGAGGGAGAATAAAGAGCCGAAAGATGTGAATCAAGTCTTCATATGGGTTCTTGCATAATAGACACCAGCTTGGGACCATGTAAGCGTATGGAAAATGTTTTTGAAGTGCATCACAAGCTAGCAGCTTATCAGCAACCATGAAAAGAAATAAAAAAATTTCTAGGTACACGAACAATCCAAACATATCAGATATTCGCAATTAACTCTACTTAACAATTACTGCATCTTCACTTTTTGAAGCTTTTTCTTTCCATAGGAGTTCACATTATATAATTTCCCTAGGCTCCATCTACATTGATTGATTTGGAGCTATAGATTTTGAACACACAATATAATAAATCTCCATTTGACTATAAGTCACTTTTGTTTTAATGAATTTGGGAATCACAAATATGTAATCTCTTGGATGAATCCTTCCACTAAACTCTCCGCTGAATTCCAAATCCTCTAATTCAAAGCCAACTTTAAAATCAAACCAGGACACAGACTTAACTCCTAAGCTTCTGGGTATAAAAATTAATATAGTAAAACCTGAGTAAGCTGGCCCTAAAGCTCGGTTTTGTACCGCACTGAAGACACACTGCAAGCGAATTATAAAGTACATGCAAGAAATTTAGTAAATTTGAACAAGTTTCTTCTAGATGTTTTATGCATACTAATTGCTATTTACTTTACACCAGAATATGCAGTTCCCAATATGCAGCAAGATTTGTTGTGAGGTCAAACAATCACATAACCACAACAAGCAATAGAAGTTAGTAGAAGTTGGTGAAAACTTAAAATGAAACAAGATTGGAGCTTTACATGGCCATGAGGTTCAATGAGCCAGATTCGGGCTGTCTGATCAACAGAACCGGAGGCCACTTTCGTGCCCGCACAATTCCATGCTACCGAATGGACCTATTATTAATCAGATAAATGCAGAATATATGAATATGAAATACCTAGCTAAATTAAGAAATTAAGAATGTTTTGCTAGGATTTACAAAAGGGTGGGTTGTACCTTTTTCTTGTGGCCTTGGTACTCTCTACTATGGAGTGTGTTGAAGGGTATGGTTTCCTCCATCAGCCTTTATAACTCTGCATTTTTGTTCCCCCAAATTCTATAAATTTTGTAACTAATTGTTTCGGCAAAAATGAAAAAATTGAAAAAAAAAGTTAAAAACCTGCTATTATACACAACGCTACTAAACCAAGAAGAAGAATTTTGTATGCAATTAATAGGCGCAAGGTTTAACATTTGATCGGTAATTACATCTCGAAATTTGAGTGAGGGAATACCGTAGGGTTTGAAATTTGGGAGCAGATGATGAACTTTTACACACCGTGGCTCCGCCTGCGGCAATCACTGTGACTTATTACAACCAGGTTTCAGCACTTTTCATCTCTTTGCAGTTTTTGCTTTTGATATTTTGGTTTTTTAATTTATTATATTTATGTCTTTACTTTTTTTCTTTTTTTTTTGAGGGAATATTTATGTCTATGCTAAATTTTTACGTCAGTTTTTTGGTTGATAAGATAACTTTTCATATTTGAGTTAATTATTTTATGATTAAGTTTATAAATAATTTAGTTTCCACTTCATAGGATTAATCATTTCATAATAATTATATTTTTATAATTGTTACATTTTTTGTTATGACCATAAATTAATTGTTTTAATTATAGTTGATCGTTTTATAATTAGATTTATATTATTTTATTATAAAAAATAGCAAGAATGTGTCAAAATATTAAACTGTAGAAAAAAATATATTTCGGGGGCACAACAGTGCCGTCTATTTTATCATGCCTAATGAAAGCTAGATAAATTTATGGGTCATGTTATTTATAGGGTTGGTCTTGGGTGAGACCGGTCTCAAGCAAGAGACCGGATCCCACCCGCTGACCCGACCCGCTCCGCCAAGTAGCATTAAAAAAATAAAACAAAAAATTGCGTCAAACATATTACATATATGCTATACTGAGATAATATTTACAAAGAATAGTGTTAGCCTAGCGATTAAGGCATTTGCGTGTTAAGGTTGAGATAGTGGGTTTGATCTTCTTCTGGAGCATTAGCTCCAACTTTTGTTCATTTTATTTTTCACTTGTTTTTCGATTTTTTTTTCTTTCTTGTTTTATGTTTATTTTTTAAATAAATTTCAGTTTCCAATAATAGATTCTTCTTCTAGAGCATAGCTCCAACATTTGTTTATTTTATTTATCACTTGTTTTTCTGATTTTTTTTCTTTCTTGTTTTATGTTTATTTTTTTTTAATAAATTTCAGTTTTCAATAATAGATTCAAGTAGGATATGTTTCCATATATTTTTATTTTATTAATTAATCAATTTTTAAATCATCAATTAAAAAAATTAACAAGCATAATTAAAATATTTTTTTCTTTTCTTCTTTTATTTTTTACTTGATTAATCTAAAAGCATAATTAACATATTTTTTTTATTTTTCAATATAATAATTATCGTAACCAAAAGTAATATATTTGTAGGGATAAAAAGTAATAATTCACGAGAAGAAAAGTAATACTTTTTCAATGAAACAATTATCGTAAACAAAAGTAATATTTTCAAAAGTAATATATTTGTCGTAATAAAAAGTAATAATTTACGAGAAAAAAGTAATATTTTTTTCAATGTAAAAATTGTCGTAAATAAAGTAATATTTGATGGGATAAAATGTAAAAATTAACAACAAGAAAAGTAATAATTTGTTTCAATGTACCAATTATCGTAAACAAAAGTAATATTTTTCAAAAGGAATATTTATCTGGATATAAAGTAATAATTTACGAGAAGAAAAGTAATATTTTTTTAATTTAACAATTGTCGTAAAAAATAATATTTTTCAAAAAGTAATATTTATCGGGATAAAGAGTAATAATTTACGAGAAAAAAGTAATATTTTTTTCAATGTAAAAATTGTCGTAAATAAAGTAATATTTGATGGGATAAAATGTAAAAATTAACAACAAGAAAAGTAATAATTTGTTTCAATGTACCAATTATCGTAAACAAAAGTAATATTTTTCAAAAGTAATATTTATCTGGATATAAAGTAATAATTTACGAGAAGAAAAGTAATATTTTTTTAATTTAACAATTGTCGTAAAAAATAATATTTTTCAAAAAGTAATATTTATCGGGATAAAGAGTAATAATTCACGAGAAAAAAATAATAATTTATTTCAATGTAACAATTGTCGTAAACAAAAATAATATTTGTCTGGATAAAAAGTAATAATTCACGAGATGAAAAGTAATAATTTATTTCAACGTACCAATTGTCGAAACAAAAGCAATATTTTTTAAAAGTTATATTTATCGTGATAAAAAATAATAATTTACGAGAAGAAAAGTAATATTTTTTCAATGTAACAATTATCATAAACAAAAATAATATTTTTCAAAAAGTAATATTTGTCGGATAAAAAGGAATAATTCACAAGATGAAAAGTAATATTTTTTCAAAGTAACATTATACTAATATTTTTATTTGTAATAATTTTATTTTATTTTTTATTTAATTAATCTAACCAGCAAAATTAACATATTTTCTTCTTTTCTTCTTTTATTTTTTACTTAATTAATCTAAAAGCATAATAAACATACTATTTATTTTTCAATATAACAATAGTCTTGAATAAAAGTAATATTTATCGAGATAAAAAGTAATAATTCACTAGAAGAAAAGTAATATTTTTTCAATGTAATAATTATTGTAAACAAAAAAGTAATATTTTTCAAAGGTAATATTTATCGAGATAAAAAGTAATAATTCACAAGAAGAAAAGTAATATTTTTTCAATGTAACAATTTTCATAAACAAAAGTAATATTTTTCAAAAGTAATATTTATCGGGATAAAAAGTAATAATTCATGAGAAGAAAAGAAAAGTAATATTTTTCAAAAGTAATATTTATCGAGATAAAAAGTAATAATTCACGAGAAGAAAAGTAATATTCTTTCAATGTAATAATTGTCGTAAACAAAAATAATATTTTTCAAAATAATATTTATCGGAATAAAAAGTAATAATTCACAAGAAGAAAAATAATATTTTTTTCAATGTAACAATTTTCATAAACAAAAGTAGTATTTTTCAAAAGAAATATTTGTGATGATAAAAAATAATAATTCACTAGAAAAAAAGTAATAATTCATTCAATATAACAATTGTCATAAACAAAAGTAATATTTGTTCGATAAAAAGTAATAATTCACGAGAAAAAAGTAATAATTTATTACAATGTAACAATTATCGGTAAACAAAAGTAACATTTTTCAAAAGTAATATTTATTGGGATAAAAAGTAATAATTTACGAGATGAAAAGTAATAATTTATTTCAATGTAACAATTGTCGTAAACGAAAGTAATATTTTTCAAAAGTAATACTTGTCGGGAAAAAAAGTAATAATTTATGAAAAGAAAAGTAATATTTTTTCAATGTAATCATTGTCGTAAACAAAAATAATATTTGTCGGGATAAAAAGTAATAGTTCAAGAGGAAAAAAGTAATATAATGGACCGTCCCACCGAAAATGGCATGTTTCCTTTTTGGGAAAGAATTAGAGCTTACTTTAAGCTAAAACAGCACTTTAGCCGTACATTGTTGACCAAAAAAATACTTTATTAACTAAATAGTTACTTTATTAACACTTTATTACACATAATTCCCTTTTCTCTTAATCTCCGTGCCGAAAAGAAATGAGTCATATTCGGCGGGACGGAGGGAATAACAATTATCGTAAACAAAGTAATATTTGACTAGGTAAAACTAAAAGGTACTCCCTCCGTCCCGCAGAATATGGCCTATTTGTTTTGCTCCATATGGGATTCGAACCCAAGGCATAGAGGATAGTAGGCGTAGGTGAAGACCGCTAGGCTAACGGGTCAACTATTTAATAATTTGGATACATTTTATATATACGAACCCGGGTGAGATCCGGTCTCATACTTAAGACCGGTCTCACCCAAGTTTTGCGTTATTTATATAGTCGAACTTAGGTCAACTATTTTTTTTTCAAGTAGAAAGCAAGAGCAAAAACCTAGACTAGTTGTAAAAAAAACACGACCTACCAGAGTTTACTGGTAACCTTAACTGGACTTATAACAAAGCCTATTTAATTTACAATATAAATGTGGAGACATCTGTCTTCATTTTAACTAGAAAATTATTTGGAAAGATTAAAAAAACAAAAAAAACAAATGAGCAGAAATTCAAATGTAAGCAATGTTTGGCAGAAACTAGGGTGGTAGCACATGAAATCACATTGTATTATCAAACATCGTCGTCCTCTTTGTCAATGTCTTCTTTGTCGTCGGCTTCATCATCATCATTGTCTTCGATGCCAACCCAACGAGTAAAAGCAAAAAGAAATTCCTTGAAGTTTACCATTCCATTCTTGTCCCAGTCCATCTCCTCTGCAAATTCAAAACAAATTGCAGCTTAATAACAAGCTACAGCCAAGACATACATGGTCTTTATACAAACACGTCATTTTATTATGCAAGACTTGAGTAATTCTGGAAATTGGTCACGTCCTTGTTAGTTATTACATGAATAGTGTGAATAAATGAAAACATTGTTGTGTCTGCGTGTGTGTGTGCGTGTGAGAGAGAGAGAGAGAGAGAGAGTACTGACCAAACCTCTTCATGGCTATCCTCCCAGAAGACCGTTCCCCTGCAGTAGTTTCATTAATGGCCTCAACCATCTCATTTTTGCTCACATAACCATCCTTGTTCTTATCTAAAAACACGAATGCATCGACTAATGTTTCAAAAGTAGCTTTGAGGTTCTGCACTCCTATCTGAGATTTCTATTAATTAATGTTAAGGACCAGAACGAACCAACATGATCATGGACATGCTCTGGCCAAATACATGCAAATTCAAGGATGTCATCATTTCCATGTAGACTGTTGCATTGATAATAAAGGAGATTAAACAAAAACTGTAGATCGAATCTTGTTCAAAACCAAACATGTATATATCTTTACTTGTCAGGTGGGGTGCATGCAAATGTCTGAGTAATTTGTACATTACTCGGACATTGACAAATTCATCAATCACAAAGTCATTAATAATTAATACCAGACATAAATTAACAAAGGTTAAATGTTGAGGATACAGAGTGGTGAGCGGGATCTTTCTTCAGAAGGTAGACAAGACAAAGGAGAACAATAAATTCATTGAATTTTATCCTCATGTCGTCATTGATATCACATTCCTCAAAGAGGTCATCAATTTCCTCCTCACTGAAGTTGATCTCTAGTTTGTGGAAACAGTGTTTCAGCTCTTCTTGATCTATTGAACCATTTCCATCCTCATCTATATATTATGAGACAAAAACATATTCTAGTTACATTTTTAATCTCAAGTAAGAGGATATATAACAGGCAAGCGGCTACCATGAAAAATGTTAGATAGTGAAAGCAAGTCTGAAGAACAAACCAAAGATTGGTGAAATTAATTAAGTTGAAAGAAAACTGCAAGTTGGACATGAGACTCTATTATTTACTTGTTTATTGCTAAAAGAATCAAAGCTTTTATAATTTACAACCTAGCTATCCTCTTCTGACATAGATATGCAGTTCCAACGAAGAGACAAAGATATATACAGTAAAATGCAAGTAAGTATGTAAAAGATACGATGCTCGTCTCGTCTCAAGTGAAATAATTAATAATTACCAAATTCTTCAAATGTGGATCTACACTTGGTAAAGCTGTCATCAATTTTTGGGAATTTTAAGATAATGCTGTTAAAGGCTGTCATAGAGGTCCCTTGAACTTCTCTCTTTCGCACCGCCTCAAATATTTTGGCCTCAAGCTTTGTCTTGGGGGCTGAAGCAGAAGCAGAAGCCGAAGGCTCTGGAGATCCATCCCTATCAAGCATACCTCCCATTTTCAGTTAAAAAAGTGAGATTAAACTGCCTCTGCAAAACATTGCCAAATTAAATCAAAGGAGTTACTACTTTACAATATCAAACCCTCTCATTAATACTGATATAGAGAGAATGCTGCTTTCTCTTTCATCCAACCAACCACATTCTAATTTCTACCCATATACGATATATTATTCATTGAGAAAAACAAATCCTGAATATTCACGTCATGTCAACAGATTCAACATCAGAGAGAATATGATCTGCCCTTTCTCAACAGAGATTCCAATCTCCCCCTCTTTTCTTTTTGGATGGTAGACAATTAATTAATTAATTTCTCACATGAATTAAATTAAATTAAACGATAGATTGCAAAATCTGGATCGACATTCCACACGGAACAGATTCGAGTCCAAATTATATTAAAATGGTGCTATCCTCATTTAATTCATCTTAAATTCAAAATTCACCGACAAAAAGTTGTTAACTAAATAAAAATGAATCTTTCAATAGCAAGTTGAGCTAAACAAAGCCTGTTTAATACGTTAATCAGTATTCTGAAAATAGAGCTGATTGTGAACAACCAAAAATAACTCAAACATGTATGTGCATGTACGCTGGCCAGAGAGAGAGAGAGAGAGAGAGAGAAAGAACCTGAGATTCATACAGAGGAATCGAGATAGGAAGCCTGAATATTTACCAACGATATTCGAATCAGCAGGATCTTTGCGTTTATAGCAAAAACACAGGATTTTCAGAGAGAAATGAAATGATATTCTTGGCGAAAATCCCCACCGCCGGGAAGAGAAGAGAAGAAGAAAATTAATTTTGGATCAATAACATTTTTTACTCGGAGAAACTTTAACTGGACCCAAATCAAATATAAATTGCCTTAATATATTTAATTTAATTTAAATCAAATATAAGGAAACTGACATTGTAGTTTTTGTTTGCTCAATATATTTAATTTAATTTTAATTGGCTTTCTATTTTTGTAGATTATATAGAATTGCGATTGACGAAAGTTTAAAGTCTACTCTTCACATGTTTCTTACCTTATCACTAATGTGCAATTTACTTATTTTTCATAGATTTGTACTCCCTCCGTCCATAAAAAGAATGCATCATATAAAATGACACATATTTTAAGAATTTTAGTTGAGTGTATTGTGAATGAAGTAAAAAACTAAAAGTCTCACATTATAAGTGTAAAAAGTCGGCAAAAAGTGGTGGGATAGTAATTAAAAATGAAAAATGCATAATTTTCATGATTGGACGAAAATTGAAAGAAATGCATTCTCTTTGTGGACGAACGGAATATTTGTTTTTCCGGTCTCAAATTTGTTTCCCTTTCTCCTCATATACTAACATATAGCTATAACATTTGGATATATTAATGATATTCTAAAGTCTAAGCCAAAAACAACTCATCCTCACAGTACAAACTAGTCCTTCGGTTTCCTTCTAAAAAAAAAAGAAAACGATGGGTTTTTTTTATTACTCACTTCGTATCAATTATAAAGGTTTGTTTTTCTTTTTCAGATGTCTCAAATATATAGGCTGGTTTTCATAAAATGTAATGTTTTTTTTTTAATTCATTTACTAAAGTATCTCTATTAAACTCTTTGATTAACTCATAAAAAAATGTATAGTCATTTTAGAATCATTTACTAATATGGGCATATTAGGAAGTTTACTTTTATAATTTACTTTTCTAATTATTTTATTAATCCCTGTATATATTTCAATAAGCATATATAATTGTGATGGATGGAGTAGATATTTTAGACTCATGCACAAAAATTAAGGAACATTGATTATGCATAAACTCATTTAGCTAATCAGTTATCTCTCACTTATTAAACTAACTAGCGTATCTCTTCGAACCGGAATCGAACTGCCGTTGATGCGGTTCTCGGTGCCGAACCGGAACCGACGTTTCGATTTCGGTTCTGAAACCGCCGATTTTGATTCGGTTCCGACAGTTCCGGTTCTTTTGGCCACCTCTAATTGAGAGAACAAAAGAATGGAAAAAATAAAGAACAATTTAATGGGTTATGAGAAAAACCACCTAAAAATATGAGAAAATCTTATAGAAAAACAAGTTCAAGAGGCTCAAACATCTAATAAGATAATAAAATAATACAGTATAAGATATTCCCTCCATCTCACTGGACATACCTACTTTTTATTTTTTTACTCTTCTCTTTAATAATCTGACGAAGGCTTCGTTTCACACTTCGCGCAAATAAATTTCTCCTCTTGCCCAACAAGGCGTAGCTATGGCAAGTGGGGTCGAACCCTAGGGAACCGGCGTAGTCTATTCTTCAGGTAGTACTCAATATAGGGGTTGTGGTCGAGATGTATCTCACTAACATGTAACTCAACAAAGAAACTATCAAATAACAAAGATGTTTGGATTGGATTTGAATCAATGATCCTAATTACTCATACTCGTTCATCGATGCAATAATATTCAATTACAAGATTTTATCACTTGGTTTTGAGCAAAGATTAATTTAAGCCCTATGGTCACGAAGTCACGACTCAAATACTCTAAGCCTATATCTATTCAATTTTACAGATCTTGACCAGAAGGCAAGATCTCTTCTCTTGATCAACAACGTCACGAGGACACTTCAGCAACCATGTTGCCCAAAAGACATTAAGAACAAAATATTTCAAGACAGTCAAGAGGTATTACATACCGACTACTCTCCAACACTTACTACCTTCTTGGGCACGAGAGACTCTCTCGAGTTTAACTCCAAATCCTGTTAGTGACTTAATCTCAATATCTAGATGGTGATCAAGCATATATCAATATCAATTAAGTCTAGATTTAATTCTAAGTGTTTCGGGAATTAAATCAAGTAACAAACTCACACAATTAGACCTCACGAGTTCTAACCGAGTAACTAAGATCACATCATCTTCTCCAACCCAAACAAGTAAATTTAGCTAGACATAATCGTAAATGAAAGCACAAAATAATTAAAGGAAAACATACTTGAATAAAACTGAAAAAGGTAGTTGCTCAACGACGTAAATCAACAACTAAGGTCTTGGCTTCTCGCCAACAACTATGAACTAAATGCAGAAAATGAAAAACGGAAATTAAAAGTAAATATGCCCGTAGAACTTGTTTCTTCCTCACACACTCTCAAAGTAAATTGCAGAACTAAGCTATGATAAAACGTCCTAAGCTATGTAAAAATCATCCCCCGTACAAGATGAAGTCGGCCATATATATAGGTGATGGAATTAGGGTTAGGTTAGAATCCTTGTAGGACAAGGACTCATCCCTTATATAGATCCGCTGCAAATCTCCTTCCTTTCTTGGTAGATATCTTCGTTGATAAGGCTTATCTAAGATAAGGAAAGAAATCTTCGATCCTTATCCTCTTCCTTGGAGAAAAAGAAATCTGCAGCTGCTCCCGTCCTACATCTTACCTTCGTTGTCTGCATCTTGTTCTGCTTCTATGTTGCCCAAGATCTTGACTCCTCCGGGTACTCTTTCTGTTAGCCTAAGGAATATGAGGAAGTGCTTCTTGACTTGTAGATTTGTTGTTATCGTTGTTGCCCAGCTACAAGCTTCCTGCCCTTTGCCCATTTGCATCGTATCGCTACCTCAGCATCTCAACAACAGATTTTCCACCAGATTTGCCCAGCATCCCACCTGTTCTTCCCTGCACACCTTCTCTCGACTTTGTGTCCTCCCAGACACACTTTGACTCGATAAAGATACAAAAAGAAAAGACAAAACACAAGAAATATGAACACATAATTGGGTTCATCACACCCACACACTTGAACCACACTTGCCCTCAAGTGTGCAAATATGATCTTGCCCAAGACTCAAACACAGTTGATCAGCAAATCAACATGTTAGTTAAAACAGAGCATGAATAATGTAAGCAGGTATTGCCATCAGATAGGTCAAGATAGAGTTAATGGGCAAGAAGGTTATCCTCACCAGTGCTCATCTCTCAAGTGTATAAGGTTCAATATATCGCTTTTGACCAAGATCCACAACGTTTTTCCATAGGCTTGTCTGCTCTCTATATCTCTACTTTTTTTAACAAAGTTAAACTACTTATCCTTAGGATTTTATTAGGTTATAACGTGGCTTAAGGCAAAAGGTAAGAAAATTTGGATACTGGCTATGTCAAGAAGAACTCAGTTCTTGGGCAATAAGGATGCCCTAGATCCCTCACTCATCTCAAGCACAACATCGGGCCTAGCTCACTTATTTGTCAGGATTATTTTTATTTATTTATTTTTAATTAGTCCTGATCAACACCCCATAACGTGGTTGTTATTGCCCAGCATCTGCTACCCCTACATTTTCCTTTCATCCATTTACTTCTAGACCTGAGTTCTTGACCGGGAAGGCTCATAAAATCCAGGCTACTATAAGTGAATCAAAAAGAAAAATTTTAAGCTCAAAGGGGCTAACAAAGGATAAATGCATAGGTAGAGAAATTTTTGGCCATGGGCTTAATGATCAAAAATCACCTAAATCATCTAAGTAGTTCAACTAAGTTACATGAAGCTTTGACTAAGAGTTGCAGGCAAGTTCTAGATCAACATGTATCACTGGTCATTATCACACAAGAAAGAATTAGATACTGCATGTGCATATGGCAGTCAATAGCTCAAAACCTCACAGATGTTGCCCAACAACTCATTCCGTCCTACCTATCTACATACGGCATACTCACATATACATCATCATACTTACTTTGTCTTATCATGCCAATATACTGATCAACAACTTACTCCAAAAATACTTTGACCAATAACCTCCCACCCACACACTTTGCCTAAAGCAAAGTGAGTGAGATGGTGGGCAAGACACTAACAAAAACAGACTGACTCAACAACGACCTCACCCACACACTTTGCTTTCAGCAAAGTGGGTGAGATCGTGACAAACACAAATCAACTACAATTTACAAACAAGAGATGAGAAGGGAATTATGATTCACCATACAATTTGCTGGGCAAATTGTGGGTGAAGGCATTAAGAATATCTTCTCGACCAACAAGACACAACAGAAAATAAACACAATAACAAGACTCAAAAACTAAAAATAAAAATCTAAACTAACATAAATGGGAGGAAACGTAATCAAGGAAAAGATTCAGGCCGGTTCCTGAATCCTTGGTGTGCAAAGTATGCCAGCTGGGCATCTCAGATCTCGGTCAACATTCTTTCGCAATTGATCAAACGGACCTCTATGTTTGCGGTGCTGGGCAGCATCACTCCACTTCCACTTGCTTCCTCCTTCTTGCCCAAGGGCGGACGCCTGGTGGATTTTGCCTTGCCATAATCGATGAACACGAACTTGCCATTCCTCAATTCAATGTCGTTCATCTTTTTGAGCGCTGCTTCACCCAACCTGCCGACTCCCATCACTTCTGTTGTTTCTTACTCAACAACCCGCTGTATTGTGGTTCCTGATATACAGCCTGCATCTTGCTCAACATTTCCTACACACACTAAAACAACAAACCATACTCCAAAAACGAACTACTTTCTATAGTTAAACTAAAGTAAAAATACTTCAAAATAAAATACTTTAAGCTAATTTTTTTTTAAAAAAAGAAAACGAAAAGGAAAGAAAATGCTAACCAGGTTGCCTTCTGGACAGCGCCCTGTTTACGGTCTTGGGCACGACACCTCCCCCTTTTTTTAGTAGTTGATGTCCTCATCAATAGAGTCACCACGTGGCTCTCCTGCATTCTGATTCACTTCTTGCCCAAGATAGGCTTTCAAGCGCTGTCCGTTGACTTGAAAATCTTCCCCTTCTTGAGATCCTTTATCTCAACAGCCCCATTAGGGTATTGAGCTTGGACTTTATAGGGGCATTCCCACTTGGTCGACAACTTCCCCGACTTCAAACGAAACCGGGTTTTATATAATAGCTCTTGTTGCTCATCATGGAATTCCTTTTCCTTGATCAACATGTCATGGGTTTTCTTCATCCTTTCCTTGTAGTGGCCAGCATTATCATAGGCTTGTAGCCTTATTTTCTCAAGTTCCTAGATCTCGAGCTTCCTCGATTCTCCTGCTTCATCCCAATAAAAGTTTAGTTGGGCAACAGCCCAATGAGCTCGATGTTCCAGCTCAACATGCAAGTGACACCTCTTCAGCACACGATCTAGGTTGCTGAGGCAAGAATCAAAAGTCTTCCCATAGACGGTGAAATCGTCCATGAACACCTCGATGCACTCCTCAAGAAGGTCGGAAAAGATGTGCATCATACATCTTTGGAACGTACATGGTGCGTTGCACAGTCGGAACGACATTCTTCTATAGGCGAATGTGCCAAAAGGGCACGTGAATGTGGTCTTGCCTCGATCTTCCTCAGCAACCTAGATCTGCATGTATCCGGAATATCCGTCAAGAAAACAAAAGAATTGATTACCGGCTAACCTCTCGAGCATCTCATCGATGAAGGGCAAAAGGAAGTGGTCCTTCCAAGTTCTCACGTTAAGCTTTCGGTAGTCAATACATACTCCCCATCCGATTTGCAATCTCATGGCCACCATCTCCTTCTTATCATTCTCAACAACCTGTATACCGGACTTCTTGGGCACGACGTGCACATGGCTCACCCACCGACTATCAGATACTGGGTAGATGATGCCCAAATCAAGTAGCTTGAGTACTTCCTTCATCACAACTTGTTTCATAGCTGGATTCAACCTTCTTTGAGGATCCCTTACGGGCACGACATCATCCTCTAGCAAGATATGATGAACGCAATCGACTGGGTTGATGCCCTTGATGTCCGCCAGAGTCCATCCTATCGCCTTCTTGTACTTGATCAACACCTCTCCAACTCTGATCTCCTCCATATGTGATAGCTCTGAGCTTGTTGGTGGGCATGAGCCTGCTGATAATGGTTATTGCCATATCTAGGGGTGCATAAACGGGTACCCATGAATACCCTACTCATTTTTTCGGGTACCCGTACCCGGATAAGCTAAAATTGAATACCCGTACCCGTCCCGTTTTAGCAAATCGGGTATCCAATACCCGGCCGGGTATACCCGACCCGGGTAACGGATACCCGGTCTACCCGTTTTTAAAAAAAAGGCCAGCTTCATTTTTCAAATTTTCACCTATATTTTTAACTCGATTTTTCGACAATTATAACGACGCAAATAATCATCAACAATTAAAAACAACAAAAATTTAATACCAAATACATAGTTCAAATATTTCAACTTGAACAACAAATAAACTAATAAAGTATAAAATTTCAGTTGGACAAACATCACATGGATGGATGGAAAGTTGAAAAATGGAAACTGTGGATGGTGGACGGACAGGTGGAGTGTGGGAATGGAGTAGAGTTTCTAACCTATTTTTTTTTTTAAATAATATAATAATTTTTTGACCGGGTATTGACCGGGTACCCGATACCCTAACGGGTATACCCGGTACCTAGAATTTTGGAAAAACTAATACCCGTACCATACCCGTACCTGAAAATTACGGGTATTGGATACCCGTTACCCGGCCGGGTACGGGTCGGGTACGGGTTACCCGAAAACCCGTTTTCCATTTATTCATCCCTAGCCATATCTCAGGTTCTCGTGCTGTCTGTACCCGAAGTTGTTGTTGTCATAGTTGTTACCATAGTTATACCTCTGTTGTTGCTGCCCACCACCCACTTGATGATTTTGTCCCAGGGCTTTGACTTCATCCCCTTCTTCTACGAACCAATTAGGTCAGTCTGATGTAATGTGGCATTCCTTGGCAAACTTCACAACTCTTTACAGACTTGGTGACTTCCTTCCCGTTCACCCTCTTGGTCAACATGTCAATTTTGTCATCCAACTTTGCCATATATTCCTTCATGATGTTGACCATTTCCTCAGAACCTCTCTTGTTGCCTTCATAGATTCCTCCTCTAGACATTTCATCCTCATCTCTTGATTGCTCCGCCATTTCTGCGATTGTCCTAAACACCTCGGAATGAGTTTTGTTGATTGTTCCTCCTCCACGTGCTGCCATGATGTACTTCATTTCTTATGCTCGTAATCCTCTCAAGAAGTTCTCGAGCAAATCTATCTCCTCAATCCGGTGTTGAGGACATCTTGACAAAAGCTTCTTGTATCTCTCATAGTAGTCATAGAGAGACTCATTGGTGCCCATGTTTAGGGAGGATAATGCATTCCTCCCACTTTGTATACGAGTAATCGAAATGTATTTATCAAGGAAGGATTGCTGCATTTTTCTCCAAGTATCGATGCTGCCTTCTGGTAAGGTGTAGAGCCACTCTCGTGCCCCATCTTGAAGTGAAAAGGGGAATGTGAGTAACCTTACATAATCTGAAAATCGGTCTTGGGCAGCAGCGTTCTCATCCTGATTCCGGGCGGGAAGTGTGGTGTTTCTGACTGTTCCATATGCCATCTCAAAGTTTTAGAGATGAGTTTGTGGATCTTCTCCTGGATGATCGCTGAATTTGGGCAATATCTGGATCAACGAATGTTTGAGTTCCCAGTTGGTATTGATCAGGGGCAAGGCTATGCTCGATGGTTTGATGGCCTTGTCCTCAAGGAACATGATCTCCCTGATGGTGCGTTCTGCCATGGTTACCGACTGAACTTCTGATGTGACAGTTGTTGATGAAGACTCTGATTGCTCACTTTCTGAGCTAGAATTGTAATTGGGCAGATCGTGCCCACCAGGTTCCTTGTCTCCTGTCTCGATCGGGATCGACGGAGGTTCGTTGATGACGTTCTCCTCGATACCTTTCCGCTTTCTTGCTCTGTTTTGATTTGCTACCTTCTCTGGAGAAGCACCGTAATCCACAGGATCACCTTTTCTCTGTGTCTGGTGTTGGTGCATAAACTGAGCTCAAGCTACGAAGAATAGAACTAGCTTGAGAAACAGCTCCCCGGCAACAACGCCAATTTGACGAAGGCGTTGTTTCACACTTCGCGCAAATAAATTTCTCCTCTTACCCAACAAGGCGTAGCTATGGCAAGTGGGGTCGAATCCTAGAGAATCGGCATAGTCTATTCTTCAGTGTTACTCAATATCGGGGTTGTGGTCGAGATGTATCTCACTAACCTGTAACTCAACAAAGAAACTATCAAATAACAAAGATGTTTGGATTGGATTTGATTCAATGATCCTAATTACTCATACTCGTTCATCGATGCAATAATATTCAATTATAAGATTTTATCACTTGGTTTTGAGCAAAGATTAATTTAAGACCTATGGTCACGAAGTCACGACTCAAATACTCTAAGCCTATATCTATTCAATTTTACAGATCTTGACTAGAAGACAAGATCTCTTCTCATGATCAACAACGTCACAAAGACACTTCAGCAACGATGTTGCCCAAAAGGCATTAAGAACAAAAGATTCCAAGATAGTCAAGAGGTATTAGATACCGACTACTCTCCAATACTTACTACCTTCTTGGGCACGAGAGACTCTCTCGAGTTTAACCCCAAATCCTGTTAGTGACTTAATCTCAATATCTAGATGGTGATCAAGCATATATCAATATCAATTAAGTCTAGATTTAATTCTAAGTGTTTCGGGAATTAAATCAAGTAACGAACTCACACAATTAGACCTCGCGAGTTCAAACCGAGTAACTAAGATCACATCATCTTCTCTAACCCAAACAAGTAAATTTAGCTAGACATAATCGTAAATGAAAGCACAAAATTATTAAAGGAAAACATACTTGAATAAAACTGAAAAAGGTAGTTGCTCAACGACGTAAGTCAACAACTAAGGTCTTGGCTTCTCGCCAACAACTATGAACTAAATGCAGAAAATGAAAAACGGAAATTAAAAGTAAATATGCCCGTAGGACTTATTTCTTCCCCACACTCTCTCAAAGTAAATTGCAGAACTAAGCTATGATAAAACGTCCTAAGCTATGAAAAAATCGTCCCCCGTACAAGATGAAGTCGGCCATATATATAGGCGATGAAATTAGGATTAGGTTAGAATCCTTGTAGGACAAGGACTCATCCCTTATATAGATCCGCTGCAAATCTCATTCCTTTCTTGGTAGATATCTTCGTTGATAAGGCTTATCTAAGATAAGGAAAGAAATCTTCGATCCTTATTCTCTTACTTGGAGAAAAAGAAATCTGCAGCTGCTCCCGTCCTACATTTTGCCTTCGTTGTCTGCATCCTGTTCTGATTCTATGTTGCCCAAGATCCTGACTCCTCCGGGTACTCTTTCTGTTGGCCTAATTAAGGAATATGAGAAGGTGCTTCTTGACTTGTAGATTTGTTGTTATCGTTGTTGCCCAGCTACAAGCTTCCAGCTAGGGTTGCAAACGAATCGAATCAGAGCGAATATCAACATATTCGATTCGATTCGAAAACATTTCATAATATTCGATTCGGTATTCGATTCGATTTCGAATATTTTTTTTATTCGTATTCGATTCGTTATATTATTCACGAATATTCGATTCGATTCGAATATTCGATTTAATTTTTTCCAAATTTATTTAATTTGATTCGAATCGAATATTCGATTCGAAATTTCCTGTTTTTTACAATATTCGATTCGATTCGAATATATTCGATTCGAATTTTGAATAAAATTTCTAATATAATATTTAAAATCAATATTTTACCTAATAAACACTTCAAAACTCAACTCAAACACTTAATAATTGATGTTAAAACGATGTATGTGTTCAACTTCCAACTCACAAGTCACAATCCATAATTCATAATAAATTTCATCAAAACAGTGATTTGATTATTTCCAGCTTGTGGGTCATCATCATCACATTGATCTCTCATATTTTCATCTTCGTCATAATGTATCTCGACGATACATCTTGGTACCTATCATCACAATTTACAAGTGTTTAATTAAATCATATAAAGTTAAATTATAGAACTATATATATTCCAAATAACCACAATACTTAATTCCATAGCTAATATATAATTATATAAAAAAACTTACCCCTGATTTTCCACGTTAATCTCATCTTCTTGATTTGTTCCATCTTTTAAATTTGAGTCATCCATATCTTGCTGAATATGTATTTGAAAATAGTGCTGGAATTAGAGACTAAAAAAAAATACTCATATATATAATCACACGTTGAACGAAGGAAGAGGGGAAGAAGCAGAAGTTGTGCTAGGGGATTCAGTAACAAAAACTCAATCCTCACAACCAAGAAAACTCTACTAAACAAACTATTCAGAATTATTAAGTCTGAGGATCCGTCATCCAAGCAATGATGGAAAAGGTCCAAAACTTTAAATCAAGAATACAACACTTATGTTGTTGGTGCACAAAGGAAATAAGAAAATAAACTACACTTAGAACAACAGACTAAACAGGCTGCTAAACATCATGCCCACTTTCTTTGCATCTTCAACATAGAAGCACACAACTAAATGAGAGTAAAATTCCAAACATCCAGCACAAGCCCACCTGAGTGTGCAATTGGGAGTCTAACCGAACATCAATATTCACAAACAATCCCATACAATCATTGTCATATAATTATAATTATAGAATCACTAAATTGCCAATTAAGATCAAAGCATAAATTGCTAGAATCTGCCATGTTTTGCTTCGATTTTTTGAAATAGAGGGACCTCACCGGATTGTTGAGAAAAAAAGGATAAGAAATAGAGGGAGAGTAGACTGAACTCACCACGGTGTCGGTGGACACGAACGACGATGGCTCTTCGAGCCATTGACGACGCAACAGTGGCACGTGAAGGAGGGCAACGATAGCGGTGGTGGTGCTACTGGCGGTCTGTGGCAACGGCGGAAGCGGCTGCACTGCTGCTGTCGTTCACGCCTCGGAGACATGATTCTCTCGCCGGAATTTTGAGAGGAGATGAGGAAAATTAGAGATCTAGGGTTTTTCGATTTAGGGATCTAGGGTTAGAAAACTTGGGGGTTTTCATTAATTACCAAGAGTTGGAGACGAGAGGGATGGAGGCGGCGATGGCAGAGGTCGTGATTCCGCCGAAGAAAGAGGGCGGCAGTGATGTGCTGTTCTGTTAAGAGAGAGAGCCGACTGCCGAGGGGAGGGGTTGAGAGAAGAGGCATTCTTAGGGTTTTGAGAAGTGAGAATTGAATAGAATATTAGTGAATAGAATATACTTGTGTGGTCCTTGTGTAGTTGTGTGGAGTGTGGAGGAGTAGTAGTTGTAGTCTTGTAGACTTGTAGTAGACTTTAAATTTAAATATATATGTATTATTATATTATATTATATTTATGAATATTATCAAATATATATTATATATAAATATATTAATATATATCGAATCGAATATTTTCGAATATCGAATCGAATATTATGATTTTGAATTCGTATTTGATAACTAATCGAATCGAAAAAAATATTTGTATTTATATTCGAATCACAAAATTTCGAATTCGAATATCAAAAATTCGAATCGAATATCGAATCAAGCAAAATTATTCGATTCGTTTGCAACCCTACTTCCAGCCCTTTGCCCATTTGCATCGTATCGCTACCTCAGCATCTCAACAACATATTTTCCACCAGATTTGCCCAGCATCCCACCTGTTCTTCCCTGCACACCTTCTCTCGACTTTGTGTCCTCCCAGACACACTTTGACTCGATAAAGACACAAAAAGAAAAGACAAAACACAAGAAATATGAACACATAATTGGGTTCATCATAATCGCACCTTACAATACATGATAAGTTCAATACGACGGATGAGTAATTTTTACGTTTCTACATGCCTCAAAGAACTAATAGTTTTAATAAGATAATAATTTTTTTTATGAAAAATCTCTATATAAATAAATAAGTATGAATATATGGTAACTTGTTAAAACAATACAAAGTTATTGTTGTCTGTTATTCTTGAAATCTATATTATTAAAACGAATGTTGATTCGAGCCTTCCCCTTATTTTTAGGTCCTACGTGGCGCGTTCTTCATTCATTATTCTTACTTATCTTAAATTCTCATTTTAAGTATTTTTATTTATATATTTATTATATTTAATACAAAATTATTAAAACGAATGTTGATTCGAGCCTTCCCCTTATATTTAGGTCCTACGTGGCGCGTTCTCCATTCATTATTCTTATTTATCTTAAATTCTCATTTTAAGTATTTTTAGTTATATATTTATTATATTTAATACAAAATTTTCTATCCTACATCGCTTTTTAATAAGACTCTACTATTGGAGAGCCTATATAAATACTCAAAATTCATATCTATTTTCTCATCTCAAGATTATTTTGCATAATCAATTTTATTTGATCGATTAATTAGTTGGCCAAATAAATAGTTTTGTTTTTATTAAAAAAAATTTTGAGCAATTATTAAGTTGTCTATAGTAATTTGTTTAATTTGATAAATTATTAAGAAATATAATTAAGAAACCGATAAATAATAATGATGATATCTATATAATAAACATAATTGCATAATCATTTTTATTTGACCGATTAATTAGTTGACCAAATAAATAGTTTTATTTTTATTAAAAAATAATTTTGAGCAATTATTAAGTTGTCTATAGTAATTTGTTTAATTTGATAAATTATTAAGAAATATAATTAAGAAACAGATAAATAATAATGATGATATCGATATAATAAATATAATCTTCACGGAAATAAATAAATTAATATAGTAATAGATATTACTTTGGCATCTCTATAAACTAATATGACAAGAGAATAATATTTATTAATCTGGATCTCTCTTATTTTGTAACATTTTTTTATTCATATATTTTATTATTATATTTAGTATTTTTCATATTTCCAAAAACAATGAATGGAAACCTATATAAATACTAAAATTCAATGTATATTTTCTCACTTTGCAATTATTTTGCACTAGCAATTTAATTTGAACAATCAATTAGTTGTCCAAATAAATAGTCTTATTTTTATTAAAAAAATATAATTTCGTCAATTATTAAGTTGCAACTATATTATCTATATATTTATAAAGTATTATATATTCGAATTCTATTATTTGGTATTTAATATTTAATATTCTTGAATTCCACATTAAATTTGTAGTGATCTTCACTTCTTGGAGAACATATATAAAAAGATTTCATTTTCCAATCAAAATAGATTTTTATTTAATTTGACCAAATAAAAATTAATTTTGAACAAATAAATAATTTTTTCATAAGTATTACAATAATTAATTTGGGACGAGATGATAAAAGCTAAACATGGTCAATAATACGTTGCAATCTCATGAGTACACTAGCGAAAGAGATCTCAAAATTTTAATTTGTGAGGAGATGATCAAACGTACAAAACAATTAACATCATATACAATGAGGTAAATAAAATTGAATAAAAATTCTTTTTTAAGGAGGTAAACAGAATAAATTCTTACTCTAGGAAATTATTAAACAAATTTTTAATAGTTCCTTCGACAAATTGGGTTGGCCAAATAAATAGTTTTTTATTGAAGAATTTAATTTGGTTACATAATCAATTTGGTCAATTACTAAGTTTGTCAAAGTAAAAGAGAGAGAAAGAAATAACAAAAGAAATTAAAAATTTTCTAAAAAAAATAAAAATATTTTTAAAATGTGGTATGTTAAGATAAAAATATTTTAATATAATCTTTTTTTTTCAATAGGAGATAGAAAATTATAATTTTGATACAAAAACAAAACATAAAATTAGGACAAATGAAGTACACAAAAAATGTGTTGAATTTTATAATTGAATAAAAAAGAATTTCACATCAATTTTTTTAGTAAAGTGAATGACCACTAACCTCACTATTTTAATTATATAGCAAAAGAAACTAACAATTTTCTTGAATTTTATTAGAAATTAAAGATTTTCACCTCTAAAAACATTTCGAACTGCCAAACATACTTGCGTCTAATAATTTTATTTATTTTATTAAATAATGAACTCTCGTCGATGGGCTACATGCTAGTTTAAATTTAATTGGATTTCTTGTTCAACTTTTGTAATTGCATCCAAAACTTTATATGTCCGAGTTCTCCAATTATAATAAAAAAAATTGTGAAGAGTTATTGTCCGTTTTAGGGGGTGATTGGTACACAGGAATGAGGCTGGAATGGAATGATCATTCATACAGTCATTCTTAATCCCATGACTTGTATCATTTTACTGCAAGGAATGATCATTCCCTTAGTAATGACTAATCCCATGAGCATGGGTTTAGCCATTCTTCCCCTCCACCTTGGTATTAGTTATTCCTCATCTTAAGGAATGAACTTTATTATTATTATTATTATTATTATTATTATTATTATTATTATTATTATTATTATTATTATTATTATTATTATTATTATTATTATTATTATTATTATTATTATTATTATTATTATTATTATTATTATTATTATAACTAGTATAATAATAATACTTATTATTATATTAGTATCAATATTATTATAAAACTACTAAATAATAATATTTATTAGCATTAATATTAATATTATTATAATTATTATTATTATCTTAATATTAATTATTATAATTAAAAATAATAAACAATAATAATTAATAATAATTAAAATAAAAACAATAATTATTAAAAAATAATAAACAATAATTATCATTAGTATTAATAATAATATTATTATAATTATAATAATTAATATTAAGATGATTATAATAATTATAATAAAATATATTAAAATAATAATAGTATTAATATTATTTGAATTATTATTAACCTAATTATAATAATTAAAATAATAAATTATAATAATTATTATTTGTATTATTAAGCTAATTATAATCATTATAATAAAAATAATAATATTGAAATAATAATTAATATTTATTATTGTTATTGTATTAATATTATTATAATTGTTATTAATAAACTAATTATAATAAGTATAATAAAAATAATAGTAATAAACTACCATTCCATTCCTCATGTATACCAGCCATAAGAATATTATTCTTTGATTCACTCATTTCCTATCTTTATTCCATTACAAGTGTCATTACATTCTCACTAAATTCCATTCATGTCTACCAGTCACCCCTTAGTGTTTCCTTTCACATGATTGATTCTAGTGGTACTCAATTCATACTCTATCATGATCTTTTGTGTTTTTATCAAATTTATACTCCCTTTGTCCCGCAATAAGTGGCCACATTTTCTTTTTGGGTTGTCCCGAGATAAGTGACCACTTTTCTTATAAGGAAATATGACTCTCTCACAAAAAGTTGTGGGCTCCACCACTTTCTATCTTTTTACTCTTTAAACATCATTCTCCTTAATACCCGTGCCGAAAAGAATGTGGCCACTTATCATGGGACGGAGGTAGTATTTTATTTATAAAAATATCTAAAATATCCATATTTTTATAAAAATATCAAATATATTATTGGAGCATCTATGCAAAAGGAAAAAAACGACACAATTTTTTAACTTAATGTTGAATTTTATTTTTCACACGTTAATATCATATTTTGGGTGAAAATCACATTGATCTCTGACATTAGTATTTTATTATTTGATTGCTAGAGAGATGCTCTAATAATAAATTCATAATTTATCTAAATATATGAGTATTCTATTTTTTTTAAATCAAAATGGATTGTTTCCCATTTTAAATGAGTATTTGTTTAGTTTATATGCTAATTTGATTTATATTGTTGATTATATAGTGATTGATTTATAATATCATTGATTAGTATTGTAATTTATTTATACAAATCTATTTGTAATATCATGAAATTGTGATATGATAATGTAACTTGTATCTAAAAAATAAAAATAAAAATTAATAAAATTACAAAAGATCGAGATAGAATCTCGTACTAAATGTACTAGTCCTAAAAAATATATTCCTTTAAACTTGTGTTAAACCCTTATTTAAATGAACTACTCCTAAAAATATATTCCGAAATCGCACGTGCGTGTAGATAGTGGGCCCTATCGCCACCGCCGACAGTGAGCACGCGCGAGGCGCCATCTACATAAAGGTTGGCGCATCGTAGATTTTCCTGAATCAAAGTGAAAAAGCTGCCGCTTCTCATATTTGGCCTACTAACCCTTACTCTCGATTCTCCTCGGCCAAAAGGTTTATACTTTATAGACGTTACTCTCTCTCTCTCTCACACACACACACACTCAATGTGATCTTATTTTAATAATCTTGAAGTTCTCGTTGTTGAATTTGGTGTAACAATGCATGTTGATTCGATTCCGGAGTTGACTGTTTATTTCTTATATTTGGATTTTGTGATATGAAGCTCTCATTTTTATTTTGTTTTAGTCTATCATGACTTGGTTTGGGGGAGAAAGGGTTTCACTGTGATTGCGCTTCTTTCTTTTTGTGATTTTACACGTATTTTTCCTGATATTTGTGTATTTATGTGTATGTACCTCCCTATTTTTTTTTTCTTTTTTTTTGTTCCAATTCATTCGATTATACTCTTATAGGAATCCGCTAAGTGACTGAGAATTGATTTTCTGTTTGTTGAATTTGATGATTCACGGATTTTGATTCTTGACGCATGCTAGGTGCTAGCTCTTTTATCTTCCTTTTCTTTGTCCTGGTTTTCCAGTAATCTTTGTACATAGTGAAACTTGTTTTAGATGCTTTGTATGCCTACTGTAGTACAGTATTTATGTGAAAGAAGAAGAGATGCTTCATTTAGGAAATTTGACGCTGGGGTTGGGACAATGTACCCTTCACTTAGGCTTGTGTGAGCATGAATTTTGATGCGCCAGTGAATACCTAGTAGCTGCGTATAACTCTGCTGCGAAAACTGATTATTTCTTTTTACGAGGATAATTTCAATAATACTATAGCATAATCTTTATTTTATTTGGTCTTGTTTTGCTGATTTTTTCTAGACTATACCAGCATAAATTTAAAGTCATAAAAGGGGAGGATCCGTGATTGGTTTTGCCTACTGATTTTGCATTTTTTGTGCTTGTGTTTAATATCGTTCATGTAATGATTTTGTCCCCGCAAAATATTTTGTTGTGAAGGGGGTCGTAACTTTAAGACTGATGGCTTCCAAAAGAATCCAGAAGGAACTAAAGGACTTGCAGAAGGACCCTCCTGCTGCCTGTAGTGCTGGTTTGTTCTCATCTCTTACTGATTTCCTAGTTAATGAATTTCCAGAAAAGCTATTTTTATGTGTTTTCAGTGATTTGTTTTTTGTGCCTTTCTTTTCTTGCTACCAATTTTGATGTCAATGATGAGCTTTTATGTTAAAAAATGTTCTAAGAACAGATACAAGAACTCCTCATGAACATCAGAATGAATAAAAAAAAATACTACTTGACAACATTTTTTTTGGGGGGGGGGGGGGTTGTGCCAAATGCAAATGCTACTGTCAATCATGTATTAGTCCCTATTTATGCTTATTTCCTTTAGATATGCTGCTATCGTTTGCCTTTTTACATGCTACATGTTTGTACACCTTGACATTAACCCCAGTTAATTTCTTGAACATTGATCTATCACATTGGAAGTCAAAATTTTTCTTTATTATCACCTCAACGTATTGTCATAACTTTATATGCAGGGCCTGTTGGTGAAGATATGTTCCATTGGCAAGCCACCATTATGGGTCCTCCAGACAGTCCTTTTGCTGGCGGAGTTTTTCTCGTATCTATTCATTTTCCGCCAGATTATCCATTCAAACCACCAAAGGTATCCTGTCCTTGACTTTTATTTGGGTCTTTTGGCATCAGTTTATCTGGGAAATGCTATTTGTTCCCTTTGATTCTTGTCATAGTGATGTCTATCTAATATATAGCATAGTCCAGGAGTATGCCTGCAAGACTAATTATAGGCCTTTGGTTCATTATTGTTGCTGTAAGTTGCTGACTTTTTTAGATGCATATTGTTGGAGTTTGTCTTCAAGAAATGGTAATAGGAGTATGCATCACGTTGGTTTGTTATATGTGAGGCAACTTAAATGTGAAATCAGTGGTGTTCAGAAATGGATTCTATCACAATCATCTATCTATGCAACCTTTTTTTTGCGAAGCTTTTGTGCGTTTTGGACATTATTATGGTGTTTTATGTATGGACCTCTGCACAATGACTTTTTTGTTTTTTTTTAAATGCTCTGCACAATGACTTGTTGTAACTTGTAGCATAATTTTCAGAAACAATACCAGATAATTCTGATTTTTCACCAGGTATCGTTCAAAACTAAGGTTTACCATCCAAATATCAACAGCAATGGTAGTATTTGCCTGGATATTCTCAAGGACCAGTGGAGCCCTGCCCTCACAGTATCAAAGGTATTGTTTGGTTCCAATTGTCACTGGCTTTGGTTGAGAATACCAACAGTCCTATATATTATTCAACATCGACCCAATTGAATGTCAGTGAATTTACATAATAATGAGAGGAGTACTGGCACTATGGTTACCTCGTTAGAAAGAATATTGATGGTGCAAGAAATATTTTATTTTATATTCTTGTGTCAGCTTATATAATTTTGTGGTTCGATTGAATGGATAATTTCTATCTAGCAATATGTACCTGAAAATTTTAGTTTATCCAAATTATTGTGGGTCAAATGAAAAAATAGATGGGATATGCACCATGGTATTGACTCTTACACATTTTGGATGATGTAGGTACTGCTTTCCATCTGTTCCTTGTTGACTGATCCGAACCCAGATGATCCTCTTGTGCCTGAGATTGCTCAAATATACAAGAGTGATCGGGTCAAGTATGAGAGCACTGCTCGATCCTGGACTCAGAAGTATGGTATGGGTTGAAGTATCTTGATTCACAGTTGGGCTGAGTATTGAGTGGTATTATTTTCCTACTACCATTGGTAATAATAACAGTAGATATGCCGACATTAAACATTCTAGTCAGTTTATTATGTTTACTAGTCTTGGAAGTTCTGAACAGGTTTGCTCCATTGGATGAATGTTAATTTATCTGATGAATTGCAATGTCTATAAATTGTTACCATCTGATGATATTAAATTTAAATTACATTGCCTTGAAGCAACCGGGCGTTGTGCTGTTCATTTGGTATGATATTAATGAGAGTCTACAATCACAACACTTGAATTCTAGGAGCTCCAAATAATCTGACAAAATAGGAAATCCATAGGAGAAAGAAATGAACTCAAGTCCCATGAAACTTATTAGAGAGATGCAATGCAAGATTGATAAGAGAAAAAATGATTTCATTGATTGTTAGATTACAGCTTCTGGAAAATAATGCTTAATTATTGTTTGATATCTAGAAATCAGTTTGGACAAAAATTTTAGTAGATTGACATCATGATTGATTAATTTTTTGTTTTCTTGACCTTGATGGATAAAGATTAGTTTTGTAATTTTGTAGTATCGTATAATTTTTTTAATTATATCATTATTATTTTACACAATTGTCAGTAGTAATATGAATATAAGTAATCAAAATAGAAGGTAGATTGTAATTGTTAACTTGCTAAGCAACATAATATTTCTAATTTTTTTTCTTGTAAAAATCTAATTGTAGAGTTTGCTTTATCTAACTTATTTTGCCTATTTTAAGACACTCTAGACAAATTACACATAAATAAGTATGACTGTTAATAAGTAAATTTTATTATGTACTCCCTCCGTCCCTCAAAAGTGTGGTCCAAATTTAATTATATGTGAGGTATAAAATATTAATTGGACCACACTTTTGAGGGACGGAGGGAGTATATTTTATAATACATTTCATTCTTACTATAGTATCCTTTTTATTATCAACACACTTTGAATTAATTAGAGGATAGCTTTCTCAAAAATCAAAATTAATTACGTAAAAATCAAAATTAAATAAAATATTTTATTGTAAATAATACTCTCTATAGAAAGAAATCCTTTATAAACAACAAATTAATGAAACACGTAATGTCTATATATATATTAATATTGATTAATATTTACCACATATAAAATCTATATATAAGGTAAATTTAATTACTAATGAATTATTATATTTTTTATAATATAATATATTATGTTACGCTATTACCTTTAAATTAAATTATATAGTAAAGATATAATAGACAATTCAAATTTTATAAAACAAGGCATATAACAATAAAACAATTCATTCGGACACATGATGGCATTCTCATAATTATGAACAGTAAAAATATAATTAATTAATAGTTCTAAATTAATTTCGGATTATTTTTAAATAATTATACTTTCCCATTTTTTCTAAAGAGAATATACTTTGTTACTTTCAAATTTGAATTTGTAAATATTCCCCCTCCACAATAATTTCATATTTGTTTTCCAATAAAGTGAATATCAAATTCTTTAAATAATTCACAAATCCTCAAATAATAAAAATTTGTTTATTATTTCATCTACAAACAAATATTAATTGATCATGGTCGAATCAAAGTTGCAAAGTTATAATCGATCAAAATTCTTCTTTAAAAAAAATATTTATATGATTATAATGCATCCGATGATGAATATAAGATAATTATGTTTTAAAGGAATATAATTATCTCTTCTTAAGACAAACAACATTGAATAACATATTAATTGTAAGATATTTATCAAAACAAAAATATTAGTTTGGTTTTGAATGATTTAGAGGTAAAGAGGGAATAATTGTTTTCCTAAATTTTTTTTAATGGCTAAGATTTTTTTTTATCTAGATCTTGAAATTTTCATAAATAAAATATTAGAAGAGTAAGGAAAATGAGATAGAAAGATCAACGAACCACATTTATTCATATTCTTACTTTAAATTTCCCTTTTATTATATTATTTAAATTCATAACTTGTACATGCGATGCAGCGTACCATCCATGTAGTAGAAGAGAAAAATGTGTTATACAGAATTACAACTCGATCTTTAAATTATCAACAACTAACATGGCAATACAGTTGAGCTGATCTCAACTGCCTTTTCTTTAGTCTCTAATACAAGACAACATAAATAATTATGAAGTTTTACACAACAAACTGAAGTGGGAGAAGCAGCAGTGCAATGAAAGTGAAGATTGGACGGCGTAATAAAAGGCGAGTAGTCGCAGCATTAGGTGTAGGCGATGGTGGTGGTGCAGGGCACGAGAGCCCTTCTTTGCCCTCGCGGCAGATATTGGCAAACAGGCCGGGCGGGTACTGCCCCACTGTCCTAATATAGCCGAACATCCTTTCGGAGCAGTCGTTGCTCAAGTCATTAAGCTGAGTAACAAAAGGGCAAGCAAATTCTTTCAGACTCGAACAGCATGGTTCGGGAGGGTAATTTGGTCCTTTGCACTGGCTCGTTATGATAGTGTAGTTTTGGTTCTCAAAGTTTATAGGGCAAGCTGTTGAGTACAATTTACCAAATGTTACTACTACTTCAAATCAGTAACAAACTCATCTTACTACACCGCATTATGAAACGAATATATTGTGACACGTTAATTAAGCTTACGCAAAGCATTTATTTAGTTCCGCTCTCCCAACAGCAGCTGAGGCAAAATAACACAAATAGAGATATCAATCTAGACCATGACTGATGGATTTGCCCGAATAGACCGAAAAATATGGATTATGGTCGAATATTTCAACTAGGGCCAAATTTCAGAGTGCACTGAAATGGGGTGGATTGGCTCGAGTAGATTGGATAAATTTTTAGTCCAAAAAAAATTCAGTTTGATAGGAGTGATCCGAAACTGAGTGGCTTGGTCAGATTGAAATCCCTAAGCACAATACTTCCCAATCCAATCCAACTCATGGGCATTGCATGATTTATTAGTGTCCACTTGAACATATCAAAAAGCAAGGTCTTAAAATGCTTAATTTAATTCACAGAGAGATAAAATTACATTAAGATATATAGAATATGCTGCCATGAAACTCAAAAAAGTATTTTTTTTTAGAAGTAGTTTATTTATAACTTACGTTTCTTCGCCTGAAGGAGCCTCCTTCCGTTCACCACTTGGTGCCCAGCTACAGCATCTGTGCATCAACAAACACACCAAAAAATAAATTTCAGAAATATAATAGACATAAAAAAGAAGAATAAGAATCAGAAAATATAATACCCCTATTCTATTTTTATTCTAGCTACTTTTTTCTTTTTTTGTGGCCAATGAACCTGAAATTAAGGCAGAAGCGGAGTGTCGACCGGTCAACATGAAGAGGAAGAAGACAAGAAGAAGTTGAATTTGAATCTTATGGGAAGAAGCCATCATCGAATGGTAAAATATGTGAGCGGAATTGCTACAAAGATGAAACTTGTCTCTTTAACTCACTCGTTTGCTTTTCACGGCGATATATATTTTCCTGCTCAAGTATAAATATAATAAAGCAAAGCAACTGTAATCTGAATGCAGAAATTTAGGAAGTAGAAAAAGGTTAGACTGAGTCCACACCGACCGGTTCTTGTTTAGTAGTAGAAAACAAAAACTGATTGATGGTAGTGGAAAGGAGACCGCGTTTTTCTGCCAACTAATTCTATATATATCATTTTAATTTTTATGGATTTTTTAGCAGGTGGCCCAGGGCACCACAGCTAATTATTTATAACATAACAACTCCCATTCTGGTACTGGTATTACGGTTAATATACTCCACTTCTTTTAACTGAAATTGAGGTATCTGCACAATGCACCCAAAAATTAAACTAGTCTCCCATGCATACTGCTTTTGACTTGGACAAATTCAAGCACAAAACACATGTCTGCAAACATCAATTCCGCCCCTTCCTTAAGCCGAAAGCTGAAAAATAAGCGTATTAAGAAACACAATCTAATCCCATTTCTAACCGTACCAATTTCGAGTAACTATGATTTACCCTAAGTATCCATTGACCAAACTTAATCTCACATGTGTTGATGTCCCTACTAATCTGGACTGCTTCTACGCTGCGTTGACCTCCCTCTCTCCCACTCCCCCCAAGACTTCCACATCAATAATGGTGCTGGTTCAAAATAACATAATCATGCTATCCAATTGTGAGAATCAATTTTTTAATACCAAACCATAAAGTTAAGAAGTTATATATCCTCAACCATAAAAGTAGAATTTTTTGATACCAAAAATATTAAAAAGACTAAACTACCCTCTTTATTTGACTTTAGTTTCTTTTTGATTTTTTTTTTTATAATTTCTGTCATCTTCTTCACATAAACCGAAAAAAAAAATCAATATTCTTTGAAAATAAGAACAAAATCTCATGCATTCAATTTCTGATTAAAATTCAAACCACTGCATTGAAGTTTTTGTAAGAGAGGTTGTTTGGTCTCATTAATATCCTTCAACAACTAAATTTAACTCTATCATATACCAACTAAAAAGGAAGCAGAATCACAAAATAATTACAGTAGAAACAGTAGCGCCATTTTTGACAAATGGGTCTCCTAAAATCCTTCTAAAAATCACACGATATTTCGAAATACAGGAGTTTACGTTCAAATAGGACCACCGGCTCGTGTTTCTGGGTTCATAAAGAAGGTATGCACCTATATTTTATCCCTACAAAACCATCTTTTACGATGAGTTCTTCAAGACACGACCACAGCACACGATAGCAGTCCACCGTGTGCAGCGATCGTGTGCACGTTTCTTAGCCATGAAACGTGCCCACGATCACTGCACACGATCACGTCGACCATGTGCAGCGATCGTGTCCAAGGAAAAAACTAGGGTATTTTTTTTGTACACGATCACTGCACACGATCGCATCCACCGTGTGCAGTGATCGTGTCCAAGGAAAAAACTAGGGGTTTTTTTTTGTGCACACGATCGAATCCCACCGTGTGTGCAGCGATCGTGTCCAAGGCAAACTAGGGTATTTTTTGTGCACACGATCACTACACACGATCGCATCCCACCGTGTGCAGCGATCGTGTCCAAGGCAGATGCTGCCCAGAACAGTGTTCGATCATTTTTCTCATAATTTCTTTGTCCTTTTGTCAATCTCAGATGTCGTGGCAGCGTATTTTGATACATCACGGCAGTCATTGGGTGCGATCAACTTATGTAGATGGGGATTCATTTTTTGTCTACATCGATGCAAGCAAAGTTAGTCGTGCTAACCTCGTGGGAGTTATTATGGAGGGTTTGGGCGGTCAGCATGAGACAGATTACGTATTATGGTACTTGACACACATGAGCAACGACAATAAAGTAAAAGTTTTACTGCGGGGCGATACCAAGTTACTTCGGTTGCTAGTGGAATACAAAGAGAATCCGGAGGTCTATGTTGAGAACGGCAGCTCCTTCGCCCCTAAGGTTAATGTGGGATGCAACAGCTCGAGAGATTATGGCATGCCCCCTTATAGCATGCCGTCTCAAGATAATCAATACAATGAATATGAGGAAGATGAAGAAGATGAGGAAGATGAGGAATACGGGGAAGATGAGGAGGTGCATACATCAGAAGACGAAGATCGCTGTAAAGAATTACTTGAGTCACTATCTACAGAGTTTCTTGCTTGGGTTCGCCAGCCGGCCCAAATGGATAGGATTATGAGTCGTCGGAACTACTCATCGGACCATCAGTCTTGGAGTGAGCCTAAGCATCAAGATTCAATGCGCAATTGGATCATTCCATTTCCCAACCCTGATAGTGCCGGCACTTTAGGCTAGGTCAAGCATCCTCCACCAGTCACTGGTGAACTCGTATTGGGATCCACATTTCGATCTAAGGAAGAGTTGAGAATAACTGTGGGAATGTATCACTTGGAGAACATGTTGGAGTGTACCACTAAGCGTTCTGCTGCGAAACGTATGGTATTCCTCTGCAAGAGTGGTAGAAATAATTGCACGTTTAGGTTGTGTGCTGTTGAGGGTGCAAGCATTTGGAGAATTACTAAGTTGACCATGGAGCACACCTGTCAGACGGACTTGATCCATCGTGCTGCTTCACGATCAGTGACTTCTGAGGTTGCTGCCTTTTATTTTGCTAAATGCTTGGTGGGCGAGGGGGTCACTTTGAGGCCAAAGGAGATGATTGCAGAGATGCGTAGAGAGTACGGCGTTGACATGTTATACAGTTTCGCTTTTCGAACGCGGAACATAGCGATAGAGAAGACATACGGTGACTTTGAAAAGTCATATCAGAGGCTCCCGTCGTATCTGTATTTGTTGAAGCAGCATAATTCGGGAACAATTTATGACTTGCAGATGACTCGTGAGGGAGTGCTCTGTCACATGTTCGTTGCCCTTGGACAGAGTATTCGAGCATTTGAGACGTATCTTCGGCCTGTGATTGTCGTGGACGGGACCCATCTTAAGGGAAGGAACAAAGGAGTTTTATTCGTGGCCGTCACTTTGGACGGAAATGGGCAAGTCTTCCCTCTTGCAGTTGGCCTCGGTCCAATAGAGAACGATGAGTCATGGACTTACTTTCTCTATAACATGCGCAGATGCTACAATCCTGCAGAAGATTTACTGATTGTGAGTGACCAACATAAGAGCATTCAAAATGCTGTTCGAGCCGACTATCCGAATGCTATGCAGGGGTTGTGTTATCACCACTTGCAGAAAAATCTAACGCCCTATGGTGCTCATGCTATAGCACTCTTCAAACAAGCAGCATACGCTCATCGTCATGAAGAGTTTGAAAACTACTTTTCGAAACTGCAAGTTGAAAGCCCTAATGGGGCTCACAGATGGTTCTCTGAAATTGGACCAGAAAGGTGGGCTAGGTCGAAGTGTCCAGTACGACGCTATGGCTTCATGACATCAAATGCCGTAGAATGCTTTAACTCTCGTATGATGTGGGCGAGACGTTTACCTGTGTGCTCATTACTTGAGATGTTTCGCTTAATTCTGGAGAATTGGTTCGATGAGAAGCGGGAAGAAGCTGCATCAAGGGATCATGAGTTGACTGAAAATACTTTTGCAAAGCTTTCCAACTCCGTACAAGACAGTCTCACTCTTATTGTTCGAGGTACCACCGGATATGTTTATAAAGTCGAAGAAAAAAAAATTCTGTTCAGGTCGACCTTCAGAGTTGGACACGTGACTGTCGGGAGTTTGATTTGGATCTGATTCCATGTCGTCATGCTGTTGCCGCTATAAGGTATTTGTTTACGTATTCTATCTTTGAAATATCATTAAATAATTTTATCTATGTGTGTGACACATTGCTCATTCAAACTTTCTTAACAGGCGCGCTGGTTTGTCTGTGTACGATTTCGTCAGTCGTTATTTCAAGCAACATGGCTTTAGAGAGACTTATAGGGAGCACATTAATCCAATACCACATCCCGATGAGTGGAATGTGCCACCGGAGATCTTATCGATTGTTTGTCTGCCTACAGAGGAGGTACGACAAGCCGACCGGCCAAGGACAAGGCGTGTACGGTCTGCAGTGGAAAATGTGACCACAAGTAGACGTTCCCAGCTGTGCGGCAGATGTAAGGGAACTGGCCACAACAGAAAATCTTGCAAATCATCCATCCCCATAGATGGTGTCGATTTGAATATCCCTATTGAAGAAACACAATCGAGCCAAAGGCGCCGGCACAAGAAGAGATGTAGCATTTGTTAAAGTGAAGAACATGACGTAAGAAGATGTCTCTGTTTCAAATGTTAACTGAGTTATTTGAAAAAACAGGTCATTGCGTGAAATTTTTGGACTCACTGACCAAATCACACCATGGCTGCACACGATGGACGCGATCGTGTGCAGCCACTGTCTGCAGCCATCGTGGCTCACCCATTACCGTGCACACAGTGGCTGCACTTACGTAAAATGAAGAGCCGACAACCACCGTGCCAACTCTACCGACACTGCAGAGCCCACGACGAATCCTTGCTCGAGTGGCCAGCACGTAACAGTCTATTACCTTAAGTCACACAACATATTTGTTAAATATAAATATAAATATACCTCTGCAGTGAAGTCTGAGTAGAAGTCCTCTATGAGGTCGAATAACTGCTGCTGCAGCACGTGCCCAGTCTCCTTAACAATCACGATAGTGTCAGCTGGCATATCCCTAAACGCTAAGTACTGCTGCTTCAAAGCCTCAATGTCTCTTGGAGCGCGCTCCCACAAAAGGCTCTCGAAGAGCAGCAGACGGTTTTCTCTGTCTCGGTCCAAGACTACGCTCTCTCAATTGCTGCGGCTGAGAACTCTCACCAACCTCACCAGCCTCATCATCCCTCTCGAAACTATTGCACTCTGAGATCTGAACCATCGGCTGCTCGTGCTGAAACATCGGCTGCTCGTGCTGAAACCCTGGCCACGAACTACTTTGGCCGGGAAATGTCTGCTGCTCGTGCTGAAACACTAGCTGCTCGTGATGCACTTCTGGCCAAGAACTACTTTGGCTGGGAAACGTCTGCTGCTCATGCTGAAACATCGAACCATACTGATCCACCCTGTAAAACCGTCGCTCAATCGGCGAATCGCTGAAAGCTTCCGCTCGATCGGTAGATCTTGTTGAACCGCTGCTCGATCGGCGGAATCTTCTGCTCTAGCTGGCTGAAACGGCCGCTCCCCGCTGAGAGGGCTGAGCAGGAGAAGAGTAGTGACTCTGAGCAGGACGAGTAGCAGAGCGGTGACTGTGGTGACTCTGAGAGGGCTAGGTAGGAGGAGAGTGGTGACTCTGAGCAGGACGAGTAGCAGAGCGGTGACTGTGGTGACTCTGAGAGGGCTGGGCAGAAGGAGAATGGTGACTCTGAGCAGGACGAGTAGCAGAGCGGTGACTGTGGTGACTCTGAGAGGGCTGGGCAGGAGGAGAGTGGTGACTCTGAGCAGGACGAGTAGCAGAGCGGTGACTGTGGTGACTCTGAGAGGGCTGGGCAGAAGGAGAATGGTGACTCTGAGCAGGACGAGCAGCAGAGCAGTGACTGTGGTAACTCTGGGAAGCAGCAGCTGCAGAGTGACGAGGTGGGTCTGGGATCCTCCTATGGCCGCTACTAACTGAGGCAGAGTGGCGGTGTGGCTCGGGAATCCTCCCGTAGCCCGCAACTGAGTAATGTGGACTCCTAGGCCTAGACCTAGGACCAAAGAAATCCACAATCTGCGAAAAGACCCTGCGAGAAACTCGAGCAAGGAAGCCTGTGTCAGACTCGTCGTGCAAGATCGCCTTCAATCGGCGATCGTAGTAGTCATCCCTACTCGTGTCCTCCCTGTGGTCCGGACAAGGAAGTCCGTGCACACAACACACTCTCTCCGACTGTCTTTCCTGGTAGACCCGGTCTGTTGTCTCTATTCCAACTACTAGTGGGGTACTTTGCCGGCGTCGCTTCGGCACTTTTTGTGCCGACTCAGGTGTAATCATCTTCCCCACAACACTCTTCAGCTTCTCTATAGCCTTCTTTCTAGGCTTCTTTTTAGCCTCATCCTCAGTGTTCTTCTGTGCTATTCGTACAGGCTTTTGAAACTGCACATCATACGGCGATCCATTCTCAAACGAGTGGTAATACCATTCAGTTTCATCACCCACCAGATGCTCTAACTCAAGAAGTACTTTGTGCTGCAAAACAAGTCATGAAAGTTCACTATTAGAAATTTAATAGGTAATAATATTAGCAAATGAGAAAAATTCATAACTTTACGAACCCTTTCATCGAAGAAATGGCTGAAATCAATCTTGAGGGTTCTTGTAGTCCACATCAAACATCGGGGCACTTGGACGGTTTCATCTCGGGTTCCACACAAGCATCCCAACGAAGGAATCATCTCGTACGACCAAATCTGTAAAGCCCAAACCGGACCGTAAAAGTGGTAGTCCTTATATTCATATTCATTCTTCGTGGCGACATTGTCTATATAGTAACACAATGCCCCATAACTGTAAGAACCCCAAGGAAACATATCACACTTCTCAAAATCCTCAACTAATGCCCATGCCCATCTCTCGACCATCATGTCATCACGGCATAGGAGAAAGTAATAGTAAATCAATAAATTGGCCACCTTCAAATAATTTTCAATGTTTCTACCTAACTCTCGTTCTTTAAACTTCTTTCGCAATACACTAACCTTAACATTCTCGGCATTGAATATTCTGTGGAAAAGACTGTCAGGCCGAATGAGATGGTTGTCCTCCGGATGAAAATCAGAGTTGCCAAAGTGTAGTCCAGTGATCATAGCAAAATTATGTGCCGTAAAACGAAGGGTCCTCCCACAAACCTGGAACCACGACTCGTCCATGGGTATGTCATCACCCTCTAACTGACGGGCCATCAAGTGATGTAGGGCAGTATTTGTACTACCATTTCTCCTTACTCTAATCAAACAACCAACGACCCCACTGGTCAAAGTGTCGATTGCTCGCTCACTGACTACAGGATTGCGGCCAATACGCCGTAGTGTCGAAGTTATCTCTTTAAATATCACCTCCCGTAAGTAAAGATTCACTTGACGTGTAACAAAGCACACTGTAGGTCTCTTCCATACGCAACCAGGCTGTAATATAAACATATAATGCATAAGAACAATGATCGAGTGCATAAACGAACAAGAACAAAAAAAATTGAAAGTCCTCTGACTGCACACGATGGGAAACACACGATAGAGTCCATCGTGTGCAGCCCATCGTGTGCAGCCTCTTGGGCACCACAGAAGACATCACACGATGGGAAGCACACGATAGAGCCCATCGTGTGCAGCCCATCGTATGCAGCCTCTTGGGCAACAGATTGCACACGATGGATTATACCATTGTGCTCATGATGGTGCATCTTCTTCACCACCATCGTGGGCAGAAGAACACCAGTCGTGGGCGCGACTGTGTGCACCCCTCCAACACCAAATTTCAACATACAAATTTGTAAATAATACTATCCTAATGCATACAAGCATGTACATTCATCCCCACTCCAATTAAAGCATGTATAAACACAGATTTTCTTAAAAAAAAATTAAATTTGTATGGAGACTTAGGGCACTAACCGATGGTTCGTTAACGAAGGGTTCTTCGTCCTCGGAGCCCGCCGACGACGTCGATGCCATCGCCTCTCTATTGTGGTCGGAGTCGGTGCCGCTTGGATCCATTGATAACCACCATTTTTTTTTACTATCGTGTGAAGGGAGTACACGACAGAGAAGAGAGAGAGATTGTGTGAGGACAGAGATTTTTGGGTTGGTCTTTTTCAAAAAGTGATATTTTTGACCTATTTTGTCTTATTTTAAATAAAGTGGTTGACCATAAGGATATAAATGTCTTTTAATACATTTTGGTATAAAAAATATCTAATATTATAGATGAGGATATATAACTTGTTACTTTTATCTAATATTATAGATGAGGATATATAACTTGTTACTTTTATTCTTTGGTATTAAAAAAGTTAGCCCTCTATCCAATTACTCCCCCCCACCCCATAAAAGTAGTAAAAGCAAACATATGGCGGCTAATAAATTTGAAATAATGATCTACAACAACAAATCAGCACCATCCTTCAGTACAATTAACACAACTACAATCACTTTTCCACTCCCACATTATGAAAAACGTCACAGCTCCTAACATGTACATCCATATATCAACCTCAAGACAAGCCCGAGACCAAAACTTGCCTTTAAAGCCCAGTTGTGCAGTGTATAAGAATATACGAATATTACCATTATATAAATAAATAGCTTATTTATAAGTATTATATTGCTTTACAAAAGGATTACCCTATATATGTCATCCTATTATGGACATGTAAATGCAGGTATATCTTACACTCACTTCCCTGTTCTAATCTCAATGTGTTCCATTTCATGGTTACATCAACATAAAAATCCTCCCAATAACTTTCCTTTATAAAGCCACTATACAAATAACGTCAGAGCCATAGTGACTTGCAAAGACTCGCCCATCTCGGCCAATTTCTTCTGCACTCGTCGTCTATGTGAAAGAAACTGAATAACTTTCCATTTCCTGGGCTCTATTTTTCCCTCCCTCTGTATATTCAGAAGCATTTCTATACCTAATTATTCGCCTCATTATTCACAACTCACTACTTTTGACCGAACATTAGCCCATTGCATGCTAAGTAGAGACCACTCAGCATCAGTTCCAAGAGGAGAAAGACTTCAGATGTGCAATGCAAGGTTTTCCTACAATGCACAATCTCAAAGCCGTGTAAGAAAAGTTTTGCAGAACCATGTTACCGCCACTATTGATTTTGTTGGAGGGAAAAGGGGGGTCGGGATCGGGTAAGCGATCAGTCAAATTCCACCCATAGTAATTCACGTCCAATCATTTCAACCCTTGATGATTTCCCTATTGAAGAGTCTGTGCACCGATTCTAACCATCAGAACTTAACATAAAAATCTTCGGCGCTGCAAAGAAAAATCTAAAACACATCAATATTGATTTGCAAAGCAAGCATGAAATGTAGTGAATTATATGAAATTCACATCAAAGTACAGAAACGAGTCAAATGACTCAAAAGTAACCTCCTCAACTAGTGAGCCGAATAACTTACATGAAATTTGGATTCCCTCATATTTTCCAGCAATTCGGAAATTTCCAGCTGCTTCATCACAGTAGAACTCAATGCCTAAAGCACACACAAGATTTAATACTTTCATTAGGCATAAAATGAAGATAAAATTAAAGCAAATAAATTGGAAAAATTACCCTTTTGGTCTTCTCGAGATCAAACTCTACAGACTTGATCCTTTCCAGCGATAGCTGAAGTAATTGGTCCTTCTCCGGAGGAATTTCAGCAGGCTTCTTGTTAAGTTCTTCCAATAAATTCTCCAGTCTCTGGAGGCGCTGTACACATGGAAGGACCCTACTATCTTCGCTATCAGCTTCTGCATTATCAGATACTTGGTTGTTTGGGTCTGGTTCACTTTCCAGTGTATTGGACGGATAAACGTTGGTTTGCCTCCTCAAGCATGCAACATGTGCATTCTGAATAAGTGCAAAAAGCTTGATGATAACAGACATTATTGATCTTGTCATACACCGGAAACCTCTCTTTACAACCTTTTCCTGGATGGAATCCAACCAATACATAACCAAGGTACCTAATAAAAAAGTTCAATGAATTTTTTAAAGCATAATCATAGTGCATAGTAGTAAACTGTAGTGAATAATCACATTACCATTAAAACAGCTCAGATTTACACGAACAGGATAAAGCTGAGAAATCATATTACAGAGTTTTCTTATTAAAAAAAAAGAAAAAAAAGAAAAGGGAATCCATTTGAATGATCTGATTAAGATTTTTTTTTTTAAAGCAATATTTCCAATAAACTATACAGAACCTCAATTGCAGCAATGTGATGTAAGAACAAACCTTCGACACCTTGTCTTGCATTGCCATTTGCATTTCCAATAACATTGATATTAAAAGACTGATCTTCCACGCCTTGCTCATTCTCACTGTCTTTATCTTGACCAAACTGATCATCACAACTATGATACCCGCATGCATCCGATGTTCTGGCCTGAAAATTATATGAAAATATCGAAATGTGAGAATGAATGCTTCTACACTGGAACCCTCCATTGTCCATCCATATAAGTGCTTATTTACATAGGTGGTGGTTGTTTGGAATAGGGTCTTTCAATTATTTTACTTATAAAAAGATCTTTAATTTGTTACAGTGTACTCATAAACCTAAATAGCATGTAAGTAAACTTACTTCATGAGGCGGGGTGAGTTGTGAAATCATATTGCAATTTTGTCTGGTTGGAGAGAAATGATCATCAACATCGTCAGATCCTGATTCGATTACATATGTGTCACTGCATCTTCCCTGATGATACACCAAAGATGTCAAACAAAGATGCTTAATTAATTAATATCCTATTTTATGAGATTAAATACCTTCAGTGGCGGTATTTGAATATACGAGTCACTTTTCTGCCAATCTCTGCTAGTTTTAGTGATCTGCCTTTCCAAAGTTGCTTCTGCATTATACACAATCTACAAACAAGCAGATACTTTAGAATAACCTGGCAAAGTGATGTCAGTCTTAAAAAGAAATGAACCGCCTCGTTCTGTACCTTCAGTATTTCAGGATCATTCCAAGGACCTTTGTTTGACCTCAGGCAACCTCCCTGAACATCACAAGAGCATGATCCACCCAAAAAGTCGGGCAATTGACTAGGAACAACAGAAGAAATAGTTAGACAGATGACATTTTCACTTCAAAATTCAATTTGAGATGATTCATCAATCAAACCTTGGGTCAATGACTTCAAGCAGTTTCCACAAGGATTTAGGGTCTAAAACCTGTAAACATAGACAAGACATGCACAATCAAATAATCTGCAGCTAATGGTAGAAAGAGAAAGGGAGGGCGAGAGACAGAAAAGAGGCAGACAATGTGTCAAGTGGTAAAATGTGTATATCTATTACATGGATTTTGGCAATAGTTTTGGAATCCAGAAACTTCTGTGCAGCAGGCCACAGCACCTTCTTGAATCCAGGTCCAGCATTAACAACGTACATGCAATGTAGTGTCTGCAAAAATAGAAACATTAGGAAACTATTATTTATTTCTGGCGGCATAAGAAATATATTCATGATATACGAAGGAAAAAGATGTTCATTACAAAATACCTCTGGATAGTAATTGTTATCAATCTTTGCCATGGCTCCTAACAGACTAGTTGCAGTCGTCGTAAAATTTTTAATCCCCTGCAGTCAGCAGTTATCATAAAATTTTATAAGAGACAAGATTTAAATATGTTAGGGAACATAAACAAGAAAGAACTCTTAAACAAAAGAGTTAGAATTAAGGTCTAAGAAGTCAAATCATTTTTAACACAGACTATTCTCTTTCCTCATGGACGCAATAAGAAGAATGAATGATTCGTAAAACGAATAACAGCATTAGCTTCAGGATATTTGTTAAGGATAAAATCAACAGACCAAGCCTTGTACATCCAAAATAGTGGTTGTCGAACAGATCCGTCGTCTAGCAGCAATGGAGCAGGCTGGGAATTTCTCATGTATAGCCCTCTCAAATTCCTGAACATGATATTTCAAGTATCTTTCAACTGAAGTAATGCGAATTAGTTTACTGGGTTGAGCTTTTCCCAGCCTTTCAATGTAAACAGGTCTGCCTTCTCTATCAACTCCATGATATCCCTGTGGATAATACTCCAAGACTTGTTCCCGCTCCTCGAATTCAAAGTCCTGAAAATTACTAATAAGTGAATAGCATCTGATAAAATAATATGCATAGGCCCTTCCCAACTCCCACACAGGAGGAGAGATTGAGATGCAGACTCATAAGTAAAGAGGAAAAACAAACTATCCCATGGTGAGCATGGACCTATCCAGCGTCAAAAGTACAGTTTATTATTGATAGAACAACTAAAAATTATGTTCTCCTAGTTCAACATGGAAATTGTGATGTATCATTACCTCCAATATGGTGTCGGCTCCATATTCCTTCCTCCAATTTAGCATTTCTTCCCACATTTGGATGGTCCTTTTAATGTCGAAATCTCTTGCTTTCAGAAATCTGTGAGTCACACAACAATAACATAAGCCCAAAAGATAAGGTTATGCAGCAGAGGTTGGGTTGTTTGGTGGGGTTGGGGGGGGGGGTGCAGTATAATAATTTGCAATTTAATAAAACTGGAACTGGTATCCAGTATACCGCTGCCCCACCCTGCGCCTGAAATCTTTCTACATACATAGTGTCCTCCTATGACCATGTTATATTTAGAGGAAAAAAGTTAAAGTAGTCTTCCAGAGAGATTGTTAAATTCTAAGAGCTATAGTAGAAAAATAAAAATGTTTATTGTTCTCATTATTTTTCCTTTTTTAACCCTGAATCTGCACTAAGAAAAAAGATGCCCATGAGTGCTTATGCATTAAGTAGATCCAAATTAATTATGAAAATACTCGTTTATTTTTGCAGGTCCAATTTTTCTTTTCTCCCCAAGAGAAGGCAACCACCAGAAGCATTCCATGGACTCAAAACAGAAATGCTATTGCCAAATTCAGGGTTTTAGATTACTTGTAATTGAACATTTTCAGTATGAATCCTATATGGATCCCCTTTACTTCCAAAGTTGACATTTTTCAATACAGGGCATGCTATTGTGAAGGGAATGGGAACAAGATGAAAGGAAGGTTTTCCAAAGCGTTGCAAGAAACTATTCACCTCAGCAACGTATGGTAGTCATCATGTTTAATAGGCAACAAATCCCTGTCAACGAGTTTTTGACGCAGTTCTGCAACAGCACTCTCCTCTTTTGGGTCACGCACATCCTCAATGGAAACAGAAGGCACTCTAAAATCAACTTTCCTTTTCCCTCTTTTCTTGAGAGAGTGAGTGAACTTGTTTGAAGCATATATGGCCTTCTTCTTCAAAGACCCAATCCTTGATCTCCTTCTCTCATCTTCAGAGTTCTCGTAATCTGATCTTCTCTCCCTTGTTTCATAATACACATCTTGTCCTTCTACAAGGGAAGCATGAATGAAAAATCTTTTCATAGATTCTTTTTTATATCTCGAGCATTCAGATAATGAAATAAGCTACACACACCTGACATTTTGGCCAAGTTCGGAAGGACAAAATACTTGATCCTCAAACTTCAGGCATGCAGTTGACAATAGAACCAGTTCAAGTTGGACTACATCATCAATGGAACCAAACAGATTAGAATCGCAGTCTACTTCATAGTAATGTTTACAAAGATTAGCACTATTTTTTATTGTTGAAAAACCAATAAGAAATGTCAAATCATTTTGTACATTATGCGATAGACGGAACATATTTTTCTACTAAGCCTTCCCCAAATAGTCAATGAAGCATGCACCTAAAACACAAAACTTCATCATGGAATTAAAATTGAAGGCAACTTTTTAACCCCTTCTTTCCTCATAAAAACCTATTATATTACTATAAAAATCTGCAACCGACACAAGTTTGTCTAGCTTTCGCAATTATCATTGATTGCTCTGCTCATAATTACTAACTGTGACTAGTTAGAGATACTACTTTCTCTCATTAATATGAACCAGTTCAACGAGAAAATACAATGTTAACTACAGTTTATTTGAAAATAACTAAAATGGTCTTGTCAGCCATTGAGAGACGTATTCAGAAAACTTCAATAAAACTGGAGAACGTAGACAGAAAGGATCATAATAGACAAGAAGCAAATTTGTTTTGAAAAATCGGAGATCAGAAATATATTCCATCCACTCATTCTTGTACTACCGTCGATAAACTAAAAATGAACAATGCCATAACGTTTCCTCTCAGATCTCTCACCCTAGATACAATTTAAGAGCAAGAAATAAAATTCCCCAAAAACTAGGAAAATGAATTTCAAGCATTTATTTGTAAACTGAAATACATGCATCCATAGATCACGAGGTTTACTATAGAGTTAAGGAAAACTGGAGAGAGAGAGAGAGAGAGAGAGATGCCTACATAAAACCCTAACCAACATCAGCTGGATCAAAATCGCGTAAGCCTATTGCATTGAGTTTTCTTCTCGTCCATCCTCAGAGGATGCCTCTATACAAACGAAATCCTCAAATATTCGAAGCTTCTTAAAGAAAAGCTGCGAGATATTGTCGACAGAATTCTTGCAAATGGAGATTGAATGAAAAGGAAAGATCTGATAACAAAAGTGTAAATAGGAGGCGAATATTATTAATTGTATAAATGCGAGTTGTGTTGTATGTATAGGTTTCCTATGTCTCTTGTTTTATAAATTGAAATATCTCTCTCCACAAAACCAAATTCTGAAGCTTCCAGCAATTTTTGGCACTCTTACGTGTCTCCCTTTCTTTCTCTTGATTTCAATTGAAAAAAAAAAAATTGTACCGGCGGTAAAAGTAAAACTGCAGGAGGCAAAACGCATCACTCCAGCCCAGCCGACAAGGAGGGAGGGAGAGAGAGAGTGGGGGACAGAACGTATATATGTAAATTATCTGGTTCTTATTTCTCTGATGGTCTGATTTAAAATAAGGAAAAAGTAAAAGTTAAAAGCGTGCTGTAAATGTAATTTACCATTTCTTCGATTTAGGACCCATCTTGTTTTCAACCCTCACCGGTTTTCTCTGGACCGAACCTCAAAAACCACGAAAATTATACTCGCACTGATCTCTTCTCTTCTAACAGCTAATTTGCCCGCACTTGTCACGTTCTGCAATTATTTTTCTTGAATCTTCTTTACACCGCTAAGGTAGCCTTGTTAGATTGTAATCGGAGAGATGGCATATGCTGTTTCGTCGAGAGCTCTCTTCGTCCACCGCATCTTTCAATCTCTTTCTTCGTCTTCCCATAAATCCCGATTATTGGTTTCTTCACTTTCTGCTGTAAGTTCTTTTGTTGCTTAATTATATGTTTATACTCCTTAATTTGTCGTGTTTCTTCCATTTATCTGTTAAAGCAGTGCATTTGATGTTTATTGGTGGGTTTTAGTTTAATTCCTTATTTGATTTGGCAAATTCTCAACGTCTCAGTCAGTCTATGCCTCTATGGAATGAGAGTTGAAGTTTTTAGTTTTTTTCTTTTACAAATACATTTTTCTCCATGTGTTATGATTTTAAGATACATAATTTCACAGTTCTAGGTCAATGAAATGTGATCGTACAAGGTGTGCTGAATGTTTTGGATTTAGGGTTTGTTATGCTGAGTAGATTTGTCTAATCATGTTTGAATAATCAGCAATTTAGTCTCCGTAACTTAGTGAATGAAATCTAGTTGAACGCACACACACTCTGCAATTTAGTTACCATAGCTTGTTGACTAACTGGAAGTTGTTTTCATATGGTTTACAGTTTCAAGTTAATTATTTCTGTTATAAATATTTAAATGTATATTGGATTTTCATTTTTAAGTTTTTTTTTTAAGAAGTATCGGATCAAATTCTTCTCTACATCATCTTTATACATTTATTTATTTATTTATTTCTTTCTTTTCCCTGGTTGCAGAAGAGACCACTTCACTCATGGTCTGTTTCATCTCATTTGGGATATAAAATTCCAAGATCCATATCTTGTAGCATGTCTTCAGCAGCAGTTGCATCACAAGCTTCATTCTCCGCACAGTCCTTGTCAATCAATGATCCTGTTGTTTCAGTTGACTGGCTCCATACAAACCTACGAGATCCTAATGTCAAGGTTTGCCTCTTACTTTTGCCTGCTCTCCATCTGAATAATAGTGATGTCTATTAATAAGTATTTCTAAAATGGTGGATGTATGTTTTTCCATGGTCTCTTCATTAGTTGAGGTTCTCAACGTCTGAGGAAAATATTACATTCATGTATGCCTAGTAACAATTTACTATTCTTAAGCCCTCCATGTAGTAAGCATCTGTGATATTAATAGGCTGGCTCAAACCCATTCTTGTCCTGCCTGGTTGAAATGGTTAGTTTGTTCATGGTTTCTTACTGCCAGACCTGCCTCTTCTCATTCAACTTTCCCATGCAAACTCATGTTGTTGCCATTGCTAGGTCCATAGTCTAACTCATTCCAGGCACCTACACAAGGATGTACTCGGTTGGAAATGCGCTATCTTCCTTGGTTTTACTTCAATTTATAAATATTTCTACCCCACGGAGTTTTCCTGGTTATTGAGCAGATTGAGAATATTGTAATCACATATATGAAATTAGTTTCTCTAAGATGAAGTCGGTAACTTTTCCTTCAACATTATCTTATTCTTAAAAAAGATAATCTTGACATAAAGCAATACATAATTGAGAGGTTTTAATCCCTCTATTTGCTCATTTATTCTTGGTAGATATTTGGAATCCTTATCTCGACTGTGTAGTTTTCTTTTAGTGGCATGAAACCTCTAGTCGTTCATTTTAGCTTATTGACTTTGATTTCAATTTTTCTTGGAGACGGTTAGATGTAACTGAGAGGATTATTGCATTTTACATGAGAAACCTCTTATCCCTATCTTTTAATTGAGTTAAATTCTATGTTATATCTTGGTGTTTATTTTCAGGTGTTGGATGGATCCTGGTACATGCCTAATGAAAAGAGGAATCCTCTTCAAGAGTACCAGGTATTGAACAAACTCTGTCTGTGTTTCTTTTGCAAATTACTTGCTTGTTAGCACCCCAGCTTTAGACAGATGAGTCCATATTGTTTAGGGCGTCTCTTTTTTTTAAAATTGCAGTACTTTTCTTCCTCGATGCTTGATTTTGATCTGATGGTTTGGCACTCCTGTTCTATTGCTTGATGGCCTTCTGGATGTTTTTGAGAGTCTCATTTTATTCTACAGGATGCACATATTCCAGGTGCCCTTTTCTTTGACGTCGATGGCATATCAGATCGAACAAATAATGTAAGAAACTATATCCTAGCTAAATACAAGTTAACAATGATCCCGGTGCTCCCTATTACATATTCATCTTTTTCTGCTAAACTATCTTCCATACTGAGGTACATTTTGGTGTCTGTATATATATGCACATGCCATATCAGGGAATCATAAGATGGAAGCCATCGGCTTAGTACTGTTAATTCTTCATTTTTTTTATTGTTATGAAGATGTAAACCTCATCGTGCAGGACTTAGATACAGTGCAGCTGGTAGACCACTTTTGAAGAGATTGATAAATCATGTTTGTTGTCTGCATTTTGATTCTAATGTTTCATATGATGCATCCATGGCTCGCCACCATTTATCTAAAGTCATTCTATGTTAATGGTGTATATAGTTGCCACATATGTTGCCATCAGATGAAGCCTTTGCCGCTGCTGTTTCTGCACTAGGCATTGAGAATAAAGATGGGCTGGTTGTTTATGATGGAAAGGGGATCTTTAGTGCTGCTCGTATTTGGTGGTGAGTTCTCTAACGTTTAACATTCAAAGCAGGCCTTTTTTTGGGGATATTTTACTCAATACATAATTTATTTCAATAAATGATTTACTATCTGCTTTCATTCGATAAACAGGATGTTTCGAGTATTTGGGCATGACAGGATTTGGGTTTTGGATGGAGGCCTGCCAAGATGGCGTGCTTCAGGCTTTGATGTTGAATCTAGTGCATCAAGTGATGCTATCTTGAAAGCTAGTGCAGCGAGTGAGGCTATAGAAAAAGTCTATCAAGGACAACGGGTCGGTTTGCCTTATTAGTTGACTTGTACTTCTCACCTGATTTCCCTCCAATATCCGAGTCCCACACTAACTCTATATGACCTTCAATCCTCTTATACCTTTTAGATTCTATTGTTCAATGGATGTATGTATCTCACTTCTACAAGTTGCTTCTATAATAACTATTTGGACTTTGATATTTGCAGGTTGGACCAATTACTTTCCAAACCAATTTTCAGCCCCATCTCCTTTGGTCTCTTGAACAGGTCAGTTTCCTACACAGTTTCACTCTGTATGTAGATTTGAAGATGTCTGCCATTTTGCTTGTTGTCATTTTCTTAGTGATATATACTACCCTTTGGGAGTTGTGAAATGCTGACTTTAGTTGATAGTTGAATAATTGCAATTATTTGCTAGGTCTTTCTATTTTCCGAGCAAGTAGATTTATTCAGATTAATCAGGGAATACAGATATAAGTAAAACAAGCATTTGATTCAAACTGTTAAATAAACATACTGTGCCGTGTTTGTTCGGTCTCTCCATGATTAATATTATATTGGACTCAGATTGTCTTCATTAGACTTAATATTATAAACATACTGTTCCGTGTTTGATTTGTTTGCAGCAATTTTACAGGGCATTTCCTTTCTTGGAATTGATTTTTCTTCGGAAATTTTGAATTTTCATATCTATACCTATTATAAAAGAGCCTTGTTTACAAAATTTGATTTGCCTATTATACCCTTATTATAGTATTTTATTATTAGTATCTATTATCATATAATTATTTTATATTTGACATACATATATATATATATATATATTATTAAAATCTATCAATATTACATGCATCGCACGTACGACTCTACTAGTAAGTTTAAAATTTGTGTGTCCTTTGCAGGTTCAGAAAAATATTGAGGAACAAACACATCAGCTTGTAGATGCTCGTTCAAAAGCTAGGTACAGTAGTTACAAAACATTGTTTTCTTAGTTGGGGGATTGAATTTCTATTGATGATCCAATAACTTCCTAATTATAAGGTGCACCGAGCTGGTTAAATTTCGTATGCATGTTATCTAAATTTTACTCTGCTTTAATTGAAAAATCTCTTTCTCATGATTCCATATCTGAACAAGTTAAAAAAAAATTCACAGATTTGACGGAGCCGCACCAGAGCCTAGAAAGGGAATAAGAAGTGGTCATGTTCCAGGCAGCAAATGCATCCCCTTTTCCCAGGTAGAAGAGTGCCTGTGTGCACAACTTATGGCCTCTATATCATAATTATGATTCTAGAAGCTTTGCGATTACAAATCTTAATAAACATCTTCATGTCTTATTTGTTCATCACCAATGTTTTGCACAAGACAGAACTATGGAAAAATTTAAATTGCTAAAGAGAAGCTGCAAAATGTATAAACTTAAACTATATTTTTCTCAGTTATATGTTTTATTTTTTTGTTTTGGCAACCCAATAACTTTTTTCTGCTTCATGCCGACATGGTCTTATGATCCAGGATAATGGCTTGAACTTTGTGAAATGTTCTTCTTACAGCTCCCCCACCCGTGCACACACGCACACACAACTTTTATTTTCATTTTGTGTGATTTGCTTTCCCTCCGGTAGTTATGTTAAGAGTCAAGATCTTAAATAGTTTTTCGGTGCTGTGTGTGGGGGTTTCTTACAGGTACTGGATGGCTCGCAGACTCTTTTATCTGCGGACGAGCTTAAGAAAATATTTGAACAGGAAGGTTAGAAAATATATACTATTCTCGTGTATCTTTGGTTGACTGGAAATCTTAGTTTGAGTTTATTTTTCAGTGGCATGTGAGCTGTTGTCTTTTCTTTTGAATCATAGTTTATCTCCTATTCTCCTGCATTAACTGCTTGTTATTTTGAGGCAACCTCAAGGATTTTTCACTCAGCACTCAATCCTTGCAGGAATCTCGTTGGACGGGCCTGTAGTAACATCGTGTGGTACTGGTGTAACTGCATGTATTCTGGCATTGGTAAGTCCCTTTCTTCCCTGGTTACAATCAGATTCCTAAAAGAGAAAATGCAGTGACCTGTTACCTTCTACCGTTGCCTGAGAATTGAAAATTATTTCATGCAACACTAAGATTCCAAATTTCAGGGCCTTCACCGATTAGGGAAGAAGGACGTGCCAGTATATGATGGATCGTGGACAGAATGGGGATCACATCCTGATACACCCGTTGCATCTACCCAAGAGTAGATACATGACTTATGCTTTCGCTGTTCATTGGGCACGTACGTGCATGTCTTATAATTATTATGGCGAGAGGGGCAGAAGAAGTTGAATCCTGGAGTTCGTTTCTGAATGTCGTAGAAAGTACATATTTCCTGGATTATGGATATTGGAAATGGGCTGGCAGGGTTACAGGTTTTGGTTTCTTGATGAGATGATGCTGGGAGATGCGCTTTAATTATTTCCTGCGAAAAAGATGCGTGCTTATTATGATAAATAAATCCTAAATACTAATAATATATGTAAATCTCAATTTTCATCTAATTCTCAGCACGTCCTACGAAAATCCATTGCTGGACATTTCTTCTAGAAATGTTGCCTAGGAACATTAACGCTTGTGTTAAAGTAGGAACATTTAAATGGGGAAATGCATGATTTTAATTTGAATATACTTACACACACATATTTCGACCTTTGAAAAATAATAATTTAATATTTGACTTATCAGACGAAAATGTATCCCACAATGGTTTCTACTTATAAATTGTGATCACTTGGAAGCCATGTATTAAAACGAGGCAGCTGTTTACAAAATATTGCCATTGTATCTGTTGACAGACAAAGTAGTACGAATGCATGGCCAAGACAAGTAAGTAAAAGTAAGTGTGTTTTTGTTGATCAATACTAAACCAACAAAATATGACCTGGCATCTATTTACATACAAGAATTAATTTCCCTAGCAAGGGATACGGACTGGTGATCGTTGTTGGCATCCTCCAGTTGATCGTGTTTTCTGGGCTGGGTCGGGGTGGCTTAATCTGGCGAAGCCTATATCTCTGTCGGGGCTAAATCCTCACGGAAGTGGTTCATATTGTCATAAATTCTGACTCTACCTTCACCTGAAGTCGTTCTCCTATACAAGCTCAACTAGTTTTGTACTTGATGATGATTAATTGTGCTACCCATGAGCTTGCTAGTTATGTGGACTAGAGGTTATTTAGATTATTCACAATTAATGATTATTCATTATTGATTCTATTGCATCTGTATAACCTACTTCAACAAACTAAACAATTTAACACTCCCTCCGTCCCTCAAAAGTGTGGTACATATTTGATTTATTGTAAGGTTTAAAATATTAATTGAACCACACTAATCTGGAACGGAATGAGTACTATATATATAAATTAGATTAGTCACACACACGTGTGTGTCATCAGCTAGTCCAAATAAATAAGTACATTAATTATACACTGAACTAGTGGATGGAGAGTGAGAGTTACTGATCAGTTAGAAGTGTTTAACGTACCTATATTTATTTCAACACTCATAAATTAATTAAACTTGTAGCTAGCTCAATATATTTTACTCCCTCCGTCCCACAATAAGTGGGACACTTTTTTTGGGCACGAGAATTAAGGAGAATTATAATTTAAAAGAGAAGTAGTGGAGCACACACTTTTATGTGAGACAAGGTGGTTTCCAGAAAAGGAAACGAGACACTTGAGTTGGACAAAAAAAAAAGTGGGACATTTATTGTGGTACAGAAGGAGTATATATTAATTTAAGATTAAGACCGGCTGTGAATTATTGAATTTAATGTATATATATGCCACGTATGAATTAGGAGGGTTTAGAAAATTAGAAATGAAAGCAAATCGGAAGACGACCTGGTAAAGTAACGGTTGCATGTCTAGCGCCGCACTTTGTCTGAGTCATGTTATTCAAACGCAACACAAGTACAGCCACATACACTCTTCATCTCCTTTCATCTAAATTTGTCTCTTTTTCTTCCTCTCTTTCCAATCAATCTTCATTTGAAACTACATATCTATCAATTCTCGATTAACATACCTACTTTAGAGCAAGCAAAATCATCATATCTAAACGATATAATATTAATTAATTATGTCCGTAGACAGAAAAGAAGACGCCGCTGGATCTGCAGGAAAGCCTCAATCAGATCATGAGGTAATTTCATCTGCCAAAGTTGGTGTGAAGAAAATCGTGGAGCAAATTGAGAAAGACGAGGACGGGGATTCTTCTTCCGCAATTCAAAATAAAGTGGACGATGAGGACGACGACGAGGACAAGGGCGAGACTTCTTCCGTGGGGAGATCGAGTAGTGAAGAAGGCGATTTCCCAGAAGATCTAAAGGAGTACGCCAGGAAATCACTCATTGATCTCAGATCAAAACTGGAAGAAGCCATCTTGACCAACACCTTGTTCAAGGGATTGAAGAAGGAACCGGAATCCCACAAGCACGATCACCATCACCACCATCACCATCATCACCACCATGAATCCACAGAAACTAACGTCGACGATGACAAGGAAAAAGAAAAGGGGAAGGCAAAAATGGAAGAGCAAGAGGCGGAATCATCAGAAGCGAAAGTAGACAAAGATATGAGTCTTTGGGGGGTGCCATTACTCCCCAGCAAGGGGGATAAATCGACCGACGTGCTGCTGGTGAAGTTCCTAAGGGCGAAGGATTTCAAGGCCAACGAAGCATTCGACATGCTGAGGAGCAGCCTGGAGTGGAGAAAGGAGAACAAGATGGAGTCGATCACGGAAGAAGATTTCGGACACGAGTACGATTCCGTAAGCTACATGAAGGGAGTGGACCGGCAAGGGCACCCGGTTTGCTACAACGTGTACGGTGTGTTTGCAAATGAAGAGAAATACAATAAGACGTTTGGGAGTGAAGGGGGGCGGGAGAGGTTCCTGAGGTGGAGGCTGCAGTTGCTGGAGAAGGAGATAAAGAAGCTGGATTTCACGCCCGGTGGGATATCGACGCTGCTGCAGGTTAACGACCTCAAGGACACGCCGGGGCCTTCGAGGCGGGATCTCAGACACGCCACCAAACAAGCGGTCGCCATTCTTCAGGATAACTACCCGGAGTTTGTTTCTAGAAACATCTTCATCAACGTTCCTTTCTGGTATTACGCGTTTAATGCGCTTCTCTCGCCTTTCCTCACCCAGACGACAAAGAGCAAATTCGTCTTCAGCCGCCCAGCCAGGGTCACTGAGACGCTCGTCAAGTAAGTATTTATCTTTTTTATCCTAGTGACTACATTTTATCATTATTATATATCTGAAAATGGCTACCTATTAATGCAGGTATGTAGCACCAGAGGAGATACCAGTTCAGTATGGAGGACTACTAAGAGAAGAAGACCCAGATTTCTCGACTAAGGATGTTGCATCTGAGATCATTGTTAAGGCTGGAGCAACTGAGTCTATAGAAATCCCCGCACCCGAGGTTATATTAATTAATTAATTCTACGTATTGTGCATGCATGTTTCATTTTGTGTAATTCCTTCCCGGCCGTACTCATCAATATAATATTGCATGCATGCAGATTGGACGTAGATTGATATGGGATGTGACGATAGTAGGGTGGGATGTGAACTACAAGGAGGAATTCGTGCCGTCGGATGAAAAGTCGTATACGATGATCGTGAGGAAGCAACGGAAAATAAACTGGCAACAAGAACCCATTCGAAATTCTTTCATCAACAAGGAACCTGGGAAGCTCGTCATCACCGTCGAGAATGGGATGTTCAAAAAGAAGAAAGTTCTCTACAGATATAAGATCAACAATTCTTGATCATCATTATATATATATCAAAATGATCAAAGCCACACTGCAAAACAATTTTTTTATTACCATTTTTTTTATGGCATAAGCAGTTTCTTTCAGATTCTTTATTGCTTCAGATTTAGATATCAATTTATGATGCTAGCTAGTCCTAGAGACACAATTCATCTTTTGTGGGAGAGAGTTGCACTCCCTAAATAAAATTAGGAGCAAAACTGTAATCTTGGCCTCATAATGATTTTTTATATTTTATTTTTTGAAATTCTTTCTTATGAAGTTTTCATTTATGATTTTAATTCGGTCGTCAGCAATGATGTTAAGTCCATTTTTTTTTCTAGAAAAATTTCTACTTACAGTAGTTTTTGGAAGGATTTATTTTATCCAAGGAAGGGTATGAAATTAGGGATATTTATGAAAACAAATTGCACAGGAGCGGAAGTTAGTCAGTGCACACCCAATTGAGTAGCAGCTACGGGTCCTCACGACATAAAAATAAATATTCTTTTTTTTTTTTATATCGTGGAACTTACTGCCTTCCGTTGAGTATTTACTAGAGTATAAAACTAGGTTTGTCTATTGGAACACTATTTTACACTTAATTATAATTTAAAGGCAATATTATAATACAATACACTCCCTCCTCCGTCCATCACCTTATTGCCACATTTTGACTGACACGAGTTTTAATAAGTTGGTAAAATGTGTTTTGAGTGAAATAATTAAGAGTCTCACTTTTAGTATAGAATGAGTTGTGAGTTGTGTGGGCCTATTAACAATAGTGGAAGGTGGCAAATTTTTTTGTGCACGTACCGAAAATACAATTGTGGTAAAAAGGTTATGGACAAAGGGAGTATTATTTTATAATTATATCTATTACCCATACTGTTAACATACTGTTACCCATTCTCATGTACTCTTCATTTTAAAACATTTGTCTTATAAATAACACAATATATAAGATCGTGTGGCCTAATGGATAAGGCGCTCGCCTCCGGAGCGGGAGATTGTGGGTTCGAGTCCCATCTCGATCGCTTCCTTTATTTTGCAGTACTTTTTTATATTTTTCTTAATTTCCTCTTTTTTGTGCTTCTTCTGGTTAGTACAATTTGGCATAATTTAATGAAAGAAAGGTTAATAATTAAATTACAATCATGTAAAATGGTCAAGGTCGTGTGGCCTAATGGATAAGGCGCTCGCCTCCGGAGCGGGAGATTGTGGGTTCGAGTCCCATCACGATCGTTTAACTTTTTTACAATTATTTTTCCTTATTTTCTCTTTTTTTTTTTCTTGTGCTTCTATTAGTCATGTTGTTTAAATTCTAGCATGCTCTTTCTTCTTCTTCTTCGTCTTCTTTTGTTTTTGGGTTCTTTTAGTTCCTCTGTGTGTGTATGTGTGTGTTCTTTCTCTTACGAATAAATGGAGCTAACCAGCAGCGGGTGATGAAATGAACCAACACCAATGAAATGAATAATGCATACAAATTCCACCTCTTCCTCTCTGCTACTAATGTTTCGATTTGTGAAATGTGTGCATGTTTTCTATAATGAGTTTTTAAACTTATATTTAGTTTAATGGGTTTATGTAATTTGGATCTTTAAACTTTGTATTGTGTTACAATTATGCCCTTCTCTGCGGGCAGTGCATTGGAAGTAGTATTTGTTTTAAAGGGAATTGGGGATCCAATCCAACCCTAATACAAAGTTTTATTTACATAACACAATTTTAGAAATCAATTAAAGTAAATGAAAGCGAACTTGGTACAATTTAATGTCATGATTTAACTAAATGTGAGTTCTGCCAATACAGGCCAGCTGGACCTGGACATCATATTAGACAAAGTCTAAGACAATAATTAATCAAAATTGATGATCCAATATGTTGCAGAATGAATGCCTGGTGCTCCCACTCTGCTAGTACAAAACCAAACATCATATATAAACTCCTTAACAACAATTTTCTGGCATATATATGGACTTTTAAGATTGCTCCAGTACCATTATTATTCAACATCATATCGATCAGCTTACACTAGAGTTTGCTGGTCAACGCTCCACCAGCTGCCTCGCATGAATTTTTCTCCAGAGTACGAGATAGCTGCTTAACTGCTTCTTTGGGGAGATATCGAGGCTTGCTCAGCCAAAGTCCTCCATCCACTGGAAGTATGCTTCCATTAATGTACTTGCCTTGCATGAGTATATATCAACATGTTGATTAGTTTCTTTAGACATAAACTAACATTATTACAACAGGTAAGGTAAAATCCACTATGGCAACAGTTACAAGAATATGAGGCCATGGCCATCAATCCTTAACACCATTATATTGTAGTTCATGTGATGAAAACTTTGATTAATTAATTTCTGTTATAAATAATCTAAAAACCCTCTTAAAAGTGTAGTTAGAGTTGAAACTTAATGATACCACATATTTGAGATAGATTGCACTGTCTAGCTATACCTATACCTTTACTAATTTAGTACATGTTTTTCTTTCAAAAGAGTTATAGCTAGTGATAAATGGAAGACCTTGCTACTCAATTGCATGTTCCTAATTAAGACTCTTTCTTAGTCTACACAGATGAAATTAATGGCAAGAATACGAACCAGCATCGGAGGCAAGATAAAGGGCGGCCATGGCAATATCCCACTTTGTGCCAACTTTATAGAGAGGCATAACATGTTGGAGTTTGGCATCATCAGATATATCTTGAGGCATGAGTTTAGTCAAGCCAGTTGTATCTCCAATGGGACCTGGAGCAATCCCATTTACTCGTATATCGTACTCTGTACCCCATTCTAGGGCTAAATTTCTTGTCAGGGCATCAACACCTGCCTGATCAATTCATTCAACACAAATATTTAAGCCTTACTAGCTTAGCTAGTTAGAAATTAAGTAAAATTGCATGTATGTTTTCATGGGACCCAAACATTATCAAAATTAACAAAGTAACCTTGGCAGCAGATGCATGAATTTGATACCAGGATGCTGTGTAATGTAATGTTACACTGATGTTAATTATAAGCCCACCACAACACCCTCTTCCTTTCTTAAGGTATGGAAGAGCTTCGCGACACATTGTAAATGTGCCCACAGTATCAATATCCATCACTGCATGCCAGTAAATACAATTAATTAATTACCAAACATTTAAATCAAACATTTCTGCTATTAATTTATTTTTACTGTTGATTTAGCATATATATTTGTCATTCAACAAACAGGGCTAGATCAATGACCTCAGAGTCACAGATAGATAGTAAATGTTTGAAATGTAGGAAATATATTACTGGATTAAAAGGTCTAATTTTTGCACATTTTGTATGAAATTCTAACAATATCATCCCTTGGAAATATATTTCTGCTAATGTTTTTTATTTTTATTTTTTTTTGGTGTGTGTGAGAAATTAATGGTCAATGATCAAATTTACAAATGTGAAATCACATGAGATGATGTGTACTTGTATTACCTGTCTTAAACCCATTAGGAGAGAGATCCTCAGCAGAGACGAGAAAATTGCCAGCAGCAGCATTCACAAGAATGTCCAGCTTCCCCAAATGCCTCACCGTTTCTTTCACTACTCTTCGCGCATCTTCTTCCTTCCTAACGTCCCCTGCCAACCCTACTGCCTGCAAAAATAAATAAAATACTTAACATTTACAACTGCTTGATGTTGATGACACCAATACAGAATTAAAGCGATCGTTTCTAAAAATGTGCAATTAATTAAATTAAATGTCGAAAGGGGCGGGGAAGGGGAAATTACAGAGATGCCGAGGGATCGGAGGGCGGAAACGGCGGAGTCGAGGACGTTTTTGCGGCGGCCCATGATAGCAACGGAGGCTCCATGTTTGCCGAACTGGGTCGCTATCTCAAACCCGATACCCGACCCGCCGCCAGTCAACAGAGCTACCTTCCCCTTCATTACATCGCCCTTGAACGGAGACTCCTCCATTTTTTTCACTTCAATTTCTCTTCTAAACTAATTTTAACCAAAATTCGATCTCTTATGATATTGCATGATACCGCATAATAAAAGCTCTCCCAATTCCAACTGTGAATTTCCTGTTGGCCAGGTTTGATTTTTTAATGTTTTTAACCAATTTATTGTCATAGAAAGTAAAAAATTTAGTGCAGCATTTATTAGTTGTTTTGTTATCATGCTTTTCTGTTGGATTTTAACTATATTGATGCCATGCATGGTAGTGCTGAGATTAGAAGAATACATATACAGAGTGGTGAAATTAATGTATATAAAATAAAATGGAAAAAACAATTGATGATGAAATTGTTATGAAGAAGAATGGTGCAGATGCCAGCATTATGGGCCTCCCTTTCCATCCAAGATGAAGGCAACCCTTGTCACTTGGCAGTGTGTACCCATGATGACCATAACCACCCACCACCTTTTTAACTTCATTCAAACCCCGGCCCGGCCCATTTGCCTCCGCCACTGATCCGCCCTCTCGTGCCTCTCCTTCCGATCACCTCCTTCGCACGCCACCACGTTCCATATCTCTTCACCCAGATGGTATCTCTCTATCTTCATTCTCTCATCGCTGTTTCTCGGGAGACTAGCATCAAGAGAGTCGAAAATCGCCGAATAGTACTCCAAGAATCTCCCCACAAAGAAGGGCCCGTTGTGGTTGGCGTCCTGCTCCACCACCGGACTCAGTCTCTTGATCGAATGAAGAATCGCCTTCAAGGATCCTCTGCTTTCCTTGTGCAACTGCATTATGCTGTTTACGAACAATGCCTCCTCGTCTCTCAGCTGCAGCTTCTCTCGAGTGAGTGTCGATGGAGATACTTGCTCCCTCAACAACTTGTACTCGAGGGAGATGCCCAGAGCAGCTGCTTCTTTACAGAGTCTCCTCATGCTAATTTCGAGCTGGGTCGGCTCTTGATCTCCGATTAACCCGCTGATCCGGACACTCATCGATCTCCTACTTTTGGGAGACGTCGACAGCGTATGTAGTAGGGAAGGCCATTGAAGATTATGCTCCATTCCGAGATCAATTATATGCAGCGAGTCCTTCCCGCTTGCTGCTTGGCATATGGCATCATTGGCGGCAGCGAAACCGAATGCTATATACGGCGTCGTTTGGTGCAGCAAAGCGAAAGCTTCGCTCTTTTCCTCTCTTGTGGTTCTACTATCATCATCGACATCGATAGTAGTAGGCCTAGGCCTAGAAGAAAAGGAGCCATTGGGGTTGCGATTGTGTACAAGAGACAATCTTGAGTTCAAGGCCATAGCGAAACAGAGGGAAACTCGGTGCAGGGAATCGCCCCGGCCCCAAGGGGCGAGACGAGGCCAGATTTGAGTCAGTATGGAATGAGCAAGACGAGCATCTCTGCAACCAAGTAGCAAATGCACTAGCTGGAGACCTTCATCCACACTGTTAACAACAACATCATCATCGTTGCCTGCAGCTTGGATCATCATTCTGCTACTGTTTGATTGGTCGTATACTAATGGAACATCATCTTGTTGAAGGTGATCATCAAAGAAGGAGGCCGAGGCCAATTCATCCTGGGGGAGCTTGAAATCGTTGTCTTTGTCGTAGTATTCGGCGTTGAAGAAAGTGTCGACGAGTTGTTCCTCTACCTCGGTGGAGGGCGTGCAGCCGGTATTGATGATCTCCACCTCTTGCTCCTGTTGCTCTTGCTCCTCCACACGGGCAGCGCAGAACTGTCGAATGGCGGAGTCTCTGTCTTGCCTGCTGAGATTCTCCATTAATGTCCATCCATTCATCATATTCATGCTTTTTCGATGCCCAGAGATGGAAGTTAATATGGAATATTTATCTTATTAGCTAAGGAATGGATGTTCTCCTTGTTTCGGGACACCTGCCTTGCTTGTTAGCAGATTTGATGGTTACACAAAATAATTGCTTTGCTAAGACTCTCTTGGTTTGTGTGTCTCGGCTTTATTGCCTTAGTCTTTAGTTAATTACAACCTTCGTATAATGATCCAAAAATTAACAAAGAAGAATGAGCGCGTTAAAAAATAAACATTGACATAAAGCCACGATTATACTCTTTTATTTTTTATTTTTAATTAGATATTGCAGCTATGTCATTCCCAACTACAAATATAACCACTCTGGGAATATAAGTTGAAGATACAAGTATTTGACATTACGAATTTAGTCCCACGTTATCATCTAATGAAAATCGAGATGATAAGAGGGACAAACCAAATCAAACCAAACCAAATAATTGACTTTGTAGTGAAACAAAGAAAACAAAATACAAATTGACTATTTAATTTAATTTTGTAACAGAGTAGCCGGCCTCTGTATTCTGTTGTGTATATAGAGGAAAGAAAGACGTAATTGGTGTATGAAGAATTTATGACAAATTCCTTTGTTGCCATGCCATGCCACTAACACTAAGTGAGAGGACAGAATAGAATATAGAATAGGTTCTCATATGGTTGTCACAATGTCATCATTTCATTACCCAAGGTCGGCCAACAATCAATGGGACAATTTTGGTTGGCCTATGCTATTCTTCTCAAACAATAATTACAATATCATATGTATATATTTATTTATAAGAGTATATGTTTTTCTCGAATCCTACTCCATCATATCAAACTAAACGAAAAGAAGCGTTCAATTTCAGTAGGATGTGTGGTATTTTGATCCACAATTCCCTTATTATAAATTAATTAGGAAGGAGTACTGCTTTCTTTGGTTTGAAATTTTTCCATATCTAAGCTACCTATTAACACCAACTCTCTGAATTTTCATTGTTGTTGCTAGATATATATAGTAGGTAGCTATAGAAAATTTAGGCCAAGGAAAGTCAATTTCCAATCTGTTGACCTAATCAATTTATCATCTCAATTAACAAACACATCGGATCGGAGCAAACAGTACGAAGCAATTTGTTCAACCATTTACGAACTGAACACGCATGTTTTTAGTTTTTGCCAACATGACTAACAACTCTAATATACTTGTTGCAATAAAGATACAGTACTCAACTTCCGCTGTCACACATCAATTTTCCAATCCTAGACTTCCAACATTTTGATTGCAATGTCTAAACATATGGTGCTATGGCCTTTTTCTGTGCAAAGCTACTTCGATTAGGCCTTTGCATTCTATCTCTAGATAAATTAAGTATATAGTAGTAGTAGGGATAAAATAGACTATCCCAATTTTATAAAATGGTATTAGTGAAATCTCGTAATAGCCTTTTCCGAAATTAAAAGATAAATAATGGCCCTAAAAACTTAAAATACAAATTTTGTCCCTCAAACTAATAAGATATCAAGATTGCCCTTACTTCACTTTTTAACTTTTAAAATTCAAATATCTCTTCTTTTTCTCTCTCTTCTATTATTAAAAGTTCCTTGGATTTCTCTCTCTTCCATTACTTGTCTGCAGCTATGGGTTAGAGGGTGTGGGAGATTTCCGACGGCTGCAACGATTTCCGATAGGGTAGCAGCAATTTCCGGCGGCGGCGAATTTTTTTTTTTGAATTTTCTCTCTCCTCTCTTATTTCTCTCTCCTACCTACTTTCTCTCTCCTACCTACTTTCTCTCTCATACATTGTGCTGCTGGGTTTAAGGAGGGTGTAGAGATTTCCAGCAGCAGCAAGGATTTCCGGCCACGACGGCAGAGCAGATTCCGGCGACTGAGTTTATTGTAGTATACATGAAGACTAACTTTCATGTATTAACTTTCTTGTATACACAACATACATGAAAAACAACATACACGAAGAACATGTACACATACAAGAATAGTTGTGGAGATTTCCGGCTCGACGACGACGATTTCCGGCACGGCGGAGCAATTTCCGACGAAAAATGCCGACGACGAAGAGTAATTTTTATACATGAAGAATAATTTTCATGTATGAAAATTTCTAGCATGTACTGAGTTTCTGACATACATGAAGAACATGCACACATACACGAACACGTACGCTTCATGAATATACATAAAATACAAGAAATTTGTCTACTTCGTATGTATACATACATGAAATAACAAATTCATGTATGTATACATATCTGAAATAACATGTACACAACACATGTATGTATATATACATGAAATTACAAAACACACACCAGATCTGAAATATATGGAACGAACATGTAGATCTAAACAAATACATACACGAACATGTAATCTTCATGTATATACATAAATACAAGAAATCTGTAGAATCCATATGTATACATACATGAAATAACACATTTATGTATGTATACATACATGAAATAAACAAAAAACGACTAGAAGAGGGTGGGCATCAGATCTGAACAAAATAACATCAGATCTAGTTGTAGATCTGAAATCTCTGGTGGCGATGGCGGCTACGACGACTGGAATGAGCAGCTGAGATGCGGTGGCGGCGATATAGAGGATGTAGGGGACGGTGGCGACGGGAAGAAGGGAGATCGGAGAGACGACGAAGAGCGGCAAGATGTTGGAATGACAGAGAGAAGGGCGGTGACGGCGGGGAGATGGTGGCGCCGTTGACAGAGAGGCACCGTATCAAGGTGACGACAGCAGGAAGAGAGTGGCCGGCAGTGGGTGGCCGAAAGTGGGTGGGTGAGAGAGGAGATGAGGGTGGGTGGATGGTTGAGAGAGAGAGATAGAGAGAGAAAGAGAGAGAGCAGATGAGGGGAGAGAGAGAGAGAGAGAAGTTGGCATATGGCGGGGGAGAGAGGGGGCGGGTGTTTTAATTAGAAAAGGGTTAATTCAAACACTAAGGGGTAGTTTGGTAAAAAAAAGGACACAATTTGTTTTTTAAGATTCTAGGGCCATATTTTATCTTTAAGTTTGAAAAATGGCTAGTTTGGACCATTAACTCCTCTTTTTATGTAACTATATGCCATTTTTCCACCAATCTCTCTGGTTTATAGGATTGTTCGTACGTAGAATGAATAAATTTGAGCTTCACTAGTAGACGTAAAACATTAAATTAATCAATATTGTAGTGTCTATGAACCTGCCTTCTTTGTCTGGGTTGAAGAAGCAGAAGAAGACATTACACGCAACCGACTAGCTCTCTCAGTAAAGGAAGGTCTGAGGGCTGGATTTGGGGCCCAACACTGCTCCATTAATATTCTCCATTCTGAATCGCAGTAGCTTGGAATGTTAGGCCTCAGTGTGTTGTTCACTATGCCTCCTGCAACCATTATAAATCTTAATCAAATCTAACAATATTATGCAGAAATGAATTATTAAACACAATCTACTTTATACAAACAAATAAACATGCACACAAAATTAACAATACTTTTGCTAAGAAAAGAAATGTGGAGGATCGATCTTGAGGAATAATCCATGTTTCCTGAACCTGAAGAATGTGCTGCCAACCCCTCCAACTAACAAGTGAAATTACAAACCTATGATTGCACCATAATGCATGTTGGCATAAGGCTCATCTCCAGTGAGTATCTCCCACAACACAATACCAAAAGAAAAAACATCAACCTGCACAAGTACAAGACGGGTTAAATTACTACTTCTATATCATGAACAAAGATTATTAAGCTGTTCTGAAAATGTAACAAGTTTCCATAGGACAAAAAAAAATCTTAGGACTCCAAAATATTTCCAAGCTTAAGAATTATTATCAATTATATATTCAGTATCAATTCAAATTTCTATAGGTACACTTGTATGCAGAGGGGTCTGACCTTCTCAGATACTTTATTGCTACTTCCATTAAGAAGCTCTGGAGCCATCCATGGCAGAGTTCCTCGCACTCCCCCAGAAACCAAGGTGTTTCGCTTTATTTTGGATAAGCCGAAATCTCCTACCTAATAAATTGCATTGCAACATAAGAATTTAATTAGTGAAAGCATGAGCCTAGTAATAACGATTATTACTCTGTCATAACACTAGTACGATGGCTTCGAAATCCTAATTCTTAGATATATATCATTTATCACATAGGAAGGCAAGTTCCCAAGACAACCTTGCATATAGGTCTTGAAGGATCTTTCAAGTTAACAAGCAAATTATCACATTTCAGATCGAAGTGCACTATATTCTTTGAATGCAAATATTCCATTCCAAAAGCTGCATCCATAGCGATTATGAGCCTCTTGCGGCGATCAAGATGCCTGCAAATTTTCATTAACAAAAAAAGGAGCTAAGTATGAAAGAAAAAGAGCCTCAAGCACCCTATGGTTAATATATATATGTGTTCTATGTATAGTTAAAAATTCCAGTCAAAATCAATGAGGACATCACACCAAAGCTAATTTCTCAGTTCCTTCCCATTAACATGCAATACAAAGTTTACCAACCACATGTATGAGTTGTACCTATCATTCTGAAGTAAAACATGTCTTAAAGAACCATCAACCATGTACTCTGTCACAGTAGCCAATGTTCCCCCTGGTCCATCTTGTACCACACCATAAAAAGCAACCACATTTGGGTGGTGAAGCTTCGAAAGAATTTCAGCTTCGCTCCAAAACTCAAAGGTCTAAAATATAGAAAGTGGGAATAATGTTAAAGGCCATTCAGCAAGGATCAAGGTGTGCAAGTTAACAACATCAAAAAATAATAGAAGTTGAGCAAACTTGATATCAAATTCCTTCAATTTGCTCATCTGCACTAATCAAAGTTTTGAGATTTTAAAGCATAAACAATTTATAAAACACAGGATGTAATTGATGACTAGCTACCAGTCTCTCCTGCTCTGACTGGCGACCTGTAAAGCAACTCTTCTTTATCCGCTTGATTGCCACATCCGAGCCTCTCCATTTTCCATGATACACAGTCCCAAATATCCGGAGCCAAGCTCCCTTAGCTCCTCAAGATCTGCATTTTTTATGATCTGCAAGCAACCAAACAATTGTGAGACAATAGTTCGTGATTATATTTGATTTCATCATTTAATTGCAACAATCACAAGATTAATGAATAGTCAATTAAAAACACCTGAGGTAGGTTAAAAGAAATGTTACAATGTTGAAATGCAATGGAAGCGTCATTCTTATTCAACTTAAATTAAATTCTGATAAACATAAATTATATGAAGGAAGAATTTGTACAAACCTGTAATGAGTTGATATCAAAATCAACCAAAGTAGGATCTAGAGGAGGTAAGCCAATATTTTCGAAATCCATCCTAGGAAAAAGGTAAGATTAAGTCTCACTTTTGAGAACACAGTTGTATTCAGTGCAGTTCTCTTATTTCTTGTGTGTGTCTGGATGTGGGTTTGGGAGATGGGGATGGTACCTCATATTCTGAGTCTTGTACTTTCATGTTGTCCTTCAAATCATCATACTGCACACCTTCACTAACTTTCATTTGAGATACATTATAATGAGAAGGAACTGTAGAAACAGCTCCATTTCCCCCTGGAATGCCATTCTGATCATCTTCGCCATGATTGTCCTGCACTCCCATGTGATTCGGAAGAACTCCATCTCTCTTCATTGGTACAAAGTCGTATGCTAGAGGAGTCTCCTCTTCAAGTTTTGTATGTCCAGAGGAAAAGGCTACATGATCTTGATCAATAAGAGAAACGTCCATTCTAGTAAACTCATCCCCTGCCAGCCTCTGGAAGAAGGACCAGCGTTTAGGATCATGGTTCTCTATGTTCACACTCAAACCAGTAGTGCTCTCCAGAATCTTCACAGCCAACAGTGGGAAGCTTCAACTGCTGTTCTTGTTCTGTCTTAAGGACATGTTTTTCATGCATTGAACCTTGAACATCAAGGGGGTTTCTATGTTTCAGCCTTTGAGTAGTAGTAAGCTCATTATCAACAGATTTATGTTCCTGTTGGAAAGGCTGTTCAGCAGAAGTTGACAGTTCACTAGAAATATTCGCATTCCCTTTAGGCAAGTTTTCAACAGATGATGTATCTAAATCCTGTGGGGAAGTATTACCTTATGACTGATTAACCAGAAACTGAGAATTGCGTGAATCATCAGACTTAGATATTCGACCAAGCAACTCTGATTGCTCTCGAGGAATCCACTCAGATCGGAAGACTCTCGGAGGAGGATCAGAAGATCCAAAGTAACTCACATCAGTAGAACCAGACTCTGAGTTGATGGAATCAGGAACAGAAAATTACCAGAATCTTTCCTCTTTGGAGCGAAAATTCAAAAAGAACAACCACCGATTCCACGATCTTGATAGTAACTCACAAAACTCAGATAGAAGAACCACAATGCTCACCACAAAGCAAAAACTTTGTTTGAAAAAATGTACATTGGTATCTATGTAATACATAAAGTTAATAAGTTTAGGAATAATTTTTTGACTCGAGTTGTGATGTCCACAGAGGATTCTGAACCAAACACTCTGTCAAAAGAGGAATTATTTCATGTTAGACTTTGAACTTGGGGAACAATTTATGAAGTAACATTGCGAAAAAAAACTCACATTCCAGATAAATCTAGTTTATTTATTTTATTTTAAGTGGCAGAAGGCTGAAGGCATGCCAAATTGGCAGAATTTCAACAAGAATATATATAATAATTTGTGAACACAAGTGGTCATTCTCACGATGAAAAGATGTACTCGGGCCAAGTTGACAGGAAATTAATGGAGTTATTCTGCTCTAGATCAGATGGTTCAGTTGTTGAGAAAAAACAAGTATGACCATCAAACTTTTTATGACTTTTCAAAATTATTGGAAAGAAAGGAAAAATAAGGTTGCATCAATTACACAACCCAATAACTTCTAAATCAACTAATATAGTCCAGCAACCCTACAAGTACAAACCAAACAAAAACCCTCCAAAAACCACTCCATGCAAAAGTCTACTAAGATAAATTCGACTATCACCAAAATTCACACTTTAGAAAATATACTCATAAATCAAACCCGTCAGAACGCCATAATCAATTTAGAGTCGCCACCCACGTACTAAGAACCCTAATTTCTAAGAAATCATAAAAGGGAACAGCACTGGAATGAGCGGCCACTAAAATTCAGTTTCACGTGAGTAGATACAAAAGATAATAGATCAGAATGAGTTGGATCACAGTAAATGTTCACCTGAAGAGAAGAATGCAAATGGAAAGCTCAAGCAGTTGATCAATGCCGCCATTTTCGTAGCTCCATCTTCAGCATCCATAAAGATTGAAAAGAGAGTCCATTTATCTGCTCGAGATTTTGGAGAGAGAAAATAAAATTAATAAATGTTATTTGAAGCGGGGAAAACGTAATAGAGTTTAAATTCGTTGTTTTCGAAAGAATTTCAGCACTTCTCCAGGCGCAAGAGAATGACAGCTCATTTCTCCTTCCCACAGAATCGAGGATTATTTAAAAGTTAAAACCACGATTAAAATGTGTAATACCAAATATAACCTCCTGCTCCCTCTTTATTACTTGCATGCCATTTTCTTTTAAATGACGGCGCTTTCAGGAACATGTTTGACTAAATCTGGGTTTGGGCTACAATGCACTATAGTGCACTGCACAGATAGCTTGGATGCACGTCATGTGTCCGGAGCCTTTTTTTTCTTTTTTCTTTTTTTAAATCCCAAAATAGAAGACGCCGTTTGCTGTCACAGTTAGTGCAATGATTTCTCATGGGTCCCACGTACGTTTCACCGGTAGCATCCTTATTACACCGGCGACGTATTTCTCCGGCGACCGGCTCACCGGCTGGCTCGGCACTACGCGGCCGACACGATGACGTCGTCGTCTCACCGGAACTCCCACTATTCCGATTTCTGCTCCGGCCTTCGCTGTCACATGCGTCCGTTGGCATTCCCGATGACTCAAAGCTTCCTCCAGAAGCTTTCAAACTATCCCACCGGCAGCATCCTTATTACACCGGCGACGTATTTCTCTTGCGATCGGCTCACCGGCAGAACACTTTCCGGCTCGGCATTACGAGACCGGCACGATGACGTCGTCATCTTACCTGAACTCCCACTATTCCGATTTCTGCTCCGGACTACGCTGTCACATGCGTCCGTTGGCATTCCCGAGGCTTTCAATTTATCCCGGCATGTGACACGAGTTCCAGGCACAGGGCAGCAAATACTGAAATGTCTATTTTACCATTATAGAAACGCGGTAGTTGAGGGGGAAATACTGAATTTTTATGTGAATTTTCGTTTATTCATCCTCATTCAAAAATTTGGCGCCCCCGTTCGTCTTCTCCCTGCGTCGTCTTCTTTATTTCTTCCCTAAAATTTCTCCATCAATTAGCCAGGTTGCGCGACTTATTTTCTTCGAGTTTCTACTTCCAACACTCTGCAAAGAACAAGGTAATAATTTTAGGGTTTATTCTCCCCCCATTTTTGTTATTTTTCTCTTTTTTTTATGCCGATTCTTCACTATTTTGTAGTATTTCATCTTCAATTTTTGATTAATACAGGCTGGTGGACTGTTTAATTTGGTTTATAATGGTCGACAACACTCAAAATTCGATGGCCCTCGCAGGTACGTAAACCCTAGCCCGACCCCTGATTTATACAATTAAAATTACATGGTCTAAAAAGGGGTTTTTTGTTGCTTGGTTTACTTGGATTTAAGGCTTGCGCAACCGAAGTTAATTCCACAGAAGTTACTAACCCTGGCCGTCGGATTGAATTTTGAATTTTTGATTGCATGCTCTGTTACAGTGTTGTGTATATTCTTGTTAATTTTAATTTTATTTAATGTTGCCTAAACGGAGAATTCGATTGCCATCAAACTTGGATAACCCTAACCCTAACACGTTAATTATACAATTTAAATTGCATGGTCGAAAGAGGGGTTTTTGTTATTTGATTTACTTGGAGAGAAGTCTTGCCCAAAACGAAGGTAATTCCCCATAAATTACTAACCCCATGCCGTCGGATTGAATTTTGAAGCAGTCATTGGCCTGTTTCTGCAGTGTAGTTTATTTTCTTGGTTCTTTTATTTTTATATAATATAATGTTACCGAAATGGCGAGGTCAGACGCTATAGTATTTTCTTTTAGTTTAATTTGTTTATTACGTATTTAGTTTTGGTTTATTTGTAATGATGACATATTTAAATTCTGTTTACCTTGATTGCATATCCTTTAATAGATTTCAACAGTAGAAATCATGTTTGAATATTTGCATTCCCTATAGTATTACCTTTACAGTTGTTTGTTTTGAGATTAATTGTCGTTTTGCTCACCCTATGTATGAAATTGAAGTCCGAATATTTATATTAAACTAAGGTTTGAATAATATTGTGTCTTACATTATTCTCCTATGAATGAAATTGAACTTCGAATATTTATATTACACTAAGTTTTGAATAATACTTTGTCCTACATTATTCTTTGTTTCTGATATTCTTTATGTTATCTGCTTGAACATTTCGTATTTACTAGGAGGTGTAAATGTATCCTGTAGAAATTTGAACGACTATATGAGGGTAATTATTGATCGACTAGACCGTTCAAATTTGAAAAAGTTTAGGGAGTCTTGTTTTGGGCAGTTTATGGATGTCCATGTCCACACAAAGAAGTCCCAAGGTCAACTGATATATCTTATGTACAAGCACCTAGATCTGACGGCCATCGAACAACGTAGGATTTCTTTTATTATAAATGGTTGTACTTTAGAACTTGGTCCAGAGGAATATTTTACAATAACAGGATTGTGTTTTGAAGGCTGGGAGGAACCTCCTTCCTATTCGAAGATCCATGATGAAATATTTGGTGGACAAGATCCATTGTCTGTTGCAGACATATTTAATGCCTTTGAATTTCACAGCAAGAGGTTGAAAGGTAGGGTGACACGGTGCTTAAAATGGCATTGTTATTGGTATTCTTCGGCACTCTACTTGTGCGGTACCGCACATCGAAAATGATAGAGATGCAATATTTGCACTTTGCTGATGATTTGCGTAAGTTTAACAATTTCCCTTGGGGTTTAGTCTCTTATGAATTTCTTGTGATTGCAAGCCACAATGCGAAGGTAATTATAGATAGAAGTTTGAGTGCTTCTGAGAAACCTGCTTTTGATGTCTTCGGATTTACCTTTGCCCTACAAGTCTTTGCCTATGAGGTCCACAGAGACCTTGCCCTACATTGTGCGCAACCTATTGAAGGTGCTTCAAATGTCTTTCCAAGAATGCTGCTGTGGAGTACCAATACTTTCTTTCATTTGGCTGCAATTCTGAAATACTTTTAGATGTCCTATGCATCATCTGTGGTAATACACACTTCAAATTTGCAGTAAAATGTGTTTTGTCCATATGATTATAATCTGAATCATTTTTTTCTTATAATCCTTGTACTAATATGCAGAGAGTAATGGAGCTCAGTGTCGAGGAAATAGAGATGATTGCATCCAATGAAATTAACAATGATATGGTTTGTCCAGTGCCGATTGAGAAACTCTTCCAACTTTTTAAGGTGCTCACACCGAAATGTTTGAAACCATTGAAGAGGAAACTACCTCTTGGTGGCAGTCAATCGCAGAAGAAGAAACAGAAGGTGAAGGGTAAGGGTAAGGGTAAAGTTGAGGAAGTCGGTTGTAGTGGTAGTCCAAATCTTGATGTTAAAAATTCTCAGAGACGTACACGTGGATCAGGTGGTTCACCCAATATCAATGTTCGTCGTTCGCAGCGATGTACCATTAAATCAGTGTCATCCGGACATGATGATGAAAGCTCCTCTGCTGAAGATGCATCTTCCGACCGTGTACGTTTTTATTAACCCTTTAATTGCTCATAGAAGTTTATAATATGTGTTCTAATATACACGCGTGTTCAGGTAATGGAACTTTTGAATGTGTTACTTCAGAAGTTCACATCCTTCGAAAGTAAACACCTGAAGATGCAGAGTGACATTGACACGTTGATGAACGCATGCCGCTGTAGCGTTGGTGAGCCCAAATTTCATCAAGAGAGGCCCGATGGAAACATGATAGACCCTTCCATTCAGTTTCAGTCTGATGTCTATCGAGACGAGCATGATCCTTCAACGAGAACCACGTTTGGGTTATTTTGTAATGCAAATCTACAAGATGTAGTGGTGAACGAAGCTGAACGCAGGACAAGTTTGATGCAGTTTAAGAGTTGGGCCAATCCATTTCACGAGGTGCCGATGAGAGAAGAAATTGTTGCATTTGCACCGGCAAAGTTTACCCTACAAAATCCACTTCTTCAATCATGTTTGAGCACAGGCAACAGAAAGCAAAGCCCTTTACATTGCCAGGAAAACTTGATGCCGGGTGAGGGTGAGGTTCCACCGCATATTAAAGTCAGCAATGCTTTGAAGCAGCTAGATGATGACCGCAAAAAAGCTACAGCCAGTGGTTTTCAGCATGTACGTGCCATATTAAAGCAAACATGAGAAGCTGATGGTGAGCCTACTTATCATCCCTAGCGTTCTTCTGTAGAAAATGCTTTTACACATCAGGGCAGGCAGTTGCGGTCTATGAAGGGTTGTATAATTGGAACTAAAAATGAAGTTGTGAAGCAAGACATGGCTGGGGTTGAATCCACACATAATTCTACTGTCATTCCAAAATCCCCAAACACAGTGCCTAAGAGATCCTTCCATGCATCTTTTCTATCCCTGCTAAATGCAACAGATCGACCCTATCCTCTTATGACCTCATGCGGTAGTTCAACTCTGGTTTTTGATAAGTGGTACCGTGAAAACATTAAAAAAAGGGTGAGTTATTCGATAGTAAATTGAATATTATGACCTTATCTGGTAGTTTAACTCTCTCACCTTCTGTTTTTTGTAACATCTGCATCAATCACTTTTTCCAGGATTAATTTCGTAACTATTGTTGTTCCCCGTGATCCACAAGCAACTGCAAAATGGTTCCACCGGCTATGGAGCTGTCGTGGATTGCTTGAGTCAGGGGTGAGTTGATTTTAACCATTTAATCTTCACCATATGCTTATTAATTTCTATTATTTGGTTTTCTTATGCACATGACTAAATAGATAATCATCTGTCTCTGTGTTTAGATTATTGATTCCTTGCTTGATACGGTGCTTATTAAAGCAAATGAGTCGCCCAATTTATTCTTCGACAACCGGACGGCTTTAGATCAGCAGTGCTAGGTGAGTTTCCTATTTTGCATATTTACTTCATCTTACATTATATGGTCTGTTTACATAATGAAAGTTTGTTAGGTTTAAATGCACACTTTATTTACTTGCTTTAGGGGTAACACATCAAGCCCTTTCACTTGAAAACATAGCTGCTTCCTCCAGCATGATTTTGGAGTATGTCAACGGCTACCGACCTTATGTCCGCCCTATCCCATGGAATAAGGTTGAAAAATTGTTTGGCATTGCTTATATTCCTGAAGAACATTGGGCATGCTATGAGGTGGATTTCGTAAAATAAGAAATAGTCGTGTACGACTCTATGTCGAAATCGGTTGTGGCAGCCAAGGACATACAAGATGCTTTCAAGCATGTTACCAGAAATATACCATGGCTACTGGAGAGAGATGGCCTGTGGGATTTCGTTGGGGATGGTTCCGAATTGAAACCTACATGGCCCATTATTGTTTTCGAACATCCCCCTCAACAGCCCAATAATCATGACTGCGGAGTCCTAGCAATGAAATTTCTTCAGTGCCTCGTGACGGGCCACCCGGTATCAATATTGTGCCCTCTAAATTGCAGCGAGAAGGAGTTCGGCCAATTGTAGTGAGACGACGACGTCATCGTGCCGGTCTCGTAATGCCGAGCCAGAAAAGTATTCTGCCGGTGAGCCGATCGCCGGTGTAATAAGGATGCTGCCGGTGGGATAGTTTGAAAGCTTCTAAAGAAAGCTTTGAGTCCTCGGGAATGCCAACGGATGCATGTGACAGCGAATGCCGGAGCAGAAATCAGAATAGTGGGAGTTCTGGTAAGACGACGACGTCATCGTACCGGTCTCGTAATGCCATCCAGAAAAGTGTTTTGCCGGTGAGCCGATCGTCGAAAAAATACGTCGATGGTGTAATAAGGATGTTGTCGGTGGGATAGTTTGAAAGCTTCTGGAGGAAGCTTTGAGTCCTCGGGAATGCCAACGGACGCATGTGACAGCGAAGGCCGGAGCAGAAATCGGAATAGTAAAAGTTCCGGTGAGACGATGACGTCATCGTGCCGGTCTCGTAATGCCGAGCCAGAAAAGTGTTCTGCCGGTGAGCCGATCGCCGGAGAAATACGTCGCCGGTGTAATAAGGATGCTGCCGGTGGATAGTTTGAAAGCTTCTGGAGGAAGCTTTGAGTCATCGGGAATGCCAACAGACGCATGTAACAGCGAAGACCGGAGCAGAAATCGGAATAGTGAGAGTTCCGGTGAGACGACGACATCATCGTGCCGGCCGCGTAGCGCCGAGCTGGAAAAGTGTTTTGCCGGTGAGCCGATCGCCGGAGAAATACGTCGTCGGTGTAATAAGGATGCTGCAGGTGAAACGTACGTGGGGCCCATGAGAAATCATTGCACTAACTGTGGCAGCAAACGACGTCTTCTATTTTGGGATTTAAAAAAAGAAAAAAGAAAAAGAAGGCTCCGGACATGTGGCGTGCATCCAAGCTATCTGTGCAGTGCACTATAGTGCACTGTAGCCCAAACCCTAAATCTGGAATATTTATATTTAAGGATGTCAATCCAATCCAATCAACATAATCGGTTGGATTCGGATTATTTCAGATACTTGCTTAATTTTTTCGGTTCTAAATTTAAATTTTGATTTTTGGGCTAGTCTGTCGGGATGATAAGTTTACGATAATAAAAATTACTCCATCCGTCCCGCTATTTCTGGCCCATTGTTTTGCTTTTTGTGAGACAAAACAATGGGCCAAAAATAGCGGGATGGAGGAGTAACATATATAAATTTCTTTGATAGCTATATCCTTAAAATAAAAAATACAATAAAATTATTTGGCCACACATATGACCGGCCACATGCGTAATCAAGAAAAATAAATTGTAAAAATAGAAATAACATTTCCTTTTCCCAATTAGAGTGAGTTTCCTTTTTCAAAAACTATATTACCTTTTTTTTATCTTGTGTGTCTGCCTTAAAAAATAACATCCTATTTTCTCATTAAGAGCACCCACTATGGCGGTCGCATGGTCGGTCGCCGACCCCGATCACCCGGCCAGCGACCCCCTCCCCTCCCTCCCCGGTCCCTCCCGTAGCACAACACCACCAGGTCGCAACCCAGGTCGGGTTTGCGACCGAGCAACCGACCTGGGTTGTTATTACTTTATTAATTTTTTTTCATGTTTAATAAAAAAAATATGTAAAACGGCTATATTCCAACGGCAACAATTTTTTTTCCACAATTCCTACCTATAAATACCACATTTCACTCATCTTCTATTTTATTCACTCATAATCTACAGTCATTCTCTCTCAATTTGTCTACAATCATGCTTGGCCCGGAGCTTTATTCAATCATGATGAAGAGAACGAGCGTGTGGAGAGGGTGTTGGAGCTGGCTGAGCAAGCAGTTGAAATGGTAAAAGTTGGAACGAGTAGCATTTTAAGGAGGGTGTACATTAATCGAGATCGTAAGGGGGCTGCCGAACACCTCATTCACGATTATTTTGCAGAAAATCCAAGGTGGGGCGAAACCGTATTTCGCCGCCGGTTTCGCATGAGCAAGAATTTATTCATACGCATAGCGGAGACATTGCAGGCTCGGGAACCTTTTTTTCAACAACGCCCAAATGCAACGGGTAGATTGGAGCACCATCTATTTATTAAATGCACTGTCGCTTTGAGACAACTTGCAAACGGTGGATCAGCCGATCAGTATGACGAGTATCTGCACGTGGGCGAGACAACAGGCATAACGATTCTCAAGAATTTCTGTGCGGCCATCAGATCCGCTTTCGGTGCGGAATACTTAATGAGGCCAACGAGCAGTGACGTGGCCAGACTCGTATCGCTGCATGAAACAAAGCATGGATTCTCAGGTATGCTTGGTAGCATCGACTGTATGCACTGGACATGGAAAAAATGTCCAACCGAGTGGAGAGGTGTACACAACCCAAAGAAAGGGATATCCTACACTCATCTTTGAAGCGGTGGCCTATCAAGATTTATAGATTTGGCATGCTTTTTCGGTGTTGCCGGCTCCAACAATGACATCAACGTGCTTAATCAGTCCGACGTTTTCAGCGACGTCCTGCATGGAAAGGCGTCGGCGATCAATTTTGTTTCAAATGGCAACTAGTACAGAATGGGCTACTATCTCGCCGACGACATCTATCCACGTTGGACAACATTCGTCAAGACACTCCCACAGTCAACTGAGCCAAAATGACAGCGGTTCGCTCGGATGCAAGAAGCTGCACGCAAGGACGTTGAAAGGGCTTTCGGTGTTCTCCAATCTCGTTGGGCAATTATAAAAGGGCATGCATGCTTGTGGTTTCGAGAACATTTATGCGACATCATGTATGCGCTCATCATTATGCATAACATGATCATTGAAGATGAAGGAGATCAATCAACTCACTTTGAAGCCGAACAGAGCACGGAGAGCGATCGAAATATTAAAAGAGCACCGACAATCCAAGGTGGAACCCCTGCTTTTAGAGCATATGCCCAGAGACAAGCGCGGCTTTACGATGCGAGAGCCCATGAACATCTTGAAAACAATTTGATTGAGGAAATTTGGACACGTTCGGTCCACTCAACTAGTTCTACCTTAATTTTAAATTTAATGTGTTTTTCTTTATTGTATTGTAATCTTCCAATATTTCAATACAATATGGTATTTTAATTATAATTATCTTTATTATTCAAAAAAAAATTTAAAACTTAAAATTTCAAAAAAATATAATTAAATAATGAGAGACAGGGATGAGAGATCAGTCCCATTGCAGACGATTTAGAGACCGATCTCTCAATCATTGGAACCCCACAAAAAGCACCCAAAATATTAATAAAATATTGGGAGACCTACCAAAGCTAGGTCTCCCATAGTGAATGCTCTAAAGTCACTTAACCTCAGTATTAGATGCAAAAGTGATTGTCATTTCAATCACATCTTGCATAGTAACTAATAAATAATTCATTGAGAATTAAGAATTGAGCACATATTTGCCCTAAATGATTATCTTACTTTAATTTTTACATCAGAAAAGTTTTTCATCAAGCAATGAGTGAAAAAAAGAGAAGTGAATACGAGAAGTACAACATAAAAAAGAAAACATTCCATGATCCTCTACTATAATGTTGGATTTATTTCTTATCTTAAAAAAATATTAAAAATTATTGGAACAATTTGTCACGTGTATCTTAAAAAATTCTACCAAACAGACCATCAATCCCACCACTAGATTTATATGAGATTTTTAAACTGTGTGTGCGGCAATCCAATGAATTGAATAAAGAATGAAGCATGATTTTGAAATAAAACGATTCCACCCGGCATAAACATATATAGAGAATATATATAATGAGTTTATACTGCCAGGCCAGGCCAGGCATTTCTAATAGGACAAGATACACACAAAATTCCAAATATTGAAAAAAATATTGAAACGTTGCGTATCAATTTATCAAAAATTGTTGTACCAGAACATGATGTTTTCCGGCCCTAGTGAGTAGTAGCAAGCAGTTGAATGAAGTTGGCAGCTGCAGCTATGCCGCTAGATATGGCACCTTCAACATTTGGCATCACACAGAAGTCGCCGCAAATTGCTAACCTCCTTTTTTCTGCCCACAGGCATTTCTCCCCTCTACCAATGCTCACAGCTGGGAAGGCACTCCCCCTGAACACATTCACACCAAATTTCTTGCAAAATCAAAATTCTCAACACCACCAACCAAATTTTTATTAAATCATGGATAACAAAGGCATAAAACAAAAGAAAAGAATCAAAAAGCAACAAATAAGATAATGACTAACCATCTATGCGCTTTCTTGAAGAAAGGCTGTGGGATGTCAATGCCAGTGCTTTGGAATTCTTGAAATAGTTCCTCAGCCACTTTTGTCAAAAATGTAGTAGAAGGTTTCTCCAATCCTGCTTCAGAGATGATGAGCTCAGCATATTTGGCAGTAGAATGCAGCACCCAGCACTCACTACACATGAAACCAGGAAACTTGTAGTATTACTTTAAGGGGGAAAGAAGAAGAAAAAAAATAAAAGAATGAAAGCCAAAATGAAGTTTAATTATAAGCCCAGATCAGACAAACCAAGTAGTTGGACGTCCAGGCTTGCTGCTGTCACAATAAGCCCAGCTTAGAATTTCGGAGTTCTTGAAAGAAAAACCTCCCTTCATGGGTATCTAATGATAAGGGAGACAAAATGTTGTTAGAAGATAGGAAGAGAACATCTGCATTGACTAAGTAAGATTTATAGTCACAACTGGACCAAATTGAAGTATAGGAGAAGGATAATCAATTAAATATGGAAGTTGGTAATGTTCTTTCTTACATCATAGGGTGCCTCAACACACTTACAGAGGAAAGTGGATGTGCAAATGCCAGCATAAGAGCAAAGCAAGGAAAAGCTGGAATTTCTTTTATCTGAAAGCCGACATCTGAAATTGAATTCGGATCTACGAAAAACAAGCAGCACAATCAATGGGAGGTATACCACATTGGCTGAGTCGCAGAAGTAACAGGTACATATAAACTGGTTGAGAATAATAAGAATATGCCACACTTGACCAATAATTAGTAGACAGAAGACAATAATCAAGATAAATATAACACATATTGTCAAGTCACTCACTTGACTCCCTTTGAACAACTTCACAAAAGTGAGAGAATTCATTGGTGAATATTAATTGATAAAAGTAAAAGGAATTTGATAGAGGAAAGGATATTGTATAGAAAATCAAGAAGAAATTTCAATTCAAACGAAACAAATGAACCAAGGAAACTCAAGTAGATTTTAAGCTCTTTATTCTCTAAAATTGCACTACCTAACCAAGATAACTACTTCCTTATATATACCGGCAGACTCCTAATCCTAACATCCCTTGGACAAACTAGCACAATAAACAATTGAAATCAGTAACTAATAAATGACTAAAAAACCACCCCATACCTTCACTCATAGCCAGTAAACTCTAATTTGATGATTGTTATCAGAATTCATAGGCTAAGGCAATAATAGATCGAAGAATATGCATGACCGACACATTATAGTATTTACATCTGATAAACAGTGCCACAACCAGATAGGTAAACAAGAACACGGTATAGATCACTGTATAAGTCTGTACGATGTTTTCAATTATACCAATAGGTGGATGTTTTCCAGTGACATCTGTAAACCTAGACAAAAATGTGTTCTTGTCTGTTGCTACCACCCCCATAAAATGGCCAACATCTTGCCCATCCATGGTCGTCAAGGACCATGCATTATGATCCACCAACCAATCCAACCTTCCAATGCCGTGTCCAAACCTGGTTTCGACTCCTAAGAGAAAAATAAATAAATAAAGCACTTGAAGCAGAGCGCACAGAAACCAGAAACAATGAACTTAAATTCTATACCGGGCTCTTGGCATAATGCTTTGCAGACAGAGTTCATTCCAGGTAAACCGACATATCTCGTGCTCACTTCCTGAATCAATCTAAACATCAGGAAGGTATCCTCTTGAGATTTAGAAGAGTCTGCAGGTATTTACTAAGTAGATGCACAAAAGAGAATTAAAGTAGTAGTATTATATAGAGTAACTAATTACAATAAACATCATTGTGAGACATTTAGCACATCCTGACAAGTAAAGCAGCAGAACAAGTTTTCTATTATCCTATTATAATTAAAATTTTGATATTAATTGTAACCAAAGTGTAAATTTGCAAACAAAAACAGCCAACAATATCATCACTAACACAATTTTTTCTCAAGTAGTGCATGATCATGTTTCATAAGCAGTGAAAATCTAAACTAACCTCCTCTTCAACGCTGACAAATCCTCTGGAATTACAATCAAAAGAACCAAATTTCTCTTTCCACTGACCCACTAAACCTCTTGATTCCCAGTTATTAACAAGAGTTTGCACTTCTAAATTGTTTGCATTCACAGAAAAATAGGGCGCACCATGGTCGAACAATAGCTCTCTCCCATCTTCACAATGTTCTCTAACAAATAAAAATGAATTAACAATTAAATATTATTATTATTATTCTGCAGCAAAACTCAAGGAGACCAAAAAAAAACCTTCGCTGAGACATTCGGCCGCCGGGACCTCTAGCTGACTCGAAAATGGTGACTGATATACCGTTCTTAGCAAGAATCGACGCGCAAACTGCTCCTGAAACTGAGAATTGCCATGTATCAGTAGCGCTATCGCCGGTCAATTGGTTCGATACTAGTAAATTTACGTCAAAAAGGATTAGAAGAAGAAGAAGGCTGCTGCTCACTGCCACTGCCGACGACGGCAACCTTGGATGCCATGGAAGCGCTGGCGACAAGTCTTAATTTGAGATCAAATAACGCCAAAAAAAATATTGATGAATTGCAATCATTTAATTACAATGGCTACGTATTGAATTATGAATCCATTATCCATGGGTGTTTGTTACGTGGAGGGACTGTAGCCCCTTGTTCTGCCAAATCTTCAAAAAATGAACCGACATGGTGGAAGAAGTAAGATACACTAAACTGCAAACTATTATCCAAAACCCAATATTTAGAGCTCCAAATATTTTTGTACCAAAATTTAATTAGTATAAGTTTTTTAATCCTAAACTTAAAATTACAAGTTTTTTATACCAAAATTGATAAAAATACTAAAATACCCTTACTAACTGTTTTAAAATTTTTTGTCTCTCTCTCTCTTAAATTTCGATCCCCCTCACTACCCTACCACACACCCCCACATTATCTCTCTCATCTCTCTCGCACAGCAGCCGACCGAAACCCACCAAATGTTAATTTTTGGTGTGAATTTGGGCTGAATTTATGTGGGCACGATGGGTAGGCACGATAGGGTGGGCACGATGAGGGTTGGGGACGATGGGGTTGGGGTCGATGGCTGGGGGCGATGGGCACGATGGGGGTTTGGGGGCGATAGGGGTTGGGGGCGATAGCTGGACACGATGGAATAACAGCCTCAATCTCTCGCGATTCTCTCCCTTCGTCGACCAGATTTCTTCTGGACACGATGGCTGGATACGATGGGAAGACACGATGGGACTATTGGACACGATGGAAATTACACGATGGGTGGATACGATGGGGCTGGACACGATGGTTGGGGACGATGGCAGTCCATCATGACTTTGCCATCGTGTTCAGACAGATCGGTCTTTTTATTGTGTTTTGTCTTGTTTTATTGATTTTGTTCGTGAATTTATTGCTTATGGTTTCCCATTTGTTATTACAGGAGGGTTGTGTGTGGAAAAGACCCACGTTACAGGCCGTGACACCTGGAATCAATTTGTATATGCGTTGTTGCATGTATCAATTTGTATAGGTTGTAGGATATTTAGCTTGTCTTTTGATTTGTGATTTTTTGCACGATTGACAATGACACTCTTATTTATGATATTAAATTCATTTGTCCTAATTTTATTTATTTGTTGAACTTGTGTTGTGTTTAGAAATTGGAAAATGTAAAAAAAAAGGGTCATTCCCATAGCCTACTGCATGTCCACGATGGGAAGTCCCAATCGTGCCCGCGATGGAGAGTCCCCATCGTGGGCTGGAGAACAGTGGGCGATGGGGGCGAGGGGGCGATGGACAGGACATGATGGGCAGTCCCCATCATGCTCACGATGTAGAGTCCCCATCGTCTCCAGAAGAACAGACATCGATATGTATTTTTAATATCTTAATGTTATTCCATAGTGTTTGTTATACACTATAAATAGTTTTTTTATACCTTATACATAATTATGATCAATCTGGATATTTTTTGCAACATCGATGATATACAGCCTATAATTTAATAATTTGAAGTAAATATTCATTATGATCCTTTTCATTCTTAAGATATCATATTAAAGACTACATTTAAATTATTTAAAATGTTAGTTTTTACTTATGAAACTCTTAAATAAGCAATTACAATCAATATATCAGCACCACAACAACATAAAGTCAAAAAATATCTATAAAATCAAAATATCTTAAGAGGGCGATGGGACATGCATCGTGAGGGCGATGCCCACGATGGGCGCTCTGGGCACGATGGGGCGATGGACACGATGGGTACGATGGGGCGATGGGCACGATGGGGGCGATGGGTCTCCTAATCGTGGGCGATGGAGAAAATGGGCAGGCTCATGCACCCCGCCGCGGCGGGTGAGCCGCCGAAGCGGGTGCATCCGCTTTACAAAGGAAACCCGCTTCGGCGGGTAACCCGCTTATCTTTTTCTTTTATACTTTCTTTTGGATCTTTGTACAAGATTATTCTTTTCAATTTGTTAATCCGTAAGAATTTCTATTCCTGTTTTTATTTGTGATTGTCTTTCTATGCATTATTTATTCTTGTTCGTGCAAAAAATCATAAATCAAAACTATGACAAATGGATAAATTATTATTTATTCTTGTTCCCGCAAAATATCATAAAGATGGCTAATCTTTAAAGTGCATCGGACATCTAGTTATTGTGTGTTCTTCACTACCACAATTGCTGCATTTCTTCTTTCGTCGCCGTCTCTGACTCGATGGTTCTCCCTTCGGGGGAACATTTAGATCGAAATCTAAAGCGAATGGCTCGGTGCAATTCTTTCTATTGTGGTCGGTCCCCTTACACTTAGAGCATTTTTTTCTACGGTGTATTGTGGGCACACCTTCAACTGCTGAACGAACACGCATCTTGTCCAATAGCACCATCGTATCCATCCATCGTGTCCAACCATCGTGTAATTCCCATCGTGTCCAATAGCCCCATCGTGTCTTCCCATCGTGTCCAGCCATCGTGTCCAGAAGAAATCTGGCCGACGAAGGGAGAGAATCGCGAGAGATTGAGGTTGTTTTTCCATATTTTTTGTGGCCTTTTTAATTTAATTCATAGGTGTATTATTTATTTATTAGTTTTTGTTAAATGGAGGGCACTTTAGTCTTTTAAATGATTTTGGTATAGAAAATTTATAGTTTTATGAATGAGGCTAAAAAACTTATGCTTATTAAGTTTTGGTATTTTTTTATCCAATTTCACCAATATTTATGCGGGATGCAATATAACTTAAAGCATACTCCTATAGTCCTATATATAAGAATAAATCATATCAATCTTAAAAAAAAAATAATGATAATAATAATAATAAAAAGAATAAATCTCTCACTACTGTGGCATTTGGTTATATTAACAAAAATATAATTATATATTTTACTAAAATATCTTTATTAAAAATTTAATCTTTTGTATTTCAAAAAAAAAATTAATCTTTTGTTAGCACCTTAAAATTTCAAATTTAAACAATTTTATTTATTTTATTAAAATTTGTGTTGGCATCTCTCTTCATTAATTGAATTCACATGAAAAATACTAATTGGAAGAGATTTTCATATTAATATTTTGCATTTTAAAATAAAATCAAAAAATTATTTAAACTTCGTGAGTGATTTAGGAATAATTTGTTTTAGGTATACGGAGCGAAAATACCCATTTAGGTTCGAAGAAATTGCACTTAATTCCTCAACGTTCGATTTTTGTTGCAATTACAATTTTTAATTCGTAAGTTTTGTGTAGATTCATTCATCTGAATTTGACGTAAGAAGTAACAACGACTCTCATTTGAATCGTCAAGAGTTTTCAGAATGAATTTAAACCAAAATTACGAGGAAAAGTATATAATTGCACAAAGCCGAACGTTTGTGAAAGATAGAGGTGGCCAAAACAATCGAAACCGGCGGTTTCGGAACTGGAATCGAACCACCGGTTTCGATTCGGAATCGAGAACCGCATCGACTGTGATTCGGTTCCGGTTCCAAAGTTGCGGAACCGAGAACTGCCGGTTTTGGTTCCGAACCGCAGGTTCCTCCTATTTTTCTTTTATTTTTTTATATTTTTATCTATATTTATGTCACAATTCATATTTATTTCACTTAAATGTTATATTAGAATGCATAAAATTACAATTAAACAAGAAAAAGTATAAAAAAAAAACATACATAATTTGAACCCAAAACTTTCCATTCTGATTTGAAACCGTCGGAACCGAGGAACCGAACCGAACCGAACCGAAACCGATTTGAAACTGAAACCGAAATGATCGGTGGTTTCGATTCCAATTTCCTTGAAGTGGAACAGAGAACCATCGGTTCGGAATCAAACCAAATGGCGGCCACCTCTAGTGAAGGATATAATTATCACAAAACCGAACCACGTTTGTAAAGTATTCATTGAGGGCAGGGGTAAGTCTCAAACCTGAAGAGCTATTTGCATCTTTATCCCTTGTTTATACCACATTTCTCAAACCACTCAAAACCAATTTGCTGAACGACATGAAAAATTGCAGCAAAAGACCCCGCGACCGCGAGGAGGAGACCGCCGCCGTGGCCGCAGAAGACTGTGGAGGCGCTTCGTCGCAGAGAGACGGCTTTCCTCTCCCAGACACCATAGTTGTCAGCGAAATCTTGGCGAGATTAGAATTGGAATCACTTTGCACTGTGGCTTGCGTGTGTCGAACCCTTCGCTCCGCGGTCTCTCAATCTCTTTCCCTTCTCGCCTCTCTTGATCTCTCTGTAAGCTTGATTTCCCTTGGTAATTATTTTCAGTAACTGCTTCTCTCTCTCCGTATCTTTATTGGGAGGCTAATTTGGTTACAGGCATTTTCACCAAATGGTGAACTTGTTCGTTGCATTGCATCTAGACTGAGAGCGGTTAAGAGTGTGACTATTGATTGCCTCCAACTAGATGATTGCTCCATCCTCAGCATTCTCGGGCCGCATTTGCAGGAATTGAATTTGCTCAAGTGTGCATCACTGTCGTATCATGTTCTTCCTTTACTTGGGGACAAGTGCCCTAATCTAAGGTATTATTTTGTTTTTACTTTGAATCATTATTATTAGTATTATTATTACCAGATGTTTGAAACGAATGAGGTTTTTTTAGCTTGAGCTTTTAATGTGCTCGGCAATAGTAATATTCTGCCTTATGAATTTGATTAGAATAATCAGGAAATAGACATATTGATAAAATTCTACTCTGGCAATTGTTGGTGCTAAAGAATCTGTTTTTGTTACAGACAAGGCTAGACTAACCAGCATTCAAACTAATCTCTTAACCGACTAAGCTACTCTCCTATGAAACGTCACGTTCAGTTTACAAAAAATGTGTCACAAAATAGCAACTTTTGAATGCTGAACGCTGCCATGTAATGAATACTAAAATTGTTGAAAATGTGTGTATGTGTGTATATTGGAAAAGAGTTTCAAAATAAATGACAAATGCACATCGCAAGTGCAACCATGACATTCTTTTCCTTCTAGCTGGATTAAAAAAACGAAACAAACCAAGAACAAAATCAACAATAAATTTGGAGACCAGAAATTTTATGTGGAAACCCAAGTCGAGAAAAGCACGAGACTATAATCCCAAATTTTAGTAACTTGGAAACTCAAAAGAATTGAGTTTCTATTTTAAGAGAGATGAAAAATTATATCCCTTTTCTTCCCTCAAAATGCACTCTAATTTTGTTGGAACTCTTTGTTTCTTTCTCTCTTGCCTCGCTTGCACACACTTCACTTATAGAATCAATTCTATTTGTAGAGATATTGAGCTGCAAATGGTTCACAACTTTCCTCCTGGTACCACCTAATTGTTTTTATTAAAAGCAATTCTACAATCTTTTAGGATGGTTTCTGTACGATCTTGTCCGCATCAACTTTTGCTGGAGATTTGTGCATGCATGCAGTCCCTTATTCTTTGTTTAATGTTGTATACAAACAACTATATTTCACCATTTTGTATGCAAATTTTGTGGTAAAATAAGTTGGGCTCATGGGACCATTGCATGTGGGTGGACTACCTTAACTGAAGCCTGTATTTCCTACAGCAAGCACTATAACACTTTGTATGTCCGACTCGGTGAGCAAGAGAACGTAAGGGAATGGCTAGTTGGTACTTGGTTGTTAGTGAAGTAGCAAATATTAGTAGACTACGAAATATTATGGGACTATCGACTTTCCAGAGATCTTTTGTCCGCCAAGAATCATGAGGCAATATCAGTATTTCTGTCAAGACTTGAATAGAGTAGTAACAGTTCGCTGGTAAATATTTAGGATTTCATGTATTCCGAGGCTTTTTCTCCACCAAGAATGACATGTCCATTGGTCAGATTATTCAACTGTCTCGAGAACTTGAGTTTCGTCATTTATTTTTATACATGTAAATCCTTCTATCATAAAAGACTTATGTTACAAGCAACACTGAGCTTTTCAGGACTCTTGCTATATATATTAGGGAAAAGGTGAAAATACCCCCCTCATGTTGGCAACGCTAGACAAATACCCCCTTGAACTTTGTTTAGGTGCAAATTCACCCTTCCCTAAAGTTTTCAGGTGCAATTAACCCCTCGCCGTGATAGAAACGACACTTCCGTTAGCAAAAAAATATTTTTGATTTATTTTTATTCTTGTGGGACCCTCACAATTCCCAATGGTTATATACTACATAATTGGTGCTAAAAGCTCAAATTAAGAAACAAATTATTTCGAACCCTAGCTCACAACTATCAAAATTCAGGTGAGGTTCTCCGATGATTTGCACGAAAAAGGATATCGAACCACTTGAAGAAGATGAGATCATCAATATCAACAACAAATAGTTGGCTTGGATTGCAAATTATTGGAGAACTTCTCTTGAGTTTTGATAGTTGTGAGCTAGGATTCGAAACAATTTTTTTTCTAATTTGAGCTTATAGCACCAATTAATTCTTGGGAATTGTAAGGGTCCCACAAGAATAAAAATGAACCAAAAATATTTTTTTTGCCAACGGAAGTGTTAATTCCGTCACGGCGAGGGGGTAATTGTACCCGAAAACTTTAGGGAGGGGTGAATTTGCACCTAAACAAAGTTCAGGGGGTATTTGCCTAGCACTGCCAACATGAGGGGGGTATTTGCACCTTTTCCCTATATATTATATGCTTAAAGTTCTCAAATTGATCTACAAGGTATATTGCATGAAAGATGTTCCATCATATACGCTTATTTCTATTATAAAGACTATAACAATATTTTAATGCTCCATAATCTTATTTCCCATTCTAATATGATTCTTAGTCTATCTGGTCATTAAGACTTTTTGGATGTAATCCATGTTTGGATTCTGGATTGTGGTCAAATATGAAGTGAAATATTGTTTTTCATATCAGGATTCTTGCCCTGGAATTGGCAGGGAAGAAAGCACCTGAAAGATTCAGGAAAGGCTTCATTAAAATGCTACAGAATCTTCTGTATTTGGAGGTAATTTTATATACTCTGGGCTTGATTGTTCTCATGGTATCAAAAAATTGAGTAAGCAGTCACCTTAACAAAACTATGAATTTTGCAGCATCTATCCTTAAAAGTCCGTGAAACAGAAAGTGATACCTATAGCTTGGCTTGCGTTGATCTTTTCCTACCCAAAACTCTGAAATCCCTGAAAATGCAGCTAGTGAAGGAACAAGATGCTTTTCAGTTCATAGAGAAACTTGGAGATGATAGAGAGAGTTTGAAAAAAATGGTGAATTCTAGTATGAGTATTACCTCATATCAAGGATTTAGTGGTTTTACATTGACATGTCTATCACTTGTTTTGGATATAATAACTGATAGACTTATGGCCTCAATTACCAGCTCCCTTCCACTTTTGGTTGAATTGGATCTTGAAGACCGGCAATGCTCAGAACCAAAATTGCTCCATGACTTGACTAACAGTGGTCTGTTGTTTTTAGGCTCCTGCCGGTACATAACTCATCTCTCAATCGTCAGAAGTAGAGCGAATTATCCAGCTTCGTTTAAACGGATAAATGATGTGGGTGTATTAGTTCTTGCTGAGAGTTGTCCAGGCTTAGAATCTGTAAGACTCGGTGGATTCAATAAAGTTACCGATGCTGGGTTTTCATCACTCGTGCACTCGTGCCGCAATTTGAAGAAGCTGGAAATTCGCAATGCACCATTGTTGTCAGACTTGGCATTTCATGACATGATTGGTGCTGTGTCCCCTCTTGTTGAGTTGAAATTGGCATCATGTAACCTGATTACTAGTGAAGCTGTAGCAGCGCTGGCCTCATCTTGTACTTTGGAAATGCTAGATACATACAATTGCAGGAGCATTGCTAACCCCTGCCTTGACTATATATCACGCCTCAGTAAACTGACCTCCATAAATCTCGGAGGTGCTGACATAACAGATAGTGGTCTCGGTGCTCTGAGTAAAGGTGATCTACCAATAACTAATTTATGTCTGCGAGGATGTACAAGAGTGACAGACAGGGGAATTATCCGGCTACTCAATGACGGCATTAGAATCAAGAAGAAATTATCTTCTCTAGATATTGGCTACATGCCAGGAATATCAGATAGAGCTATTAATGCAGTTATTTCATGCTCTGACGCCCTTACTGAGCTACGCATGAGAAGCTGCTTTCATGTGACGAATGAATGTTTTCACATTTTGGCTTCAGGTGGAAGTAATCTCCTCCGGAGACTTGATATAAGTCACTGTGTGGGATTCTCCCACGGGTTGGTCGAGTTACTAGAGCAAGGGCATTTATTTCGTGGTTTACGGTGGCTTGGGGTTAGTGGTACTTATTTGGTGAAGAGTGGTGATTTTGGTGGAATGCGGCCTTGCCTTATTGTTTGTTTCGACGGTTGTGAAGTTGGATGTCACGACGGCTGGCAATTCCATTCCAGAAGAATGAAGAAATGCAAGGCAAGACACCTGTGAAATGATCATCTTCATCTTTGTGTGTTTTAACTGTTTGTATTATCTTTATGCTGGAAACTTATATAGGGTTTTGAGGGGAATCTGTTTCATCCTTATTCAACCCGATTCCAGTTCAATGTGTTTTCGTCACTAAATTAATATAAATTATTTATTTATTTATTTTTTTGATGAAAAGTGAACGTGGCAAAATTCTTTCATAGAACCCAGGAGACCACAAGTATGTATGTAATTGATAGGATGGTTTTTACTTCTCCAAACAATGTCGTACAAAAACATATAGGAATACAACATTTGAAGTTCGATCTTGGGATAAGCTGGCTTCTTTTATACATTATACATTTCTTGTGAAAAATATTCCATCTTCGAAATCATCATCATCATGTTTCATGTACAAGAAACAAGTAAGCGCTAGATTACATTTATGGTCACTGTGGGAATAGCAATCATCGCCATAAATCTAAGCTCAAACGAACAAGGCTTAAGAAAGACGACTCCCTTCACTTCACCTTCTGATGCAAAATCCCAGGGCAAAATTGGTTCCCTCGCCTCACACACAGACCAAATGTTGATTGCATTTTGTCATTGATGGCCGTTTGTTATCATATTCAATGACTCGTCTTCTTCATGCAAGTTGACTGACTTCCGACGATACAGTTCGTCTCTGCACAACCCAACCACAAGATTTTAGACAATTAGAAACAAATAGTATCAATTATTTACTGATAAACCTTCGTGGTACGTGTTGAAATATCAAAACATGTAGAACTAGGCATTCTCACAATTTAAACCTGAAGGAAAGGGTAAATGGAGCTTGAGAAACAGAGAGAGAATGAAATATACTGTTAACTAGCAGATACCTGAGACAAGTCCAGATTGAATCATAATAAAGAATTGACACAATTTTGCGTCTTCTCCTTTCTCTCTGACAATCTTCAGTGCGCTTGATCACAGGTAACTGTTTGATTCCCTTTGCCTCCATCAGCTGCTTTGCCATTGCCAGGTCAGTGTCAGGATAACAAATCAAAAGTCCACGTTCTCGCCCTTGATAGCTTATCCCACGAGTGAAGATAGATGAAATAGTGCAAGTATTTACCTGCAAAAGGATTCATCGACAATTATTTCCAAACAGCACACAGATTGGACACGAAAGAGAAGCAACAAACTAAAATTCTTAATCCAGAAAATAGATTTTCATGCGAGATCATTGAGAAAACGACAAGAACATACATCTGCTAAATCACTGCTAGATGATTCACGAAATTTGTTTGCCAACCAGCGTTTGATATCCCCATCCGTCAAGATTCCTTCCAAACAATCTTCATTTTCAACCACAAGAAGACAATTCTGCTGGCCATCACGCATGCAGCTCAGGGCCTCCCTCAGAGTTTGGTTCAGGGAAATTTTTAAGAAGTTGTTTGACATAGCCTGCGAAACCTGATAAAGTAGGGAAAACATCAGATAATATAAGTTCTGTGAAGAAAAGCTCTAAAACAAAAAAAGCAATGAAAAAAAAAGAATCTGCACTAGTTGGCTTCTTTTCATGAATGACTTCCAAAAGAAAAGGCAAAGGACAGACCTTCATATTTTCCAGTAAAATATCAACATCTACTGGTTTATAACTACTGAAGTTTTCAATGACTGAGAGTTCTATATCATTTCTTTCACCAATTCGCTTCCAAGCATCCTCATCTTTGTCTTCACTTGGTGAAACAGCAGAATAACCTAGCGGAGAACTCTTTGTATCTGGAACCTCCGACTCTTTTGGCTGAGTTGTCACAGAGGGCACCCATATTGCTAATCCAACTGCACCCTGTTGGATAAGTAAAAATCAGGGAACTCATCGTAGAATAATACTCGTTAAATAAGCACCAAATATTGGTTTATATCATAGTAAACCATTTGAAGGCCACTTACTAGGCAAACAATCGATAGATAAAGCTTTTAAACATTTATGAGCTCACATGCAGGGCAAAAGATATTGCAGTTTCTGGATATATCACTACTTCGAATTTATGAAATATTGAAATCCATATGGCTGAGTCGAAGTTTTTATTTGTAAATGTGAAATTCTATCATAACTTGGAATTTAGCAGAAGATTTTAGGAAATATTACGACAAACTAATTAAATATTCACTAAAACTGTATCTATGAAAGAGAAAAAAAACAGATAATGAGCTGTAAGACATAGTCAGACAGTAAGTACCATAAAATTCATAATTATTGGATTAAAAAATACTAATACCAAAATTAGAATTTATAGGTTCGAATACATAAGATTAGATGAAATTGTTATCTAAATAATATTGATGCACAGTTAATCAAATTAGAGTAATTCACCAGGTAGTAAGTTATGAATATGCTATACATATGTTTCTCTACCTATCCAACTGTTTGGCCAAGGATGAGATTGTATAGATGGATCCAACCATCATGTTGTTGATACATGCTCGGACCTTCATATGATATTTTAGGGGATATAAAATCAAAAAGGTTTTGAGCAGTCCAATCAAACTGTAACTTTTAAACCTTTTAGCATTTTCAAATGTAGTTTTTTTTACCCTTTTGCATTATTCAATAAGTTGAATTATAAAACTTAAAATAATCGATATTTTTGGACAAATATTGATATTTTCCAACTCTCCACAATAATTCTTTGATATTCAAACAATTTGGACTATAAACACACCCATATTATACATAAACCTATATTACCCAAATGTGCAGTATGCCAGTATACATGATATTTTTGTGATCTTTCAACATTGCTCACATGCTAAGTATAGATAAGCCTTAAGAATATGCAAGACTCCTAACATAAAGCTCTAAAACATGATAAGATTCAAGAGTCATCACAAATGATAATTCCTCAAAGAAATAACTTCATGATACAACAAATGAAACTAATACAGCATTAAACCAACTATACAGAATTCAAACATAAAAAGAAAGACCTAGAGACTGTACCCTTACAAAAACAAAGTTGTGCAACATGAGTTGATTATACTTTATTGCACTTGAATCTAGCAGCATTTTATGAAAGCACGATTTAGAACAGTATCTTCATTGTGAGCAAGATGTTTACCATGAGGGGAAGCAAGATTCTATAATCTCTAGTCAGCTCAAACAGAAGAAGAACCGAGGTTAAAGGTACTGAACAGACTGAAGCTAATGTTGCAGCCATTCCCACCTATATTAGCACTCAAAATGTCAGGTAAAGGAAACAATTCAACTGGGATTTTTAACAAAATTTACATGGAAGAGTCACAGTCAAGCTGAAAGCCACAGAGCATATTACCAGAGCATAGGCCTGCGGCTCAGCAACAGCAGTGTTTCCTGGAATAGCAGTGTTGATAAGCTCACCAGCACAGCCTCCAAACACGGCACCCACAGCAGCACCAATCATCAAACTTGGGGCATATAAGCCACCAACAAGGCCAGATCCCTTACATAGCGCAGTAGCAACAACTTTTGCCGCAGCTAATTGAGCAAGTAGCCAGATTCCTGGAGCTGAAGCAGTCTTTCCAGTACGTAATATTTCATCAACATTGGTGAATCCCCAATATAATATTCCCGGATATTTGAGAGCTATTAAACCAGCTCCTAAACCTCCTAAAGCAGGGCAGACTACATCTGGAAGCCCAAATTTTTCTTTGAGAAACTGAAATGCGTTTGTGAACCAAGCCAACAAGCGAGTGAAAGCCACACTTACAACTCCACATAGCATCCCCAGTATAAGGTACAACGGTAGCTCTGAGCAAATATTTTGAGAATTCAATGGTCAGACATATATCCACATTCAGCACGATACAACAGTTAACAGCTACACAGAAACTGCTCAGAAGTTGGCGGTCAAACTTTTGTTTTACATCAATGACATCTATTATGTGACAGGTCTATGGATTAAATGTCGTCAATGAGATTCTCAGCAGGAGACTACATGTTTTAATGCTGGATAAGATAGAAGCCATTAAGAGTTTAAACTTGTTTTACTTAAATGAGAAAATTTAGCTCATTAATTAACAAGTGTATTCTGATAGTATATGTAACTTACCATGGGAATGCAGCACACAGATCATCTGACAGATTATGAAGTAAAGATAACATGTGAAAATCACGGAATGAGCTGTTATTTAACCGGAGCCACACAACATTGCTTCTGTATGCAAAGGGAAAGTGGTGTAGAATAGTAATACAACATATATAGGTGAATTCGTTTTTTATACCATACGACCAAGGTTCGGATGTTAAATTCAATACAAGCGGCAAGATCAAGAAAAATAGAAAAGAATGTGTTCTTGGATAAACCAATTCATAATGAATATCACATCACAGCTATTCATGAGTAATAACAAAAATTGTCAGACAGCAGACCCAAATATGACTTACAAAAACTAGAATCAGATAAAATACCAGCAGCAGATTTCAAATCATACGTGGGCACTGTGAAAGCCTGTTTCTCTCCAAGAACAGCATTTGATACAGTTGAGGAGACAACTGAGGCCAATATTATCATTGCTGTCGTAAATGGAGGAGAGTTTTCAGCACGGAGAGGCCTCAAAACCGTTTCAATAGCAAAGAAACATCCAGCAACAGCTGCATTGAAACCTGAAATGCATATGGAGAATTAATGGGACTGGTCTACATTAATCAAAATTAGTAAGCAAGAGAGTTAATATCTCCATCTGCATATTCAATAAATACGTTAACAGTGGGTAACAAAGACCAAAATATCATGAAGTTCCAAGAACGACCTCCTTCCCAACCCCAAGAAAGTGTAAAACAAAAAAACAAAAATAGCATCAGCACAAATAGCAGATAAAGGCAATTTAAAATCTGGAATAAGGGCAGATAATCACAGAGAATTCAGAAACATTAATCCATCAACATGACAGAAAAACACAAGATATAGACATGGGGATACCAGAAGCAATTCCAGCAGCCGCACCAGCAGCCACAAGAGCAATTTTCCTTTCTCTATTATTCTCCATCATCACTGAGAATCCATTGGCACAAGATTTTCCGATATCAACACTAGGGCCTTCAGGACCTAAGGAACAACCAGTCCCTAAAGTCACACCAGCCTGGACAGCCTTCACTATGGGGAAGATTGCAGCAAGCAAGTCTAAACCTTGTCCTTGTGAAGAAGTGGATTGCTTTATTTGACCCAGTATCTCTAGAAGGCCATGCAAAACGCCTACAATAACTCCACCCAAGACTGGTATTAAAAGTATACGGTGCCAAGTATCAGCTAGCCTTTGTAGCCGAAGCCATGCAGCACCTTCATTTGGGGTGCCAGCCCATGCCCATTCATGTATCACATGTACCTGAATGAACAAAAAAAATCAGTACCCTAAAAAAAAAAAAATCAGACATCATTTGATATTTATGATGAATATAAGATACGTTCTAATCTACTTACCCTAAGAAACAGAAGATATTTTTGATGACCAGATGAGTGATTCACAATTAATGCTAAGATGCCTGTTTGCGAAGTTTGAACTTCATTCCGCATAATTGTTATGACAAGCTATCCTATCTTAGAAAGCTTTTGCCATCAAATTATTGCCCAGTTATAGCATAACACTGAAATAAAATTCAATAATTTCGACAAAAATAAATCTAGAAAAATGAAAGTTCAGAGAGTACTTCATATCTTTGGAAATCTCATGTGATCGACATCAAGGCACTCCGACTATGGGTCTCATAACAGAGTTGGTGTTAAAAATTGGGACATTGATATCATTTTTTGTACTGTAAGAATTGGGACGGCAGTAAATTATCTTAACAATAACCTCTTGGTTCTGCAAATGAATCAGCAAGCAAAATCCACTAGACTGGATAATCGGAAATTCCCAAACTATCTGGAAATCTTAACATTTTCATATATAATACGCTAAATTCTCTATTCTGTACTAAAAACATTGATCCTATTACTCTTACAAAAAAAAAAAAAACAGGGCATCAATATATATTCTAGTTATAAGCATATCCACCTAACTAACTTACTGCAACAAGCTCATAATGTTGAAGTTCCATAATATAGTACGAGATTTCCCTTAAATGTAATTCCTCTCTCTCATTACTCACGAATCAATATCCACAGCTAAGTAAAACTACCCACCACATTTAGTCAACCAACCCTCCATTTGCAGCCATCTTTTCCTGACTAAGGTGTAAGCTAACAAGTAGTATGAATTGAACATTAGAGGAAACAAATCAGCCAATCCAATAAAAAAGGCTTCAAAATTAGAACTTAAACTAACCCCACGGTTAAAAGAGGCGACACAGAGGCCGGTAGCAACGCCGAGGAGGCAGCCGAGAAGCAGCAACGCCCACTCGGGCGGTGCACCGTCACCGAGGAAATCATCGGCGGCGGCATTAGGGTGATCGGGTGGCGACGGAGAAGAGGGGAGAGAAGAAGAGGAGAGGCGGTGGTGGACACTCAATCGGCGGCCGGAAGCCGTGAGACCGCGATCAAGGCGCTTCAAGAGATCCGACGCGAGGCCGCCGCCCTTACTGCTGCTGCTGCTGTTCCTATTGGTGATGGGAGATTGAGATTGCGCGGGCCCATGCTCCAGATCGTCGTCGGAGCCCAACGAATTGGAGCGCAAAAGAATGGCGCGGTCGTTGTACTCACCTGCCGACGACATATCTGAAGAATGAAGATGACCTCCGGCTCCGGTCTCCTCCTCCTCTTCCGCTTAATGAATTAAAGACAACACGTGCACCACCGCTCCATCAGTCGGGATTTGGGATTGGGACGCGTTTTTCACAGATTTTGCCCGCTTTTCACGCTTTGTTTTCTTATTTCTATCATTCTTTTTTAACTTCTCAACAATCTTAAATCTTTACTTATTTTCCCTAAAAAAAAACAATCTTCATTATTCGTTATTTTCCATTTCTAGTAAACTATTAAACTCCCTCCTCTCCCTCACACTGTCGTAATTCGTATAATATTTTCCAAGTAATACGTGTTAACTAGATAACAAATTTTTTTTGAGCAATTTGTAATAACGAAAGCAACATTTTTGGCTTTCTATTTGAACTCTTGTGTGTTCTAAAAATAAATAAATAAATCCTTTAAAAAAATAAATAAATAAATGAACTCTTATGTAGCATTTTTTATGGGAAGAAGTCAAGATACTTCAATACTTGAAAACCAAGACAAAGTACATAAATTGCTTTCTATTTGGTCATAATATGACAGTTTTTATGGGAAGAAACAATATAAATTGTGAGATTTCAATTCATGCTCTCTAGTCACAATACTCGTTCAACAATTACTCCATGAGCCCACCTAAAAGTATGAAATAGAACTGTAAAAATTGGCCAGACACGAAATCAGATCGAGATACTTGAGATTAGGGCTAGAAAATATAAATTCTTAAAAAAAATAAAATGACTTTTTGTGCCAAAGCTTTGCACTATAAACACAATAGAAAACCTCAAGGAATCTTAAAAGCATCAAGATATGTAGCTTCCGCATTTGAACCTTCCCCAGTAAGAAGCCATCAGATGTACTTATTAGTTACTTTCTCCGTCCTTCAAAAGTGTGGTTCATATTTGATTTGTTGTGAGATATAAAATATTAGTTGAACCATACTAATCTGGACAGAGGGAGTAGTACTTAGTGAACAGGATGTATTGAACTTATTAGGTCATGTAAACAAAATAACAATCTTAATATCTTTTTTGTTCCACCATATAGGTGTGGGATCACTACACCACCAACACCACACAAATGTGAGATCACAAATATACATTGAACCCAAGACCTCTCACTAAGAAGAGACTTGTGATGTCTCAATTAGCCACTTGAGATAGACCTCATTAACCTCACTGTGTATCCATTTTAAACTTATACCATACACTCGAACTCATAATTAAGTATTTTTAATCAAAGCGTGTCACACTTCTCAATTATATGTGTTTTCCTATGAAATAGTATCATGCATCCTTTGATTTTCCCCGAGTATAGTGAATATATGGAGGTTCAAGGTTGACACTTAGACATAGTCAAGAATGAGCTCATAATTAAATTCTAAGTGCATATGAACATTCATAAAATAATTATCTAATTGAATCAATCATCTTCAATCATCATGATTAAGTTACCATCAATTACCTTTGCTTTGAAGTGGTAGTTAAACAATATTTCATTAGATATCAGTTGTAACATCTTCATGGACTACAACGAACTTAAAATTATACATATTGCTTAGTGCACTAAAAAAGATTTAGTATACACTAGTATTATTTGCAAAATCAGCGTTGGTAGTAGTAAATCAAGAAACTATTGGAATCAAGTTGTACGATTTTAGGTAGTATAGAGGATGAAATGGTGATGAATAACAGAGAGTTTATATCTGTAACTTTTTTACCTAACTAACTAACTAACTAGAAAGTAGAAACAGAAGCAAGAAATAATACTAATACATGAACTAATTGTGGACAAAACTGAGGCACCATGCAATTAAACTATGATATCTTGCTCCTCATCCTCACTAACTTAGCCAATGTTTCTTGCGCCGCCAATGTCTGCGCGTGGTTGTGGCCGAGCATCACCGTTCTGATACTGATGCACGTCCTACACAGGTCTTCCCCGCTGTCGAAATGGCCGCCTCTCAGCAGCAGCTTCGCCCTCGTCTCCAGCAGCGTCGCTTTCAGCAACGTCACTTGTTGCCAAACATACTCGTCCACTCTTTGGTTCGACTGCAGGGCCTTTTTCCAGCACAGAGAGCCTCCGCGGCACCAGTCTTGGATCTCCGACACAAAAGACTTCTCGACTTCTTCCAGCACGTTGGTGCACACTTTTAGGAGCTCTAAGGCCGAGCTGCACCTTGAGAAGGTTGAGAAAGCTCGTACTGCTAGAGGAAGAGCCGTTCTTTTGATGAACAAGACCATGTCGATTGCCTTGAGCTGCACTAGTGGGGGTTCGGATTTGAAGCCGAACACGAGGAATGCCGAGGCCCAGAGATGGTCGGATGTTGCCAATGGATTCCCAAGCTTCCTTACTCCTTCAACCGTGGCTTTAGCAATAGCAATAGCAGCACCACCCAACCCCCCATATTTCCATCTTGCAAATGTTTGGGTGATGGGATGAAACTGAATCCAGAATCCCGGCTGCCTGTTGTTAACCTTCCGCGCCAAACCAAGACGGACTAAGACAAGACCCGATTCCTCCTCCTCCCTCCTCCTCCACGACGTTTGGCTACCCGAGCACGAGCAGCAACACAGAGTCAGCTTGAGGCATCTTGTCCATTTCCTCAGCTTGTTTCTAGTTGATGGTACATTATTCGCAGCTGCAGCTAGTAAATTTGTTGGAATAGGCGATGGGGCGAACCACGCTCCCACCTGAAGCATTCTTGAAGCAAGTGGGTTCCTATTTCCATTTCCATTTGTTTGCTGCAAAATAGCACCACAAAATGACAACACTTTGATCAGGAAAGGACTAATAGTTCCACAGAGTTTCAGGTCTTCGTTGCTCAATCCAGTTAACGTCTCCTCCTCCTCCTCCTCCTCGTTGTCGTGTTGGATCTGGTTCAGCGCCTCGAATAGAGCAGAGGGTGCCATGGCAAGTTCAGAGATGAGACAGCCTACAACCCACAACCCAAAACTCGACCTTGCCAGTTTTTCACCAATTTTTTCAAGAAATTCCACCTCTGCAGCAGGATACACATACTCCTTCTTTCGTCTTCCTCTAACCAATGTCATTGCATCGGACAGGGGCAGCGTCTGAAGCTGCATCGGGTCGAAGTTCATCACCCTCGGTAGCCTCGTGGTGATGATGACATGAGTGCCTCCGGTATTCCTAGGTATCAAGTCATGGAGATCCTTGCCTTCCCACCATTCCCTCTCACTTTCAAGATTATCAATGATGAGTAAATAAGGCATGTCCCTAAACACCTCCCTTTTCACCCTTTTGAATGCTTCCGACTCTTGCTCCTCAAAGCTCCGAATCCTCCCTCTTTCCTTCTCCCCATCTGCACTCACATCCAACCCCATGTTCACAGATATGTTGAGTATATTCTGCCTCAAATACCGAGCTTCGCCTCCCACCCACAAAACCATCTTGTACCTCTGAGAGTAGCGATAGGCAAACTCCAATGCTAGCTCCGTCTTCCCAACTCCTGCCGATCCATTTATGCACACAATGCTGTTCTTGTACTTGCCACTTTTCGACGACTTGTTGCTATAATATTTCGACCTCTTCACCGAGCTTCTACTTACTGTATTTGTTTCTTCCAAATTTACCTCCAAACTTATGTACTTGTTGTTGTTGGCACATTCTTGGTCCACACAACCAAAGAATGCAGCTTCAATATCCAAAATCTCTCTCTCCCTCCCAACAAAGAAGTTGTTTCTCGGAAACGGTAGCTCCTGATCACACATATGCATATTATCTGCTACTAGTTCAAGATTTTCTGCAACGCTCTTCCTCCCGAGCTTCGCCCTCAGAATCCCCACAGCTTTGGACACACAGCTTCTCCAATTGCCCGCATTGCTCTCCAACTTGAACTGATGATGAAATTTCATAACTCCATCCAGGGCTTCTTTGCATTCCTTGTTATCGAGACTAGCAGCAATCTCGTTAGCATCCGTGTCGAAAAACAGAGGGATCAAATTCTTCTTCTGACCAAAGAATCTCATCTCCTCCAAGCTCAAATGGTTGAGCAGCGTATAATTTGTCACAATCACAACGCCGTAAGCGACGGAGCAAATAACCCTATCAGCAATCTCGTGGCTCTGATTATCAGCATATTTGGCTCTATCCGCAACAAAAGAAGCTATGCCCTGAACCTCCAGCTCCGATTTCAGCCACTTGCAGAATCTCACCAAATTGGGGCTGTGGCCGTGGAAACCAATGTACACATCGCAGCTCCTCAGCTTCGCATTAATGGAGGAGGCCGGTGAGGCGGAGCCTTTGGCGAAGGAAATGCGTGGTATTGGAAAGGAGAAAGATAGCCGAGGAGCCGGCGGTGGGGTGTAGGAGGTGGTCGGGATGTCGTCGGATTGACAGTGAGAGCCGCCGCTGTAGGAGAGCGGCGGGGAGGAGTGAGTGAGGGTGGTGGCCGGAGTTGGAATATCGTCGGCATTGGCTCTGGGTGAAATGTAAGGCGATTGCAGAGCGGAAACGAATGCTGATGAGGGAGGAGATACGAGCGGAGAGTTGTACGGAGATGATGCAGATGTTACGGTGTTGACCTCCTTCTTGCCGCCCGCGATCTTGATGGTCAGAGAATTCGAATCGACGTTGGAGATTGAGATTTCTTCATCACACACTCCTTCATTCATCTTCTGCTAATCAATGCAGAGGAGTGAGGAGGACCCCTCAAATTTGGTGAAGTAAAACAAAACAACAAAAATGGGTTGTCTTTTTTTTCCACTTATTTTTTTAACAAGAAAATGTTAAATGTTTCAGAGCAGCAGGAGGAGTACCCATACCATATGTTTCAGTAGCATTCACAACAAGTTTGAAAAAATCAGAATGGAACTGAACTTTGGAGTGGATGGCAGGTTGCAATTTAATTGTGACAGAGGACTCATCAGAATCAGAAGATGAATGCAACAGTAAAAAAGACTTTTGAACGAGAGAGAGAGAGAGAGAGAGAGAGAGAGAGATCATATTTTAGCTTCTCTTACATCAACATGTGAATACATACATGAATCATCGTCTTCTTCCACTGTGGGCCTCAGTCAGAGTCAGAACCAGACCCCTCAGCTTTTGTTACTGTTGAAGATCAGAGAAAAATTAGTCTGGAAAAAATAAATATCAATTGAACAAGAAAGAAAGCCTTTTTCCTTGATTTTCCATTAGGATAAAGACGGGTTTTTTTATGACTAAATCTCGAGTATTTTTACCTAAAAATTCATTCACTTTTACCTGGTTTTGTTTTTCACTTTGAAAGCTCAAGAAAGAAGGAAAAGGGTGACCATTAATTCTGTAGTAGTTCCTGGAAGACCATCTGTCTCTTCTCTGTCTCTCTCTTTCTCTCTCATGGACAAGCTGTACATATGGGAGAATCTAAAGTGTAGGTTGGATCTATGAGGTTTTGAACATAAATTATACAAGTAAATGCTTTAAAAGGAGCTGCAGAGTGTAATTAATGTAGCAATATTCCAAGAGCTACTATTTTAATAGAATTTGTCTTGGACTTGGTGATTCATTTTTTGTTTTTTGTGTTGTAGGATTATATGCATTGCATCGCTAATACTAAAATCCATTAATGAAAAACAACAGTGTAATTTAATTTTCTTTTAAATCACGGATGCCAAAGATTAGTCGGAGCGAGCTCTGGGAAATGGCATTGGGGTGAGGAATCATAAATGTTAATGGGGCACTATTTGTAAAGCCTTCAAAAATGGCTACAAAGAATATTTCATTTACTAATATAGTTATATAGGAGTATGAAATGTTTTTGTTTTCTTCCCCTGAAAAATAAAATGAAAATTGAATTTGTGCTCTCTCTCTTTAACTGACTGTGACTGTGTCTGTGTGTAGTCATCCGACACATTTGTGACAAAATTGCTATGGAAATTGGACCAAGACCAGTCCACTATCAATAATTGGTCTTAATCTAATTATCTTCATTCTTCAAACATAAATACTGTAGTTGGAACTTGGAACATTTCCTTAGGGATAAAATGAAAAGTTTTGATTGATGCCTTGACATAATGGGCTTCTAACATTCAAAATCAGGCCCGCATAACAAATTATCCCCACCTTAAGGCCCAACTATCTTTGGGTCGACTTTGGCTAAGCCCTTTATTAAGGATACATTCTCTCCTAATTTTGTTCACTAGCCCCTTTTTGCATAACCACTAATCTTATTTTTGTCCTTACAGCCATGGCAAATTGAAACAGAACCTTCTAATGTGCATCCATTCCTCGTAATAATATCATAATAAAAGAATAACTATTAAATAATTCATGAACTTTTGTAAACTAGAATATTTCAATAATAATATCATAACTTTTTGAAATGTAGCAAATTCAACATTTCTAATTTTGTTAAGTGTTCAAGAAACATTATATTTACTAGTAAAATATTATCGTTTCATAGATAATTTTTGCCAAAAAAATATGATAAATTTGCAACAAATTTAAATGTAATTTATTTAGGACATTCAAATTGATAGTGTTGATAATGTTAGCACACATTGATAGTTGAATTTTTGTGCATGTCATATATTATTGTCTGCCAATATTAAATCATTTTGGAAAGATAAAATCAAATTTAAACACCTAAAAAGAAGTGTGAACTCTAAAGTATCACTGGTATTATTAAGTCCACATCTCCACCATTAAATGAGGCAGACATATCTTACTCCCTAAGTAAAACATGGGCAAATAAATATTTACAAAATTGCAGGCTTGGAAAAGTAGAACAATCAACTTCAAGTATATACCAGGAAAATATACCTAGCAGTAACATCTACCCAAAAGTTGAAACAAAATGCAACAGGTTTGAAACATGATTTACATTACTCCAAAAGCTGGTTGTTCCATTGAATGGAGTATCTATGCATGCTTGCAGTTGCTCGCCCTGAAAAGCTTCGCCTGAAACCTGGAGAACATCGATTGCTGGTAGTGGATCGTCATCTGCAGCTGACCATCATTTGACAATTTTTTTTATTTTCTGTTCACCAAACCATGCTCAAAGCAGTAAGGAAACTGAATTCAACAAGTGCATAACATACCCTTGTAAAAACTGGATGTATGCATGCAAGCTGTGAAGGTGGTACCTCCGTTCCTAAAGAAGATATATGCACTTTCTAAAACCAACACAAGTATCAAGAGAATATATCACAAACTTACAAAGTCCACTGGACAACAATGATGCTCATTTTACTTCATTTTCAACAGTTGTTCACTTTTACATGATTCAATTTAGTCGGAAGTTGACAGATTTTCGGTAATAAGTCGATTTTTCCAGTGGTTATACATCATCCACAACTGTATTAATATATTATCCTGATAGCTGCTTAATCCAGACATGTTAAGAGTAAGAGATGACCATGCATTCCAACTACAAGTGCCCCTTATAATATACTCCATTAAATAACATAGAAACAGAGAACAAGAGAGAGTAGTTTAAACACAAAAAGCCATAGATAATAAATGATAATCCCGACCCAAAATAAATAAGAGACCTAGTCCAGTTCATATTCTTAACAATCATGACATCAAGTCAACATGCATGATTGAAACATGACATCTCCAAATAATTCAAATTCATAACATGCACATAATTAATGAAACCAAATATAACGAAACAAGCTGAAAGTAATGCTAATTTATCACCTGCTCAAGTGATGTAAAGTTGACCGGTTGGTGTTGGTGACCGGATAAGACCATCTTTGGCATGTCTTCCCCTCCTCAATATGTCTACGTACTTGACCAATATTCTTTCGTGAGTTCTTGCCCAGGCTCGATCTATACCTCGCCTTATTTAGGCAATATATATATATAACTATGAAGAGCCTCAAGTGCTTGTTGCTTTTGTTCAACATCGAATCAACTCACGCTTATGCAGAATCAAACAATCTCTCCACTAAAATCCAAACCCAAATCCTCTCACCGCTCCTAATTTCATAATGGAAGTTGCCGCTCCTAATTATCGGCGTGCTGCTGCTGCTGCAAACTCTTCCATTAATTCGAGATCTTAAATCGGCTATCATCATCATGCTCGATTTTCTGATGCCAGGAGGGCGTAGGGAAATAGCCTCGCTACCACGCCCAACCAGTTCTCTGGTAGAACGCTTCATCGTCGGCGGCGAAGTCGTTTAAATCCGCCGGTAGCACTCGCCTGAATCTTCTCTTCATTTTTCAGGTCCTTGTCTACCATTTTCCCCCAAATTATTTCTAAGGTTTTCAATATTTTTCATGGCAAACAGACACACTCCAATTTTTTCAATTAAATTATGCATCTTTTCGAATTTATGGTGTTTAATTAAGTTGATTCAATTTAGATTTTGGGCACTACATTGATGAATTTGGAAATTAATTATAGGGATAAAATTATGAGTTAATTGTATGGAATGTCATTTCAAGTTAGTGAATAATAATAGTTGTCCATCCACTTTATTTGTAGAAATTCTGGCCAACTTTGAGGTAAAGAGACCAAAATACCCTTAATTTCACCTCTCTCTCTTGTTTAAGATCCAGATCCAGATCCAGATCTGGATCTGTGTACTCTCTCTCTTTGTCTTGAGTTCCACGATTCTCTCTCTCAACTACAGATCTGTATTCTCCGGCATGGGCAGCTTTCTGCGGTCGTCTTCTCCGGCAGATCTGTGTATTATCGACTCTTTTCTTTCTCTCTCTTCTATCAGTCACAGCTCGGCAGATCTTAAGAAATTCAGCATGGCCAATCTCTCCGGCGTCGATGCAACTTTCCTTTATTTTGCGGCTTTCTTCTCCGGTCATCATATCATCTCCATCTGAAAATTTGTTCTTTGATGGTGTATTGTAGGTTGTTGGTTTTATGGTTGTAATTTAGCTTTGATCGTAATAATGTATCTTGTATTTTGGAAATTTGCTTGTTTGATGGTTGTATTGTAGATTGATGATTTTTAATCTAAGATATCAACTTTGAATTTAGAGTATTAATTTTAATTGAGTTTTCTAGATCTAGTATGTCATGTTCTTGTCGTATTTTCCAGATCTTGCCGTCATCTTCGTGTATATGTGTTCTTCATGCATTTTTCACATCACCGCGCATCGCGACTTGGCACACCTGGTACGAATGCAACATATTCGTACCAGATGTGCCAAGGCATACCGCGCCTAGACTTGGAACACCTGGTACGAATACACACCATTCGTACCAGGTGTGTCAAGTCTAGGCGCGATATGCCTTGGCACACCTGAATCTAACGTATTCGTACTAGGTGTGCCAAGGCATACCGCGCCTAGACTTGGAACACCTGGTATGAATACACCATTCGTACCAGGTGTGCCAAGTCTAGGCGCGATATGCCTTGGCACACCTGAATGCAACGTATTCATACCAGGTGTGCCAAGGCATACCGCGCCTAGACTTGGTACACCTAGTACGGATACACACCATTCGTACCAGGTGTGCCAAGTTTAAACGCGGTATGCCTTGGCACACCTGGTACGAATACGTTGCATTTGTACCAGGTGTGCCAAGGCATACCGGGATGCTGTTGACCAAAGACGAACACCATCCATGACATTAGATCTGGAATGTGACGCCATGGATTCCGGAGAGAAAGCTGTGAATATGGCCGGATCTGGTGCGGTGGCAGATCTAGAATATGACCGGCAGAATGTGAAAGTTCAAGGCGGCGCGGCGGACTGGACTGGAAGTATGAAGGCGGGGCGGCCGAAGGGAATGGAAGTACGACGATGCGGCGGCGGAATGAAAGTACAACGGCGGCGACGGCAAAATGAAAGTACGACGGCGGCGACGGAAGAAATGAAGAAAAATAGAATTTCTAGAGAGAGAATATTTTGCAGAACACAGAATCTAAAATTTGAAAAATGAAAAATGAAATGTGTAGATGGATGGTTAATAGTGGATCCAAGGACAAATTGGTCCAAATTTCCAAAAGTTGGCCATAATTTCTACAAATAAAGTTGGTGGCCAACTATTAATTTCCACTATCTATATTGGTTATCCCAAATTTTTCCTCTAAAATTATTATGTTATAAATGAAATATAATTAAGGGGATGAGAGAAAAATAAATTCTATGTATAGAATAGAATCACTCAAACTGAGCGACCTTTCTTCTTCCACTCACTCTTCGGGTTAATTATAATTAACTAGCATGTATCCCGTCGAAAATCGACGGGAGTTCATTATTTAATCAAATAAATAAAATTATTAGACACAAATATGCTTGTTAGTTCCGAATTTTTTTTGAGGTGAAAATCTTTAATTACTAATAAAATTCAAGAAAGTTGTTAGTTTCTTTTGTTATATAATTAAAATAGTGAAGTCAGCGGTTACTCACTGTACTAAAAAATTCATGTGAAATTTTTTTATTCAATTATAAATTTAACACATATTTTTTGTGTACTTCATTTTATTCTATTTACCTCCTTAGAAAAGAATTTTATTCCATTTTTAAAATATGAAAAATTAACTTTGTAGTTACCTTACAATCTGTCAAAGATATCATTGTATATGTTGGGAAAATTCTAAAGTTTTGATTTGATTCCAAAACCCAACTGTTCTCCAACCTAGTAGATGATTGTACAAACCTAAGTTAAGTTTTCCAGCTCACTTGTTTGAGCCTTAGATTTTCTAAGTTCACAGGTTTGGAAGCTGAAGACAGAAGAAGACACAGCTGAGTAATCAGCTGGACCCAAAGTCAGCTGAAAGATCTCTTAGCTGAACAGAGCTCCAGAACTGAGCTGAGTCAGACTGACTCAAGAAAAGAAGAATGGATCCAGCCAAGGAGATCCAACTGAGCAGAATAAATTGAGCTGCATCAAAGTCTAAGAAAGACAGCTGAGCTGACCAAAAAGGGAACTAATTCTGAAGACGTCACTTCAAGTCTGTTTACCCATCTTGCTCTAAATTCAAAGTCAAGCTCAAAAGACAGAAATCCCGGTTTCAGAGGAAGTCAATATACCTCGACCAATGAGGGATTGACATCTCAGCATCCTAGAAAGGCGAACCTAGGATCTGACACAGTGATGAAGACAGGTGAAGATACGCTCAACGGCAGATCGACAGATCAGAGAGTAGGTAAGATTCAAACGGGTCCTCCAACGGCTAGTTTGAATCTCTACCTATAAATACCAGTCTTCAACCTCAGAATCAGGCACGAAAAACTCCCCACAAGCTTACAACTTTTCTGAATCTCTCAAGTATTAAAAAGCTCTCCAGCAGTTATCTAACTCCTTAAAAAGAGCACTATAATTCTTAAGTGTTCAATTTCAGAAACTGCTTTAGTTTTTCGTCTGATCAATAGGCTGTAATCATAGTAAATCCAAAGCCTAGATCTGAACGAGTTCATCTTTCAAAGTTCTTCATTGTAAGAACTCGTTCAAAGTTGGAAACCCAAACCCTCCTTTACCCAGAAAAGGTTAGGTTAAGGTTACGCCGTCTCGAAGCGCGAAATTCGAGTGTAAGGTTATTCAGTACCCGAAAACTGAAAAGGTGCAGGCTTCTACAGTGCCCGTAAACTGTTAGAACACAGCTCGAGGAAGAGCTGCGAAGTTACTTGGTACTCGTAAACCAAGTGGTCATCCTTAGTGGATTTACCAGCTAAAACCTGGTCGTGGACGTAGGAGTTTACTCTCCGAACCACGTTAAAATTCTGTGTTCTTTATTGCATTTTTTCAGTCTTTGCTTTATTTCTATTTAAAGAACTAACTGCATTTGCACAGCACAAGTTTTCAAAGCTTCAACTTTCTGGCTGTGTGACCCAGCCAGCTGCATATTTTTCAAACCTGCTTAAACTGAAAACTGAAACTAAGTTTTTCTGAGCTTTTGTAAAAGGAACGAGCTAAGTTTTTCTTTCCACCACATTCCGCACAGCCAGCTAAGTTATCAGTCCAGCTGACCATCTTCTTTAGAAGTCAGTTGAACTCATAACTGAGCTCTCACTCAACTCTGTTTTAACTTGATAAAAGTTTTCAAAAATCCCTCTTCGGTGTATTCACCCCCCCTCTACACCGAAGACCTCGTTCCGGGACCATCAATTGGTATCAGAGCAGTGGTTCAAACGACCGCTGTTTCTGAATCAAGAGATTTGTCTTGAAACTCTGCGTCAGTGGTCAACTGAACAGATCCGTTTTTCAGAAAAACTCATTCTAGTGCATTCTGTACATCTCTTCATGGATTCCTATCTTAACAGGAATCTTCCCACCTTCTCAGTTGATGACTATGCAATCTGGAAATTCAGATTGAAGAGCTTCCTGTGTGCGCATCACGACATGATGTGGGACGTCATTTCAGACGGACCCATCCTTATTTATAAACAAGGAAATGAACTCGTACCTGCTCATGATGGAGGACAACCAGAATACCGGCCAACTCTCAAGCCAAAGAAGGAATACTCTTCAGAAGAGCGAAAGCAAGCTGGACTGGACAGCTTCGCAAGGAACACCATCTCATCAACAGTCTCTAACGCCTACCTGAGTAAAATCATCAAGTGCGAGACAGCCAAAGAGATGTGGGAAATACTTGCCAAGCTATGTGAAGGATCAGAAGAGATCAAAGAAAACAAATTCACAATAGCTTGCAAAAAATTCGACAACTTCAAGCAGCTAGCCAAAGAGTCCATTGAAGCGATGGAGCTAAGGTTCTCAAACATAGTCGTCGAGATAGAGACAATCAGAACTGGGAAGTATACCCAGCGGGAAAAGAATCTAAAGGTTCTTTCAGCTCTTTCAGCTGAATGGAACACTTACAAGGTAGTTCACCAAAGTCGAAGTGACTTGGGTGATCTATCTACAGAAAGGTTGTTCTCACTCTTAAAAGCCAATGAATACAACTTGAAGATCACTCGAAGAATCTTCAAGCGCATGTAATGACGAGAACTCACCCTGACTCCAAAAGAAATAGCTTTCGAGCCAACTGCGAAAAGTCGGCTCATGTCAAGTCACTCGAGTCCTCCAAGAAGAAGAATGACAAAAAGGATATGAGCAAAGAAGGAGCTACTCGAAGAGATTGCCATGTTGGTGAAAAATTATAACGGTACTCAACACCAAAGAAAGCGCAAGTACAAGAAATTCGCCAAGACGTACGAGACAAGTACACGGTGATGAAAAATCACCGACACCTCAAAACGGACAGAGGAAGGCTGCTTCAATTGCAAGGAGCCGGGACACTACAAGCAGGACTGTCCCAAACTGTCTAAGAAAGAAAAAGATCTTCTGAAAGCTAAGGCAGCTGACAGAAGAAGAGCATATATAGCTGATGAAGAGTCCGAGTACGACAAAATAGATGATGATATGCCCTTCTCAGACTCAGAGGAAGATGCACTCATGGCCCGTGATGATCAAGACTGGGATGCTTGCTTCATGGGACAGACTGAAGGACTCGACAATGATGAGGTAACTTCTAAAATTCAGAACATATCTAACCCATCACCATCACACGAACACTCTACGCAGGTCTCTGAATCAGAAGGACAACCTGATTGGAATCTGGTGGAGAAAGTCATGAATGACTTCAAGGATTTACAAGAAATTCTTGATGTCATAATGTGTGAAAATGCTGAGCTGAAGGTAGAACTGAAAAAGAAAGAAGCATCAGAAGCAGCTGATGCTACACAGCTCAACGAGGAAATAGTGTTGCTCAAGGAAAAGTTAGTCAAACAGGATCAGCTGATGAAGGAGTTCTACTATGAGAGAAAGCAGCTGATGGACAATTTGGAAAAATCCACAGCTGAGTCAGACAAAAAGACAGCTGAGATCTTGGAGTTAAAAAGGTCAGAAGAAACACTATCCACAAAGCTGGTAGCACTCATCAAAGCTACATCAACGATGGATGAAATAATCAGCGTACAACGACCCGCAGCATTAAAAACGGGATTGGGTTATGATGGATCTAAGGATCTAACAAATGTTGCAACTACAAGTGGAACGAAGGTAACTTTTGTGAAAGCAAAAGAGAATCCAATTCCAGCCGGACAAAAGATTGAGAAACAGAAAACACAGCAAGGTCCTAGAAGACAAGCTGTAAGGCAACCCCAAGCTCAAATCAGACCACATTGGGTTCAGCAACAACGAAGGAATGACGCTGGACAACATCGACACCAGCATCATCAGCAGCAAGTAGCAAGATATCAACCGAGATATCAGAAAAGATACCCAGCTGGATATCAGTCTTATGATTACCAGCTGGATTATCAAGTCCAGCCGAGATTCCAAGTTAAACAGCAGAGACATAAGCAAAGAAATGCCTCAGCTGGAAATCAACGAAGAACAAAACTATCAAGAAATCAAGCTGAGAGAAGACAGAGATCAAGACCCAGCCAACAGAGTCAAACAAAGAACACAAGGAACGTGTTCATAGACACAGCTGGGAGAATTATCAGATCTAACGATCCAATAAGAGTCATCAAACAAATATGGATCGTAAAGGGATCTCTACCTAACCCATAAGGACCCAATCACAACTGAGGACCTAAATTTTGATTTCTGTGACAGGCTGCAAGAAAAAGATGCATCATAGAGGAATCGGTGAGAACACTGTGGTACTTGGACAGCGGATGCTCAAAACACATGACTCATCTAAAGCATCTACTCCAAGAATACGAAGAGCGTCCAGGTCCTCAAGTAACGTTTGGTGACAACTCCAAAGGTTTAACCAAAGGTTACGGTACATTTGAAACCTACAATGTTAAAATATCTAACGTGTCATATGTACAAGGATTAAAACATAACTTGCTTTCCATTAGTCAATTCTGCGATAATGGTTTTTCTGTCAAGTTCGATGCACAGGGATGTACAGTGAAAAACAGAGAAACCAAGGTGTATTACCGAGAGGAAAAGAGAAACAAATATATACTTTGCCGACCGGAACAATGCCTCCGTACACATGTCTTGTATCAAAAAGCGACAATGAAGTCGGTGGGCATCAGCGCACGGCTGAATCATCTCAACTTCAAGACAATCAACAAGCTGGCACGAAATCAGCTCGCTAATGGAATTCTAGATCAAGTTTATGACAAGAGTCATATTTGCAGTGCTTGTCAACAAGGAAAACAGACAAGGATTTCATTTTCTCTCAAGCCAACGCCCTCAACTGATCGAGTTCTTCAACTCCTTCACATGGATCTTTTTGGTCCAGTAACACCAGCAAGTTTCAACGGCAGGAAATACACTCTGGTCGTAGTGGATGACTTTTCCAGATTCACGTGGGTTTCATTCCTGTATTAGAAAAGTGAAACAAGATCCAAGCTGTCGGCCCTGCTGGAAAGGTTGACGACTCAAAAGGAGTGCAAAATTATCTCAATCAGATCAGACCGAGGAACTGAGTTTCTGAATGAAACCATATATGATTATTGTGAGAGGAACGGAGTACGACATCAAACCTCAGCTGCACGCACACCTCAGCAGAATGGTGTAGCTGAGAGGAGGAACAGAACACTCAAAGAAGCGGCTACCTCAATGTTAGCAAGCTCAGCCATTCCAAAGAAATTCTGGGCTGAAGCTATCAACACAGCTTGCTTCACTCAAAATAAATCTCTACTCACATCCAGACAAGGAAAGACTCCGTACGAGCTATGGAATAACAGGAAACCCTTCATCGGGTATTTCAAGGTTTTCGGGTCTAAATGCCATATCCTAAATAATGGGAAAACCCAGCTGAAGACGTTCGACGCCAAAACTGACCGAGGAGTATTCCTTGGTTACTCAGCTGTAAGTAAAGCTTACAGAGTCTTCAACAGGAGAACACAAACAGTCGAAGTAACCCCTCATGTCACCTTTGATGAAACATCCTTCGAATTCAGAGAGTCGATCAAACAAAGAAACACAGCTGGAACATCATGCTCCGATCCAGCTCAAACAAGATCTCAAGTAATTCGAATCCGGAATCTAGCTGAACCATTGATTTGGGATGATGAACCAGAAGAACCACAAATCAATTCAGCAGAGGCAAATCAACCAGCTGATGATCCAGAGGAATCCCCAATATCAGATCAAGGGGGAATGCCGCCAGCTGGAAATCAAGACCCAACTGATTGCCCAGCTCCCCCTCCAGCTGGATTCACTCAGTCTACGCCTCAAGATCAATCTAACTCTAATCCAAATCAGATCGAGTCTCAGGATATGACTCCAGAACATCTCCAAGCAAGACGTGACTTAGCAACTTCAAACATCAATGAGCTAGAAGAAGAAATTAGAAGAAGACGAAGATGGATCGAAGATCATCCAGCTTCAGCAATCATTGGAGAACCTTCAGACAGAGTTAGAACAAGAAATTCAATTGCTCAAAACCTGACATCAAATCCGCAAGAAGCAAATAATGAAGCTCAAGTCTCAGTAGAGCTAGATCTGACCGTCTACAACGAAGACACAGCTCTCATGGCATGTTATGTAGCTCAAGTTCCAGAGCCTCAAACAATTTTTGAAGCCTTAAAGAGTGTGCCCTGGACAAATGCTATGCAAGAAGAACTGAATGAATTTCTCAGAAATTGTGTCTGGGAACTGGTCGATAGACCAGAAGGAGTCAAAATAATAGGTCTGAAATGGATATTCAAAAACAAGCTGGATACTCTTGGAGTAATAATCAGAAATAAGGCTTGCTTAGTTGCCAAGGGATATACACAGCAAGAAGGAATAGACTTTGAAGAGTCATTTGCTCCAGTAGCAAGATTGGAAGCTATCAGATTATTCCTTGCATACGCAGCACATCACAAATTCAAAGTATATCAAATGGACGCGAAGTGTGCATTCTTGAATGAGGAAATCAGAGAAGATGTCTATGTAGAGCAACCCCCAGGATTTGAAGTAGAAGGAAATAAAGTTTACAAGCTAAAGAAGGCGCTTTATGGTCTGAAGCAAGCACCTCGAGCTTGGTATGACACTCTATCAGGATTTCTAGTATCCAAAGGTTTCAAGAAAGGTTCAGTTGACAGAACCCTCTTCACCATCAAGCTAGGTGAAGATATTTTAGTTGTTCAAATTTATGTGGACGATATCATCTTCGGCTCAAGATCAACTTTCTTATGTGAAAGATTTGGAGAGATGATGTCAAAACAATTCCAAATGTCAATGATGGGAGAAATGAGTTTCTTCCTAGGACTCCAAGTCAAGCAATCAGCAAAAGGAATATTCATAAATCAATCCAAGTACGTGAAAGACTTGATCACCAAATATGGAATTCAATCCAGCAAAACGGTGAAGATCCCTATGAATACAAACTGGAAGATTGAACCTGGAACTGAAGGAAAATCAGTGGATCCCAGCAAATACAGAGAGATAATAGGTTCCCTGTTGTATCTCACAGCTAGCCGCCCAGATATATCATTTGCAGTTGGAGTATGTGCCAGATTTCAAGTTGATCCTAAGGAGGCACATATGCAAGCAGTCAAGAATATTCTCAAATATCTAAAGGGCACTCAGAGCGTTGGGCTGTGGTATCCAGCTGAAGATAATTTGCAGCTGACTGGATACTCAGACTCAGACTATGCTGGAGATCGATTAGACAGAAAATCAACTTCAGGAACATGTCAGTTCCTAGGAAGCAAGTTGATATCTTGGTTTTCAAAGAAGCAGACGTGTGTCGCTACCTCTACAACTGAAGCGGAGTATATGGCAGCTGGAAGCTGCTGCTCTCAAATTCTCTGGCTGAAGCATCAGCTGGATGACTATGAAGTGAAAACTGGTCAAGTTCCAATCTTCTGTGATAGCTCAAGTGCTATTGCAATTTCTGAAAATCCAGTTCTTCACACAAGGTGTAAACACGTTGACGTTAGACATCACTTCATCAGAGATCACGTGGAAAAGAAAGATGTCATTGTTGAGAAAATTCACACAGATATTCAACGAGCTGACATATTAACAAAGCCGCTGATGGAAGCAAGATTCAAAATGCTGTGTGGATTGCTTGGATTGCTTAATCCTGATGAAGAAACTTCATCCAGCTGAGGGGGAATAAGACTCAGCTGGAAACCTTTTGGGATATCAAGATGGAAGAATCCAGACCCAGTCGTTTCGTGAACTCAGTTCAAGAAGGGAAACCAGCTGAGGGGGAATCAAGCTCAGCTGGATAGTTAAACTGAAGGAGTAACTCAACACAAAGAAACACAGCCGAGGTATCAGCTGACTACAAAGTTCAGCTGACAGGTTTGCAGTCTTTCATTTATTTCCCTGAGGAATATGCTATTTAAGGATAAAATTATTTGAATTTAAATTCAAAATTCACAGACATTCCTTAGAAGGATTCGTCAATAAGCCATCCATCAAATCGAATCCCATCGCATTTAATGAAAAGCATGCAGGGTACTGTAGCTGGGGAAAGTCGAGGCAGAAGTCAGAACGTTTTGACTACCTCACGCGCGCGTGACCTACATTCTACATACGCACGTCACTTAACGTGTTGCACAAATCTCTCCCAGCCGCAGATCTTGAATTCAAATCTAAAGATCTCAACCGTTCATCAAGATAGACGGTTGATATATATATATATCAAAGATATGCATATCGTCGCCATATTTACTTATTATCTCTGAAATTTTTCTGCAAATCAAGTTCTTGCTTATCTCTCTGCAAAACTCTTTTCTCTTGTATTCTTCTAACTCTTCAATACAGAAATATACAATGGCACCAAAGAAGATAACCCCAGGAGCGAACCAATCAGAGAACCTCATGTCAAAGCTGCACTTTGAGAGTTGCTTAACTCTCAAGAACTACAAGAACTCGGAGTTCCAAGAGGTGCTGGATCTCATCGAGAAGGCAGACCTACTTCAATGGGCGACGGCGCGTCCGAAGAACATCTTCCGCCGGAAAGTAGCAGAGTTCTTCATGGAGATGACGAACAGAGATGAACGCCTCCGCTCCAACATCACCCTCCAACTCAAAGAAAAGACAGGGCATACAACTCCCTGGGACGTCGACATCAACATCAACCGGATTTTGAACAAGCTGTTCGGATTAAAAACTCTTGGGGACCGCTCCCCAGACAACTACACCAGAGAAGAGATCCAGGCCGAACTGGACCAGATGCTGTTCAAGCCGGAACCCTACAGGGCGAGTATGTCCAAGCTACTGCTCAAGCCCAAATTCAGACTGCTTCTGGATGTGACCCAGAAGTGCATCCTAGGTATTGCTGGATCTCAAGGAGAGATCAACATACCCAAGTTGAAGCCCATGATAGCCATCCTCAGGAATGATCATGTGGATTGGTTCTCCTACTTTATGGGAAAGCTGGAGAAGGAGTCGAAGAAGATTCACTTCGAAGATGACAGCTTCACCAAGTTCAGCTGTAGGGAGACCATCTATTTATGCACCAAGGTGGCGTGCATAATAGAACACTACACAACTGGACGGCAAATCAAGTGGAAAGACACAGAAGAGTTCCCTGTGTCCAAAGTTCTTTTTGAAAAGTAGAGTCAGCTCTCTGACTTGATGAAGAAAGCAGCCCCTGAAGGGAAGAAGAAGATGCAGGAGGCAAAACGACGGACCGCCTCTCCTCTCAACCGGGAAAAGGAAACGATGGAGGAAACTCAGCCAGCTGGATCTCCACCTGCCAAAAAGAAGCTCAAATTTAAGGCAGCCAGCAAGCCGGGCGAGGAGACGAGAGAAGCCGACAAGCCGAGTGCCCGAATGGAGATCGATCGGCGAGAGACAGCTCAGGATTCCTCCTCCAGCACAGATCAAGGAATGGAGTTCGTGATCGCTTCACGAGAAGCTGAGGAACCTAAGATAGTGGTCCCCCACCCTAACCCGGAGGATGCTATTCCACTTCGCCAAATCCTACAAGCATCCTCACAACCCGCTCCAGTTGATCTCACATCATCTGGATCTCCTCCTCAACAACACTCTCTTCTCCTTCCTCCTCAACATCACTCTCTTCTCCTTCCTCCTAATCCTCAGGTACCTTTCCAAGAATCCTCACCTACTTCTTCAATACCTGAAACCACCCATCTTTCAGCACCCAGCTCACCTAAAGAGCCCCATCCAACTGACGCTCATTTGCAGCTGGATGATGAATACCAAGCTGAACCATCAAGCCCTACCTCTTCTTCTGAGGAAATCGAAATCCTCAGTCCCAGAGCCGTTGCACATGCTGCCACAGTCATGAGGATCGAGGACCTCAGACTCCAAGGAATAAAGAGTGCACTGCAACATTATCCCTCTCTTGCCTCGCTCCCTGCTGCTTTAGTCGCTGTAAGCGACTTCAAATTTTATCTGGCTACCAAGATGTCCACTTGGTACGCAAATGAAGAAATGGTGGAGTTCTACACTTTCGACAAGCTTAAAGCCGAAGAAGCAGCTCTGCAGGAGACATTCGGATTTGGAAGTCTTCAGGATGCCTTTGAGCATCAAGACGAGCTGATCCAAATCCTCATTCAGAAGGTTGAACAGGATGAAGTACCACCTTCTGAGGAAGTCATCTCTCGAGCTAACTCCTACCTACACAATCTCAGCTGGATCGTTCCAGTTGAAACTGCCAAGGAAGTTGTTCCTGCCGACACAGCTGAGGCAATGATGATTGAAGAAGAGCCAACTGATGCAACAGTTGAGCCAACCGAAGCTGCCCCACAGAGTCCAATTGCCGAGGACACTCGCTCACTGGTCGAGATCGAGGCAGTAAAACCCATCCAAGCCGAATCCGGGACCCAGACGGATCCTGTTGAGCTTTCTGATGCTATGAAGGACGAGATCGCCAAACAAGTCGAGGAAATCCTTTTTCAGGATAGACTCAAATCAAATGTTGACACTCTCCTGCGTATCACATCTATTGAATGGCAAGTCCAATGTAATGGACAGTCCATTGATGAAGTGCACAGATTCGCCCAGAATCTGCAGGAAAGCTCCAGCAGAGATCTCCAGCAGTCTCTCGTTTCTCAACGTATTGATAATTCAAATCATCTAGAGAAGAGAGTCTCTGAGATCATCTCAAACTTCCAAGCTCCGCTGGAAAGCCGCGTCATCGATTTATCCAGCTAGCTGGACGCTCTCCATCAGCAGACTCTCTCCCACAGAACTGACATCCACCAGCTGTTCAATCTTTACAAAGAACTGGACAATCAGTTCAAAGCTGGAAGCAGCACAACACAGCTCAATCTAGTCACAACAGACAACTCAGCAAAGATTGCGGACATTGACAAAGCCTTGGCCCAGCTGAATGAGACAGTAGTCAACCTCACCTCCACTCTTATTGATAATGCCAAAAAGGGGGAAGGTAATGACAAGAGAAAAACATCAAAGACGGGCAAAGGAAAAGCTGTAGCTGAAGTCCAAGTGATACAGTCAGAGATTGACGAAGTTGTTGCTGAGCTGGATGCAGAAGAACCAGCTGGACGGAAAGGGAAATGGAGCAGAATGATCATCCCTCTGGACAAAGCTAGCGGAGCCACGCCGAACGACTCAATGATATTCATTGGCTCGCAACTTTGTAACTCAAAGCAAAAGCAAGAGATGAAAAGCCTCCAAGAATGAGAAGAAGAAAGAAAGTCTGCTAAATGCCGAAGAGAAGAAGCGACGAGAGGAAAAGAGCAAGCATAAGAGCTGCAAAGAAAAAGTCTCAGATGCCGATGAACTGGAGAAGAGTTGATGAATGGATCCCAGAAGAGCTAAATGACGACTGGGAACATACAAAGTTTGAGTTCATCGAAGATTACTATTATCTGTGAGCTTACCCAAATACGCCCCCAGATGTTGCTTTTATGATGCATCTCAATGAGCTTTTTCATCAAGACAGGATGACGGCAAAAGCATTCTTCAACGTTGCAAATACCGTGAAGATCCAGCTCACTGCTCCCCAGCTGTATCATATCCAGCCTCCGTTGATACCTGGAACTCAGCTTCCTGACAAATCAAAGATTATCGCTGAAGTAAACAGATGGGCGATCATGAGGAAAATTTCCAAGACAAACAACGAAGAAGAATACAGAAAGCTGGAGCAGATGATATTTAACCGATATAGATTAAGAAATGTACGAGCAAATTGGAAGAAGATTGATCAAGAATCAGCGAAGCAATGAGATGAAGACCCAGCTTACTGGGATTTAATTTTGTTTGTTTTCAGTTCGTTAATCCTGTATCTCTTGTAATCATCTTTTGTGGATTAATAAAACTGAAATATTTTGCTCTCAAGCTCACCCTGATGACAATAACTCTTTGTCCAGGCACTGAACTATGAATTTAATCTTCTGCTGAAATCTTTTAAAAACCCACTTTCTCATTTAGGGGGAAGCAGGTTGTTTTTCTCAAGTTAGGTTTTGGCATCATCAAAAAGGGGGAAATTGTTGGGAAAATTCTAAAGTTTTGATTTGATTCCAAAACCCAACTGTTCTCCAACCTAGTAGATGATTGTACAAACCTAAGTTAAGTTTTCCAGCTCACTTGTTTGAGCCTTAGATTTTCTAAGTTCACAGGTTTGGAAGCTGAAGACAGAAGAAGACCCAGCTGAGTAATCAGCTGGACCCAAAGTCAGCTGAAAGATCTCTTAGCTGAACAGAGCTCCAGAACTGAGCTGAGTCAGACTGACTCAAGAAAAGAAGAATGGATCCAGCCAAGGAGATCCAACTGAGCAGAATAAATTGAGCTGCATCAAAGTCTAAGAAAGACAGCTGAGCTGACCAAAAAGGGAACTAACTCTGAAGACGTCACTTCAAGTCAGTTTACCCATCCAGCTCTAAATTCAAAGTCAAGCTCAAAAGACAGAAATTCCGGTTTCAGAGGAAGTCAATATACCTCGACCAATGAGGGATTGACATCTCAGCATCCTAGAAAGGCGAACCTAGGATCTGACACAGTGATGACAGGTGAAGATACGCTCAACGGCAGATCGACAGATCAGAGAGTAGGTAAGATTCAAACGGGTCCTCCAACGGCTAGTTTGAATCTCTACCTATAAATACCAGTCTTCAACCTAAGAATCAGGCACGAAAAACTCCCCACAAGCTTACAACTTTTCTGAATCTCTCAAGTATTAAAAAGCTCTCCAGCAGTTATCTAACTCCTTAAAAAGAGCACTTATATTCTTAAGTGTTCAATTTCAGAAACTGCTTTAGTTTTTCGTCTGATCAATAGGCTGTAATCATAGTAAATCCAAAGCCTAGATCTGAACGAGTTCATCTTTCAAAGTTCTTCATTGTAAGAACTCGTTCAAAGTTGGAAACCCAAACCCTCCTTTACCCAGAAAAGGTTAGGTTAAGGTTACGCCGTCTCGAAGCGCGAAATTCGAGTGTAAGGTTATTCAGTACCCGAAAACTGAAAAGGTGCAGGCTTCTACAGTGCCCGTAAACTGTTAGAACACAGCTCGAGGAAGAGCTGCGAAGTTACTTGGTACTCGTAAACCAAGTGGTCATCCTTAGTGGATTTACCAGCTAAAACCTGGTCGTGGACGTAGGAGTTTACTCTCCGAACTACGTTAAAATTCTGTGTTCTTTATTGCATTTTTTCAGTCTTTGCTTTATTTCTATTTAAAGAACTAACTGCATTTGCACAGCACAAGTTTTCAAAGCTTCAACTTTCTGGCTATGTGACCCAGCCAGCTGCATATTTTTCAAACCTGCTTAAACTGAAAACTGAAACTAAGTTTTTCTGAGCTTTTGTAAAAGGAACGAGCTAAGTTTTTCTTTCCACCACATTCCGCACAGCCAGCTAAGTTATCAGTCCAGCTGACCATCTTCTTTAGAAGTCAGTTGAACTCATAACTGAGCTCTCACTCAACTTTATTTTAACTTGATAAAAGTTTTCAAAAATCCCTCTTCGGTGTATTCACCCCCCCTCTACACCGAAGACCTCGTTCCGGGACCATCAGTATACTATGTTAATTATTGTGTACGTTTGATCATTTCTTCACAAATTAAAATTTTGAGATATCTTTCGCTATTGTACTCATGAGATTGCAATGATTATTGATCATGCTTAGCTTTGATCATCTCGTCCCACATTAATTGTTGTAATACTTATGGAAAAATTATTTATTTGCCCAAAATTAATTTTTATTAGGTCAAATTAAATAAGAAACTATTTTTGTTGGAAATATAGAACTTTTTATATATGTTCTCCGATAAGTGAAGATCACTACAAATTTAACGTGGAATTCAAGAATATTAAATATTAAATACCAAATAATATTGCTTTTCGAACAATTCGAATAGATAAAGTATGCCTGTGTGGCGAGAATTCGAATATGTTATGCTTTATAAATATATATATATAGTTGCAACTTAATAATTGGGCAAATAATATTTTTTTAAATATAGTTTTAAAAATCTTGGCAAATATTTTCTTCTATATTTTTTTATATTTACACCAACTTTATAATTTGTCAAATTAAACAAATTAATATTGGCAACTTAATAAATTGCCAAGTCATTTTTTTATTAAAATAAAAATTATTTATTTGGCCAACTAATTGATTGGCCAAATTAATTAAATGTGCAAAACAATTGATTTTTATTTATATTGATTTTTCAAGAGTGTGATCTTTTTGAAAAACGATGTGAGATATGTAGAAATTTATTAAAATATAACACTTTATTTAAATAAATAAATACTATACTACACTAATATATAGATAGATTGATTTTTTTTAACCTAAATTAGATAAAGTAACAATATATGCATTTATTCATAAATAATTACCTACATCCCTCTTAAAAAAAATACGTACATCGTACTCTTAGCAAGATTTTATTTATAATTTCATTGTAATTACATGCGCACCACGTAGAACCTCGAATTAAGGGGAATGCTCGAATGCGTAATCGTTTTAATAATATAAAGATAGATTTTACTATACATTTTGTATAAATGGACTTATTTATTTGGCCAATTAATTTGACCAAAAATTTAATAATTGACCAAATTAAGTCAATAAAAATAAAATTATTTATTTGACTAACTAATTAATTGGCCAAATTAAATTGGTTGATCAAAAAAATTGTGGGATGGAAAAATACATATTGATTTGGAGTATTTATATAAGTTCTCAAAGAATGAAGTCTTATTGAAAAACGTTGTGGGATAAAGTTTTTTATACTAATTATAATAAAAAGATACAAATTAATTTTTTTGAAAATTATAAATATAATATATATATATATAGACACACTATAATTTATATAATAAATTTATATTAATGGTTAGCTATTCTAGGAAAATCCATTAACGTTTTAAAATATTCTATATTTTAGAAATATTTTAATGCCATCTATATTTATGGAAGTTTTAATAATATGAAATACTAAATAATATAATATATGAATAAAAAATATTTAAAATGACAATATAAGATAAATAGGAATACCGAATGGAGAGAGCGCCACGTAGGATCCCGAATCAAGGGAGGTCTCGAATCCGCAATCGTTTTAATAATATATGGATGGAGGCTATAAGGATAATAATCTATTTTCTTATTAGGTCCTCGCCTCTAACAGATTACTGATTACAATTTTTTTTTTTTTTCTACTTTTCTTATTGGTGTTTTCTCAATATATATATATATATATATATATATAGTTTGAGTGAAGTTGAGTAGGACCCACTAAGGGTATCTACTATACGGCGGTCTCTCGGCTCGGTTGCTGGCAGGGCGATCGTCCCATCCGACCGCCCCCCCCGATCGCACCCCGTTGTAGCGACCTACCCGGTCTCACCCCAGGTCGCACTTGCGACCGAGCAAGCGACCTGGAGTTTTGATTATTTAATTAATTATTTTTGTATTTTAATAAAAAAAATTAAGCAACGGTCGAAAACGGCTATTTTTTTTTCCATATTTTCTACCTATAAAAACCACATCTTATTACACTTCAAATCACACGTTTTCTACCTACAATCTCTATCTTCTTCCATTTCTATCTTCTTCCATTTTATTTCACAAATTAATCAAAAAATGGGTGACAAAGATGCTCAATGCAACAATTGGTTTGGGTATCAACAACCCCCGGGTTTCCATATATGCAAAATTCCCCGCAATCCAACGAATATCCACCCCTCAATTCAATCCCGCAACGTCAACTATTCTTGCCATTGCCCTTTCCCTCGCCCGGATTTCAACCTTACTCCGGCTACGGTTTTCAACCTTTCTCCTCCTCGCCCGGTGGCAGTTTTTAAACTTTTTCCTCCTCGCCCGGTGGCAGTTTTCAACCTTTCTCCACGCCGCCCGGTGGCGGCTTTCAACCTTTCTCCACGCCGGCCGGTGCATATCGGCAGTTTCAATCTTTCAACTTGAACGACGACGACGATGATGAGCAAGAAGAAGAGGAGCAAAATTCTCCTCCGCCGTCGCCGCCTCCAACAAAGGGGAAGGGGACACTACAAGAAATTGAACTTTTAGCCCACATACAAATGTGGTTAATTGTTAGATTATGTGTAGGTATATAGTTTTGCCCATACATAATGCAAATGTCGACATGTGTCGCTATAATTCTGCAGCAAAAGAGTTTTACCCACATATATATGTGTGGACGAATCATCAAGTATTACCTACACATATATATGTCATTGAAAGTGTCTATTATGTGTAGATAAATATGTTTTTGCCGTAATTTAATGATGACGGGGAAATTACGTGGATAATGACATGTCATTCATTATTGACACGTGACAATTTGTATGTGTAGGTAAATGTTACTCCCTCCGTCCCGCCATAAGTGGCCACATTTTCTTATTGGGCTGTCCCATCATAAGTGGCCACTTTCCTAATATGGAAACACCATCTCTCACACAAAAGATGTGGGCTCCACCACTTTTTATTTTTTTACCCTTTAAACACTCTCCTCCTAAATACCCGTGCCCAAAAGAAAGTAGTCACTTATCATGGGACGGAGGGAGTATAACTTATGTGTGGATAATAATTTTTCCAATAAAAAATTAGTATTATAATATTAGGAAAAATATTATTATTTTTAAATTGAATATTAAAGAAAATATTATTATTTGTGGATGTTAATACATTTAATTGAGGGTAAAATATTTATTATCAAAGTATTTTTTTATTTTTTGCATTTTTATTTCACAATATGGTATGTAATATCAAAAATTAATTATAAATACGAAGAACACATGAAAATGTAATAGGATTATAGCATAGAATTTTTACTAAATAATATTCCATAAAATCAAAGTACATATCTATATGTCAACTACAAACACTTCTAAACATTTAAATAATTAAGGTGGCAAAATCTACTATATGTCTTGTAGATACCAAAGACTTCAACATTTTATATTTTTAATGCTTTACATAATAGTTTTATTAAGGTGGCAAAATCCACTATTACTCTAATTTTCATATTTTTAAAGCTTTACATAATAGTTTTATTAGCAATTATGCAAGAACTACAATTTAATTTTATAATTAACTATCATGATATCCTAATAATTTTTGTAATTAAAAAATAAAAATAATTATTCATAACTAAACTTGTCTTCCTTATGCGTCCAAGGATCAAATTTAAATAACTAGATCTTCTTTAATAATATAATATTACAATTATCAAGATGAGAAATAAATATCTATTAATATATAAAAAGAGAGTTTTTAACGGTAACTTTTTCCCGGCAATTTTTGAATTGTACTATAATTTTTCAAAATCTTGAACTTATCCTGTGTAAATTCATAACAATAAAAAACCGTCCATTACTATTCTAATATCCCACCACTACTTTATTTTATAATATTGTAATTATAAATTAGATAAACACTAAAGAATTCCAATAAAAAAAAAAAACCGTCCCACTATGTCCCACCACTACTATTATGATATTATTCTTTAAATCAACAAATTAAAAAACCGTCTCCCCTCACGTTAGGAACTTAGGATAAACAATTTTTTTTTATCATCGGCAATCTTCTATAGTTAAGGAAAATTCCCACTTTCTCTCTGATTCTGTCATCTCCTCAAAATCTTAAATGTATTTTCTTTAAAATTTCTCTCACGTGACTTTTGAAGCCGTGATTCAGAATTAGTTTGATCAATTAATTTGTTTTCTACTTTATTTAACCTTTTCTTTGTTCGCTTCGATTCTCTTCCGAAAAGAAAATAGCATTGTTTTGCTAAGGATGGAAAACATGCATGGTAAAGTAATGTCGTGTATAACTTAATAACTCATTCGTTGCAGCAATTACATCTCACATCTCCTTAGTAACTACCATCGTTTAATGTTTGTGCTTCAAAGCTTTCCGAAGATGGTGCAAATGGAGATTGCGATGAAAGAAATTCCGGCTAGCAAAGTCGTAGAGGATGGAGATGCAATTTTCAGCACAAGGTAGAGAAATTTCAGTTTTGATTCCTAATCTTTTCAATTTTTTTGGTTGAAAATGTCGATTTCTCTAGGAGGATTCATGGTAGTCATAGTTATATGAAAACATACGGGGATTTATTCTTCTATTGTTGTTGATATTGAAACTTCCAATTTTCCCAACATTTTCGTTAGACGAGGAAGAGTTTCTTCAGATTTGTCCTTGTGGAGTGGTGAGTTGTTTCTAAATCTTGCATTTAGTTTTTTCGTGGTGGTTTTGTCTGTTAGGATATCAGCATATGCATGCAATTGCATGATATTTATCCTCTTCTTTGACGAGAATGGTTTGAGTCGATTATCTATTTTGTTGAGCAAGTTTTATTGCTTTGAATTTGATAGGATTAAGTGATCATTTGTGTTTTCAGACTTTGTACGTATCAATTTAATTCTTCAATGTATTGAAGATTATAGTGTTTAATATTGACTATTATTTTTGACTTGCGCTTTTCTTAATTTCAGATTATTGGTGTGAGTTGATTGGAATCATCACATGGCTCTCTCTACCCTTCCTTTCATGTCTCTTAACTCGGACAGTCATGTGCATACCCATATATATATATATATAGGGTTCAGGTAGAAACTAATTATATAGTGAAACCTAGAACCTTTTATATACCGTTGATTAATACCTAATCAATGGTGAAAGATGGTGACATGTGTCAATATACTATACTAGTTTTAATTTATTTGTATTAGTTATGATGGCTATAAGGTTAATTTAGTAAAATTGGAAGAAATTAATCCCACGATGCATGGTTGACGAGCGAGATTTATGGGAATGGGATATCATACAATCACAACAATTTATTTATTTTTATTTTTAATTTCTGGTTGAATTTGAAAATAAAAGTGATGATACTATACCTGAATATAATACTACATACTTTTTTTTGAAAGCAATATAATATTACACACTTAATAGTATTTATTTATTATGCATGTGTGTAATACAGGTGATGCGCATATTAAGATTGTTGTGTTTATGCATTAAGAACAACATAATTATGCATTATCAATATACATTTATGCATAATGATTTTATATGCGAATAATTGAAGTTAAGCACATTTTAGACTATTTTTTGAGTACATATATGTAATGCATATTTTTTGTTTATGCATATACAGAAATATAATTATGCATAATTCAAAGTGCATAATACATACTTTTGTTCCCAATGTGTAAAGTTTTCTTCTGATTATGCATTAATAAGAACATAATTATGCATGATCAAAATTGATTAATTAATTATACCAAATAGGTGAGAAACACGACATACAAAATGATGCTCTAAAACCAGAAAAATAGACAGAAAAGAGTAAATTAAAGATGAAACAAAAAAAAAGGAAAGAAAGACGTGACGGAGGAAAGGAATAAGGTAACAAAATGCAAAAGATTTAATCAAATCCAATAATCAAGGGATTGACAGTTACAAAAATAAATTAAAGACAAGACAACCCTTTTTATATCGAAATAATATGGAATAATTAATATAAAAATTAATTGATCTACAACCATTGATTAACTAAGATCTACGGTTTAAAAAAGTTTCTATATTTTACGGGGGAATTAGTTTCTATTTGATCTCCCCCTATATATATATATATATATATATATATATATATATATATATAGTTTTGCTCCTTCACATTTGGGGATATGATTATGAAAAATGACCTCAATGGCTTTCCAAATAATTATCCTCTATGAATTTGAAATGTAGCTAATGAAATAGTAATATCCGACCACGTGTTTTAACCTAAGGTGTGATGCAGGAGACAAGACATACAACTGCTTTAAAAGGAACCTCTGTAACGACTTTCATCATTTACAGTGTCAAGTCGTGCATCGCACGTGGGTTAAAACTAGTATCAAATAAAATTAAACTAACAAAAAGCAATAAATTTGTAAAATGACAAACATTTTTCTTTTCATGATTAGTAAGAACTTGTAATAAAAACGCATCTCCAAAATTGTAAAACGACAAAATATTTTTCTTTTCATGATTAGTGAGAACTAATAAATTTGTTATTTTAATTGATCCTAATTGAATTTACTTAAAATAGCTAGACTCAGTACTTTTCTTTATTAACAATTGCACATCACAAATATTAAAATTATTTGTACTATTACCTAATACTAGTAAATAACTTCATATATTGTCTCTACTAACATAATAACTTAGTAATTTAGAGGACATATATGCTTATATGAAATTGCAAATTATATAATTGTGAAGAGATTTAGTTGCAAAAGGATTTAATGTATCTTATCAATCCTAAAATATTGTAACAGATTTATTTGGTATTTTTTTCCTCTTTCCCCCATTTTTAGAGTAAAATCTGATATTGCTTTAAATATAATTAAGAATTGATTAAAAATAATTAATTTGAACAAGATATACTAATTAAAAGTATTGATTGCGTGTATTTAAATTTCTATGGTTGACGAATACTTTTTATTAATTTTCCTAGCATAACAAAGTCTAAAAGAAATACGGTTAACTAAAAAAATTTAATACAAAATATATAAGTTGCTAAATATGTGTGCTTACTCTTATTATATCAATAATTAATAATTATAAAAGATCATTAACCACACATAGGTAATTGATAATTGTGTGTGGCTAATAAATTTTATTAATCTTCACGTAGGCGTAAGAAAGTCGGAAGGAAATATGGTTAAATTGAAAAGATTAAATAAATTAATGGCCAAAATATAAGTGTGGTTAAATATATTTCATCACGCTTATTAAATGTCAATAATTTATGAAAATAAAAGGTCTTTAACCACACATACATAAATTGATAATTATTTGTGGCTAATAATTTTTTTAACTCGCCACGTAGACACAACAAATTTTAAAATAAATTTGGTTAAATAGAAAATAAAATAAAATTTTAAGGTTAAAATAAAAATGTGACTAAAACATTTTTGCCACACTTATTAAATGTGTCAATTATTCCAACGACGAATTAGAGTGTCTCGCCCGGTGCTACGTGGACATCGGTCTTGACCCCGTCGTCGCCAATAATCAGAAGTTAGGCGAATTTTGGCAAAAAAATTGAAAGGCGCTACAACAACATACGGCCTGAGGATACACCGGCGAGGGATTCCGAACATCTTTGGCAGGCGTGGAAATGCGCAAAGAAGAAAATTGGTATATTCAATGCAGAATACGTAAAAGTACAGAGGGCGAATGGAAGCGGGCAAAACGACCTCGATCTCATCCACGTGGCTGAGGATACCTTCTACAGGGAAACGGGGAAGAATTTCAATAAACATAAGCTATGGGCAGTAGTCAAAGATCTGTCCAACTTCATCAATCCAGATGTCGCGACACAACCGACGAAAAGAACGAAGAATCGAGAGAACAGGACCTACACAAGCCATTTGAGCAATCCCAGCTATCCGAGCAAACCGAGCAATGCTGAATCTGCAAACGATGAGTCTTCGAGGATTTCCCGACCGCTGGGACAAAAGTCGGCCAAAAAAAGAAAGGGAAAGGGCAAGGTCGTCGAAGTCGAAGACCTCTAGCTCATCACTCAAGAAATTAGAGAGATGAGACATGCATCTGAATTAGCGACCGCCTACGATATCTACACGAGGCCAACGAAAGATATGGACCCGAAGGTATTGGAAAATCACCGCAAAGTTTGTAGGATGCTCGAGAAGAAATTTGGTTTTAGTTCTTAATTATTTCGTAGTATTTAATTTTTCGTTTTTAAATTCCAAATTGTATTGTAATTTTTCAATGTTTCAATACAATTTAGTTATTTCTTAATTATTTCGTAATATTTTAATTATGATTATTTTTATTAATCAAAATAAATATAAAACATAGAAATAATATTAAAATATAATTAAAATAATGAGAGATATGGATGAGAGACCGGGGTGAGAGACCGGTCCCATAATGGACGATTTAGAGACCGGTCTCTCAACCTTTCTGATCCCACAAAAAGTGCACAAAATATACTAAAATATTGAGAGACCTACCTTTGGGTAGGTCTCACATAGTGGGTGCTCTCTAAGTAAAGGAAAAATTGTAAACAATAATCTGTTAGAGGGGAGTGACCAATAAGAAAATAGAAAATTAAAAAATAAAAAATTAACGGTGTTGTTAGTCAAATTATAGAAAGTAAAAGAATAGAAAATAAAAAAAAATAAAAAATTGTTAACAGTGTTAGTCATCTATTAGAGGCGAGGGGTTTTTGCACTATTTATGGTACATTGGAGTGTTGACAGCTCCAACTAAAAATATAGAAAGGTAAATATGATAAGAGGGTATATGTTAGGATTGTATTTTGTTACTTCTCCTTATATTAATTTAAGCCTAACCCCAAATAAGCCCAGCCCTCTAGAAAAAACCTAAGCCCAGCCCAAAAATTAAAACAAAGCTGCTGAATGAATATTTTTGTTCCATTGAAAACAGAATATGCTTGAATACAACTTATGTCACATAAAGAACAATTTGAATAAATTGATGCTAATATATTTGTGAGTAACTAAGCGTCTAATATTCCCTTCAAAAAAACAAACAACAAAAACTAAGCGTCTAATATTCATCCTTTTTCCCCACCGCACTTTTAGATCTCATCCGCCTTTAATATTGACTGTTATCATCATCAGCCTGATACGTCGATTTTCCGAGGCAAAAAATGTGCTTTTTAGGCACCAAAATGTCAAGTATCAAATATTAGGACATTAGTGGGAGGGAATACACTTAAACGTTGAAACAATATCGTCTGCGGCTCTGCTCCCTTCATCTACGGTAAGTGTATTACTCCCTCCGTCCCCAAAAGTGTGGTCCAAATTTGATTATATGTGAGTTATAAAATATTAATTGAACCATACTTTTGGGGGACGGAGAAAGTACAATTTTCTTTTGCGTACGTTCACAAAGAATGTATCACTTTACTTTTTGAATCAATACCCCACACACATTCTTTATTTTAAATCGAAGCTCATAACAATTTATTATGGTGGGTCCATTTCTTCACTGAAAAGCAATCTACTAATAATTTATTAAGACTTGTGTCAAATCCAACGTGATATACTTATCGTGGACGGGGAGAGTAAAATTTTCTCATCGAATTTTCTGTCACGTCCCTCCAAGCTAGGGATATAAAAACTGAAATGACGTCCCAAAATAAAAGTAATATGAATAATTATAACGACAAATTGGTAAGCTTTACAACGAAGGCAGGCATGCGCCATGACAGATTACAAATTGTCATTTTTGAAAGAAATGGGCTCTATACAACTTCATAAGCCCCCACTACAAAAAGAAACTACCCTTTTTATCAATCAACCTCTTTCGAGACCAACATTGTTCTTCTTTTTTACTCCCATCTCATGCAGAGTCGAGCCTACTTGACAGTTATTCATAAAAGAGTTTTTTGAAAATCTAGTGGCTAATTTCATAGTGCATGACATACACTGCATGAACGGTTCGAATTCAGTCACATGCGAACGTAGTAAAAAAATTGTTTGCTTTTATAAATCGATTATGTTCAAAAAAAAATATTGATTTTCCATTAAATTCATTTCATTTAAATATTATCATAACATTTAGTTTTTTTTTCCTGCCATTGTAATTAATTTGTGAAGAATAATATGAAACAAGTTATTCGATGTTGATGTATCAAGATGAGTTCAATAATATTAATTACTGATGTGTCGCTATTTCATACTCGACATATTTAAATAAAATAAGATAAATCGAGGGATCAGCAAAATCGTTGATGTGCCACTATCTTATACTTGACTGATCTGAAACAAATAAGATACTCCCTCCGTCCACGATAAATTTGCCACAATTTTCTTTTTGGTCCGTCCACAAAAAATTTGCCACATCCATTTATAGTAATAGACCCCACACACCTCACTTACTTTTCCACTCACAACACAATTTAAAACTATATAAAAGTAGGACCATTATTCCACTCACAATACAATCAACCAATAAATTATTAAAACCCGTGTCATCCACAATGTGACAAATTTATTGTGTACGGAGGGAGTATATTGATTTATAAACGATGTAGCTAGTGAATTTATACTAGTATAGTATATATAATGAGATAATAATATATCTACAAGATCAAATATCAAGTACCCTGGTGTAGCTAGCATAAATGATTGTGGAAATTGGGGTTCTTAACTGTTAGAAAATAAGAAAATCAAAATTGAATTTTAAAGTCAAAATTGTGCCTCCTCTTTCAACTGTCACTTTATTTTACATTCTTTCTTTTTCTTTCCATGAATGTTGTGATGATGTGGCCGGAGTGTTTTGCTCAAACAAATCCAGATTTCGATTTGTCTAATATATCACCAATTGTAATGTAGATTTTTATTGAAATTCGAGGGTTTTTTTTTTTTTTTGAGATCAAAGTAAGTAATATATATATATATATATAGATATTAATTTCGAGGTTTTTAAATATAATAATTGACCAAATTTATTGTTTGTGGGATTATGTTCACAAAATTATTTTTTTGTTACAAATCCCGGTCAAAATAAGCAAATCATGTAATTAGTTTCAGGATTATGCAAATCACAAATATTCTTTTTTTTTTAAATCACATATATTCATGTGTCGATCGATTATGCAATAGATATACACACGATATGGTGACGCGAACTCTATTATAATCACATGATGATTTAAAACTATTTATACTAGTGTGTATCCCGTCAAAAATCGACGGCGAACTACATTATTAAAATATATTAATAGGTTGTTTCTTCGATTTTATTGTACTTCCTTAACAAATATTTTTATTTTTATTATTATTTTGCAATATATAAGCATGAACATTAAAAATAATTTAATATTATTTCGGAGTGATAATATTTCGATAATTGATCAAAAAAAGTGTTTCTTTTATTTTATTTCACTTTCTTTAGTTGCAAGAAATCAAACTATTTTTTTTACTTCACAATCTGTCAAATATTTCATTATATACATCGTTAATTGTTGTGTACGTATGATCATCTCGTCACAAAGTTAAATTTCAAGAATTATCCCTATATGTATATATATATATATATATATATATATATATATATATACAAATCCAAGAATTATAGTTGAGAATACGTATTTTTGAGATTTTTCTTTTATTTATGTCAATTTAAAATTTTGTTAAATTAAACAAATTAATATTGACAACTACATAATTGATCAAATTAAAATTATCAATAAAAATAAAACTATTTATTTGGCCAACAAATTAATTTGCCAAATTATATTAGTTGTGCAAAATAATTGCGGAATGGAAAAATATACATGGATTGTAAGTATTTATATATGTTCTCCAAGAATGAAGTTTTATTAAGAATCAATGTGTGATGAGAAAATCTATATTAAATATACATAGAATAAATGAATAAAAATACTCAAAATAAGGATTAAAGATAAATAAGAATATTGAAATGAGCGAGCGCCATGTAGGACCTCGAATAAGGAGAGGTCTCGAATCCGCAATCGTTTTAATAATATATGGATTACAATACCGATGTGGCCATATTAGCTAATTTTTTTTCCCTAAATAGTTTGTTATTCCTTTTAGGACTAATAGATTTAAAATACACGATTATTACTTTCATTTTGATATTGTACAGTACTTTTAAAACTTGTTTAAAAATACATCAATTTAACTTCTTATTAATTTTGAAACTTTTCACATAAAATTATTTTCTGGCAAAAATCTAGTACTCCCTCTGTCCCGCTGTCAGTGGCTAATTTTTCTTTTTGACTGTCCCGCTACTAGTAGCTCGAATCCAAAATAGCAAAAATTACCCTTTAAAAAATATGGACCCTACCACTTTTCTATTTTTTACATATCCTTCTTAATTCATGTGCCCAAAAAGTTTGAGCCACTAATAACGGGACAAAGGAGTATGACATAGCACTTCAATTTTTGACATGACAGTGACTTGTCTTGATCTAAATGACGTATGCAGCCACATGCATTGACAAGAAATGATGCCTTTTTACTTAAAATGTCTTTCTATATATTGTCGTTTGAAGTAAAACGGCGTCGTTTCTTGTCGATGTAACTGCACTCATTTAATTTAAGATAATAAGTCACTATCATATCAAAATTTGGGCGTTTTGTCATACTTGATTCTTGCTAGAAAATGATTTATGTGAAATTTTCAAAATTAGATTGATGTATTATGACAATTTTTAAAAGTTATGTGCAATACTCATGAGGAAGTAAAAATTATGTATTTTAAACCTATTAATTAGCCTTTCTTTTTATTATAAGTAATATGAATTAACTCACATTTGTAAACGAATCAAGTATTGACATATCATCGTCGAGGGCTATCACTATTATCAGCTATCTACATGACATTTTGTGTGTTTTCTTTTTTATATTTTTATTTCTAATATTAGAACAATACTGCTCTCTTGATTGCCTATAGAAGGCCAGGAACCTAGAAGTTAGAGACCCCTATTTCAAAATGATCAAATTAAATCATACCAATAGTACAAGTCTACATTAAAAAAATATATATTTTCTCCCTCCCAAAAAAAATGTATAATTAAGATTATTTTCGTCCGTCCTTGAAAAGTATATCACATTTATTTTGGATCATCTACCAAATATTTTTGAAATTGTGAGTTCCTTTCTCCACTCAACAAACATCTATCAAACACTTATTAAGTCCCGTGCCATACATTTTTCAGTAGAGAGTATATAATATGCTAATATATATAGAAGTATTTAATATAGACTATATTAATTCAACACAATATTCAAAAAAATTCTCCCTAGATTACTACACCCAACACTAGTTGAGATTTTTAATAAATATTCATTTGGTCAGAAAAAGGAAAATGCCCCTACAATTTTTTACCAAGACCTTTCAACCTACAATAATCTCGTTTAATTAGATATTATATTTATATATTTCATATTATTGTATTAAAGCATCCGATCGACAACAGCTCCACCAAAATATTGGGTAAATGCTTGGATCAGTACTAGTTACTACCACATCAACATACTGCTATCCAACAATCTCCACAATGATTATTATTTTAAATTGCATTATTCATGGACCTCACTATCTTAACTACTAATTTTATTACTAGTAGAGGATTACGTGCGTTGCACGTATAAACTCTCATTTAACATGATTGATTTATTACAAATAAAATATATTTGATGATAATTTTTTAAAGTTATAATATTATTAATTATTTATTATTATCTTCAACAAAATATTATCAAGTATGTGTAAAGAGTAAAAAAAAAATGAAACCAAATTTTTTATACTATATTTTATGTATAATTATCAATATTGTATGGTACTGATAATAATCGTCTGTTATAATAAATTTAATTTAATTACAAACGAAGGGTCATATCTATGCCTATTATAAAAGAACAGAGAGTTTTAGAACCAAAACTCTGGGTATAACAAACTTTATGCTTTAGAGCCAAACATCATTAAAACCTTTATGGATTCACTAATTAATTAAGTGACCTTAGAAGAAATAAAAGTATATAAATATTATATATTTTCGATTACAATGTGGTTAAATTGTTACCATCTTATAAATCTTAAAGGTAATTATTATGATGACTTCAATTACTACAATTATCATAAAAAGAGAGGGTTCTCCATATGTTATTCATACTTCGAAAGTGAAGGGAAGTAATGTTATCAGGAAAAACCTTTTTAGAATTCTCTTCTTAGTTTTCTTGTGTATTGTCATCCAAATACTTTTTGTTTCAACTATATGATGTGGGATAAATTGTAATACCCCGATTTTTCTAATATCGCGCTTAATTAATTAAAATTTTTGCATTCTTAAGTTGTTACAATCAAATATTTTCAAACTCCGGAGACGAGTATCAGATCGAATTATAATATTTAATCTATAATTCGATAAGACTAAATATTATGTATATATTTTCAATAGGCATAATCTGGGCAGACGTTTTCTTTTGTTTTTAGCCCAACGGAGTTAATTAAATTTAAAGCCCAACAGGCTTAATGATAATTAAAAGCCCAATTTTTATTTTTTTTAATTAGAGTCCAACTTAACAAATTAAAATATCAGGGATAAAAATTTATCAGAGATAAATTAATTATCTCAGATAAGATGAAATCATTTGTAATCTTTTAATTTCAATCCTGTCAGATTTAATTCATCATTTTAGCAGCTTCATCACGTAACCCCCATCCTCATCCTTCTTATATCCAAACCACTTCTCATATTCAAACCACAGTATTACATAATCAAAATCATAACAAAAATACGAAGGAAAGGAAGCAGAAGCTTTGCTGGGTTTGGATTCAGTCACAAGATTACAAAAGTAGACAAGGTAAATTCAAGCTATTTCACCATTATTATACCTCTGCTCTAGGAATTCCCAACAAAATATAAACAACGAACAGAGAACAAGAATGATCCCAACTATGAATTTAGTGATGTTCAATAAAATAACCACATACCAGTTTACATCAAATTTAAATTTAGAAACAATCACTGATTACAGTTTTAATTCGAGAACTTAGAAAAAAAAATAGAAAACTGTCATGTTCTTATTTATCTCGAATAATCGAGTCATCGGACTTATGTGGGCAACGGCGCCACAACGGCGAGTGAAGGAAGAGGGCGGCAGCAGTGGAGATGGAGTCTCCGGGCTACTGCCCGCTTGGCCGAAAGGGAGACAGCGGGACTGGCGGTTGCCGGAGGTGGCTGCTGTCCACCTGAGGCAGAACTGGTGGGGTTGCCGAAATCCGGCATCTCACCGGATTTTTATATATAAAAAAAAGAGATTAATTAAATAAAAGTTAATTAATTAAAACTAAAAATAAAATAAAATAAAAGAAAATAGAAGAAGGGTGGCAGAGAGCTTTCCATGGTGGTGGTGGCGTCGAGCCACGGCGCGGCAGAGGTGAAGCTGCTGGCGGCGCGGCACGGCGGCAGGGAGCTGTTGGCGGTCCGCGGCAGGGAGCTGTTGGCGGTCCGCGGCAGCGGCGGCTACGGCTGCTGCTGTCATCCACGCTCCGGCTATGGGCTCACGCAGGTGGTGATTCACTCGCCGGAGTTGAGAGCAAAAGAGGGGTGAATTTCAGAAATTTGGGGGTTTTCAATTTAGGGATCTAGGGTTTTCGATTTGGAGATTTGTGGTTAAAAACAAAGTGGAAGGCGGGAGAAAGATAGAGACGGCGGCGGAGCTCGCCGTAACCGCAGGGAGACGGCAGCGGTGTTGCTGCCGTCGAGACCAGAGAGAGAGGGAAAGAGTGGAAGGAAAGGATGCCTTGGCAACGTCGGGGGTACAGGTGGCGGCGGCGGCGAAGTGCGCCGGAAAAAAGGAGGGTCGGCGGCTGCTGTGAGAGGAAGAAAAAAAAATAAAAAAAAGAAGAGAAGATAAAAGAGAGAGAGATGCGAGAGTTAAGAGAGAGAGGGGGTTATATGTGTGTGTTTATATATATATATATATATATATATATATTACTAAAATAAAATAATAAAATCTGGTTTTAATTTTATAAGTGGGCTTGGGTTGGTTTTTAAATATGGGCCGAAAACTGGGCCGGATTAATTAATTAAGTGGGCCGAGAGTTGAGCCGGACTTAAATTAATTAATTAAAATACTGATTTATCTACCACCCTCTATTAAATCGTGTATAATTTTTGACTCATTTAATATTTTCGAGATCCGTAAATTGGGCGTTAAAATAACATGCATGGCTTTCCAATGATGCCTTGCCCATTCTCAGTTTTGAAATACACTGTTCTGTATTTAAGTTTTAATCTGCTGCAGTTGTGCAGAAATTCCCAATTTCTAATTTCGTTCAAGTTTAATCAATTTATTTGATTTCTTGAAAACTTCTAAGTCAATATTGATCATTGACTTTTGTTATGAACGTTCTAAGCTACGAGTAAAAGTTGGAAACCAACTTGAAAGCTCTTAAAATTCCATTTTATTTATAATATATTAATAAAATGCTAAAGCCTTAAAAGATTAATCAAGTTTCGAGTCCGTTATAGTTTCAATTCCGTCTAGACCAATTTACTAAGATTTGTTTATTTACGATAAAAGGATCGTGCATAAAAGAAAGGACGGAAGACGGAAGCTTGGTAATTCGTTCTGTAAACTGTTGATGTGAGCTTTTCTATATATCAAATAACTCGAGTTTTGCTCTGTTTTCGAAATGCTTTAAAAGTATGTTTTAAAGTGATTATCATGCATAAAAGAATTGTTTTATGGATTCTCTTATGCCTATCTGTGTTGGTTCGCCAACTGTTATAATCGATCGGATTCGGAGTTAGCCAAAAGGGTGTTTTCCAGAATTAGTGTACACAGTAGCCGTGAGTATGGGCCCTGTTGAGGGGTGACCTGCCTCGGTGAGAGTCGTCCGTGGAAGAAGGCCTTCTTCCCCCGCGTCTGCAGATATGGTAGTGATCAGTTGTTGTGAAAAGGCTTTATCAAGCAAGTACGAAAATGATTTAGTAAACACGAGCTTTTTCTGAAAAACCCCTGTGTGTTACTGTGGAGATGCATGATTAATCTATAAAACCTATAATATGTTTTGACAAGTGTTCACTAAGTACGTTGTACTCAGCCCTGCATATGTTTTCTAAATGTGCAGGTTGAGCGACGAGTGACGGCGGATGTTTTGAGTTATTGTTTACATCAGTATTGCTAGTAAAGCCCTGACTTCATGTCTTCATACGTAAAGTCAATCTACGTCTTTTTCCGCTACAAGACATTATGATGTTTCATATCATGTGATATTTGGTTTAGTATTGTGTACTAAAAATCCTAGAACTACTGAACTTTTATATCGAGAAATCCTTCGAGACTGTCTCACTTTGGATAACTCCATACACTTTAATTATTTTTTTTGTTCAATTATGATATCATTACCTTTTATTCGTTGATTCCCCCTTCTTCCCCTCTTCTTAATTCCAACCCCTAGTCGCACCCCGGCTTAGCCGTCCCTCGGGATTTGGGGCTGTGACATAAATTGCTAGTAATTATTTGGCGAGCAAGGATAGGTGGCACGTTTGATCCTTTATTCTAGTTTAGATAAGTAATTTTTATTTATTAGTTTCTTATTAGAATTTTGTTTCATTATTGTATTAAAGTTTATTTTTAGGTCTTTAAATATGTTCTCTTGATGTATTGTGAAACAGTCTTTAATATTATTATTGTAAGCTATATTATTTAACTTTATATTTCGTACAAATAGCGTTTATCTTATATGTACACCGTCTCGTGTTAATTGAAGACCTTCAGCTCTTTTCTTAAGTTAACACACGACAAACTTAGTGTTGTAACAAAACCAATGATAAAATCAGAGGAGATACATTTGTCTTTTGAATGATCTAACATATTGATTCTAAATAATACGAATAACATATATGCCTGTAGTTCTAAGTTAAATTAATATTCACTAATACATTAATTAATACTCCCTTGGTTCATGAATAGTGCAAATAATTTTTTGTTTTGGTATGTCCACAAAAAGTATAACTATTTCATTTTAGGACATGACTCCACCCACTATCTTACTTTTTTATTTATTTTTTCACTCACAAAGGTGGGCCCCTTTCTCCACTCACTTAACATCGACCAAACTTTTATTAAAAATCGTGCCATCATCTAATAGTCGCACTATTCGTGGACGGAGGGAGTATATTAGAATGCACTGGTTGCTACTATATATAGTGATAGATGATATACCATTAAAAGTCTAAAATTTTCTATTATGCATAATTATGCATTTAATATAGGTTTAATTATCAAAAAATAACGTGACTTTTATCTATATTCTACAAATGACTTTTGAAATTGGAACTATCACCCTCCGCCCTTTCCTCCCTCTCCCCCTCACAACCACCTCCACCACCACTCCAACACTATAACCAATTGCAGCTATCAGCCCCGCCCCCTCCCTTCATCTCCTCTCTCATTTGTTAATATTTTTTCTTAGAAAGCTATTTTATGCAATTAAACTTGAATTACCTTTAATAAATGAGTTAAATTTGAGCTTGATGGTACTCGGCTTAATTCAACAAATTATTAGTAAGTAAGTGTAAGTAGTAGACCTTAAAAGAACCAAATCAATTTATAATTTAAATATATACTCTATTTTATGTATAATTTTATAAATTATATTTCCTTCGTCCATGAGAAGTGTATCAAAAGTGAAAGAGAAACAAAACAATTTATATATTAGGCTATTAATGTATTTATATATTAATTAGTTTTGATAAAAGTTTAAATTTTTATTAAGTTAACAATTTAATTATTATTATTATCTTTAATAATTTATAATATGTCATCTTTATTATTATATTTCATACTTTATATTTCAATCCTTTCCCAATGCTAGTCTAATTAGAGACAAGTTAATAATATATCATCTACTTCAAGACAGATTAAGATTATCCCCAGTATAATTCAAATAAATCCTTTTAGGCTTAAGAAACGAGTCTTTGATATTGAAGATAGATGTTACTGAGTTAGTAATTTTGATTTGTACTGAAACAAATTAACATGAGTTAAAACTCCAATAATTCTTTCGACTTGGTTTATATATATCTAAATCAGCTAATGAGTAATGATCAAATCTTAATCTCAACATAATAATGATTAATATGAATCAATAGAAAAAATTGTCAACGTTTTATTTCTTCTTCTCCAAAACTCAAATCTCGGATATATATGGATGTACGCCTCTAGGATTCAAAAGACTCCTTTATTAATAGAGAAACAAAATTTTAAAATAATTATAATTTACAAAATAATTATTTGGTTTATGAGTAATAATTAAATTACACTATAGCCCTTAAAATAGAGATATAATAGGGATATATTAGGTAAAGCCAATTTTGTAAGAATTCGCTCTTTTATACTCCCTCCGTCCCGCCATAAGTGGTCACATTTCTTTATTGGGCTGTCCCATCATAAGTGGCCACTTTCCTAATATGGAAACACCCTCTCTCACACAAAAGATGTGGGCTCCACTACTTTTTATCTTTTTACCCTTTAAACACTCTTTTCCTAAATACCCGTGCCCAAAAGAAAGTAGCCACTTATCATGGGACGGAGGGAGTAATAGGTATAGATATATTATATTATATAATATTCCCTCTATGATAGAGACTCTATCTCATAATAAGTGTTTCATTTTTTCAGCACGAAAATGAAGAATGGTGATTCAAAGGACAAATAGATAAAAAGTGGTGGAGCCCATACCTTTTTCAGAAAGAAGTTGGTTTCCAAAACAGAAAATAGATACTTGGGTAGAACAAACCAAAAAAAAAAGTGTGATATTTATTGTGGGACGGAGGGAGTAATTGTTTTATTTAAATTTAAGTTATTTATTAATTGATATATTTATTTTATATTTTATAACTGAAAATATAAAAACATAGAACAAAAATAATAAGTAATTAGTTAGAAAGGAAAAAATGAAATCTAAATTCAAAAAGAAAAAATGAAAAAAATGAAATCTGAATTTGCAATCTAAATATTTCAAACAGAATAATTTTTTGAAACACTTAGAATTAAATTAAAAGTAATAAAAAAGAAAAACATGAAAAGAAAAGAAAATGGGGAAAACAAATTAAAAATGAAAAGAAAAAGAAAAATAAAAATAAAAACAATAAAAGAAAATTGCTACATTGACTATTTGAGAGCCCCACTCGCCCAACACACGTATTGCACGCGCCAATTGTGGCCTTTGATTAGCCGCGTGGAGCGTAGAGGTGTCAAAAAAGACCCGGTCCAATTTCGGGTCGGGCTGGGCACTACATTTACAGGCCCGACCATTTTTCGGGCCGGGCCGGCCCGAAAAAATTACACTACAAAATGGTTTTCTGGGCCAGGTTGGGTTCAACTTTTTCAGGGCCGGGCCGGGCCGGCCCAATTTTTCCAAAAAAGCTCGTGGGCTCGGGCCGGGCCAGTTCGGCGCGGAATTTTGACAGCTCTTGTGGTGCGTACACACGCGTCGATCCTACCCCACTCGAAATTCGAAAAGTTCTACCTAGACCTGCCCACTGTTCAAGGCCCGTCGGTTCCGGGCCTTGAACCGCCGGTTACGATTTCTCCCGGAGGTGAACTGTAACCGGCCGCCTATACTATTCCGGGTCGGGCCAAAAAATCAGTGGTTTAGGTTCCAATTAAAACCGCCAGTTCACGGTTCGGCCCGTCGGTTCTTTTTGATTTTTTTATTATTTTTTTGTACTTATTACATTAATATACTAATATAAATGTATTATTTTCATTACGAAAAAGAACATTATGTAAATGAAGTACAAAACGAACATTAAAATAAATGAAGAAAATTAAGTCATTTTTTATTAATACTTAAAATGAACATTACATAATTTATAATTACATTGGCATAAGTTCCAATGAATGCTTGAAAAGAATGAAATTTTTAATAAAGACAAGAAGATAAAATGTAGAGAAATAGTGTGGAAGAAATAAATTCTCAAAGGGATATATATTTATAGATATACATATGAGCCTGAGGTAATTAAATAAAATAAAAATAATATTTTAAGTTGAAAACCGCCGGTTCGCCGGTTTTATAGGCCCATCGGTTTCGGTTACCCATTTGCTTGAACCGTAACCGGCCCTTCTACCGCCAGTTTTGATTACGGTTCGGAACCGTTGACCACGGTTGCGGTTAAAAATTTGTTGACCGGCGATTCGGCCCCGGTTCGAACCGCCGGTTCATAAAAATTGGGCAGGTCTAGCTCTACCAAAGGTTGAAAAACCTCTCTTTCTCTCTCCTATAATTTCCAACGCCCCCTTCCTATCCCCTCCCAACATACCATTCTCCTACTCACCGTACCTTGTGCATGCTCCAAGGCAATTATGAGGTATGTGAATAGTAGGTGTACTACATGTACACCTCTAATAGAATTTTTCGTGTGTTACTCACTATATTTCCTTTTTCGTTGTCTATTAAGAGTGTGATTTTTTCATTTAAGGAAATGACCTTATACACTCTCTTATGTTGTAAACCTCACATAAATTCAAAATGATGGCTCTCTTTTCTCCACTCAAATAATATTTACCTTACTTTTCTTAAAATTCGTGTCACCCACCAAAAACCATATTATTGATGGACGGAGGGAGTATTACACTACAAAAAAATGTGGTTCTAACGACGGAAAATTCCGTCGCTAAACAGCGTAATTCCGTCGCTAAAGAGGCCTAACGACGGAACACGGTCGACGCAAAATCCCTCATCGCTAAGACAATTAACGACGGAATTTCAACTCCGTCGCTAACGTGACGACGAAATTAACGACGGAATAGTCATCGTGGACCCTACGTCACAGATTTTGTCGTCGACGGACTTGGCGACGGAAATAGCGACAGAATTTCCGTCGCTATTAGCGACGGAAGTAATTCCGTCGCTAGGTTTGGTTTATTTTGGAAACGGATTGGCGACGGAATTTCCGTCGCTAATAGCGACGGAATCCATTCAGTCGTTAATTCTGGATTTGTCGCGACGGAAGTTCCGTCGTTAAGTCTGGGATAGTGGGCAGTGTAATGCTCTGTTTTTTCTGTTCCATTAAACAACAAACATACACCAATTTCAAATCCAACAAATCACATAAATATGAACCTGAAACACAATATTAAAGCTTAATCAAACACTAATTCATTGTTAAATTTCATAAAAAAACATTCAACATTAACACAACAGTTATGTCTAAATAAAAAAACATCTAATGTCAACAACTATAGAGTTTTGAAGCAAGCAACTAGATCTATCAAATATTTCCTGGAGGTGTCTGATCTGATCTGAAGTGCGGGTGAAGTGCATCAAGTCAATCCTGTGTAGCTTTAAGCATGGCCGCCATTTGACTCATTATTTCATTTTGCCTCTCTTTATCCGCTGCAAGTTTTACTATCTGCTCCTGCATCGCTGTCATTGATGCGGAGCACTGAGGCTCATTTCCAACACTTGAAGAAGAAGATCCATCGAGGGTGTGTGCCATATAACCTGCAGAAAACAGTCTCCTCATAGAATCTAGGCCTCCAGCAGCTTCAATGTAAACTTTAGACCTATCTACTGTTGGTACCTCAGCCGTATCGGGATCGGGCTGACTCAAAGTCTGAATCATCTCCTCCATCCACATCTACATCCATAAAATTATTGATAATTAATAAGTTTAATTGTAAAATATAAATGATAGTTATTAAAACTAATCAAACTTACCGCAATACGGCTGACAATTTTCCTGGATATTTCACGATGTTTTGGGTACTTTCGATGCCAATTGTTAGTGAAAAATTATGTTGTTTAACCTTTTTCCCAAAGTTAAACCATGTTTTGTCGGTTTTTACGCTTGTTTTCTTGTTTTGAAATAATTTCAGGAAAATAGATGTGGAATTAGAGTGAAATGAGCTTGGAATGAGAAAGAGGAGTTCGATACGAGAACGTGGGAAAAAACGGAGGTCAATTCGGAGTCCGGACGAGGGAGAACGGGCCGAAACAAAAAAAGTGCGCAACCGAGAGCGGGATGGGCGCGCGGGCGCGCGGAGCTTGCATGAAAATCACCTCCGGGCGCGGGATGCACGCACGGGACAATCTGCCGGGGCTCATGTCGCGCGCGGAAGAAGGAATTTTCTTCTTCGCCGCGCGACCTAGGGGCGCGACCGCGCGCGGCGCTGCAGAATTCTCCAAAACACGTTTTTGCTTCATTTTTCCACCTCATTTCGGATTTATACTCCATAACACTTTTCTCCCATCTCAAAAACCTATAAATAGAGCATTTGGGCTCTCTCTTCTAGGTTAAGTTTCACTCCTCCCACCACCCACACACATTTCACACTTTACACACACTACCACCATCCACCATTGTTGGAAGCTTGAAACTTGGAGAAGAAGAAGCATAGGAAGAAATATTGAAGATCAAGAGTTGGATTTGTCACTTCACCTCTATTCTCTTGCATTTTAAATGTTTTTATTTCTTGATTTGGGATTTGTGTTGATTATGAACATGGTTGGCTAAATTCCTCTTTCTAGGGATTAAGCTAGACAATTTGTATGGATTAAAATCTTTGATATTTAAGTATTGTTGAGTTTTTCTCTTACCTCCTTGTGTTTGTGTATTTATTTGAGCATTTGGATGTTTTGCAACCATTTAAATGTGTTTGTTATGTTGGTTTGAGGCTCGAGAGAGGGGTGAATCGACATTAGAACCGAGCACAAGGTGTAATATCGCAATAGCCCGAGAGGGTGAGTGGTTTGCAAGGGTAGAGTGATCCTAGGTGCTTTTAGGAGTTATAGGCTTGTGTTTGATTGGAGACAACAATCCTAGCTTGTAATCAACTACTTTAGTCGTCCGAGAGGAGACTCGAGTGAACGAGAGATCGCCTTAGGTAAAGAGATAACAAAACGAGACTTGAGTGTTGGAATTTTAATCCGTAGCAAGTTGTTGATGCTTAGTCCTTAGAAATTCATCTCTCTTAAGTTTTAAGTCATTGTCTCATCTTTGTTTGATATAATTGAGTTCGTTAATTTATTTAATTACTCTTGTTCGTTTAATTTAGTAATTGTCCCTAAAACTTCGATTAGTCTAAATAGGTTAGAACAACGTAGTAATAGTAATCATAAGTGTTGAAAATTAGTCTCCGTGGATACGACCTTGCTTGCCATTTTCTACATATACACCGTACGCTTGCGGTTAATATTTGCATAATTAAAAAGACGAACAAGTTTTTGGCGCCGCTGCCGGGGACTAATTAATTTACTACTTGTGATATTATAAACCGTTGTGATGATCTAGATTAGATATTATTTATGTTTATTTTGTTGTATTTTGTTTTGCCGTATTTTGCTTGTGATTGACTTGCCTTTTCCGTTGGATTCTAGGTGGTGCATGAACACAAGGTCTAAGAAGTTATCATTTGACCCCTTAAATCCCGAAATTGAAGCAACTTGCCGAAGGAACCAAGGAAGGGCTAGGAGAGAACGAGAAGCCCGGAGAACAATGGCCGACGAAAATATGATAAGGCAACTCCAAGCGCAATTAGAGGCTATGCAAGCTCAATTGAGAGCACAAGAGGAAGAACGGAATAGGGTACCAATTCCCCCTATTCGAGATGTCTTTCAACCCGGTTTTCAACAAGGGTGAAATCATGGCCCAAGGATCAATGCTAATAACTTCGAGCTCAAGCCCGCTCTCATCTCCATGGTCCAACAAAACACATTTGAAGGTCGTCCGTTGGAAGACCCCAATGATCATCTTGCCCAATTTTTGGAGATATGTAGCACCACGAAGATAAATGGGGTGCCGGACGATGTCATTAAACTTCGCCTTTTTCCCTTTTCTCTTAGGGATAAGGCAAAGTTGTGGTATCAATCTTTAGATGATGGGAGTATAAAGACATGGGATGACATGATTCACAAGTTCCTTATGAAGTTCTTTCCACCGGGAATGACTATGAAGCTAAAGGCGGAGATCATGCAATTCCAACAATTGGATGGAGAGACATTCTATGAGGCTTGGGAAAGGTTCAAGGAGTTGGTGAGGAAATGTCCCAACCATGGTTTTGATCAAGATGCAAAAATTTGTTTTTTCTACAATGGTTGCAATGGTGAAATGAAGAGGCTCATTGACGCCGCGGCGGGTGGTTCTTTATTTGGAAAGAGTCATGAGGTTGCCACGGAGATCATTGAGAATATGGCTATCAATAGCTATCAATGGCCGGGAGAGAGGACTACATTGAAGAAGGTTGCCTCCGCCACAAGTTCGGATCCTATTGCTTTATTGGCGGCTCAAATATCTACTATGAATAGCAAGATTGATGCTATGGCACAAACGAAGAATGAGCCAAGGGTGGAGGAGCCAACTAGTGTCGAAGATGTAAACTACATACACAACAACCGGAATTATGGCAATTATCGTCCTCAACAAAGTGGAAATCAATACCATCAAGGGTATCAAGGAAACCGGGCACATCCTAATCTTTCCTATGGAAATCCCAATAATACCCTACAACCTCCGCCGGGATTTTCGGTGACGAATGGGATGATTAATGAGGAAAAGAAGCCGAGTATGGATGACATGCTCATGAAATTCATGGAAACTACCAAAGCTCGAATGAAGAAAACCGAAGCTATTGTGGAAGCTCAAGGAGCTCAACTCAAGATCATTGAAAAACAATTGGGCCAAATAGCTACTTCAATGAGCAATCAACACCAACAAGGACAATTTCCGAGCAACACTATTGTCAATCCCAAGGAGCATTGTAAGGCCATCAAGCTTCGGAGTGGTACTTCCTATGAGGGACCCAAGATGCCTAATGAAGAAGATGAAAATGTTGAGCATGAGTCGGAAAATGTAGAAGAAGAGCGCTCAAAGGAAAATGAAAAGGTGAGTGACAAAGATGAAGAAAGTAGAAGAGTTACATCAAGTGATATTACTCCTTCTTCAACTAGCTCATCTAATCCGGCTCCTCAAGCTTCTAAAGGAGAAGATGGCAAGAAGCAAAATGAGGGAACCAAGATTCCACCTCCATATTGCCCTCCCATTCCATTTCCACAAAGGCTACAAAAGAAGAAAACGGAGGTGCAATTCACTAAATTCCTTGATATCTTTAGGAAAGTGCACATCAACATCCCTTTAGTTGAGGCATTGCAACAAATGCCCAACTATGCTAAATTTTTGAAGGATGTCATATCAAGGAAGAGGAGATTGGGGGATTGTGAAACGGTTAATCTCACGGAGGAGTGTAGCGCCGTCATTCAAAGAAAATTGCCTACCAAGATCAAGGATCCCGGAAGTTTCACCATACCGTGCGGCATTGGAAATGATAGCTTTGAGAAGGCATTATGTGATTTGGGGGCAAGCATCAATTTGATGCCCCTTTCCATCTTCAACAAGCTACAAATTGGAGTTATCAAGCCAACTACTATTGCTCTTCAAATGGCGAACAAGTTTTTGGCACCGTTGCCGGGGACAAACTTAAACCATTGTTTGTCCCCAAACAACAAAAGAAAAGAAAAGAAAAACAAACATGGAAGGGCAAATTGATGACATTGGAAGGGCCTCAGAAATTATTCCTTTCAACACAAAGTTGCATATGCATTTCTCAATCAAAATTGAACATGTTACAACAAAGTCAAACATTTAACCTCTTAGGGATTTCGGATTCTCACACAAAGACTTAAAATGAAGCACTCAACGCTCAAGTGTATAAATGGGACGTGTTTTCACTCAATTTGATGACATGCATAAGTTCTACCATAGGCTTGCCATTCGTCTAGCCTATCTATTGCTCAATGTGCTTTAAGATAAAGATCAAAAAGGGCTTTCACAAGGTTGTAATGAGGCTCTTTGGTGGGTGAGTGAGAGTTTTAGGCAAAGTGACTTCCCATGTGATTTAACAACTTCAATAATCGACAACCACAATTGCCCTATTTTGCACAACACTCCACTTACTTTTCTCTTTCTTGCTCTAGCTTCCTCTTTACTTGCTATTTCTACCCTTTTTAATGCTCTTTTCATCTTTCATCAATTCTCAAGAATTTGAAAATCTCTTTCTTCTCATTTTTCAACTACTTTCAAGAGCTATAAGGGCTAACCATTTCCGATACAATTCGAGCAAGATAACCTCAATTATTTACCAACTCATCATTTCCTAGATTCATACATTATCACAAGTTCTACCCCTCCCCAATTCAGCTAGATCAAAGAAAAGATAACGGCTCAAAGGGGCGAACTAGGATCACGCTTTTAGCATTTTGGTCAAGAATGAGGGAAATTTTTTGCTAACCAAGAGGGCCTTTAATCATATCAACATCTAGAGCACATTTACTCATTTTCAAGGAAGAACCATGACAAGTTCTAGAGATACAAATACATGCTCAAACAATCACACACAAGAAGCGAGAAAGACTATAATCAACGGATAGTCAATGGCTCAAATCTCACATAGGTTCATTTAATCCACAACCTAAGAGGTCAAAACTTGCTTCATCAAAGCATATCCAACAAATCAATCAAAATACATAAGCAATAATTTCAATCAAAACCAAAATTTTCCATTCTCATCATTAGCCCTGTCACAACTCACCCAACACATGCTTTAAACATGACTCAACTAGACACTACAAACTCCAAATTCAACAATTAAAAAGAAACACTAGAAAGATAAATAACAAAATAAACGATAAGAGATAAGCAAACCACGCTTCTCCCACCCCCCCAAACTTATTTCTCACAAAGGTGACAAATAAGTTTGAAAAGAGAAGAGGTGGTTCACTTATCTACCTGATACCAATCAAGGAGGTGGGTAGTCTTGAGCATTCCTTTGTTGTAGCAGCTGAAACATTTGGGACATTTGGTCTTGCATCACTCGGCCATTCTCTCTCAAGATTACGAACTCATCATGACTTTGTTGTCGATGTTCTCTCATGGTGGCCTCCATTGCAACGTGCCTCGCTTCATTTGTCCGCTGCATTTCATGCATCATGTGGGTCAAAGATGCAATTTCATCTTCATGAACATCTTCCCTAGTACGCCGGCGATCGGCGTTGCCGGTTGGGGGACGAGGAGCGGGGCGAGGAAGTGGAGTCTGTGGATCAATCACATGCAATGCCGCGTATGCAGGAGTTGCCATCTTCCAATTTTCTCTTGATGTAAGGTCACTAACGGTGGTGAGACCGGGATGTGGTAATGGAAAGTAGGTGTCATTCCGTTGCATGAGAAAAATGTGGTCCATATCATTTGTGACCATTTGCATCTTGTTGATCACCGAATAACTGAGATCCATGTTTCCTTTCACGTACGCATAGTTGTGATCGAATCCAAAATACTCGGCAATAGGAGTGATGAAACCACCAATGCCGATAAACGAGACCGGCCGGAGTAGATGCTCAAAAACTTCCATCAAATATGCTCCAACATTAAAATTTGTGCTCGTAGCCATGCAGTGAAGGATAAACAGCTCCTTTTGGAGCACTCCTCCATTGTTATCCCGGTTGAAGAGTCCCGAAGCCATTACTCGTTGTATGTAGCGAAAAACCGGATTACGGATAGCGGTGGCCTTGGAGGCGTTGGAGACGTATGGAGTGCCATCAGTGGTTAGCTCAAGCCACATATCATTATGTATCGTATCACCCGGTGGTTGCATGACACCCCCAAGAGGAACCCTTAAGATTTCATTGAGTTCATCCGGCCTAAGTGTCCTTTGCTCATTCCCCATTTGAAAGGTCATCTTGACAATTTGTTGTTTTCTCTTGTGGATGACCATGGTGCTCAAAACCTCTAGGACAAGGGGCTCATATGTAGGCCATTGAGCTTGCATGAAATACGTCCATCCAACCCTCTCAAAGAGACGCCACACATCGACATTTATCCCCAAAGCTCGCATGCAATCTTCATCGGGGTAGAGTGTGGGCTTCATCTTGGCAGCAAACAAAGTTTGCCAATGCTCAAGAGCATCCCGAGTGGGGAGATGGATACCATAGCTCTCGGGATCGGCCGGTCTCCATTGACGCTCGGCTTGGGAGGAGCTACTTGCCTTATTTTTGCCATTTCCTCCTTTCTTTGGTGCCATTTCCTAGAGAAAAAAAAACAAAAGCAAACAATTAAAAAGAGATTGATTACACAAATAAAGAAAATAGGAAAAATTGGTGTATAAGATCATGCTACAACAATGAAAGGCTATACACACTCAACTTCACTACGAATACTCGTTTATGCTCAAAGAATCAACCCTCCAAGTTGTAACAAGTTGGTAAAAGATTATCCAATTTCCTAAGTTCTTAAGAACACACAAACAAGAAAGTAAAGTAGCAACAATTGCTCAACAACATATTTGTAATCACAAGACAAGCGATTTTTCTTACTTTACTTCTTCAAAAATTCCTCTCCCAACTCCAAGTTAAAATTTAGAAGCATACACCAAGCAAAACAAACATTCCCAACTCCACTCGAATCATATTATAGCACAATCCAACCACCAATTTACACAATTAAGCACAAAAATTCAAAATCCCCAATACACAAATTCAAAATTTGAAAATTCAAGCAAAATTCATAATTATTTCGTATCACGCTCAAAGGATTTGTCATTTAAGCACAAGCCCATCACAATTAGCATATAATCAAGGCATGAGAAGCATCAATTTAGCAATTTAGAGCATAAATTCGAAAATCCCCAATTCTAGCCCTAACATGCATACTTTCAAAGTTTGCTTCAATACCCTCAAATTGGCCAACAAATTGAAGAATTAAGCATGAACCCATGTTTCTAGGCATGTACATTCATCATGGATAGCATCAAATAAGAGAAAAATCCATGCCCAAAAATTTCGAAATTTAGAGCCCTAGGTTCAAAGTGCACTCAAATCCTCAAATTTCATGAATGTAATCGGTCAAAGAGAGCATAAATCATGTAAAGAACAAGAATTAGGGGTGAAAAATTACATACCTTGATGTTGGAGATGGATAGGTCGATATTTGAAGAAGAAAGTATAAGAAAAATAAAAGTTGTGCGTGTGTGGGTGTTTGAGAAGTGGAGAGGGAGAGAACAAAGTTTGAAAATTAAAAGGGGATCGGCTGCTGCTGCTCGCGCGCGGCGCGCCCTCAACCCGCGCGACGAAGGGATGCTGATGGGAAGGCTCGCGCGGGTTGCACCCCGGCGGATTGTCCCGCGCGAGAGATCGCGCCCGACCCCGCGCGAGACGCGCATTTTGCAGCAGGGCCGGCGCGCCCTCGCCCCTCAAACCGCGCGCGCAATGTTTTTTTTTTTTAAGAGAAAACTAAAATTAAAAGTAAAAATTATTTACAAAAATTATATATATATATATATAAGAGAAAGTTATAAAGATACTTATATATATTTATAGACAAATACTTATATATATAGATATTTAAATTAAAATAAAATAAATAAAAAAAAACTATAAGAAAATAAAATAAAAATCAAAATAAAAACAAAGCTAAAGATTAAACTAGTGCAAAAATTAAATCTAACCTTGTTGGGGTGCCTCCCAACGAGCGCTAAGTTTAACGTCGTTAGCTCGACGTCTTCTTGGTTGGCTCTATGCTTGGTCATGGTAGATGACGAACACTTCATCCTTTTTCTCTTGCTTGAAATATGCCTTGACACGTTGCCCCGTTGACCATGAAAGTGCTACCATCACGCCCCATTAATTCAACGGCCCCATTCTCAAACACCTTTTTGATAGTGAACGGCCCCGACCATTTTGATCTCAACTTGCCCGGAAATAGAGAAAGACGAGAATTGAAAAGGAGAACTTCATCACCGGGTACAAACTCCCGTTTCTTGATTAGCTTATCATGGAATCTCTTTGTTCTCTCTTTGTAGAGGCTTGAATTCTCAAATGCCTCACACCTAAATTCATCCAACTCATTGAGTTGGAGCATTCTTGCTTGGCGCGCCTTCTTGAAATCAAAATTGATCTTTTTTATCGCCCAATACGCCTTATGCTCTAATTCGACGGGCAAATGGCACGACTTTCCAAAAACCAATTGATACGGGGATATCCCAAGCGGAGTCTTGTAAGCCGTCCTATATGCCCAAAGAGCTTCATCAAGCAACATCGCCCAATCCTTTCGGGTCCCATTCACCGTCTTCTCCAAGATTTGTTTTATCTCCCGGTTCGCAAACTCGGTTTGCCCGTTAGCTTGTGGATGGTATGCGGTGGTGACTCTATGTTTCACTCCAAACTTGGTTAAGAGACCATTCACCCATCTATTGCAAAAGTGGCTCCCCCCATCACTTATTATGGCCCGGGGTGCTCCATACCTCGACAAAATATTCTTTTGCACAAATTTCAAAACAACCTTGGCATCGTTTGTTTGGGTAGGAATGGCTTCCACCCATCTAGAGACATACTCAACCGCCAATAATATGTATTGAAATCCAAAAGAAACGGGAAATGGCCCCATAAAATCAATGCCCCAAACATCGAACAATTCAACCTCCACCACACTCGTCAAGGGCATCTCATGCCTTTTAGAAATTCCCCCCGTCCTTTGGCATCTATCACAACAACTCACAAAAGCATAGCAATCTTTATAAATTGTAGGCCAATAAAAACCACATTGAAGTACCTTCATTGCCGTTCGGTGAGCTCCAAAGTGTCCACCATTTAGTGAAGAGTGGCATTGCTTCATGATCGGCTCCCATTCTTCTTGAGGCACGCACCGTCGGATAACCATGTCGGCGCATCTTCTATATAAGTAGGGCTCCTCCTAAAAATAGAACTTCACGTCGTGGTAGAACTTTTTCCTTTGGTACAAGGGCAAGTCGGATGGCGGGGGAACATTGGCAACAAGATAATTTACAAAGTCCGCATACCAAGGAACATGTGCTTGCACTTGGAAGAGTTGTTCATCCGGAAAGCTCTCATTAATTGGGACTCCAAGCTCCTCCCCTTCAACCGGATTTTCAATTCTTGAAAGGTGGTCGGCTACCACATTTTCACATCCCTTTCGATCCCGGATTTCAATATCAAATTCTTGAAGGAGTAGAATCCACCGGATTAGTCTTGGCTTTGCATCTTTCTTGTCAAAGAGATAACGGATGGCGGATGGAGAACCCTTGGAGTCTTATTTTGTTATTTATCTTTCTAGTGTTTCTTTTTAATTGTTGAATTTGGAGTTTGTAGTGTCTAGTTGAGTCATGTTTAAAGCATGTGTTGGGTGAATTGTGATAGGGCTAATGATGAGAATGGAAAATTTTGGTTTTGATTGAAATTATTGCTTATGTATTTTGATTGATTTGTTGGATATGCTTTGATGAAGCAAGTTTTGACCTCTTAGGTTGTGGATTAAATGAACCTATGTGAGATTTGAGCCATTGACTATCCGTTGATTATAGTCTTTCTCGCTTCTTGTGTGTGATTGTTTGAGCATGTATTTGTATCTCTAGAACTTGTCATGGTTCTTCCTTGAAAATGAGTAAATGTGCTCTAGATGTTGATATGATTAAAGGCCCTCTTGGTTAGCAAAAAATTTCCCTCATTCTTGACCAAAATGCTAAAAGCGTGATCCTAGTTCGCCCCTTTGAGCCGTTATCTTTTCTTTGATCTAGCTGAATTGGGGAGGGGTAGAACTTGTGATAATGTATGAATCTAGGAAATGATGAGTTGGTAAATAATTGAGGTTATCTTGCTCGAATTGTATCGGAAATGGTTAGCCCTTATAGCTCTTGAAAGTAGTTGAAAAATGAGAAGAAAGAGATTTTCAAATTCTTGAGAATTGATGAAAGATGAAAAGAGCATTAAAAAGGGTAGAAATAGCAAGTAAAGAGGAAGCTAGAGCAAGAAAGAGAAAAGTAAGTGGAGTGTTGTGCAAAATAGGGCAATTGTGGTTGTCGATTGTTGAAGTTGTTAAATCACATGGGAAGTCACTTTGCCTAAAACTCTCACTCACCCACCAAAGAGCCTCATTACAACCTTGTGAAAGCCCTTTTTGATCTTTATCTTAAAGCACATTGAGCAATAGATAGGCTAGACGAATGGCAAGCCTATGGTAGAACTTATGCATGTCATCAAATTGAGTGAAAACACGTCCCATTTATACACTTGAGCGTTGAGTGCTTCATTTTAAGTCTTTGTGTGAGAATCCGAAATCCCTAAGAGGTTAAATGTTTGACTTTGTTGTAACATGTTCAATTTTGATTGAGAAATGCATATGCAACTTTGTGTTGAAAAGAATAATTTCTGAGGCCCTTCCAATGTCATCAATTTGCCCTTCCATGTTTGTTTTTCTTTTCTTTTCTTTTTGTTGTTTGGGGACAAACAATGGTTTAAGTTTGGGGGGTTGACAAACATGGATATTTCACGATGTTTTGGGTACTTTCGATGCCAATTGTTAGTGAAAAATTATGTTGTTTAACCTTTTTCCCAAAGTTAAACCATGTTTTGTCGGTTTTTACGCTTGTTTTCTTGTTTTGAAATAATTTCAGGAAAATAGATGTGGAATTAGAGTGAAATGTGCTTGGAATGAGAAAGAGGAGTTCGATACGAGAACGTGGGAAAAAACGGAGGTCAATTCGGAGTCCGGACGAGGGAGAACGGGCCGAAACAAAAAAAGTGCGCAACCGAGAGCGGGATGGGCGCGCGGGCGCGCGGAGCTTGCATGAAAATCACTTCCGGGCGCGGGATGCACGCGCGGGATAATCCGCCGGGGCTCATGTCGCGCGCGGAAGAAGGAATTTTCTTCTTCGCCGCGCGACCTAGGGGCGCGACCGCGCGCGGCGCTGCAGAATTCTCCAAAACACGTTTTTGCTTCATTTTTCCACCTCATTTCGGATTTATACTCCATAACACTTTTGTCCCACCTCAAAAACCTATAAATAGAGCATTTGGGCTCTCTCTTCTAGGTTAAGTTTCACTCCTCCCACCACCCACACACATTTCACACTTTACACACACTACCACCATCCACCATTGTTGGAAGCTTGAAACTTGGAGAAGAAGAAGCCTAGGAAGAAATATTGAAGATCAAGAGTTGGATTTGTCACTTCACCTCTATTCTCTTGCATTTTAAATGTTTTTATTTCTTGATTTGGGATTTGTGTTGATTATGAACATGGTTGGCTAAATTCCTCTTTCTAGGGATTAAGCTAGACAATTTGTATGGATTAAAATCTTTGATATTTAAGTATTGTTGAGTTTTCTCTTACCTCCTTGTGTTTGTGTATTTATTTGAGCATTTGGATGTTTTGCAACCATTTAAATGTGTTTGTTATGTTGGTTTGAGGCTCGAGAGAGGGGTGAATCGACATTAGAACCGAGCACAAGGTGTAATATCGCAATAGCCCGAGAGGGTGAGTGGTTTGCAAGGGTAGAGTGATCCTAGGTGCTTTTAGGAGTTATAGGCTTGTGTTTGATTGGAGACAACAATCCTAGCTTGTAATCAACTACTTTAGTCGTCCGAGAGGAGACTCGAGTGAACGAGAGATCGCCTTAGGTAAAGAGATAACAAAACGAGACTTGAGTGTTGGAATTTTAATCCGTAGCAAGTTGTTGATGCTTAGTCCTTAGAAATTCATCTCTCTTAAGTTTTAAGTCATTGTCTCATCTTTGTTTGATATAATTGAGTTCGTTAATTTATTTAATTACTCTTGTTCGTTTAATTTAGTAATTGTCCCTAAAACTTCGATTAGTCTAAATAGGTTAGAACAACGTAGTAATAGTAATCATAAGTGTTGAAAATTAGTCTCCGTGGATACGACCTTGCTTGCCATTTTCTACATATACACCGTACGCTTGCGGTTAATATTTGCATAATTAAAAAGGCGAACAACGGCGAGCCTTCACGTCTGTATAGTCGCCGTCCTTAGTCATGTGCAATCTTTCAAACACATCAGGAGCGACTTGCTCCTCAGTGAGTCCCTTCTCCTTTGCCTATACAGAAAGAAACACAAAATTAGTAATAACTATAATAATGTAATAATATTAATTAAACTCAAGTATTTGTAGAAAACTTACTATCTCAATAGCATACTGTAAAGCACATTTTGAGCCTCATTTGTGCTTTGAAATTCCAGTTCCCGGTCCTTCAGGCTCAGACAGTCGATTACGTCGTGCTTTTTATGACTTTGCTATGACTTCAGGACTGTCCCAATATGCTAGCCAGCCATCCCACACAGCTGGAGGAATCCATTCAGGCCTCCCTATTTCTGGATCATTTCTTTCAGCCTTCGCCGCATGTATAAAGTCTCTGTACCTTCTCGCCGCTCTGGCGTCCCAACTTTTGGGCACCCTAGCCTCATTCTCGGGTCTCCAAGAGAACGTTTTCTGCAAACAATTAGATAATTAGATTAATCATTGACGATTTGCAAACAATTATTACAAGTTAAAAATTAGATAATAAATAATTATTTACCTTGAATTCTTCAAAGTAAGAATTCTTAAGAGCTACAGACACTAATTTCCAACTATACCCTGTTGGATTTGGAAATTTCTCAAAATTATTCCAAATCGTCTCTGAGACTTTCCCACTCGGTAGCATTGTGTTTGTGCTACAATTGTTAGTGAAATAATATACAAAATGTCATTAAATTAATAAATAATGATCATGATGACAACAACAACAACAACAACAAGAATAATAATAACAAGAATAATAATAATAATAATAATAATAATAATAATAATAATAATAAATTGAAAAACTTACTTTTCATGTAGCCTTAACGGATAACGACTATCAGCCCCTGGTGCGCTCGATCCTGCATCACCGACTCTTTGATCTTCTGTCTCACTACGTGCCAAGTCCTTTGATGAGGACTGTGGAGCGTCACCAGCCGGTGGCTCGACCATCGTAATTACGAGGTTTATTTCTTTGTTTCGTATTCACATGCTCTTCAAAATAATAAGAGCAAAATGTGGATGCTTCTTCTACAAGGTAAGCGTTGCAAATAGACCCTTCAACTCTAGCTTTGTTTTTTACATTTTTTTTCAATTTCCGTAAATACCTGAGGAAAATATTTTAGTTAAAAAAGATGTATGGTTATTCGTAAACTTTATATTTAAAAATTTATAATTTGTACCTTTCAAACGGATACATCCATCGATATTGAACTGGTCCTGTTATTCGAGCTTCATCAGCTAAATGCACTGGTAGATGCTCCATAGAGTCGAAAAAGCTGGGAGGAAAGATGCGCTCGAGTTTACATAAGATAATCGGAATATTATCATGTAGAGTGCACAAATCCTCGCATTTAATGATTCGAGAAGTCAAATCCTTGAAGAACAAACACAACTCAGTAATTGACTTCCAAACATTCACTGGGAGAAGCTCGCGAAATGCAATTGGTAATACACGCTGCATGAGCACATGACAATCGTGACTCTTCATCCCAGTTATCTTGAGCTTGTTCATGTCCACACATCTGCTTATATTTGACACATAATCATCAGGAAATGTGAGTTGTCGTACCCATTCACACAAGATCTTTCTCTCATTCTTTTCAAGTGTGTAAGAAGCTTTGGGGTAGGGGTGAGCATTCGGATTACGGATCGGATTTTCGCCCAATCCGATCCGATCCGAAAATCCGAATTTCTTAAAAAAATAAATCCGATCCGATCCGAATTATCCGAAAATCCGAACCGAAAAAAACCGAAATTTTAGCCCTAAATCCGATCCGATCCGAAAAATCCGAAATTCTCCAAACAATATCCAAAAAATCTAGAAATTCGAAATTAATATAATTATTAATTTATTTTCATCCTATTCGGTAATTGGTAGAAAAAAATCGAAAATAATGGACTAACACTAACATACTAACAATGATCTATATCAATGATTATAAATATCTACTTCTAATAAAATATAATTACTTCCTCAACATCATTATTCCTTCAACAAAAAGCAAGATAATCGGGAAACTTTTCATTCTCAAAGCAAATGAAATTAAATAATTTATAAAATTAAACCAATAGATATCATCAAGTAAATATCAAGTATTTTTAGGGTTTTAGAATTTAGATAGATATTTTCAATTATTAATAATAAAATAATATATATTATATAAAAAATTCGGATTTCGGATTTGTTCGGTTTTTTAAAGTTCCGATCCGATCCGATCCGAAAATCCGAAATTTTGATATAATGAAATCCGATCCGATCCGAAATCCGAAAAAATCCGAACCGAATTTGATATTTCGGTTTGGTTCGGTTTGGATTTTCGGATTTCGGTTATTTTGCTCACCCCTACTTTGGGGTACTTTCCTGTTGCCTCATTACGCTTCAAAGCAGGCCTATAGCAGTAGAAGTTTAACTCTTCTCGAGATTTACTAGTGTCCTTGGTCTTTCCTTCCGTCATCATCACTGTGTGAAACAAATTTTCAAACACATTCTTCTCTATGTGCATTACATCCAAGTTATGTCGGATCAACAGAGAGCTCCAATAGGGTAAATCCCAAAAGATGATTTTTTTCTTCCACCCTACTTGTTTCGAAGCATCACTATTTATTTTGACACTATCCATCTCAGTTACTTTCACTAGACCTAATGCATCAATGAGGCTCAATATTTCTTTACCTGATTTTGATTCTGGAGGTGATTTTTTACTTCCTCATTTTTCTTGAAGGCCCTTTTGTTTTTTCGAAATGTGTGGTTATCAGGTAAAAACTTTCTATGGTTGTCAAACCATGATTGTTTACCGCGTTTTTGTAAAGTAAAAGCATATGTGTCCTCCATGCAGTGTGGACATGCCAATCTCCCGGCAGTACTCCATCCAGACAACATTGAGTACGCCGGAAAATCACTAATTATCCAAATCAAAGCAGCTCGCATCTGAAAGTTTTGCTTCAATGATACGTCATATGTATTGACTCCCACCTCCCACGGCTTTATCAGATCAGCTATTAGTGGCTGCAAAAACACATCAATGTTGTGTTTCGGATTACGTGGTCCGGGCACTAACACTGTGAGAAACATATATTGATCCTTCATACACATCCAAGATGGCAAGTTGTATGGTGTTAATATCACAGGCCACGAAGAATATTGCTTCCCAAATTGATAAAATGGTTGGAAACCATCCGTACAGAGGCCCAACCTAATATTACAAATTTCATGAGCAAACTCGGGATAAGTATTGTTCAATTGTTTCCACGCAGGTGAGTCTGCAGGGTGGCGCATTACCCCATCATCAGTTGATGTTGCATGCCATCGCATTTTTGCTGTTGTAGCCTTAGATGCATACAGTCTTTGTAGCCGAGGAATTAAAGGAAAGTAATACATCCTCTGACATGCTACTTGTTGCCTTCGTTGGTCACCAACATGTTGACTAGTCTTCTTGTAACGAGGTGCATCGCAGACCTTACAACGAACCAATTCACTATCTGCACCCCAATAAATCATGCAATTATTGGAGCAACAATCAATCTTCTCAATAGGTAACCCCATCCCACGCAACAACTTCTTCGTCTGGTAGAGGTTATCAGGTGTCAAATTAGGCTCAGGGGCAATCTCCTTCATTAATTGCGTGATCTGATCAAAACATTTTTCAGATATGTTGTTTTCTGATTTCAAGCTCATGAGACGAGCCACAAGCGACAACTGTGTATGCTTTGTGCATCCGGGCCACAATTCTCTATATGCGGCCGCCAACATTTCATAAAATTGTTGTGCCGAAGGATTTGGCTGTTCTTCAGTATCTTCATCATCAAACTGAAAGCCAGCAGCGTCATACACCATTCTGTGGTACGTACTGAAGCCCTCATTAGTGTCAAAACTCATATCAGCAACCGTATTTGCTCGGGTTTCCCCTTGAAGCGTCCAAGTCTTGTAGTTCCGAACAAATCCATACCTCATAAGGTGATTTCGCACTTCATTTTTATCCTTGTATTTTGTGTTATCACACTTTGTACACAGACACTTAATCTTGTCACCTTGCATGAAGAGTGGTTTGCTACTTGCAAATTCAATGAAACTAGAAAGTTCATTTTTGAAGTCAGGATTTAAACCACCTGTTCCATCAAACCGTCTGTACATCCATTCACGATTCGGATCGGTCATTTTCTTAATTACTAATAAAAACATATAGAACTTGGTTCAAATCAAAAAAATTTGTAGCTACTTGAATCGAACAAAATTTTGACAGCATAACCCCACTATCCTAACTACCAAGTGCTCGACTCTACCAGCTATGTTAACCATATTGGTTCTAAATGACTACATCTACCCGACCCCCTCAATATTAAAGCAATTCAAAATAAGTAATTAAATCGAAATCATCAAAGCGAAACTTGGTTAAAATCAAATAAATTGATTTGTTGGGAGATGATCCTTAAGATGTAATTAATTTCTATCCAAAAGGGAGAAGATCCTTAAGAAATTAATTACATCTATCCCAAATTATATAATATATATAGGTGTTGCACAACAAGTAAATTAATAGTACAAGAACATAAATAATAAGATCTTGCAGAAAACGTTCGATGAGTATAATAGCAAGAGCAAAGATGTTACGATGAACATCGCCTTGCTTCAAGAGACTGCAAGTTGTGAAGCTGGCAGTTGCGGGAGAAGCTTTAAAGTTAATGAAAGAAGAAAAGAAAGTTGAAGTTTTTACAGCAGTTTACAAAGCATATTTGCATTGCCCAAAATGTGCACATGACATTCAAACGCCTCTCTAAAAAATCCCAGGTAATAAATATTTCCTAATTTTCATTTTTCTTATCTATCTCTCTGTTTTAATCGGCAAGTTTGTTATTTGATCTGTATATATAATGTAATTTTTTTAATAAAGCATCAAATATTTTTTAATATTAATATATTCTTATTCCTTATATATATGCATTTATTATTTTGGGATTAATAGTTGGATATAGAAATAGATGGAAATTTTGGAGCCAAAAAAATATTAAGAATATAACCATCCTTTTAAATTGAATTAATGTGAATTAATCCGTTTAGTATCACTCAAAACTGTTGTGTTTGCTTCCGTAAATATTTTTGCATGTATATATGTGGTTTTTGATTCACTAAAATATAATTTAAGTTCCACAAATACCAATAAAATAGTTATCAATATTAATCATGATTAATCAATCAGGAGTTCATAAAGTTGACGCAAAATTAATTAATAGAGCTATGGGAAAACGGCACAACAGTCGACTGGGGTAATCTAAGCTCACTAAATTGGCGATAGAGAGACGGTGAGACATGGACAAAAAACGACAGTGAGAAATACATAGAGAGAGAAAAGGACAGTGAGAGAGAGAGAGGGGACTGACCAATAACGTCGGCAAGATACGGTTAGGTTGCACGAACAGTAACGGCAGCTGGAGACGAACGAGAACGGACGGAGCTGCCAGAGTTAACGATCGAGAGAGAGACGGTGAAATAGAGACAGAGACTGACAGAGAGAGAAAGAGAGCGAGAGACTGACCTGACAGCGATAGACGGAGCGACGACGGCGGCCGGAGAAGCAGTGGCGGCGACGGCGAACTGAGCGGCGATGGCGGGCGGGAGGAGCGATGGGATGGAGAAGTAGTGAGTGAGAGAGAGCTGTGGACGGCAGCCCGGAGCTACAACGGCTCCAAGCGAAGACGCCGGTCAACGTCTGGCCGGAGAGACGACGGAAGCAGAAGAAGCGCGACGACGACGGACGAGATTGACGGAACGATTTGTGAATTTGGGGGTTAGGGCTAAAGTGAACGAGAAAGAACAGATATCTGGAAAAAAATTAAAGCTAACGACGGAAACCATCCGTCACTATTCCATCGTTAGCTCACGAAAATAAAATTTTAAATCATTAATAAATCTAACGACGGAACAAATTCCGTCGTTAAACGAAATATTTAAATTTAATTTTTATTAAATAAAACTTACGACGGAATTATTCCGTTGTTAGTATATTTAAAATAAAAATAATTGAAAAATAAAATACTAACTACGGAATAGCGGCGTCGTTAGGTGTAACGACGGAAATTCCGTCACTAACACCGTTAGGGGTGAGCAAATTGTTCCGAAAACCGAACCGAACCGAAACCGAAAATTAATTTCGGTTCGGTTATTTCGGATATTTCGGTCAATTTGGATTTCAAAATTTTAATATTTCGGATTTCGGATTTCTGTTCGGTTATATTGTTTAAAAAACCGAAATATCCGAAATCCGAATTATATATATACTATTTATATTTTCTTAAATTTATATTTAATTTTTTAAAATTAAAATATTGAATACTACTCTAAATTGAAAGCTATTAACATGCTCGTGCTCTAGTATTTGTTGGAAGTTATTGATTATTGAGCTTTGTATTAGTTTTTGTTGGTATTTGGATTTTTAATTTAACTATTTGTTGGATTATTTTCATTTTGTTGTTGGTGGTTTGGTGGTTTGTGGAGATTTAAAACTTTATTTGTTGTTGGTGGTTTGGATGAATATAAAAATGTAGGAAAATTGTTTAAAAAAAAGTGAAAAAACCGAATTAACCGAAATACCAATTTGGTTATTTCGGATATTTCGGTTCGGTCACCGAAATAATTTCGGATTCGGTTCGGATATGGATTTGAAAAAACTGAAATTTTAGTTTGGTTATTTTTTATGTAATAACCGAACCGAATATCCGAATGCTCACCCCTAAACACCGTCGTTAATTTCACCGCTAAGAATCCCGCCAAAATTCCGTCGTAGTTCCGTCGTTGGTTCCGTCATTATTTTTGGCCAAGTGTTTCCGTCAAAATTCCATCGTTATTCCGTCGTTAGTTGTGACGGATTCTATTCCGTCGTTAATTTCCATCGTTATTCCGGCGTTTTTTTGTAGTGTTAGTCAACATTTTTTAGTTTTGGAAAATTCATAAATCATAACACCTCTAAATTATACATGAATTTCACTCCAAAATTCGTGTCACCGACCAAAAACCATACTATTGATGGACTGAGGGAGTATTAGTCAACATTTTTTAGTTTTGGAAAATTCATAAATCATAACACCTCTAAATTATCCATGAATTTCACTCCATAAAATTTCATGATATTATAAATAATTCTATATAAACCACAAACTATCATAATTCAAACAAGCTAGTATATACCAGACACAAATCCATATAAAATTGGGAAGACAATCCACATGTTAGTGGGACTTGAACTATAGACCTCTTGCTCAAGGAGAGTCTTATGGACATCAGCTTTGCCATTTGGATAGGCTTCATTGGCGTAGTAAATAAATAGTAACATAATTAGAGTTATTTCGATTTTCGAAGAGCCTCAATTAATCAAATTATAGTTTGTCGTTCTTCGAGCAATAAGGGAAGATGAAGGGGAAAAAAAGTAGTCCCTCCGTCCCATTTATATAGGCGGATTGAAATTTTCACATGGATTAAGAAAATTTATTGAAAAAGTAAATTATATAGTAAATTTCTTAATATGCCCCTATTTATTATTTGACTATGTATTTTTTATGAGTTAATCAAAAAATTAAATAGGGATATATTAGTAAATGAGCTAAAAATATTACTTTTTATGGAAACAAGCCTATATATTTGGGACATCCGAAAAAGGAAAACAAATATATATAAATGGTACGGAGGGAGTAGAATTTTAGATTAATGAGCCTAATTACTTTACATTTATAGTTTATTATGATATTTAATGCTAGGAACTTTATTAGTGGATTGGACTTTAGCATATTAATCTACATCTTTCAACTCTTTTTTAGCATATATAAATGGCTTCCATCCCGACAAGAAAATACAAGAAAGAGGAATAAAATTCATTTTTTTGCCCCCCAAAAAAGAAAAGAAAAAGAAGATGGTCAAATCCTAACGGTCAGACCCGACAAACTTTAACTAAGAAAATGATAAAGCATTTGCCTTTATTTAGATAGTGTAAGAAAAAGAATGCAAAAGTTGCATCTGAAAAAGCATTCAAAATTGCATGCTTAGAATATTACTGGAGAAGATAGGCATGGAATCCGGGTGCGGGCTCCGCATGCAAAATTTATTATAATTTCTCTTCTATTAATATTATACTATTTCTTTTCTTATTTTATTTCTCTAGTACATATATTAGGTATACGTGTATATGCACCTTGTCGATTATCCTCTAATGATATAAATAATAATAAATACTCGCTCTATCATTAAGACTCACAAGAATAAGAATAATATTATTATGTTGCACATAATTAGAATATAAGATATCCTAATTACAACACACATGCATGCCCAACTTCGATTCAATATTTATATATCAAGTTAATCAATTTTTCCATTTTTCATTATTGGAGCTTATATTTATCTTATAAGAATAATGAAATTAAATCATACAAAGCATCGATTATATTATATATAAAGGAAAATACCCAAAAGGCTTCCACTTACTAAGCCTAATTATTTTTTAGAAAAAGAGTGAGATTAAAAATATAATAATTAAATTGTGTGAATTGTGTGATGAAGCCTCTTAATTAATGTTTACCTAACTAGCTAGACAAGGGTGGCATAGAAGTATCATTGCCGGCAAAGAAAATGATGATTTTTTATTTTGTAGAAGAAGCACGGATTGAAGAGGAGCGGTTTAATTAAAACAAAAATATCATATTCTAACACGATACTTGTGATAATTTAAATATATTCCGATCATTGAAAAAAATCTTAACTTATTTGACTTGTTACAACAAATTTAATATTGGGTCAAATTTTCGATACTTAGAAAATGACATGAAATGCTGAATGTACGATGTGAGAGATACACACCTACAACATTATAATTAAACTTACAGATATTAAAATTTTGATTTTACATTGCTTTTCAGGTATCGAGTTAAATCTATAATAATTCAAATTGTTCATGTACTGAATTGTTATTTTGTAAGAGTAGGTACACTTTTGAAAAGTGATCCTAAAAAGATATAATTAGAATATGGTTTTTGCATTAAATTAAAATATCAAATTACCTTTTTATGTTTAATGATTTTTTTCCAAATAGAACTAGAGAAGTGGTCATTTTCCTATATATTATGCATGGCAAGTAATATTATATACACTTTTCTCCCTCTATAAATTCCCCATCACAGATAGCATAAACTCCATCACATTTCTTTCATCTGTCGCAGAGAAAGAATTTTAAGGGAATTTTCGTAATTCCAGAAAATGAGGAAGGAAGAAGAGTGAGATGGGCTATGCCTGGCTCCCTGTATGCCACGCGCCGACGTCGATCGAGTCGAGCGATTGGCAGAGGCGAGCGGCGTACGAGGAGCCAAGCATGCTGCGAACCGCCGTCGACACTCTCTCGCCTTCTTCTCCTCCGCCTTACGACGGCGGTGATGGCTTATATTGGCTTCTGATTCATGGTAAAATAGTAGGAGTATATATATTTTTCATTTTCTTTTTCTTTTTTTTTCTTCTCTTTTTTTTTTTAACAAAAAGGGATAATATATTATTTTAATCAAGATTGGAAGTGCAGTAAAATTCAATCTTTTTATTTTCCATTTTGGAGTATTTTGCAGTTACAGGTAAGTGGACATATGGAAGCAGCAATTCAAAGGCAATCATGATTATAGTAACAAAAAACATAAAATGAAATTTATTTTGACATGCAAGATTATATATATGTATACACACACACATTGAATTTGGATTTTGGATACTCTCTTGTAAAATAGTATTTTTTTTTCAGTTTATTGTTTCAGCTCATAAATAAATGTATTACTAATGTTATTACTAATTTACTGTCTGTAAATGCATGTGATTTACGATGCAATAAATCTACAATCTGACCGTTAAATAACACCATAATTGGAAGTGGTGTATAGTGGTTCCACTTGTATGTATGGTGTAGAGGTCCACCTATATGGTGGTGTAGTGGTTTATATATATATATACCTCATTGTAATTCCTAAAAAAAAAGTATTGGTAAATTAAATGCTACTTTTGTCTAGTATTTTTCCATTTTCAATAAGGTTGTACTGATATGTTTAAGTGATAATAAATATAGTTTTACCTATATTATTATTATTATTATTATTATTATTATTATTATTATTATTATTATTATTATTATTATTATTATTATTATTATTATTATTATTATTATTATTATTATTATTATTATTATTATTATTATTATTATTATTATTATTATTATTATTATTATTATTATTATTATTATTATTATTATTATTATTATTATTATTATTATCTCCGAGTTGCGGTTACGGCTCGTGACCTCGTCATATAAAATTTAGGAAGAAATATTCTCATTTTTTCTGCAGTGGTGATCTCGGCCCCTTCTTCTTGGACCAGACGTTGAACCCAAAATGCTTATTATGTCTAAAGCCCATTTTCTTATTGGGCCTCCTCTTAGTAACATTATTTAACAAATATGAAAAAAATTGAGTTTTGTAGTTTAAAGGTGTCATTTATGATTTACCTTTATTTATAATGAGGTTTGAAGTTTGATTTTCAATCCCGCTTCTCTACTAAAAGGAAAAAAAAAATTAATAATAGGAAAAAATTCAATGTAGCTAGTATATTCAATGACTTCATGAATTATGTTTGGAAATAATTCTTACAAATTTATTTAGAGTAATTCTAAAATCATTAAATTATTCGATTACGGACCTTACGGTGTGTTCATCATAGGAACTAGGGGCTAACCGTTCTTTATAGAAAATAGTAAGAGGAAAACTGGAAAGAAATACAGTTTAGACACTTGAATTACTACATCTGTCCCACAATAATAGTTCTAGATAATAAAATTTGTCCCACACTGATAGTAGTTTACAGTTTCCTCAGCTAAGAGTACGTTAATATATATACATATATACATATATATATATATATTCTTTTAACATGCCCATATGTAAATTGTAATGTTCTTCGACATTAACAATCTCTTATTTTGGATGAAGAAATAATAGTATAGTAGGAAATTAATTATCTGTATCAAGATATTGTGGAGGAATTGAGTGACATCTTAGCATGTTGTAGGCAATGATAAAAATATATAAATAAGGATAAAATTAAATAAATAAATAATTCAAGTTGGTAGACAGAAATCCAGGACTAATGCCGGCCTCCATCGTGCAACTGCAGCTAGCTAACCAAATCCTTGTTCACTGTTTCCAGCTTCTCTCTATCTCTCTCTCTCTCTCTCATATATGCAGCTGCTCAACATTTAATGATGTTCCCCAACGTGACAACCTTGAATTAATCTGAAAAAGAAAGACTTAATTAAGATATAAACCCATAAATCTGATGATCGATTAAATTTAAAGATTATTTAGTTTTCTGGAATTAAATTAATAAAACTTAATCAAATTGCACTCAAAGTGAGCACGAGATCTCGAATCGGTGTCACAAAAATTATGGAAAATAAAAAAAACATTTTATTTATTGCCATTGGAAGTAAAGTCTTCATTTCTCACATGCAATTCGGCCAATCCGCCACAGAATTCTAGGATTATTCTAAATTGATTTTTATCTTCTTTATAATTGATTATTTTCACATGCGAACTTGATGTATTATTTTCCCTCATGGTATATTTTTAAAATTCATAACATATTTCGTGGTATTAATTTAAGCGGAGCTTATATTTTCGAGACACGCGGATTGTTTATTTGTTCTTTTTTTTTTGTAAATTCACTTATTGAAGGTTATAATTCTCAACTAGTTCTGAAATGTCATTTAGCAATAATTGTATTATTGTAATAATAAAACAGATTTCCCATAAAGAATATAGTAAAACAGAAAATAGTTCTACTGAGATGACAGTCTTTCACTTTTCCTTTTGTGTTATGTTTCTAAAATATGTTTTATATTTATGATTTGACTTAACATTCCATGATGATTAATATCTTCTATGTTTTCCTCTTCTTCTTCTTGAATTTTAAGTAGATTCAAATCAAATAAAAAATCATACAAATTTAACGTGGGAATTTGGATGCAACTACTATTATATAGGGGCCAAACTTTTTTATAAGGGCCCATATCTAGAATATTCTAAATTATATTTATTTTATCAAATACAATATACCATAGAGGAAAAGTCATTCCGAATTGTTAATTTTAGGTGGGGCGATTTAGTAGTGGAGAGCGTGTGAATTTGTAGTACACTAATAAATTTTGGGAGAGCACCTGTCAAATGCAATTAATTATATCCAAATATAAATATAACCAAACATTAATGATAAAACTATAAATATATTATTGTATATGAGTTTGAATGCTAATATAAGTATCGTGATAACTTTTAGGTCGAATTTGTCAGGGAGCAAGCCATTTCCCTCTTATGCATAGAACTAGATTACATAAGTTGAAATTTGTCTAGAATTGTGTGAATGATATATTTTCCCTAAATTTATAAAAGTAAAGTAATGAAATATCCTTTACAATCCTTCAATTCATGTAAATCTTTTATGGGAGAGTCTTGTGTGAAACGATCTCATTATAAGATGGGTCAAATATTTAGATACAAGCCAACATTCAATTGCATATTATAAATATGTCATGAATATAAATTTGGATCTAGATCTTTAACCCGTTTCATTGTCTGTCTCAGTGTCTCACAGTACAAGTGTATGTGATCTTGCTTAAATATATGAGATCTACCAATTTAACATTCCTATCTTTATCAAGTCAAAAAAAAAAAAAAAACTTTCCTATCTTAATTTCTAGGGTTTCATGAGTTTGAAGTTTGAACAAATCTTAATTGTTGAAATCCAAACCTAAAAGATTTGAATCAATACGTCAACTTCAGAATTCGGCAAACGCAAAATCACATATATATAGGTCATGGACCCCCACTTTTGACTTGTTTTCTGCGTGACATAGTTATGAAACAAATAAAAATATCCTTGACAGCCAAAAGTTAATAAAATAAGTAAATCTAAAAAGGCTGGCGGCCGATCAATCGTGGCCGTCCACGTAGACAAGATCAACGGCTGAGATCAAATGTGATTGGTGATGTGGCCGGTAGCTCGACGGCTGACATCAGGCGGTGGCCGCCGTGTCTCACGCGTGCGGATATCCGAACATGACGCTTATCCTCATTATTTAATCATCATTAATCAAATTAAATAAATACTCAGTCAATAATCATCGATGCGAGATTGTCGTTATGTAGATTATTAAATTATTAGGGTTGTTTAAATTATTAAAACTGGGACTTAATTATCATTCTGGATCACATGGAATGATGCTTCTGATTCTCTCTCTCTCTCTCTCCTCTCTCTCTCTTTGTTAGAGGACAAACTCTGTGATAGTTTTAACTCGGACAGAATAATCCCAGTGTTAAATTTGTTTTCTTGTGGCTTCTTTTGTTGCATGCAAGAACGTGTGGTCATCTATAGTAACAATTTAATTTTGTTTATTAAATAAATCATCCCAGTGAATTAAGTTGTATGCGCCAAATTAAATTCTTTTTTTGGTAAATCACATTAAATTAAATACATATAAGGGTGCAATCCATAAACGAGCTAAAAAAATTCAAAAATTACAATTCAAGTAATAAAATCATAATTAAGACAAGTAAGGGGAGACTGAATTTGAGATGTCTACCTTTTACATGTGTTAGGTCCACTGTTTGAATGACATGAATGAACAATGTATAATATAAACAAAAATAATGTTCTTATTGCCTTAAGTATAAGATATACTATCCCCGACCACGAAGAGTGTGGTACATTTGGAGTGACACAAGTTTCAAGAAAAGTAAGGCAAATATTATTTGAGTGGAGAAAGAGACTCGCCATTTTGAATTTGTGTGAGATTTAAAATATAAGAGTAGTGGAATTATGAAATAAAATAAAAAATGCACATTATTTCTCAACGTACCAAAATAGAATTATTACTACACTCTTCTTGGATGGAGGTAGTACAATATTTGTACCAAAAGAAAAGGAGATTGGACTTTTTGGGAAAAAAGAAGACATGAATATGAAAAAAAAACTAAATTAAAAAAAATAAAAATGAATATGAAGCTTAATTATGATAAAAACTGCTTAGGATCTAGGGTGGAAGTAGCTAGCCTACTAAGTAAGATATTGCTGCATTAAATTACTAGATCATGTGTCCAAGTTCAGTTTGACTGCAATTCTAGGTCATACTTTTGCAATTTTACATGATTTTAGTGTTGAATATATCAATATTGATATATTCTCTGTCGATTTTTTTTTTTTTTTATAATCTATAAACCCGTAACCTTATAAGTGAGAAACAAAAAGAGAAGATTTTGCATACGTACGTCAAACATGCTTTATTGAATCATAATAAACTGAGAATAACACAAAACGTGTTTGTTTTTATCCCGTTTATGATTCTTCAAAATACCTACTATTTGTTCAATGAGGATGATTTAATGGTGGAATCAATATTCTTGTATTAATATAGTCTCAAATTTGAATTTATCGGGAGCTTTATAGGCCAAGTCTATATATATATATATATATATATATATATATATATATATATATATATATTTCTAGTGCGATTGACCTCTTTTGTGATTTTATACTATTGGGGCTCGTTTGGTACAAAGTATGGGATAAGGCCTGATATGTTTGACTGAGATGTCTTATAAATATAAAGAATTAATATTCCGTTTGGTATGATGTATTAAATTCTCTGCAACACATAGTAATTATTGTAATTTATTGCTATAATTAGTTGCAGTATTATTTATACCACCTCATAGGTAGTATACATAACAACAAAAATAAGTATTATTCATACGGGCCCGAACTTTATAAAGGGCCGTATACTTCATACCAAACAAGATATTAGGGTGTCATAGACATATTATACACCCTAATCACTCCTACCAAACGAGCCCTTGCTGCATTGCATAAGAGTAGAGTTTATTCAATGCACACTTTGAGAAGCGACTACGGATTATCCTTGTAATTAAAAATAATATATTATGTAGTTTAACTTTTGAATGATTCTATAACTTAATTTCTTTTTCTTTTTTGAGGGAATTACAATGAGGTATGTATGTATGTATGTATATATATATATATATATATATATATATAAACAACTATACCACCATATAGGTGGAACCTCTGCACCACACAAGTGGGACTACTAAACCACCATACAGGGTGGAACTACTACACCACGAAATAAAGTGGGAAATAAACTACACCGCACGTAGACGAAATTGAACCCAAGACCTCTGCAACCTAATTTACTCACACATATATCACACGTACGTATGCATTCTAAATTTCTAATAACTAGTAAGTAGTCCGTCGAGACTCGACGGAAAATAACTTTATGTTTTAATTTACGTGTATACATTTTAAAAATAATTTTATATCTTATTTAAAAGTTGTGATATTGTTCGCATTAATTATTAATCAAACTTAGAAAATTAATTTTATTTCACGTATCTAAATTTATTATTAGGAATGACAATGGATCGGATATACTCATTCATTATGTATTTTCTAAATCTAAATTTGTTTAGAATTTTTCTACATGTTCATCCTAATCTCGGTTAAAATAGACTTTACTGTATATACGCGTCTAAAATCCGTTGAGTAATACTCGGTAAAAATATAAACACTCCAAGTAAAATTAATTAAAATTAGTAAAAATCCTTCTTTTATGTTATTTGAACCGTCTCATTGGTTTATGCTAAATTACTCGATAAAAATCTAAACAAAGTTAATATTAATTAAAATTTGTAAAAATTCTTCTTTTTAAGTATATTTGAACCGTCTCGTTGGTTCATGCTAAATCGATATCTCTAATCTTTGCCAAAATGCGGAAAAAATATTTACATCTTCAAAGTAATATTATTTAAAATTAGTAAATTCGACGAGAAATAACTTTTATGTTTTAATTTATATGTATATATTTTTAAAATAAGTTTATATCTTATTTAAAAGTTGTGATATTATTCGCGTTAATTATTAATCAAACTTAGAAAATTAATTTTATTTCACGTATCTAAATTTATAATTAGGAACCATAATGGATCGAGTATACTCATTCATTATGTTTTTTTAAATCTAAATTTGTTTAGAATTTTTCTACATATTCGTCCTAATCTCGGTTAAAGTAGTGACTTTACTGTTCATACTCGTCTCAAATCCGTTGAGTAATACTCGATAAAAATATGAACACTCCAATTAAAATTAGTAAAAATCCTTCTTTCTATGTTATTTGAACCGTCTCGTTGGTTTATGCTAAATTACTCGATAAAAATCTAAACAAAGTTAATATTAATTAAAATTTGTAAAAATTCTTCTTTTTAAGTATATTTGATCCGTCTCGTTGGTTCATGCTAAATCGATATCCCAAAATACGGAAAAAATATATTTACATCTTCAAAGTAATATTAATTAAAATTAGTAAAAATCATTTTTTCTATGTTATTTGAACCGTATCGTTGGTTTATGCTAAAGTACTCAATAAAATCTAAACAAAGTTAATATTAATTAAAATTAGTAAAATTCCTTCTTTTTAAGTATATTTGAATCGTCTCGTTAGTTCATGTTAAATCGATATCTCTAATCTTTGCCAAAATGCGAAAAAAATATGTTTACATCTTCAAGTTTTTTTGTTCTTTTCTTTAGCTATCTATCCCATATTTGATTCAATGTATATATAATCTAGAAAGCACTAATCGAAGTTTTTAGAAAAACATGAATGAAAAATGAAAAGGATTCCATATATATAGACATGTTGATTAAATATATTTATTAAGTCTTCATAGGGATTTTCATTTACAAATTTTCTATAGATTATTATATATGAATTAAGAATGTATAAAATAATGATTTATAAGAATGCATTCCGAAATTGTTATTATTTTAATATGCATAATAGAAGAAATTAATTAAATAGAGGGAAAGATAAATATGAGATGTGATTAATAGATAAAAACATATGATATTTCAAGAATATGAAATTAATAAAATTTTAATTATTAAAAATAAAAATTAGAATATATATGAATTAAAATTAGACAAATTACCAGAATAAAGGAAAATCTGAACGGAGCACCGTAGAGGGGACAACTTTATTTTCATATTAGTAATAGATTACCACAAAACAATATTGGCAAAATAATTTGTTAACCACCGGTCAAAATACAAATTCTACATTTAATTTCTAAAACTATATTATTCCCTCAGTCTATGATCTATTTGTTATGCACAATTTTCATTTGGTCCGTCGACACCAAAGATCTGTTTAATCTATTTTTAGTAATATACCCTACACAACTCACTTAATTATCAACCTCCCATAGTGCTAAATTTTTTTTTATCAACTTGGATCCCATTATTTACCGAAAATGCTATTGTTGGACCCACATTTTATCTTCAATAACTCAATTTAGTTAAAACTATATCAAAAGTGAGACCATTATCCTACTCATAATGCATTCAACTAATTACTTATTAAAACATGTGTCGGACACAATGTGACAAATAAATCGTAGACGGAGGGAGTGTATGTTTTAAATTTTTCCCATAATAACAACAAAAATTATACCGTTATATGAAAAATTAAGGCAAATTAGATGATCTAGAATTTTATCAAAAGAAAAAAGGTTGATTAATGTCGGAAATACCCAAATTTGTAAAATCCGTATTACTTGTACAACATTCAAACTACAACACTACTTATTTTTTTTAAATTTTTTTGTAATTATATATATACCAACATCTTACAGTAATGTTTTTTCAATGTATACCATGAAGTGACATAGTAGTTTTCTTGATAAAACGAGACACTACAGCAAACTGGTCGAATTGTGATGGAAAATTTAGTCACTAATATTATGGTAACGCGTGGACGTTTTTAAAATCAACATTGTTAAATAAAACAATGAGAATTCCTAGTCCGGTGTAAAGCCTCGTCGCTGAAGATTTTTCGACAAATTGTGATTGCTACAAATTAAGAGCTAATATTGTAATTACAACAATTTTAACAATTGCATGAAAATAAAAGGTTAAAATAAATATTGTGTTATTTTCGATTATTAACACAGTGAAAAGTAAAAGAAAAGAAAAAAAAAATAGAGGGGGGCTGCACGCGTCCCAGAGCGAAACGTGTTGAAGGTTTTCCGACAAATGCGGCTACTTGCCGTCTCTTTTATTTTCCATCACTTGTTTTATGAAAATTGAATTTAATTTAAAACAAATTTCTCATACTCCAATTATTCTTTTCCTCTTCTGCAATAATACAAATGTAATCATAATTTTTAAACAAATTTGGTTACGTGCTATGATGCACAGATTCCTCTAAAAATACAACATTGCAATAGCGGATGCGTGAAGGGTGCGGGTGCGATTCGCGTTGGATTCGTATGAATATAATTCGCCACGTAAGACGAATCCTAGCTGATGAAAAAAAAAACAAAAAAAACTCGGATACGCGAATCCGGTGCGTGAATGGAAAGAATCTGATACGTGGAGGGTGTATATATGATTATTTTTTAGAATTTTATTTTTTTGGAGACATTTTTGCAATTTAATAAAACTTTATTTATTATAAAATATGATTAATTAGATACTTAATTATAAATACTTAAGTTTTGGATATAGAAAAATATAAATTAAATATATTTAATTTTTAAAATTTTAAATTTCTATATATTTTAGAGGTGAAATATATAATAAAATATAAATAAATAGACGTATCCTTGCCGAATCGCACCCTATAATTTTTAAAATCCGTATCCCTATACCCGTATCGTATAGCTACCACATCCGCTTCCCCGCACCAATGAAACATAGGTTATGTGCCGTCGTTCCATTAAGTTGCAATGGTAAATTTTGGCATGCTAGCCGTAAAAATATTTTAATTATAAATTAAATGATAAATTGATCAATACTTAATTACTATGAACATTTAACCTAAAGTAGTGATGAATCCTAATTATTAATAAGAGGCAAAAAAATTAAGAAAAATTATATGCCCCAACCCTAATTATTATATATTTAGAAAATACTTAAATTAATTATAAACTGAAATTATAAAATAACCTACCTTGATTTAACTAAAATATTAAAAAAACTAATTGTACAAACCAAGTTTTTTTTCCTTAATTTTAAAAGAAATTAATCAGTAAGTTGTCTGGTCAAATTAAGAGAAACGTCCCAAGAAATTAAAATATAGTGGACTAATAGTATATTATAACTTGTGAAGCTAAAGAACAAAAATTCCAAAAAGTAAAATATGTACTCGTATAACTTTTCCCCATAAATGTATATAAAGAATGTAAATGAAATAAATGCATTTCACCAAATAGTATAATCTATACAGACCCAGAATGAAAAAGAAAAAAAATTCAAATTATAACCTCATAATCTCAAACTTTTTGATTTTGAGTTAGGCTTTTACTCATATCCTACCAAATTACATACATGTCAAATTAAACAAGTCTGGCTTTAAATCAATTTGTACATTTCATAGTTTATTATCTCTTAGTTTTTTTTTTTGGATATGAATTTATTATCCCTTTGTTGATCATCAAAATGTGGCATATATAATATACGATTGGTACCATTATCTGTCTACTTAATTTTGCACTGTCAAATAAAATAAAAATATTCATAATAAATATAATTAAAGGAGATAGCGGTTAGATTAAGTTAGTATAATACTATTAACTAGTCCATAACTCTTTCCTCCTCAATTCCATCCCTCTTGTCTCTTCTTTGTTGCGTACGGGGAAGAGCTGTTTTATATCAAAGTCAGCGTCTTCTCTCTCTCCCTCTCTCTCTCTCTCTCTCAAAGAACCATTTCATTTTCATCCTATCTTCCTCGGTTTTCTTCCTACTCTCTGAACAAAATCTAAAACCTTGAGCCACAAGAGAGAAAGAGATCGAGAGAGAGACCTAATCTACTGCATGTGCAAGAGTCAAATGATCAGAAGCTGCTATCCTTAAGCATGTGCAGCCACTTCTTGAAGATGATGGAGAATTATCAAGGCGATTTAGCTGACATAGTACGCGCCACCACCGCCGTCGCAGACGGCGGCAGCACAGCCGCAGAACAGGCCGCCGCCGCCGCCGACTGGCAGTTCCCAAGAAATTCAATCAACTATTCTTCGGAATATTTCGGCCATCCTTTTTCCTACACGAGAGATCCTCTGATCACGCAAAATATCGACACCTCTCCAGTTTCAGAATTGTTCTACAATTCAAATATCATCCACGGCGGCGACGGAGGAGCCGGAAATAATAGCGGAATCATTTGCGGCGGCGGAGTGAATCTTGGTCATAAAGTTGTTGATGATGAGATGAAGAAACCCTCAAACATTTTTTCAAGGATGCTGCAGATCTCTCCTAATGCAAAGCTGCCTCTATCGCCGTGCGACTCTCAAGCGGCGGCGCCGCCGCAGAGGGGGCTGAAGAATCCCTCTTTATTAGTATCTAATAATGGCACTTTGCTTTCTCCCAGTAGCTCTGGCCTGCAGATCTCGTCTCCGCGAAATACGGGGATCAAAAGAAGGTGGGAGATTTTCTTTTTCTTTTTTTTTTTATTTCTTATTTTTCCCAATTCTTGAAAAAAAAAAATTCCACCATTCATTAATTAACTGTAAGAATTCTAGGCAATCACATGTCGCAATTAATGATCCCGAAATAGGGTTTAGGTTAGTTTAAGTTTTCATTAATGTTTTGCTTCAGGAAAGAAAACAAGATTAAATCAAGCTAATTAATGTTCTACTAAAAACCCTTGTAAGAAATTAATCACACTTCGCTTTCATGCTACAACTATTTGCAGAAATGACTGTTTCTTGAAATCATATTCTCCATTATTTTCGGCTTTTAATTATTTTCTCATAGAAAAAAGGTAGCGTGCAGAAACTACAACTGATCAAGAAGTTCTGAACCAAACACTGAAATTTATTGGAACAATCCTCCCCACAGATTCAGACATGATTAGTATATATATAACCAGAAAACATTCTAGTAGTTTATGAGTTGGGTTCACTTTATGTCTAAAAAAAAAGAAATAAAAAAAAAACTGATTTTCATGCAATAATATTAATTCAGGAAAAGTCAGGCAAAGAAAGTAGTTTGTATTCCTGCACCAGCGCCTGCAAACAGCAGGTCAACTGGAGAAGTTGTTCCATCAGATCTTTGGGCATGGAGAAAGTATGGCCAAAAGCCCATCAAAGGTTCACCTTATCCTAGGTAATTTTTTTCCGGCATACAGTCGAATTCAAACACTACGTACGTATCAATATATATCATTTGTAGATCAATAGTGTTAAGCTACTACTCAGATCCCAACGGGCGATTTCGGTTGAAATGATCGGTAGATTTCAATCGAAATTTTCCCGTTGGAATTTGGCCTTTTTTCTTGTAGTGTGATTTTATTAATCTAACTTGCATATATTTATAAGAGATATAAAAATAGAAAATATATATTTAAGACATACATTGTTTGCAATGAAGAATAACTATGCAATAATTGCAAAATTTTCTTGTTTAATTTTATCTAGTAAATTTTTTAATTCTTGTCCATTATTTGTGTTTATTGAATGAAATGAAAGGCAAGTCAAATCATTCATGTGATTTGCCTTTTGTTCTATGTCTATCAGTCGTCTTTCAAATATTTATAAATATGAGGTTCTAAATTTTATTACATTATATTATTGAAAATGCAGGGGCTACTACAGATGTAGTAGCTCAAAAGGCTGTTCCGCGAGGAAACAAGTGGAGCGGAGCCGAACCGACCCGAATATGTTGGTGATCACCTACACCTCGGAGCACAACCATCCATGGCCGACGCAGAGAAACGCTCTCGCCGGCTCCACCAGATCTCAAGCATCCAAGAATAGCAACAGCAATGGTGCAAAGGACACATCTCCTAATTCTCAGACAGAAAAACCTACCAACAAGGAAACCTCGTCCCCAGTCGAAGAGAATTTTGGAGCTATCAAAGAAGAGGCAGATCAAGAACTTGATCATCATCATCATCATCATCATCATCATCATCATCTTCAAGCTGAATTTGATGTAGGGATTTTACAAACATACACGCCCAGTTTGGTAGATTCATCAAATCAAGAACAAGATAATTTTTTTGCTGATTTGGGAGAGATTGGAGATGATCCTTTGAATTTGTTCGGACAAGGGTTTTCTCGAGATAGTCATGATGATTTGGATCCATTTAGCTTCTACGACTGGGCAACGACTGCCGCCACCGCCACTGCCACCGCCGCGGCCAATGCTAGCTCCGCCGAGGAGTCTGGCCGGAAATCTTGAAATGGCCCTCGAATAATATTTGTACAATGTAGACGTCTTTCAAGGTTAGGCCATGCATGGGGAACTATTTTCTATCGATTTTTTTTCCCAAACAGAAAAAAAAAAAAAATCTCTTTTTATTTTTTTATTTTTTTACAATAGAATTGAAAAGAGGGTTTTAAATCTTGGTGGTTAATGTTGGAGCAGTTCCAATTCTTTTTGGAATATTGGTGGATGGGACAGAAAGGTGAGGAACAGAAGGTTTGAATAGTTAAGACAAGTACATTTTTCAGACATGACTGGAAAGCTCAATGAAGGAGCTATGATGTGGGATGGGACTCCCAATATTGTAATAAATTATTCATCCATGCTGGGTCGAGCATAAATTTATTTTTGAGTAAATCGAATTAAAAGGAGGTGTCGACAGGATGGATTTACCCCCTTCTCATATATTGCTTGTAAATAGTGTATTCTAATATTGTTAATTTTCTGCGACTTTGTTTCTATTGATGATATTAGTTCAAATAGATAGGATTTGAAAGGATGATATTTTTGTGTGTTGCCATGAGAGAGTTAGGGGATGTACAAGGATTTTAGTTCCTTAATTAATTTGCTTTTTTTTTTCTTCCCACAAATTTAATTTTGTTCAATTAATGATATGTATATGTGAATTTCTTCCCTAATTTAAGCTGTTAACAGACTATGATGAAATTTGTATCCTTTATATGCTTCCTTTGTTTTTATGTATATAACTCTATGTTTGTATAGGAATAATTGTCGTAAGATACATGAAATTATGGTCATTTTTTATTTTGCTCATGAACTTAAAAATATATGCGATCGATCCAATAATATAAAATATTCACTTTTTGTAATTTAACACAATTTTTCATTTTTTGTCAAATTGATGCCGGCATAGTGTCTACTACCAGTAATAAGACATGCAATTGATTAACTTAAGAGATTATAAAGAGATCTAACGATAAAAAGATATATTCCCTTTAAGCCATATATACATGAACCTTATAATATTGTTTAGTTCATACGAGTACGTAATAAGAGAAGGTTGAGATTAATGAAGCTTGTAATTTAGCATTGATCTCTTCGAATAATTAATATTCAGATATTCGAGTTTACATATAAATGAGATAATTATACAGATTCAAGATTGTGCACATATTCCACAACTGGAATATAATAAATCTAATTACTAGTATATAAGATGAATAATTAACCATGAATGTTGCACCTATTAACGAATAATTAAGGATGTAAGTTAAATAAAAACCATAAAATAGTTTCCCTCAACTTATTTATAATTATATATATAGGTTCAATAAGTGTATTAGTCTTTGAGCATACATTATATCATGTTCCAACAACAATTACTTACTTATAATTATAAGTTTAATTTGTTAAAATGCACTCACCTTTTGCTGTAATTCTTTGAAGCACTTTTTCCTGTGTCGTTTCTTTGCAAATAGTGACTTGAAGATTCGTCAAATCCATCAACTCTGACAATATAATTTTTTTATATATCTTACAAGTTACAATTGATCTTAATCTGTTTCATAGAGTATTAATTTTTTTTTAAAGTTTGATTAATAAAATTGAAATTCTTAAAGAGTCATATACATTTCTCTGAGCTGAGTCCTATATATACATGAATAAAATTAAAAGAAATATTAAGTACATCTTGAAACTGCAGATATAAAAATATTTATGAAGTTTTCTTTTACAAAATAGGTCAAAGTGGAAGCTCATTGATTGGCTGAGAAGCAGTGTAATTATGTGTTTGTGATGGGATTTCCTTATGCGCATTTGAGTAGTTTTTTATTGGAGAAACTGTTTATGATGGGAAAGAAATCGCACATAAAGTTTCCATTTAACTAAATTTCAGGCTTTTACATAAGTTGTGCCTAATTATTTACATCCACAGAAAGGACTACAATATGTCAGTGCAATCATTTCATTACTCGTGTTACACCTTCGCGCTTTAATCTTGTTCCGAATAACTGTCATATTCTAAATTGTTCTAAGAACTAGTACTTCTTCTGTCCCTTCTTCTCATTCATATTATCTTCATCTTCTTATTTAATTGTCTTATTCAAATTATTTTGTTTAAAATAAGGAAAGAATTAATCCTTCAAAAGTGATGAAACCTACCCATTTTATATCTTTTTACCTTTATTTTTAATATACGTGCCGAACAGTAACAAAACAATATGAGTGAGACGGAAGGAATAATAATATATTAAATTTTCTATGTTGTCCTTGTTTTTCATATAAATTCTTTAGTCATTTGATTTTCGTGCAATAATTAAAGATATATATATATATATAAAACAAATTTATCAACTTTTTAAATATACGAATTTTGACTGTATGAAACACTTATTTAAGGATAAAGAGATAGATTACAAAAACCATTTTATCTAGACAAAAAATCTTCAAATCCAGACTTTATAAGTAGTCTTCTTCTTCTTTTTTCTTTTTGGTATATATATAAAAACTTTGTAAGTATAGTCCATCAATAACGTGGTAGATTCATTAAACGACTGTGATATGTATAATATTAACATATGAAAATAAAACATAAATTTCAATCAGGCTGTAATTTATGTAGCATTGCCACATCATCATCTAGCGTGGAAATTCTAATGTGCTTACTACATATATAGTAATTAAGTAATGTTATATTTTAAAAATCCAGATTGAATTGACTACTAGAAAACTACTCGGTTTGTCCGATAATAAGTGTCCCCAAGCAGTCAAGATTTGCATACCAAAAAAGTGAATAAATTTCTATTTTATCCTTAATTAGTGCAAAAAATATCTAAAAAGTAAAGAATTTGTATTGATGATAGTGATAAAATTAAATATGAAGTTTTAATTACACAATTTTACTCTAAAATTATGAAATTAGACATCTAAACAATAATAGATTTTGTTTGTGAACATAGAAATCTCGGGTTCAATCTGTTCCGCTTTCCCTTTCCCGCAAAAAAAAGAAAAAGAAATTATACTAATTAGAGAACATGACAAATTTCATAATGGAACACTTATTTAAAGACGTATTGAGTATTTTGTTATGTTAAAGGACCACCAAGTATACTTATGACTGTTAAATATCCATTGGATTTTACTTTGGATGTAAGAATTTACACGTGTAATATTCAATTTAATGTAATGTCATATTGTCATTTCATTAATTTTCTGTCTAAACTATAATACAAATTTGAAAAGTCCTCACCTCACCTCGCCCTATTGATCTGCACGTCCAGTGTCAGCTACATGCCAAATGTCCATCGAGGGTTTAAATTTGGGTCCTACATACCCAATCTCTAAATCTATCAATATATTTTAAATAAATTAAATAGTTATATATAAAAAAATCGAACTGATGACCCACCCTACCTCAACGTCCCTGTATACTTAAACTCGTGCTCGTAAAACATCTTTTCAAGCTTTTGCAGCCCTTCATTTATGCCAATTTCCATGGTAAGATTATATTATTAAATTATTAGCAACATTTATTTCTTCTTCTTCTCCTTCTCATATTCCCTCCCAAAAAAAAGAGATTCAACCCCCCCCCCCCCCAACCAATCTGTTTGTATGTGTAAATTTTAAATAAAACACAGGTTTACATTATGCCACCGGTTGACAAAAAAAATTTCATTTTGTAATTAACTATATTATAATTTCAACATTTCTCATTAAATACGTACTAACGGTTTAAAAATGATTTAAATATTATTGAAGTATTTTTATTTTGAATCTTTGAAGAAGAAGAATATAACTAGCGTCAGATTTTATCACCACCGCCACAATCATGGTTCATTTTTTTAATTAAATTGTCGTAGTCAAATTAAATTAAGAAAATAGCTTTGTGAATTTCTCTGGTAGGCTGATTGTTTTGAAAATATATTTTATTCTTCATCAAGTAATTTTATATATGAAAAAAATTAAAATATGTAACTCCTTCATTGAGTCATTTTTTTTTTTTAAATATTAGTCCCCATCCAGTTTTTCTTACCGCCGGCGTAGCGTGATATTGAGTTTATTATGTATTCGAAATAAAAAATATGTCCTATAATAAGTCTACTTTATAGAGAACGTTCGTAGTCGTACAGGTTAATCGTCATCTAGATGTTGTTATTAAGCAATAATGACAATTAGGATTATTTTATTGTTAAAAAATGTCAATCAGATCTCACTTGTGTATTAAAGTATATCTATCATATGTTAAAATATATTAGAAAAACATATATTTTTGTCATTTTCCTCGATTTATCTTCCTAATAATGTTGGTGACTAGGTACAGACGTACAGTTATCAAAATGAGTGTAGCTTGTCGAACCGAATTGAAAAATAAATAGATCGCAACTAAAAAAAAATAAAAAATAAATAAATAGGTTGGAATGAGATTTTAGTATCTCCTCACTTTTGGAAAGGTCCATGCGGGGCGTGGGGGGTTGAGATGGGCCGGGTTAGCCCGTAAATTTTTATTTTTATTTTTATCATTAGATTATATTACTATAACTTATATTAGAATGAAAAGTATATATATGTCTAAAATTTGAACGTAAATAATATTTTCACTGTGAGTATCTTGCTTGAATTGCATGTTTAAAGACTTCGATATTCTATAGACCTATATTTCATAAATTTGATTTCATCAATAATATTAATATATAAATATTTGCAATTTACCTTCTTCGGCAATTGTAGATTGAGGTATTGAGCTCGATTGTAGATTAGAGAATCTTGCACAAAAATTACTGCTCGATTTATTTAGAAAGATTGTGATCTATCCCATTTTGACAGCTCTAAAAAATGGTAGACACGTGTGCATAGTATGCCTAGTAGGAAGCACTTCCAATAAGAAAAGAAGTATTAGGAAGCTAGCAGCCAAATGGTGTGTGTTACTTTTCAAGATTCGACGAGGTTTCAATATTTATTAATTACATTACATATTTATAAATAAATTATGATAACCTTTCGTTACACTTGAGAGACAACATCCTTAAAATTTACACTTAACAGTAAAGTCAAACAATCTTTACTAGTTGTGAGATTAGCAACAAATCCTTTTACTTTTGAAAGATTTGATTGCATGAGATGAAATACGGTAGGATCGACCAAACCGACCTTAAATGATAACAAACCTCAAAAGGCCAAAATTGAGAGACTTTAATGATGATCTTGATAATTAGTTGGTTAAAAAGAAAATTTGAGTCTTTTTTTCACGAGATTCATTTGATTTGAGTTGATGAGAATGTAAAGTAGTTTTAAATCAAATTTCTTGTCAGCGTGAAGACATCACATCAAGATAAGGTTTAATTATCAATTCCATCACATCCCATTCATGGTTCAAAATGCTTGCAGGCCTAATTAATTTCGTTTTTCCTAGCCAACACTCATGTACTCATATTTAAGTCAAACGAAAAAATATTGTATGTGTTGAGGACGTGTGCATAATTATTGTGGACGTGTGCATAACATATATGATGAATAGAGTTGTCAAAACAGTCGACCCGATTTAAAAATTATTAATGTGCCAGGCCTAACAAACAATTTTATGGGTTGGGAGTCGGTGGGTTTTGAGGGGCTACAATTTTTCCCATCCACATAACATAAGATAAACCCTTGTCTTTTTTTAATGAAGAAGTCAAGAATCAAGATATACCTTGTCCATTCATACCACCTTAAAAACCAACACACTTTTATACAAAATAAAATAAAATAAATAAAAATAAAAATTTCTTTTGGGCTTGTGCTTTGCAAATAGGCTCTAGTATTGCAAATCTGATTTTATTTTATATTTTTATACAATTTAAATTTAAGTTTAAATATATTTTAATGATGCCTTTCTTTTTTAGGAGAATGATGTTTTTTAATTGGTATGAGTTAATTAGCCTATATATTTACGAATCTGTGAGCCCCAGAAACAAAATTAAAGTCCCGGTCCATATGGGCCGACCAATAAGCCCAATCATATAATTGACGTTCTACAAAGGAACACTGTGGTAATAAAATGACTACATCATAATTGGGTAGTTAGTGGTTACGAGATACTTTATCATATAAAAAAAAGAGTTTATGGTTAAATACTATGGTTTTTAGATTCTATCAATATCTGTTATATGATTTCGTTGTATTAGAATAAATAAATAAATATATTCAATTTCTAGGAAAAAAGAAATCCAAGTATCACTCAACGTGTGAATGACTTCCAATTGCCTTATTTTTTAATTTTGTCGTAAATAACTTATTCAGTCAATTTACTTTTTTGAGGTCCAAATAATTTGGTACCAAAATTTAAAGAGGATAAGTTTTTTAACCCTAAACTTAAAACTACAAGTTTTCTATACCAAAATTGATTAAAAGACTAAAATACCCTTTACTATTTTAAATTTTGCCTCTCTCTCCATCTATCGGTCCCCCACCACAAACCCACATTCTCTCTCTTATCTCTCTCGACCGAAACCACGAAGAAGAAGAAGCACGAAGAAGAAGCACGCTCTCGACGGAAGACTTGCGGGCACGATGAGTTCGTCCGAGACACAATCTAACCACGATGGAGAGGCGTCGTCGTCGCCGGCGCATCACGAAGAGGAAGAGTTCCTAAACTAGCCGCCGGTTAGTGCGCCCTAATTTTCGAAATAAATTGAAATTTTTTGGCAAATTTCGATGTTTAATTCATGGGTATTCATGCTAAAGTTAAGTTGCGAAGAAATGTACATGTTCTATGCGTTTAAATGTTGATTTTTGGTGTGAATTTGGGCTGAATTTATATGGGCACGATGGGGGCACGATGGGATTGGGGGCGATGGTGTTGGGGTCGATGGGGTGGGCACGACGGGGCACGATGGGGTTGGGGGCGATGGGGTTGGGGTCGATGGGCGGGGGCGATGGGTGGCACGAAGGGGGTTTGGGGGCGATGGGGGTTGGGGTCGATAGGCGGGGGCGATGGCGGGGGCGATGGGGCCGGACACGATGGGGGTGGACACGATGGGCGGGGGCGATGGCTCCATCGTGACTTTGCCATCGTGCCCGAACGAGCCGGTATTTTTTTTTGTGTTTTGTCTTGTTTTTTTGAATTTGCTCGTGAATTTATTGCTTATGGTTGCCCGTTTTGTTATTGTAGGAGGGTTGTGTATGGAAAAGGCCCACGTTACGGGGCGTGACACGTGGAATCAATTTGTATATGCGTTGTGATGTGTTTAAAGAGATACTTTCCACGCCGCGTCGCATTGGCGGGCATAGACACGGAGAGCGTGCGATAGAGCACTTTACCTCCGGGGTCGTGGGCGGCCCCGATTAGAGTTAGGCGGACGGGCGGTGCTGCGGGTGCCGCTTCACCACCTTATAGCCCGACAGGGGCGACCACATACCCCCGCATGAGTCGTGGTTTCAGCTCGGGGGTCGGACCGTCCGTTTTACACCCCGTGATTATGCCCTAATCACGGGACTTCACTTTGGAAACACGGAGTTCGACACTACTGAGACTCACCTGATCCGTCCTGACAGTTTATTTCACCGGCATTTTCATGCCAAAGAAACAAAGGTGAGCGAGCTGCGCAACAAGTTCAAGGAACGCAAGTTAGGAGATGAAAAGGAAGATTATTTGAAGGCCGCGAACTTGTTGGTTTACTACTACTTTCTCTTGTGCCGGGACAAGATGTCGGTCGAGAACTGGGCATGGGCACTGGTAGAGGACTTTGAGCAGTGGGACAGGTTTCCCTGGGGTGCTTACACGTACCAGGTGTTGACTCACTACATCGACACCGTGGCTCTTACTCCCAGACAGGAAGAGATTGACTACCACTTCTACGGTCCAGTCTGGGTCCTGCAGCTTTGGATGTACGAGGTATTTCCTCGTTTGGGACGCTACTGCGGAACGAGAGATGAAGTGATCAGGCTGCCCCGATGCTTGATGTGGGAGACGGGCACTGTGAAGGCGGACTTCACTACATTTTTTGACCAACCGGTACGTAAATCACTTTATTTTTTATGAATTTTTTAAAATTTCAAAATTTTATCGATATATAATTGTTATTTTATACGTATTTCATTACAGCTCAAAATGAATGATGTCCCGTTGGTCCCGATGGAGGAAGAGGAAGCCGAGTACTACTTTCTTAGCTTTGAGAACGGGGATCCGTTTGATGTGGTGTACCCGAAGCCGGTCCGAATTGCTGGTCGGGGTAGGGCAGAGGTTGTGTTTGCGGGGCCCATCAAGAACAAGGGCAAGATCAAAGTTACGACAATGGAGAAGATGAAGGCGACCTTTGGAAAGGTGTCGAAGCGTCGCCGAGAGAGTAGTCCTCTCACCCGTCCTCAGACAGCAGAGCGAGTGTACCAGGAGAGGCCGGAGGACAGGGTGTGTTGTTTGCACGGACAGCCTTGTCCGGAACACAGAGTCAGCACTGACGACGTCATCGATCGCCGGTTGAAGGCGATCTTGCACGACGACTCAAGCACAGGTTTCCTTGCTCGAGTAGCTGATAGGGTCTTCACTAAGATCGTGGACTACTTCGGTCCTAGACGGAGCGAGTTATCGGCGGCACTGCGACTAGCAACGAGTCGCGGCGTGACCGGCCCCGCCACTCCGTCGCTGCAGGCCCTAGTCACCACTCTACGGCTAGCCACGGGTCTCAGCGTGACCAGCCCCCGCCACTCCGCCGCCGCAGCCCTAGTCACCACTCGCGGCTAGCCACGGGTCTCGGCGTGACCGCCCCGCCACTCCGCCGCCGCAGCCCTAGTCACCACTCCGCGGCTAGCCGCGGGTCTCGGCGTGACCGGCCACGCCACTCCGCCGCTCGCTACTACTAGCTACCACGACTTCGAGGTGGATCGTGATTGTGCGGGAGATCCGCTACACCACCCGCCCTTCCAGGCCTCTGCTTCCCGCACCTCACCCCGGCCGGTTTGCGGCGGCGCTTTCGTAGTTGGCCAGCTTCGAGAGAGAAGAGGAGGAGCATGGTGAGTTTGGTGAGAGTAGTCCTCCTCCGAGACACCCTAGGCCGTCTGCTGCACTACGTACGCCATATGTTGGTGAGACGCCCAGCTCTCGTGCACGGATCGGTCGGCCACGGCGCCTTCAGACATATGGGCGACAACACTGTCTGCGTGATAAAAGAGATTGACCACACGGTGACGCAGGCATTTTTCGACCTTGTGGAGAATGTGGACGAGTGCTTCACTGCAGAGGTAACATTTCTTGCAATTTAACGTCTTCACATATTTAAATTATTTACATTGATTTATATATCGTCATGACTTGCGCGAGACTTACAGAGAATCCATTAGGCCGGTACCACATCCCGAGGAGTGGAATGTCCCGCCTGATATTGCAAGAATCGTTTGCTTGCCACCGGTGGGAGTTCGTCAAGCCGGCCGTCCGAGGACACAGCGTGTTCGTTCAGCAGTTGAAGGTGCGCCCACAACACGCCGTAGCCAAAAATGCTCTAAGTGTAAGGGGACCGGCCACAATAGAAAGAATTGTACCGAACCACTCGCTTTAGATGTCGATATAAATATTCCCCCGGAGGGAGAACCATCGAGTCAGAGACGGCGATGAAAGAAAAAATGCAGCAATTGTGGTAGTGAAGAACACACAATCAGAAAATGTCCGATGCACTTGTGATTTATGATTTTTTGCACGATTGACAATGCCACTCTTATTTATAATATGTGGTTCATTTGTACTAATTTTATTTATTTGTTGAGCTTCTGTTGTGTTTAGAAATTGGAAAATGTAAAAAATAGGGCCGAAGCGGGTTTCCTTTGTAAAGCGGGTGCACCCGCTTCGGCGGCTCACCCGCCTCGGCGGGGTACACGAGCCTGCCCATCGCGCCTATCGCCCACGATTGGGAGACCCCATCGCCCCCATCACCCCCATCGTGCCCATCGCCCCCATCGCCCCCATCGCCCCCATCGTGCCCATCGCCCCCATCGTGCCCATCGTGCCCATCGCGCCCATCGCCCCCATCGTGCCCATCGCCCCATCGTGCTCACGATGAAGTCCCCATCGTCCCCAGAAGAACAGGCATCGATAAGTATTTTTAATACCTTAATGTTATTCCATAGTATTTTTTATATCATATAAATACTTTTTTATACCTTACATACATACTTATGATCAATCTGAATGTTTTTTACAACATCGATCATATACAACATATAATTTGAGAATTTGAAGTAAATATTCATTGAGATCCTTTTCATTCTTAAGATATGATATGATTCATAATCATATTAAAGACTACATTTAAATTATTTCAAATGTTCGTTTTTACTTGTGAAATTCTTAAATAAGCAATTACAATTCAATATATCAGCACCACATCAACATAAAGTCCAAAAATGTCTATAAAATCAAAATTTCTTGAGGGGGCGATGGGACATGCATTGTGAGGGCGATGGCCACGATGGGAACGATGGGGCGATGGGGTGAGGGGGCGATGGCCACGATGGGAACGATGGGCGATGGGGTGAGGGGGCGATGGGCACGATGGGGGCGACGGGGGCGATGGGCACGATGGGGGCGATGGACACGATGGGGGCGATGGGCACGATGGGGGCGATGGGCACGATGGGGGTGATGGGGGCGATGGGGTCTCCCAATCGTGGGCGATGGGCGCGATGGGCAGGCTCGTGTACCCCGCCGAGGCGGGTGAGCCGCCGAAGCGGGTGCACCCGCTTTACAAAGGAAACCCGCTTCGGCCCTGTTTTTTACATTTTCCAATTTCTAAACACAACAGAAGCTCAACAAATAAATAAAATTAGTACAAATGAACCACATATTATAAATAAGAGTGGCATTGTCAATCGTGCAAAAAATCATAAATCACAAGTGCATCGGACATTTTCTGATTGTGTGTTCTTCACTACCACAATTGCTGCATTTTTTCTTTCGTCGCCGTCTCTGACTCGATGGTTCTCCCTCCGGGGGAATATTTATATCGACATCTAAAGCGAGTGGTTCGGTGCAATTCTTTCTATTGTGGCCGGTCCCCTTACACTTAGAGCATTTTTGGCTACGGCGTGTTGTGGGCGCACCTTCAACTGCTGAACGAACACGCTGTGTCCTCGGACGGCCGGCTTGACGAACTCCCACCGATGGCAAGCAAACGATTCTTGCAATATCAGGCGGGACATTCCACTCCTCGGGATGTGGTACCGGCCTAATGGATTCTCTGTAAGTCTCGCGCAAGTCGTGTTGCTTGTAATACCGACTTACGAAATCAAACAAATTGACAGTGTTTCCTTGGGTCCTGTAACGAACAAAAGTTAGAAATATTGAGCCATGAAAATACAAATGTAATACCGACTTACGAAATCAAACAAATTTACGCTTGTACATACCTGAGGGCGGCAGCTGCATGACGACATGGCATCTTATCCTGATCGAACTCACGACACTCACATGTCCAATTCCCAAGGTCCACCTCGAAGACCATCTTCTTGTCTTTCACTTTATAAACATTGTCAGTGGTAGGTTGAGCAACGAGCTGATGACTTGCTTCCACTGTCACAGCAAGCTTGTTGAAGGCCTCGAGTGTAATCTCATGCTCTCTCTCCCTAGCTAATGCCCTCTTCTCGTCGAACCATTTCTCGACAATGCAACGATACACCTCAAGTAACGAGCAAATAGGTAAACGTCTAGCCCACAGTAGCCTAGAGTTCAAGCTTTCGGCGGCATTGGAGGTCATGAAACTGTACCGTCGAACTGGGCAATGCGACCTAGACCACCTATGAACACCAATTTCGGAAAGTCGTGTGTGAGCACCCTCACATGAAGCTTTCAAGGCAGAAAAATTCTTCTCGAACTCTTCAACACGATAAGCATACGCTGCATTTTGGAAGATGGCAAGAGCTCGACGGCCGTATCGCGTCAGATTCTTCTGCATGTGGTGAAAGCACAATCCGTGCGCTGCAGTCGGATAGATGGCTTTCACGGCATTTGCAATGCTCTTATGTTGGTCGAGACGATCAACAACTCATCCGGAGGGTCGAAACACCTGCGCAGATTTGAAAGAAACCACGTCCACGACTCATCGTTCTCTATCGGATCAATTCCAATAGCTATAGGAAAGAGCTGCTCATTCCCATCTTTGCTAACAGCGACAAAAAGAACTCCCTTGTTCCTTTCCTTAAGGTGGGTCCCATCCAACACAATCAACGGCCTCGTATAGCGCTCGAAGGCACGAATACACCGTCCTAAGGCGAGAAACATGTGACAAAATACTCCCTCACTACCGATCTGCATGTTGTACTCGCACGGGATTACGCCGCTCAAAAATGTAGATACGACGGGACCATCTGATACGACTTGTCAAAGTCACCGTATGTCTTCTCTATCGCTATATTCCTCGTTTCTAGAGCGAGGCTGTACAACATGTGAACACCAAACTCTCTGCGCATCTCTTCCAACATCTCTCTCGGCTTCAAATACACACCCTCGCAAACCAACCTACGAGCAAAGTACACGGCCGCAACTTTAGCGATCACCGTCCGCTCGGCGGTACGGATCACGTTCAAGTGGCAACCGTGATCCAAAGTCAACTTCGTAATGTACCAAATCGAGTCGCCCTCATCTTTTGGCCCCGAGCACACAACCTAAACGTGCAATTATTCCTACCGTGCTTGCAGAGAAAGACTATACGATTTCTGGCGGAACGATCAATGACATACTCTAGCATGTGCTCCAGGTGATACATTCCCACAACCATCTTCAATTCATACTTGGACTGAAATGTAGCCCCCACTACAAGTTGACTGGTGAACGGTCCGGGCTGCTCAACCCACCCAAGTGGCAACAACGTCACACTCGACCAGGAATGCTCCAATTGCCTAGGCCTGCCGCGTAGTTCATCATCATCACGACCAATCGATGCTCGGATGTGAAATTCTCGGTGCCCGAAGATCCCGTTTACTTGTTCGCTGTCTAATCCAAGCAAGAAACTCGGTAGTCACGGATTCAATTATATTCTTACGGCGTTCATCTTCTTCGTCGTCGGAGATGTGAGCACCTCTCGCTTCGGTGGCATTCTATCATCATCATCCTTAAATAGATCCCGTCGTCCACTGCCTTCCACGTACACCTCAGGGGCAAAAATACTGTCTCTTTCAAAGACATAAACCATCGGATCCGACCTTTTCTCTTGCACTAGCAATCGAAGTAAATCTGTATCACTATTTAATAAAACTCTACATCTGCTCCCATCCCTCAAAACAGTTAAATAGGATAGCACATACTCGGAATCTCTTCGACCACACAAAGCATCTTTAATCAGATTCATGAGATGATCTCGATCATCATTCGTATCGTCCATGTGCACAACAACAGTACTCCCGCCTAAGTAAGCCAATCCCTCCCACTGACCTCCAAAACGTACAATAACACGCCGCCGCCCCATCTAAAAATCAAAGAAAGAAGAGAGATTAGGGTTACAATACGAAAAACAGAAATTTACATCACAAACTGCCAGGGCACGATGGTCATCGAGTTGGCCATCGTGCCCATCGTGCCCATCGTGTCCATCGTGGGCACCATCGTGGGCACGATCATGGGCACGATCGTGCCACGATCGTGCCTTCTACATCGTGCCATCGTGGGGAGAAACCCTTCGCCCCCGACAGAAAAAAAATTCATAGTTTCCAACCCCTTACAAATCACACAAGGCGAGTTATTTCAACTATTTTTTCTCCTAAACATATTACTAAACTTCAAGTTATATTCGAATTTAAACAAATATCACTTAACATCTACATATTCCATGCAAATCGAAGACAATTTTGGGACACGATGGTCAAGGCACGATCGTGTTTACTTGGTCACGATCGTGCCTTGCCATCGTGAGTTAAATAACACGCACTAGTATATGCTTTTCGGACGGAGATTTCGGGTGTATACCTTCTTTATGAAGCCAGAAACGCGATGCCGGCTTTTCTTGATATCTTTTTCTTCTTTGAATTCACGTTTCGATAGATTGGAGTAGCTTTTTTCTCTTCTTTTTCTTCTTCTTTCTTTTTAGGGTTTTGTGGTTTTTGGTGTTTTCAATTGTAGTGTTGTGATTAATTCGAACCTAACTAGGAGTTCTAAACCTTGTCAACAACCTCTCTTACGCAAACTTTAATGAACTACCTTCATTAAATCCTAGTTTCATCCGAAAATCTTCAGAGAATCGGATTTGGTAGGGTTCAATAAATGAAACCCTAGTTTCATCCGAAAATCTTCAGAGAATCGGATTTGGTAGGGTTCAATAAATGAAACGCGACAGAATCTGCATTAAATATTACTTTCCATCGTGTCCAATAGCACCATCGTGTCCATCCATCGTGTCCACCCATCGTGCCCAGCCATCGTGTCCAGTGGCCCCATCGTGTCCTCCCATCGTGTCCAGAAGAAATCTGGCCGACGACGGGAGAGAATTGAGAGAGATTGAGGTTGTTTTTTCAGATTATTTTTTTTTAATTCATAGGTGTATTATTTATTTATTAGTTTTTGTAAAAGGGAGGGCACTTTAGTCTTTTAAATGATTTTGGTATAGAAAACTTATAGTTTTATGAATGAGGTTAAAAAACTTATGCTTATTAAGTTTTGGTATTTTTTCGTCCAATTTCTCTACTTTTTTTGTAGTGTAATATGATAATATATCCACTCTATGTGCTATATTTTTATTTTATTATCAGCTATATATTACTCCATCCGTCCCAATATTCATGGCTTGTATTCCTTTTTATGCAAATTTAGAGCTTACTTAGGTTCTAATTAAAACACTTTATTGACTAAAAAAGCACTTTATTGACTGAAGGATTAAATATTGAATAAAAACTACACTAAACATGTGGGTCACACATCTTTTGATTCATAATTTTCTTTTTCTTAATATTCGTGCCCAAAAGAAATATGTCATAAATATTGGGACGGAGGGAGTAATGTTTACATACACATTTACTTAGACGAGTATTGTGTAAATTAGTAGAAAATTATAATATATATTTAAATTTTCATATTCGAATTATTTTAATTTTTATTTATATCTAATGCAATCAAAATATACGTATGTTAATTACCTTTATCAAGAAGATATAAGTATGTTAGAAAAATATTAGAATAGACAAGGAAAAATCCCTTCCAAAACGTCAGGTTGAATTAGTCGAACCTGCCATTCTTAAACCACGATTTCCATAAAAATTCATTATTCTCTTTTCCACGAAAATTTGTACGTAAATTTCCATTATTTCATTCTTCAACACGTACACATTTATAAAAGTGTTGTTTCAGTATCTTAATCCTAAAACAAAAAATGAAGAAATATAAGCTCCTCTAATTTATTTTCCTTATTTTCTTCAATATTTCTGCTTCTGCTTCTCCTCCTCCAAATTCTGTCTACGAATCGATCGTCAAATGCTTAACCGACACCAAAATCCCAGCAGCCAAAGCTTCTAGAATCATCTACAGCCCGAAGAACTCCTCCTCGAATGTTCTCGAATCATACATCCGCAACCGCCGCTTCAACGTCTCCACCACCCGGAGACCGAGCGCCACGTCTGCGCCGCCGTCACTTGCTCCGAAAACCTCGGAATCCACCTCAAAATCCGCAGTGGCGGCCATGACTACGAGGGTCCCTCTTACTCATCGGCGGAGGCGGAAACGTTCGTCATCCTCGACATGTTCAATTTCCGATCAATCGACATCGCCCTAGACGATCGGACGGCGTGGGTGGATTCCGGTGCTACACTTGGTGAACTATACAACAAAATTTGGAAGAAAAGCAAAGTACTCGCATTTCCCGGCGGGGTCTGCCCTACCCTCGGCGTCGGCGGCCACATCAGATGCGGCGGGTACGGCAACATGATGAGGAAATAGGCCTCACCGTCGATAACGTTGTCGACGCTCGTATCGTTGACGCAATAGGCAGAATTCTCAACAGGAAATCAATGGGGGAAGATCCCTTCAGTTTTGGCGTGATTCTTGCTTACAAAATCAAGCTCGTCCTTTTGCCGGAAAAGGTAACCGTTTTTCGAGTCGAAAAAGGTGGCAATCAGAACGGCATAGACGCTGTTTTCGAGTTCCAGGAAGTTGGTGAAAAAATTGATGATGATCTCTTTATTAGAGCTCTTCTACAACTGGTGGTACGGGTTGCAGGTAACGGGTCGAGCATTATTTATGGGGATGTTCTTTGGGAATCCCGACAAGCTTTTATAATCCAATGTGAGAGGTGGGTATATTGTGTGTACATGCATAATAGAATTTCCCCAATAACCGACACTCAATTTCCTAAACTGGGATTGAGACAGACAGATTGCGTGGAAATGCCTTGGATTAATTCAATAATTTTTTGAGTTTATTATATCAAATAGCCAGTATGGATAGTAGAAAATAAAAATTATCAAAAACTTAATTTATTATAAATTTTAGCAGATTTTAAAGTGATGAGACAACTATACCTTTAATTTTCAAATTCCTATAGATTGTATCTATTTCTCTCTCATCACCAATTAATTTAGGTCTCTCTCTATCGCAGAGATTTCTGCTCCTACCTACTCCGCCATCATCACTGTCGTCCGCTCCCCCCACTACCTACTCGACACCGACACCTCTTCTCCCCACTTTCACCTCGTCGTCGCCTGCATCTACTTCCTTGATTTCCTCTCCAAATCCTCCACCATCTTCTTTGACATCAACACCTCTTCCCCCACATCCACCTCGCCGTCGCCGACCACCACGACCGCACCTACCTCCATGATTTTCACTCCAAATCCTTCGCCCTCCTAGATCCTTGATGGATCCAGAATCGATTGGACTCCTGGTGCCCCGCTGTCATCTTTCGGCCCTCCATGTTCTCCATCTCCTACTTCTTCAAGTATGACGCCTCGCCGGGGTATTTCTCCTGCCACCACCGCGATCTCTTCGATTCCTGCCATTTCTGAGTTTTAAGGCTCAATGAATTCATGTTGTCGGTGGAATTACTAGGTGATGAGTCTGAGAACGAAAAATTCACTAAACTTGGTACGAACAGAATTCATTCATCCCAAGTTTACCATGACGCAGTGCATAACTTTGTACGAGTGGTACGAATGAACCCATTCATTTCGTTCGTACCAACGAGTTATGCTTTATAACTTGGTTCGACTGGTATGAATGAACCCATTCGTCCCATTCATACCTACTAGTTGTGCTCAATAATTTGGTATGACCGGTAAGAATGAACTCAATCATCCCGTTTGTACACAACTAGTTGGCACACTTGTCACGAATGAACCCATTTGTACCATTCGCCCCTGACATTCAGAATTTAAAATAAAATATGTTTAGCGGCGCCGTGTCGGATTTAGTTTTTTCGGCTACTGAATCGGTTGGCAGATCTATGCTTCTCAACGTCTGAATCGGGATCGAATATGGAATTTTATGACTGGGATTTGGCATGTGTCGCCTGTTTGTAAGGTGACACCATCACCGGAATTTATGAATATGATTTCGGATTTCTATTTGTGAATCGACGATGCCGTGATTGGATTGAACGATGGCTGCGGCGGTGGCGATTGGACAGCGACGGCGTGGTGGATGGTGGAGGTGAGAGAGAAATAGAGAGAAATGAGAAGTAAGGGCAAATTTGTCCAAAATCCCAAAATCTGATAAAATTTATTATAAATTAAGTTTTGCACAACTATTAATTTTGACTATCCATAGTGGCTATTTGATATTTTTACTTTACTTTTTTTGGTATTCAACACGAACATCGCCAAACGTGTTACTAAATCGAAGCCCTAAATCTCCAGATTTTTTCAGACGAAAATCGGACTATGTTAAGAAACCAATTTCTAAATCAAGGTTGAAAAGTTTGTTCAAAATGGTGGGAGATAGAAATGTAGGGCTTGTATTTAATACCTACGGAGGAATAATGAGTCTAATACCTGAAAATATAACAGCGTTTCTGCATAGGGCCTGAAATTTGTACAAGATTCAGGATGCGGTGAATTGGGAGGAAGAAGGAGAGGTTGCTGACAAGAAATACACAAGACAGATTAGGGAATTGTTTGATCTTATGACACCTTTTGTTTCGAAGAATCCGAGAGAAACATTTTTGAATTATCGTGATTTAGAAATTGGCATCACGAGCTACTCGGATCTCAGCTACGAGGAAGGGAAGTTGTACAGTGAAATATTTCAAGACTAATTTTAATAGGCTGGTGAAAATCAAGACTTGGGTCGACCCAGATAACTTTTTCTGGAACGAACAGAGTATCCCGATCATGCCGTCTTCAAGAAGATAATTAAGCAAGAGAATAGCAAACTAGGGTTTAGATACTAGCATAGATCATGTGCGTTGGTATGCTATAATAAATATTATTATTATTGAATGTATAAAAAAAGCGAAATACATTATCGAGTTCTTGTACTTGAATTTTTATTTTATGATGTCCCCGTACAATTTTTTCGTTTTAATGAATCCTTCTACTTTTATTTTTAAATTTTATAGATCCTTATCTAACGGAATGTTAACTTTTCCGTTAGCTAAATTACATGCCATCAATTTTTTATTTAATATTTTTGCCAAATCACATCCTATGTGTTTTATTAATGTAGAAAAAAAACATAAAAAAAGAACAAGTCATCTAACATCTAACTGATTAAAGGGGATGGAGAAAAATTGAAGAGCGCTATATGACGGATATAGGGTTTCCTGGGAGGCGGATGGTAAGGAGGGGATGGCTGCGCGCGGCGATGGTGGCCATACAAGAGGTGGCGGCGGAGATGGTGATTGTGGCTGGGGGAACGACAATTTATTGCGATTCTACTGTCAATGCAAAGAAAAGAGCGACGATGACTACATTCAGAACCGGTGAATCAAAAGAACACATTTAAATTAATTGTTTTATTGAACTAAATTGTTTCTTTATGCTCTAATCGCAAAAACAAACGGGGGAGGTGGGAAAAAAAAATCAAGAAACTTATAATGTTAAAAGTTGAAAATTGAATGAAGCACGGTTTTGAATTTATGGAAAATCAAGGAATTAGGGTTCATAGGATTTTGGCTCCCCAATTAAAATAGAAAGATGAGTGTTCATCAAATTGAGAGTATATGGTTTATCAGTTAGATGGCTCTTTTTTTTTCTCAACCATATCACTTCTTGTAACACATGTTTCCTTACGCTTTTCAATTCTTCTCCGACCCTTCAATCTTCTGTCGCAGATCAACTGCTATTTATCTGAATTCACGACTCCTCGATCTGTCAGATTACTTCTTTCTTTCTATTTAATTTTTCTTTTTCTACATAAATATTTACGTTATACTAATATTTACACGCATGATATTTTAGAAAAGAAAAAAAATAATACATGTGGAAAATAATTAAATAATTTAATGGTGACATGTAAAATAGATTAACCTTCCGTTAAAAAAGGACCCATTAAAATAAAAAGTAAAAGTAGAAGGATTTAATAAAACGAAAATATTGTACGATGACCTAATGAAACAAAAAAGCAAAGTACAAAGACTCGATGATGCATTCTGCCTATAAAAAAATGAATAATAAAAGGGCTTAGTAGAAAGTACTAGTGCAGAAAATGTTGATTAAATTAATGCCTTTTTTTTAGTAATTGAGAATTATTTATAGATGTAAATGGAGAAAGAGAGAGGTCAAGTAAAGTTCAAGAGCTAGTCACAGGTCCGACACTAGAAAATGAAGATCTTATTAATAAGATTTTTTTTTGTGAGGGGATTAATAAGATTAAGTAATAAAGGTTTATTGATATAAGCGCGTCAAACTTGAAATCGATATATTCATCTCGTTAATTAGTTCGTGAAGATTTGAGGACTATGGCGTAGACATTTATAATAGAGCGAAATATTATAATAGCCACTTAAGTTAATAAAAATAAAATACTAGCCACTAAGTTAATATTATATAAATACTGGTCATTCTTACAAAAATACCCCTAGATAGAAACAGAACCGCCGTCTTCGCACAATCTCATTCCTTCTTCGCACCTCCGCCGTCTTCGCATCTCCTCCGCCGCCGCATTCGCATCCTCTTCCACCAACACCTTCGAGTCTAGGCTCCTTCGCGCCTAATCTCCGCCGCTCGTGCTACCATCGCGTCTCCCTCTCTGCGCCACCATCTCTACCGCTCATGCTACCCATCGCGTCTCTCTCTCTGCCGTGCCACCATCTCCACCGACGATGTAGAATAGCTCAAACAGAAGTGATTCAGTTGAATCGGAATCCGATGACGATTATGGCACCGATGTAAGTTTCCTACTACAAATCTATATGTTAATGGTGTTAATTTGTGATGCAAAACTCCGTTGCGGTGGTGGAAGGAGCGAATAGATCTAGTCGCCCCATGTAGGGTGCGAGTGGATCTACTCGCCCCATGTATTGTGCGATTAGATCTAGGCGCGAGTGGGTGAACAAGGGCCGTTCGCGCTACTCGCGCCTGATGTCTGGGTAAAGTGAGCGGCGCGAGCGGGCGAACGAGGGCCGTTCGCGCGACTCGCGCCTGATGTGTGGGTAAGGTGATCGGCGCGAGCGGGACGAACGAGGGCCGTTCACACGACTCGCGCCTTGCTCGGGTGTGTGGGTAACATGAGCGGCGCGAGCGGGTCGACCAATACCCGTGCGTGCCGTTCGCACCACACTAGTTCGCGAGGTGGAGGCGCGAACGGGTTGTATGGGCTGCCGTTTGCCCGTTCGCGTATAGAACGAGGGCCGCTCGCCCCGCTCGCGCCTCACTCGCACCACTCTATGTTCGACACCCGAAGCGTACCAGGCGAACGAAGGTGCGATTGGAGCGAGTAGATCTCACTAGAGCGAGTAGATCTCACTCGGGCCCAATATAACAACATAGCGAGACCCCCATTTGCGTGGCGGCAACATTGCAACTTCTAGTTAAAATGGTAGAAATATAAGTTAAAGGGTAAAAAGTATTTTCAAACAAATAGTGGCTAGTATTTATATAACCTTAAGTTTGTGGCTAGTATTTTGTTTTTATTAACTTAAGTGACTATTTCACATAGTTACTCTTTATAATATGTGCATGCATGTTTTGGTTTGTTATTGTATGTTGGCATCTTAGCATGGTTTAATGTAGTTCTCGATGATTTAATTCTGGTCGTTTTGTTATATAAACTAGTGTGCCACCGTAGGGCAAGTTGATTGTTGCGATTACCCGTGCAATGCGTAAGTACTTAATTTATTATTTTTAATATCTGGCCAGATGGCCCAAATTGAAATTTTTGGGATGATAAGTCTGCATAATATCACGTCGGATCGGCCCGTCAAATTTTTTTCAAGCTAATTTTTACATAACCTTAATTATTTTTTGAGCCATGGCGGGTTGAACTTAATATGTCTCTACATATGACATCTCTACACTCTCAATATTTCTAAAATCATAAAACACGCTCTAGAATTATATGACAATTGAATAACAACTCAGTTGTCTTCTATATTAATGAATTATATATAATTATGTTGTGGAGCAATTATGAAATTATTATTATTATTATTATTATTATTATAAGAGAGTTTGAAGAAAATGTTAAATATTTAAACTTAGTCTTAATACACATAACTATCCAGTATGAAGATAGTGTATATCACCCATACCCACTTTTGGTGGTATGTATAAACCATAACCACTGACAACTTTTTGGGATTCTTTTTGTACTTTTCGGCTGTTTTAAAATAGCTTAATTGTCAAATTCATGCATTAATTTCCGTGTCCGATCATTGTTCAAATAATTGTTGACTTGCTTTATGAATGAGGACAAAAATGATTCCCCAATGTACAATGTACAGATTCACGTTTTGAATATTTTCATGCATCATTCATGTCAAGACTTTAATATAAAGCTTGTCATGCATGACAATGTACGAAATTAAATAGTGTCAATGCACGCGTAAAATCTTATCGGTACATCTATTTAGTTTCATTGATTCTTCTGTCTATATATCACACACACAAGCACATGAAACTACACTTCAGAAAAAAAAATAAAAAATGAAAGAGATAGAATCGCAATACCACAAAAACAAGTAAATATCACTCACGTTTGCTAGAGAAATCACATAGCAGAAGATATTTATTTTTTAAAGTTATTATAGGTGAGTTGAATTTTAATTTTAATGATGGTATCGAAGAGAAAAATATTGTACCGATTGTGTTTTTATTGTATCGACCGTACACATCACCTATCGGTACAACTAAAATATCCATCGGTACAATTTTTTTTCTCCACACATATTTCATTCAACTCTCTTTCATTCTATACTTTTTTTAACCATCCCATCGTTGTTTTGTAGAAACGAAGTCACACACGTACCAGCCTTTTCACTTGGGGTTAATCGAGATATAGAAGGAATTTTCATTTAGAGATTGAATAGGTCAGTTGAAATAAAATTTTAAATAAGTACCGGCACGAGAAAAAATTGTACCGATCGGTACTATATTTGTACCGATCGGTACGGACAAATTCTCTCAAATACTCTATCGGTACAATATTTTTACCGAGCGGTACAATTTTTTTTTAATAATCTTATTTTTTTTAATAATATTGTATTTGTGCAGATGGAGTGTAAGAGATTCATCGTTAAATACAACGGGACATGAGACGAATGTGTGTATAATGGTGGAGAAGAACGAACTTTCTACCTTCCAGTGGATACGATAAGTTTCTCTAGCATTAAGAAATATATTGATTTCATAATGATGTCGAAATCGTTAAGTCTTGAGTATGAAATATTCTATTTATTGTCGTCTAGAACTGGCCGAAGTGTTAAATATAGTTTGAGTAACGATGAACAACTTCGTCGGTTGTATGTTACCAAGCCTGAGCCTACATTATATGTCGTGCATATTGATGCTGTGTACAGACCGTTATTTGATTTGAATAAATCTTCACCGTATGTCTATGACAATCAAATCCCTCAGTACTCGTAGTACGACGAGTCGCTCGCACATTTGGCTTCAACTGATTGGCTTGGTGATACTCAATGAGGTGCTAGTTGTGATACTCAATGGGGTGCTAGTAGTGGCGCGAATATTCCTATGCGGGGGGAACGGCAGTCGTAGGTACCCGAGGAGGTTGAATTTACCATCGATTCCGACGAAGATGATGAGGAGGAATCAGAGTCTGATGAGGAGGACAAACTGTCACAGTCTATGCATTTGACCCTTGGTACTTTTACAGACTTCGTTACGTGGGTGCATACTCAAGGCGGCGTGAACAAGCTCTTGTCAATGCTGATGCAGAGTAGTCGTATGCCCCTTGTTAAAGACACAGACTGTGCCACTGAAGCGGAGGCACTGCAGAATTGGTTAGTTCCAATGATTCCACTAGGTTCTACTACTTCGCTCGTTGTTAGTGATCTTGATAGGCTGCCAAACGGTCCATTGAATAAGAGCGAGATATTTTACAGCAAAGACGATTTGAAAGTTGCTGTTGGATTGTGGCACATGGAATAACGAGTTGAGTTTAGTGTTCTACATTCAGATACTGAACGGGTTCACTTCAAATGCAAGTACGGAAGTAACTTTTCTTTTGATTTGCGTGCTCGGAAACAGGGTAACTATTGGTATATTCACAAGTTCATTGGGACATATACATGCAATCTTAATATGGACTGTTCAGCTGTCAGGAAGGTCAGTGCTAAGGTGATTGCAGCTCATTTTACGGGTAGAATGATCAATGAAGGTCAAATCACTAAACCAAAGTCAATTAGGGCATATTTGCATCGAGAATATGGTTGCGATGCAAGTTACAATGTATGTCTGCGAGCACGGAATCGAGCCCTTGAGATGATATATGATGGATATACAGACTCGTGGAAGATGCTTCCCGGCTATCTCTACATGTTGCAGAGAGAAAATCCGGGCTCGACAATTGACTACAGTGTTAGCTCGAATGATGATCGGTTCGAACAAGCTTTTGTGGCGTTGTCAGCTTGTATCGTGGCATTTCAGTGGTGTCTTCGACCGGTGATCGTGGTGGATGGAACACACTTGAAGGGAAAAAATAATGGCATCTTATTCGTTGCGGTCGCAAAGGATGGAAACGAGCAGCTGCTACCACTGGCATGGGAGATCGGTCCAATTGAAAATAATGTCTTGTGGACATGGTTTCTCACTCGTTTGAAAGAGGCATACGGTTGTCGTTCGGATATAGTCATCATCTCAGATGTCCACTTAAGTATCGCGAATGCAGTTAGGGCAGTCTATCCTGGCGTAGCATACGGTCTGTGCTACTATCACATCTTCAAGAGCATGGTTAGTTTTGGAAAACCTATCACCAAGTTGTTTCAAAAAGCAGCATATGCATATAGAAAGTCGGCTTATGAGAAAGCAATGAACAGAATTCTTGCTGGGAAGCCCGAAGCGTATAATAAGCTCATGAACATTGGTTTAAAGAAGTGGGCTCGATCAATGTGCCATGTTCGACGATATAGTTCCCTGACAACCAATGCTGCAGAACAATTCAATAATATATTGGTGTTTGCTAAACGCTTACTAATTTGCTCATGCTTGGAGACAATTAAACTCACCGTCGAAAAATGGTTTGATGAAAGACGTCAATTATATTCATCATCTACTGATTTTCTCACGAATGTGGCAGAGTGAAAGCTCCGTACAGAGATGGAACTCTCAAGATCTTACACTGCCACGCCCGCCAGAGACTTGATCTTTAAAGTGAATGATGGAAAACAGAATCTAAATGTCGATCTGCGTGTGAGGACTTGCCCGTGCCGTGTGTTTGATTTTGATTTGATATCGTGTTCTCATGCTGCTGCAGCCATTCAGTAAGAAAACATCAAGTTTTTATATTTAATTTTATATTTATTTCTGTTGCACTTAATCTAATGATTATATGTTAATATGTATGACAGGCGAAATGGGCAGCATGTATACAACTATGTGGACGATTACTACAAGAGATCTACACTTTTACAAATTTACTCCCAACAGGTGAATCAGGTCCTTCCCCAGACTGAGTGGTCTTTACCTCCACATGTTGCGGCAATAATTGTTTTGCCACCACTGCCCGTCAGTCAGGCGGGGCGCCCGAAGAACTCCCGTCGTCGATCTGCAGTTGAGAATTTGTCTTCCAGCAGACGTCCAGTCACCATAGATGAACCTTCCAGTAGCCTTCAACGGGCACCGAAAAAATGAAGAATATGTCACGAGACTGGCCACACAAGAAGAACATGCCCACTCAGAGATCATCAGGAGTAATTTATTATTAATTTAATGTTATTATTAATTTAATGTTAATATATGTACTGGCCATTTAAATGTTATTATTAATTTAATGTGTAAATGTTATTATTAATTTAATGTTATCATTTTAATATTTATCCTAAGCAATTAAATGGCACAATCAATTAGAAGAAGAAATGATTAACACTTATGGCACAAAGCAATAATGTTTGTCAAACATAATCGACATGGCTTTGCAAAGCCAATAAGAAAATATCACGAGCTATTTTAAGTCTATACAAAGCCACACTTCTCTCTTCGTTGCCTAGGTTAGGTCTATAGTATTCCATACTTTCCTTCATTAAGCATAGTTGAGAATTTTTGCTGAAACGACTTCAGCTGCCTCTTACGCGTCTCCTAAACTCCTGCCTTGTGTAGCAAAGAGTCCTGCACCTCAGCCGTCCATAACCTTGGCAGTATACGGACGACATAGAAATGCTTGCCGGATAGCACTGGAACGATGATCTGCATAAAAATCACGTAGATGTGGGTCATATGTTATTAAAAAAGTTATAATTAATATAAGATGTAAGTTACCTGCTCAGCTTGCCTCCAAGATGTAATATCTGCATTGACATCCAAATTAATTCGTAGCGACGTCGTCAATTTTTTGCTACTCTTAATCTTCTTGAAGTAGAACTCGTCCCTCTGTGTGAATATGTGGCGACCCGTCATCCGGGCTTATGCGGATCGGCCGGAGCGCCACGGTGAAACAACATAACAATGACGTGACATTGACAATGAAAAAAAGAATAACTAACATGCTTGATGATAAACATGGATTAAGTTTCGAAAGGAAAGGTGGTTCAATAATCAACTTGCCCAAGCTAAAAACTGACTAGGGTCGAAGTATGAGGACTACGGCCCTACACGGCGGAAGCATTCGTAATTGGCTATCAGAGATAGAATAGTCGGTACAAAATGAGAAAAGGGCTTGACGTTTCGAGTGATGGGTAATTACAAGGATTTGGATGGAACCACCACTAACACTAAGCATTTTGAAGATGACGATCTAAGAGATCGTCACCCAAGCAACTTCGGACGCCGTCACACCTCCATCTTGCCCGTCGCTCATCCTGCATTTTAAAATAAAAGATTTTGGGCGGAGTACTAGGTACTGATCAATGGATTCTTGCCCCTTTGGCAAACATTTTTCATAAAATATTTTCGTAAAGATAATGCATGCTATCATCATATATAAAGGGGGTTTGAAGAGAAAATATTTGAACCCTTTATATATGCAAAATCATTTGACATAATTATAACGTGCACGTAACCTTAAAAACTCACATTCTTGTATTACCAACCCGGATCAATTGGAGGGGAGCCACTCCCTCCAACTGAACCGTCGTAAGTTCTTGTGTACACTACCTTGGCTTGATCGGAGCTCAAGGCCGATCGTTATATGAGAATGGCAATTGATTGCCCACAATAGGTAAACCACAAGCAATTGAGCATAAAATATTTTAGCATGCATATCATATTTTCATAAAAGCACTTGGGTTTATAACCCTAAAGATTACCTCCGTGGGAATTATAATCCCACAGGTTGAAAATAGGAACCCACCTCGAATCTGCGACACTGACAAGGTCCTTCGAAGTATTCTTACTGCTTGCTTGGTCCTACAAGATTGTCTTAAATACTTAAGTTTTGTAAGCATATAGTTTATCTTAGCTTAGGTTCTTACATCCTAGGTCAACCTATTCCCGACTTTAATCACTTATAAAACGTCATCAATGCATCACCTTATGATTTATCTTTAAAATCGATATGAAGATCTGAAGACCATGTCACGCATTAAAACCTTAATAACTCCCAAAACAAAAACCATGTCGTGCTATGAAATGTCATGTCATGTTTACACATAGATCATACTAGCTAATGTATACATGTCACACATAACGATATTTAAGTGCAAGTTGTTCATGCTTCTCATAATGTGTCTCATAATTCAATCAAGATCATGTCATGTGCATCAATAATCATCAAGTATAACATATGTCACTTAAACATATAAGTCCCATAGTTTCATAATATCAATGTATTACATTTATTCACGTATAACATGTCATACTAACCTTCGATTATTTTTCAAAGACTTTTAGTAATACAAATTTACACATAATTCTTACATAATCATTTAAGAAAATCAATTATTGAACTTAGAATAATTAATGAACCATTTAAGAATATCTAATTAATTAATGAGGAATTATTTAAGTATTAAAAGAATATTTAATTAATTAATAAGAGATGATTAATTAATTAATAAGTAATTAGTTAATTAATTAATTAGGATCAAGTAACCTTGACTAATTAAATTGCCCAGTCCTATTATCAATCACAAATGGTCCAAGACCCATGCTCAAAATATAACATATAATTATTAATAAATTCATTGGGCTTCTAATTTAAATAAATAGAGCAGACCCATATTATTTTATTCTTGAAGGTCCAAACCTTCCTTTTAATAAAACACATTTAAAATTTATTGCCTTAAAGGCCCAACTCATTTTTCATACTATAGCTCATATTGCTCTGGAATATCCATAATAATAAAATTATCCATCTTAAGATATTTCTCACATACGTCATATATTTAGTTCACACGTCAAAATACAAATCATAGAATTTCATTAAATTAAGAATTAAGCCAAAAACTTCAATCATGCATTTCAACGAACTGTTGGCATGCGTAAAAGCTCTTCAAGTAGCCATCTTTGCCAACTCACCACAGACTGCACGGACATCATCTAGCCACACAACATATCATTCCAAAAACCTTGAATGACATACTTTCACATGAAATTAGTTTTACTCAAAAATATTTTACGGTTAGATATGTATGTTCGATTGGAAAGGGGTCACTGGCCATTATTTCACCCTTAAGGATTATACTTAGAAAATTTCTGGAAAATAGCACTTCTATAGTAGCCTTGATCAATTTTATAAAAATAGTAAATCAACTTCTAATGGTTTAATTTTTGGACCACAACTAAATGGCACATTGAAGTTTTTCCAGAAATGTTTAGTTTTCAATTTGGAGGATTCTAAGGGTCTAAAATCGGGGCTGTACAGTAGCTATAAATCAATATTTTCGGGAACTTGACTGCACACTGCAGTACACTAAAAACTCTACCAAAAATCGAGTTTTTGATCAATGTCAGCGATTATTATCAGTTTATAAAATTTGGGATGTCCTTGACATCCTCCAAAAGGCAGTTCGGCAAAACTCTTAATCGTTTGAAAAATATAACGACACCTTTCTCGTCTATCCAGATTTTTGACAGATTTGCAGACTTGGAAATTTGGCTCAGTTTGACACACTTTTACTTGAGATAAAATTATCATTTTCACACACAACACAATTTACATGCCAAATGTTTACTGAGATTTGGATTTACTTGAATCCGATGTCTAAAACGAGAGTTTGATACTCAACATCACAGTGAACTTCCAACTATCATGCTGTCAAATTCCAAAACTCAACCATATCAACTCTTAACTAACATATAACTCATGTTTATCATTCACTAACCTCATATAATCATATATGAAACGTTTTAAGGCATATTTATTGATATAACATGCACTTTGGATCGTAGAACATCAAATCCTAACTCATGCTTTCATCTATGCACACATATACACATATTAGCACAAAAAACCATCAAACCATTTCCATAGAAGGACCGAGGGCCACAACCCTTACGCCTCCTTCCATGTTCCCATTCTCCATCATAAGACTTTCTTTTCCACCATCCTATCATGCTCGTAAAAAGAAAAATACATAGGCAAAAATAGAAAGCGTAGAGTTTAAGCAAATTATACCAAGCCCTCTTCATTTACTACTCTCTCGGCCCTCTCTCTTTCTCGTTGTTTCCTGTGCTGCCCAAAAACGTGCTCGTCTCATTCTTCTTGAATTCCGGCAGTCGTGGGGTGGTGGTGGAATGGTGGTTGAAGATAGGAAGTTTCTTGACTTGGAAGAGTGATGGAAAGAAGATGAAAATTGAGAGTGTGTGTGTTGTGTTGAGGGGGCTGTCGTATGGTAGGTTGAGGGAGAGGGTGGAGTGTTTGCTTTGCTTTTTTTTATTGTGTCATGAGAGTGTGGTTTGGCAAGAGGGTGCAATAATTATCACCCTAAATGGACATGCATTGGCCGATAGAAAGGTGGGAGGGTGTAGCTTAGTATAGGTATAGTACTAATAATGATCTTGTGCATGAGAAATCTCAAAAGGTATTATTTCCTCCCTTCCCCATAAATATGTCATGTCTCTTTATTCATTAGGCTGAGATTTATTTATTTCTTTTGTCATTTAGCTAATTGTGTTATTCAATTATCTTATGCATTTATCTTATCTTAATTACCAACATAAATAATAAATAAAATCGAATAGAGTATTCATTTGCATGCCATCTATACACACACTACACAACTCACGGCACACACAAACACACACATACACAATTATAGAGTTAAAGGTTTTTATGGGCCGCTAACTTAGGGTGACTTGCAAATATAGGCCATAATTTTTCGGGCTTGCCCAGAAAAAATAAGGGTTGATGTTTCGGGGAAATATCCTCGGGTGTGGATAATGCCAAATTTAGATCCACACGAAGTCAAAAGATGGTATGAATTCGGAGCACTGGCTTCAGTTTATACCACATCTCCATCATTTGCCGAAATCAAGAATCTACCCAAGTGGATTCAAGAAGCGGTGTATGATACCTGGGCTAACAATACACAGCTTAGCCGATGGGACGTTTTGGAGTTGTATTTTATCAGTGCAGCCCCAGAACCAGCAGGGAAAGGAAACCACGAAGCCTTCCACTATATTAGGCTTCGAAGACCAGATGCACTACGCGCCCTCGAAAAGATCAAAGCGCCTGCAGAAAAAGAGACTGCTCTAGTCTCTACATTACCAGAAGACCTCATCTCTACCAGAAGAGCATGGGGATTATGGGTCTGTCTAACCGAGATGGACAAAGTCAAGTTCCCGTTCAAATTCTTTCAGAATTCAGTGAACGGATCATTCCTGTTAAACACGATGACATGAAAATCGACAAGATTCGCAGAGGAAGCTTTCGAAAGAAAGAGGACCTTGCTTTGGGAAAACAAGATTGCGACGAGTAAAGACACTCATCGCAAATACTGCAACATGGCTCATTTTAGAACCAGAAGGAACCAGAGTTCGGGAAGGGGTTCATGCCCAGAAAGGGAAAAGAGAAGGCTCAGTCCAACGAGCATCTTGAACAAAGGGCGCTGCTAAAAGCAAGGACGTCAAGGGCCCCGGAAAACAAGTAGATTCCCGACACAGGTTGGTGGAGTCATGTGACTCTGAGCTGGAGCACCCACTAAAAAGAAAATGACAGTAGTGGGTGGGAGGGGAAAAGGGATTACCCACTAAAAAAAAATAATGGGTAAAAGCACGGAAGGTGCATTATCAACCAAAGATAATGCGGTATGATAAAGTAGCACCGAAAGTTGGGCGTCCTTATTCAATAATGGACGACAGCAGGGGTCCTACACTGAGTCAGATACAGGCTGGCCACGGAACAAAGGTATCCGAAGCAATAATGAAGGAAGGAGGTTGAGAATTGGAATCTCTATATAAACCAAGAGGCTGGAGAGCAGAAGGACATCGGAAATCCATCAGAAATCTTCTACACCATCTTCTCTGCTCTCAAAAAATAAAATTTGTAATAGTTCCTAGTATAGTATAATATAGTTTATGTATTTCAATTCCGCTACCATAGGTAGCTAAACAAGTCTGTCTCCTCCCTAAAGGAGATATACTTATGTTGTAATAAATTTTATATAATTCCTAAATAAAGTTCGGGCTATTGCTCATCCCTTCCAGTGTCTGATTATTCTCTAAATACCGACTAAATACCCTACGCCCCGAGTAGGAAACGAACGAGGGCTGTGCTGAGTGTTGCTGAAGGAGTCTACGTCTGGAAACCATCGGTTGCGATCGTGTGGTTGGACGAGGTCCCTAAAACTTCCGGTGGAAATACCCGGCAGCATTACGGTCAAAAATGTATGAAGTTGGTATGTTTAGAATTTTTATACGGAAGTGTGATGGGCCTGATAGTGTTGCATGATTTATCTCCAAATTAGAAATTGGATTAAAATGGGAAGAAATGATAAACTTGAGTATTTTCTATGGATTTTATTTCAAATATAACATTAATGGGCTTGTGAGTACTGTTCGGGCTGGAATGTGGCCTATTAATGCAACTTTTAAATCTTATTGTCCTACTTTTGCCGGCCCGCAAACATATTGTCCTATTATCGATTTAAGGTAAAGTTAGTGGCCTAAAAGAATTCTGAACTCCACATTTATATAATATATATATATACATTTTACTACACACACGCATATTTAACATACATATATTTATATATATAATATTATATTATATTCTTAATCTTTCAATTCGTTCTTCGGATCGTGACGTTATATTCCTTAGCCATTTCACGTTTTTGAACAAGTAATTTAATGGAATTAAGTATTACGGTTCCAACAAGTCCAATATTGGATATTAAATTAAGAACAAATTCCAATAATACAGACGAATAAGTATACGAATAATCCACCTTAAACAAATAACCTTATTTTCTTAGATTAATTGTTTCTAATTAATCACACAATTCATATAAACTAATATATGATTATAAAATAATAATATTTCACCTTGATCATATACAATGAAATGACGATGCTTTATGAAATGCATGAAAATTGAAATATTATTTAAATTCATTTAGATTTTATTTAGAAATAAAATCTCATTTAAAATCTTATAAATTTTTCATCTTCTCTAAAACGAGAAATCATCTTCATTTAAACGTTCGGGGAAGAAGTGGCCTATATTTATTTTTAATTTCTAAAAGAAAATTTAGGGTCGGATTTTCGGGGTTCTACATCCTACCCTTCTTAGAATAAATTTCGTGCTCGAAATTTCATACCTTTAGCGGGTAAGTTTGTATGTTGTTATTTCAACCTGATTTGAGGCAGCCTTACTCATGGCCTTGGCACAACCAATGATCCTTGATCATTGACCTCTTCGTAAAAGAGGGGTATGGATTGATTATGGTTTCGCTGCTTACTCTACTTATTATAGGCATTAAAATCTTCCATTGGGCATATACTTGAATTCTTTCTCGTAGCATAAGTCCTTACATATATGGGACTAGGTCATTTTGACGGTCATGTGCTCTAACTGTATATATGCTTTTGCGATAGCAACGTGGGAATATTAAAACGTAGATATTGCATAATCTATCCTTATTCTAGGACTTCAAAGGTCCTAAACTTTGAGCATAACCTTTCCTCCGTGCTAAATTGCACTACACTCTTAGAGCGTGAAATCTTAAAGAAAAGCTTTGTCTTTCAAAAGAAAGCCAGTTCAACCTGGCGCTCAACAACGTATGACTTTTATCGCTCTAGAGTCTCCTTGGTCATTTGGCTTTCTCATTCTATAGTATTGATCAATTATTGCACTAATACGGGTCCCAACATTCATTAATTTTATTCAAATATAGTGGTTATTTATGCTTAAGTTCGTGGAGAGCTTCGTTTGTCACCATTCAAATTGTCAATTGATAACTTATTGTTGTAAGTCAACTTACTAACGGGGGAAAACTTCACCCTTTATTCCTTTTTATCTAAGTTAATGCTCTCAACATTCCTTCTACAATTTAAATCATTTGATTGAACTGTCCACCCGTTGGAGGGTGATATGCGATACCAAATTATAAGCGCGTTACTAATACATATAATCTAGAATAAATCTGGTGTACAAGATCGCACCAGATACGTCGTGCAACCATACTATTCTTAACGCATAGTCTTGCAAGTCTATATAAGTCCTATGTCGTTTGCACCATAAAAGTGTGCTTATTTGGTCAAACTTTCAATTACGACCTATATCATGATGGTTTACGTGGTTCGCGTAAAACTTTCGTATTTTTCTCCCCATGGTTAGCATTGTTGTTATCTTCGTATGAGAACTACGTCGATTAGCTTTCGGTTGTTCATCGGATAATTCTTCTTGTAGGCTTGTCCTTAACGTATCGTGCACGTTACGACTGTCAGTTTCTAACTTAATACTCATTCTAGACCCAACTTATAACATTTATAAAAGCGATAAATATCGGCGTCCTTTTCCGGTGACACGAATACTGGTTAGTGGTAAACATTTTACTTAGCCTTTGTCGTTGAGGTCTCACTTTTGAGGTTTTCTTGAAAATAACTTTCTTCGTAATTAGTCTGGCGTTGTCTTTGACAAATCTTGATAATTTATTCTGTCGGGCATTGGCAGCGTTTAGATTATAAGTCGATTCTTGTAAAGATGGAGGCTCCTTTCAATTTCTCATCTTGTCATCGGTCCGCAGCAAAAGGTATCGTTCGCCAGTTGCTAAGTTTCAGGTTGTCGATGTGTACGTGAAATAATTCTTCAACTCTTCCTTCAATCTAGACGGTTACTACTTTGGGTAGTAATACGGGGTCACAAAATTTCTAAGTTCGGAAGTTTCTTACAATTGTATCTTCAGTTTCGGTAGTTCCTTGGGTATCGCCCGATAAGGTGCATTTGATGTTGATACAACTTTGAATTCTAAAGCAATCGGAATTCTAATAACCTATCGAGAAAAAATTCCTTATAGTTCTTCAGAAAAACATTCGGGTAAATACATATCATGATTCTCTTTTCCTTTCATGGTTTCAAACTTACTAGTCCCACTAAATACTGACTAGAAAACTTGATATCTTGAATACTTTATCATGCCCGCAACTTTAATTGTAAAGGTCATCGTTATTGGTTCATCAGCTTATCATAACTTCATAGAATGTCATTCTACCTTAAGGAAAGATTTAATCAAAATTTCCGTATGTTGATCATAAGTCGTTGCTCTATAGCCACAAGCCAATTCATCTCTTAGGATGAGGTCATTATCGTTTACGTAAGTGACATCAGAATTTGCATTGAATCTTTCATACCTTAAGTCTATTTCGTAGCTCGAGCATCCCTTATTTAATGATCGAACTTCTTCTTTCGGAGAAACAAAGTTACCAGAATTAGATGCTCTTACGGTGCTAGTTCTAGTCTTTCATGTATAGAGTTCCGAAAATTAAGGGAATGAAACATTCATAGTCAAAGAATCATTAAGCAAATAGACATCGAATATACTTGCTTTGGAATAACATATATTTGCTTGGTTGGGCATAAGAAAATGGTAGTACATGGAAAAATAGACGTATTAAGAGGCTTATCAATCAATGATTGGCTAAATGGTAGTACACAATGTTGGCATTAACTTGTGCGAAATTGATAGCTATATCAAGTAGCTTGCCCTATACCAGGGACTCAGTCATAAAGATTTGTTTTTGTAAAAGAGTTTCAAAACAAAGGTTGCCTCTTATGAGGGCCTTCATAGTAATATGGGAAGAATAACTTGCCTCAAACAAGGACTTTCCAAACAAGTCATGGCAGAAGAATCAGTTGCCATTGTTCAATCATATTAAATCATAATCGTATCCTTTTAAGATGGCTTTATGTGTACGAAAGAAATTGATACTTATCAAAGAGAATTCTTAAACATGTACATATAATATTAAATAAAACATTTATTTACTATCGTATTCATGCATAGTACAAGGTGTGTTGTAGGGAAAACTTGAATCAACACACATCGGAGTTTAAGCTTAGAATCAAACGCTTAAGACCATTGGCCAGGATGTGGAAAAAAATGTTTAGTCAATTAAGATGTAAAAATGGTCCAAACTTTCCTTTAATAGAGTTGGATCTTACAAAATCGGATAAACGAGCCAATCAAAATGTTTATCCATAACACATGAAACAGAGATAATATGGTACATTAAACTCAAGTACATTCACGCTAGATGAATATAGATTTAGCTCAAGTACACTTCGACTGAGAGGATTTCACAAAAAGACTTAGGTAATATTTACCTATCAAACAATCACGGTGAGGTGAAGAAGTAAACAAAATGCTTAATTGAATGAGAAAAAGTTTTTTTTTTTTTATTAAGCGTAGATATGGTCTTGTCTCTTCGAGCATTGATTCAAAAGCAATGAAAAGAAAAGGAAAACAAAGTGGATAGGAAATATTGAAGTGACATACGAAGGGAATTACGTTTTCAGCTCGCATTAGAGGTATTGGAGTAAGAAAAACTCACAAGGATACTCATATCCAACCGAATAATTTGTGAACATGGTTGAAGTGGAACATTAAAGGGAATACTTGAAGAAAATGGGTCATCTTGGTTCTATTATTATTATTATTATTATTATTATTATTATTATTATTATTATTATAATTATTATTATTATTATTATTATTATTATTATTATTATTATTAATCTCATTTTCTTACTCTTGTGACTTTCTCACGCAACTCTTTCTCGGTACTTCTTCTATTGAATGACTTTGAGCCGCTGGCTCGAGATGGTCTCTTACAGCTCTTAGCAATATTATTCTTCAATTACTCGTGTATGCTTTATTCTTAAAATCTAGGCATTTCTTTGAACTGCGCACGGTACTTGTCTTCTAGGTTGACTTCTTCTCGTGGCTTGGCAATTTGTCAATAATTTCGTTGCTAATCAATTACGTTGTCAGTCTCCTTTCGATCTTGTTCTAGTTCTTATTCTAGTTCTAAATAGTGTGCAGAGTTGTAACTTGCATGACATGTTCATTACGATTTTTCGTCCTTGTCTATAGCACATCTTCAAAGCATTGGTATCCACTTCTCCGTACTAGCGGATCTTCAAGTCCTTCAATCATTCTCGGGTTCTCTTTCAAGAACTATCGTTTGATTCGCTAAATTGGAACTCGTGTAACACGCGCTAATACTATATTCATCGTCTGTCATAAGTTCTAATTGATATTATAACGTAAACGTTTCGTCATTCGGAAGTTTGGCGTAATAATGTATCCATCATTAAAAGAAGAATAATTTCATAATATGATAATTCTATAGAAGGGTATGAAATGATCAATAGTTAAATCCATCTAAGTGTTCTATAATTCGTCCTTCTATATTCTTCAATATTATTAAAGAAGCAACATCTATAACTCGAAAGATCATTTAGTTCCTAAATAAATCATATCACTTCTCTGGTTACAAGTAGACTACGTCCGTGTATTCTGATAACCCTGTGGTAACTCGTCCATTATAATTTTATTGATCATGAGAGATCTCGTTATGAATATTTATGTTGTATGACTTCATAACTATGCTTTATTGCTGGGTTGAGAGATCCCTAAAGTGGTTCATCAATTCTTTATATAGGTTGAGAATTTCTACCTCAAAAACTTATTGGTCATATAAGTTCGCATTCGTATCATTGCAGATTGACCTAAAGGTCAAGACTTGACTGGTCTCTAACAATTAATTATGTCATAACGTATAAAAAGAATATACTCCATCAACTCATTATGCACCTTTTTGCGAGTTGATCTATTTGGCATCTTTTATGTTTTGAAGATCAAAGTTCCAATTAATTGAGTTGTAACTCGAAGTAAAACCATTTTCTTTTCTTTTTGATTTTGAGACTTCTACCCTCAATCTTATTTCATTAAGGTCTATAAGTCATCTAGGAGTTCTTAGTCTCATTCACAACCTCGAGGGTCCATCTAGATTACTTCATCTCTAACTCATGACTGATAATCCGAACAACTGAGGGTGACTACCCTCCTTGGATAAAACATATATCGGCATATATTCAAAATATCCATAATAATACATTCATCACATAATATTAAGCATATCCATGAAATAACCATCTTTTAAAACTTTGTAAAAAATAACTCCCTTAAAGGATTATACCTTTACTTGAGGCGACGCGGATGGGTGTGACGGGTCTACAACATTCAAGACTACTTGACTTGAGTCCAATAATTTTTGCTTTTTTAGAAAAGACATTGATTGCAACAATGAATCTAACTTTAGAACTCAAAGAGGAAATAAAATTAAGTCCAAGGAAGTAAGGAATTATATTCTTAGATGAAAGAATTTTGAATGCTTAGAGTCAAATAACTAGGAGTTCACAAGACTCGAGTTAAAAATAATTTGAATTTCGAATATTGGAAAAGAACATTTCTAAAAAAAAAAGAAATAGGAAGTCAAATCCTTGCAAGAATAAGGAATCTGACGGAAAAGAATCTTGGGCTCAGAGCGAACGAACTGCTCTGATACCATCCTGTGGCGACCCGTCACCCGGGTCTATGCGGATCGGCCGGAGCGCCACGGTGAAACAACATAACAGTGACGTGACATTGACAATGAAAAAAAGAATAACTAACATGCTTGATGATAAACATGGATTAAGTTTCGAAAGGAAATGTGGTTCAATAATCAACTTGCCCAAGCTAAAAACTGACTAGGGTCGAAGTATGAAGACTTCGGCCCTGCACGGCGGAAGCATTCGTCATTGGCTATCCGAGATAGAATAGTCGGTACAAAATGAGAAAAGGGCTTGACGTTTCGAGTGATGGGTAATTACAAGGATTTGGATGGAACCACCACTAACACTAAGCATTTTGAAGATGACGATCTAAGAGATCATCACCCAAGCAACTTCGGACGCCGTCACACCTCCATCTTGCCCGTCGCTCATCCTGCGTTTTAAAATAAAAGATTTTGGGCTGAGTACTAGATACTCAATGGATTCTTGCCCTGTGGCAAACATTTTTCATAAAATATTTTCGTAAAGATAATGCATGCTATCATCATATATAAAGGGGGTTTGAAGAGAAAATATTTGAACCCTTTATATATGCAAAATCATTTGACATAATTATAACGTGCACGTAACCTTAAAAACTCACATTCTTGTATTACCAACCCGGATCAATTGGAGGGGAGCCACTCCCTCCAACTGAACCGTCGTAAGTTCTTGTGTACACTACCTTGGCTTGATCGGAGCTCAAGGCCTATCGTTATATGAGAATGGCAACTGATTGCCCACAATAGGTAAACCACAAGCAATTGAGCATAAAATATTTTAGTATGCATATCACATTTTCATAAAAGCATTTGGGTTTATAACCCTAAAGATTACCTCCGTGGGAATTATAATCCCACAGGTTGAAAATAGGAACCCACCTCGAATCTGCGACACTGACAAGGTCCTTCGAAGTACTCTTACTGCTTGCTTGGCCCTACAAGATTGTCTTAAATACTTAAGTTTTGCAAGCATATAGTTTATCTTAGCTTAGGTTCTTACATCCTAGGTCAACCTATTCCCGACTTTAATCACTTATAAAACGTCATCAATGCATCACCTTATGATTTCTCTTTAAAATCGATATGAAGATCTGAAGACCATGTCACGCATTAAAACCTTAATAACTCCCAAAACAAAAACCATGTCGTGCTATGAAATGTCATGTCATGTTTACACATAGATCATACTAGCTAATGTATACATGTCACACATAACGATATTTAAGTGCAAGTTGTTCATGCTTCTCATAATGTGTCTCATAATTCAATCAAGATCATGTCATGTGCATCAATAATCATCAAGTATAACATATGTCACTTAAACATATAAGTCCCATAGTTTCATAACATGCACTTTGGATCGTAGAACATCAAATCCTAACTCATGCTTTCATCTATACACACATATACACATATTAGCACCAAAAACCATTAAACCATTAAACCATTTCCATAGAAGGACCAAGGGACACAACCCTTACGCCTCCTTCCATGTTCCCATTCTCCATCATAAGACTTTCTTTTCCACCATCCTATCATGCTCGTAAAAAGAAAAATACATAGGCAAAAATAGAAAGAGTAGAGGTTAAGCAAATTATATCAAGCCCTCTTCATTTACATTTACTACTCTCTCGGCCCTCTCTCTTTCTCGTTGTTTCCTTCGCTGCCCAAAAACGTGCTCATCTCATTCTTCTTGAATTCCGGCAGTCGTAGGGTGGTGGTGGAATGGTGGTTGAAGATAGGAAGTTTCTTGACTTGGAAGAGTGATGGAAAGAAGATGAAAATTGAGAGTGTGTGTGTTGTGTTGAGGGAGCTGTCAAATTCAAGGCAGTCAAAAAAAATTTCCTTTTGCTAAATTCAAGGCAGTCAAATCAGGTTTTTTATTTTTTTTATTCTCTGAAAAGTGCAAAAAAAATGTCAGTGGGTATGGCTTATACGTGCCACCAAAACTGGGTATGAGTGGTACACACTATCTTCATACTGGATAGTTTTATTTTCCTCTCTTAAACTTATTATGTGTATAAAATGCAATCATATGCAGTAAATATCATATGCGATACATATAGGAATTTGTATCTCATACAATATTTAGAGTGTTTTGGTACATTAATTTTAATTTTGCGAACATTGTGTATATAGTCCAAGTGCAGTGTGTTGAAAAATTTTGGATTAAGGAAATCCCTTTATTACAGTCGAGGATTTCAATATTGATATTAATACTTAGCATTCTTAAACCACAATCTCCACAAAAAAACATCATTTATTTGGTCAACATTGAATTTGAACAGATGAATATTCTAATAAAATTACAATATGCAAAATTAATATCTACCAAATCAATGCCCAATACTTTTTCCCAGATTACCTTCCAATTCTTCGCAATCAAATACTCATTTTTTAAATCAATATTCACTACAAAAAAAAAAAAGCACGAAACTGCAACAGAAAATTCTGTCGTTATTCCTCAAAATTCCGTCGCAATTTAGGAATAACGACGGACATTTCCCGTCGCAGACTACGACGTCTCCGGAGAAGTCGTCTCAACAATCAACGACGGAATAACGACGCCGTTTTTCCGTCGCTAGTAACGACAAAATTTTTCCGTCGTTATTTCCTGGTCAACACCGGATGACCTTCCGTCGTAGTTCCGTCGCAATTTGGCGACGGATTTTTTCCGTCGTAAATAAGTCGTTGATGGTTGTAACAGAATCCCGTCTCAATTCCGTCGTTATTTCTGTATTTTTTTATTTATTTTTATTTATTTTTGTTATTTCCAGAACGTGTTCCAACACCATTCATTTGACACAAAATATTCCAGATCTAATTAATATTCAAAACACTACATAGTTTAAATATCCAAAACACTATATAGTTTGATGTCCAAAACAACCAAGTAAATAGTCTAGTTTAAAATCCAAAACAAACAACTAAAAATATCAAAGTTATCTCAAGATAGAGGGTCTTGTGAATCCATACTCTGTGAAAGCAATTGGTTAATCAATCGTTGTTGATGTTGCATTTGCTCTCTGATTTGCAAACGCTCCGCTCTATCGTCTTCTATTTGACGTGGGCGCTCTTCTCGCTCCTCTTGTAGCTGTTTCTGAATATCTTGAAAGCGACCATCACATGCTTCCTGTGAGTGGAACTGAGATGCCCCAGTCGAACTAGAGCTCCGAACACTCCCACCTAGTGAACCAGAGCCAAACCTCATCTTTCTATTGTCAATTCCAACAACCTCCAAATACACCTCGTTCATGTTCACATCCTCAACTCCTTATTGTCTCAACTCCTCAGCACGTGCCTCTATCGCCCTCTACAATTATATACAATTTATATTGAGTTAATTACTAAATACACAAGTTAAAAGTTGTAATATACACATGAAATTATTACCCCAATGTCGGCCGACTTCTCGTCGGTGTAAGATCCATCTTTTCTGACATGCAAAATGGAATAAGCTTCAAACATACAATCATGCATGTCACACCCTCGCGCTTTAGCCTATTGAAACAAACAATTAATTTGGATTATAATGTACAGATTGATAATATATCTTAAAACAAACATACTAACCAGCTTTGCAGCATACTGAACAGCGAATCTGGAACCTCCTTTGTGCTTTACTATCCCAGTTCCAGGTCCTAAGGGCTCAGACATCCTACATTTCTTCGCCTTCTCCGACTTCTCTTTTACCTCTTTCGAATCCCAGTAGCTTAGCCAATTCGGCCACACCTCCTCAGGAATGTAAGGTGGTCTTCCTTTCTTAGGATTGTCCCTTCCATTCTTTAGTGTGTTGACCAAATCCCTGTATCTCCTTGCCGCCTTCTCCATGAACTTATCGTATATAACGCTCTCCTCTGAAGGATCCCACACGAACTGTCGCTGCAATTAACAAATAAAACAAGTATATATTACCAATTATAAGTTAACAAATATAGGGGATGGTTATAAATTTGAAACTAATATATAAATTTGATGCGTATTAGTTTATAATTTTGTTTATTATGTCATTGTTTTTTTACATTAATTATTGCATTTTAATTTACATTAAAATCAAACAAACAAAAACATTACATAAGCAGACATAAAAAACAATATACTAACACATATTATGGTATTTCTTATATAAATTAATGCATATTATTATACTAACACAAATTAATGCTTTATTTCCTCATAATGTATGTTATTATTTTTTAATGAAGATTTTAGTGTATAATTAATAGTGAGTGGATATAAACCGCCGAAAAATTCTCATTCCAAAACAAATTCCACTAATTAAGTAAATGAGAAAAATACCAGTATAGCCTTCCTAGATATACATGGCCTAGATTAACCATAAAAATTATACACCGTAGATTAATTTAAATAAACGTTTCAGATTTATTTTTAGTTAACACACATGAAAATATTTCTATTTGATCTCTTCCCTATATATATATATATAAGCTTTTTACCTTGAATTCTTTCCAATATATGGCCTTCACTTCATCGGGCGTATGTTTCCAATTATAGCCAGTGGAATTTCTGACTTTTTTAAAAATTCTAGTACACGCCCCAGGAACCACATCAGGTGGGATAAACGTGCTGCAATTGAAATAATAATAATAAGTAAATATCAATACATATGTTCATCTTAAGTAATTAAAGAACAAAAATAAAACTTACTTGTGCTTAGAATCAAACGTCAGACGAATCTTTCCAGTAGTACTCGTAGCTGACGTTGCATCACCTCATGTCGGACCTGTACGACTCAAACTAAGGTCGCCTATACCGATACCAATACCACTCTTGGTACTCGTAGATGCTTCTTCGACTAAGTAAGCATTGGAGATAGAACCTTCCACTCTTGCTTTGTTTCTTACATTATCCTTCAACTTTTTTAAGTACCTACAAATTAAGGACCATCATATGCGTTTAATTATTAAATCAAATCAAGAAATGATTAAATCTATTTTAAATTATTACCTCTCAAATGGGTACATCCATCGGTATTGAGTGAAAGCATCAGAATCCTTCATGTAATGTGGGCATGCTAATCTGCCGGCAGTACTCCACCCAGACAACATAGAGTATGCAGGGAAATCACTAATTGTCCACAACAAAACTGCTTGCATCTAAAAGTTTTGCTTTAAAGAGACGTCATACGTAGTCACACCCACATCCCACAAGTGTTTCAGCTCTGTAATTAGTGGCTAAAGAACGTCCAACTTCTCTTTCAGGTTGCGTGGACCTGGCACCAAAATGGTAAGAAACATGTACTGTTCTTTCATACACAACCAAGGAGGTAGGTTGTAGGGTGTAACAATGACCGGCCAAGATGAATATTATTGGCTTGATTGTGCATATGGCTGAAAACCGTCAGTAGAAAGCCCTAATCTAACATTCCGAATTTCTGCAGCAAAATCAGGAAAAGAGCTATCCAAGTGCTTCCAAGCTAGAGAGTCTGAAGGATGACGCATAGCCTCACCGTGTAATGATGATGCATGCCAGCGCATGTCTTCTGCTGTAGCTTTGGAGGCATACATCCTCTGTAGTCGAGGTGTCAACGGAAGATAGTACATCTTCTTTGCTGCTACTTATTTCTTTCTGCTGTTTCTAGTTTCTTTGAAACGAGAAGTATTACAGAACTTACATCGATCCAATGCACTATCTTCTCCCCAATATATCATGCAATTACCGGGGCAACAATCAATTTTTTCAAGAGGTAATCCCATACCGCGCAACAATTTCTTTGTTTGGTAGAAATTAGCAGGAACCAAGTCATCTTCAGGGACAATCTCCTTTATCAATTCTGTCCACTTATCGAAACACCTATCCGACATGTGGTATTCTGCCTTCAAGTTCATGAGGCGAGCCACAAAGGACAACTGTAAATGTTTCTTGCATCCAGGATAAAGATCATTGTCTGCAGCATTCAACATATCATAAAGCTGTTGTGCTTCACGATTCGGTGGCTCTTCAGTTTCAATATTGTAGAATTGACTCTCAGCATGGTCTGTAACCATTGTGCGGTACGTACTACTAGGGCCCTCACCAGTGTTCATATTCATCTCTTGGACTATAGGGATTGATTCTTCCCCTTGAAACCTCCAAATGTGGTAATTTGAAACAAACTCATTTTTCACTAAGTGTAGTCTAACAGTGTTTGTTTTTTGATATGGTATATTATCGCATTTCGTACATGGACACTTAATTTTTGACCCGTCCATGAAATTCGGCTTACTAGTAGCAATTTGAATAAAATATTCTACTCCAATCACATAGAAGCCGCCTCTTATAAATCCAATACACACAATTTCAGCAAATCAACTATATTACTAAAATTGCACATACAACTTATAGGGATTCTCATATCCATACCTATTATATTCATATATAATTTCAGCAACTCAATTATATTACATTAATAAAAAACAAATACTCCGATAAAAAAAAAAGATGCCGAAATGATTTCAACATTAACCAACATATTATAAGCAATTCATTAGCAATCAAACATGAAATTCCAAACCTAAAATGGAACAATCCTAGCTGTTTTCTCAAACCTAACTAGAAATCAATTTAAATATACATATTAATAGAATGTGTAACCAACCTTTAGAAGCAAGGCGGCAGAGATGAGTTTCCAGTAGCTCCGGTGCCGCCGAAAGAGAGAAGAGTTGTGGCTGCCACGAATAAGCATACAAATTATTTCACCAAAACTTTAATTCAATGCCAAGAATCAACAATTCAAGTTTGAAAAATAGAAATTACATTAAAGATATGCCACCATTTTAGACCTACAATTACTTGGCACTTTCCGACAACCATTTGTATATGTTTGATTGGTGTCTACTTTTTCGACCATTTTTGGACTATCGCAAGATGTTTCAAAATAGAGTGGTTTAAAAATTACAAACACACTGACAAATCATAGTGGAGTTTCATCCTTGCTTGTGTTGTAAACTACAAACAAAAATATGGACAGATTCATCCCAATTTCATCCAATTTCCCTTGCATATTTCTCACACACACACGCTGACACACACACACACATATTCATATATATATATATATATATATATATATATATATATATGAACAGAGTGATAGAAGGGGGAGAGAGAAAAAGTGAATGGAGAGGATGTACCTAGGGCTGCCGGCGAAATGGGGCGGGTCAATTGACGATAGGCGGGCCAACGACCGGTGGGCGGTGGGTAGCCGACAGCGGGCACCGAGGCCGAAGCTGCCGGTTGCCAGATGGCAACTCTGCAATCAACGCCGAGGCCGAATGAATTAGGGCGGGCGAGGAGAAAAATGACGCAATCAGGAGGAAGATGGAGAGAATGTACCTTAGACGGCGAGCGGCGCCGGTGAGGGAGGCGAGCGGCGGCACGACGATGATGAAAGACGACGGTGGCGCGGCGGAATCGAATTGGGGTGTGGTTTAAAACTTATAATTAGGACACGACTGGAAAAATGAAAGAGAGAAAGCAGATTAAAATATAGCGACGGAACATTCCGTAACTTCCTTCTGTCGTTAATATCATTAAAAAAAATAAAAATAAAAATTAAAACTAATAACGACGGAATTTGTTCCGTCGTAAATGTATCTGTCGTTATTTTCGTCGCTATTCCGTCGTAAATACTGGCAGCAGACATACGCGCGTACTTTCGTCGTATCCGTCGTTAATCCACGGCGGAATATGTTCCGTCGTTATTTCCGTCGTAAATTACAGTATTTTTTTGTAGTGATTGTTATATATATATATATATAACACCGTCAACAAATATTTAAACTGCACTTAATTAATTATCACCACACTTCTCCAACAACAACAACAACAACAATTACTATGAATCACTCCTCCTTCTACACATTTAAAACATCATTAATCTCAATGATCCAACTTCTTTTCCTAGTACTTTGTTGTCTGAATTCCTTTTCTTATGCTGCACTGAACTCATTTTTTGCATGTCTTTCTTCCAGAAAAACACTAGAATCCAAAATATACACAACAAAAAACCAAAGCTACACCTTTGTCTTAGAAGATTACATGAGAAATGGCCGTTTCAACACTTCGACGACCTGAAAACCTACTGCGATCTTCACTCCTTTCAACGAATCCCAAGTCGAAGAATTCGTGAAATGCGCGAAGAAGACAAGGCTGCATCTGAGAATCCGAAGTGGCCGCCATGACTTCGAGGGCCTTTCCTACACATTCATTGAGACCCCATTCGCCATTCTCGACATGTCGAACCTCAGATCTATCGAGATAGACGTCGAGAAGGCAGCGGCGTGGGTGGGGTCCGGTGCTACACTTGGTGAACTATACTACAGAATCTGGGAGAAAAGCAAAGTCCACGGTTTCCCTGCAGGCGTCTGCCCGACTATTGGCGTCGGCGGCCACCTCAGCGGCGGAGGCTACGGCAATCTAATGAGGAAATACGGCCTATCCGTCGACAACGTAGTGGATGCAAAAATAGTCGATGCTAATGGGAGAATTCTCGACAGGAAGGCAATGGGGGAAGACCTTTTCTGGGCAATCAGGGGTGGCGGCGGTGCCAGTTTCAGCGCCGTGCTGTCGTACAAAATCAACCTAGTACCAGTGCCTCGTGTCGTGACAGTTTTTGACATTACAAATCCACGAAACGCAACGGAAATCCTTCACCGTTGGCAGTACGTAGCCGACAAATTCAACAAAGAACTGTACGTAAGGGTGAGTCTTGCGTCAGACGGTCAAACGGGATCAACTAGGGTTAGTTTTCTTGCGTTGTACCTCGGCACTGCCGACAAACTGGTCGCCATTATGACGGCGCAGTTTCCTGAACTAGGGATAGGGAGACAAGACTGCCAGGAGATGAGCTGGATCAGAGCTGTCGTGCTCTGGGCAGGGTTTCCCGCCAAAACTCCAGAGGCGGCATTGTTAGCGCGAAATTTGAGTACCAGCACCTTAAAGGTCAAGTCCGATTATGTAACGACCCCGATTCCTTTAGACGGGCTAGACGGGTTGCTCCTACGTATGCAAGCTCCCGGGAGCAATTTCTACGTCAAGTTCAACCCATACGGTGGGAGAATGAGCGAGATTCCGGCATCCGCGACGCCGTTCCCCCATCGGGCGGGAAACATGTACAAGATTCAATATGTACTTGTGTGGAACGGAACGGCCCATGCGGTGGAAGCTAACAACCTTAAGAAAATGAGGGATTTGTATGATTATATGACGCCGTTTGTGTCCAAGAATCCGAGGAGAGCCTATCTGAATTACAGAGATATCGACGTCGGAAGAAGTAATATTAGTGGTCGGAAATATTTTGGGGATAATTTTGATCGATTGGTACGAGTTAAGACAGCGGTGGATCCGACTAATTTCTTCTGGAACGAACAAAGCATTCCTCCTCTACGGAAATAAGCTCTTATTTATGGTTTTTCAGCAGTGGCGGATGTAGGAAATTTTATTGGGAGAGTCGTTATTCGAATTACATGGTTATAGAATTTCTTTTTTCCTTCGTTATGGTCGTATTTATATTTATGAATGATGTCCAATATGAGATTGAAGATTTGATACTTCGACACATGATGAAATGATGGATTATGTTTAGTTTTATCTATGAGATATTTATTACTCCCTTCATCCCATTAAGTATGTTTTATTTTTTTTAGTGTTCTACTAGTAAGTAGCCCATCAAGACTCGACGGAAAATAAATTTATGTTTTAATTTTCATGTATACATTTTAAAAATAATTTTATATCTTATTTAAAAATTGTGATATTGTTCGCGTTAATTATTAATCAAACTTAGAAAATTAATTTTATTTAATGTATTTAAATTTATTATTAGGAATGACGATGGATCGGTATACTCATTCATTATGTATTTTCTAAATCTAAATTTGTTTAAAATTTTTCTACATGTTCGTCCTAATCTCGGTTAAATAGTGACTTTACTGTACATACGCGTCTCAAATCGGTTGAGTAATACTCGATTAAAATATGAACACTTCAAGTAAAATTAATTAAAATTAGTAAAAATCCTTCTTTCTATGTTATTTGAATCGTCTCGTTGGTTTATGCTAAATTACTCAATAAAAATCTAAACAAAGTTGATATTAATTAAAATTTGTAAAAAATCTTCTTTTTAAGTATATTTGAACCGTCTCGTTGGTTCATGCTAAATCGATATCTCTAATCTTTGCCAATATTTGAAAAAAAAATGATTAATTACATCTTCAAAGTAATATTAATTAAAATTAGTAAAAATCATTCTTTCTATGTTATTTGAACCGTCTCGTTGGTTTATGCTAAATTACTCGATAAAAATCTAAACAATTTAATATTAATTAAAATTAGTAAAAATCCTTCTTTTTAAGTATATTTAAACCGTTTCGTTAGTTCATGTTAAATCGATATCTATAATATTGGCCAAAATTCAGAAAAAAAATATGTTTACATCTTCAAGTTTTTCTTTTCTTTAGCTACATATCTCATTCCCACATTTGATTCAATGTATATATTTTCTAGAAAGCACTAATTGAAGTTTTTAAAAAAACATGAATGAAAAATGAAAAGGATTCTATATAGACATATTGATTAAATATATTTATTTAATCTTCATAGGGATTTTCATTTACAAATTTTCTATAGATTATTATATATGAATTAAGAATGTATAAAATAAGGATTTATAAGAATGTTTTCTGAAATTGTTATTATTTTAATATGTATAATAGAAGAAATTAATTAAATAGAGGGAAAGATAAATATGAGATGTGATTAATAGATAAACATGTGATATTTCAAGAATATGAAATTAATAAAAATAAAAATTAGAATTATATGAATTAAAATTAGACAAATTACCAGAATAAAGGAAAATCTGAACGGAGCACCGTGGATGGGGCAGCTTTATTTTCGTATTAGTAATAGACTAGTAAGTAGCCCGTCGAAATTCGACGGGAAATAACTTTATGTTTTAATTTATATGTATATATTTTAAAAATAATTTAATATCTTATTTAAAAGTTGTGATATTGTTTGCGTTAATTATTAATCAAACTTAGAAAATTAATTATTTCACGCATCTAAATTTATAATTAGGAATGATAATGGATCGGGTAACCTCATTCATTATGTATTTTTTCAAAAAATCTAAATTTGTTTAGAATTTTTCTACATGTTCGTTCTAATCTCGGTTAAAATAGTGACTTTACTGTACATACTCGTCTCAAATCCGTTAAGTAATACTCGATAAAAATATGAACACTCTCGTTGGTGTATGCTAAATTACTCGATAAAAATCTAAACAAAGTTAATATTAATTAAAATTAGTAAAAATCCTTCTTTTTAAGTATATTTGAACCGTCTCGTTAGTTCATGTTAAATAGATATCTCTAATCACATTTGATTCAATGTATATATTTTATAGAAAGTACTAATCGAATATTTAGAAAAATGTGAATAAGAAATAAAAAGGATTTCATATAGACATGTTGATTAAATATAATTATTTAGTCTTCATAGGGATTTTCATTTACAAATTTTTTATAGATTATGATATATGAATTAAGAATGTATAATTATTCTTTTCTTTAGCTATCTATCCCACATTTGATTTAATGTATATATTTTCTAGAAAGCACTAATCGAAGTTTTTAGAAAAACATGAATGAAAAATGAAAAGGATTCCATGTAGACATGTTGATTAAATATATTTATTTAGTCTTCATAGGGATTTTCATTTACAAATTTTCTATAGATTATTATATATGAATTAAGAATGTATAAAATAAGGATTTATAAGAATGCATGTCGATACTGTTATTATTTTAATATGCATAATAGAAGAAATTAATTAAATAGAGGGAAAGATAAATATGAAATGCGATTAATAGATACACATGTGATATTTCAAGAATATAAAATTAATAAAAATAAAAATTAGAATATATATGAATTAAAAGTAGACAAATTACCAGAATAAAGGAAAATCTGAACGGAGCACCGTGAATGGGACAGCTTTATTTTCGTATTAGTAATAGATTAGTAATGTCTAAAACAATATATATATATTCAACTCTTCAAAAGTGATGAGACATATACATTTTCCGTATTTTTTACTCCTATATTCTTAATTAACTTTTTATTCATTTTTTGATTTGTCCCCAAACAACTTGCATTTGCACTTTCCTTTTATAAACATGACCCACTATACCTTCTAAACTTTTATAAGACCTTTCCTCCACTCAAAAACTTTTTAACCAAATTTTTAAAATCCATGCCAATTATTTTGCAACAAGTTGTTTGGGGACGGAGAGAATAACATTTATGGAATTTGTTATTTGTGTCATTGGCGCATCCACACAAACTACACTAACACATAAAAAAACTCTCACCCGCGCACACACACTAACATTCACACACTATATGAAGGAATTGATGTAACCACCCAATTTGACAATACCGTATTTTGTGTCTATAAATTGATTAATTATATGATATGGCCATTGATTTTTATGATTTGCTTCGCTTCAACATTAATATTGTTGTTCAAATCCAATAAAAAAAATTAAGATCAAGTACAATATTGTTCAAATCTTGCTGACAAGAAATGTCACTTTTATCAATAAAAAATGTCGCTTTTATTCATAAGGAATGTCACTTTTATACAAGAATTTTGTCTAAAATATATGGTCTAAATATAGTTAATCGGTGACAAATTTGAATGAGTATTTCTTGAATTCAAATTTAATTTTTTCTTTTATGTAATACTAGGATGTGAGGTTCGATTCTTATTAGCCAATTTTTTGTATTTCTTTAATTCAATTTTAATATATATATATATATATATATATATATATATATTTGTAACACTATGATGTGAGGTTCGATTTTTATTAGCCAATTTTTTTGTATTTCTTGAATTCAATTTTAATATAGTTAATCGGTGACAAATTTGAATGAATATTTCTTGAATTCAAATTTAATATCGTTAATTGGTGATAAATTAGTATTAATAAATTGAATTAGTATTTCTTGAATTCAAATTTAATATAGATAATCAGTGACAAATTTGAATGAGTATTTCTTGAATTTAATTTTAATATAGTTAATCAATGAAAAAATTGAATGAGTATGTGTTGAATTCAAATTTTAATATGATTAATCGGTGATAAATTTGAATGATTATTTCTTGAATTCAATTTTAATATGGTTAATCGGTGACAAATTTAAATGAGTATTTCTTGAATTCAAATTTAATATAGTTAATCGGTGACAAATTGAATGAGTACTTCTTTAATTCAAATTTAATATAGTTAATCGGTGACAAATTTAAATGAGTATTTCTTGAATTCAATTTTAATATAGTTAATTGATAAAAAATTGAATGAGTACGTGTTTAATTCACTTATAATAGAGTTAATCAGTGATAGATTGAATGAGCATTTCCTGATTTCAATTTTTATATAGTTAATTGGTAACAATATCATATAGTTTGTCGTGGGGCGCACGGTATCGAGGCGTCGTGTGGTGTGACGCGTACTGGGTCGAGCGGCGTGTGTCGTGAGGTGCCTGGGGTCGGGGTGTTGTCTGTTGTGGGGCGCCCGGTCGTGGGGCGTATAGGGTCGGGGCGCCGTGTATCATGGGACGCACGGGGTCGGGCGGCGTGTGTCGTGAGGTGCCTGGGGTCGGGGCGTTGTGTGTTGTGAGGCGCCATGTGTCGTGGCATGCACGGGGTCTTGACTCTGAAACGCTTAGGGTGCATGGGACCGGGTGTTGACTCCGAAACACTTAATGCTTAGAGATTCTTTTTTTTGTCTCCATAGCCTTTACCCTTTTTTTTCGATGTAGTTTTTTGTTTTGTTTTTTTTATCCTTAGCCTTAATCATTTAATCCTCCTAGAGAACATTTTTTTTTTGTATCCTTATCCTTAACCTTTTTTTCGGTGCAGTTTTTTTTTTTAATCCTCAGCGTTAATCATTTTTCTTTCATTACAGGTTGATAACAACTTCTGGAGCAATATGTTATAGCTACATAATATAAAATTTTGATATCAGTATGAATATATTTTACTCCAGTTGCTTAGTTTTATAAAATAATATATTTCCCTTAGTATGTAAGATCAAAATTTTGAAAAATTATTAAGAAAAGAAAAATATTATATCCTGGCCATCAACACAAATGAGAAACATCTCATAAATTATTAAAATATATGGATGAAATTAATTGTTGTTTCATGAAATTGTAAATATCTATTCTTTGAATAAATTAAAATAAATTCATGAATAAATTAATTCACGGCATATATATGGCTATAGCATGAAATTCACGGCATTATTGTTTCAATTAATTGTTAATATCTATTCTTTAAATAAATTAAAATAAATTTCTTATTTGAATCCTTGATTATAGGAACAAATTGATTTGGAATTACCTATACAACTAAAAATAGATTAGGAACAAATTAGTCACCATGAAAATTAATTAATTGTAGTAAACCAAAAATTTCAAAAAACCGGTTCTCTAAACCCAGTCCAAGAGCATTATGGCTAAGCCATTATGGCAAAATATCATTTCTCTTGATTGCAATACAAAAAATGTAATTACAAATTAAGATGTTCTGCCCTTATAAACATTCAATTAATATTTAATACACCTAATATATGCTAATAGGAATTACAATTGGTAAAAAAAAAGCAATATTACAATATGAAAATATGAATATGAATATCTACAAAATAAATTCCAAGATTTTGATATAATTACCTTTTAGTTATTTGTAGTCAAATATATATTATCTCAATATTGTTTATATATCACACTCATCAAAAAAATATTTAAACTGCACTAAGCACCACATTTCTCCAACAACAAGAAATACTATGAATCACTCTTCCTTAATCTATGCATACAAAACATCATTCTTAAAGATGATCAAACTTCTTTTACTTGTGTTTTTTTGTCTGAATTCTTCTTCTTATGCTGCTACAAACTCATTTTTTTCATGTCTGTCGACGAATAATATCCCAAAATCCATAATATACACCAAACAAAGCCAAAATTACACCTCCGTTTTACAAGATTATATCAGAAACGGCCGTTTCAACACTTCGACGACTCCCAAACCAGCTCTGATCCTCACTCCTTTCGACGAATCCCATGTCGGAGCGCTCGTGGAATGCGCGAAAGAGACAGACCTGCATCTGAGAATCCGGAGCGGCGGCCATGACTACGAGGGTCTCTCTTACACATCCAAGACCCCATTCGCCATTCTCGACATGTTCAACCTTAGATCTATCGAGATCGACATCGAGAACGCGACGGCCTGGGTGGGGTCCGGTGCTACACTTGGTGAACTATACTACAGAATCTGGGAGAAAAGCAAAGTCCATGCATTCCCCGCTGCAGTTTGCCCCACCGTGGGCGTCGGCGGCCATTTCAGCGGCGGCGGCTACGGCAATCTGATGAGGAAATACGGCCTCTCCATCGACAACGTAGTAGATGCAAAGATAGTTGATGCAAACGGGAGAATCCTCGACAGAAAGGGAATGGGGGAAGATCTGTTCTGGGCGATTAGGGGCGGCGGCGGGGCCAGTTTCTGCGTGGTGCTGTCGTACAAAATCAACCTCGTATCTGTGCCCCCTGTAGTGACGGTTTTCAACGTTTCAAAAACCGTCGAACAGAATGCGACGGAAATCATTCACCGTTGGCAGTACGTAGCCTCCAAATTTGACAAAGAACTGTTCGTAAGAGTGAATCTTGCGTCAGACGGTCTAACGACTTTCCTTGCAATGTATCTAGGTAGTGCAGATAAACTGGTCCCACTTATGTCGGAACAGTTTCCTGAACTAGGGTTGAAAAGACTCGACTGTCGAGAAATGACGTGGATCAAAGCGGTCGTAAAGTGGGCGGAGTTCCCTGACGGGACTCCGGAGACAGCCCTGTTATCCCGAAACCCGGGCCCCACCACGTTCAAGATCAAGTCCGATTATGTTACGACCCCGATTTCTGTAGCCGGACTAGACGGATTGCTCCGACGTGTCCAGGCTTCCGGAGGGGACTTTTACGTGAAGTTCAATCCGTACGGTGGGAGAATGAGCGAAATTCCGGGATCGGCGGCGGCGTTCCCCCACAGGGCGGGCAATTTGTACAAGATTCAGTACTATCATTTGTGGAACGAGACGGGTGATGCGGCGGAAGCGTACCACCTTAACATAATGAGGGATGTGTACGATTATATGACTCCGTTCGTGTCGAAGAATCCGAGGAGAGCCTATCTGAATTACAGAGACATCCACATCGGTAGCAGTAGTCATGAGAGTGGTGTGGCTGGTTATAACGAGTCCAAGGTTTATGGGACTAAATATTTTGCCGATAATTTTGATCGATTGGTTCGAGCTAAGACGGCTGTCGATCCGACTAACTTTTTCAGATATGAACAAAGCATTTATCCTCTCCTTAAATGAGAACCTTACTTAGTTCTTCCATTAGAAAACAAATTAAAGACCAAAATTAAAGAATTAGTTCTTTGTTGGAGGATTATAAATTTATAATCTCGGGCTTTCCAGCAAAGATTTTATGTTTCTTTTTTGAAAACAAATTACTTTTTATCGTGCTCGTGTTGTATTCATGATGTTCAACATAATTTGAAATTAAAAAGGATCATTTATGGTTCTACATTTATAAGTACAAAAAAAAAATTACGATTCAAATTATCTGTCCCAACTGTAAGAGCTGGGTTAAAGCTCTTACAGTAGAAACGGAATTGATCTTCTCCTCCATCGGAAACCTACAAAACAGAAACCGGGGGAGGTCCCCGGCGTAGACACTCCGACGCCCAAGTCAGTATTTTAGAGAGAGAGAAACGAAAAGGGTGTAAATGATAGAGAAGCAGATACCTCAATTTAGGATAAAAGGGGGGTATTTATAAGCTTACCTTAGTGAGGGGCAATTTAGTCTTTCTAACTATGAGAGGTCTAATGACACTAACTTTCGGAGTTGAGATCCATCAAGTCTAGAATGTCAGGTCTGAAAAATGTCAGACGTGAAAGCATCAAGACTCGAATGTCAGCTCTGGGGGATGTCAGACCTGAAAGCGTCAGGCTCCAATGTCAGCTCTGAGGGATGTCAGACCTGAAAGCGTCAAAGCTCCAATGTCAGCTCTGAGGGATGTCAGACCTGAAAGCGTCAAGGCTCCAATGTTAGAGTTCAGATGATGATCTTCTTCAGCTCTGAGATGATCAGGGCCGAATTCTTCAGCACCGCTTCTCATGTAAGTCTAATTCAAGGTATCGGTCCCTAATTTCAGCCTCACATAAATAACCCCATATCAACCACCATCCCCTACTCCGAGTGATGGTCATTTATGAATAATCGCTTGGAGTAGAGAAGACTTTCTTGCTAATCTTGAGCTATGAGTTGGGAATTCAAATCTTAGGAGGAAGCTATTCCCAAGCTCTGATTTCTGAGCTGCAACTTTGAACGCAAGCTTTGAGTTCAGCTTTGAAACTGCACTTTGAGCTTTAATGCTGATCTCTGAGTTTGCAAATTACAAACTCCAAAATAGGCAAGAAAGAAGCGTAATGAGGCAAACTCAGGATTGATTGCTTCAATTCAAAAACCGAGAACAAAATTTTAAGACAACATATGCACTACTACGTCAGTACGAAAAAAGCTTCGATTTGGAAGATACAATCTTCATCTCACTTTAATCAAGCAATGCTACAAATCCCACTGTACAGCGCAAAATATTATCTTGCAAACACTACATTTTCAAAACTCATTCAACCAGCCGAACGAAAGGAATACAACACAAGCTTACGTCATGAAAATAAAATATTACCGCCTATGTTAAAAGCAACCATGCAATAACATTTGCGAAGTTCAAAGTTACTTTAAGCTTTAGTTTTAATTTTTAACTATGATTTTCAGCTCTGGTGTTGAGCTCTGGAGCTTTTACTTCTTGAGACGCGGCATCTTAAGCTCATTTTGCTTACTTCTGCACCGTGTTAGTTCTCACAAAATAAAATCCTATTAACAAAGCTCTCATACTTCAAATACTCATTCAATTATGTATATAAATAGCGAATTCTTAATTGCATCGGGCCCTCAAGAGATCTAAAGGTTGAAGAAATACAAATTCATCCAGGCAATACATTCGATTTACGTAATTCAAAAAATAATTTGGAACAAGTCAATAAGGAACTATTAATCTTTTGATAATTCAGGGATTGAGTTCCATCTTTCGGGCTTATAACAAATTATAGCTTTTGATCCTCAAGTTCTGGGTTTTAATTTTGCCTTAAACTCTTCGACATTCAGTTCTCCAATCATACTGAAGCGTTGGTTCTTTCATTCATATCATCCACAAGTCCTTAATCTTAAGATGGGTACACTTCAATTCTGATTTAAGGCATCAGAGAGAATAGCTAAGTAACAAAGCATGATAAGTGTTATTATTTTAAAGCTAATCATAAGGTACATGTGGAGATGCATCTTTTATAGTACCAGGTCGTAAACCTCAGATCATGCAGAATAATAAACTTAACATACTCGCGCGTTATACCTACAATTTCATAACATCTCGATTAGAAAAACAAAAAACTCTGTATGAGGTTTAGCATGCATTCACTTGAGGAATTCCATATTTCACAACATATTCCAGCTCTGAATTTTTAAGCCTTCAATTATGAGTTCAAGGTGTCAGTTATGCAGTAATGATTTTCAGCGCAACAAATAATAGATTGCATTCCATCAAATCTCATCCTCATAGTTCGGCTAATAAATACACATGAGAAATCATATATCACCATCTTCAAATTCATGTAACTATCAATAGAATCATGCGTGACTAATAAATCTAAGCATGCTCAGCTAACCCAGCACATAACACAAATTATGACAATTGTCATTTATTGAATGCTCAATGCTCAATACTCAATTTTCAATACTCAGTATTCGATGCTTAAAATTATTTATTTTTATATTGGAAATTCCATCAAGAGAAAATAGAGTTTATGAATCGTCATTATTCAGTGCTTCTGCTGTAATGCAGCAAAATTTCATTACTTCATCATTATGCGGCGCTTTCCTTACTTTCTCTGCTTTGCTTTCTTAAACCCCACAAACGAGATTCTAGAATTAATGAGGATATTAGGGTATGCACTCCGACTCCCCCCTACTCTGATTGAATTAAGCTACTGAAATTCAATCAGATGAGAATTTCACACCTGATTTTCAGGCAGAGATTTTCAAGCCTCTGTTTCCTCTTCTAATTTCAGCTCCGAATATGAGCTAGAATACCAAATTCTAACTCCCAAGATCTGAATATTTTGACTTTTAGCCGAGATCTGACTTCAGACCTTTGATATCCAACTCCTCAAATATTTGAGCCAAAACTTTAAACCCTGTCTGAAGGGGGCAGCCTTAGATGGGCAAGTTTCAGACCTATTAGAAATATAGCAGAGTTCTTTTCCTTCTTGTTCTTTTACTTCCGTTCACATTTTATGTTGATAAGTCAGTATCAGTGACCTTAAATAGGGTTTGCTTTCTTCTTTGTACGTACACTTAATATTTTATGGATTCATAATGAAAAAAAATCTTTCTACTTTCCTTAATTCATCTTCAGATCTGCCAATATATATATATATATATATATATATATATATTTTAATTTTTGAGCTTTTAACTCTAATTCTGGGGCTTAAACTTTGAGCCCTGCCTTTAGATTCTCGATCTGATCCATTCATTTCCACTCTGTTGACTGTGGTTCTCATTTCAGTCCTGCCTCGACTCTGCTTTATCTATGATTTCCGATTTTGAATTTTTGAACTATGATTTCAGTATCAATTTCAGTTCACCAGGCTAAAATTTCAAACTCTCATTCCAGATTCCTATTGTCAACTCTACGTTTTACTTACTTTGCCTTATTAAACCTTTAAAAAGGGGTTTTGACAGTCATGGTGTATGCACCCTACCCTGGTTGAATTTAGTTATGAAATTTAATCAGAGGAAAGTAAGACTCGAGTTCTTCTTTGACAGATTTCATTTCAATCGTATTTGCATGTGTACATTAGTTCATTTATTTTCCATCATTCATAGCATATCAGATGTAAGACTCAACCGAACAGACTCAACTTCATTATCAGAGCCAAAATGGAGAGATGTTCAGATCATCCACAGCACTGGAACTAGGCCAGCAAAGCTACTAGCACCACTTGCAGCGATTCGATATGACCAGACCTTCTAACCATTTCTTCTATCACTCTTTTGGATGTCATTCATAACAAACTGATTGGTTGAATCAAGTTTGGATTTTCAATCTTGATTCTCAGCTCTCTAATTTTTGGGTTATTTATTCTCAGCTCTACTTTACCTTTGCGTGGCATGCATCTCCTAAAGCACTCATGATTCATTATACAGATATTGCTTATGGACAACACTAGTTTTAATATAATGTCGAATTCTGACTTACAGATTTCATCCAACACTCGGGGCATACAAACAAATTTCATCAAATCTCATTCAAATAAGGTTCAGTTAACGATTACACACGAGAAATCTTATATTGACATTTTTAAATTCATACGACTATCAACAGCCTCATGTGCGTCTCACCAATCTAGACGTGCTTAAGTAATGAAGTACGTAGCACAAATTATAACCACAATTTATTTAATGCTCAGTGCATGCTCGATGCTCAGTTCTTAATGCTAAATGCATAACACTTGCCGATCATCGGAAATCCAATACCATTCCACTACTTCCATTCCAGGGCGTTGAAGTCCACTTTTCAGAGCTGGGGAGAGAAGATGCTCGGATCACTCTCAACCGTTCACGTTGGAGCCCGACAGAGCTTCCACTCCAATCCTCAGCTTTCAATTCTGGGGCGCTAAATCGAAGCCGCAATTCCCCTTTTCAGAGCTGGGAAGAGAAGATGCTTGGATCACTCTCAATCATTCACGTTAGAGCCCGGCAGAGCTTCCACTCCAATCCTCAGCTTTCAATTCTGGAGCGCTAAGTCGAAGCCGCAATTCCCCTTTTCAGAGCTGGGAAGAGAAGATGCTCGGATCACTCTCAATCATTCATGTTGGAGCCCGGCAGAGCTTCCGCTCCAATCCTCAGCTTTCAATTCTGGGGCGCTAAGTCGAAGCCGCAATTCCCCTTTTCAGAGCTGGGAAGAGAAGATGCTCGGATCACTCTCAATCATTCATGTTGGAGCCCGGCAGAGCTTCCGCTCCAATCCTCAGCTTTCAATTCTGGGGCGCTAAGTCGAAGACGCAATTTCCCTTTTTCATTCATCAAATCGTGGACACGCAACTAATATAAGGACAGAGACAAATCATTACGTTATTCAACAAGATATAAAGACAACTGACTTTTTCCCAATATAGAATTAACTGAACAAAGGCTCACAGTTCCAAGAAAAGACAAAAATCATTAGAATTACAAATTCAATGCCTCAGAAACAAACTCATACATAACAGACTCACTCTCAAAATTATATCCAAAAAATTAAATAACATAGATTCATAACTCTAGATGAATTTTTTACGTTTTCCACAGATCTTCAAATCACAAATTTCTTCATAAAATTACATTAATTCTGTTAGACTCAACCACTAATTTCAAACTCGATTTATCAGTTCTGTCATGTCAGGATTCACAAATAAAAATACTTCCATTTCAGTTACGAAACACATCTTCTCACCATACCGATACATCAAACAATAAACATCAATGCCAGATTATACTATATCTATCTTTCATAAATGCAAACAAAAATCAGAGGAATCCTAACTTTGCCCGGACAATAAGATACAAAATCCTTCAGACTAGCATCAACAAGATCCTATAATAATAAATTTCACATCTGTGATATACCTGTTCCACGTGTCACTGTTCACACGCTTTAGACATCTGCATTTTCACCTATTCCGTATCACAGTCGTTCCACTTATCTACTGCTTCCTTATATATCCTTGTATATCTCCACCTATCTTCATTTCTACTCTTTTTTAATGGAGAGATCATTTTGCTGTAAGGATTCTCAAGCACACATATTAGTAAAAAATGAGAACCCTTGGAGGCAGGCTATAAACCATTTATGCAGAAAATTAACAATTTATCATCTCATAGATAAGCAATTCCAAAATCGTAGGTTAGAGGCTCATACACTGAGGACTGATCATACATATATCTCAACAGTTGAAAACGATAAATCATGATCATTACAAACAAATTGAAGAAACTCAACCAACTTTCTCTAAATAATTTAGTCGAACGTCTTTATCATCATCAGCTCTATAATACAAAATCACATATTCACATACTATCTCCTTACTATATTGCTCTTAGCCAAACTTTACCTTCTGCTCAAGCTTAAGATGGAAACACGAATCATAGTATTAATTATTACCTTCTGATCAGCAAACTGTAATCTTCAACTTTCACTCTGAAATTCCTACTCTATATTAATTATTACATCTAAGAATCGAGCATGCAAGAAAAACATACCAGAAAATCAAAATAATGCTTGTCTTTATCTATATCATGCTATCTTCATCAACAATACCTCAAGAATATGAATCAACAAATAAAACAAGACTAAAATCCAGTGTGCTTACTATGGTGCCTTCATTTCAACAGAAACATAGGTCAAGTGACAGTCCACCTCCGAATTTTTTATCCTAATCTCGACTTTAGCATATTCACGATTAGTTCTATAAGGAAAATCGACATTTATAAAACTCAATCAAAATACCCTTAACATGATCCATTTTCTAAGAATAAAACTCACATTTATATAAGTACACCGAACATAATCCTTTATTTTCCACCGTAAACCGTAAACCATTGAAGTATAAATCAATTAATTTTCTCTCTATGTTGATATTCAACATAATTCCTCGAAAGTTGAGCTCTAAATCATTACAATAATATGTAATCTCATATATATCTATACCAGAGCATACAAGATGAACATTACCATGCTAAACTGACGAGTCCACAAAATTCTTATTTGATATTGGAAGATCAATATGAATAACATTTCCACCAGCAATTAATTCAAATCATAGAAATCATCTATATCGGCAGCAAATTGAGTAATTCTCACATATCAGTCATTAATCACTTCAACAAATGATCTGTTATTGCAGAAATGAAAGAAAATGGGATATAGTTTCAAACTAAGGTTTGGCATAACAGCTGGAAATTAAATTCTATGTGACTTCACAAACAGTTAGAGTGAAGTTTAGCTTAAGATCGATTAGTAGGAAGGGGATTACTCAAGCCAAGTCAAACAAAACAATTATATCAACACAATATCGATAATCCCCTCAGCAGTGCATCAGTGCCAGGAAATCACAATTAAGATAGTATTACAACAGAGAGATGTAGAAGGTTTCCACCTCCATTTCAAGAGATTAGAGCTTTGTAGCTTTTCGACAAACAGTTGGTGTGCCATTTTGGTTAAATTCAATTCATAGGCAGAGAAATAATCGATCCAGGCCACTCATTTTAATTTCTAATCCAATAATTCACATGTATCAGCAAAATGTTGACAATTTCAACGCAACAATAGTAAACCATCCATTGTAAAATCACGATTAAAGTTGGATAAAAGGCAGAAGACCAGAAACTCAAATCAGAATTCCGTGTAACAGCTCGCGTGGTGGAGAAGATCAATTATCTGCAGCTGTATAGCTCACGAATCAGAGAATGAATGTTGAGACCAAATAGAGTTACACCACCTCTGGATCTAGCTTTGGGATTCTCCGGCTTAGCGGAAACAGAGCTCGGCCTCACCGCCATCGAAAGATTCGGCGAAGGTAGGGTATTTAGAGAAATGACAGTACTGTACCAGTGACGAAAATTCACTCGAAAAATCACTTTTAATTCCAGATCTGATGGTTTACATCCATTTGCACAGAAAAAATGAGATAAGATTGAAAAGCTCAAAATATAAACAAGGCTCGAGTTCTTAGGAGCTTCCGAAAATAAAAAATGACAAAAATCTCCAATGTTTTTGTGTTTTCGGAAATACATCTGAGTTTCGAGGTTTCTTTTCATAGATTCTTAATGAAATAATGAATGATTAAAACACATCTTTCAAACGACGAAACTAAAATCGTATTGAACACTTAGGATAGGGTAGCAATCATTGCTGAAGAGCAAGAAGCATTTTCCCTTGATCCTGTCTGGTTCTCCGAGCATGAAAAATGTAGAAAATTTTACGGAAACTAAAACTCCAGAATGAATAAAATCACGCCAAAACTCAAGTTTCCCACAGACGGCGCCAGTTGTAAGAGTTGGGTTAAAGCTCTTACAGCAGAAACGGAATTGATCTTCTCCTCCATCGGAAACCTACAAAACAGAAACCGGGGAGGTCCCCGGCGTAGACACTCCGACGCCCAAGTCAGTATTTTAGAGAGAGAGAAACGAAAAGGGTGTAAATGATAGAGAAGCAGATACCTCAATTTAGGATAAAAGGGGGGTATTTATAAGCTTACCATAGTGAGGGGCATTTTAGTTTTTCTAACTATGAGAGGTCTAATGACACTAACTTTCGGAGTTGAGATCCATCAAGTCTAGAATGTCAGGTCTGAAAAATGTCAGACGTGAAAGCATCAAGACTCGAATGTCAGCTCTCGGGGATGTCAGACCTGAAAGCGTCAGGTTCCAATGTCAGCTCTGAGGGATGTCAGACCTGAAAGCGTCAAAGCTCCAATGTCAGCTCTGAGGGATGTCAGACCTGAAAGAGTCAAGGCTCCAATGTTAGAGTTCAGATGATGATCTTCTTCAGCTCTGAAATGATCAGGGCTGAATTCTTCAGCACCGCTTCTCATGTGAGTCTAATTCAAGGTATCGGTCCCTAATTTCAGCCTCACATAAATAACCCCATATCACCAACAATTATGTGTCATTCTATTTTATGCTATCAAAAATAAAAATAACGTGAAGATACTAATCATAAGTCATATTTGTGATCAAATTTATGATTAATTATACTTTATGATTTGATGGGGCCGAGTTCCAAAAATATATTGACTTTCAAAAAATGCAATAAAAACTCTTGACTTTTGTGTGAATATTCAAATATGGCATTGGATCAAAAAAATTGGTGTCAAAAATCTGAGTTAGATCGATGGAGTCACGTGTGCAAATGTGAATCCAATTTACCTCAACACAAAGCGACGCTGTTTTGTGCTGTAGAATTAAAGAAAAAAAAGATTCTTCGTTTCTTCTTCTTCTTCTTCTTCTTTTCATTTTCACAAAAAGTTAATTGTGTTCTTCAGACGTACATTAAATACTGTGTTTCTCTGAGATGCTGGGAATATATTTGATGAAATGCGTGAAAGAACCATGGATTCGTGGGTCCTAATGTTAAAATGTCCCACATTGGTTGAAGAACTTATGGTGAGGTATCCCTCCCCTTAATAAGGCCTTTTAAGAGAGGAATTTGACCCAATATTCATTTCTATTATGGTATCAGATATCCAATATCGTTGTCAGCAGATGGCGTTGGTATTGTCCACGCTGCGCTTGAGGGGGCGTGTTAAAATGTCCCACATTGGTTGGAGAACTTGGCATAAACCTCTTTATAATGGTGATGTATCACTCCCCTTAATGATGCCTTTTAAGGAAGGAATTGGACTCAATATTCATTTCTATTATGGAATCAGAGTCAGCCCAATCTAATGATAGGGGCCACCCAATATCGTTGTCAACAGATGGCGTTGGTATTGTCCACGCTGCGCGTGAAGGGGCGTATTAAAATGTCCCACATTGGTTGGAGAACTTGGCATGAATCTCTTTATAATGGTGAGGTATCCCTCCCCTTAATAAGGCCTTTTAAGGGAGGAATTGGACCCAATATTCATTTATATTACCTAATTCTGCTGATAGAGATGGGCTGTTAGAGGATGCTTTAGAGCAGTAATTTAGAACAGAGGATTCGAAATTTAAACCGAAGCCAATTAAAATTAATAAAACCTTATTAAGAGTAGGTAATTAATATGTTACTGGGCTAATGGCTTAATTCCTTGTTCAAAGCCCAAATCTATATCTTATATTAAAACAGAGTTTTTAATTTTATCTAAAACATTTTTTGTAATTTTATTAAATTCAATCTTTAATTTAATAACTGTTGCATGCTCACACCCGTTCATGAAGAGTCACTACGAACCTTTTTCTATCCAACTTCCTATAGATGCGCCATTTATGTATTAAAGCCTACAAAATCAGAAATCATCATCCGTAAAAAATCAAAAACATCCATTTCAGCATTCGTGGTGTTGGTGGGCGCATTCATTGAACAACGGAAATCAGGTTCATGGATTTTTTTTTTTTTTTAATCTAAATATCAAATATTTATGTGTGGGAAGCGGGATGTTGTATGCTAATTGATGTTTACTAATTCAAGGATGATGCCAAGAATTAATTAGTCGTTTCTTTGTCAATCTCTCAACCGTTGTTTCTAACTCTATCACTCATTATTTCTCTTTAATTTACGAAAGGAGGGGTCAATGATTTTCTGGAAATTGTTTATACTGGTGTTCCCCCTTGGTAGTAACAGAGGAAGAAGAATCATACAAGGAAGCTGAAGATGAAACCTGTTAAATAGTCTAACCTCATTTTGAATATAGTTATTTAAAAGTTAAATGCAATTTTACTTTGTATTTATTTTACTATTATCTAAAAAAATCAATTATGCATAAAAGTTAGTATATAATTTTAAAAGCTATAACCGTGCAACGCACGGGTCACAATGTACTAGTTAGCCTTAAAACAAAAGCCCAAATTAACTGTGATCAAAAGTGATACTTTTATATTAAAATTTAGTGAAATTGGACAAAAAAATACCAAAACTTAATAAGCATAAGTTTTTTAGCCCTATTCGTAAAACTATAAGTTTTCTATACCAAAATCATTTAAAAGACTAAAGTGCCCTCCCTTTAACAAAAACTAAAAAAAAAATACACCTATGAATTAAATTTAAAAAGTCAATAAAAAATCTGAAAAAATAGCCTCAATCTCTCTCAATTCTCTCTCAATTCTCTCCCGTCGTCGGCCAGATTTCTTCTGGACACGATAGGGTGACTAGACACCATGGCTTGGCACGATGGATGGACACGATGGTGCTATTAGACACGATGGAAAGTAATATTTAATGCAGATTATTTCGCGTTTCATTTATTGAACCCTACCAAATCCGATTCTCTGAAGATTTTCGGATGAAACTAGGAATTTAATGAAGGTAGTTCATTAAAGTTTGCGTAAGAGAGGTTGTTGACAAGGTTCAGAACTCCTAGTTGGGTTCGAATTAATCACAACACCACAATTGAAAAGACCAAAAATCAAAAAACCCTAAAAAGAAAGAAGAAGAGAAAGAAGAGAAAAAAGCTACTCCAATCTCTCGAAACGTGAAACCAAAGAAGAAAAATATATCAAGGAAGGCCGGCATCGCGTTTCTGGCTTCATAAAGAAGGTATGCACCCGAAATCTCCGTCCGAAAAGCATATACTAGTGCGTGTTATTTAACTCACGATGGCAAGGCATGATCATGACCAAGTAAACACGGTCGTGCCTTGACCATCTTGTCCCAAAATTGTCTTCGATTTGCATGGAATATGTAGATGTTAAGTGATATTTGTTTAAATTCGAATATAACTTGAAGTTTAGTAATATGTTTAGGAGAAAAAATAGTTGAAATAACTCGCATTGTATGATTTGTAAGGGGTTGAAAACTATGATTTTTTTTTTCTGTCGGGGGCGAAGGGTTTCTCCCCACGATGGCACGATGTGGAAGGCACGATCGTGCCCACGATGGGCACGATGGACACGATGGGCACGATGGCTAGCTCGATCACCATCGAGCCTTTTTATCAATCCCACGATGGTGCCTTCGTGCCCTGACAGTTTGTGATGTAAATTTCTATTTTCGTATTGTAACCCTAATCTCTCTTCTTTCTTTGATTTTTAGATGGGGCGGCGGCGTGTTATTGTACGTTTTGGAGGTCAGTGGGAGGGATTGGCTTACTTAGGCGGGAGTACTGTTGTTGTGCATATGGACGATACAAATGATGATCGAGATCATCTCATGAATCTGATTAGAGATGCTTTGTGTGGTCGAAGAGATTCCGAGTATGTGCTACCCTATTTGACTGTGTTGAGGGATGGGAACAGATGTAGAGCTTTATTAAATAGTGATACGGATTTACTTCGATTGCTAGTGCAAGATAAAAGGTCGGATCCGATGGTTTATGTCTTTGAAAGAGACAGTGTTTTTGCCCCTGAGGTGGACGTGGACGACGTGATATATTTGAGGATGATGATGATAGAATGCCACCAGAAGCAGAGGGTGCTCACATCTCCGACGACGAAGAAGATGAACGCCGTAAGAATATAATTGAATCTGTGACTACTGAGTTTCTTGCTTGGATTAGACAGCCAGAACAAGTAAACAGGATCTTCGGGCACCAGAATTTCACATCTGAGCATCAGACTAGTCGTGATGATGATGAACTACGCAGCAGCCTAGGCAATTGGAGCATTCCACTGATCGAGTGTGACAGCGCGCGGCCGCCACTTGGGTGGGTTGAGCAGCCCGGACCGTTCACCAGTGAACTTGTAGTGGGGGCTACGTTTCTGTCCAAGTATGAATTGAAGATGGCTGTGGGAATGTATCACCTGGAGCACATGATAGAGTATGTCATTGATCGTTCCGCCAGAAATCGTATAGTCTTTCTCTGCAAGCACGGTAGGAATAATTGCACGTTTAGGTTGTGTGCTCAGGGGCCAAAAGATGAGGGCGACTCGATTTGGTACATTACGAAATTGACTTTGGATCACAGCTGCCACTTGAACGTGATTCGTACTGCCGAGCGGACGGTGACTGCTAAAGTTGCAGCTGTGTACTTTGCTCGTAGGTTGGTTTGCGAGGGTGTGTATTTGAAGCTGAGAGAGATTATGGAAGAGATGCGCAGAGAGTTTGGTGTTCACATGTTGTACAGCCTCGCTCTAGAAACGAGGAATATAGCGATAGAGAAGACATACGGTGACTTTGACAAGTTGTATCAGATGGTCCCTTCGTATCTGCATTTATTGAGACAGCGTAATCCCGGTACTGAGTACAACATGCAGATCAGTAGTGAGAGAGTATTTTGTCACATGTTCCTTGCCTTAGGACAGTGTATTCGTACCTTCGAGCGCTATCTGAGGCCAGTGATTGTGTTGGAAGGGACCCACCTTAAGGAAAGGAACAAGGGAGTTCTTTTTGTCGCTGTTAGCAAAGATGGGAATGAGCAGCTCTTTCCTATAGCTATTGGAATTGGTCCGATAGAGAACGATGAGTCGTGGACTTGGTTTCTTTCGAATCTACGCAGGTGTTTCGACCCTCCGGATGAGTTGTTGATCGTCTCTGACCAACATAAGAGCATTGCAAATGCCTTGAAAGCCATCTATCCGACTGCAGCGCACGGATTGTGCTTCTTCACATGCGTAAGAAATCGACGCGATACGGCCGTCGAGCTCTTGCCATCTTCCAAAATGCAGCGTATGCTTATCGTGTTGAAGAGTTCGAAAATAATTTTTCTGCCTTGAAAGCTTCATGTGAGGGTGCTCACACACGACTTTCCCAAATTGGTGCTCATAGGTGGTCTAGGTCGCATTGTCCAGTTCGACGGTACAGTTTCATGACCTCCAATGCCGCCGAAAGCTTAAACTCTCGGCTATTGTGGGCTAGACGTTTACCTATTTGCTCGTTACTTGAGGTGTATCGTTGCATTGTCGAGAAATGGGTCGACGAGAAAAGGGCATTAGCTAGGGAGAGATAGCATGAGATTACACTCGAGGCCTTCAACAAGCTTGCTGTGACAGTGGAAGCAGGTCATCAGGTCGTTGCTCAACCTACCACTGACAATGTTTATAAAGTGAAAGATAAGAAGATGGTCTTTGAGGTGGACCTTGGGAATTGGACATGTGAGTGTCGTGAGTTCGATCAGGATAAGATGCCATGTCATCATGCAGCTGCCGCCCTCAGGACCCAAGGAAACACTGTCAATTTATTTGATTTCGTAAGTCGGTATTACAAGCAACATGACTTGCGTGAAACTTAAAGAGAATCCATTAGGCCGGTACCACATCCCGAGGAGTGGAATGTCCCGCCTGATATTACAAGAATCGTTTGCTTGCCGCCGGTGGGGGTTCGTCAAGCCGGCCGGCCGAGGACACAGCGTGTTTGTTCAGCAGTTGAAGGTGCGCCCACAACACGCCGTAGCAAAAAATGCTCTTGGTGTAAGGGGACCGGCCACAATAGAAAGAATTGCACCGAACCGATCGCTTTAGATGTCGATCTAAATGTTCCCCCGGATGGAGAACCATCGAGTCAGAGACGGCGACGAAAGAAGAAATGCAGCAATTGTGGTAGTGAAGAACACACAATCACAAGATGTCCGATGCACTTGTGATTTATGATTTTTTGCACGATTGACAATGCCACTCTTATTTGTGATATGTTATTCATTTGTCCTAATTTTATTTATTTGTTGAGCTTGTGTTGTTTAAAAAATAGGACCGAAGCGGGTTTTCTTTGTTAAGCGGGTGCACCCGCTTCGGCGGCTCACCCGCCTCGGCGGGGTACACGAGTCTGCCAATTTTCTCCATCGCACCATGATTGGGAGACCCCATCGTGCCCCATCGCCCCATCGTGCCCATCGCCCTCGGAGTGCCCATCGTGCCCATCGCCCCTATCGCCCCATCGTGCCCATCGCCTCCATCGTGCCCATCGCCCCATCGCCCTCACGATGCATGTCCCATCGCCCCCTCAAGAAATTTTGATTTTATAGACATTTTTGGACTTTATGTTGTTGTAGTGCTGATATATTGATTTGTAATTGCTTATTTATGAATTTCATAAGGAAAAACGAACATTTGAAATAATTTAAATGTAGTCTTTTAATATGATTATGAATCATATCATATATTAAGAATGAAAAGGATCTCAATGAATATTTACTTCAAATTCTCAAATTATAGGCTGTATATCATCGATGTTGCAAAAAACATTCAGATTGATCACAATTATGTATGTAAGGTATAAAAAACTATTTATAGGGTATAAAAAATACTATGGAATAACATTAAGGTATTAAAAATACTTATCGATGACTGTTCTTCTGGGCACGATGGGGACTCTTCATCGTGAGCACGATGGGGGCGATGGCCACGATGGGGGCGATGGGCAGGATGAGCACGATGGGGGCGATAGGCACGATGGGGGCGATGGAGACGATGGGCATGATGGGGGCGATGGGCACGATGGGCACGATGGGGCGATGGGGTCTCCCAATCGTGGGCCATGGGGGCGATGGGCAGACTCGTGTACCTCGCCGAGGCGGGTGAGCCGCCGAAGCGGGTGCACCCGCTTTACAAAGGAAACCCGCTTCGGCCCTGTTTTTTACATTTTCCAATTTCTAAACACAACACAAGCTCAACAAATAAACAAAATTAGGACAAATGAATAACATGTCATAAATAAGAGTGGCATTGTCAATCGTGCAACAAATCACAAATCAAAAGACAAGCTAAATATCCTAGCACCTATCTCTTTACGATAGCTCCTAAGGTATCTCACATCAATATTCTTTGTATGCCTTCTTGTTGGATGTTTGGACACCATACGATCTAGATACATGCAACAAAAAGGACCGCAACTGACCCCATCGGTCTGGGCGAACTGCTCACTAGGTGGCATTATGATAAATGGCATGAAGTCTTCTCTTCTTGTCTTGCGGGGGTTATTCGTCCTGTAATTTCACAGAGCTAGTAGCCTAGGAACGAGATAAGTGAGGGGCCTCATCTGCTTTATCCGAGGAGATTTATCGGCGTCATGTTGGTGTGACAATGAGTCATACAATTCAATGCACCAATCATCTATTTTGATCTTCGAAGTGACCCAATGCTCATCAAGACAACAAAAGGCAATAATCTATTCAAATAACAAATATTAGTATAACTGCAAATCAAGAATACTGGAAATTTGAAAGAAAATGCAACTTAAAATTAATTTAAAATCACTTACTGTGTTGCAGTTTAACCACGGGATCCCGTTCGCTGTGTCCATGCCATGAAAGAGATCCAGTATAGGTTGTGGCAATATCCATTTGTTTCCCTTCACTTTATTGCCCTTTGGACTTAGCTCGTGGAACTCTTTAAGCATCAGTGCCTAAAAAAAGTAAAACAAGTAAAAAATAATTTTTTGTAAACCAACTAATACAACAAATAAAAGTAAAAAAAAAAACTTACAAAAAACGTAGACCCTTGAATAATAGTGGTCACTGCACCAACTCCTGCAACCCCCCTTCGCTGCTTAGACCTAGTGAAGAGCACGTACAAGTCCATGACCTGTATTCAAATATTTTACATTACATGACAATATATAAATCAATTTAAATAATTTAAATATGTGAAGACGTTAAATTGCAAGAAATGTTACCTCTGCAGTGAAGCACTCGTCGACGTTCTCCACAAGGTCGAAAAATGCCTGCGCCACCGTGTGGTCAATCTCTTTTATCACGCAGACAATGTTGTCGCCCATATGTCTGAAGGCAGCGTACTGCTGACTGATCTGTACACGAGAGCTGGGCGTCTCACCAACATATGACGTACGTAGTGCAGCAGACGGCCTAGGGTGTCTCGGAGGAGGAATACTCTTACCAAACTCACCCTGCTCCTCCTCCTCTCTCTCAAAGCTGGCCAACTCTGAAAGCGCCCGCCGCAAACCGCCGCGAGGTACGTGGGAAGCGAGAGGCCGCCGGAAGGGCCGGGTGGTGTAGCGGATCTCCCGCTCGATCACGATCCGCCTCGAAGTCGTGGTAGCCGGTAGTAGCGCAGCCGGAGTGGCGTGGGCCGGTCACGCCGAGACCCTGTGACTACCCACGGCCGCAGTGGTGACTGCGGCTGCGGCGGCACGGAGGACGGGCTGGTCACGCTGAGACCCGTGGTTAGCCGCAAAGTGGTGACTAGGGGCTGCGGCAGCGGAGGTGGCGGGACTGGTCACGCTGCGACCTGTGGCTAGTCGCAGAGTGGTGACTAAGGGCTGCGGCAGCGGAGTGGCGGGGCTGGTCACGCTGCGACCTGTGGCTAACGAGAGAGTGCTGCTGATAACTCCTGCTCCGTCTAGGACCGAAGTAGTCCACGATCTTAGTGAAGACCCTATCAGCTACTCGAGCAAGGAAACATGTGCTTGAGTCGTCGTGCAAGATCGCCTTCAAGCGGCGATCGACGACGTCGTCAGTGCTGACTCTGTGGTCCGGAGAAGGCTGTCCGTGCAAACAACACACCCTGTCCTCCGGCCTCTCTTGGTACACTCGCTCTGCTGTCTGAGGACGGGTGAGAGGACTACTGTCTCGGCGACGCTTCGACACCTTTCCAAAGGTCGCCTTCATCTTCTCCATTGTTGTAACTTTGATCTTGCCCTTGTTCTTGATGGGCCCTGCAAACACAACATCTGCCCTACCCCGACCAGCAATTCGGACCGGCTTCGGGTACACCACATCAAACGGATCCCCGTTCTCAAAGCTAAGGAAGTAGTACTCGGCTTCCTCTTCCTCCATCGGGACCAACGGGATATCATTCATTTCGAGCTGTAATGAAATACGTATAAAATAACAATTATATATCTATAAAATTTTGAAATTTCAAAAAATTCATAAAAAATAAAGTGATTTACGTACCAGTTGGTCAAAAGAGGTAGTGAAGTCCGCCTTCACAGTGCCCGTCTCCCACATCAAGCATCGGGACAGCCTGATCACTTCATCTCTCGTTCCGCAGTAGCATCCCAAACGAGGAAATGCCTCGTACATCCAAAGCTGCAGGACCCAGACTGGACCGTAGAAGTGGTAGTCAATCTCTTCCTGTATGGGAGTAAAAGCCACGGTGTCGATGTAGTGAGTCAACACCTGGTATGTGTAAGCACCCCAGGGAAACCTGTCCCACTGTTCAAAGTCCTCTGCCAGTGCCCATGCCAAGTTCTCGACCGACATCTTGTCCCGACACAAGAGAAAGTAGTAGTAAACCAACAAGTTCGCCGCCTTCAAATAAACTTCCATTTCATCTCCTAACTTGCGTTCCTTGAACTTGTTGCGCAGCTCGCTCACCTTTGTTTCTTTGGCATGAAAATGCCGGTGAAATAAACTGTCAGGACGGATCAGGTGAGTCTCAGTAGTGTCGAACTCCGAGTTTCCAAAGTGAAGTCCCGTGAGTAGGGCATAATCACGGGGTGTAAAACGGACGGTCCGATCCCCGAGCTGAAACCACGACTCATGCGGGGGTATGTGGTCGCCCTGTAGCTGTCGGGCTATAAGGTGGTGAAGGGCACTAGTAGCACTGCCCGTCTGCCTAACTCTAATCAGTCTGCCCACGACCCCGGAGGTAAAGTGCTCTATCGCACGCTCTCCGTGTCTAGGCCCGCCAATGCGATGCAGCGTGGAAAGTATCTCTTAAACACGTCACAACGCATATACAAATTGATTCCACGTGTCACAGCCCGTAACGTGGGCCTTTTCCACACACAACCCCCTGCAATAACAAAACGGGCAACCATAAGCAATAAATTCACGAGCAAATTCAAAAAAACAAGACAAAACACAAAAAAAAGACCGGCCTGTCTGGGCACGATGGCAAAGACACGATGGACTGCCATCGCCCCCAACCATCGTGGCCAGTTCCATCGTGTCCAGCCCCATCGCCCCCAGCCATCGCCCCCAACCCCCATCGCCCCCAAACCCCCTTCGTGCAACACCCATCGCCTCCAGCCATCGACCCCAACCCCATCGCCCTCAACCCCATCGTGCCCCCATCGTGCCCACCCCATCGACCCCAACACCATCGCCCCCAACCCCATCGTACCACCATCGTGCCCATATAAATTCAGCCCAAATTCATGCCAAAAATCAACATTTAAACGCATAGAACATGTACATTTTTTCGCAACTTAACTTTAGCATGAATACCCAAGAATTAAACATCGAAAATTGCCAAAAAATTTCAATTTATTTCGAAAATTAGGGCGCACTAACCGGCGGCTCGTTTAGGAACTCTTCCTCTTCGTGATGCGCCGCTGACGATGACGCCTCTCCATCGTGGTCAGATTGTGTCTCGGACGAACTCATCGTGCCCGCAAGTCTTCCGTCGAGAGCGTGCTTCATGCTTCTTCTTCGTGGGTTTTCTTCGTGGTTTCGGTCGAGAGAGAGAGATAAGAGAGAGAATGTGGGTTTGTGGTAGGGTAATGGGGGACCGATACATGTATAGAGAGAGAGACAAAATTTAAAATAGTAAAGGGTATTTTAGTCTTTTAATCAATTTTGGTATAGAAAACTTGTAGTTTTAAGTTTAGGGTTAAAAAACTTATCCTCTTTAAATTTTGGTACCAAATTATTTGGACCTCTAAAATTTATATATCAGCATTCTATCAATAATAATATATATCAGTGATAAAATACAGTGGCCCGAACTCTCATACACAAAATTAATCAATTAATTAATCTAAAACCGGATTCTTTCAAGAACGATGCTATTTGGTCATAATGTGACTAGCCATAATTTGGTTAATTAAATGAAAATAAATTAATTTGTTAAAAATTTGATTTATATAAAAAGTATGATTATATATTTTATGTTAGAGTTTATATTTTTGACTTAAATTCTATCATGATTAATGTAAATATATTTATTTCTTATTTTTTTCGACAAAAATCTTTGTATTACATTTATTATATCTATCGAGATTTATGTTACATCAAAATCTTAATATATCAAGATAAATTTGTATAAATTAAATATTTTTAATATTAGAAGTCATTTAGAACCAAAAAATTTAAATAAATCGATTTTTTATTATTATTATTAAATGAAATTATGGCTAGCCATAATGTGGCTGCATAGATTTATTCAGAAATCAAAGAGAATCAAGTATTACATAAATATATTTACACCTTTCAAATTAAGATCTACCAATTTTTGTATTTAATTGATATGTTAGGCTTGTCGACACCTAGGTTTTCAAATGCTATCAGACGTTGAAATTCCTGACAGAGGCGCAAGTACACAACGCAAAGGCGTTTGATGAATTGCAACTGAATCAAGAACTTGTCCGTTAGATTTATATTGAATACCACCTATAAAAAGTAAAGATAAAACGTAAAAAAGAAGTGGGACTATCTAAACAAAGGCACAATAATAACTCTTGTTCATAGTTATTCTTTCCCAAAAGGTGGAACGATTAGTCTTCTTTAGGAAACTTGGGCTTTAATTTTTTTAAAAGAGATGGGCCAATTCTTTTTCTTTTTAGGAAAGATATGGGCCAATTCTAAGATTTATTTTTTATTTTATTTTTATTTTTTACATGGGAAAGAAGGAGCGGTAGAACTTGAACCTAAGATCTCTCTGTTCACAAACAAGATTTATTACCGTTCTCATTTCTAACACATAGCCCTTATTTAATGAAATAATAAAAAATAATAATAAATGTACTATTTTAACTCTATAGCCTCTAATTTAAATTTTTTATTTTATAAAAAAAAAACACTTTCACCTAAATAAATCATAGCCCCCAATTACCGAAGCAAAAAAAAAATCACAACAATTGCAAAAGCTCCAAAACCTAGTTCCGAAGAGAGATACCCGGAGCTTTCTCCTACATAAGTTTTTTTTTTTTTTTTTTCAGGAAGCTCTTTCTGTATCTGTAAATCAAAACATTAATCTTGATCCACTTGTTTAAAATTTTGAAATAGAGCTCATTTATCCCCTTTCGGATTGAGTGACACTTCTGTACACCATCTGTACAGTACATTCGGATCCAACCCGATCCGACCCGCCCGACCCGACCTGGGTATGACCCAGTCAAATGTTGACGTTTTTCATTTTTTTGTCTCCGTATTCAACTCCGATTTTATTTTATAGATAATAATTATAACAACATTAATGTCTTTTAGCTCGCTCCGAGGACTTCGACTTCCCTCGCTCGACTCTTAAAAAAAAAGAAATTCAAAAAGTCAACAGTCAACGTTGACAATTGACCGGTCAACGTTGATCGGGTCAGATCATGGGTCGGGTCAGGTCGAATCTGACCCAGATGTACGGTTCAGAAGCTGCACACAAGTTTTTGTCTTTCGGATTTGATTGGAATGCCTATGTCATGGTTGTGGGTATTATAGAAAAAATGATGGTGCGTTACGTATGCAGTGAGCTTCCACTCCCCTCAACTGATTAAGCATAAAACTGTAAAACCATCAGATCGACTACTAGATTCTTGGTGGTTCCCTTTATTAGTTTTCCGTGTGCTTGAGAATTGTTGTTTGTGACTCATTTTTTAAGGTGTAGTTCCATATTTCGTCTTATGTTTCTGTCGTCATGTTTTGTTTAATTTAAATCCTTTCGGCAATTGGTGACCGTGTATTTGGGTGAAATTTTTTTTATCTCATTTTTTTTGAATTGAGGACTATGATGTTAAAAACTTAAAACTTAAAATAGTATTTTTATTTATTTTTATTATTTTATTAAATAGGAAGTTATAGTGAAAGAAATAGGGGTTATGTTTAAAATCACCCCAATTCTAATTATTGGAGTATTGACATCTTTTGGTAGGATTCCCAAGAAAATTTTGAATTTCTTCCAAAAGCATATGCATGACGGATTTGATGATGGATGGATATGGCCGTGTTAAAAATCAAACAACTTGAAAATTTATGAATTCTCAAGCTAAATTGAAAAATTATGTTAAAAATCAGAAAATCTTCAAAGTTTCCAAGAGATTAATCCCATAATTTAATAAGAATTATTGTCAAATCAAATCACCACCTATATCATAATTTGTAAATCCAATGCCGCTTTTAGATCATATATGCACAGTTTATCCGGTGGCTGAATTTATGACATGACTTCCACGTAGATTTTTTCATTATTTTTTATGTGATTTTTTTTTCCTTTTATATTTTCAGAAGTAAAATGTTTTATCATTAAAAATAATCTATTTTAAGCATTCATTACAGACTTCCTTTTCAAATGAGTGATGCTATTTAGCCATAATGTGGCTAGCCATAATTTGGTCGATTAAAGGAAAATAGACCAATTTTGATCATATAAAAAATATGATTATATATTTTATGTTAGTGTTTATATTTTTAATTTAAATTCTATCATGATTAGTGTAAATATATTTCTTTCTTAATCTTTGTATTACCTTTATTATATCTATCGAGATTTATGTTACATCCAAATCCAAATATATCAAGGTAAATATTTATAAATTAAATATGTTAAATAATAGAAGTCATTTAAAACCAAAAAAATAAAAATAAACTATTTTTTTTGTTATTAAATCAAATTATGGCTAGCCATAATGTGGCTACATAAATTTACGCAGATAGTTTTTATTATTAATATTTTCTTTTTAAGATGAGTGTTGGCTGATCATTACTTCTTGTAATGGGTCGAGGTTGTAATTTATGAGATAATGAACGGACAATAATGTGACTGATACGTACATGAAAATTAGTACCTACCACTGCGGATGCCTAATTGATTTTGATTTTGATTTTGATTTACACTCTCTTCTAGATGTAAATATGTTTGAACATAAACTAATGAAATCAAGTAAGAGTGGTGCTATTTAGCCACATTATGGGCACCCATACAGGGGTAAAATAGTAAATTTTGAGTCTTAATTACTAAATAAAATATTAATTATGATTAGTGGACAAATAAAATTACATATATATCCTTAGGTGCCTTTTTAAGATGAAAGAGGCTAGCTGCAATTTGAAATTTGAAATTTGGCACACAAACATTAATTACATACTGTATTTGATAGTTTCAATATATAAAAATAATAATTTAATATATATGTATGTTAGGGGTTTAGATTTATTTTCTCAAAGAACTCTCTTCACTCCATTTATCTCCAGCAACATACAAACATTTCCTTCTTTTTTTCATTCTTCGATGTTCTCTGCCTCAATACCCTTCTTAATGTACTAGCTAAAGTGAGTCTGGTACTTCTTGGGCTCATCTTCAATCAAAGCATGCAGCAACATGGCCCCTATAGATATACTTGTGCACTTTAACATGAACCTTTGTTATACTAACCAGCAGCTTCAAGGCCATAATGATAGTATATTTCAATTTAATCAATATTCTGCATGAGTCCCCAATTTATGGAATAAATGCATTAGCCACAATTATTAAGAGCCAAGCAGAATAAAGTAATGTGCATATGAATTGATCAGATTTGAAATAAGATAGAAGATAGGATTTTTATGAGTTCTCCCAACTCATACAATAAAGATGCATACAATAAAGAGGACCATAAAATAGGAAAATTTGTCCTCTAGAACATTACATAGAAGTAAACAACTTCGAACACAAAACATTTAGAGCAAATTAAACTTATAGAAAACTAATTAAACATCGCTAGAACTCGAATCTGGGATTAGCACCACAGGGATGGGGTGGTTGGAACTCCCTTCTTGATCCCTGTTTGCGTTAGCTGGCTTCACCACCTCCAAAAACAACTCATACAACTTCAACAGCGGGAGGTTTTCCAACAGCAAGTCTCCAATTTGTTGATCGTTGCAGACATACGACAAACGACGAAACAACTGGTTGAATTCACTCTTCAGCTTCGTATTCTCTTCTCTGAGGCTTTGGTACATGATTTCCAAACTTTTGGGAGAAGGTGGAACACTCCATTCAGACAACTTCATCTTCTTCGTCGGCGTTAGATACAATTTGGCTGGGGTTGAATGTTTTTTGGGAGTGATTTTCTTGTTTGGTGGACTTGTTTTGGGGCTTTTGGTTGGGGTATTCTTCCTAAGTGGGGTGCTTTTGGGGCTTTTGTGATCTGCCATGATTGTAGATTGAGAGGTTGAGAAAGTATGAACCAGAACAATGATGATGGGTAATGGCATGTGGTTCATTTATAGCGAAAGTTGCGACTGTATAGATAGTTATAATGATGATTAATTAATGGCGTGTGGCTTATTTTTTTAATGATGCAAAATATGTTAACTCATATTACACTCATGTATAGATAGTTATAACTAAATTATAATTTCGATGATAAAATTTGATCAAAATTATAATTTACTAATTTATATATATAAGGTAAAAGTGATTTATAATTTACCTTAATTGATATATGATATAAATTATGATGATCAGTTTAATTATCTCATTATTATGTTACTTAGTTATAGTTTTAGTGATTTATATTTAGGGGTTATTGTCGCTAAATTCAAAACGTTTGACCTTTGCACACAACGTTTAAAATCTGCCATATAATTCATCACCTTTTATTTTTCTTCTAATTTAACTAGTAAGTAGCCCGTCGAAATTCGACGGAAGATAATTTTATGTTTTATAATTTATGTGTATACATTTTAAAAATAATTTTATATCTTATTTAGAAGTTGTGATATTGTTCGCGTTAATTATGAATGGAAAAAGGTGCAAATACTCCCCTCATGTTGACAGCTCTAGGCAAATACGCCCTTGAACTTTGTTTAGGTGCAAATTCACCATTCCCCTCTTGTGGGACCCTCACAATTCCCCACGATTATATAATACAAAATTAGTAAAAATACTTCTTTTTAAGTATATTTGAACCGTCTCATTGGTACATGCTAAATACATATATAATAAGTATAATAATAATGAAATTAAAAAAAATTAATTAATAAAATTTAGAATATATATGAATTAAAGTTAGACAAATTACCAGAATAAGTAAAATCAGAATGAAGCACCAAAGAGGAGGGTACTTTTATTTTCCTATTAGTAGATATGGTAGCCGGTTTCCCCCAAATTAAATCTTACTCGGAAGCTGGTAATGACACGCTGGCCATATCGGACGGCTGAACGAAACGACACCGTTCAATTTTAAAGGAAACAACATCGTTTCACCTAAACTCATACTTATCCAATTTGATTTCCCCTCTTTTATTCTTTGATTCGTGTTATAATACTCATGCATTGCAAGTATCCAATTATTTAATTGAGTTTCTATACAATGGTACTCAAGAATTATTATTTTATAATATTTAAAATCAAAAACTGTTAATCAGAAATTTAAAATGATATATTTAACGTGGATATGAAAGTATTTTTTTATGTAAATATACATATATTTGAACTCGTCAAATCCTATAATTGAATAAATTAACATGGACGCATATTTGTAAATAATTGGTGAAAATTAAATATATATTATGTTGCGTTTAGTTTGAAATGAAAATATGTACAATTACCAATAAAAAAAGCTTAGTTATTATTAATTTGATAGCTGCCAGTAGCCACAGTCGGTGTGTTAAAATTTATAGAGGCGCATAAATTTATTAATATGTTGAACATGCTTGCATTTTGGGCGGGATAAATAGTAGTTTGGGCGGGAAAATGCAAACAGATTATTTTGGTTTAATATAGTAATAGATTTATTATACTAACGAATATAAAGATAAAATATAGTTTACACATGTAGATGAAGTTTTACTATCACATTGATAATATCAAAGATTAAACTCCATTTAATCACAAAGAAATTTAGCATGATCAAGCTATTTCATATGAATTATCTTATTTATCCTTGTTAACATGAATTTTGACGTTGATTGATTAGAATGATCATGCTATTTCGTTAATTATCTTCTCTAGCATTGTTAGAGTGAAATGTGGTGTTGATTCTATATTAGCATGATCAAGCTATTTCATATGAATTATCTTATTTATCCTTGTTAACATGAATTTTGACGTTGATTGATTAGAATGATCATGCTATTTCGTTAATTATCTTCTCTAGCCTTGTTAGAGTGAAATGTGGTGTTGATTCTATATTAGCATGATCAAGCTATTTTGCATGAATTATCTTATTTATCCTAGTTAACATGAATTCTCATACACTGCTCTGATCGATAGACTAATTTTAATTGATATATATTCTAAAAACATCGATTAGTGATTTCTAGAAAATATATACATCGAATCAAATGTGGGATACGTGAAATAAATTAATTTTCAAAGTTTGATTAATAATTAACGCGAACAATATCACAATTTTTAACTAAGATATAAAATTATTTTTAAAATATATACATATAAATTAAAACATAAAGTTATTTCTCGTCGAATTTTGACGGGCTACTTGCTAGTATCTATTATAACAAAAAAGTAAATATATTATGTAGTACTTTTTTGTATATGTAGAATATTAGTTTGCACGTTGGAATGATATTATATATGATATTATGCTATTAAAATAATATTATAATTTATGATCAATACATATTCGGAGAGGGTCACATTTATCAAAAAAATTTAGAGATCAAGAAAAAACTCAATTTAATCCTGAAGCCCTCAATTAAAGCTTAAGCCCTCGATTTGTGTAAAAACATTCAAATATCGCATGCCTGCATGCATGCTGTCTATACTAGACAATGAACCGTCGCAATTATGTAGATTTTAAATCTCATTATTAGCGTGTTGCGTGAATATCGCATGCTTCTTGAATGACGGCTTGGGTTTGGAGATTTTTATTCTTGAATAATTAAATATATTTTCAATCACCATAATTAAATTGCTTCATTACATCATGAAATTTTCTCTTTTATATTTTTAAATTTCCTCCAGATATATTCACAAACAACACAGAGAAAACAATACTCCAGATATATTTAAGATCCAGATATTGAACTAGTACCAGAAGAAGAAGAAAAAAATATTCCATGGTAGATGTGGCTAGAAAGGCCACGATGCATGAGCTTTTTGGATCTTTCACCGAAAGTAGCATGGAGAATGAAGTTACTAATGAAGATGAAGGAGATTCACATGAATGTCACCATCAAAACACAGGAGATCCACACGAATATTCAGATCAAGATGAAGTAGAGCAAGTTGAGATTATGGAGGAGGATGACGAAGATTTTCTTGGAGTTGATAAGCAAGCATGTGAGGAGATGATGCACCATGGTCCTCAATCTGGTATGGAATTTGAAAATAGGGAACATCTATTTACAGCTTATCAAGCATTTGCCAAGATACAAGGATTTAGTGTTTCAAGTAGAAACAAACGTGGTGATAAGTATCTTGTGATCACGTGTGGTAGGGCCCGAAAGCCAAATGCAAAAAAGTATACTAAGAAAATGAATTGTCCAGCGCGTTTGAATGCAATAAAACAGGATAACGGCAATTGGAAGCTTTCCACAATTTGCAACGAGCATAATCATGAGTTGGAGCCGAACATGTCTGAATTTATGCCGGCACATAGGCATTTGTCAACCAATTTGAAGGTCCATTTAGATGCATACGACCGTGCAGGAGTACGACTATGTAAAAGTGTGAGGATGATGGAAGTTCTTGCCGGCGGACCACCCAATTTAGGAGCTTCGATGAAAGATTGCAGGAATTACGTTGATAAGATGAGAAGGTTAAGACTCGGCGAGGGAGATGCTGCTGCCATTCAAAAATTGTTTAAGAGGTTGCAAGATAAAGATAGGGAATTTTTTTATCTGATGGATATTGACGACGACTCTAGACTCCGCCATGTCATGTGGATTCATCCGCGGAGTCGAGCTGCATACCAAGATTTCCACGACGTCGTGAGCTTTGACACGACTTATCTCGTGAATCAATATAATATGCCTTTTGGATCTGTGGTCGGGGTTAATCATCACCATCAATCAATCCTACTAGGATGTGTTCTATTGAGCGATGAGCGTGCAGAATCATTTAAATGGTTTTTTAGGAATTGGTTGGATGCAATGGGAGGTGTTCAACCTACGGCAATTTTGAGTGATCAAGATGAAAGCATTACGATTGCGTTGAGAGAAATCTTGCCTGACAGCATCCATCGCTATTGTCTGTGGCATATTGTTTCGAAGACCTCAAAGAAATTCCCAGGTGTTGCTGATATTAAAATGGCTTGTTCAGATTTCAATCGAGTGATACGTGGCTGCGTCAACATTCAGGAATTTGAAGAGAGTTGGGTTGCTTTCCAAGTTAAGCATAACTTACAAGAAAACAGTTGGCTCAAGGACTTATATGAAATAAGGCAAAGTTGGGTACCAATATACTCCAAGCATATTTTTTGGGCTGGCATGTTGTCTACTCAACGAAGTGAGTCGATGCATGCATTCTTTGATCATTATATTAATTCAAGGAGTACTTTGAAAACCTTCGTTGAACAATATGAAATTTGTATCGTCGATAAGATTCGGAAGGAGCTCAAAGCTGAATATTCAACAAAATGCAGGCCTATTACTTGTGCATCGCAGTTTAAGTGGGAAGAACAGTTTGTTAAGGTGTACACTAACAGTGTCATGGAGCTGTTTCAGAAAGAAGTAAGGAAAGTTTGGAACTGCAATCTCAGATGGTTGGAGAGTGTTAGTAGTGCTATGGAGAGGTATGAAATTACTGAAACATGTATATCGAAAAAGTACTCATCTCGTAACGAACTCAATTTCATTGTTGAGTATCGACCTGTTGGGGGTTATTTTGAGTGCACTTGCAAGAAATTTGAGAGCAAGGGTATTTTATGTTGTCATATATTGAAGCTTTTAGTGTTCAGAAATATTAACCAGGTTAACGAAAGATACATTTTGTGGAGATGGAGGAAGGATGTGTGTAGACCACATTTTAGCATATTTTTTGCAGGTGCGTACCCACACATGTCGAAAGAGTATAAACTATTTCAGGAGATGGAACGAGAATTTGTGAAATGCAGCGACTTGGCAATTGATTCAGAGGAGAAGATCAATTTTGTCAAAGATAAACTCAAAGAAATTGAAAGAGAGCTTAGGAGATGGACTCCTGCCAGTGCTGCTAGTCTCAGACTTCAAGATAGTTCTCAAACAAAAGAAACTGATAGTGCTGATATTCCTATTTTAGATCCATTGGTTGTTCGTAGCAAAGGAAGGCCGAGGACTAATCGGTTTAAAGATCCAATTGAAAATAAAAGAGGTCGAGGTCGAGGTCGACGTCATGGTCGTGGTCGTGGTCGTGCCGGCGAAGTGGACATCAACTAGTGCATTTTATTGAAGTTTAATGTTTTATTGCATTTTAATGGAGTACCATGGAAGTCAAAAATGTGGTGTTGATTCTATATTAGCATGATCAAGCTATTTCGCATGAATTATCTTATTTATCCTTGTTAACATGAATTTTGACTTTGATTGATTAGAATGATCATGCTATTTCGTTAATTATCTTCTCTAGCCTTGTTAGAGTGAAATGTGGTGTTGATTCTATATTAGCATGATCAAGCTATTTCGCATGAATTATCTTATTTATCCTTGTTAACATGAATTTTGACGTTGATTGATTAGAATGATCATGCTATTTCGTTAATTATCTTCTCTAGCCTTGTTAGAGTGAAATGTGGTGTTCATTCTATATTAGCATGATCAAGCTATTTCGCATGAATTATCTTATTTATCATTGTTAACATGAATTCTCACGTTGATTTCTTAGAATGATCATTGTATTTCGTTAATTATCTTCTTTAATTATCTTTTTTTAGCCTTGTTAACATGAGTTATGGAATTATGTGTGTGCATGATCGCATCGAATTATAATAAGTATTTTAAATGCAAGTCTACATTTAGAAAGTTTGATTAAGCTCGGTTTAAAGCTGCCCCCTCCACGGTGCTCTGTTCAAATTTTCCTTTATTCTGGTAATTTGTTTAATTTTAATTGATATATATTCTAAAAATCTCGATTAGTGATTTCTAGAAAATATATACATCGAATCAAATGTGAGATACGTGAAATAAATTAATTTTCAAAGTTTGATTAATAATTCACGCGAACAATATCACAATTTTTAAATAAGATATAAAATTATTTTTAAAATATATACATATAAATTAAAACATAAAGTTATTTCTCGTCGAATTTTGACGGGCTACTTGCTAGTATCTATTATAACAAAAAAGTAAATATATTACGTAGTACTTTTTTGTATATGTAGAATATTAGTTTGCACGTTGGAATGATATTATATATGATATTATGCTATTAAAATAATATTATAATTTATGATCAATACATATTCGGAGAGGGTCACATTTATCAAAAAAATTTAGAGATCAAGAAAAAAACTCGATTTAATCCTGAAGCCCTCAATTAAAGCTTAAGCCCTCGATTTGTGTAAAAACATTCAAATATCGCATGCCTGCATGCATGCTGTCTATACTAGACAATGAACCGTCGCAATTATGTAGATTTTAAATCTCATTATTAGCGTGCTGCGTGAATATCGCATGCTTCTTGAATGACGGCTTGGGTTTGGAGATTTTTATTGTTTGATTGGAGAATTGGGCGACCGAAATTAATGCTCATAAAGAAATAAATGTCATGAGAGATCAAATTTGATGGAATCAATTAGACCTCGAAGCCATCACCTTCGCCAAAAGGTATCTCCTAATTGTTGCTGCAATTAGGCGCTGCAATTAGGCGGGACAAATGGGGGAACAAAAGTAAGCGAAAATTATGAGAGGGAAAATAGTAAAGGGTAAAACAGTAAAATTGACTCGACCATTTCAATTCTGAACCGGCATATTTAAGTGAACCGGGTTTCTTTTTAATTGAACCAGTTTATGGGTGCCCACATTATGGCTGCATAGATTTACTGATCAAGTAAATGCACATCCGACGCATATCAATTGAGTGTGTTACTTTTTGACACCATTTGGATATTATTTTTAATTTGCTGCTTTTCATGCCAACGTCTTTTTAACAAATCTCTTTTTTTTTAAAGGCCTTTTTAACAAAACTTTGATCTCAACTAATTCGTGTTTAGTTATAACGATGCATGCAATAATTAGACAGATTTATTACCAAACAACCTTTTCCTTAACACATGATGATGTTTTTTTTTTAATGTAAGCAAATGATAACAACTACCTGATACCCACGATTATCGATATCTAAACTAATCAAAGTTAATGATAACAATGCGTAGTCGTGAGACTGCAGCTATATATATATATATATATATATATATATATAAATAGCACCAATGTAGTGGAAAGTGAAAATTGAACATCTTGAAAATTTGACAATAAAATCAATTTTACAAATTTCAGGAGCCATCACCGCCCCAATTATAGCATAGTACTAATTAAGGATCCGTTTGGTAGGGTGGATTAAGCCAATATTGCTTAGCTATCTAGGCTTATCAGGGCATTTGGTAGGCAAAATTACTATCACGGGCGGCCCGGTATTATACCCGGCCCGCGTTTATTTCACTGTTTTCCTTTAGAAGAGGTATCTCACCAATTCTCACCAAATTGGTGAGATACCATAAATCTCGGTTGAACAGTAAAGTGGGTTCCAAATTTGCCCTCCTCTCTCTCTCTTTCTCTCGCGCTCTCACCCTCTCTCCCGTCGCCCTCTCTCTCTCTATCTGGACGGAGATGACACGATGGGAGTCGGAGACGAGGGGTGTGGTGGTGGTGGTGGCGGCGGAAGTAGATCTGGCGGTTTACATGGTGGTGATGCTGGCGGAGATGGGTGGCGGCGGATGGTGGTGGGTGAAAGACGAGGGGAGAGAGAGAAGAGATGGGATGGTGGTGGCAGAAGTAGATCTGATGAGGGTGTGGCGGCGGAAGTAGATCTGGCGGTTTACATGGTGGTGATGCTGGCGGAGATGGGTGGCGGCGGCGGCGGCGGATGGTGGTGGGTGAAAGTCGAGGGGAGAGAGAGAAGGGATGGGATGGGTGGTGGCGGTGGATGGTGGTCGAAGGGATGGGATGGTGGTGGTGGCAGACGAGAGGAGAGAGATGGTGGCGGGTTGTGGTCGGCGGTGCTGGTGGTGGTGGCAGGTTGTGTCTGACGGTGATGGTGATGGTGGTAGGTGGCGGCGGTGATGGTGGTGGCGGGTAGGTGGCGGTGATGGTGGTGGTGTGATGGAGAGAGAGACGAGCGGCGGCGGTTGAGGGGCATGGTGAAAGAAGAGAGAGCGAGAGAGGCATGGTGGAGGTTGTGGGAGTAGGTGGCGGTGGCGGTGGCGACGACGGAGGATATAATTAATTCAAAATTAAAAAAATAATTAATTATGAGGGATATAATTGTCATTTCTCACTTAATCTTGAATTTAAACTAGGATACCAAACAACCAACCTATTATTCACTATATTTATTTTGACGCTATCTTATCTACCAAACACAAAAGATACATAACAATCACCCCTTATTCACTATACTAGCAGGGGATTACGTGCGTTGCACGTATAAACTCTCATTTAACATGATTGATTTATTACAAATAAAATATATTTGATGATAATTTTTTAAAGTTATAATATTATTAATTATTTATTATTATATTCAACAAAATATTATCAAGTATGTGTAAAGAGTAAAAAAAAATGAAACCAAATTTTTTATACTATATTTTATGTATATTATCAATATTGTATGGTACTGATAATAATCGTCTGTTATAATAAATTTAATTTAATTACGAACGAAGGGTCATATCTATGCCTATTATAAAAGAACAGAGAGTTTTAGAACCAAAACTCTGGGTATAACAAACTTTATGCTTTAGAGCCAAACATCATTAAAACCTTTATGGATTCACTAATTAATTAAGTGACCTTAGAAGAAATAAAAGTATATAAATATTATATATTTTCTATTACAATGTGGTTAAATTGCTACCATCTTATAACTCTTAAAGGTAATTACTATGATAACTTCAATTACTACAATTATCATAAAAAGAGAGGATTCTCCATATGTTAGTCATACTTCGAAAGTGAAGGGAAGTAATGTTATCAGGAAAAACCTTTTTAGAATTCTCTTCTTAGTTTTCTTGTGGATTGTCATCCAAATACTTTTTGTTTCAACTATATGATGTGGGATAAATTGCTAGTAATTATTTGGCGAGCAAGGATAGGTGGCACGATTGATCCTTTATTCTAGTTTAGATAAGTAATTTTTATTTATTAGTTTCTTATTAGAATTTTGTTTCATTATCGTATTAAAGTTTATTTTTTAGGTCTTTAAATATAATCAGAGGAGATACATTTGTCTTTTGAATGATCTAACATATTGATTCTAAATAATACGAATAACATATATGCCAGTAGTTCTAAGTTAAATTAATATCCACTAATACATTAATTAATACTCCATTGGTTCATGAATAGTGCAAATAATTTTTTGTTTTGGTCTGTCCACAAAAAGTATAACTATTTCATTTTAGGACATGACTCCACCCACTATCTTACTTTTTATTTATTTTTTCACTCACAAAGGTGAGCCCCTTTCTCCACTCACTTAACATCGACCAAACTTTTATTAAAAATCGTGCCATCATCTAATAGTTGCACTATTCGTGGACGGAGGGAGTATATTAGAATGCACTGGTTGCTACTATATATAGTGATAGATGATATACCATTAAAAGCCTAAAATTTTCTATTATGCATAATTATGCATTTAATATAGATTTAATTATAAAAAAATAACGTGACTTTTATCTATATTCTACAAATGACTTTTAAAATTGGAACTATCACCCTCCGCCCCTTCCTCCCTCTCCCTCTCACAACCACCACCACCACTCCAACATTATAACCAAATAAGGCTATCAGCCCCGCCCCCTCCCCTCATCTCCTCTCTCATTTGTTAATTTTTTTTCTTAGAAAGCTATTTTATGCAATTAAACTTGAATTACCTTTAATAAATGAGTTAAATTTGAGCTTGATAGTACTCGGCTTAATTCAACAAATTATTAGTAAGTAAGTGTAAGTAGTAGACCTTAAAAGAACCAAATCAATTTATAATTTAAATATATACACTATTTTATGTATAATTTTATAAATTATATTTCTTTCGTCCATGAGAAATGTATCAAAAGTGAAAGAAAAACAAAACAATTTATATATTAGGATATTAATGTATTTATATATTAATTAGTTTTGATAAAAGTTCAAATTTTTATTAAGTTAACAATTTAATTATTATTATCTTTAATAATTTATAATATGTCATCTTTATTATTATATTTCATACTTTATATTTCAATCCTTTCCCAATTCTAGTCTAATTAGAGACAAGTTAATAATATATCATCTACTTCAAGACATATTAAGATTATCCCCAAATTGATAGTATAATTCAAATAAATCCTTTTAGGCTTAAGAAATGAGTCTTTGATATTGAAGATAGATGTTACTGAGTTAGTAATTTTGATTTGTACTGAAACAAATTAACATGAGTTAAAACTCCAATAATTCTTTGGACTTGGTTTATATATATCTAAATCAGCTAATGAGTAATGATCAAATCTTAATCTCAACATAATAATGATTAATATGAATCAATAGAAAAAATTGTCAACGTTTTATTTCTTCTTCTCCAAAAATCAAATCTCGGATATATATGGATGTACGCCTCTAGGATTCAAAAGACTCCTTTATTAATAGAGAAACAAAATTTTAAAATAATTATAATTTACAAAATAATTATTTGGTTTATGAGTAATAATTAAATTACACTATAGCCCTTAAAATAGAGATATAATAGGGATATATTAGGTAAAGCCAATTTTGTAAGAATCCGCTCTTTTATAATAGGTATAGATTTATCTTGACCTTATCTATCTTACCTTATCCTAACATACCTACCAAACGAGCCCTAAGTTTTTGCTATTTTTCCCGGTTGTCCCGCAGGTTTTTTTTTTAAATTGTAGTTGTAACATTAAATTTAAAAATCACACTACATTAGACTCGAACCTGAAACCTTTTGGTTCCAGTTATTAACCACACTACCGCTAGACATATGCACACACTTTTCCACAATTTTTTTGTGTCCCATTATAAAATAATACCCCCTCCATCCCATTGATAATGTTCTATAACTTTTGGGCATGGTTATTTAGGATAAAGGTAAAAAGATAGAAAATGGGTAGGCATCATCACTTTTGAAGAATTAATTATATTTCTTTATTTTGAATGAGACGTTATCAATGGTACAGACGAAAAAAGGAAAATGAGACGTTATCAATGGAACGGGGGAGTAATAATAATTATATAGTAAAATTTTAATTAACATTTATTACTAAAATTTAAATTTATAAAAAATATACTATAATTATGGGTCAATAAACTCTAATGATCGATGAATCATAATTGGATTAATGAACTCCTAATTCATAATTATAAGATTAAACAAAATCACAAGCAAATATAAATTGAAGAAAAAAAATGAAAGAAAAAAACTAAAATAAAATTAATAGTGGAACATGGGATATGCCATCAAAAATGGGATTGGGGATCCTAAATACTTATTTCGTACCATGTATTTGAATCATTATGCAGTTAAAGTATGCCTTCGAACTAAAAAACTAAGATCCTTTCACATTCAATTGTTGCAATCGAATATATGAAAATGAAGGGTATTATTTAATTTTTGTTTGAGGTTCTATCTCTCTCTTTCTCATTCTCTCTCTTTCGTTCTCTAGTTTGAGGTAGTTGAGTGCACATTAAACATACGTGCTACGTTCGCTACTTAAGACAGAAGAGCCTTTGAAGCAACAATATCAATCGGCTATTACAAGTTAAGAAATGAGCACTTAGAATGAAATAACTCAGTTCATATCCTTCACATAATGTGCAGTACTGCAATAATTCAGACAGTAATATGATTAAAAAATAGAAAATATTAAATCCGAATTTCGTAATCAAAGTAATCCCCAATCCTTGAACTTCCAAAAGCAACCTCATTTCTAACCTTAATCATTCCGAGGCCCTACATCCAATGTATTATCAACAAAGAGACCACAACCACAACATCCATAAATAGAAGTCCTCTATTTCTCTCTCTCTCTACACCCAACAAATCAACACATCATGGGATCTCCCGCCTCTTCCTTTCTCACACTACGCACACTTCTAGCAATACTGCTAATCTCTTCCACTTCTGCCTCACAGCCAATTCATGAAACCTTCTACCAATGCATCAATCTCAACTCCGAGCTCTCCATCCCTTTCTCAGCTGCATTTTCGACTCCCACCAACGCCTCCTTCAACTCGATCCTCCAATCTTCCGCGCAAAACCTAAGATGCCTAGTCTCATCCATGCCCAAACCTAAACTGATCTTCACGCCATTGGTTGAATCTCACGTCCAGGCCGCCGTGATCTGCGCCAAAGAGCTCGGAATCCAGCTCAGAGTCAGAAGTGGCGGCCACGACTACGAGGGCCTATCTTACATCTCTGAATCCGACCAACCATTCATCGTTGTAGACCTGTCGAAACTACGGTCCATCACCGTAGATAATCACGACAGTAGCGCTTGGGTTCAGGCAGGCGCTACTGTCGGTGAACTTTCCTACAGGATTTCCCAAAATAGCAAAACCCATGGATTTCCGGCAGGACTCTGTCCTAGCTTAGGCATTGGAGGGCATATAACAGGCGGCGCATACGGCCCCATGATGAGGAAATACGGGCTCGGAGCAGACAATGTGATCGATGCAAGAATTATTGATGCTAGTGGAAGGATTCTCGACAGGGAATCCATGGGGGAAGACCTGTTTTGGGCAATCAGGGGCGGCGGTGGGGCCAGTTTCGGGATAATACTATCATGGAAAGTCAGACTAGTTCCAGTTCCAGGGGTCGTCACAGTTTTCACTGTTTCAAAGACCTTAGAGGAAGACGCGACGAAGATCTTAGGCAAATGGCAACACATTGCTGACAAGCTCGATGAAGATCTCTTCATCAGAGTGATCATACAGAAGGGACAGGGCACCGTGCAAACTCTCTACAACGCCCTGTTCCTTGGCAGGGCCGACAGACTGGTTAGTCTTCTAGACGTGAGCTTTCCTGAGCTAGGATTGACACGTAAAGATTGCACGGAAATGAGCTGGATAGAATCTGTTCTCTACATTGCCGGCTATCCAGCTAAAACTCCCCCAGATGTCCTACTTCAGGGAAAGTCTTTGTTCAAGAACTACTTCAAGGCGAAATCAGACTTTGTCAGAAAGCCGATTCCAGAGTCGGGCCTGGACGGCCTCTGGAAGCGGCTAATGGAGGAAGATTCTCCGTTGATGATCTTCAATCCTTATGGTGGAATGATGAGTAAAATATCTGAATCCGAAACTCCTTTCCCTCACAGAAAAGGGGTGCTCTACATGATACAATACCTAACCCTCTGGAACGATGATAAACCGGAGACGGAGGCGAAGCACGTGGAATGGATAAGGGGGTTATATGACTACATGGCTGCCTACGCTTCGATGCTTCCACGAGAAGCGTACGTGAACTACAGGGATCTCGACTTAGGACAAAACAGAAATGAGTCGAGTTTGATCGAGGCGAGTTTGTGGGGAATGAAATATTTCAAAGACAACTTCTTTAGGCTCGTGAGTGTGAAGACGAAGGTTGATCCGGATAATTTCTTCAGACATGAACAAAGCATTCCGATTCTGCCGGTGATCGATGAGGGAAAAGGGGAAACGATGATTCATTGAAATATAAATATTCAATGTTGATTATGCAAAGCAAAATATGTTTGTGTTGTAAATTGTTGTAATTTACTTTTTAATGCATTGTGTTTTGGTTGTAGTGTTGTTTGTGTGATTTCATATTTTTGCAGGCTGGGAATCAGCCTTCTTGCTTGTAATGATTATTTTGGTTAAAGTTTCCATGAAGGTGGAATGGTGTCACAATTACGGCTAGTTTTAACGACAACTCAAGAACTACATGAAAGGAAAAAAAAAAATCGAAAGTGAAATATTAGGACTTCAAAAAGTGGGATAAATCTTAAGAAGGGTAGAAGTGTAAATTTACAACGGGCATAGTATTATGCACTACCGTCCGGGTTTTGCTCATAATGCCTTTTTGGAAGAAAACTATTACTCCCTCCGTCCCACCATAAGTGGCTACATTCTTTTCGGCACAGGAATTAATGAAAAGGTTGTTTAAAGGGTAAAAAGATAGAAAGTGGTGGGGTCCATAACTTTTTGTGAGAGGGGTATATTTCCTTATAAGGAAAGTGGCCACTTATCCTGGGACAACCCAAAAAGGAAATGTGGCCACTTATCACGGGACGGAGGGAGTACTACAAGAGTATTTACGATGGTCGATGAAGCCTGAAGGTGACAGAAGAATCTTGTGATGCATGAATGACAAAGAGTGAGATCATAAAGTATATTACTTGCCGACTAATGTAAAAAAGACATACTATAAAAAGTTCAATTAATACTTAATTTTCTATAAAGAAAACATAGAAATCATCGTTTTTAATAATAATAATAAAACAAATGCACACTATTTGGACCATCTTATGTTAAAAATTATATATAGAATCTTCGGAAACCATGGTATAAATAGTCCATAAATTTCATCACTTCTTGTCTAAAAGGGATAACAATGAACTCTCATACACTACTTATTCATGTCCTAATTCTTTCACAAATTTTACTTCAATTTTGCCCCGCAAATGAAGAAAATTTTGTCCAATGTATGTCAAACAATCCTTCTTTAGGATACATCAAAAGGTTCGACTACGTCCACTCTCAATCTTCTCTATCGTATTTCAATCTCCTCAAGTCTGCAGAGCAGAACCCGAGATGGGTAAACTCGACATCCCTAAAACCGAAGTTCATCATCACACCATACAGTGTTGATGAGATTCGAACGGCCATCATATGCTCCAAGAAGCACCGCTTACAAATCAAAATAAAAAGCGGGGGCCACGACTACGAGGGCTTATCGTACACCAGTAAAAGCTTGTTCGTGCTCGTTGACCTCATCAATCTCCGTTCCATCAGCGTGGACTTGGAGGAAGAAACGGCGTGGGTGCAAACTGGTGCTACACTTGGTGAACTATACTACAGCATTGCTCAGACGAGTAGAGTCCTTGGCTTCCCGGCAGGGCTATGCCCTAGCGTAGGCGTCGGGGGACACTTCAGTGGAGGAGGCTTCGGCACGTTGGTCCGAAAATACGGCCTAGCTGCCGACAATATCATAGGTGCATATTTCATGAATGCAAAGGGCGAAATTCTTGATAGAAAATCAATGGGGGAAGATCTGTTTTGGGCTATTAGAGGTGGCGGAGGGGCGAGTTTTGGAATCATACTCGCGTGGAAGATAAAGCTCGTTCGAGTTCCTTTGGTCGTGACAGTTTTCACCATCAACAAGCATCTAGAGAGAGAAGGGATCAAAATTGTCCAAAAGTGGCAACACATTGCAAATAAGCTCTCTGAAGATCTGTTCATCAGAATTGTTCTTCAGCATATTGTTGGAAAGAGCAATCAAACGCAGACATCTGCTGAAGCAATCTTTAACTCACTTTTTCTTGGAAGTGTAAGAGATTTATTACCATTGATGAAGAAAAACTTCCCAGAATTAGGGTTGCAAGAAACAGACTGCATCGAGATGAGTTGGATCGAATCTGTACTATATTTTGCAGGATTCAAAAAAGGCAGTGATAAAGAAATTTTACTAGACAGAATTGTTCAGTACAAGAGTTCTTTCAAAGCGAAGTCAGATTTTGTTTACAAACCTATGTCTGAATCTGTGTTCGTAGGAATTAACGAAAGACTTATGCAAGAAGAGGTTGCATTCGTGATCATGGATCCTTATGGAGGAAAAATGGATGAAATTGCAGAAACTGAGCTCCCTTTTCCTCACAGAAAAGGGAATTTGTTCAATATTCAATATTTGGTGAAATGGAGTGATGATGGTGATTGGAAGAAACATGTTGATTGGATTGATGAGCTGTACGAGTTCATGGATCCGCATGTGTCATCTTCGCCACGTGGGGCTTACTTGAACTATAGGGATCTTGATATAGGGTTTAACGAGCGGGACAAGACGAGCTACTCGCGAGCTACTATTTGGGGAAGAAAATATTTTAAGGGAAACTTTGAAAGACTGGCTAAAGTGAAGAAGGTTGTTGACCCGAACAACTTCTTCAGACACGAACAAAGTATTCCTCTTCTGTCTTGATGAGGTTTGAACAAGAAATTAATATAGAGTTGCGAATTTCCTACTACTGAGTTATTCTAGTATTTTAATAGATTAATAGATTTATTACTTTGTTATTTATTGTTTATGGGCTGGTTTTGTGGTTTTGGCTGATTTATAAAGCCCATGGTTTAGGCCATGTAGGAGTAAGAATACTGCTAAATATAAATAGTCTTCTATGTACCAATTTTGATTATCATCAAAAATGAATATTTAATTTGGAACCTTAGGGTTTGGCTTCTTGTGATCGAGAAGATTAGGAGTTCCTCGAAGTGTAATTCTGATACGTCTCGTGATTGAGGCGTATCACTACTACATTTTACTTTATTAGTTTTTGTACTATTTCAATGAAAACGGAATTAAGGCCGAACGGATTAGCAAGCTAAGTAGCTGATTTTTTGGAGCTGCGGATTTCAATTAAGAATGAGCCGAGTAATAGTAAACATAGTCATTGTTATCAGAATTAAGTTCTGTTAGAAATATGTCGCGCCTTTCTGTCAGAGATTTTGTGAAACAGTTGGAGTGCAACAGTACTTAAAGAAGAAACAAAAACGAGGCTTTATCATTTTGGACTTTCAGCGAACAGTTGGAGATCAACAATAGTTGAAACAAAGAAGAAAAGACGACTATCATTGTATGGAGTTCACTTACCTTAAAAGGCGATTTTGGCAGGCCAAAGGTGTAAGCCTCGACAGTCGATCTCGTTCTCCAAGATTAACACAGCCTTGATCCTTCAACGGTTCAACCGACGCGTACAGTCGTGGTGATGCGATGCCGATGATTATTGATTAGTGGAAGCGAAGGACAAAGGACCAAAGAGAGAGATTTTTTCCTCAAAAACTTAAATAGGGGTGTGCATTCGGTTCGAACCGACCCGAACCGAACCGAACCGAACCGAACCGGAAACCGAGGAAGCAAAAATATAGAAACCGACCCGGGCCGAATTTTGCATGAAAACCGACCCGAAACCGCCCGAAACCGACCCTCGGTTTCGGGTCGGTTTCGGTTAAAACCGACATCAATTGTTGCGCTGTTTGTGGGGCTTAAGGTGCAGACATCTTTCACTGTAAATTTCAAACAAAGAGAAGCAAAAACATGAACTGAAATCAGCCCCCATCAACCACCCTACATAAACTGAAATTAGCCAAAATATAAACTGAAATTAGCACTACTACCACTACACTTTGCAATTTCTAGACCAGATTTTGTAGTTTGCACAAACCCTAAACTGAAAATCAAAACCTGAAACGTACAGCCTTGTGGTGAGCGACCAATTTTTGCCTCTTCAACTCCCTCTGAATCAAACCTTTCCTTGCCATAATGGTTCAGGTCCTATTAGTATCCATGATACAAGACGAGTCCTAGATGTGATAGCCGAGCGCGAGACAGAGCGCGGTGGCGAGCGCCGGAGCTGGGCGGTGGAAAAGAGCAGCGGGGCGGTGGCGAGGGATATGGTAACGATGACTGGTGAGCCGTGAGAGAGAGGGATGGGTGTTTCAATTGGTGAAACTTTGAGAGAGAGAGGGAAGGACGGTGCGCCGGAGGAGCGGTGGCGACTGGCGACCGGCAGAGGGACGGAGGAAGCAGTAGAGTAGAGTAGAGAGAGAGCGAGAGAGAAAGGTTGAAAGGGAAAGTGAGGCGCGGCTGCTGCTGCTTAGTGTTTTAGGTTAGGGCCAAAAAAAAAATTAATAAATTACATATATATATAGATATATATTACTTAATCGGGTCGGTTCGGGCCCCAACGGTTTTGGGTTTTCCAAAATCGAAACCGAACCGACCCAATTTCAGCCCTAACTTTTGAAACCGACCTGCCCGACAATCTTATGCACACCGACCGAAACCGACCGAACCGCCCGGTTCGGCCCGGTTCGTCGGTTTCGGCCCGGTTATGCTCACCCCTAAACTTAAATGACATTGTCAATGAGATTTGGGCTGCAATAAAACAAGCCCAAGCCCAATAGCAAACATTCTTCCGAAATCAATGTGATGCTACAAGTTTAAACCTACAAACTTGTGGCTTTAGTTGGAGCCAAGCCCAATGTCAATTTCTAGATTTTTGAGCCTAAATAATTGCCTTTATTGTCAAAATTTTATGCTAAATTTATTGTTTTTACCCCTAATTATTGTGAATAATATGGAAAAATTGAAAAGTCAATAGAGAAATCTAAATGAGGAAAAAATGCCTAGCATCCATCGTGGCGCGATTTTTAAATTTCATTGTTAATTTATAAAAAAAAGCGGAAAAAATGAGAAGTTTGACTTATTTTTTTATAAAATTTAGAAAAAAAGACATATTTTGGGATATATTTTATTTTCAAATATGACAATTATTCGGGGTTGGAGGGAGTATATAGTATTACCGATTTGCTTGGGCTAATTTTCAATTCTATTAGGTAATTTTACTATTCTTGGAAAACTACAACTTAGCCCCAACGTCTCATTTTAATAGTTCTGATTACCTTATTTGTTTATCTCATTTTAATAGTTTTATACTTAAAATAGAAATTTTAATATCATCAACACATAATAAAAACCTCAACTTAACTCATAAATTACAATTTATGTCACCAAAAGTTATTATCTCACTTCTCTCCCCTATTTGGTTTAACAATAATATCCTCCAAAAAATTACTTTTTCTTTCGTACTATATTATAAATTAACAACTCATAATTTAAAATATGTGCCTGAACTTATAAGACCATTGAAATGAAACGAATGGAGTATTACTTAAACTTCTCGTTTAAACTCTACTAATAGGTGTAGCTAGAATACGGAGACAAAAAAAAAAAAAAAAAAAAAGGAAAGAAAAAGCCAGTACTCAGAAGTGAGCTCATGTAAGTTCTCCTTTTCAATTCATACAATGTGTTTAATATGGAAACAAAAAGAAAAGAAAAAAGAATCATGTAGTAATTAAATATGGAGATAAGATAAACGAGGCTATGTTATTCTTGATTTAAATATTTAAATATTATGTGAATTTACAACAATGTTGTTATTATTATTATTATTATTTAATATTATGATGAAAATAATTTTGGGCTCTTAGTATGATGGGCTTGTTTTTCCGGATCATAGATTGGTGGTTTCAGCTTTTAATTCTGGGCTTTAAGGCCCACAGTCTTATCAGTTCATCTTCCCTCTAATTTGAAAATTCTCAATTAGTAGAGTCGATTATTTAAAAATACTTTTTATTATAAAGGATCAATGGAAAAAGTGTATGTTTGGTTATTAATTCCAAATCGATTCTGGATGCTTTAATTGTTTGACTTTTGGATCCTTTAGCTGGATGTTGTTTCTCTTGGCATATAGAGCAATTGATCTTGCCATCATTGGATCCGTCTCATGGAGTTCGAGGAGATAATCCTGGAAAGCAGTTTCTGGATCCATGCCTTTGTATTGATTCAAGTAGTAGAATTCGTTGATGAATTGTGTTTTGCATCGTTCCCAGTTTTCATTGAAATCATCTGGGTTCTTCTTGTCGGCTGAGGCTGCTTGGACTTGTTTCTTCTTAGCTTGCCTGAAGCTCTGCCTTTTCTTCTTCTGCTTTTTTTCAGCAGGCTTGAGCGATTCAGCTTTCTTTTTGATAATCTTGTCCAGCTCATCTATTTCTCTTCTTTGCTCGTTATGAAAGTTACACAGCCAGTGATAGTCCTTGTATTCTTCTGGCTTATATCCACAAGCTTTGGCGAGAGCAACCATTTTCTCTCTCCATTTCTCTTTAACTGCTGCAGTTGGCTCTTCCTCATCCAGCTCTTTAGCAAATCCATCGATTTCTGACTGATTGGGCTGCACCGGTTCTCCATGAGTTGCAGCTTCCCTCTCAATTGTTTTTCCAGCTTCATTCTTATCTTCCCCCTTTTTGGCATTATCAACAAGGGAGGCAAAGAGGTCAGCAACTGTTGCGTTGAGCTTGGAGAGAGCAGCTTCAACATCAGCGATCTTGGCTGTGTTTTCAGCTGTGGCGAAGTTCAGCTGATCAGTGCTACTGCTTCCAGCGCTGAACTGAGCATCCAGATCCTTGAATAGGTTGAAAAGCTTGCGGATGTCAGAGCTGTTGGAGAGAGTAAACTTTTTGATGGCTTCCAGCTGGCTTGAAAGATTTGCTATATCGTCGACCAGTGGAGCTTGAAGTCTTGTTACTATCTCAGGAACTCTCTTCTCTAGATGGTTTGACTGATCAATGCTTTGAGAGACGAGAGATTGCTTGAGATCTAGACTTGTACGTTCTTGTAAATTTTGGGTAAATTTATGGACTTCATCAATTGTCCGCTGTTGTTCTCGAACTTGACAGTCTAGAGCTGTGAATCGCATGATGATATCGATTTGAGACTTCAGTCTGTTCTGAAAAAGTATTTCCTCAACCTCTTTAGAGATTGCTTCTTTCATGGCGGTTGATAGCTCGGCAGCTGAGTCCGTTTGGGTTCCAGATTCAACATGACTGGGTTTGTCTGCCTCGAACTCGACCAGTGCGCGAGTGTCATCGGCAATTGGACTTGGTGGGGCTGCTTCCTCTGGTTCAGCTGCTACATCAGCTGGTTCTTCAATGATCATTACATCAGCTGTGTTTTCTGGTACAACTTCCTTGGAAATCTCAGCTGAGACTTCTTTGGAATTGTCAGTTCCAGAGTGTGTCTCTCGTCCATTCTTGTAAGAAGCTTGTTGGCCGACTCCGCACATCCGTGGGTGCGGCTTGGGGTATTGCTGAGATACTTCGATGATACCTCTAATGAGCTCATCCTGATGCAAGTATGCATCCTCCAGGCTTCCAAAGCCAAATATGTGCTGGAGGCAAGCTTCATTTGTCTTCAACTTTTCGTAGGAAAAGGTTTCTATCAGCTGCTCATTCTGGTACCAGGTTGCCATCTTGGTGGCAAGATAAAATTTGAGATCTCCGACTTTGGTAAGGGGAATAGGCAGGTGAGCCAGAATTGGATACTGAGTTAGAGCACTCTTGATCCCTACAATGCGTAAATCCTCATACATGGCTTCCATGAAAGCTGAGCCAGAGGAGTTGAATGATAGAGAGGCAGTGGAATCACTCTCCTCTGATTATGTGGAGATTTGAGGAATTGGATCAATTGGGTTCACAGTAGGCTGTGAAGAAGCATCAGCCAACTGCGTGGGAGATTGAACTTTGGGTGATGGCTGTTTTGGGGGTGAGCTGAGATTAGTGGAAGAGGGTTCAGCTTGGGTGTCAGCTGGCTGTGAAGGAGCTTCAGCCAGTTGAATATCTGTCTGCTCTTTTACAGAAGATGGCTCTTTGGTTGGAGAGCTGGGTGGAGGAGAAGGCTGTTTCGGTGGAGAGCTGTGAGGCGGTGAGGGCTGGGGTGTGCTGGGATGAACAGGAATATCGCCAAGTACTTGAGCGATAACCTGGGTCGGGGAAGGTGGAAGAGGTGTCTGACTCCTTGGATTATCCAGCTCGTCCTCTGAGCTGGATGACGATCCATCATTCAATCTCATCTATTCCTTCCAGCTGCTTCTTGCCTTTGCTCACAGCAGGCTGTTTCTTCAGGAGATCACTGATTTGACTAATTCTCTGTAAGAGAATCTTTGTTTCTAAAAACGGTTCTGAATCAGCCCATTTTACTGTGTGCCCTTTCACAGCTTGCTCTATCAAGAACGAAATCTTAGAGCATAGATACAGGGGCTCTGAGCTTGAATATGTCGTCCTGGTAGAGTCGTACTTGATCTTCTCTGACTCCTTGACCAGTCGGTTGAGTAACAAAACAAACCAGTTGATATTTGCGCCTTTGATCATGGCAATCATTGGCTTGAGCTTTAGAATACTGATCTCTCTTTGAGATCTAGCTATCCCAAGAATACACTTCTGCATAATATCCAGCAGCAGCCTGTACTTTGGCTTGAGTAGGAGCTTTAACATGCTCGCTCTATACGGCTCTGGGGAGATAAGCATCTCTTGACTGAGGAATTCATCCACTTCCTCATGGCTGTAGTCGTCTGGAATGAATTCTCCTTTGCTAGGCAGATTGAACACCTTTCGCAGCATTCTGTTGAATTTGATGTTGACGGTTGCTGAATTATACTTTCCGTCAGCGCCCTTGACGATCATATCGAATGAAGATGAGTAGAAGCCGTCTTTGTCAATGATGTTGAGGTAGAAGAGGGCAGCATCTTTCTTCAGCATAAGCTTGGGCATGGAGGTTGCCCACAACAAGAGACCGGAGTCTGCAACAAGATCCACCATCTCTTTTAGTTCTGAAAGATGGAGGTTGGAGGTGGACAGAACACTCTCAAAAGATAGTTTTGTCATTAGAGCTTCAAACTGGTTCATCCCTGCGGTTGATTTCTTGGGTGCCATTTCTGCAATCTGTTGATTTTGATCGTGCGAAGAACTTGTAGAAAATGGATAGAGGTTTTGAAGATTTGAAATTCGCAGAGATAAAGATGAAATATGAAAGAATCCGCGTATCTTTTCCATATATATCAACTGCCATAATGGATCAACGGTTAAGATTGAAACAGCTGATATTCTAATCAACGACTGGGAGAGATTCACTCATCACGTTTTGCTGACGTGCTTACGGCGAGTGTATTACAACCGCACGTGAGGCAGTTCAAATGTTTGACGTTCTGCCTCGATCCTACCGTGCTACAGAACTCTGCAGACTTTATAATTAATGCGATGGGAAATGAAACTTATCAAGCAATTTAACTAAGGAATATATGTCCGCTTAAAATAAGAATTCAAAATAATTGGACTTAAATAGCATATTCCTCAGAGTAATAAATGCATGAGACGCAAACCGGTCAGCTTGGACATAGAAGTCAACTGATACCACGACGGTCTTTTCCTTTGCTTGACTGAGTTTTCTCCTCAGCTGAGTATCTAGTGATTAGCTTGATTTTCCTTCAGCTGAGTTCCTTTGAGCTCTGCGACTGATGTCCAGCTGAGCTTGATTAGCCTTCATCTGGGTAATCCTTCTGAACTGAGCTTTGAGATCCAGCTGAGTTTGTTCCCCCTCAGCTAGATGATTTTTCTTCATCCGGATTGAGCAGTCCAATTAATTCACACATCATCTTGATTTAGATTTCAGCATGTTGTGCTTCTGTGTGAATTTTCCCAACAACGGTGTCCTTCAGATGTTGAGAAATCTCTTGGGTGCTTTCATGTCGTCAGCTGGGTTAGAGAATCAGCTTGATTGCTCCGCTGGATCAGGTTTCTCTTCAGCTGGTGATTCCAGCTGAGTTTTATCTTGGTGAGTGCATCCTGCTGGGTATTCTACTTGATTTTTGTTCTCTTTCCAGCTAAGTAGAGTTCCCCCTTGATTTGATAGCAGATGGCTTTTTCTTCAGCTGCATCCTACTTCATTTGAGCGGATTTTCTCATCATTGGCTCATTCCTTTGATAAGGTCAGCTGTCCCAAATCCAGCTGATTCATCTGCTGCTTCTGAATTCTTCTCTTGAGACCAATGTACTCAACAGCCGAGATCGTCGAGTTTTTAGTTTTGTATCCAGCTGTCTTTATTTCACAGCTGGTCCCAGTCAGCTAGCTAGGTTTCTTCATTTTCTTCATCGGTTGATTCAATAAGATATTTCAGACATCTTAATCAGAGCAATCATCCTCATCTGAGTCGGAGAAGGAGATTTGATCATCATCCATTTCGCTCGCTTCGAGTCCTTTATCCTTTCTCCGGGAAGATGAGTCAGCTAGGTTTTTCTTTGGGTCATGTTCCTTATCGTGATGAACCTTCACGATCTTCTTGTACTTTTTCTTGATGTGATCCAGCCTATTGATGCTCCGTACGAGCATGGCAACTTCTTCGCGCAATTCTTCTTTGCTCAAATTTCTGTGCTCCTTGTTGGTCCTTCCAAGCTGAGCTGATTGAGCTGATCTTCTTGATTGAGCTTTGAAGGCTCTCTCTTTTGCCTTGGGAGTCAGCTCCGTTTTATTTATTCGGCTGGATGATTTTCCGCTTGTGATCCTCAGATCAAATTCGTTGGCTTCAAGATGGAGAACAATTTTTCCGTCTCCATGCTGCCAAGATCAGTTCTGCTTTGGTGAACTACTTTGTGTGTACACCATTCTGAGGAGAGAGCTGCAAGAACTTTCAAGTTCTTATCTCGAACTGTGTATTTTCCAGATCGGATCGTCTCCATCTCGATGACGAGGTTGGATAATCTGAGCTCCATTTGCTCGATGGACTCACGGGGGAGTTGCTTGAAATTGTCGAATTTCTGGCATGCAACTGAGAACTTGTTCTCTTGAATTTCTTCTGAGCCTTCACACAGCTTGGCTAGAGTGTCCCACATCCCCTTAGTTATCTCGCAGTTGATGATCTTGCTGAGATAAGCGTCCGTCACCGTTGAGGAGATGACGTCATAAGCCAGCCGTAGCCGTCCAATCCAAACTTTGTTCCGTTTTCTCTCGGAGAGTACCCTTTTGGGCTTCACAACTTGCCAAAGTACTGGTTCAGCTCCAGATGTGGTTTCTGCTTCTCTTTCTGACTTCATGATGACGATGGGTCCGTTAGTGATAACATCCCACATCATGTCGTGTCGTGCGCACAGAAAGCTTTTGAGTCAAAACTTCCAGATCTGATAATCATCGACAGAGAATGTTGGAAGATTCCTGCACAAGGAAGATTCCATGACAGTATGCAATATAATGATTTTAAAAAGATTTTGAAACTTTGAAGGATCTGTTCAGATGACCACTATCAGCAAAGAGGCTGACTTGACACAGATACAGTGATCTTTTGAACCACTGCTCTGATACCAATTGTTGGTCCCGAGACGGATACCTTGGTGTAGAGGGGGGTCACCAAGGTTTAAAACCTTTTCCAATTAAAACTCTTGAGTGAGCTGTCTTTATTCGATCCAGCTGGAAGGCAGCTTGATCGACACAGCTGGCTGTGTGCGGAATGTGGTGGGTTTTTGAAAAGTCCATATGTTACTTCAAATATATTGCAAAGCTTTGTTTCTCTTTTCAGTTAGTCAATTTATGCAGCTTGACAGAATACTTATGATGAGTTAGATGAATGCATAAATAAAGCAGTAAAGAACAAAGCTATTTAACGTGATTCGAAGAACTTACTCCTACGTCCACGACCAGAAAACCATCTGGTAATCCACTAAGGATACCACTGACTTTACACGCAGTTAGCAAGCGTTGCAGCTCAGTTTCTCGAGCTGGATACAAGTTTCCACGTACTGTATCAAAACGTAACCAACTGTTTCCAGGAACATCTGAAGCCTACCTTCAGTTTCTGGGTACTGAAGAACCTAGCCACTCGAATTACACGCTTCGAGCATGCGTACTTTAACCTCACCTTTTCTGGGTAGAAGGGTTTGGGTTTGGGTTTTTCAACTATGAACGAGTTCTTTAACCTACACCAAGGTATCCGTCTTGGGACCAACAATTGGTATCAGAGCAGTGGTTCAAAATATCACTGTATCGGTGTCTAATCAGCTTCTTTGCTGATAGTGGTCACATGAACAGATCCTTCAAAGTTTCAAAATCTTTTTAAAATCATTATATTGCATACTGTCATGGAATCTTCCTTGTGCAGGAATCTTCTGACATTCTCTGTCGATGATTATCAGATCTGGAAGTTCCGACTCAAAAGCTTTATGTGCGCACGACACGACATGATGTGAGATGTTATCACTAACGGACCCATCATCATCATGAAGTCAGAAAGAGAAGCAGAAACCACACCTGGAGCTGAACCAGTACTTCGGCAAGTTGTGAAGCCAAAAATGGAGTACTCTCCAAAAGAAAGAAGACAAGCTGGTTTGGACAGCTACGCTCGCAACGTCATCTCCTCAACGGTGACGGACGCTTATCTCAGCAAGATCATCAACTGCGAGACAGCTAAGGGGATGTGGGATACGCTAGCCAAGCTGTGTGAAGGCTCAGAGAAAATTCAAGAAAACAAATTCTTAGTTGCATGCCAGAAGTTCGACAACTTCAAGCAACTCCCCTACGAGTCCATTGATCAAATGGAGCTCAGATTCTCCAACCTCGTTGTCGAGATCGAGACTATCCGAACTGGAAAATATACAGTTCGAGATAAGAACTTGAAAGTTCGGGCGGCCTTCTCTCTCGTAATGGTGTACACACAAGGTGGTTCACCAAAGCAGAACTGATCTTGGCAGCATGGAGACGGAAAAAATTGTTCTGCATCCTAAAAGCCAACGAATTTGATCTGGGGATCACAAACAGGGAATCATCCAGCCAGATGTCTCAAACAGAGCTGACCTCTAAAGCAAATGAGACATCTCTCAGTGCAGAATTAAGAAGATCAGCTCAATCAGCTCAGCTTGGAAGGACCAACAAGGAACACAGAAATATGAGCAAAGAAGAATTGCACGAAGAAGTTGCCATGCTTGTACGGAATATTAATAGGCTGGAACACAACAAGAAAAGGTACAAGATGATCGTGAAGGTTCATCACGACAAGCAATTCTACCCAAAGAGAACCCCAGCTGAGTCGACCTCCCAAAGAAAAGATAAAGAGCTCAAGTCGAGCAAAACTGAAGAAGACCAAGAGTTTTCTTCCGACTCAGAAGATGAAGCATTTTACTGAAGATGCCTGCTTCATGGGATTTTCAAACCCAGTTGTTGAAGAAACTGAGCTTACCCAGCTAGCTGTCTGGGACTAGTTGTGAAATGCAAACACAGCTGGACACACAGCTGAGTAAAATGGTCTCAAGAGATGAAAGAAGAAGCAGCAGATCACCCAGCTGGACATGGCACAACTCACTGCATGCTAATGAGACCTCATCGAAGAAGTGCTCAGCGACTTCAAGAGATTGCTAGAAATCCTTGAAATCTAGCCAGCTGAGAATTCGGAGCTAAGGAATGAGCACAAGCAGAAGAATGATCAGGAGCTTGAAGATGAGAAAACACAGCTGATCAAGAAGCTGGAGATGGCCAAAGCTGAATCAGATCAAAGAATGGCTCCAGCCAATGCAAACACAGCTGGAACCAAGCCAATGATGTACCAAAGAGGTCGTACATAATCAAGCCAGCTCTCCAAGCTCAGTCTTATCAAAGAAGAAAACTGCTCGGCAACTCCAAGCCCAAGAAAAGCAGCATCTCCCAGCTAAACATAAAGCTCAAAGGCAGCAGATAAATCCAGCTGACTGGAATCAAAATCAAAGACAGAATGTCATTCAGCTCAGACATCATCAAGGTCAACCAAAAAGACAATTGAGAAGGATCTCAGCTGGTTATAAAGCTGGAAATCAACCGAACTTCACATCAAGATTCCAGCAGACGGGATATCAAGCTGGATATCAAACTGACAGGCTCCAGTTTGAAAATGGACTGCATCAAAGAAGATGGAATTCAAGCAGCCATCAAAAGTCCAAAGAGAAGTGGACTCATTCAAGGACCAACCAGAAGTATCACTCACAAAAGATAAGGACAAATATGGGTTATCAATGGAACCCTCAACAACAAAGCCGGACCCAATCACAACTGGGTGCCGAAGGAGTGATAACAGGTCAAGGAGGGACATGCGCTTTTGAGGAGTCATCAAGCGTGCTGTGAAAGAAAGACAGATGGTGATCAAAGCTCATGACTCACCTCAAAGGTCTTCAAAGAATATGTCAAGCGTACTGGTCCCAGGTAACCTTTGGTGATATCTCGAAAGGATACGTCAAAGGATTTGGTTCATTTGAGACAAATAATAATAATAATATCAAATGTCTCTTATGTTGATAGACTTTAGCATAATTTGCTGTCCATCAGCCAATTGTTGTGATAACGGTTTTCCTGGTGAGTTCAATGCGCAGGAATGCATTGCAAAGAACAGGAAATCAAAGATTCTACCCCGCAAAGCAGCAGTGAACTCAGTTGATCATGGAACAGCTGACTGTCTTCTCAAGATCAGAGATCAAGTTGACAGATGAACGTAATTGTTGAGAAAATCACTGGCTCAAGTGAAGTAGGAAGCAGCTGAGAAAAGATAGCCACCTACTATCAAATTCAGTGGGAACTCCACCGAGCTGGAAATCGACACAACTGTGATATCAGCTGAGGGCAAAGTCAATCCAGCAGAATATTCAAGTGGAGAATCAAGAGAGAAATCCAGCTGAACTATCAAATGTCATCCTCTGGATATCAAACAAAGCTAGATCAAACATGGATCGCAGAATCCAGAAGATGAATCAAGCTGAGGGGGAACTCAATTCAGCAGATTTACCATCAATTGGTATCAACAATTGATCTCATCCCAGTCCAGCAGAATCTTCAAGAAGAGCATCCAGCAGGAAATACTCAGCTGGATCACCGTGTATCATCAAGAAGGAATCGGACATAGCTGGACTAACTCAGCAGGAACCCCAAGGATTTCAAAATGAATTTATCAAGTCAGGGAGAATCAAACCCAGCTGATAAAACCCAATTGGTTTATCCAATTAAGGTGAAACCTCGCAAACGGTGTCTTTCAGCAGAGAAAGAAAGACAAGATGACTCACTCCAAACTGAGTCATACAGCTGAGAATGACCATCAATTGGTTTCAGCCGAAAAAGGAAGAGCCAAAATGCATCGATTGGTTTTAACTCCAAGCTGACTGGAGTTACCTCAAACGGGAAGAAATTATTGCCAGAACGCCACCGCCAGACCTCGACTCCCCTCCCTCCTAATATCTTTTTGATGAACCAAAAAGGGGGAAAGAGTATGAAAGAATATGACAGAAAAAGGGAAAGGAAAAAGGAGAAAGGTTAGATCATCTAACTGGAAAGAAAAAGGGAAAGATAGAAGAGAGGCTAATGGCGAGCTGGAAATGCAACAGGGGAAAGAGCGTAATTTCTCGTCAAGGTATGCGGAGCAGCCAGGAAGAGTTTAGTTAGGATTTTTGTTTTGTATTTTTCTGTAAAAGCTTGTAAAGGTTTTGGCATCATCAAAAAGGGGGAAATTGTTGGGAAAATAATAAACATGTTTTGAAGTGATACCAAAACCCAGCTGACCCCAACCGAGTAGATGAATGTACAAACCTTGTGTTGTTTCCAGCTCACTTGTTTAGAGCTATTAGAGTTTCTAAGTTTACAGGTAGAGTCGCTGAAGACAGCAGAAGACACAGCTAAGCTGACACAGCTGAGGAAATCAGCAGAGCAGACTCAGCAGAGCAGACCAAGCAGAGTCAAAGACCCAGCAGTATCAAGACCCAGCTCAGTGATGGAAACCCAGCTCAGTATAAAAGACCCAGCTTAGTGTCAATGACACAGCTCAGATCTAAGACAGCTCAGGTTAATGACACAGCTCAGGTTGAAGACACAGCTCAGGTTAATGATACAGCACAGGTCTAAGACAGCTCAGAGTCGAGACGCAGCAGAGTCCAAGATGCTGAAGACACAGCAGAGATGCTTAGTAGCTCAAAGATGAAGACCTTCTCCAAGACAAGATCCCGATGTCAGAAGATCTTGTCTGACGCGGTCAAATCAGAGAAGAAATAGCTTCTGCAGATGCAGACCTACTTCGTAGGCAAAAGGCCAGAAGTCAATGAGAGTTGGTAAGATTCAAACGGCTCTCTTCCAACGGCTAGTTTGAATCTCCACCTATATATATCTCCTCACCATTGAAGAAAAGAGACTGGTGAGGCTGGCGAAACGACTGAAGAAATAAAAGAGCAAACAGAAAAATGAACAACGGTCTTCAAAGCCAAATCTTTCAAGAACACACAACCAGTCAGCTGTGTTCTTAGTTGTTCACATATTCAGTCATAGGCAGAATAGATCAAAATAGAAATATCTTAATCCTAGTTTGAACGAGTTCATCATACTCCTTGTTTTTCATTGTAAGAACTCGTTCATAGTTGGAAAACCCTTACCTAAACCCTTACCTAAACCCAAACCCAGAAAGGTTAGGTCAAGGTACGCCTGCTCGAAGCGTGTAATTCGAGTGGTTAGGTTTTACAGTATCCGGAAACTGTAAGTAAGATTTTTTCAGTACCCGTAAACTGAAAGATTAGGCTTGACAGTGCCCGTAAACTGTTGGAACACAACTCGGGTTAGAGTTATGAAGTTTCTTGGTACTTGAAAACCAAGTGGTAGTGAATTACCAGTGAATCTGATCGTGGACGTAAGAGGTGTTACTCCGAACCACGTTAAAATTTGCTTTGTTCTTTATTTCTTTGTTTTATGCATTCTGCTATACATTTCAAGCTGCATAAACTGACTAACTGAAAAGAGAAACAAAGCTTTGCAATATATTTGAAGTAACAGACGGACTTTCCAAACCCACCAACTTCCGCACACACACTCACACAGCCAGCTGTGTCGATCAAGCTGTCATCCAGCTGGATCGAACACAGTAGGCTCTCTCAAAAGAGTTTTTTTATTGGAAAAGTTTTTAAACCTTGGTGTATTCACCCCCCCTCTACACCAAGGTATCCGTCTTGTGACCAACAATAATAAGATTTTTTAAAGATGCATGGATTCTAGGCCTTATGTCTGGCAGAATGCTAAGGGAGATATAGCCTAATAACGATCTAAAGGTGGCTGACCTAGTGGAAAATTCGATAAGTTGGGATGATACTTTGTTGAATCAGCTATTTCTTCCTCACGAAGTGGATGGAGTGCGCTCAATCACTCTTCCATTTTCGGAAAGGGCCGATGTCAGGTATTGGAGTTTAGATGAGAAAGGAGAATATTCTGTCAAGAGTGGTTACTTATGCGCCATAAATTACTTCTCTCCGCCGACTTTCAGCTCCAACGTTTCATATTTGAAGAAGTGGTTGAACACAATTTGGAATCTTAATGTACCTCCGAAGGTTAAAATCTTCTGCTGGAAAATGCTTCATGACTTTATTCCGACGGATGAAAATTTGCGAAAGCATCACGTACCTACAAAGGGCTTATGTTCCTGGTGTCTTTCAGAATGGGGCTCGACTAAACACTGCCTTCTGTTTTGCGAAAAAATTAGAGCTTTCTGGAAGGATACAGATTTTTGGACCGTGATTAAAGAAGGTTCGTTCTTATCAATGCTGGATCTTTCTAGATTAATTATTGCTCGGTTTAAATCTGACGGCCTTGAAGAATGGGTGATGGGTTTGTGGTCGATTTGGCTTTCTTTGTGTGGATATAAGCATGATAAAATCCGACATGAGGATGATAACCCAATAACGCAGAGCTCTAATATGCTTGAGAGTTACCAGCGAGCCCGTGCAGATCTTCTTTGCTCTACGAGTATTCTGCCGAAGGAAGGTTCGAGAAGATGGAAGAAACCTTTGAATGGGTGTTATCGCCTCGACGTTGATGTTTCTTTCCATGACGGCTGGAGTAGGGTGGGAATTGGATTTATTGTTCGGGACCATGACGGCATTGTTGTGGCAGCGGTAAGTCGCCTTACGGGATTTCTACCTACTGTCTTGATTGGAGAGTTGCATGACATGATGTTAGGTATTGGCTATTGTATGGAACAAGATCTTGGCCCAATTCACGTCTACACAGATTCCATGCTGGCAATACATGTCGTCGGAGATGGGAAAGACGGATCAAACGCGTTATCCGATGAATGGTATGAGGCTATAATGGCTGCAAAGCGTTGTATTGTTATCGACTTCTTGCATATTCGTCGGGAGGCAAATATGGCAGCTCATAGTTTAGCAAACTTTACTTTTAAACATCAAAATGTAATGATTTGGAAGTCGGACTTTTCGTCTTATCTTCTTGACATTGTCTATGCCGATTTGGCCTAGTTTTATGAAAGCTTTTTCCTCTTAAAAAAATAATTTATCAAATTAGATAAATTATTTGTTCATTACTAAAAATAATAAGTATTACAAAACTAAAAAATAATCAATAGTAAATCTTATATAGGACATAATTATAATATATATGAAATCAGACATTCTGCTGGAGTAAAAATATAAATCCTTATTAAAAACTAATAAACTCCTCAACAAAATAAAAATCAATGGCAAAAATACCGTAATAGTTTAAATATGAAATATTCAATCCTCTCTAAAGATATTTCTTAGTATATACCCCTTCGTTCCCCAAAAGTGTGGTGTACTTTTGATTTGTTGTGATGTATAAATATTAGTTGAACCACACTAACTTGGGACGCAGGGAGTACAACTTTTTTTAATAAGCCTCAGATAAGTAATCGTAGATAGATATACAACTTTTATATCTAAAAAATGTATGTGTAAATAAAGGTATTTTTAATATACAAATGTAAAATGGAGTAATTTTATGATTTCCCCAATAAAATATAATTGAATGTAGTTTCCAAATTTTCTTCTTCACAAAGGACCTGCTTTTCTATTCTATTTTCGATTTTTTTTTTTAGAGATTCTATTTCCGAATTTTACTAAGCAGTGATAAATAACCGATATAATTAGTTACTTTTAATATTATCGATGGAACTTTTGCAAATAACTTTTCTCTGCTAATCGTAACAAATTGGCACATCCCACGCCAATTAAAAGGGAAGGTATTGAGAAAAAAATTGTTTGATCTAAACAAATTATTATTTGGCCAAATTAAATAAATTTATTTTGTTTGGAAAAATATACATAGGCAAATCATCGGCAAATTTAAAAAAGAATCCAATAAAATAAACTTATTTATTTGGTCAACTAATTAATTGATCAAATTAAATCTTTTGTGCAAAACAATTGTGGGATGTGAAAAATGTACATTAATCATAAGTATTTATATAAGTTCTTCAAGAGTTAAGTCTTATTAAAAATCGATGTGGGACAAAATTTTTTATATCATCTCATTAAAATAATTTCCAATTTAATTTGATAATATAATAATTGATTTTTGGCCAAATAAATAATTTACCATTTATTAGTCTCTTTTATAAAAAAAATCGTAATAAGCTAATATATCAATGGAACATTACTAATCTTTGCTTTGATTTACTTTCAAGTAGAAAGATTGTGCCAATACTTAATGGATATGATTCGAAATATATTTGCTGTTTATATATGCCTTATTTAAAATTATGATTGATATTAAATATTAATTAAATATATAATAATAGAATATATGAATTAAAAATGCATAAAATGAGGATTTAAGATAAATAGGAATACTCAATGGAGGTTAATTAATACCCATACATAACATACATACATACATATATACATAACATACATACATACATACATACATACATACATAATAATAATAATAATAATAATAATAATAATAATAATAATAATAATAATAATAATAATAATAATAATAATAATAATAATAATAATAATAATAATAATAATAATAATAATAATAATAATAATAATAATAATAATAATAATAATAATAATAATAATAATAATAATAATAATAATAATAATAATAATAATAAGTGAACATAACATACATATACGTACACATATATATATATATATATATTTTTGAAAGAAATATATATTTAATTTTAGTGTATATTGCGTAAGTGTTTTTTTTTTAATCACTACAATCCTTGTTGGGTTAAGCTATTATTTTATTTCATTATAAATCTATTTACTTGTTGAAAAAGATTTTCATGCTATATTTATTACCATAATTGCATCTTATACATATTGGGCCAAAGATATATTTTCTATCGAGAATCCATGTATAAATTTTCCATCTATTAAATATTTAATAAAATGAATAAAAAAAGGTTGAAATTGAGAATTTAAGATAAATAGAAATACCGAATGGAGAGAGCACTACGTAGGACCCCGAATCAAGGAGATACCTCGAATTTCCAATCGTTTTAATAATATATATATATATATATGGATTGGTTGACTTGGATTAATCTAGTCAACTTTATCAAATGATATGGCGCTAATCCAAATAATATAATACTACTAGATTTAACTCCAATACGCGTGCAGTCTAATATAAACATAGACGTTTTCTTTTTATAATATTTTTACATGACATACTTACCTTTCATATTTTGTATCTCATTACACCAATGTACGTCATGTTTATATTTATGAAGTCATCTAATTGATATTCCCTTCGTCCCACTAAAATTGTCTTTCTTTTATTTTTGGGTTGTCCCATTTAAATTGTCATGTTTCATAAAAATGAACTAATTAACTCTTCAAAAGTGATGGAACCTGCCAATTTCCTCTCTTTTTACCCTTCTTTTTAATAACCGTGCCGAACAGTAACATGTCAAAATGAGTGGGACGGAGGGAGTATTATTTTACAGGAAATCTCAAACCGTTTCTATGAAGCATTAATGATAAATTATTACCATATTGATGAAAAATGCCCTCAATTAGGCTCCATGAAAAAGACTTATATCCGATATGAGTTTAATCAAATTTTCTTCTCTAACTAGCCCAATTTATAATTGAATTACTCTCAAACGTAATCCCTATAGTAGTAATTGTATACTTAATTCGGAAGTTCACAGGCTTAAAGATAAGGTTCTTTTTGTTGTCAATTCCTTAAATTGAACTAATCCAACGGAATTTCCTTAAAGCATTCATGTGCTTGTGCAAAATTTTAATTAATGTATGCAAGCTTGTTTTGGCAACATACTAAAGTAAGCCAACTAATTACTGGTTAAAGTACTAAAGTAAGCCAACTAATTACTGGTTAAAGGAATGTTCTAATATTTAGTAACGCAACTAGAAATATTTATCTGGAGACCAAGTTAATCATTTTAAAATTCATAAGTAAAATTTTGAAAATAATATTAGAAAATATTAATTAGAACACGATGAAATTCACTGCGAAAAAATTGGTTTGTAACTGCAAAATCGTTAAAACTGGTATACTGATTAAAACTAGTACAAAATTAATTACCTTGTATGTGTAAAATGACCTAAAGATTAAGATTTTTAATTAAGACAATTAAACTTTTGAAGTTTGTCCTCTATTTATACTTCCGATAAGGCAGTTTATTGTGTATGAAGTACATTAGTTTGAATGGGCATCCGAAATTTGCAGGTCTGCCACGTCACAACCTCAGCCGGTGGCGCCGCCGAGCAAATTCTCCCGCTCCTCTATTTCGACGTTGCATGGATTCCCATCCAGCCCACACAAACTCTCTACTTTTACGATTTCCCCCATAGCGAATCCCATTTCTTGGATACCATTGTTCCCAACCTCAAGAATTCTCTCTCGCTAACTCTCAAACACTTTCTCCCTCTAGCAGGGAAGATCATCTTCCCTCTCTCCTCCGGCGGGCCTTTCTCTCACTACGTGGCCAGCCGGGAGGACTCCGTTCCCCTCACAATCTCCGTCTCCGATTCAGACTTCTTCCACCTGACGGCGAATCATCCGAAAGATGCCGTTGAGTTTCACGAGCTCGCTCCTCAGTTGCCCCCCGTCCTATACTCTTCGGATTCTATCAAATTCGCCGTGTTGGCCCTTCGAGTCACGCTTTTCCCTAGTCAGGGAGTCTGCATCGGCGTGACCAACCATCACGCAGTATGCGATGCCCATTGTCTGATCGGGCCTTCTGGCTTCCTTCAGACATGGGCTTCTATCAACAATCTCGACAGGGATTCCCACGTCCAGAAAGAAAAATTATTACCTAGCTACAATAGAAGTGTTGTTCAGGATGCTTACAGCCTCACTACGTCGTTTTGGAACCATGTCAGATTGTCTGCACCTGTCGTGCATCCGACCCTTCCTCTGCCTAGATCTAACCTAAGAGGCACTTTCGTGCTCTCCGAGGTTAAAATCCAATTTTTAAAGAATTTTCTCCGGAGCCAGACCCCCGCCGTGGGCCGTGCTTCGTCCTACGTGGCAGTAACTGCACACGTGTGGAGTTGCATGGCCGAGGCGGCGGCAGCTGCTGGGGAGAAAGTGGATGAAGATGAGCCCGAGTACTTATCGGTGTCAATTGAGTGTCGGGGGAGGTTGACTCCCCCTCTACCTAGTACTTATTTTGGCAACTGCTCGATATTCGTCCTCGCACAGTCAACTCACGGACTACTAAAAGGTAGAGCCGGGTTTCTGGCTGCTGCGAGGGCAATTGCAGCTGCGATTGAGAGAAGTGTCGACAGTGAGAGAGGAGTCGTGGCGGCTGCTGAGGAGGAGTATTTGCGACGACTGGAGCTAGTCAGGAAACGACGATCAATCATCGGAGTAAGCGGATCGATTAGGTTTGATCTGAGTGCTGCGGATTATGGATGGGGTGAGATGAGAAAGGCGGAAGTGCTTCACATAGATTATAATGGAGCCATGGCCCTTTTTAAGTCAAAACAAGGAGTTGAGGTTGGGTTGTCTATGCCAAAGCCTAAGATGGATGCTTTTGCTGCAATCTTCAAGAAAAAATTGTGCATCACTAGCAATTTGTAATTTGTTGTATGTTTATATATGTCAAGTGTCATATTTTAGGCATTCATTATCCAGCTATCCCACTACTCAGTATCGCACATGTAAACCACCAGGGAGCGAACGTAGAAAGAATGTTGAATTTTATTTTTTACGCGTTAATATCATTTTTTGGATGAGAAGCCACGTTAGACTCGGACTTGGCATGTCATTTATATTCATTGAAGGAACTAATTAGTACAATTTTGAGTCAATATACACTTACACATTTTCCGAATTAAATCCTTGTACTTTATTTGGTCAAAATGATCAGGTCCATGAACTATTATTATCTTTTTTTAAATCATGTTTTTCCGTACATGAACTTGATTTTAACGAAAAATTAGTCCATCAACTTAATTTTAATATATATTGTGGAAATGTTCCCTCTTATTCATTCTTCAAACTAAACAAATGAAATTTGGCCTCTTTGTCTCCATTTAAATTCTTTCATGTTTCTTAAACTATTCCACCTCTTGTTCAAATCTATTCAAGAAATCGTAGGAATACTTTGTTTGTCTCCGAAGAAATTGTCGGGATTTCAACTATTTTCTTCACTTTCACCAATCTCTAAAAATTCCCCTTAAAATACTTCTTCCCCCAAGCAGTAGCTCCCGAGTAGCTCGTCTTTTCAGGCTCGTTAAACCCTAAATCAAGGTCCTTATAGTTGAAGTAAGCGCCTCGAAGCGAAGACGAAACGTACGGCTTCATGAATTCATACAGCTTACTCCAATTAGAACTAATTACTCTGTCACAGTGGGGATGGTCTAGTGGTGGGGTGGTTGCCTGTTGACCTATAGGTCAGAGGTTCGAGTACTCTCGGCCACAAAAAAACCTTAGGTGGGGTGTGTGAGTATTAATATTTGTAATGATATTAAAAAAAAAAAAAAACTAATTACTCTCTAACCAACCCTTAATTACAATCTACCCACAGTTTTTGCCATTGTGTTATCTCTATCAAATTTCTTTTTTGGCCCTTCTGTATAATCATTAGTCTTTTACTGTGGATAGAAACATTTCTAAGTATACAAATAAATACGATCATTAGCTAATACTCCCTCTGTCCCATAAAATGATGCCAACATTGGTCGGCACTGTATTTTAAGAAATTCAGTGTTATTTGTGTTATGAGTGGAGAAAGAGTCTCACATTATGAGTGGAGAAAGTGTCTAAAAAAGAAAAATTAATATGTTTTTATAGAACGGATGAAAAAGGAAATGCTGATATGTTTTTATGAGACGGGGTATTTATTTCAATAATTAATATTTACAAATCACTGCAGACATCTTTCTTGTGGCTTATCTGAATTTGAAGGCAATGTCCCAAACACCCAGTCCCAAAAGGCTGTAGTAACTCCAAAATCTTTATCTTGAACTCTGAAGTGATGATTCATGTGGTACCTCTACAGTTACAACAACAAAATAATTCACCCCATTATTATTTAGGAATTATAGTAAATCACGGATTTAAAGCGTTTATGCATGCAATCACATTTTTGACTTATCAACCAAATATAACAATAAAAAAAAATATTTATTTCTCTTTAATGCATTAACAACGTTCACCGCATATATTATCTCATCAAATACTATTTCCACATATATATGTTGATGCATGCATGCTCGATCTTGTAAAAAAAAGCGTCTAGTTAAAATCATTTCAGATTCGTAATTATGTAGGTGATTAACTATCATACATGTTTTATCAGCAAATAAATAAATGAATAAACAAGAATGTAAATTAAATATACCTTTAGTTGAAAAGATAAACCTGCAGGCCTCAATGGTTTTCCATGGTGTAGGTAGTAATGGGTACAATCGTAAATTACATATCCCAATATTTCTCCTCCCATCAAAGCAGAGGAATGCGGTGCAGGTATTAGCAGCTTTGTTAGATTCCAAAACTGATGCGAAGAGAGAGAGAGAGAGAGAGAGAGAGAGAGAGAGAGAGAGAGATTAGAGGCTGCAGAAGTGCAGAAAAATTAAATTACGTACGTTGTTTTTAATTCTTAGTCATTTTTATCTAAAGCAAAAATATATTACTGCTACTCAAGATATATATGGGATGCATTAATTAAATAACGAATAATGTTGAAGTACTGAATTAGCCTGATTGTATTGTAGTATAAAAACAAATTGTTACATAAAATTTGAAGAGTATAACATCCTATGTAATTCAATTGGTTCGATTTTAACTGAATAATAATTTTTAGAAAGAAGTGACCAAACCTAGTTAAAATTCAATTTTTATTTTTCCGACCGAATCGAACCGAATGCCCTGAAAGACTAAAGAATGCCTTGATTTAGTTTGCTGCTTTTTTGGATTTTACACATCCCTACCAAAAAGGGCACCATAAATAGCTAATGTGGGTGGCTAAAAACGCAAGATTAATTTAATTGTCTTACGATAAAAACGAAAAGTGTTGCTGTTGGAGGTAGAACGAGTCGAAGGTCGTCCATGGGGTACTTGTGATGGTAGCCATGGAGGATATAATGAGCTGTGTTTCCCCTGCAATTTATGATCATCCAATATTTGGATTAGGGTTTATAATTTATTTTCATATGCATATTAATTCTCCATGTTACATTTCATCTTCATTATTAATACACGCCACGTGTATTATATATCATGTCATTGTATTGGATAATAAATTAATAAATACATAATGCGTGTACTGATAGAATGAAACACGGGGTTGTAACACACAATAAGATATGGAAATTAACAAATTGCATGCATACCAATAGCCAGTTGTTTTGATGTGGAAAAGGAAGCGATGTAAGCAGTATTCTTCCAATGTAAGCAATACTAGTCCAGCTACCACAGTTGCCGCTACGTGGCTATGAGGAACACCTTTCTTCGTTGGAGACGATACGAACCACCACACCATCGGTAGCCACAGGAGAGGGACAACCCACCATGGGGTTCGCGTAGACCACTGTTCCATATATAAGGAGTACGTGTGATAAATATATAGTAGTAATGGAGTCCTCAATTTTGTTACTCGTTTGTCTACTTACTGTTCGACACGAAGATTAAGAATAAAGGTAAAAAGATAGAAAGTGGGTAGATTCCACCACTTTTAAAGAATTTTGAAGGGTAAATTCTTTCCTTATTTGGAAGTAGATAAATTGAGCGGAACGTCCAGTTAAAGGAATATAGACAAAATGAGCGGAACGAAGGGAGTAGTAATTTGTTGGCCAACTAATCATTAATAAGAGAAATTGTAGGATTATAGCATTTCCAAGAAAAAAAATCACTAATAATAGCACCAATTTTTAAAAAAACAAATAATAGTACTTTTAGACATTTTTGTCCCTCATTCTTTTATTTCAATCTATTTTCATTTTTTTATTTGTTCATACGTATATTCTTCATTTTTTTCATACATGTCGACCATTTTTCTGTCGCCGCCGTGAATTTCAAAGTTGCCGTCACCGACTCACATGGTCTAGTCGCTGTCGTCGTTTTCCTTCCAGCGACCTCTTTTCTGATGCGTGAAATCATATATTAAAATTCGTGAATTCACATATTAGAATTTCGTGAATTCACAAATTAAAACTCGTGAATTCACAAATTAGAATTTGTGAATTCATGAATTAATATTTTGAATTTAAAGAAGATGTATTTGACCTGATGTGTGAAATCACAAATTTAAATTTGTAAATTCACGTATGATGATGGAGAGATGGTGGGATGGAAGGATAAATATGTGCAGAAGTGCTATTATTTATTTATTTTTTTTGAACAAAATTAATTGTGTTTTTTAAAAACATGTGCTATTATTAGGATTTTTAATCTTAAAAATAAAAGTGTTATTATCTCATTTCTCCCACTAATAATAATATCAAATGAATACTACTCCATCCGTCCCAATAATAAGGTCTCACTTACTTTGGGCACGGTTATTAAGAAACAAGAGTAAAAAGATATAAAAAAAATTAAGGATAGGTCACACAATTTTTGAAGGGTTAATTAATTATTTCTATTTTTAGAATGTGATCACCTTGTTATTGAGAAAAACGAAAAAGGAAAGCGAGACCTTACTATCGGGACGGAGGGAGAAATATATACCGTACGGCTTTAAAATTAAAAAAATATAAATCGATACTTGTAACTTTAATAAAATTCGTTAAATCATAATTTTAGCTACATAATTAATTTGAAATATATTTATACCTCAATAACCCCATTTTGGTAAAGGCGAGGGCGCTCTTTGCTGATTATAGGTTGGTGAACCCATTCTTCATAAGCTTCTCCAAGATGGCCTACCTGTTTGAGCGTTTGTTAATGTACATAAATATTAACGATACATGAATTAAATTAAAAAACAAAAATAACAGAGATATGATCGAGAGGCAATTTTTTACTTTAAACCCCAAATCTTGTTGTTGCTTCTTTTTATTCATCAATACGGTTTACGTAAGTTTGTGATTTTGAGTTTAAGTTGCATTTGTTTTTAATTTCTTGAGGTAATTGACTTGTTAAATAATACTCCAGTTTTACATTAAATCAATCAATATATAGAGAAATAATATGCCTCACGTTATTTATGAACATCTTTTATGAGCGTTGCTGTCTATCTTATACTCCACGTTAGTATATTTTTTTCTTAATTATATCTTTTCCCTTCCATTTCCCGTCCTCTTCCTCTTCGCAACTCCCATTTCTTTCAAAGGAAGGGGTTTCCGGATGATTTCTAGAAACGGCGAATAAAAATTATTCATGAAGAATATTCAGAAACATGAGTTGCAGAGAGTTTAATTCCTTGAACCGTTCAAGATTGATCAAGAAAGGGAATTTTTTTAGTTCTAAAAAAAAAAAAAAGAGGGGATTTATTTTTTCTTCTTAAAAAATAAATTAATTAAGGCATAAAAAAGCAGGTAAAAAGCTTACCTGAAATGCAAGTGGTTTGTTCAAATCCACCGAAAACTTCTCTGTGGCCATTTTGGAGTCTGATACCGCAAGATTTTTTACACAAAAACTTGCTCGATGGAACCTCCTTAAATAATACTCCAGCAGACATTGATTATAGGGAGAAGTAACAAATACACCCCTAACATATACCCTCTATTATATTTACTTCTTTATTTTTTTAATTTGGAGCTGTCAGCACCCCAATGTATCATACATAGTGCAAAAATCCCATCGCCTCTAACGACTAATAACAAGTAAGGGAGAAGTAGCAAATACCCCTTATCATATACACCCCTAACATATTTACCTCCCTATTTTTTGATTTGGAGCTGCCAAGACCCCAACATGCCATAAATAGTACGAAAACTCTCTCGCCTCTAACGGATGACTAACACCGTTAACAATTTTTAATTTTTTTAATTTTCTATAATTTGACTAACAACAACGTTAATTTCTATTTTTTAGTTTTCTATTTCTATTTTCTTATTGTATTCTTATTTTTTAATTTTCTATTTTCTTATTAGGTCCCTCGCCTCTAATCAATTATTGTTTATAATTTTTTTATTTTCTACTTTTCTTATTGGTTTTTTCTCAATATATATATATATATATATATATATATACTTTGAGTGAAGATGAGTGGGACCCACTAAGAAAATGAAAAGATTGTAAACAATAATCCGTTAGAGGCGAGGTACCCAATAAGAAAATAAAAAATTATAAAGATGGAAAATTAAGAAAATAGAAAATTAAAAATAAAAATACAATAAGAAAATAGAAAATATAAAATTAACGGTTTTGTTAGTCAAAAATATAGAAAATAAAAAAATAGAAAATTAAAAAAATGAAAAATTGTTAATGGTGTTAGTCATCCGTTAGAGGCGAGAGAGTTTTCGTACTATTTATGGCACGTTGGGGTCTTGGCAGCTCCAAATCAAAAAATAGGGAGGTAAATATGTTAGGGGTGTATATGATAGGGGGGTATTTGCTACTTCTCCCTTACTTGTAATTAGTTGTGAAACTCAAAGAAACTCTAGGGTTTAGGGTAATGTTCCGTTGTTTTTCTTGAATTTTATATTTCGATTGTGGGCTGCACCCGTCGTGCACGATTTAATAAATTTTACTTAACTAAAAGATAAGAAACTCTACCTGAAAACCATGCTATCGTGAGAAATTTACAAATGCCTTTGGTACGTGGCTTGTACATTTCTTGGGTCAATTGCTGCAAACACCGAGTTTATTAGAATTGGTAATTTTTATACTAATTTAATTTTGTATAATTACAACGTCCCCAATTTGTTCAACGATAAAACTATGCCATTTTTGTTAATTGGCGTCGTTTTTATGACACATATTTGATATACTTTGATGGAAAAATGGAGGGTGTTATAATTACAAAAAATTAAAATGGTTATCATTAAATTGCAACATTTTAAATATAGTAGAAAATCTGCAAATTTGGATTGTATTATTTTAGACAATTCACCCCCCCCCCCCCCCCCCTTTTCCTCTTTTAGTTTCAATAATATAAAATTGTAGTAGATGAACTCATTAGTATTCTACATTACTAAAAGATTATTCAAAGATTGGCTGTCTTGTTTAAAATTGTTGAGGCGCAAGAAAATTGAAGAATTTAATTACATGCATATATATATATATATATATATATATATATTTTAAGAGATCATATGTAAAACTATTTTTCCGTAAGAAATAAGAAGTGATCTGGACCATTGATCTTTGTAGATCTACAGTTGTCATTGACCGGTGCATTATAATTAAACATGAAATGCATTATCGTAACAATGCATTGTAATAAATTAAAAATGCATTATTATAGCAGTGCATTGTAATAAGACATAAAATATATTATTTTAGTACATAAAATGCATTATTATTATTTTTTACGGGGAAAAATATTTTGTACGTGAATCAACCTCTATATATATATATATATATATATATATATATATATATATATATATATATATAAAAGTATATAACTGATCTAGACGCAAATCATTAGTTCAGCACGAAATTTTATATGTCAAAATTGTGTAACCGACTATTTCCGAGTCATCAGAATGTCACCGTTTGTTTTTTAAGATATCATTTGATTATTGATTTGACTAGAACAAAAAATTACACCTATAGAATATGTATACTTTTGCAGCATCCCAACAATTCAAATACTTACCCTAAAAAAAATAAATAAATAAAACAATTCAAATACTCTCCTACTGTCAAAATTTGAATACCGAAATGGGGCAAATTTACATTTTTACCTCTAATTATTGAATAAATAGAAAATCGAACAATTAAAGAAATTGTATTAAGGACAAGGACAAGGATGAAGTAGGAAGTTTGACATTACATTTAAATAGAATTCTGGAATAAATTATTTATTTGGAAATAAATTTTATTTAAAATTTTAACATTTATTCTGGGATGGACTTAATAAGAAATTTAAAGGTATGTTTTAAAGCAACAATTAGCGAAAGAACTTATTGGCGGTACTGACAAGTTAACTCATTTAAAAAATACTCTATAATTTATATGAAAAGGAGGGCTAGATTCTAAGATACCGCAATAAGTGCTCCTTAGGCCAACCCAAACTCTAGTTATTTCATCTATGTGAGCCATGCGCACCATCTGTTTGAGAAAATGACCGTGTGAGTTTATTTGGTGTAAATTGCATAAAGCATCCATATATTTTACTTAAATTGCACAAAACACCCAAGTATTCTTTAAATAGCATAAGATACTCATGTATTTTAAAAAGCTCTTCATGAAAAATCCATGTATTTTAAAAAATATCAATTCATCTAACTTAGGCACTTTTTTTTAGAATTAACTTAGACGTTTGCATTGAATTAAACCGTCAATTGAATTTTCAAATAAATTCATTTGAATCGAACTTTCTTTCTAAGTTATCAAATTCTTAAAAAAAACTCAAAACAAACAAGATCTACACCTCTTTCTGTCATACATCAATATAGGACACTTGTTTGGAATTTGATCCATCGAAAAATTTGACAACACTATTTTGTACTCCCTCCGTCCCCGAAAATTATAGTGTGGTTTGAATGGCACGAGTTTAAAGAAAAATGTGGCAGATGTATTTTAAGTGGAGAAAGAGTCCCACAATTGTGAGTGGAGTGATGTTCAAATGAAGAAACGCCACAATTTTTAGGGACGTTTCGATATAGTAATAAGACCACAATTTCGGAGATTGAGAGAGTATCATTGAACAGTGAACAATTAAATTGGATTCAAATGAAGGATCGAGAAAGAGCCACTGAAGTTAACTTTTACAGATGGATTTTCCGTGCAGAATTTCTTAAAATGTATTGGTGTTTTATGCTATTTAAAGAACACATGGATATTTTGTGCAATTTACCTAAACACATGAATATTTTATGTAATTAACCCAATATAAAGGGGACAACAATTAAAATATAAGGTCTGTTCCTAGACAATTAGGCAGCCAGGCCCTTAAGTGCTTTTGTTTTTTTTTTCTTTCATTTTTGGGTGCGCCAAATTAATTGAAACCATAGGTTAGGTGTGTACTCGATCCCTCTGCTTTTTAATAATTGTACTATTTGAAATTCCACCTGTCAACTATTTTTATGTTAATTGTATATCTTCAATTATATATTTAAATTTAAATTCTAAATATAACAAAATAATAAAATAAAATACATTTCTGTAATTATAAATAATAATTAAAATTACACTAACAAAATCAAACTTACGTTATTATAATTAAAATCACATTACTAAAATGAAAATTATACTAGAGATGCATAATTTAAAAATAAAATACATGATAATAGTGTCAGATATAGGTGCCGTTTGGAAATTGCTGAGAAAGAAACTTTTGTATTTTTAAAATTTATATAATATATAAATTATGAATTTTTTTCTTTAAAATATTATAACTAATTCGTTTGAACTTCGTTTTTTATGATTTTTATGTCGAATGAAAGCTCTCGTTGTGATATTTAATATAAGATATATGTTGAATATATTTTATTGGAATTTTAGACATCGAAATACCGAAAAACTAAACGAACCACGAAATGAAAAGAAAATATAAAAAAATTAAAAAAGAAAAAGAAAAAGAAAAAGTATTCTGCCAAACTTCGGCCAACCACCCCCTCCCCCACTCGCATTAAAAACACGCACAAACATACCGCCGCTCGTTTCTTTCACTCTCTCCTCACCTCACGCGCCTCCTTGGCCCACCTCTGCTTGGAAGCCGACTACCCAGCTCCGCACCCATGCTCTTGGCTTCCATATTTTGGGAGCTACTCCAATGGTGGGAGTTGGGTTCCATTTTTTGGAACCCAACCGTTGGAACTATCCTAAGTGTTCTATAACTATTTTCTAATTTTAGAGTAAAATAGTGTGAAACTTTCCATTTTACCTCAATTACCAATACTAATTATTTACTTTTTATGTTTTTTTGTGCAATAATAAAGATAAAAATATTAATTTATCAAAATCCTTGGTATGTGTATTTTGACGACGAGAAACTCTTATTTGGAGAGAGTATTAATTTCTAAGTAATACCTGATGAATTTAATGTATAAATATACCTTTTCTTTTTAGGGATGTATAAATATACCTTAATTTATATGATTAATGAATTTGAAGAGTGAATGTACCAAACATCTACGCTATACTACCGGTGCGAGTGGAATCAAATTTCTTCTATTATAAAAAACATCTTTTATATCATTGATACCATCGGCATAGATAAATGTTGTTTTATACACTTAGCTAGCAACAACCATAGTTAGAGAACTAACTTAAAATGGAAATGTGTTGATACGATCCATCATTGAATCCACAAACAACTTTGGTTTAAAATTTCCTCATATTTATCATGCATAATTAATTTAATTATTTTGTTTTTTCTATCAAATATATATCTTTTTTGGCCTTTCTGTATAATCATTCTTTACCGTGGATAGAAACATTTCTAAATACACAAATATGATCACAAAATTATACTTTAATATCAACTACTTAATTATAAACACTTTATTCTCAAAATATCATAATAAATTAAATGTTACAAAATAAACTATCATTAGGTAATAATTATTTCAATAATTAGTATTTACAAATCACTGCAGAAATCTTTCTTGTTGCTTATCTGAATTTGAAGGCAATGTCCCAAACACCCAGTCCCAAATGGCTGTAGTAACTCCAAAACCTTTCTCTTGACCTCTGAAGTGATGATTCATGTGGTACCTCTACAATTTAAGAAAAATAATAGTAATAATTACACAATAATACGTAATATTCGGGAATATTATTTTAGTAAATCACGAATTTAAATTGTTTATGCAAATATACAATCACAATATCACTTCTCAACAAAAATATATAACGACAAAAATATCTTTTTTTTTTATCTCTTATGCAATAAAATGTTCACCATAATATATATGGGCTGGACTCCCATGCAGTTAACTGCACGGTGCGATCCACCCTATAATTTTTTTAATTAATAAGTTTAATTAATATTTAATTAAATCCAATAAACTTTAATTATAATTAATAAATTTTACTTGGAATTACTAAAGCCTAATTAAGATTAATAAATCCTGATTGAACATCAATTAATTAAAATTTGAAAATAGATCGGATTGACAGCACGGAGTGGTCAACAATATATACCAGATTTATGGCCTAGGTATATTTACCACCAAATACTATTTCCACATATGTTCACCATAATATATATGGGTTGGATCACATATTACTGCATGCATGCTCAATCTTGTAATCACAAAAAGGATAAAAATTATCTTCGGTTTAAAAATTAAAAAAATGCGTTTAGTTAAAATCAACTCAGTTTCGTTATTTTTTAGGTGATTAACTCTATATATCATCAATTCTAAAAAAAAAATAATAATAATAATAATAAACTCTATATATTATCATGCATATTTTCTCAGAAAAAAATAAATAAAATAAACAAGAAGGATGTAAATGAATTAAAGTTACCTTGAGTTGAAGAGATAAACCAGGCCTTAATGGTTTTCCATGGTGTAGGTAGTAATGAGTGCAATCATAAATTACATATCCTAACAATTCACCTCCGGTCAAAGCAGACGAATGCGGTGCAGGTATTAGCAGCTTAGTTAGATTCCAAAACTGATCATGCATGATATGGAGAGAGAGAGAGAGAGATTAAATTATTGTACTTCGAAAATAAATTAATTAGTATTAAACATAAAATTTGAAGAGAGATATACGATTGTATGTAATTCAGTTGGTTTGCTAATTTTAATTAAATATTGGAGTACTAATTCAAACAAGAAAAATTAACCGGGACGACTTGGTTAAAATTTGGTTTAAAAATTTTCTGACCAAATCAAAACCGATGTCCTTAATTAAAGACCGAGTAAAACCGAATCGAATGCAACGACCGGCGGGTTTAATTTGATTTTTCGATTTTAATTCGATTTCACATATCCCTAGCTACCAAAAGCGCACCGACACCGTATATAAATAGCTATATATATATATATATATATATATATATATATATATATATATTGTGGGTAGCTAAAAACGCAATATTAATTTAATCGAAATAATTTGTTTGTCTTACGATAAAAATGAAAAATGCTGCTGCCGGAGGAGGTAAAACGAGTCGAAGATCGTCCATGGGGTGCTTGTGATGGCAGCCATGGAGGATGTAGTGAACTGTGTTTCCCCTGCAATTTATGACCATCCCATTTTTGGGTAATTAGCTAGGGTTTTATTTCACATAAATATTAATTGTTCATGTTACATGTATCTTGTGTTCATCAACATCAATGTACGCCACGTGTGTTATATATCATGTTGTCGTTGTATTGAATGATAAAATAAAGGGAAAATGTGCAAATACCCCCTCATGTTGGCAGCTCTAGGTAAATATCAACTTGAACTTTGTTTAGGCGCAAATTCACAATTTCCTAAAGTTTTCAGGTCCAATTAACTCCTGGGCAAATTCACCCTCGCAATTTTCAACGGTTATATACTACACAATTGGTGCTAAAAGCTCAAATTAGGGAAAATATTATTTCAAACCCTAGTTCACAACGTAACTATCAAAATCCAGGCGAGGTTTTTCGATAATTTGCACAAAAAGGATCACGAATCACTTGAAGAATATGAGATCATCAATGTCAACAATAAATAGTTGACTTGGATTGCAAATTATCGGAGAACTTCGCCTGAGTTTGATAGTTGTGAGCTAGGGTTCGAAACAACGGAAGGGTGAGGGGTAGGGGGGAATTAACAAGAGAATTGGATTGCATGCATACCAATAGGTGGTTGTTTTGATGTGGAAAAGGAAGCGATGTAAGCAGTATTCTTCGAATGTAAACAGTACTAGTCCAGCTACCACTGTTGCCGCTACGCGGTTATAAGGAACACCGTTCTTCGTTGGAGACGATACCAACCAACACACGACCAGTAGCCACAACAGAGGGACAACCCACCACGGGCTTCGTGTACACCACTGTTCCATAATTAAGGACTAGTAGCAGTCAACGCAAACTCATGGAGCCATGGCTTTAAATAGTAATATAAAAATCAAAAATAATTTATACAATTTTAAAAACTCAAAATATACTATCAGTTACTCATAATTTTGATAAAGTCATTATATTAATTTCAAAATCAATAATTTTAAATTATTAACTTGTGTACAGTATACTCTTCATTTTTTAAAATCGTTATGTAATTATTTTATAATCGAAGTAGTTATGAACTAGATTTTGGAGAAAATTAAAATAATCAGTCATTAGATTTATTAGCGATTGCGCCCTCATGTTTCACATTATAGTTATTTTAAACCATAGTATATATGGATAATCTAACAATTTTTTGATATTTTAACACGTTTTAGATATAAATTTTATATATAGTACGTAACCCAAAATTGTCTACGAATTAAACTAAAATACATAGATCCAAAACAAAAAAAACTAAGTTAAGCATAAAATCAAAAGATTTCTTCTTAATGAGAGAGAGCTTGGATCGAACAATCATAATTAAACTTTAAAAAAACAAAGCAAATTTAAACCCAAATATAAAGAAAGAAGATATTAATTACACAAAAATATAATCAAATATAAGCTTACAATATGTATATATTTAAATCAAGATTAACAGAGAAAATATAAAAATACCCTTGGGATTTTTCTAAAATTTCAAGGGTCCAATGCCCCCTAGTCTATTTAATTTTAAGCATGAGGCTAAGGCATTTTAGAACACTTCCAACAGTTCTCTCAAAATCATCATTAACTCTAAATTTAGGCTAAAATAATAAAAAATGAGATAAAAATATCATTTAGCAAATCTCTCAAATTGGGTAGGGCCCACAAAAATATTTACACCTCCCTAAATTTTCTCTCAAATTTACACCTTCCTAAATCTATCTTATCTAACAAATTGAGTTGGGCCAACAAATTTAATAGAATAATTAGTAGAAAATAGGAGAACTGTTGTATACATTTGTAAAATAAGGGATATAAATAGTATAAAGAAACTTTAAGAGCAAATTTAACAGCAAAATTTTGAGAATTCTGCTAGGATTGCTCTAAGCGCATAAGTCTGAGATTAAATCCTCTAGTGTCCTTTTTTTTCTTTTTACTTTTTTCTTTTTTCTTTTTTCTTTTTTCTTTTTTCCATTTATCGTGACTGTTTATCTGTCACTGACTCACTACTATGCGACCGCACTTTGCCCCAAAAAAGTTAGGACCCCAAAAAGGTTTTTTGGATATATAAAAGATTTTATTTTATTTTTTCTTTTTTACGGGATCCATATATTTTAAACCCTTAAAATCATTAAATAGCTGTCTCGACTAATTAATTGGTAGAGTGTGTGAAAATTAAAATTTGGGATCTATATATGATATATCCTTTCACAAATTTTAATTTTTACTTCTGTCATATTGGGTTCCATTTTCACCTGGTTTGGCCCAGAATAAGGGGCCCAGAGGCTCCATTTTTTTTTTCGGATGCGGAATTTTATTTTCCCCTTTTTTTTGGATGAATTGTCTGCATTTAAACTACAAAATTAAAATATATATATATATATATATATATATATATATATATATATATATATATATATATATATATATATATCATTTCCACTAGGCTTGATCCAGTATAGAGGCCCGTTTTTATTTCCCCCAAATATGGTATTTTATTTTTCTCTTTGGGTGGTCTGTCTCTAAACCCAAGAAAAAAAAGGGAAGCATTCTAATAAGTAACAGAACGTTCTTGTCCTCTTTTTTCTAATCTTGGAATAATCTTATCGATCTTCCAATTCTCATCTTGCAAGTTAAATTTTATAAATTTTCAATTATATTTTTATTTTTACTTTTATTAATTTTTGTAGAAAATTTTAGTTGATGGATTTTTTATTTTGATTTATAAAAAAATTATGTTTTTAAATTTTAACTATAAACAGAGGCTCAAGATTAAAAACTGTACAGGACCTACGTTCTTTTAACTCTGCCCTAGCCAAGAATAAATGATCATTTTTAAATCACAACAAATTTATTACAACCAACTATTTGATGATCTCGTGTATGTAGAAAGAAATTGTACGGCGTTTACCTCAATAAACTCATTTGCAAAAAAACGCGGGCTTTCTTTGGTGACTATAGGCTTGTGAACCCATTCATCATAAGCCTCTTCAAGATGGCCAACCTATCATTAGTTCAACACAAACACAAATAATGAAACAAACTACGTAATGATTAAAATGTCATAACTTCGAATTCAACAAACGTATTCTGAATCAAGCTACTTAGACCGTATTGATAAATACTGAGTCGCGAGTAGCTTTAAAAATTCATATTTAAAAGAAAATGTGCTGAGACTCTCTTAATGATCGTTGTCACATATTTTTTGGGACATGCACATACATTTATTAATAAAATGTTTATTTTTTATGCAAAAAAGAAAGTGTACCGGCGGTGGCAGAGGAGGTGAACTAGTGGAGTCGGAGAGTGATAGCGGCGGGAGGAGAATAAACAGGAAGCGGCCGGATATATGATAAGGTCACAACATTTTTTTTTTATTGTGATTTCAGTTTTTTGTGTTTTAAGTTAATCTTGCAATTGTTATATCTATTAGCTGGAATTTGATAATATCCCATTGGAATCTATAATTATTTTAAATTTCAATTCTTAGTAATAATCGTTAATTACGCTTTACTACCTCCGTCCCACAATAAGTGGCCACATGTTTTACTCTTTATCTCACAAAAAGTAAAACAGGTGGCCACTTATAGCGGGACAGATGGAGTATTATATTACAATAATTCTTTAGAGGTGATCTCAAATCACATATATAAATAATTTGATATATATCTAACCTGGAAGGCAAGTGGTTTGTTCAAATCAACCGAAAACGCTTGTCCGACCATCTTCGCGCCTTGCACTTGCAGGAGGATTATGGATACGAAAATAGAAACAAAATAATTAATTCAAAATTATTTCAAAGATAAAATCACAAACTAAATTAAAATTCTTGGTGAGCAATCATGAAGAGAAAAATGAGGGTGAAACAAAATTCAAGATCACAATGTAATATTTATATATATGAGACATACGTCTTGCCTTTTTTTTTAGTGACATGCTATATAAGCTAAGATCAAAAGTACTTGAATTTTAATTAGCCATAGTTTATATGTATGCATGCCTAGTTGCGGCAGCCCTAAATTTTATAGCAATTATAACTTAATTAGACCTTATCCGAAATATTCTAGCCTTCACGTTTTAATATAAGTGGTTGGATCTTATGTTTTAATTAATTTCATGTTACGATATATATATTTTACGTATTCTTATATATTTTTATATATAAATAAAATTTGTGTTACACTGTCTGAAAGATGAAAATCGATAAGATCATCATGCTCGAATTCAGATTCTAACCATATTAAATGAAATATTTATAATTTTGTTGGTTTATTTATTGTGTTTGGATTCAAAATAGTATGAGGTGGAAAAAACACACGCAAACAACTCATACATGTGAAAAATGAAAAACATGTACATTTAATTAATCTATATAGACTATAGATCTCTATATATCTATACACTACTCCTAGTCCTGTAAAGATGGAGTGCTTCTGAAAGTAAAGATGGTGTTTAATTTAGGATTAATTACAAAATAATATATAATCTTTGACATTATTTATAATTTTAACATGATTTTTGAATTGTTGCAATTAAGATCTCATATTTGTATTTGTCGCAAAAAAAATACTCCTAATTTTTTCGATCACCGAAATTTGACGTGACAGTACGTCTTTTATTGAATGACATGAATATATATCGACATGTAAATATGCCACAATGACGTCATTTTAAACAAACACTCAAAAATAAGATTTTTATAAACAAACGACATTGTATTTATTTACTGATCAATTTTATTAGTTTAAAATGTCATTGTTCATATCATGTGGCATATCTACATGTAAGTTTTGAAAAATATTATATAGCCTAGCTTCCATATGTCTATGTGTGTTTATGTGAAATGGCAGTGTATTATGTATATATATTAACTAGTATTGTACCCCGCAATGCAGGGGTAACTCTTTATATAAAAACAATAATATCAACTCAATTATTGTATGAAAAGTAAAATTGATATAAAAATTACACAAAATTTGAAATTCAACAAATTTTTGGAACTTCCTTTTATACAACATTTAAAATAGAACCATTATCGAAATTGTTCTATTTATCTTAACATTGGTTTATTTATTTAGTAATTTGGAAAAAAATACATTAATGATTTCTTATATAGGGGAACACTCATAATTTTTTATAAAAAATTATTAACTATATATTGTATCTATGTATTAATTAACTTCATAAATTAAGAATAAATCAAAATAAATACTTTTGTTAGTTTGCAAAGTATCTACTTTCAAAAACATAATCATTTAGGTATATATTATAGTGTGAAATTAAGATGCAAATTCAGCAAGAATTTAGTTGGACAAAAATAACCATTGGCTTTAACTATTCAAAAATTGAAATAGTTCTCAATTTTGAGCCCCAATAACTATACATAATTAATTGGTATTGACATGCTAATATTAATATAGAGGAGTTGGAAAGGTGCGTCAGCTGCATTGGAGAATTCACTTTCAGGCATTGAATAGAGAGCTTATTGAAAGAGAAATTTCTTTAATTAACTCTTGATGGAAGATGAAAATTGAGCGGGAAAATTTCTTATATCTACTTAATTTGTTTTAATATATAGATATAGACTAGTGTGTAACCCGTCGAAAATCGACGGAGAACCACATTATGCTATAATTTATAAGTATGTAACCGTAAAAGTAATACAATACTCCCTTCGTTCCAATATAAATGGTCTTACAAAAGTGAAGAAATTATAATAAAAAAATACATCAATGAGATTATTTTTTCGAATTATTCTAATTGCTTTATTTACAAGAAAAATCAACAGAAAGTAAATTTTAGTAGGCTCAATTTTAAACATAACACCATTTTCAAGGAATTACTATTTTGTGTATCTTTCCTATAAATTTCAAAATCTTATTGTTAGCTTCTTCTCTCGCAGCAACTGCAGCTATAGTAACATCATCAGCATTCACTTCTGAAAAGTTAAGTAGAAGCATTGTCAGCATTAAATAAATTATGAGTAATATTATTTCAACAAGTTACTATAATGTCTTACAAAAGTGATGAAATTAAAATAAAACACACCAATAAAATTGTTTCTTCGATTTTGTTGTATCTCCTTTAACAAATATTTTTATTTTATCATATTATTTTGCAATATATAAGCATGAGCATTAAAAATAATTTAATATTATTTTAGAGTGATAATATTTCAATAATTGATCAAAAAGAATATTTCTTTGATTTTATTCCACTTTCTTTAGCTGCAAGAAATCAATATAAATCAAACTAACTTTTTTTGTACAAACTAAACATACTTTAAAATATAAAAAAATTAGCTTTGTAGTTACCTCACAAGTTGTCAAAGATTTCATCGTATACGATGTTAACTGTTATGTACGTCTGATCATCTCGTCACAAATTAAAATTTTGAGATCTTTTTCGCTAGTGTACTCATGATGAGATTGCAACGTATTATTAACCATGCTTAGCTTTGATCATCTCATCCCACAAAAATTATTGTAATACTTATGGAAAATTTATTTATTTGGTCAAAATTAATTATTATAAGAAACTATTGCTCTTTTTATATAAGTTCTCCGATTAGTGAAGACTACTAAAAATTTGATGTGGGATCATAATTTCCTTTGTATCTGTTGGGAAAATTATAAGGTTTCGATTTGATACCAAAACCCAACTGATTCTCCAACCGAATAGATGATCGCGCCAACCTAAATAGTGTTTTCCAGCTCGCCTGTTTGAGCCTTAGATGTTCTAGGTTTACAGGTTAAGGAAGCGGAAGACGACGATCGACCGTGTCTACGGCGGGAGTCGGCTAGCGGAAGACGACGGTCGACCCGAGTTTGTGTTTACAGAGTCGGCTAGCAAAAGACAAGACAGGCGTCAACCTTCACCGAGTGATCCGGCGGAGCCTGATCAAGTCAAGAGAATTCGAGCCGGGAGTTCAAAACACGGTGGTCCAGCTGTACAGAACAAAGGAACTATCTCTGAAGACTCCACGTCGAGACAGTCCAGCTCTGAATTCAAAAGCCAGCTCTAAAGGCAGAAGATCCCGGAATCAGAGGAAGTCAACCTACCTCGACCAATGAGGGATCCTAGACTTCAGAACCTAGGATGTGACACAAATGAAGACAGGTGCAGATACGCCCAACGGCAGATCTTGTATTTAAGAAGAGTAGGTAAGATTCAAACGGCTCCTCCAACGGCTAGTCTTGAATCTCTACCTATATAAACCCGTCTTCAACCTCAGGATCAGATACGAAAAACTCTCTACAAGCTTTCATTATCTGAAATCATTATTCTTTCAAAAGCTCTCAAGCAGTTCTACATAGATCAAAGAACACTTTATCTTAAAGTGTTTCTAGTTAAGAAACTGCTTAGTTTTTCGTCTGTTCCCTAGGCCAAACTCTTTGTATATCTTAAGCCTAGATTTTGAACGAGTTCATCATACTCTGAAGTTCTTAATTGTAAGAACTCGTTCATAGTTGGAACCCCATACCCAAACCCAAACCCAGAAAGGTTAGGTAAAGGTACGCTTGCTCGAAGCGCGTAATTCGAGTGGTTAGGTTCTTCAGTACCGTAAGGCGAAGGTGTATAGGCTTGACGGTGCCGCAACTGTTGGAACACAGCTCGGGTTAGAGTTGTGAAGTTGCTTGGTACTTGGAAACCAAGTGGTAGTGGATTACCAGTGAACCTGGTCGTGGACGTAGGAGGTGTTACTCCGAACCACGTAAAAACTCGCGTGCTTCTATCTCTCTCTCTTTACTATTGCTTTATATTCAGCTGTGTGCTAACGCCTTCATATCATTGCATACTTGTTCAAAACTGCACACACAGCTGCTCTCCAAAGACAGCTGTGTCTCTCGAATAGTTGCACAACCTGACTAAGCTGAAAACGATAAGTTAATATTTTCAAACTGAGTTTTTCTAAGTAACTGAGCTAAGTTTTCAAACCACCACTTTCCGCACCGCCAGCTGAGTTGTTTACCCAGCTGACCCTCCCCAGCTGGATCAATAACTGAGCTCTCACTCAACTCCGTTTTAACTTGATAAAAATCTACTTGGTGTATTCACCCCCCCCTCTACACCAAGTACCCAGCTCAGGGACCATCAGTATCTTATAGTTAATTATTTTCTTCATAATTTCCCTTGTATCTTATAGATTATAGTATGATAGACAGACGAAACATAAAAATTTTGTATATACACAGCTAATCCCAATTCAAAACATGCTTAAACTCAAAATTAGTATAGCTAATTATTCCGATATTAAGCCTAGATTTTCAATAAAAATATTATATATATAGTTAAAATTTTATTAAATTCAAATTTGTGATTTTACGTTAGGTTGTGCAAAATCTGCTGTTATTTATATACATCTAAGTGTATGCTAATAATTTATCAACCTAAACAAATTAATATTAGTAACTTCATAATTGGCTAAATTAATCTTTACAATAAAAATAAAATTATTTATTTAGCCAACTAATTAATTGATCAAATTAAATTGATTGTGTGAACAACTACAGGAAGAGAAAATAAAGATTAATCTTGAGAATTTATAAAGGTTCTTCAAGAGTGGAGTCTTATCGGAAATCGATGTGGGGTGGCTAAAATGAAAAACATTGATAAACTTATGTTCCAATACATGTTATTCCAAAATAGATTTCTCTTCTTGATCAATTGACCCATTTTTGCATAAATTTTATTTTGGTCGATTTATATATTCATAGAAACATGTAGGATAAAGCTATAGTCAAGTCTTAATAATTTCATCCAGGAAATTTCCAACGATGAGAGCAGCAAATTAAATTTTCCAACATAAAAATAAAATTATTTATTTAGCCAACTAATTAATTGGCCAAATAAAATTATTTATGCAAAATAATTGCAGGATGAAAAAAATACACATTGATCTTGAGTATTTATAATGGTTCTCCAAAAGTGGAGTCTTATTGAAAATTGATATGGGATATAGAGTTTTATATTAAATATTATAGAACATATGAATTAAAAATACATAAAATGAGGATATAAGATAAATAAGAATAATGAATAGGGAGCGCACCACGTAGGACCTAAAATTAAGGAGAGACCTCGAATACGTAATGGTTTTAATAATATTATGAGTATGTACTTTAAAAATAATTCAGTAATATTTCATAGTTATAATATTTCGATAACACTACAACAAAAAAGGCTTATCACTACACCATTTTTACGACACTAGATGGTATATGCTGGCATAAGGCCTCTAATACGACATTTTAATTTTCAGTACAAAATTATTTGACCCTATGACGACGTTCAAAGTCGTGTGTTGTAATATTGTGTCAATTACGACAAAGTCAAATGCCTCACGCCACAAACATGATAAATATTCAGCTTTCCTTTTAAATTAATTAAAAATAATAAAAAGAAAAAGAAAGCACTCCCTTGTCGTGGAGATAACTGGCGGCAACATTTCTCAATTCCCACCAAAGTTTTTGATTTTTTTTAAATTAAAACAAAATTAGAGAAACTTCCATGCTCTTGCCCTATCCCCATCCTGCGAATACACCGAAGAGAATGCAAAGGTGAAAAACTGACCTAATCCCATTTCCTCACGCTCTCCAAAGACTTATTTCCACTCTAATTTCATTTCGATTGAGTTGGGAATCGGAAAAAATCGAAGGTGAGGTGTTAATGTTGGTGCAGCCCGGCGTCTTAATCGTCCTTGGCAGCCGACCTCGTCCACCGGAATTCTCGGGCAATCTCCTCTACATCACCACCGGTCAAATATTGAGTTTTTATATTCTGAAATTATTTCTTGATTTTACTTTCATATTTCTTTTGAGTTTCAGGTCATGTGTATGCGCCTTGCACTTTATCTTCACTAATTGAGAACTCATAGTTTAGACAACCGATTGTATGAATTTATAGCCGAGGTAAATTCAAGCTTTTCAATTAGTTCTCTATTTTAATTTATAAGATTTTAGTTTGTTAACTATCTATTAAATTTATCTCATTGATTGTATTGCTTTTGTTGATGTGTTTCTACATGCCATTTTGAGGGTTTTTCTTATTGCTCTTATAAATGGTAACTAACAGGGAAAAACCACCGAGTCATTCATAAAGAAAAGCTATCAAATAACTTTGTGGTTTTAATATCAATAAATATTATTCAAAAATGGAACTCTGTTGTGGTAGATGAGTTATGTTCTCTCTGTTGTCACTTGTCTGTGAAGATACATGTCAAAAGATCTCTAGGTGTTTCTTAGTTTATGGAGTCAATAAGTTGTTTCAATATTCTTGGCATTTCTCAAGCATTCCTGCCACTTGATATGATTGAGTGGATTTTATCTAGTTCCTTGAATTTACATTCCTACTACTAAGTTGACTGATTCAGTTTATGGAGTCATGAGATTCATAATTGATGTTTGGTTCTTTTCATATATGTATATCTTTCTAGGTAATGGTCTTCTGGATTATGAATAAATTAGGATCCTACCATTTAACTTGTTATATACTAAAACTTGAACATGTGAAGCACTCATTGACTTGAATTATTAGATAACTCCTGGCTTTTCTGCAGAATATATTCTACATTTTGAGATATAGTAGAAGTGTGAGATGAGTTGAGTTTCTTCAAAAAGTTGTTAGACATATATCATTAGAGGTAGTTATTGGAAACCATATGCTTGTCGAGTTCAATCCTAGTTAACTACGGAAATTTTTATAATGAATTGGAAAATATATATTCATTGTATGGTTATTAATGTTTGGTCTTTACATCTAGGAATTGTCTCTTTGTTTCTTTGCATTATAAATTAACTCATCAATAATCTCTTGCAAATGTATGAATATGTTGGAATTATTCCCCAAGTAAATTGCAGCACAAATGCACAATCTTCTTGCTTTAATTTTCATTCTAAGATGTTTCAGAATCTCCATAACAGAGTATTTCTCGACTGAAAAAATGGTTCATAGAATAATTTTCTGTCATTGTTTTATATCTAACTAATCATGTTACCTTGTATCTATTTACAGATTTGTTGCCTGCTAAGTTTTTCAGTCAACAAGAAAAGAAGATTATTTTATCTAAAGCAATCCTTGCCCCTTTGATAATGCACAGGTTACCTCTTTGATCTTACTCAAGTTGGTCCTTTGTTAAGCCTTGCATATATTTGGCTCAAAGTCTATAGTGTTCCCTCCTATCAGTAAAAATGTGAAGGGTTATTTGACAATTTAGTTCAATTTCACATACCTTGGAGGTAATATTAATCCTCCTGCAAAATCAGTGAAGGGGAGGTTCTCAATTATATTTCTCTTCATAGTTATTCACATAAGTTAATATTTTCTCTTTGTAGGCTTGGGCTTCTTATTTTATGTATGACTTTGTGCATGCGGGTTAGCTCTACAGTAAAGGTAATTCTTCGAATGTGTTGTCATGGAACCATAAACAAAGTAATATATTTTTATGTATGTGGTAAAGCCTTGCTTGATTACTAACAGAATGTTGATAAATATGAAGTTGAGAAGCATTTATCGAAGTGATTGCTTCTCCATGGTGTCGGGTATGCAATATAGTATTACTTCTTTAATGTTTATTTTTACATTTGGAATTCATTCATAGTTCGGTGATTTTTGCGATACATGGATTATAATTAGTTCTTTCAAGTAAGAGAGATTTGGAGAAGACATCTAAGGAAGACGGCCACCACTACTAGAAAAACGGACATACATGACGGCTAAAAACCGTCATGTATGTGTATCCCGAACCGTAAAAAAAGGTGGTGTAATCTATAGTGGGTACTATACATGACGGATAATAATCGTCATCTATACTATTAATTAATGACGGTTTATAAACGTCATCTATACTACAATTTATTGTAATGCATACCCACTTTATAATGACGGTTTTCCTTAAGGACCGTCATGTATCTTGCACATCATAGTTGACATTTGTTTGCAACCGTCATCTATTTTCGAGGCCATATTTTATTTTATTTATTAATTTTTACCTGTTTTATATCCGAATCACCAATAAATTAAATCATATAAAATAACTAATAAATATTGTACACTAGCTAAGTAAAAATTTCATTCATTGATCATCCAAACATCATCCAAATAATACACTATACATAGTCATAAAATAAAAATGTGTTTGAATCTATAAAAACTAATTAAAAGTTACAAAATGCATTATCTCCATACAATTATAAACCTCATAGAACTTTTATGAATCTCCGACTCTGTCTTTCCAGCTACACGTACTTCTAATGTTGCGGCCTCACGTTCAATCGAGTACCTAGTAGAACTTGTAAAGTGAGAAATAATATCAGTTCTATATATATTCAAATTACCGGGATTAAGGCAGAATCACAATAATTGATAGTACGTATACATGATCAGCTAAGTTACCAATACCAGCAGAACAAAATGTGTATTATAGTACATCATTAGATCAGTTCATCAATTCTATCATTATCAATACCAGCAGTATTATTACCACCATAAGAGAGGTTGAAGTAAAATGATATCTTCCTCTAGCCTGTAGTTCAGATGTACATTAATATTGCACCCTAATGTGCTAACTACTTATCAAGTAGAACAAGCTTGCATTATACCTGACTTTTTAATACACCATAAGTATTTCCAGATATCATGGTATAGTCACTTTTCTCCAGTATCTGTCCAAAAAAAATCAAGAAAGAGTACAGTTCGTTTCCATAACAGAGTCAAATCTCTTCAGGAACATGTCAAAATGGGTTGAGTTTGTTAAATTCGTTTAAGCTTCTATTAATGTGACTGAGGTGTGAGCCTAACTACAAGTTACCGACATAACAGATAATTCTAATATGGTGAAAGTTAATTATTTGAACAACTGATTTCTATGTTATGGGATTATAGAGATCAAGAAACTAAAGAGGGAACCCTATAAGTTGCTTTCAGCTAAAGAGGCGAGGAGAAGGTTTTGTGTCTATGCAAGAAGATTTATGTTTACAGCAATTTGAATACTCTCTACCTGACTACGAGGCAACATCTTTGAGGAATAAGAAAAAATAAAAGCTCAAGAGAATAACTCGCATAGGAATTAAATCAACTCAATTGAAAGACAAGCCATTAACCAAAGAACAATTAATCAATGCTTATCAAATATATGAGCGGGTTAGTAAAACAAGTGAATAAACTATACCTGTTAATAAAGCAAGTGAATTGAGTTAATGGTTGCTTTAAAAATTGATGATAAAATGAAGAATGGCAACTCTGATTCTTGGCCAAGACTCCGACTAAATCTCCCTGTAAATTAAAAATGGTAAATGAACCTTAATTAATTAGAGAATATTTATGCCAGACAAAATAACAAGATACTCAAATGTCAGAACCAAGGGGAATTACCTTTGCTATCTTTAGAAGTCATCACTAAAACCACCAAAGCGACCCGACCCAGAACTCCTCCCAGATCCACTGGAATCACTGTTCCGAACAGGGCCACCTAGGCCACCAAAACCATATGAGCGGTTAGAGCCACCCATGTTCCAAAAACCACCTGACCGGCTAGAACCAAAACCGCTGGAACGACCTGAACCCTGTCCCCCAAATCCACCACCTGAGCCATAACACCACCTCCTGAACCTCCATATACACCAGAAGAACCAGAATATCCACCAGAACGACCACCCCTAGAATCTCCAAAACCACCAGAACGCCCAAAATCAGAATCACCAAATCGTCCACCTCCCTTGTTTCCACAATAACCACCCTAATCCATGGAACTATACATCCTCAAAGCATCATCTCTAATAGCTATCTTCGGGAGCTAAAACCAGGAAAGTTTAAATCAATTTAGCTAAAGATATCTGTAGAACATGAAAGCTTGACAGAATATGCAGCAGGGAAGTCATATACTTATACTGAACTACAATTCTTTTATCTGGACTTGGTTATATGATACAATCTCCCTATGTGGCAAAGATAAGAACAAACTAGAACGCAAAGCTTTTCATGAACTTCACGATATCATATCTTCCTTCGAAGACATATTGAAAAGTCAAGCCATTAACCAAAGAACAATTAATCAATGCTTATCAAATATATGAGCGAGTTAGTAAAGCAAGTAACTAAACTATACCTGTTAATAAAGCAAGTGAACTAAGTTATCTGTTGCTTTTAAAATTGATGATAAGATGAAGACTTCCTGCAAATCTAGGCCAAGACTTCCACTAAATCTCCCTGCAAATTAAAAACGGTAAATTAACCTTAATTAATTAGAGAATGTTTATGCCAGACAAAATGACGAAATCCTAAAATGTCAAGAGTTAACCCCATTGAAAGCATGAGGACATATGACTATTTCTAAAATAACCTGCAATATATCAACAAATGTGAACATTTTTGTTGAAATAAGTTCTCCTTCTGAAGATGCACAAAAGGTTTATAACTAATAAATCTGAGAATGGATCTAAATCTGAGAATGGATCAAAAGTCGTAGCAGGAGAAAATAAGAATATGAAATAGAATAAAAGGTATGTAGAATATGGAACATTGATGTTGTATAACTTATCAAGAAATAAATATATAGTATTGCAGATACCTTGAAGTATCATCAGCACTGTGTAGGTCTTGATTCATCTGAGTAATAAAGCAAACGTTATCCACACAAAAATAACCCTATAATGGCCGACAAGTTCAACATACCACATCATAGAAAAGAAATATAATAGAAAGTAGACAAATAAATAATAGAAAGAAATACATATAATCGAATCGTCGAGTCTTGTTGAGGCTATGTCGTGAGTTCGGGTTCAGGCTGAGTTGAAAGTGAGATAGGTGGCAACGGAGGTGGCTTCCCCGGGCTGTTGACCGTCTGCTGAGAGAAGATTGGTGAGGCTGAACGGCGGCGGCTTCTTGTAGCTGCTGGCCGTGGTTGGAGATTAAGGAGAGAGGGGATGAGCCTCATTGAGGTTGTTTTAGGTCGCTTGAATTAGGAGATAACTGAGGAAGACGACGTCGACAGCAGTGGTGTCTTTGCCGGAAAATAAGAGAGAGAAAGAGGAGAATCAGGGATTGAGGGTTTTGTATAAACCAGACAAAAAGAGAAAAAAAAATAAGAGGAGCAAGAGAGAGACTTACGCGACGGCGACAAAGATCTTCAGGTTGCTGAGCGGCGGCAGGTGACTCGACCGTGAAGGAATGCGAAGGAGGCACCGTGGTGGCGGCACCGATAGCCGTTCGGTGCTGGTGGTGACACAACGGCGAATCTTCGTCGGATTCGATAAGAGAAAACGAGATTAGGAATTCTAAGTTTAGGTTTGATGTTTGATTTGAGATAGATGGGGAGATGAACGAGAATTCAAAGATTTGAGATAGATTTGTAATGAAGGCGGAGAGTGATAAAATTTTGTGGAAAGGGTTTGACGGGAAATGAATTTGGGAGAAGAATAAGATTGAGATTTTAATTTTTATTTAATAGTATAAAAATTCTGCATTTTAGACTACATTTATACATGACGGTTAGTGCAATATGGTCATCTATATATATAATAATATATGACGGAGTGATGAGTACCGTCATCCATACTTATTGAGGCACGCGCAAAGATGACGATTTTTTTTTGAAACTGTAATGTAAAGCAAAAAGACGCACATAGATGACGGTCCGTAAATCAAACTGTCATTTATGCAGTGTCATGTATTCTTATTTTTCTAGTAGTGCACTCACAGTTGGAAGAATACCACAACTACTCTTTAGTACTTTTGGTAGCATGATAGTTGTTTGTATTGTGATTTAGCTATCAGATGATTTGTTAGGTTAGTGCGCTTCTCCAAAAGCTGATAAGATCATGGATTTTAACTTTTTTTTCTTGATCAATCTTTATTGATATGATTCTGTATTTAAATTTCTGTTCATATATGAAATAAATGAAATATTTCATTTTCATTGGATGTCTTTTGGTTATTTATTTTCTTTATTCCAATTTACCAAAATCATTAACAGTAAAAAAATTGTAGAATAAAAGCTTAAAATTTAAATTTTAACATATCTAGAAATAATTTTCAAATGCATTAAAATTTATTAAATAATGTTTATTGGAGAATTAAAGAATACACGCTACAGTATTTAAGGCATCTAGACACGTCATAATAACTCCAGGTCACGGATATCAAATATTCACCTAAAACGACAGTCATTAGTGTCTTTATATGTAAATAGGCTTTTTGCAACACTGGCATGTGCGACATTAAAAATCACCGTAGGGAAATGTCTTATGTTGTTATAGGCCATTTATTGCTGCATTTTTTAGTGTCTTTAAAAGCAAATTTTGCTGTAGTATAATCAATCTAGGGGTGCGAAGACGGCGGCGGAGGAGATGCGAAGACGGCGGAGGTGCGAAGAAGGAATGAGATTGTGCGAAGACGGCGATTATGTTTCTATTTAGGGGTATTTTTGTAAGAGTGGCCAGTATTTATATAATATTAACTTAGTGCTAATATTTTATTTTTATTAACTTAAGTGGCTATTATAATATTTCACTCTATTATTTTTTGCAACTTTCTAAAAGTTAATGTTAATAATAACAAAATAATTGTGGATAATATATTGATAATTTGCTCCAAAAATTATTCTTTTAAAAAGGTACTATTATATTGACAAAACGAAATAAAACAAATTAAATAATTTAATAAATCGACCGAACCCATCATGAGAAATGCCTTTTTAAAGGGTGTTTGGCTGAGTTTATAAGCTCTTACAAAATGTTTTGGCAAAAAAAGTTCTTAGGGAAGCTTCCCAAGAAAAAAAAAAATTCCTCAACCCCAATTTTTTTTTTTAATCTAATAAGCAACACTAAAATTACAAAAATACTCTTATGTTCATAAATTATCTTCGTAAAATAATTTTATTTTAAAATTTTTTTTGAACGAAATTTATTTTAAAATTAAAATCTGATTTTAGTTCTTAAAATCTTATTCTCTCTCTCTCTCGGACACACACACTTTCTGGGGGATTATTACTTTCAGTTCGCCGAAGAAGAGTTTGCTCCATCCACCTCGCCGGAGAGTGAGATCGGAGCAGCTGCACAATCGCGGTGCGGTGGCGGTGAATGGCTGCGACGGGCATGAGTTGGTCAGACAGCCGCGGAGGTATGGGGCCAGGCGGTGGACGACGAACGCAAAGAGAAGAAAACCTCCTTTCCCAGATCTGATTTCGTGCCCTTTTTTCTTCCCTTATTTTTTTATCCTAGATCTGGTAATTATGATGTTGGGAGTCGTGTGGTTCGCGATGAAACAGAGGCGGTGGCAATGCACATGAACAACTTCATTGCTGCCATTGTTGAGTTTATGACTCAAACTTTGGCTAGAGGGAGAGAAGGTTTGGGGAGAATGGAGAGAGAGCCGAGTGCAGAGATGAGAGAGAAAGAGGGAAGAGAGTGGAGAGCAGAGAGTAGAGAGAGAAAGTGTGGAGAGAGTGAGAGGGAGAGAGAACGAGAGAGAAGAGAGAGAGTGTGTATGTGGAGAGAGAGATTGAAAATATCCAAACACTTTGACGAATAAGTTATTCAAATTTAATACTCCCTCCGTTTTTTTTTAAGTGTCCTATTGAGAAAAAATTCTTGTCCCTTTTTAAGTGTTCTATTGCGGAATTTGAGATTAAAATAATGACAAAACTCCTATTTTACTCTTAAAAAAGTTATTGGAAAATGTAATTATTAGACTTTGAAAATAATAAATAATGGGTATAAAAGTAATATCTCATGCTTCCTTGATTTTTGTAATTTTTCTCAATAGGACACTTAAAAAAACAGAGGGAGTAACTTATAAGCTCTTTGAAGTGTTTAAAAGCTCTTAAAGCTTATAAGCTCTTTAAAATAAGTTTAGTCAAACATCCTCTTAATCTACAAATTTATCATGAGATTATTCGGTCTTAGGCAGATGCATAAAACCATGGGCCAAGAAATAGCTTGTTACAAATTCTTTTGTGGTTTTAATGATTTTGTAATCCTCACTCCATATGCATTATTGCATACTTTTTTGGAATAATGAAAAAAATAAAAAAACACGAGGAAAAAAAGGAAGAATAACATTTGTATAATTCTGTCAGTATAAATAAAAGGGCAAATTGTATTTAAATTTCCAATTTTTTTTAAAATTTTGATTTATTTTCTCACTGTTTAATTTTTCGTCTAAAATCTCCACCTTTCAATTTGTCTGATTTTTCTCTCCAAAATAATTTGAAAAAAAAAGTCGAAGATGACATGTCTAATTTACATTGACGTGACATTTAAAACAATATCTTCTTGACTAAAACGACGTCGTTTTGATTTAGAGAATTAAAAAATAAAATAAATTAAATTACATATCAACAATTAACTCCACATCATCATCTCCTTCCCCTCTCCCACTCTCTCACACAAAAATCATCTCCACCGCTGCTCTAGATCCACAACCACTGCATAATCTCCATAGCCGCATCTCCGACCGCCGTCGTGACCTCCGCCCAGCATCACCGCCGGCATTCTCTCTCACCATCGCTCCAGACCCACCACCACCGCACCCCATCCCAGCCGCGCCCACCATCGCGGTTCACTACACTGACCGCCATCTCCATCTCCGCCCGGTGCCTTCGTGCCCACCATCTCTACCGTCGTGGAACCTCTGGTAACAACTCCACCGACGTGACCTCTGCCACCATTATGTTATCTGTCGCGTTTCAATCGACCTTCCATCGGAGTTTCAGCCGGTGCCGTTGTCGTTTCTGTCCACAGCCGCACCACCTCTTATTTAGCAATGGATTGATGTGAAATGGTTGTGAGCGAGATGAGAGAGAGCATCAATAGCATTTTGTTTCTTTTATTTTTTTGCAGAGGATGAGGTTTGTTGTTTTAAATCTTTTCTTCTGATTATTTTCTTATAGATGGTAGGCGGCGTCACGACGAGTGCAACGGAGATGCTGATTCATTAATTATTGATATGTAATTTAATTTTTTTTATTTTTTAATTGTTAAAATCAAAACGACGTCGTTTTAGTCAAAATTATATCGTTTTGAATGCCACGTCAATGTGAATTGGTCATGTCATCTTCGATTTTTTTCCCAAATTATTTTCGAGAGAAAAATCAGACAAATTGAAAGGTGGAGATTTTAGGCGAAAAATTAAAATGTGAGAAAATAAATCAAAATTTCAAAAAAGGTCGGAAAATTTAAATGTAATTTACCCTAAATAAAAGTTACCTGGTCTCGTTTGGAGTCGTCGGAATTTACTCTTTATAAATTTCTTCAAAAATTATGTAATTGTAGTTGATCATTATTCGTAAATTTGTCATTACACGATATACACCAATACATCCAACATGCTCAATATATAAATAGAGTCTTCGTGCCTCAAATGTAACATGCACGTATGTTACAAAATATTTATGGGTTAAATTTTTGAGGGACAATTTATATTAGTCATTTACAGTAAAACAAAATACTAGCTACTAATTTAAAAATATATAAATACTAGCCACTCTTATGAAAATACCCTTTTTCCGATTCATGCCATTCACACCATCACCGTCCTAACCTTTCCATTCGCACCGTTCGCTCCACTAGCTCCGTTCACACCACTTACTCCGTTCGCATAACCTCCATTCGCACTGTTCGCTCTACTCGCTCCGTTCGCTCCACTCGCTCCGTTCGCTCCACTCGCTCCGTTCGCTCCTCTCGCTCCACGGCATGCAATAGAAAACGGAAGGCGCGAATAGAGCGAGTAGATCTTATTCGCGCCATTTGCGCCTTTCATGATTGAACGAACAATGCATGCAAATACGTTCGCTCCATGTTCGCGTTGTGGGTCAATTTAAGGGGTAAACTAGTCTTATCACACAAATAGTGGCTATAATTTATATAATATTAAGTTAATGACTATTATTTTGTTTTTATTAAGTGGTTATTTTACATAAATTCCCTAAATTTTTTGTAACAAACAATAGGGATAATTATATTATTTAGCATCAATTGCTACCACTTAGAGCATCTCCAATGGTGCTGAATAATAAAAAAAATCGTTATTTCGGAACAGAATTCCATCTCCAACGGAGTTGTATAATCCTGCTCTATTTTGGAGTTTTGAATAATTTGCAATAAGTTTAGAGCCGCGCTGTTTATTGCTCTCTACTATTTTTTTTTCTGAACATAAAAAATTGTGTTTTTTTTACACACAAAATTATAAAGTTATATTGAAATATAAAATCACACCAACAATAACATAAAATTGCTTAAAACAAACACAACTACATAAAGTACAAGATAAATTATAAGATATTAAAACAAACACAATTACACAATAAAAACATAAAAATAAAGTCGATACATTTATATTTTGTAATAATGTAGGGCGAATATTCTTTTTCCTCAAATGAAATCTTTTATTGCCTAATTGTATTTTATCTTCTATTACATATGTTGGATTTACGACATGTGATAATTTTATAATATAAGCATGATGAGTATGGTTTATTCCACTCAATTAGAATATATATTTATTATAAAATCACCACATGTCATAAATCTAACTGATGCAGTAGAAGATGAAACACAAAATACAATAGAAGATTCAAATTGTTTTTCCTACTCATTTGAGAAGCTTTAATGAGGTAATTGGGTTTGTAGTTTTTTGCTACCTATTTTCTATCTTTTGAAGTACTTCATTTGTCCCATTAAACTTATCTTCCTTTTTAAGTACATGTCTTGAACTTGTCTTGTTTCCATATAAGAAAATAATTAACTCTTCAAAAGCAGTGTGGACATATTCATTTTCTAATTTTTTTGCTCTTCTCCTTCATACCCGTACCGAATAGTAACAAGACATGTTCAATGGAAGGGAGGAGTAACATTCAATGGTCAAATCCGATATTATAGGAAATACAAGCCTCAAAACACCGATCTTACGGTAGGTTCGATCCTGAAACCATATACAATGAATCCTCATGAAATTTTCAGCCATCTTTTTCTTCACGCCAATCTTATCATCAATTTTTATTTAATTTATTATTTGTTTATTTTTGTTTCTTATCATCAGTTATCAGCACCATTTTATATCTCAACTCTCCGTCTCTCTTCCGGCCCAAACCCACTCCTCTAGCTCTTTTCTTTACTGCATCATCGACTCATCGCCGATGAGTATTAATCAACCACCGCCACCACCGTGGGCGGAGCCAGGGGTTCCAGTGGGGGCCTAGAGCCATTTTAAGAAAAATATTAATATTTTTAATTTTATTAATTATTATTAAAAAATAATACTAATATGTTATAAATAATTTATTAGTGTATTCCATTTTTTTTGTATTATTTCCTTTATAAATAATTAACCAACTGTTTAAAATAAATTTTAGTGGAAATTTAGTATTATTACTTGTTATTTTAATTTTTTAAATGAAAGAGGTAAAATTGAATTTATGGTTAACTGTAAATACTAACTTAAGTTTAAACTTGTTCATTATTAAATTATTGTTTCTTAAATAAATGGAAACATTTTAATTTCTTATATTTAATTTCTTTTTATACAGCATTAAGTTGAACTTTATAATAAGTAAAATATTATAGGGACCATTAAAGCATCTCTAAAGAGAACTCTTCTATTGCGCTGAGCACAATAATAGTGCTCAAAGTATCTCCAACGACCTCCGTTAAACCTGCTCTATTTTCATATTTGAACAGTGATTACCGCAATATTGTTTGCTGCTGTATTGCTATTTATTTATTTTTATTTTGCTATATATATTTTTTGTTAAATCTTGTTATGTTTCTCTTAAAATTATACCAACAACAAAATTACATAAAATAAATATTTAAACATATAAACCTAGCACAAGTACTTAAAATAAACATTAAAACATTAAATCCCAGTACAATTACTTAATACGATAAATGAACTAGCTCGATACTTTTTTTTTCCCTTATAATAAGAAAGACTACATCCGATTCTTCCATCATCTCGATTTATCCTTTGTTTAATATAATCTGATTTTGAATCACTAATTTAATGGATTTAAAACTTTAGTATTTGTTAATTGAGATAAAAATTACCAATATTAAAATTTAACAACAAAAAAAGAATATTAACAATTATGAAATTATTCTGTATTTTTGTGTAAACTCGTGTAGATTACTATTTTTGCTATATTTTTGTGATGGATCTACTGTATTTTTGAATAAACTGTTTGAGTTGGTCTTAGCATTTAACTTAGTTGATATCCTTTGTAAAAGTGAGAGACTCATATACGAATCTCAATCCTCTATCCTTGACTCAATAAAACTTAAATATTATAAGGTAATTTAATTATATTTTTTTATTTTAATGCTAAATTACAATTATGTTAGAATACAACAACTTTATCAAAGTTGTAATTAACGTATACTCCTTCCGTCCCCATAAGTGTGGTGTATATTTGATTATACGTGAGGTATAAAATATTAGTTGAATCACACTAACTTGGGATGGAGGGAGTATTTATTTTTGAATTGATATATATATATGTATAATTATTAGTTGGGCACTGAACACAAAAATCATGGCTGATTCATCTTTATTGAATCATTTTCTCCCAATTTAAAATAAGTGAGTGATGAGTTTTAAATATGTTTTTGTTGAAGAATCATAGATTAATCAAGAAACTGAAAAAAGAATTCTCATCTTTTTCAGTTATGGGGTGACCGGTTGAGAATTGAGAGGGGGATTAATGTTTTTGGTTGTGTAAATATCAATCAACTTGACATGTGTCAAGTATCTATTGCATCCTATGACATATGGCGGAGGATGAAAAGGGCATGCAGTGTACATAGTTCCAGCATCGAACCTACCCCGATCTTACACCCAGCGTATTTAAGCACCGCCACTCTCTCTCCTCCACTCTCTCTTATCCAATCCCCAACCGCGAAACACTGCAAAGAAATTCCTCCCATTCGCCAATCCGAACAAAGATCTATCCATTTCCACGCCCTCGGAAATTAGAACACTCTAATTCGGCCAAAAAACTCGAAATTCACAAAAGATATTAAAACGGGAGGAAAAAAATGAGAGAGATTCTGCACATTCAAGGTGGCCAATGCGGCAATCAGATTGGCTCCAAATTTTGGGAGGTGATCTGCGATGAGCACGGAATCGACCACACCGGAAAATATAGCGGCGACTCCGACCTTCAGCTCGAGAGGATCAACGTCTACTACAATGAGGCGAGCGGCGGGAGGTATGTCCCACGCGCCGTCCTCATGGACCTGGAGCCGGGGACGATGGACTCGGTCAGATCCGGACCGTTCGGGCAGATATTTCGGCCGGACAACTTCGTGTTCGGTCAGTCTGGCGCGGGGAATAATTGGGCGAAGGGTCATTACACGGAGGGCGCGGAATTGATCGATTCTGTGCTCGATGTTGTTCGTAAGGAAGCGGAAAATTGTAATTGCTTGCAAGGTTGATTTCGTTCTTTGTTTAGATTGATCTTTTTTTGTCGTTGTGTTGGATCTGTGATTGGATAAAGATATATGGTGCGATTTTTGTGTGGTTTGATTGAATTTTGTGATTATTTTAAATTCAAGGAGGCAGTTTTGGTTTGAGTTCTGGTTTGAGTTCTGTTCTTTAGTATTCCACATTGTGTATTTTATTATGTGATGTAGGGTTGATTACATGTTTAGCGATCTGATTATACTATGATTCACTGCTAATTATTTGTTTGAGCTAATCTTTTTTCATTTTCTTTTAAATTTTTGAGATAATTATCCGATTATATTGTGTGAACTTACAATATCTCGATCTAGGATGTCTTGGTAGAGTTTATGTGAGCTTATTAATATGCTAAAACTGATTCTTGTGTTCGTAATTGTAGGTTTTGTAAGTTAGAGTTTTCTCAACATCCCGATCTCTGCTGCTAAACTTGGATGGCATATTATCTCAACCTCGACCTATGAGATGCTAGTAGGATTCGTGTGAACTTGATGTGCTGTAATTGTTCCTTATGTTCGTAATCTAACTCAGTTTCTAAACACTATGATCCCAAGTTGTGGTTTTGCATCATATAATAGCCCTGTGCATGTGTCTTTGATCTTGAATGATTATGGACGAACCATCTTTAGCTAGCGAATCGAATTAATGCAATGTGGATTGTTGTTGGATCATATATATATATATATTTATTTTTTTGGAGTAATGCCTTTCTTCCACTGGGTTTTGATTATTTTGCATACTTTTTATCATTAGGATTTCAAGTATGTCACTCATTGGGCGGAGGAACTGGATCTGGTATGGGCACCCTTCTCATTTCCAAGATCAGGGAGGAGTATCCTGACCGTATGATGTTGACATTTTCGGTCTTTCCTTCTCCAAAGGTATCTGACACTGTTGTTGAGCCATACAATGCTACTTTGTCTGTGCATCAACTAGTTGAGAATGCAGATGAGTGTATGGTTCTTGATAACGAAGCTCTATATGATATTTGCTTCCGTACCCTCAAACTTTCCACTCCTACATGTAAGTACTATTGATTTTACATTTGTGGGGATCTTTGAACAGGGTGTGGGCAGGGGATACTGATGCCTTTGATTCTTGCTGTTGTATCTCAGTTGGTGATCTCAACCACTTGATCTCCGCCACCATGAGTGGTGTCACGTGCTGTCTCCGTTTCCCTGGCCAGCTCAACTCTGACCTAAGGAAACTCGCGGTTAATCTCATCCCATTCCCACGGCTTCATTTCTTCATGGTCGGATTTGCACCCTTAACCTCAAGGGGATCACAGCAGTACCGGGCTCTCACAGTACCCGAGTTGACCCAGCAGATGTGGGATGCCAAGAACATGATGTGTGCTGCAGATCCACGCCATGGTCGCTATTTAACTGCCTCAGCCATGTTTCGTGGCAAAATGAGCACGAAAGAAGTTGATGAACAGATGATCAATGTCCAGAATAAAAACTCCTCCTACTTTGTCGAATGGATTCCTAACAACGTCAAATCTAGTGTTTGTGACATTCCTCCAAAGGGTCTGAAAATGGCGTCTACTTTCATTGGAAACTCAACTTCGATCCAAGAGATGTTCAGGCGCGTGAGTGAGCAGTTCACAGCCATGTTTAGACGTAAAGCTTTCTTGCATTGGTACACTGGGGAAGGAATGGACGAGATGGAGTTCACTGAGGCGGAGAGTAACATGAATGATCTTGTGGCCGAGTATCAGCAGTACCAGGACGCAACAGCTGATGAGGAATACGAGGACGAAGAAGAGGAGGTAGGTGCCTGAAATGTTTCTTGATTCTTCATGATTTTTTTCCACAGTGTGTGTTAATTATTTTTCTGTGGGTGATTATTGTTTCTTATAATTGAGGTAGTTCTCTCAAAAGAATAAAAAAATAATTGAGTTAGTTTTAGAGGATGGTATATAGTTAATGTGGATGGTAAGATTGTGGTTCGTTTGTTTGTAGCTTGTTAGAGGTTAATGTGGATGGTATAGTTTTTTTTTCATTCCTTTTTTTTTTTTTTTTTGTAGTCTGCAAATATTAGGATTTATTATATTATCTAGTTTGGTGGTTATTTCTTGAAATTTGATTAATGCTTCTTTGAGGTCCTAATAGTTAAGTGATTTTAGCTTATCATAAAAGTTTTAAATTCAATGTGCATGTGTTAGCCTAGTGGTAGAGTGGTTAATGTTCGGGCCAAAGGTCATGGGTTCAAGTCCACCGTCACACATCCTTTAAAATTTCTTGTTATGTTTGTTCAAAAAAAAAAAAAGTTTGAAATTCGAATTTTACGTCTTTTAGGAATCCATCAAATGGATTATGAATTATTCTCTAAATTAATATATGATGTTAAAGTAGTCTTGCAATTAATTGGTTGCAAAGGAATAAAAATGCATATCCATCCATCAAAGCCTAATCTTTCGATTATTACAACCTTTTGATTATGACAAGTTTGATCATCAAACAATTGACTTTGGAGAAATCAACGAAACAATGATTTCAATAAAAAGGGGTTTGACTCCTCTCATCTCCAAAACTTTAAAAAAAAGTTTTTATTTGTTGATAAATAATTATTTTAGAAAATCAATTTCAACTAGGAGATATAGCTCATATGGTAAAACAATTGAATCTTGTCTTTAATAGAAAGGGGTTCGAATCTCCCTTATCTTTTAAAAAAGGTTTTTTGTTTTGTTTTGTTTTTTTTTTCTGGGTTGATGCTCCATTAGTTGAATAAATATTTTAGAGAATTGTTTTCAACAAGGAGATGTAGCTCATATGGTAAAGCAATTGAATATTGTCTTCAATTGAAAGGGGTTCAATTCCCCTCATCTCCATAGCTTTTTAAACAAGTTTTTTTTTTTGGTTGATAATCTATTAGTTAAATAAATATTTTAGAGAATTGTTTACAACATGGAGATGTAGCTCATATGCTAAAGCAATTGAATCTTATCTTCAATCGAAAAGGGTTCGACTCCACTCATCTCCATTACTTTTTAATTTTTATTTTTTTTACCGTGCCGAATAGTAATTAGAGGCCAAGATGGATGGAAGGAGTAGAATTGTTTCAAATAACAACTCTAAATGCAATAAATGAAGTTTGCAGGAAATTGCATACAAGTGAGGTTTGCCCAGATATTTAAGGCATACGTGATCAGTCATGAATATAAGGATTCCTCGTTAAACAAGAAGAAAAAAATAATCACCAACAACTTATAGCATTATCTAAAACTTAGATTGTATTAAATTAACGGTATCAGTATCTGTTTGGAATGACTTTGCAAGAACATCATTGGCAATAGCTGGCTTTGATCCGAAAACAGCGTTTGCAACACTAATAACTCCTGGATTTTGACTGCTTAGGGCAACAATGGCAACGGCGCTAACATTCCCAGTGTTTCTCTGGTAGTGGACAAGATTTATAGGAAACACAAATACATCCCCTTTCTGAAGTACTTTTGTAATGAGACGGTTGTCGGGGTTGGAGGTCACAAACCCTACTTCTAGGGTTCCCTCGAGCAAAGTCAGAATCTCAGTTGCTCGAGGGTGCGTGTGAGGAGGGTTGATTCCCCACGGGGCGAAATCTATGCGGGCCATAGAAATCCCAAGTGTGTTGAGCCCTAGAATTTGAGCCACATTCGCAGGAGTCACCTTCGATCCAACAGGATTTGAGGTATTTCCACGAATGTGGAGCCCGCTCATGTAGAAATCATTTGCTACTACAGTTGTTGGATCTTTACAAGCAAACCCATTAACAAATACTGCAAATTAAATTAAAACACTAGATTAAAAAAACAAATGAATAAAGAATTAATATACGAATTGAAGCTCAATTTGTCGATGATAATAATATATATAATATATATTTTTCGTACCTCCGGCGGTGGGATCAGCAACACAGAAATCCTGAAGAGGGCTTGAATCAGATGCTGAAGCAGATGAAAAGATTGCAATGAGGAATCCAAGAACAACAAAATTGGAGGCCATGTTTTTTTCTTTTCTTACAAAGTTGATTTAAATTTTCCTTTTTTGAGGTGGGAAATATGAGGATGGACACTGGCTTTTATAGGAGTTTCGTATAATGTATTCTTAGACGAGTGAGATGAGAATATTCAAATAAGAAATCCTACGAACTTCGAAAAAAACAAGGAAACAAATATGGATATGCACAGCTTCGACATTTTTTATGATAGACCCTATTGACTTCGTCAAAGAAAATTACTTGCATATACCTACATGCATCGTAGTTCATATCGTCCGTCCCAATATTGATGTATCTCATTCGTAATTCATTTTAAAATTCAATTATTTAATAATATTTATTATAAAATTATTGATTGTTATAATATAAAAATTTTAAGCTTTAAAAAATTATATACAGTGATTTTGGAATAATCAATTCTAATAATTAATTCTTAATTAAAAAAATTGAAATTAAATACTAAAAAATAATAATTATACTAGTTCAGAGTATGTAGCATTTTTTTAATATTTTTTTAATGCTTCATCTTCGAAAAAATCAAGCTTACGCCGTCTGTTGATATTGGATTATAAGTTCAATTTTTAATTTTAAAATAAGTATATTATGCATGCCGCCATCAAAGATTCTAATATTATTTTACCTTTTCAACACGCTCGATCATCAAAATGAAAGACGGCAAAAGTCAGCAATTAATTATCTCAATTTTCAGCTCTATAAATCCTGTTCACAGAGAAAGATCGTTTCTCATCTCGACCAAAAACATCTAAATTCAAACAAATTCGAAAAAAAAAATGGCATCCAATTTACTTTTCTTGTCTGTTTTTGTTGCAGTTTGTTCGGTTTCTTTAGCATCTGATTCAAGCCCTCTTCAAGATTTCTGCGTTGCTGATCCCAGTGGCCTCGGTATGAGAACATTTACCATATATATATAATCGTCGACTAATTCAGAATTTCTTTATCCTTTATTCATATATATCGTGTTTTAATCTCGTATTTTTGCAGTATTGATCAATGGAATCACATGCAAGGATCCAAAGCTTGTACAAGCAAACGACTTCTACTTGAGTGGGCTCCACATTCTTGGGAACACCTCGAACCCTGTCGGGTCGAAGGTGACTCCCGCAAATGTGGCTCAAATTCCGGGGCTCAACACACTTGGGATTTCTATGGCCCGCGTAGATTTCGCCCCGTGGGGAATCAACCCTCCCCACACTCACCCTCGAGCAACTGAGATTTTGACAGTGCTCGAGGGAACCCTAGAAGTGGGGTTCGTGACCTCCAACCCCGACAACCGTCTCATTACAAAAGTACTACAGAAAGGCGATGTCTTCGTGTTTCCTATAAATCTTGTTCATTATCAGAGAAACATTGGAAATGGCAATGCTGTTGGAATTGCAGCTCTCAGCAGTCAAAATCCAGGAGTTATTACCGTTGCAAACGCTGTTTTTGGATCGAAGCCTGCAATTGCTAATGATCTTCTTGCAAAGTCTTTTCAGACAGATACCAAGACTATTGACTGGATACAATCCAAGTTCTAGACAACCAGCTTCGGCTTCAACAAATTCTTCGTTTTTTTTTTTTTTTTGTGGTTTTAATTGAAAATATTTGTTTGGAATATTTAGCAATTTTTCATTATTTGAATCTTTTGATTGACTACCTGATTGTTTCTGAATACTTGCTGTAAGTGTGAAATCTTCGTTGGCTGCTTAATTATGTTTTGTTTCATTAATACATGACAATTATGTTTGTGTATTGTTCTTACAATCATATATACATTATATTTTTAAATAAAGTGTAATTTTAGAAATAATGTCAACCTCCAATTTATGTCTATTACAACAAAAGAAAAAATTGGATTTAAAGAATCATATGCTAAGAAAACAATAAATGAGGGTATCATGACATCTTTACAAGTTTTAAGAAGTAAACTTTCCTTTATGTTCGATCGACACAGATAGAAAAAGGGGTGGGCTCTGGTGCGGTGGACCGCATTGTATGGCTGGTGCTATCCATCGTATTTTTTTATTTTTATTAATAAATATATAATTATAATTAGAGATTAATCTATACCTATTATAAAAGAGCGGATTCTTACAAAATTGGTTTACCTAATATATCCCTATTATATCTCTATTTTAAGGGCTATAGTGTAATTTAATTATTACTCATAAACCAAATAATTATTTTGTAAATTATAATTATTTTAAAATTTTGTTTCTCTATTAATAAAGGAGTCTTTTGAATCCTAGAGACGTACATCCATATATATCCGAGATTTGATTTTTGGAGAAGAGAAGAAATAAAACGTTGACAATTTTTTCTATTGATTCATATTAATCAATATTATGTTGAGATTAAGATTTGATCATTACTCATTAGCTGATTTAGATATATATAAACCAAGTCGAAAGAATTATTGGAGTTTTGACTCATGTTTATTTGTATAAGTACAAATCAAAATTACTAACTCAGTAACATCTATCTTCAATATCAAAGACTCATTTTTTTTTTGGTAAATAGAAGATTTTATTCACCAATTGGCAATCAAAAGTGATTTCTTACAGACTCAAAAGCACAAAACAATGACTCAACTACTCTTAGTTAGTTAACATGCAAGCTAATCTAACATCTTTGCTACAACTCAAAGCAATGAGAATCTTGCACTGGTGACTCACACTTTCCACACTGTTACTTCTCCTTTGGAATCGTCTTTGGTTTCTTTCTTTCCAGATCTGATACATGGCAATGGTCACTGCACATCTATACATCATTTGCTTTCTGCTATTTGATCCACATTGCGTAATCAAGAAACTTTTCTCCAGATCTCATGTTCCTCTAGCTCGCAGCAAACCACACCAAGCTGTTACATCCTCCCAGATTTTTCCAGAAAAATCACAACAGAAAAAAAGATGATTCAAATCTTCAGTTGCATTTTGACAAAGACAGCAAGTCTGATCAACATGGATTCCTATGTTCATAAGATAATCACATGTAACCATTCTTTCTTGTAAAGCCAACCACATAATGAACACACATTTTGGAGGGGCAATGTTTTGACATGTAATCTTGTGCCAAGCAACACGCTGCACCTCTCCCCTCAAAGCCTTGTACATCTTCTTGATAGAGAACTGAGGTGATTCCAGCCATTCCATTCCATCAGAGAGAGAGTTCAAATATTTTCTAGCACCAATAATTTTCTTCATGACCCAAGAAATTTGGGTAGGGATAGTCATATGTTTCACATTTTGATTCTTGACATAGAAGCCATGAACCCACCTCACCCAGATTTTGTCCTTTTTTTGGGCTAAACTCCACAAGAGTTTGCATATAGCAGCTCTGTTCCATATCTGTAAATTCACCACACCCCAACCTCCAGCTGATTTAGGTAAACAAATTTTGTCCCAAGCTACAAGTGCTCTCTTGGATAGGCCTAATTTTCCTGTCCAAAGAAAGGACCTGCAGGCAGCCTGCATTGCTTTGATCACTTTTTGAGGGAGGAGAACCACCTGACTCCAGTAGATTTGAATTCCAAATAAAACTGACTTTATTAGTTGGAGCCTCCCTGCATAGGACAGGAGCTTGGCAGCCCAGCAATCAATTCGAGCTAAAATCTTTTTGATGAGGGGCAAACACTGCATAACAGACAACTTCTTAGAGGAAAGAGGGACCCCTAGGTATTTGAAAGGGAGTTCCCCTTTGGTCATACCTGATTCTCTTAAAATTTCTTCCTGAAGTCCTTCATGAACTCCTCCAAAATAAATGCAGCTCTTTGATTGATTAACATTTAATCCAGACACATCTGAGAACTTCTTAAAAACTTTCAACAGTTGTCGAATAGAACTAGCATCTCCTCTTGTGAATAACAACAGGTCATCAGCAAAACACACATGTATAAGTTCCAACCTCTTGCACCTAGGGTGAAAGTGAAAGCTTCTATTAACTTTAAGCTCCTGCAGACACCTGTATAAGTACTCCATACACAATACAAAAACATAAGGAGAGATAGGATCCCCTTGTCTTAGCCCTTTTCTGGCTTCAAATGGTTCTGTGAGATCACCATTAACATTGACTGTGTAAGAAACCGTGGTCCCATAAGCCATGAGACAAATCTATAAGGAAATTCAAGCTCAACCAACAAATACTTGACAAAAAGCCATTCCACAGAGTCATAGGCCTTTTGTATATCCACTTTCACCATGCATCTAGGGGATATATATTTCCTGTTGTACCCTTTTACTATTTCATGGCTAAGTAAGATATTGTCAAAGATAACTCTTCCTTTCACAAAAGCGGATTGGTTCTCACTTATAGCAAGGTCTCACTTCTTTAATTGATGAGAGTATTAATTAATAGAAGTGAGACCTTGCTATTGGGACGGAGGGAGTAATATCTAAGACTCCCTGTAATCTATTAGCTAGCACTTTAGAGATGATCTTATAAAGGGTGCTGCAGCAAGCAATAGGCATGTACTCTTTGACTGTGCAAGCATTCTCAGATTTTGGAAGGAGAGTTAGTAAAGTCCTATTCACTTCCTTTGGCATGAATCCTGAAACAAAGAATTGTTGCACAACTTGAACCACCTCATTTCCAATAATATTCCAAGCTTTCTTGAAAAAATGAGCATTGAACCCATCAATTCCAGGAGCCTTATTAGAATTCATAGTAAATAAAGCTTTCTTAACCTCCTTTGCAGTGCAAGGCTCACATAATCGAATTTGTTGCATGTTCGACAACACTGGTCCCCTTTCCACTATATTTTTTTATCAACCATTGGTAAGCAATAGCTGCACTGCCCATAAGAGCCATATAAAAGTCTCTGATTTCCTCCTTGATCTGGTTCTGAGTTGTGCATCTTGTCCTATCTACTCTTGTTAGCATCTTAATGGCATTGGCATTTGCTCGAGCTTTAACATAAGCATGAAAAAATCTAGTATTAGAATCCCCCAACTTAACCCAATCAACTCTAGATTTCTGCTGCCATATTTTCTCTTCAATATTGCTCCATTTCTCAATATCCAGAAGAAGGGATCTCTCTTTGGATATGAGCTGAGCATTAATCTTATCCAGGCTGAGTTGATGTTGTACTTCTGCCAGCTGGTTTCTATATTCAGTCAATCTTTCAGAAGTTCTTCTAAACTCTTTAACATTCAACTGCTTGAACGGAGTTTTCAGTTTTTTGCATTTGAACCAAATATTCAAGAGTTTATTAGAATGACATTGAGTTCCCCAGATCTCATTGATGATATTTCCAAACTCTTTATGATCTGTTATCACATTCATAAATCTGAATGGGGCTCTCCGCTCCACAACTTCATTTTCAAAGTTAATCAATTGAGGGCAGTGATCAGACACCCCTCTTTCTAAAATTTCCACAACAACATGAGAGAATTTATTGCACCAGCTTACATTTGCAATGCACCTATCAATCAGAGAATATATTCTATCTGTCCCTATCAATCAGAGAATATATTATATCTGTCCCTTCTTGGTTATTACACCATGTAAAGTCCTTCCCAATCATTCTCAAAGTTATAAGATCATTGTCCTGCAGACATGTAGAGAAGTCCTTTATATCTGCATCAGTCACATGACCTCCTTGAAATCTATCATCAGAAGTGAGAATGGTATTGAAATCTCCTCCCATTAGAAGGGGCTCAGATGCATTTTGGCTGACCTTTGATATGAATTTCCATAACTGTTTTCTTTGCTCTATTGTATTTAGAGCATATATTGCTACAAGTTGTTGTTTGTCCCCAGAGATCAGGTCAACAACTTCACAGTAAATGGCTTGCTCATGGCACTCAATCATCTGAATATCGATTTTTCTGAGGTTCCAACCAACCCAAATTCTCCCATTCATAGCATGGCTGTAGTTATTCAAAAATCTCCAGTTTTACAGATCTTCTCAGATATTTTCTGGAACTTGTGGTGCTTAACTTTAGTTTCTAGTAATGCAACTATATCCAACTTTTGTTGTTGCAGAAAGAGTCTAATCTCTTTCTGTTTGAAGGGTTTATTACAACCCCTCACATTCCACAAAGCATCTTCATGTTGAAACAAAGGGGAAAAGGTCCCCGCCCTCAGCTCTGTGTTCCATATTTTCCTCAATCTCCCTCATTACTTGATATGTGTTATCTGTTCTGATCTCATTATTCACAGCCTTAACCGCATAATTTGGAGTAGTTTTATTTGGCTTTGTCCAAGCCTCCATCACCTTTTCCTTACCCGTATCATTGATTTGGGTTGTTTGCCTTTGTTCTTTCCCATTGTTTTGGAGCTGTTTTGGTATCCATTGTTGTTTCTGAGGTGCATGCATAGTACGCTTAGCTTTCTCCATTTCTCTGCAGTCATGTCCTGCCAACTGACATTGCTTACAAAATGGAGGAAACCACTCATACTCCACCTTCTGTTCCACTCTCTGGCCATTCTCACCTTCAATAGTAACTTGATTTTTCTGTGGCTGAGTAACATCAATCTCCACCAATAATCTGGCATAAGATATCCGATTTTGGTATGATGTACACTCATCTGCACATAGTGGTTTTCCTAAAATACTACCAATTCGGCTCAATGAGTTGGCACCCCAACAGCTGAGTGGAAGATTTGGTAGTTGAATCCATAATGGTACCACTTTAAGTATCTCTTTCTCAAAGCAAAAATTCGATTCCCATGCCTTCACTATTACAGGCTTACTTGCAATAGTATGCGGACCCTCAAACAGAATTTTATCAAAGACTCATTTCTTAAGCCTAAAAGGATTTATTTGAATTATACTACCAATTTGAGGATAATCTTAATCTGTCTTGAAGTAGATGATATATTATTAACTTGTCTCTAATTAGACTAGCATTGGGAAAGGATTGAAATATAAAGTATGAAATATAATAATAAAGATGACATATTATAAATTATTAAAGATAATAATAATAATTAAATTGTTAACTTAATAAAAATTTAAACTTTTATCAAAATTAATTAATATATAAATACATTAATATCCTAATATATAAATTGTTTTGTTTCTCTCTCACTTTTGATACACTTCTCATGGACGAAGGAAATATAATTTATAAAATTGTACATAAAATAGAGTATATATTTAAATTATAAATTGATTTGGTTCTTTTAAGGTCTACTACTTACACCTACTTACTAATAATTTATTGAATTAAGCCGAGTACCATCAAACTCAAATTTAACTCATTTATTAAAGATAATTCAAGTTTAATTGCATAAAATAGCTTTCTAAGAAAAAAAATTAAAAAATGAGAGAGGAGATGAGGGGAGGGGGCGGGGCTGATAGCTGCAACTGGTTATAGTGTTGGAGTGATGGTGGTGGTGGTTGTGAGAGGGAGAGGGAGGAGGGGGCAGAGGGTGATAGTTCCAATTTCAAAAGTCATTTGTAGAATATAGATAAAATTGTCACGTTATTTTTTGATAATTAAACCTATATTAAATGTATAATTATGCATAATAGAAAATTTTAGGCTTTTAATGGTGTATCATCTATCACTATATTTTAGGGAAAAGTGACATATACAACCCTAATAACGTGTCAACCTCGATCTCATTTACACCCTTAAGGGAAGGGTTGGGGCTGCCAGAACCCCAACATTTAAAAAGTAGGGGCAAATAACCTCTTCAATCTAATGGCTCTCTAACGCCGTTAGACGGGAGGGGTCATTTGCCCCTACTTTTTAAACGTTGGGGTTCTGGAAGCCCTAACCCTTCCCTTAAGAGTGTAAATGAAATTGGGGTTGACACGTTAGGGTTGTATATGTTACTTTTCCCTTTTTTATATTAAATAGATAGACATACATTTTTATTAATAATATATAGATAAATATATTTTTTTATTATACATGCCAAAATGTATAAATTTTCTTCTATTTACACCAACTTTATAATTTGTCAAATTAGACAAATTAATATTGACAACTTAATAAATTATCAAATCAAATTTTATATAAAATGAAACTATTAATTTAATTTAACCAAGTAATTAATTGGCCAAATTAAATTGGTGGTGCAAACAATTGCAAGTTGAAAAACTACACAATATTCTTGAGTATTTATATATGTTGTCTAAGAGTAGAGTTTTTATTGAAAAGCGATGTGAGATAAAAAAAATTTCGTATTATTCAACCAAAATAGTTTCTTATTTAATTTAATATAATTAAGGATGGATCGATAGGATTATTAAATAAACATATAATTCTTGCCATAAAATTAAAATACAATAATAATAGATATTCTATTAATTTAACCAAGTAATTAATTGGCCAAATTAAATTGGTGGTGCAAACAATTGCAAGTTGAAAAAGTACACAATATTCTTGAGTATTTATATATGTTGTCTAAGAGTAGAGTTTTTATTGAAAAGCGATGTGAGATAAAAAAAATTTCGTATTATTCAACCAAAATAGTTTCTTATTTAATTTAATATAATTAAGGATGGATCGATAGGGTTATTAAATAAACATATAATTCTTGCCATAAAATTAAAATACAATAATAATAGATATTCTATTGATTTTGGATCTTATATGTACATCAATTTCCATCATAAGTGGATATTCTATAGATTGGTTATTAAATAATTTATTGAATTCCATCAAATTAGATGATTAAATAAAGGAAAATGATTTTTTAAGATAATGTCTTGGACATAATTGATTTTTGGGAAAAGTAGCATATACAACCCTAACGTGTCAACCTCGATCTCATTTACACCCTTAAGAGAAGGGTTGGGGCTGCCAGAACCCCAACGTTTAAAAAGTAGGGGCAAATGACCCCTCCCGTCTAATGGCGTTAGAGAGCCGTTAGATTGGAGGGGTTATTTGCCCCTACTTTTTAAACGTTGGGGTTCTGGCAGCCCCAACCCTTCCCTTAAGGGTGTAAATGAGATCGAGGTTGACACGTTAGGGTTGTATATGCTACTTTTCCCTATATAGTAGCAACTAGTGCATTCTAATATACTCCCTCCGTCCATGAATAGTGCGACTATTAGATGATGGCACGACTTTTAATAAAAGTTTGGTCGATGTTAAGTGAGTGGAGAAAGGAGCCCACCTTTGTGAGTGAAAAAATGAATAAAAAAGTAAGATAGTAGGTGGAGTCATGTCCTAAAATGAAATAGTTATACTTTTTATGGACGGACCAAAACAAAAAATTATTTGCACTATTCATGAACCAAGGGAGTATTAATTAATGTATTAGTGGATATTAATTTAACTTAGAACTATAGGCATATATGTTATTCGTATTATTTAGAATTAATATGTTAGATCATTCAAAAGACAAATGTATCTCCTCTGATTTTATCATTAGTTTTGTTACAATACTAAATTTGTCGTGTGTTAACTTAAGAAAAAAGCTGAAGGTCTTCAGTTAACACGAGACAATGTACATATAAGATAAACGCTATTCGTACGAAAGATAAAGTTAAATAATATAGCTTACAATAGTAATATTAAAGACTGTTTCACAATACATCAAGAGAACATATTTAAAGACCTAAAAAATAAACTTTAATACGATAATGAAACAAAATTCTAATAAGAAACTAATAAATAAAAATTACTTATCTAAACTAGAATAAAGGATCAAACTTGCCACCTATCCTTGCTCGCCAAATAATTACTAGCAATTTATCCCACATCATATAGTTGAAACAGAAAGTATTTGGATGACAATCTACAAGAAAACTAAGAAGATAATTCTAAAAAGGTTTTTCCTGATAACATTACTTTCCCTTCACTTTCAAAGTATGAATAACATATGGAGAACCCTCTCTTTTATGATAATTGTAGTAATTGAAGTCATCATAGTAATCACCTTTAAGATTTATAAAATGGTAGCAATTTAACCATATTGTAATCGAAAATATATAATATTTATATACTTTTATTTCTTCTAAGGTCACTTAATTAGTTAGTGAATCCATAAAGGTTTTAATGATGTTTGGCTCTAAAGCATAAAGTTTGTTATACCCAGAGTTTTGGTTCTAAAATTCTCTGTTCTTTTATAATAGACATAGATATGACCCTCATTCATAATTAAATTAATTTATTATAACAGACGATTATTATCAGTACCATACAATATTGATAATTAGAGGTGTTCACCGGCCGGTTCCGATTCATAACCGGGCCCGAAACCGCCGGTTCTGGTTCGGAGAAATTGGAACCGGAACCGACCCTCCACATACCACGGTTTCGGGTCGGAACCGGCCCGTATTGGACGGTTCCGGTTCCGGTTCTGGGTCGGAACCGCCGGTTTAGGGCCCGAACCGTATAATTTTTTTTTTACATTGTTATTGAAATAAAACACATAAATCATCAATGTAATATATAAGATCAAAATAGAATAATATATCTTCATTTATAATAATGTGTAATCAATTACAAATGGAAATATATTATTATTTAAAACTCGAAATCCTAAAACCCTTGGAATTCACAAAGTTTGAAAACTCAAGGGCCGAGCCTCGTTAAAACCTTCTTGGTGAAAACCCAATGGGAAAAACACCAAGTAAGGAAAAAGAGTACTCGTCTAAAATTATTTAGGACTATCCGTTGATGTCGGCGTCAAAGTCTCAATCATCTTGAAATTCATCGGTTTCAGTAGTGGCTATAGAGTCGGTGTCTGTGTTTTCGGCCTCGATTGTGCTTATGGGATACTCCGTAAATATTTCATCCCAATTATTTTCTTGTTCACGCATTTCGGCCAATGTATAATCTTTGAGTAAAACTTGAGCTTCTAGGTTTCTTGGCGTCATCACCGACCTTCTTTCATCGAGCACGTAGCCTCCAACACTGAAAGTTTGTTCCATCGAGACTGTTGATGCCGGAACGGCTAAGATCTCCCTCGCCATCATTGCTAAAATCAGGTATTGGTTTTGCCTCCTCGACCACCATTGCAAAACATCAACATCATTTGGCCCTTCACCTGCTAAATCTGTACTTTTGGGTTCGCTAAGATAGATATCAAATTCACTGCTTATATTACTACCCGTGCCTTGATTTTGAAAGAAACTTTAAAGTCTTTGTGCAGCTACAGAACTAGAATCTATTCCTAGATTAAAAGAGCTTCTTGGTCTTTGACTAGGCCTAGATGATGACCCTTTATCCGAATACTTAGATTCATATTCTTGAAAAAGACCCCTCAATGTCGTATCTAGAGAAGTTTTAACAGATGCAATATTAGGCAATTCAAAAGAGTCTTCACCACGCTCACCCCCCTTTCCAAATGTCATTTCACGAAGATAACTGTAATACAAGTCTAATAGACCACAAACCCCTTCCAATTTCATAGAGGGATCTAAACATTTTGCAATAAAAAAGACATCGGGAATATAAGTAAAATATTTCAACCATTTAATGACCATCATAGTTATAGAATCCTGCAACCATGGGTTAGTACTGCATATTAAGAATTGAAGAACGATAACAACACAATGATATAGTACACGACATGAAGTAGGATAATAAACTCCAGATAAATCTTTAGTTGCAGTTTCAAAAACTTTTAAGAGTGCAATCAGACCTGAGCATTCATCCCAATAAGAAGGCAATAAGAACATGTTGCTAACCTCAGTTGAAAAAAAATCACATAATAAATCCTTCTATTCAGAAGTTGCTGCCAACATTTCATAAGTAGAGTTCCATCTAGTACATACATCAATGTTAAAACTCTTACTTTTTCCAGTTTTTTGCTTACAAAATTTTAACCAATTTCTGTGTAGCTTAGCTTTATCCCTTAACATGGCAACACAGTTTCTAATAGGCGTAATTGAACCTTCTAATTGCTTTAATCCATCTTGCACACATAAATTTAGTATGTGACATATGCATCTAGTATGAAAATATTTTCCTCCTAGAGTGGGATTACATGCAGCAATTAGAGCAGGCACACTTGCAGTATTAGCAGATGCATTATCAAAACCGATTGAAAAAATCTTAGAGGTTAATCTAAATTGATTCAACACTTTATAATGCAAAGAGCAATGTTTGCAGCATTATGAGTACAATTAAACTTCCTAAAACAAAGTACGCGTTTGTTCATACACCAATTCGGATCAATCCAATGCACAATCATTCCAAGATATGAATTTTGTTGCCAAGCACATGACCAAATATCAGAACAAACAGAGACTCTATATGTCCGCTTAGCAAACATGTCTCTTAATGTTTTTTTTTATATCTAATAGATAATTTAGCAATTGTCCTAGTCATGGTACTTTATGAGATTTTTTTAGCTTGCGGATTATATGTTTTTTTCATGGAATTTTCAAAACGCATACTATCGGCAAATTGGAAAGCAAGAGATTCAGTAACAACAAACTTAGCCATCACTTCTCTAGCTACTATATCATTATACTAAAATAAAGTGAGTTCATTACCTTGCGTGAAGTTTAGTTGAGTGTGAGTTTGTTGTTGTGTACATTTTTCTTGATCATTCGGCTTGCGTTTGAGTATATGGCAGTTATAAGTGTCATACCCATTTCCTTTCTTATGCTCGTACTGCTAGTCACAGAAATTGCAGCACGCCATTACAATTGGAGTTTCTCCTTCGGCACAAGGTAGTGTTACCTTTTTGAACCATATTGAGAACACTTCGGATCCTTCCTTCTTTCCTTTGACCTGCAGCTTCCCCTTTCTGGTACGATGGCCTTTGTCGGCAGCCATTCCGCCGTCCTCTTGCTCGTCCATTTCGTCATCCTCATCCAAGTTGATTGCATCTTCGTGAAAGGGGGACGACTGCATAGTGCGGGGAAGATGCATTTGGTGGGGCGGATTCATCTCCACTTCGAGGTCGGCAACATATAGGCTTTCAGCTAGTAGCCTATCCGCTTCAATCTGGTGGGCAGCAACATCTTCGGCCATCTGCTGGTTCTCTATTTCTTCACGTTGCCGGCGAGTGGGGACCCTCCGGTATTGAGGATTCTGGCTTGTGGGAGTGAGAGTGGAAGAAGTATCATCATCTTCGTAGTAGTCATCCTGGAACGCTTCTCGTTTTCGAATGACAACACCACGAGGACGACGAGGAGGGTTACCACTACCACGAGTACCGCGAACATTTTCGATTGCCTTTTTCTAACCCTTACGAGGGTTAGAGGAAGACATTTTTGCTAGAACTACTAAGAGACTAAGAGAGTAAGAGCTAGAAAATAGAACAATGAAAACTGAAAAGAATGAATAACTTAGAGAGTAAGAGAAGAGAGTAAGAGAAGCGAAGAGAATAATTGGTGTGAAGAAATGGTTGTGGGTAGGGGGTATTTATAGTTGAAAGTGGGAGAAAATGGGGGGAAAACTTTGAATCATAGCCATTGGATCACAAGATGAAATCATAGCCATACATTTTGAATTTCAAATGGGTGCCAAATCCTAGGCGGTTCACACGGTTCAGCGGTTCCGAACCGGAACCGCCGGTTCAACCTCGAACCTTATTTTTATTATATATTTTTTTTGATATTTTTTCGTTCCATTTAGCATTCTAATTGTCATTATTGCTTGTTTTAGGATATAATTAACATGGATAACACAAAACATATTAAAAAAAAACGTGGAACCGCCGGTTCACTGTTCCTAGCCCTTGGAACCGGAACCGACCCGTCCCAAATACGGTTCCGGGTCGGAACCGGCCCGTTGACCGTGGTTCCGGGCCGAAAACCATTGACCACGGTTCCGGTTCCGGGCCGGAACCGGCGGTTTCGGATCGGGTGAACACCTCTATTGATAATTATACATAAAATATAGTATAAAAAATTTGGTTTCATTTTTTTTTCCTCTCTACACATACTTGCTAATATGTTGTTGAAGATAATAATAAATAATTAATAATATTATTACTTTAAAAAATTATCATCAAATACATTTTATTTGTAATAAATCAATCATGTTAAATGAGAGTTATACGTGCAACGCACATAATCCCCTGCTAGTACATTCTAATAAATCCTAATTTAAATTAATTAACTCTAATCAAAATTAATTAATTTAATTGGAATTACTCCTAATTATCTCCTAATTACCTTCTAATTATCTCCTAATTACCTTCTAATCTCTCCCTAATCCCCTTAATTACTTAATTATAGCCAACCGTACCTCTAATTATAATCTCCTAATTACCTCCCTAATCTCTTTAATTAATACTTAATTACAGTCAACCGTATGATACGGTTTGTCATAGCAGGGGTTTTTCCATTGAAAAATAGTCAAAAGACATTCTCATATTTAATACAAAGCTGAAAAGTTACCTGTTAATTAATAATTTACAATCCAAATCCATCCTTTAATTGCTATTATCTCATCTTCATTTATCTTGTGTATATTTTTTTAATAACGCCTAGCAATTAAAAAAAATGAATCCAATTATTGAGAAAATAAACTAATTCATATTAAGACATGCAGTCTCGAATAAAAAACGAAATAGACCCAAGAATTTGAAAAAACTAAGAAACAAGGAGAATCAATATATTTTGGCTGAAACAAATTCAATTTGTTTCAGTGGAGAAATATACTTTAGCAATTTGTGAAAGATCATACAAATATTTATAGTAATTATCTAACTTGATGGATACGATTTCAAAGCTGCATATCCAAATATTCTCCTATGTATGCTATTAGGAATGGCAATGGGTCGGGTACCCACCCATTAGACATTTCTCAAATCCAAACCCATTAAAATTTCCTCAACCCATACCCGTCCTAAACCTGATTTAAAAATTATTTTAAAATCCATACCCGACCCAAACCCGTTGGGTAATACCCATTAAAAACCCGCTAAAACCTGAATGTACTAGAACATAAAAATCAATATTAAATAGTAGAAATAACAAAATATTATAATCATAATTTTAATATAAGTATAAATAGAAAATCTCATTAAATTAAATTATACGTGGGTTAAAAGAATAATATAAAATCCTAATATTTATACTAATATAAATTATATATAAAATAAATATTTAATTACTAAAATTATTAATTCTTTGTATGCGGGTTAAAAAAATATAAAACGCTAAAATTATTAATATTTATACTAATATCTATAATTATATTATAAATTACATATATAATATTTAGTCATCTTACATATATATAAATTGGGTTTGGGTAACGGGTACCCGTAGGTAATTTTCCAAACCCGACCCAAACCCGTCACGGGTTTGAATGTTTATACCCAAACCCGTCCCAAAACATTTGGTAGAGCCGGGTACCCATAAAAACTCGACCCATTGCCATCCCTATATGCTATTAATTAATTCCCTCTCAAAGTATTCCAATGATGAAGAGATAGATTAATTATATAATAGTTGGGCATAAATCAATGGATAAACCAATAACATGCGCGGTCCTTAAAAAAAATAAAAAGAAAAAGAAAAACAATTAATCATATAATTAGTTCGATGATTACATCACAAATTTTAAGGATATTGTCGACAAGAAATGAATGTGACAAATTATGTTCCTTGGTGTTGTAAGGACGGCACAATATTTATTTTAAAATAATGTTACACTCTCCAGCCCTATAAAATCAGCCTTAGTTACAAAACAATTCTACAGCTCCAAATCTTAAATACTGTGTCAAAAAAAATCTTATTTCTCTATAATTATTACTATTAATTTAAATTGTAACAAGGTTTTATGGCATCCCATTTTCTGTTGTTAGGAGTAGGATTGTGTATTGCAAGTTTTAATTTTGTTGCCTTGGCATCTGATCCAAGTCCTCTCCAAGATTTATGTGTTGCTGATCCTAGTAGCCCTGGTAATTAATATTTATTTTCCATCTTTTTATTTATCATTTAAGTCATGATTATTTATTTTTTTATGTTCGTATAAATGTAATCCGATGAATGCAAGTAATTTCATTAACAACATTGATATGAATATTCTTTACTTTTCTTTTGGATGTGTTCCAAATTGCATGGTTCAATTAATTTATCTGCAATTATTATTCAATTCACTTATTTTAGGGACATCATATAATATTCATATTCTTGCTTTAGTTTAAATAGATAAAAATATCGATCAATTTTAACTTTACACCGGCCATGTCATAAGGTCTGTTATGGTTAGGTAAATTGTCGAGCAGATACTATCTTTATGACAAAAAAAAAAAGCTTATAAACTAGGATATTTTAATTTGCCTGATCTCATACGAGATTTTTTCTTGTTTGCTTAAAAAATCGAACAACATTCGAGATTCTAAATGATATGTTTAGAACTATGTATAGTGCTAGTCCATGGCAGTGCTGCACCACTCTTCTCCAATCTTTCTAGGCCAGTGTTTGTGAATGGATTCGTATGTAAAAACCCTAAATTGATCGAGGCGAATGACTTCTTCTTCAACGGACTACAATTGTCAGGAAACACGTCGAATCCCGCAGGGTCAAAAGTCACCCCAGTGACAGTATCCCAAATTCCGGGGCTAAACACCCTCGGAATCTCTATGGTCCGCCTGGACTTTGCTCCAGGCGGCGTCAACTCACCCCACACTCACCCTCGTGCAACTGAGATTCTCACAGTTATTGAAGGCACAATTGAGGTTGGGTTCGTTACCTCCAACCCTGGAAACAGTCTTATGACAAAAGTACTAAATCAAGGCGATGTTTTCGTGTTTCCTGAGGGGCTTGTCCATTTCCAACGTAACATTGGAAGCGCTGCTGCTGTCGCCATTGCAGGGCTGAGCAGCCAAAGCCCCGGTGTTATTACAATTGCAAATTCGGTTTTCGGATCGAATCCAAAGATTCCTGATGATCTTCTTGCCAAGTCTTTCCAGGTTGATACTAAGACAATTGATTTGATCATGTCCAAATTCTAGGTTAGGTTTTTCTTGTCTCAATATTTCTTTGTTTTAAAATCTTGATTTATGTTGTTTGATTCAATTCGCATTTTATTTAGGCTTGTTGGTATATTGTTGATTATCAAATAAAGGGTCAGTCTGATCAGATGAAATTACTACCGTAGTTGATCCACTTTGTTATTGTGGCATATTTTATATCATCGAAATGAGATCAAATAATTTTGGTTGCAACAATGCAATATATTTAATTGCGACTTCAGAAATATTTTATTTAAACTAGCTTGAAATTGAATCACATTTGCATTATTAATTGATGGAATACTATTTTCATAAAATGAATTAATATTATCTCAAATATTAATATTTTCAAGTTCATTGTCTGGTTCGCAACTCAGAAACGGGGCGAAAATTTCTCCATATTTTTCCTATAAAGACATTAGCGAAGAAGAAAACATTAGCATATGTGGAAAATTTTGCCCCAATATCACCTTAAAACCTAGTAAGATAATTAAATGAGTATGCTAATTTTGGGAAGAAACGACAACCTATGTAGATTAAAAAATGGGGTGATTTAATTTAGTCACCGGACGAAAAGACTGTAAACTCTCGATTGCCACATAAGCAACATGTCAACTTCAATTTGGGCGAAAATAAGGATTGTGGAAAAATTGAAATAGGTCCGAAGTTCATGTATTGTCATAAAAAATTGACAAATTTCGTGGAAAAAAGGAAGTTGACCCAAAATTGACGTATTTTCATGAAATTAACCCATTAATTAATTGCTTAACCACTAGAAATTTGATAATGAAATTAATAACACAAGACAATAATTTGGACAATGAACTTCAAAGTCTTCAAAGTCCTCAATTAGTTTTGAATTTAGACGTTACATGGCCGCCATCCAAATCTCACTCTAGACTTTGTAGAAAATTATAATTTAACTACAAATCGAATAATTGAAACATGATTGAGATATTTTAAATATTGGGTCTATTTTATAAGGTCGAAAATTGAAATTTAACTAGTAAGTAGCTCGTCGAAATTCTACGAAAAATAATTTTAAGTTTTAACTTATATATATATATATATATATATATATTTTAAATAATTTTATATCTTATTTAAAAGTTGTGATATTGTTTGCGTCAATTATTAATCAAACTTAGAAAATTAATTATTTTACGTATCTAAATTTATAATTAGGAATGATAATAGATCGGGTATACTCATTCATTATGTATTTTTTTTAAATCTAAATTTGTTTAGAATTTTTCTACATGTTCGTTCTAATCTCGTTTAAAATAGTGACTTTACTGTACATACTCGTCTCCAATCCATTGAGTAATACTCGATAAAAATATGAACACTCCAAGTAAAATTAATTAAAATTAGTAAAAATCATCATTTCTATGTTATTTGAACCGTCTCGTTGGTTTATGCTAAATTACTCAATAAAAATCTAAACAAAGTTAATTAATATTAATTAAAATGAGTAAAAATCCTTCTTTTTAAGTATATTTAAACCATCTCGTTAGTTCATGTTAAATCGATATCTCTAATCTTTGCCAAAATGTGGAAAAAAAAATATGTTTACATCTTCAAGTTTTTTTGTTCTTTTCTTTAGCTACCTATCCCACATTTGATTCAATGTATATATTTTCTAAAAAGCACTAATCAAAATTTTTAGAAAAACATGAATGAAAAAATGAAAAGAATTTCATGTAGACATGTTGATTAAATATATTTATTTAGTCTTCATAGAGAGGTTTTTATTTACAAATTTTTTATATATTATTATAGGGCCAACTCTTTTTAAATACCACACAATAAAAGACAGAAGTTATTCACACTCATTTATAAGAGTAGGAGTTTTTCATACCAAAATCAGTAAAAAGACTAAATTACCCTTATTAAACAAATAAAGGTTAAAACAAATAAAAAACAACTAAAAAAAACTTGTCTCTCTCTCTCAAACTAGTCTCTCTCTCTCTCAACCCGACGCCACTACCGTGTAAACCAACCTTCGACGGCACCATGAGCGGAAATCGATCGGAAGAGACCTAATTGTTCACACTGTAGCACCACACGGTGGTTCACACGGTGGTAGCCACCGTACACACGGTGGTTACCACCGTGTGGTGCGATCGTGTGAACAATCAAGAGGCGTAATTGTTCACACGGTGGACCACACGGTGGCTACCACCGTGTGAACCACTGTGTGGTGCGATCGTGTGAACAATCAAGAGGCCTAATTGTTCACACGGTCGCACCACATGGTGGACCACACGGTTGTTCACACGGTGGCTACCACCGTGCACACGGTGGCTACCACCATGCACACGGTGGTGGCCTGCACCGTGTGCACAAGAACATTTCATTTAGGCCTCTTATCTTTCCACGTGTTATCGATTTAGATATTTAGCGATTCTCTAATAGCTTATTTCAACATTTATAACCACTTAACACCTCAATCGAACGCGTACATATAACATTTGTGTAATTCACTAGTGTAAGAGGTACTTTCTCCATAACAAGATGTCAAAGTATATTACAAATATCTTCCTAATCTAAGAATTATACACAATACATAAGAGCAACTACAATGGCGGTCGCTCGGTCCGGTCGATTGGCCAGCGACCGCCACAAGCGACCGCCCCCCCGGTCTCTCCCGTTGTGGCGACCTGGTCGGTCGCACCCCAGGTCGAGGTTGCGCCCGAGGTTGCGACCTGGGGTAAGTATTATTTAATTATTTTTTTTTCTGTTACAATTAAAAAAAAATTATTATAATGCAACGGCTAAATTTATCAAAAACGGCTACTTTTATTTTTTTCCACATTTTCTACCTATAAATACCACATCTTATTACACTTCAAATCACACATTTTCTACCTACAATCTCTATATTCTTCCATTTCCATCTTCCTCCATTTTATTTCACAAATTATCATTTCTTAATCAAAAAATGGGTGACAAAGATGCTCAATTCAACAATTGGTTTGGGTATCAACAACCGAGCGGGTTCCCGTATATGCAAAATTCTCCCCAATCCAACGAGCCATCCCCCAATTCTATCCCGCAACGTCAACTATTCTCCTCATCGCCCTCGCCTGGTGGCGGTTTTCAACCTTTCTCCTCCTCGCCCGGTGGCGGTTTTCAACATTTCTCCTCCTCGCCCGGTGGCGGTTTTCAACCTTTCTCCTCCTCGCCCGGTGGCTGTTTTCAACCTTTCTCCACGCCGCCCGGTGGCGGCTTTCAATCTTTCTCCACGCCGCCCGGTGCATATCGTCAGTTTCAATCTTTCAACTTGAATGACGACGACGACAATGATGAGCAAGAAGAAGAGGAAGAAGAGCAAAATTCTCCTCCACCGTCGCCGCCTCCAACAAAGGGGAAGGGAAAGGGGAAAAAGAAGGCGACAACAACCTCCGGTACAACGAGGGGGAAATATGTCAATTATTCCAACGACGAATTGGAGTGCCTCGCCCGATGCTACGTGGACATCGGTCTTGACCCCATCGTCGCCAATAATCAGAAGCTAGGTGAATTTTGGCGGCGAATTGGAAGGCGCTACAACGACATACGGCCTGAAGGCACACCGGCGAGGGATTCCGAACATCTTCGGCAGGCGTAGAAACGCGCAAAGAAGGAATTTTAATATTCAATGCCGAATACGTAAAAGCACAGAGGGCGCATGGAAGCGGGCAAAGCGACCTCGATCTCATCCACTTGGCTGAGGATGGCTTCTACAGGGAAACGAAGAAGAATTTCAATAAACATAAGCCGTGGGCGGTAGTGAAAGATCTGCCCAACTTCATCAATCCAGATGTCCCGACACAACCGGCGAAAAGAACGAAGAATCGAGAGGACGGGAGCTACACAAGCCATTCGAGCAATCCGAGCTGGTCGAGCAATACGAGCAATCTGAGCAACGCTGAATCTGCAACCGAGGAGTCTTCGAGAATTTCCCGACCACTGGGACAGAAGTCGGCCAAAAAAGAAAAGGGAAAGGGCAAGGCCGTGGACGTCCAAGACGACAAACTCGAGCGCATCACTCAAGAAATTAGAGAGATCAAACGCTCATCTGAATTAGGGACCGCCTACGATATCTACACGAGGCCTACGAAAGATATGGACCCGGATGTATTGGAAAATCACCGCAAAGTTTGCATGATGCTCGAGAAGAAATGAGGTTTTGGTCAGTAGGATATTTCGTAGTATTTAATTTTTCGTTTTTAAATTCCAAATTGTATTGTAATTTTCCAATGTTTCAAATACAATTTAGTTATTTCTTAATTATTTCGTAATATTTTAATTATAATTATTTTTATTATTCTAAATAAATATAAAACATAAAAATAATATTAAAATATAATTAAAATAATGAAAGACCTAGGTTAGAGACCGGGGTGAGAGACCTACCCCATTGTGGCCGATTTAGAGACCTGTCTCTCAATCATTGAGGTCCCACAAAAAGTGCATAAAGTATTCTAAAATATTGGGAGACCTACCCATAAAAATTAGAGCGCATCTCTAATGGATTTTGTTCATGCAAATAGACACATTTGTTCATAATAATCATTCATACTCACTCAATAATACGTAAATTGGTGATTTGTCATCCATTTAATGCAAAATTAATTGTGTTCTTGTGCACACGGTACATGCCACTACCGTGTGCACGGTGGTAGCCATCGTGTGAACTACCGTGTGAACCACCGTGTGCATGACCGTGTGGTGTAGAACTCGCGAAAAATAAAAAATTTACGGGCTAAATATAACTTCATACCTTCTTTATGAACCCAGAAACACTTATCGGCGGTCCTATTTGCACTTCAACTCCTCTTTTTCGAATAATCTTGTGATTTTTACACGGATTTTGGGAGACCCATTTGTAAAAAAATCGCACGTTTTTTCTTCAATCTTTTTTCTCTTCCTTCTTGTCCCAAATGTAATGTATTTAGTTGTTGTTGTGATATTAATGAGAGTAAACAACTTCTCTTACAAAACATTGAATGAATGTTGTTGTAGGGGTTGTGATCGACGACGAATTGAATGTATTTTAGTTTTTAGTTTTTTATTATTTATTTTTTTATTTGTTGATGACTAAAATAAAGAAAAAAAAGACAAAAAGGATAAGTTAGAGATATTTTAGTCTTTTTACTGATTTTAGTATGAAAAACTCCTACTCTTATGAATGAGTGTGAATAACTTCTATGTTTTATTCTTTGGTATTAAAACATGCATTCTCTCATTATTATATCTGAATTAAGAATGTATAAAATAAGGATTTATAAGAATGCCTTCCGAAATTGTTATTATTTTAATATGTATAATAGAAGAATTAATTAAATAGAGGGATAGATAAATATGAGATGTGATTAATAGATAAACATGTGACATTTCAAGAATATGAAATTAATAAAATTTTAATTGATAAAAATAAAAATTAGAATACATATGAATTAAAATTAGAATATATATGAATTAAAATTAGACAAATTACCAGAATAAAGGAAAATAATTAAGTAGTCCGTCGAAATTCGACGGGAAATAACTTTATGTTTTAATTTATATGTGTATATTTTAAAAATAATTTTATATCTTATTTAAAAGTTGTGATATTGTTTGCGTTAATTATTAATCAAACTTAAAAAATTAAAATCTAAATTTGTTTATAATTTTTTTACATATTCGTTTTAATCTCGGTTAAAATAGTAATTTTACTGTACATACTCGTCTCAAATCCGTTGAGTAATACTCGATAAGAATATGAACACTCCAAGTAAAATTAATTAAAATTAGTAAAAATCATTCTTTCTATGTTATTTGAACCGTCTCGTTGGTTTATGCTAAATTACTCGATAAAAATCTAAACAAAGTTAATATTAATTAAAATTAGTAAAAATCCTTCTTTTTAAGTATATTTGAACCGTCTCGTTAGTTCATGTTAAATCGATATCTCTAATCTTTGCCAAAATGCGGAAAAAAATATATTTACATCTTCAAATTTTTTTTTTGTTATTTTCTTTAAATGAGTAGCAATGGCCAATGGTGTATAACCACTTGCCCAGATAAATTTATAATATTGGGAATTTTGTGACGTGGGCTGGGCTTCTATTTTCCAGTTATTTTCATTATTGGAACAGAGCAAAAAACAATGATTGGCAGCAGATGCGAGCTTCAATTTGCCACGCTGTAAACTGGAGATCAAACGGCAGAGGTGGTAGTGGGCGGCGGAGTACACCCATCCGCCGCCTCTCCATACTCCGCCACGTGTAATTTCATCCACCGCAATAAATATCATCACAGTTCGTAGCAACCCAGGTTTCCTCTGTCGGATCAAAACATCAATCACAACTCGCGAGCATGGACGCCCCAGATTTCGTCGCAGTTAAGGTAAGGTTTTTCTTGTAATCTTGTAACGTTCTTCCTTTTTCTTGTTTTGGTCTTTGTTTCATCTTCTTTTATCGAAAATGTAATAGAAAATCTCATAGTCGTCGTCTTTTTGTTACGACAAACTAGCATTTTTATGCTATTCATTTGGATCGGTTGTAGAGGGGAAGATCAACTTCGAAGAGTGATGCAGACGTCATCAAGATTAAGGTAAAATGCATCACACATTTCGATTTTCTGTGTTGGGTTCGATATCTCTGTTACATTTTCACGCTAAATCCCGGACGACATCAAAAGTTTGTAGATATTTGCTATACCTTCGATTTGAATGTGAAATCGTCCGATTTGGATGAAAGTTTTCCTGCAAAAAAAGCCCACTGAACCGGAGGAAGTCTCCGGTCAAGGCCCTCCGACGAGCAAGTTAGAATGTGAATGGAGAAAAAGATTTTATCTCTAAGACTAGATAAGAATTAGGGAAAAAATGCTCCTTTAAAAGATATCTGTTACCTTATTTATACTAGTTGCTCAAGGGTAATTTAGCCTTTCTACAAGATATCTGAGGAGAAATGGGTCTTTTCCAAAAAGCCCACGAATGTTAGAATGACACGTGGTCATAAAGGATCTTCTGACATGATATTCTGTTTCTTTAGATGACAGCGGCGCCTTTTTTAACTCATTCATTACGATCGCGTGTGCTTAGCACAACGGTACCTTTAGGCCTGTACGCTAAATCACCAGCTCTGTCAGAGCTGAGCTTCCTTCCTCTTCTGGGCTCCTTATCTGCTATAGTTCCTAGAACCCATCAGCTCTGTCAGATCTAGGCCAATATCTTTTCCTTTTACTAACCCCACATTTTCTCGCTCCTCTCTCTACCTTCTTGTTACAAAATCTCTCTCTAATAAATATCCCACCTCAACCACCATTCCCTACTCCGAGTAATGATTCAGCACTGGAACATTGGTTGGAGTAAAGAACAATTTTCCTCTCTCTCTCTTCCTTTTTTCAAAGAATATTTGATTTTTAGATTTGCGCGCCCTTTTCCTTACCTTATACAATTACACCCGTAGATTCTCAAAACCGTTCATCTCCCTTTATCACAACCGTTCGTTTCAACTTCTCCTAATAAAATACTTCTACCTTTTACACGTGGCTCCACCCTGTCCTCTAACTTACAACAGACGCTTTATATACCTTCTTACCTTTCTCGCCGCCATTCTCTTCCCCTCTTTTTTTGCAATCCTTCGAATTTCTTTCTCCCAAAATTCATCCTTCCTTCATCTTCTCACTTTCCTCCGCCATTGATCTTCGTCGTTTCATTTCTCGATTCCTTCCTCAGGTACCTTCTCTTTTTCCTCTCTTTAATTTCAGCATTTTTCACCATGTCTGCTAGTTCTTCGTACTCTTCACAGGAATCCACAAACAATTCCCCTAGACATATTCCTGGGGGTAAATCTCCAGTTAATATATCCTCCCCTTCGATTTCTACAAATTCATCTTCCTCCTCCAAATATTCCAATCTCGAAGTGTTGAATAGCATTAATGAAGGCAAGGCCTTACTCTAGAGCTTACTAGATGTTCCTGCCAACAATTCTCTTACGAAAATAGGCGATAATTCCCTGCTTCTTGCAGATGAATTTAAATCTGTGAAGAAACTTGTGAAATCTGAGGATTTCGTGTTTTCCATGGTGAGACCTTCCACTAGTGCTAATCAACTTCCTTATCCTGCCCTAGTTTTTTGGGTTAATCAGATTACAGCCGGTATTCGATTTCCCTTTCACCCCTTTCTAGTTAGGGTTTGCAATCTGATAGAGATTATGCCCAATCAATTGACTCCTTCTGCTATTCGAACCATTTTCGGATTCTACATCATTTTTTCCAACTACCGCTACCCTTCTGAAGCAGAGCTATTTGTTACCTGCTTCGATGTCCAAAAGACAGGTCACTTCTACTGCTTCCGCACCAGGGCTGGGAGCCCTGCCCAATTTGCTATTTCCAAGGAGAGTATAGACAAAGACTGGGTTAAGTACTACTTTGCAGTACTTCCTTGTTCAGACAGATGGAATTTTAGTTCTGAACACTGGAATCCCAATGCCAGATCTCCTCGAAGCCGACCCTCTGTTAAGCAGATCTCTCCTTTAGATATCCGTGTTATGCAAAGGCTGAGCCAACTTTCTATAGATACTACCAATGATAAAGTTAACCGCTTTAACATTAGTAAAATGTTGAGGTCTCCCTCTGTTCTGGATCATTTTGGCTTCTGGGATGACTCTCTAGGCCCCCTTCCTTTAGCTAAATCCGGTAGTTATTTACTTTCCCCCCCTTTTTTATTAATTGTCATTCTATCATCCATCTACTTTATTTTAATCTAAATCTTTTCTCTTACTGCTCTGTATTGACAGCTATGGCGGATCAACAGTGGGTCATGAGTTTCAACTGCACATTGACATCGACCAACTGATGTCTGACATCCCAGAGGTAACACAGCCTTCCGCCGAGATTCCTGCAGAGGCGATCCTGCCCTTGGAAGGCCCACTAAGTGCTGACCCTGTTACCACAGTTCCTCCTTCCCAGGCCTCCTCTGCTGATACCTCTGTAGCTCTTCCTCTGGCTTCCTTGAAGAATCAGCCTTCTGCGTCCTCTCCCAAGAAAAGGAAACTCTCCAAAAAGCGTTCTTCTACTTCTCCCGCAAAGAACCAAATATCCGAGAATCGTCGTAAACCTCATCATGACTCTACCACTGAAAAGTCTCCAAAAAGACTTAGAATCGCCCTCCCTTCTTCTCATACATCAGTTCCTTGCCCCAAAACATCAGCTCCTCCCGTTGCCGGAAAGAAACTCACCCCTGCCGCTGATCTCCAGAGAATGGTTGAAGTTCCTCCGGCTATTCCCCAAGCTGCTCCGCAAGCTTCCGTTCCAAGGATACTCCCATCAGAACCAGATGGCGTGAAATACATGGAGCTTCCTCCTGCACAATGCCTAAAACTTCTGAGCAACTTCGGCACTTCTGAAGATAGAAAAGATCTCCAGACTATGCCCTCCGAAACACGTCATCTCGGCGTTGCCCATCGCCTTGTTCAGGTAAACTTACTGATACTTCCCTCCTTTCACTCACCACTATTATTATTATTTTATCTCCGCTTATCCATTCCTGCCTCCTTTGTCGTGCACCTTCAAGGCCTTGACTCTGTTGAGCGAAGATCTGTCTCCTCGCAAGGATAGCAATGTCTTGGAGCAAATGCTAATCCGCAAAGAACAGCAGATCTCAGATCTACAATCCAAAGCACTGAAGTCTGGTAAACGCCACATTGACCAGCTCCAAAAGTTGACCAGCGGTATCAGAGGTCTGGAAGATCAAAATGTTGTTCTGAAAGAATCCAACCATGCTTTTCTGAAGGAGAAAAGCAATTTTGAGACTACCATCGGGAGCCTAACCACTCGTATCAGAGATCTGGAGAGCAGGCTACCCGAAGCCATGGCCAAGGGTTTTGCTGATGGGAAAGCTGCAGGGATCAGGGAGTGTTTTCGCCGCCTTTTCCTAACTGACCGCGGTCAGACCTTCCTTACAAAACTTCAGGAGGGACTGATTCAATCCTACCGCAACAGCTCCCAATACCTCAAAGACATGTTTCCTTTCACTCGCTACTTTACTCAGGATGGATACGCCCAAGGAGTGAAGTACGCCCTTTCTCTGAGAGGAGCTCGGCCCGTCCAAAAAGATATGGTAGCCAAGACCCCCTGCAATCCTCCGGGTTGGGATGGAAATACCTCTTCCGATCAGACTTCCCCTTGGTGGATAGGCCCCATTGAGAAGGTTGTTGATGAATTCCTCAGTGATGAGGAATTTGACATCACACTGGCTCCATCTCTTAATCCCACCTTCCGCGTGCAAGGGGAAATAGCTTCCAGCTCTGCCCCTACTCTTCCTGGAAAACCAGACTCAACTCCTCCAGAGCCCAAGGCCGCTTCACCATCGCAAACAGCGGCTGCAGCATCAGATCTCCTTTCTTAAACAATTTCTTAGCTTGTTGATTTAGTTATAATTGTTCTTACTAGTCTATGAATGTTTTTGCCTAATCCCGTTAATATTCTTACTTCCCATTTGAATCCGTCTTCTTACTATATGCTTTTATCACAAGGATCTGACTTCCTTAACTTTAGACTTTTTCGCGTGCCTTTTGAATTAATTTCAGCATATCAACAGATTAATTTGTCGAGAATTACAAGTTAAAGAAATACCACAGCTTCTTCATTCATCTGAAACCAAAAAATACATTGATTCATGTCCATAGACATTTGATTTGAAAAAACTAAAGAAAACATAGGGCTCTCAAGACCCCCCATCTGTTCTGGCAAAAAGGACAAAAGACGCTTAATTTAATATCTGAGATGACTATTGCTTTTTTTTTCTATTCAGTCGCCTCTCTATGCATAGTACTTCTTCAGATTGTTTACATTCCATGGTCGAAGTAACAATTTCCCATTTTTATCCTGAAGCTCATATGCTCCTCCATTCAAGACCTTAACCACCTTAAACGGGCCCTCCCAAGCTAAATCCAGCTTCTTGTTAGCCTTCAACGCATCAGCTCTGCGCAAAACCAGGTCTCCCACATCAAACCTTCTTGCCTTCACTCTCCGGTTATACCCAGCCTTAATTTGTTCCTTATATGCATCAGATCTCATTTTCGTCGCCGCCCTTACCTCTTCTACAAGATCCAACTCCTCTCTCCTGAGACCCTCATTGTCATCCTCCTTATATGCCAGAATTCTATACGAATTCGCCCCTATCTCTACTGGAGCAACAGGCATGGCTCCATACACCAGGTTACATGGAGGTTCTCTCGTAGCTGACCGAACCCCTGTTCTGTAGGACCAAAGCACTGAATCTAATTCATCAACCCAATTTCCTGCACAACTTTCGAGTCGGGCTTTGATTCCCTTTACCAAGGTTCTATTTGTCACCTCTACCTGGCCATTGGTCTGCGGATGGTTCACCGCTGCAAAACGTTGGGCAATTTTCATTTCTTTACACCAGGCAACCATTTTTCTTCCGTTAAACTGAGATCCATTGTCAGATACTAAAACTCGGGGAACTCCAAATCGACAACATATATTTTTCCAGACAAAACTCATGACCGATGTCTCTGTGATCCTCCCTACAGCCTCTGCTTCTACCCATTTACTAAAATAGTCAATGGCTACGATCAAGAACTTCTTGCCTCTGGCCACCTTTGGAAACGGTCCCACAATATCAATTCCCCATTTGTCAAAGGGACAAGAGGCATACATTGCACCCATGGTTTCTGCTGGAATATGGATTGTATTTGCATTCTTCTGACACTTGTCACATTTCTTCACATAATCCCTGGTATCCCTTGCCAAAGTAGGCCAATAAAAACCAGCCCTAATGATTTTCCTCACCGTGTTCTTGTACCCTGCTTGACTGCCTGCGGATCCCTCATGCACTTCTCTCATTGCATAATTGGCTTCCTCTCTAATTAAGCATTTTAGGTAAGGATGCGTGAAAGATCTGAGAAAAAGGTAGTCCCCCACCATGCAATACCTGACATAGTTTATTTTTCCTTTTGACCCCTCTTGTTGCCGCTTTTTTCCCGTTTGCAGGAAATATATGATAGGCTCTCTCCAGTCCTGACTTTGCTCTACAACTCCCGCCTCAAGTATCTCTGACCTTCTTTCAGCTCTAAGCATCACAACATCCTTTTCACCTCCTGTTATAAAAATCAAAATAACCCGTCATCTTATATGCTAGCTTGCATAATTTTCAATATGTATATATCTCTTTTATATGTGCATTTACACGTTACCTTCCACACTATCAGGGGTGCCTGCTTGTTTTAGCTCGATAATTCCATCATCGATCCTCCCGAACCTTTTCTTCGCTCTCGACATCACAATTGCACTCCATATTACAAGAATTTAATATAATTTATTGCCCTGCAATATTATCATAATGCTTCTATTTTTATATTCAAAAGGATATTATCGACACGATTCTACCTTCTCCATCGTCAGCGATGCTTGCTAGTTTCGCCAGAGAGTCTGCCTTCATATTTTGATCTCTGGAAATTTGCTCTATTTTCAGCTCTGCAAACTTAGGTTTGAACCACTCAACCTGTTGAGCATATTTGGCCATCTTTTCATCTCTAATCTTGAACATCCCCAAAGTTTACTGAGTGATCAACTGGGAATCAGATTTTATGATCACCTCTTGAGCTCCCATTTTCCAAAGCATCTTAAGTCCTCGAATCATGGCTTCATACTCTACTTCGTTATTCAAAACCCTAAACTCCAGGGTGATAGCAAATTGCATTTCCTCCCCATCGGGTTTTGTGATGACAATTCCAACGCCGCATCCGCCGATGTTAGCTGCTCCATCCACATGTGCTACCCATAGACCTGACGTTTCCATGCGAGTGGTTTCTTGAATAAAATCTGCCAATGCCTGCGCCTTGACGGCAGTTCTGGGCTCGAATTCCACGTCATACTCTCCCAATTCCACAGCCCACTTCACCATTCTTCCAGACAAATCGGGCCTGCTCAAGATTTGTCTGAATGGAAGATTGGTTCTGACTACAACCTTGTGTGCCAAAAAGTAACACCTGCACTTACAAACTCACTATTAACAACGATTGAATTCAATCTGTTTCTCTCCTCCTTCTTTTTTTTTTACCTTAATCTTCGAGCTGACATCATCACCGCCAGCGCTGCTTTTTCCACCTCTGCATATCGAATTTCCGCTCCCTAAACGAAATGAAACTCATAAATATATTTTTCCGAGAAAAGGAAAGAACTTACAATTATGATATTCCATTTTCCAATAAATAATACCTGCAACATTTTGCTCACATAATAAATGGGCATCTGTTTCGCGTCTTCTTCTCTTATCAGCACTGAGCTTAAGGAGTGCTCCCCCACCGCAAAATACAGGAACGATGTTTCCTTAGGTTTCGGCTTGGTCAACAGAGGTAAGCTAGCTAAATGCTGTTTTAAACTCTCAAAAGCTCCTTGGCATTCACTGGTCCATTCAAACCTACTTCATTTCCTTAAGATCTGAAAAAAAGGATAACTCCTTTCTGCTGACCGGGAAACGAATCGGCTCAGCGATGCCATTTTCCCGTTCAAGCTTTGCACCTCCTTCATATTTCTCGGGGATGACATTTCCAGGATGGCCTGCACCTTGGCCTCATTAACTTTTATTCCCTCAGAGGTAACTACATAACCCAAAAATTTTCCTGCTTTCACACCAAACGTGCACTTAGTAGGGTTCAGCTTTAGACGGTTAATCCTGGCAACTCTAAATACTTCTTCCAAGTCTGCTGCATGAGTCGATGACTTGACACTGTGCACCAAAATATCATCAACATACACTTTTGTATGCCCTTCCAGTAGCCCGGAAAATATGGTATCCATCATTCTCTGGTACTTCGCCCCAGCATTCTTGAGTCCAAAAGACATTCTTATGAACCCGAAAATCCCCACAGATGTGATAAAACAAACATTCACTACATCATCTGGATCCATCTGAATCTGATAATATCCTTGATACGCATCCATCATAGACATCAGTTCTGATCCGGCAGTAGCATCTACCAATTGATCAATTCTAGGCAACGGATAATGATCCTTGGGACAAGCCTTATTTAAATCCCTGAAATCATTACACATCCTCCACTTTCCTCCTCCTTTCTTTATCATGACGGGGTTACACAACCATTTAGGAAACTGTATTCGAATTATATGTCCCGCTTTTAACAATTGCTCCACCTGCTCTCGGATAGCCCTGTCATTTTCCTCATCAAACGGCCTTAACTTCTGCTTTACAGGCCTGGCCCTAGGATCTATATTTAGCTTATGCATTGCCACCTGGGGATCTACTCCAAGAAGGTCTGAAGTATCAAAGGCAAATACGTCAGCATTGCGCCACAAACATTCCACTATTTCTTTTCTTTCTTCCTCGCTCATCTGAGTACCTATCTTGGTAGTATAACCCTCCTTCCCCTCGAAGAGTTCCACTGTCATGGTTTCATCCATTGGCCTCATAACAGGTGTAGAGCTATCACCCATTTCAAAATCGGCCTCATTCCGCTTTTCTACCTTTACCTCCATCATAGGCGCGTCCCTCCTCCTCTTATTAGCGCTTTCTTCTGCCTTCTCTACAGAACTGAGAGGCCTGCTTACTTTGCTTCTGGAGATTCGCCGCACCTCATTCGCATAGCAAGATCTAGAGCTTTTCTGGTTACCTCTTACCTCCCCCACTTCCTTTCCCACCGGGAATTTTATTTTCATGTGGAAGGTTGACGCTATCGCCCGAAACGAATTCAGTGCAGGCCTTCCCAAGATAGTATTATAGGAACTTACTGCATCCACTACTAGAAACTGGACCATACGCATTTTCCTCAGTGCTCCATCTCCTAACACCACAGGTAATTTGACTACTCCTTTTGGTGTTACAATTCCTCCTGAAAATCCTGCCAGGATGGTGTCCACTGGCATTAGTTTTTCATTAATATCCATTTGCTTAAACCAATCCCAAAAGATTATATCCGCCGAGCTCCCAGTGTCAATTAATACCCGCGCCACATCATGCCTTGCTATCTCTGCTGTAATGACCAATGCATCATCATGCGGGGCAGCAACCTCATCCAAGTCAGTAGCGCTGAAAACTAGTTCCGGCTCCTCATCCTGCGTCCTTATCAAGTTCACATTCCTCACATCTGGATCTCTGATCTCCCTTACATACCTTTCTGTGCGTTATTCGTATGATCCCGTGCTAAACCCCCTATAATCATATTAATAGATCTCTGCTTCTTTGGGAATTGCTCTTTTCCCTTTTCTTCCTCAGGCCCTTCGAGCGCTAACAGGTTTAAATTCTGATCTGGCCCGACGTGTCCTTCTTCCTGGCCAGCATTCATCTTTCGCTTATCATTTCTCTTCCATCCTCCAGTTCCGTCACTCCTTCTTCGCACAAATTCAGCAAAATTCCCCTCACTTATCAATCTCTATATGGCATCTTTCAAATGTCTGCAATCATCTGTGTCATGCCCGAAATCTCTATGAAATCTGCAAAACAATTCAGACGGTGGGTTTTTGGGTCCTGTCTTTGCAGAAAAAGGAGGACGAAACATCTTAGGCGCTATATTTAATATTTCAGAAGGCGGCACCACTAAATCCATGTACACAGGGGACACCTTGCTCCATGCCTTATTTGAATATCCCGCCTTGGATTCAGACTCTGGAGGAGCTGAATATAAACCGAAATGAGGGATCCTTGATCCCCGCGTAGGTTGCTCATAAGATGAAATGGGTTTGCGATCATAAGATTCTCTTTTTGTTCTGTCCCCCTTCCTTTCCATATCTTTCTTCTCAATCCTTCCACCATCACTCCTGCCATGATCTGTAATATGCTTGGCCTCCCAAGCTTCCTCTCCCACAACCTGCTTGTCAATTCGCTCCAATAATTTATCAAATCCCTCGCTGGATTTTCTGTTGAGAGTCTGGAAAAGTTCCTTGCTCCTTAATCCCTATATCAGAGCATTAACCTTGATCTCCTCAGAAGCTGAAGGGACCTGCAGAACTGCCGCGTTGAAACGAGTTACGTAACTTCTTAGGCTTTCCCCCCTTTCTTGCTTAAAACTTAATAGTGTCATGACAGAATACGTTTGCCTTCTAGCACTGGCAAACTGATTTTCCAATTGCGAAGCGAAATCATCATAGGTCTCAATACTGTCAGGCTCCAATTGGTTAAACCATCGTTGTGCCATTCCTGTTAGCGTAGCCAGCAATACCCTACATTTAACGCCATCAGAATATCCCTGCAATAGAGCTAAATTTTCAAATATGTCGAAGTGATCTTGGGAATCAGAAGTTCCATCATAAGTCAAGTCCGATTGCTTGAAATTACGTGGGAGCTGATCATTCATGATATTAGCACAAAACGGTGTTTTCCGGCCTCTGCGAGGGCCTACACCCTTTCCCTCCATCTTCTCCTTCATGGCCGCTAATTTCCTAACTATCGCTCTCTGCCATTTCTTATCATTCTCTCCTTTCATCTCTGTTTCCATGTTCTCAGAACTTTCGCTTCCCTCCTCCTCTCGACGTATATGTGCGTTTCGTCCCTCAGATCTTCTCCTCCCCTCTAATCGGGAGGTCTGACCGAATGCATCGGACTGTTCCTTCTCACTTCCTTTGACATTTCTCCCGGAATCAGCTTCCATTTCCTCTTCCAAATTCTTGGCAAGATTTTTAGGTACCAGGATATGAGACTCTCCCATGGCTGCCATGGCTGCTTCCACAGCATCCTTGGCGGCCTTACTTAGTAAATCTTGCAACTGAAGGGCTGATAACTGCAACTTTGGCTCGCCCTCACTGTCAATGTTTTTTCCTTTCCCTTTATCTATGATGGGAGTAATGTCTTCCACTTGCCCTTCCCTGTCATCACTTACTTCCAACTCCTCCTGAAGCTCTATTCTAGCATCACCTTCCATAACCATTCCCCTGTCATTGTTGAGGAGAAAAAATGCTTCAGAAAAGGTGCTTTGATAAACATATCAAAATCTGATCACTATACTCTCACAATATTTTAATTATCAAAAAATTCACTACCAGACTTTGCCTTTCATATCTCTCATATCTCCTTATTATCAGATCTCGGAGAGAAGATTCTCGGATCACTCCTGTTTTGCACAGAAGTCCGGCAGGGCTTCAGCTCCTGATTTTTCATCCTCGGGGCGCTAAGTCGAAGCCGCAATTCTCATTATCATCAGATCTCGGAGAGAAGAAGCTCGGATCACTCCTGTTTCGCACAGGAGTCCGGCAGGGCTTCAGCTCCTGATTTTTTCATTCTCGGGGCGCTAAGTCGAAGCCGCAATTCCCCTTATCATCAGATCTCGGAGAGAAGATGCTCGGATCACTCCTGTTTCGCACAGGAGTCCGGCAGGGCTTCAGCTCCTGATTTTTCATCCTCGGGGCGTTAAGTTGAAGCCGCAATTCCCCTTATCATCAGATCTCGGAGAGAAGATGCTCGGATCACTCCTGTTTCGCACAGGAGTCCGGCAGGGCTTCAGCTCCTGATTTTTTCATCCTCGGGGCGCTAAGTCGAAGCCGCAATTCTCCTTATCATCAGATCTCGGAGAGAAGATGCTCGGATCACTCCTGTTTCGCACAGGAGTCCGGCAGGGCTTCAGCTCCTGATTTTTTCATCCTCGGGGCGCTAAGTCGAAGCCGCAATTCCCCTTATCATCAGATCTTGGAGAGAAGATGCTCGGATCACTCCTGTTTTGCACAGGAGTCCGGCAGGGCTTCAGCTCCTGATTTTTTCATCCTCGGGGTGCTAAGTCGAAGCCGCAATTCCCCTTATCATCAGATCTCGGAGAGAAGATGCTCGGATCACTCCTGTTTCGCACAGGAGTCCGGCAGGGCTTCAGCTCCTGATTTTATTGCAAGCCTTTTACTAATAATGCTATTAACTCACTTTTCTTTCTTCGCAGATGGCATCGTCAAGAACGAACTCTTATAAAAGCTACCTTAGAAGATAATTGAAAATCTGTTAAGGTGTCGCACAGAGTGGCCCCTTTTTTTTCCCGAAGGCTAATGGTCCTGAACTCTTTAAGTACGTGATTTATTTCCTTTTCCTTGGAGATAATCATTAAATCAAAAAGAAAAGCTTCCCCTAGCAGAGTTTTTCCTTGAAGAGAAAATGAAAACGGGGTCAGCACTCATTACCTTTCGGTAAGAAACATTATTTCCATTACCTTTCACATTTCCTCTTCTCAAAACTACTATCACACCATAAAGACATTCAAATCCCAGAAATTTTATTACAAGATTTGTGATAACAAACAAAAAATCACGTCACAGCTCAAAGTTTCCCACAGAAGGCGCCAGTTGTAAGAGCCGGGTTAAGCTCCTACAGCAAAAGTTTGGAGATATTTGCTATACCTTCGATTTGAATGTGAAATCGTCCGATTTGGATGAAAGTTTTCATGCAAAAAAGCCCACTGAACCGGAGGAAGTCTCCGGTCAAGGCCCTTCGACGAGCAAGTTAGAATGTGAACGGAGAAAAAGATTTTATCTCTAAGACTAGATAAGAATTAGGGAAAAAAGGCCCCTTTAAAAGATATCTGTTACCTTATTTATACTAGTTGCTCAAGGGTAATTTAGCCTTTCTACAAGATATCTGAGGAGAAATGGGTCTTTTCCAAAAAGCCCACGAATGTTAGAATGACACGTGGTCATAAAGGATCTTCTGACATGATATTCTGTTTCTTTAGATGACAGCGACGCCTTTTTTTAACTCATTCATTACAATCGCGTGTGCTTAGCACAGCGGTACCTTCAGGCCTGTACGCTAAATCACCAGCTCTGTCAGAGCTGAGCTTCCTTCCTCTTCTGGGCTCCTTATCTGCTATAGTTCCTAGAACCCATCAGCTCTGTCAGATCTAGGCCAATATCTTTTCCTTTTACTAACCTCTCCTTTTCTCGCTCCTCTCTCTACCTTCTTGTTACAAAATCTCTCTCTAATAAATATCCTATATCAGTCGTCATTTTGTTACGACAAACTAGCATTTTTATGCTATTCATTTGGATCGGTTGTAGAGGGGAAGATCAACTTCGAAGAGTGATGCAGACGTCATCAAGATTAAGGTAAAATGCATCACACATTTCGATTTTCTGTGTTGGGTTCGATATCTCTGTTACATTTTCACGCTAAACCCCGGACGACATTAAGTCGGCAATCTTAAAAGGTCGGAGATTTTATTGCAAGCAACCAATCTACAATTTAGTTCATAACTTCGTGCTATTCACCGGTTTAGGAGGAAATTGGAAAAGTGGAGGAGGCGGAGGGGAGAGAAGACGGCGATGAGAGATCAAAGGCGGAAGGTCTCTCATGGCTGCCATTTAGTTGAAGGAAAAATGAAACACGGAATGGAGGATTACTTGGTCGCAACGTGCAAGAAAATAGACGATCACAAGCTCGGATTATTCGCCATTTTCGACGGCCATTCCGGCCGTGAAGTCACCGAATACTTGCAAGATCGCCTATTTGATAATATACTCGACGAGGTGAGCATGATTAATTATTTTTTTTATTTTTAATTATTTGCGAGTATTGATCAATTTTTTTGATGAACAGCCTGATTTTTGGACAAGTCCAATAGCTGCAGTTAAGAGGGCTTATGAAGAGACTGATAAATATATTTTGGAAAATGTGGTGGGTTGGAGAGGCAGTTCGACGGCCGTGACGGCGATACTAATCGACGGTGAGAAGCTAGTGGTGGCGAACGTGGGTGATTCGCGGGCCGTTGTTTGTAGAAATGGCGAGGCGAAACAGATATCGGTGGACCATGACCCCATCAAGGGGAAGAAAATGGTCGAGGGCAAAGGCGGCTTCGTCTCCCAAAAACCGGGTATTATTTAGTTTTCTGTGTGTAATTTTGGTTTTAATTGTGTCAGACCGTCTAACGGCCACCTCGACCTGATTTTGGTGAAATGTTGTGCAGGGAACATCCCACGAGTGGACTATTAGTAAATAGATAGGGATTGGTAATTCCAACTTCACATGCACGTTCCAAGAACGCTTTCCTTGAGACTATTTCGCCCCCAAACCGAGTGCATAGTCGCCCCCAAACCGAGTGCGCTGGGGTGGATCGAACTTCTTAGGGATACTAAGAAGTTGATAATCTAAGGTCGTATGCACTAATACAATTTTAGATTCACAGATTGCACTATTTATATGGTGAGGGAAATATTTTCCTGAATTAATGATCTTCATGGTGAAGTATCTTTTTATAGATGATGAAGAGATGTATCTAACACCTTTTGAGAATGAAGTGAATGGTTGTAACTTCTCAACTCTATTAAGTTGTAACCGACAGTTACGCCTCTTCAAATCACATCTCTTCATATTATTCTTAAATTAGCCAATTTAATTAATTAATTTTAAATTCCTTAATTACCATTGCAAGGAAAAACTCCAACATGGACGGGCAGCTTTCGATGACGAGGGTGTTTGGAGATAAGAGGCTGAAGAAGCACATTACGTCGAAACCAGATATCGCTATACAGAATGCATCATCTTAGCCAGTGATGGCGTGTGGCATGTACGTAATTTTATCCTATTAATTAATTTTTTCCTTTGATCAAAACATAATTATTAATATGTGGCATGGGGTATATATATTTTGATTTGTGTGAGAAAAAAATGGTGTTTGTGGGATGATATATAGGTGATGTCGAATCAGGAAGCTATGGATTGTGTTGGAGGAATAAAAAATGGTGGGAAGGGTGCAAAAGAGTTGATTAATGAGGCAGTTTCGAGGGGGAGCAAAGACGACATTTCTTGCGTTGTGGTCATGTTAATTTCATGATAATATATTAATTATTGAAGATTCTATGTCCGATGTCAAATTTGTATCAGTATGGTGAATTGGTGATCGTAGAATTCACGAATAGTAGTTTGTAGTAGGAGGTGGGTGCCATTTTGGCTACCACAATAGTATAGTACATTACATCACCCATACTTACTATTCAGCTACTGAGGATAAACACGTGGAGATAATTTTGCCTTCTTTTTTTTTTTAGATAAAACCAACATTTCATTAATGAATCGGAGCAATATCCGAGGATACAATGCGCATAAGAAACGTAAAAGATGGATTGTGAACATCAAAACAAAAATAAGAACGACAAGCGCACGAGGCGATATGATGAGCTAGTCTATTTTGATGTCTTCCAATCCATTGGAATGAAATTCTAGCAAAATCCTTTGAGAGATCTAGAATGTCAGCAATAACTGTGCCACAAGGGTGCGTGGTATCACCCCTTTTTGAAGATACGCCACTACATTTTGATTGTCCATTTCGAAAATTAGATCCTGGTATCCTTCATCCCGTGCTCGATAAATTCCTTTCAAACATGCCAGACTTTCAGTAACTTCAATATCCTCACAACAAGGAACATGGTCATCATGGAAAGAAATAAGACTTCCTGTATGATCACGAAAAGCCCCTCCCAAACCTGTTGAACCGTCCGACTTACATGAGGCATCCGAGTTGAATTTTATCCGCCCCATTGGAGGAGAAGACCAGGTCAAAACATCATGTGAGATATCGGGTGGTTTCGGAGCTGGTTGATTGGCAGCTTGGTAATAAAAAAGAACGGTTTGAGCAACTTGGATGCATTCAATATGAGATAAACGTTTACTTTTGAATTCAAGCAGGTTTCGCGATTTCCATAAACTCCACAGTAGTGCCACGAAAATTTCAATGAAATCAGGAGGTTTATCTTTGACTGTAAGAAGCAGCCAATCATAAAGAGTGGTTCTAGAATCGGTTAGAGCAAAAGAGAGACGCAATGGACTGATTTTCCAGAGGAATGATGTCCAACTGCAGTCTCTAAAGATATGTTTAAGTGTTTCCTCTTCCAAACCACATTTGGAGCAAATAGGATCAACAACCATACCTCGACTTCGAAGCTTTGATTTCGAAGGAAGAATGCCTCTGAGACATCTCCAAATAAAAATATGCATCTTGGGAGGAAGTTTGAGATGCCATGCCCATCGCCAAAGGTCTGGAGCATATGTGGAAGACGAAGGAATCGATGACAACACATCTTTAAGTCGTTTCGCTGCCCAATAGCCAGACTTGATGGAGTACACACCATCTTTTGTGAGGGTCCAACGCAAACAATCATTCTGTGAAGTGGAACAGAGAGGGATGGCTGTGATATTCCGAGCAACTTCAATAGGAAAGGAGTTGAAAATAAAATTGTGATTCCAACTAGTGTCTTCCTCATTAAAGAGCTCATACACCATTGAGAGATCCTGCAAAAAAAGTGAAATGGGGGAGGGATGAATTAATTTATGATGCTTTGGGATCCAAGAATCGTCCCAAACCCTAACAGATCGGTCGTCTCGAACAATCCACTGGACCCTATCAACAAGGAACTTTGAACCATTAAAAATGCTACGCCAAGTGAAACTTGGCGAAAATCCCATCTTGGCATGAAGAAAAGAACAACGAGGGAAGTAGCGGGCTTTAAGGCAATGCGCAAGAAGCGAATCTGGTTGGGTAAGCAATCTCCATCCTTGTTTAGCCAAAAATGCCATGTTAAAACTCTCCAGATCCCTCAAGCCAAGATCGCCCAATGTTTTGGGAGAACAAGCAATTTCCCATTTACACCAGTGAATCCTCTTCTCAACAGACTTTTGCCCCCACCAAAATCTAGCCATACTTTGGCTAATTCGGTGAATGAAAGAATGTGGTAGTAAAAAACAGCACATGACGTATGAGGGAATAGATTGAGCAACCGACTTGATGAGTGTTAACTTACCACCTTGAGAGAGAGTGCGAGCCTTCCAATTTTTCAACTTTTTAGAAATTCTATCTTCAATATAAGAGAAAACCTCCTTCGTAGAGCGTCCCACTGAAGCCGGCAAACCCAAGTAGACACCATGTTTCTTAACAACAGGAATACCACTTAGCCTGCCTAAGAAAGTGCAAGTATTTTCAGAGATACACTTGCTAAAGGCGAGCTCGGATTTATCAAAGTTAACTCTCTGCCCAGATGCACGAGTAAAACAATCAATAATATCTTTCACCACAAGAATTTCTTCTTCATTTGCCCTTCCAAAAATTAAACTGTCGTCTGCAAAAAGTAAATGAGAGATAGGAGGTGCAGCTTGACAAGTTCGAGCACCATGAAGGGAGCCTGAGGCTTCTTCTTGAGAATGCATCGCAGAGAAAGTCTCAGCACAAAGGATGAACAAGTAAGAAGAGAGTGGATCTCCTTGTCTCAATCCACAAATATACTTAAAAAGAAGGATTTTTACTCATTTTCATTCAAATTCACTTCTTCCTAGATTGCAACTGAGCCATGCTCAGAAACTTCTTGCCACTCTGCAGAATCAATGGCCCCAGTTTATGGAATTTGCCTTGATGAAGCTGCTGCAGCATTGAGGGAGCTGGAACGTATGAACTTGCTTGAGACTGTTGTGTAGGAGCATCATCTTGTGGATCTTGCTCTTGATCTCCATCATGAAGCTCACTGTTCTGAGGTGAGAGCATTGATCCACCTACTGACTGTTCTTCATGTTGCTCTTGTTGAGAACCACTTCCACTGCCACGTTGAGGATTCTGAACCACCTAGCAATCAAATGAAAATAACTTATCTTTGCCACATGTCACAGAATTATGGCATGATACTCCACAGCCACTGCACTTGATTGTTGTTTGTCTTCTTCTAAACTTAGTTTTCTTCTTGAACAATTTCTCAGCTTTCTCATCTGGAGCTTTCCTTCTTGCAAACGATTGCTTACCTTTTTCCTTTTCCATTAGTGGAGGCAGATGAGGAATGTACACGCTTTCACCCCACAGTTGATCATTCATCCCCTTGATAGTTTCAGCATATGTCTTCTTAAATGTTTCCACTGTGTAGCATTCATTAACATAGTCCTCTTTGTTTTTTCTTTGGTGGTATATTGCAGAAATTGCATGAGAACAAGGTATGCCACTTAAATTCCACAACCTACAACTGCAACTCATAAGATCTAAGTCCACTAAAAATTACACCCCATCATGACACTTGATCTCATAATGTGTGCTATCATACTTAATGAGAATGCGTCACCAACCCTCTCAGCATGTTTCTGAAGGATTTTTTTTATCCTTGGATAAATTCTTCCCTTCTATCTCAAGGCTGAAAGGTCCCTATGTCTCTGAAACCTAATCATGAGCCACTCCCTAATCCATTCTAGCATGGTTAGGATTGACATCGCTCTTGCATCTAAAATTGTAGAGTTAAACACTTCACAACCATTATTAAGCAACATATCACACTTTGAAATGTTAGTAAAATGAGACTTACTCCATTAATGTGTAGGTTTACCATCTAACCAAGCCCAGACAACTTCATTTAAGCTTTCAACTCCAGCATTCTAAACTTCCACTCCCCTATTGTGCCAACCTGTACTGCTTTCCATAAAGTTGTTTTAAAGCTCAAGCCCTTAAATCAGCAAGTTTAAAATTTTCATGAAGATGCCTCACACAAAATCTGTGTGCTGCATTTGGAAATATGTCACCCATAGCTTGGATCAGACTTTTCTGCTTATCAGACATGAATGTATAGTTACCATTCAACTCTAAATCCTGCTTTAAGACCACAAAAATCATTCCCAAGTTTCCCTCGTTTCTCTATTCACTACAACAAAGATAATAGGATAAATGCAGTTATTTGCATATATCTACCCCAACAGCACTTAGTAAAATACCCTGAACTGGACCCTTCAAATGACAACCATCAAGCCCAATGATTGGCCTACATCCTATTTTAAAGCATTTCTTTACAGCATCTAAGCACATATAAAATCTATCAAACCTTGCTTGCCTATTTTCATCATCTAATGACCCTACAATGACAGTAGATCCAGGTTTGTCTTTCTCACCTCCTCAGAATAGTCAAACAGTTTTGCATATTGTGTATTAGGATCTCCCTCAAGTTTCTTCAGAGCCAATTTCTTATCTCTATAGGCTTGTTCTCTAGATATCTCAAAGCCTAGCTCCAGTATTGCATCTGCCCTAAACATATTCACTTTTCTTTTTTTTGTCTGTTACAAAATTATCTAAATACCTATCACACAACCAAGTGGATTTCATATTCTTAACATGATAACTCTCATCACAATCATGTTTGCTCACATATTATCTATTCCGGTAACTCTCCTGATGGTCCCTGAGCTAGGTATTTGGTGTAGAGAAGGGGTGAATACACCAAATAAATTTCTGTAAACTTTTTCTAGTTTAAATAACAGAGTTGGTGAGTTCAGTTATTAATCCAGCTGAGGAGGGTTAGCTGGACAAATAACTCAGCTGGCGGTGCGGAATGTGGTGGTTTGAAAACTTAGCTCGGTTTATTAGAAAAACTCAGCTTGAAAAGATTAACTTTATGTTTTCAGTTTAGTCAAGTTGTGCAACTTTCAGAAAGACACAGCTGTCTTTGGAGAGCAGTTGTGTATGCAGTTTTAGATCAAATATGCAATGAGATGATAAAGTTAGTACTAAAACTGAATTTAAAGAGAAAGAAAAGAGCACGAGATTTTTACGTGGTTCGGAGTAACACCTCCTACGTCCACGACCAGGTTCACTGGTAATTCACTACCACTCGGTTTCCAAGTACCAAGTAACTTTACAACTCTAACCCGAGCTGTGTTTCAACAGTTTGCGGGCACTGTCAAGCCTAACCTTTCAGTCTACGGGTACTGAAAAAAAACCTTACAAACACTTGAATTTCACGCTTCAAGCAAGCATTACCTTGACCTAACCTTTCTGGGTAAAGAGAGGTTTGGTTTGGGGTTCCAACTGTGAACGAGTTCTTACAATTAAGAACTTTAGAGTATGATGAACTCGTTCGAAATCTAGGCTTAAGTTATACAAAGATTTTGGCCTAGGGATCAGACGAAAAACTAAGCAGTTTCTGAACTAGAAACACTTTAAGATAAAGTGTTCTTTGAACTATGTAGAACTGCTAGAGAGCTTTTGAAAGATTGAGGATTTCAGAGAATGAAAGCTTGTAGAGAGTTTTTCGTGGTTGATCCTGAGGTTGAAGACGGGTTTATATAGGTAGAGATTCAAGACTAGCCATTGGAGGAGCCGTTTGAATCTTACCTACTCTCCTTAAATTCGATATCTGCCGTTGGGCGAATCTGCACCTGTCTTCATTTGTGTCACATCCTAGGTTCTGAAGTCTAGAATGCTGATTCGGCAATTCCTCATTGGTCGAGGCATGTTGACTTCCTCTGACGTCGGGATCTTCTGCCTTTGGAGCTGGCTTCTGAATTCAGAGCTGGATTGGGCAAACTGACTTGAAGTGATGTCTTCAGAGTTAGTTCATTTTGTTCTGTACAGCTGGACCAGCTGTGTTTTGAACTCAGCTCGAATTCTCTTCAGCTTGATCATGCTCTGCTGAAAGACTCAGCTGAAGGTTGACTCCTGCTGTAGACACAGCTGGATCGTCTGCTGTCTTCTGCTTCCTGCTGTAGGCACAACTGGATCGTCTGCTGTCTTCTGCTTCCTGAACCTGTAAACCTAGAAAATCTAGAGCTCAAACAGGTGAGCTGGAAAACACTACTTAGGATGAAGCGATCATCTATTCGGTTGGAGAATCAGTTGGGTTTTGGTATTAAATCAAAACTTTTATAATTTTCCCAACAATTTCCCCATTTTTGATGATGCCAAAATCTAACTGAGATAACTTATGACGCAGAAAAACTTGTGTTTTATTAATGTAAGAAAATACATCATAAAACAGGAAAAATAAAGAAAAAAAATTCTTCAATTCTTCAGTCTTCAATCCCAGTTGGCTGGATCTTCTCTTCTGCATCCAGTCTTCTTTCTTTTGACTTGTTTCTTCTCCAGCTGGTTCCTCTAGCTCAGCAGTTTGCCTCTTCTTTGTCTCATTCTCTTCCCCCTTACTTCTCCCTTTTTGGCATGATCAATCAAGGTGGGAGATCAGCTGTTGCAATGTTTTAGTTTGGCGAAACTGTGGTTGTCAGCTCTGAGCAGCGAGGTCTGGAGATTAGGTGGCTCAGCTGTTGTATTAGCTGGCTCTTCTTCAATAGCATTAGCCTCAGCTGTGATTGCAGACACAGCGTCATTGGCTTGTTTTAGCTGGGGCGGTCCAGCTGAGTGCTTGAAGGTATGAGTTGGCACTGGAGATAACATCTTCTGAGTATGGCACAACTTCATTCCTTGCAATTTTTGCTTCTTCAGACTTCATTAGTTTGAATGAGAAAGTCTGATTCAGCACTTGATGGACTTGAGTATTCCCCTTCCACTTCGAAGTGGGGGATATTGGGTTCAGCTCATATCATCATCATCCACCTGCAAGTGATCATCGGCTGGATGATGTTTTCCATTTGAGCATGGTGCAGGGGCTTGAGCTCCAACTTTCATCTGAAGATCTCGAAGCTGGTGTCCCTGTTGAGCTGAAGGAAATTGAGGAGATGCCGGTTGAAGTATTCCATCTGTCGTGGGGTTTAAGCTTGGTTGATCAGCTGGAATACGTCGTTGTGGTGTTGATGGTGACGATGTTCACGCTGGCACATGAACTTCTTCTCCACCGTAAGAAACTACCGCTTGTGGACCTCCTGCTTCTCGGAGAGTAGTTACGAATTCTCTCTTAATGTCAGCTGGCTTCTCGGCTGACTGACTGAGCACCTTTGACTTGAGTCTTCTGTTTGAAGACAGTGCTTCAGCATGTTTTGTCTCCTCAAGTTGTTTTCGATTCCCAGCAGGGAAGGAAAAAGATGCATGCTGCTTTGTTTCCTGCATATTTTTTTGTGCCTCCTGTGGCGGAGCAAGAGCTTTGACACTACTGCTCTTGAAGACTCCGGCTTTATCAACATCTGGTCCAGTTCTGTTGACGTTGATTTTTGCATCCCAGGGAGTTGTATGTCCTGTTCTCTCTTTTATTTTGAGAGAAACAGTGGGGCGGAGGAGGTATTTTTCCTTTGACATTCCCAGGAAGATATCTGCACCTTCTTGGTGAATGACGTTCTTGAGCTTTGCAGTCTCCCACTGCGTTGGATCGGATCTGTCGATGGGCTTCATCTTCTCCTGGAACTTCGTCTTCTTGAGGTTCCTGAGAGTTAAGCAACTCTTATCTTGAAGCTTTGACAGATTCTTCAAGTTTGATCGGCTTCGGAAGATATCTTTCTAGATTCCATGTTCTTCTTCTGCAACTTTTGTTAGTAGAAACAAATAATACCAATTGATGGAAATAAGAAAGAATGCCGAAAAACTTTTTAGGGTTGATGCAATATTTTATGTATCTCTTCTAGCATATTTATATAACTTTCTTGATGAATGGACGATCAAGATTTATCGATTGATAAGAAGATCTACGATTGGGAGACATTCTCGCGGCATGTCAATTTCTTGTTCAGAAATTGCGAGTTAATGCGTGAGAGAGGACGGTTGGGGCACTTTGACTTTTGCCTCGAAACTCTCATGATTCAGTTCTTTGCAGACTTTTACTTAAATTTGATTAGTTATGACAAGATATGATTTGACTGATAAAAGATTGAATAGGTGTAGTTAATGTTGTTGCAAACCTCTCAGCTAATCATTGTAGTCAGCTGATACCTCAGTTGAGTGGTTGTGCTGAGTGAACGTTGTTCCAGCTGGTTCACCCTCAACTGAATACTCCTTCAACTTTGGCGTCTGGTTGAGTTTGATTCTTTTTCAGCCGATACCAGTGATGTCGGTTTTGAATTCCAGCTGTCTACTTCCATTCAGCTGGGTCTGCTTCCATTCAGCTGGGTGAAGCGTCGTCTGGGTTGAGTAATCCAAGTAATCCGCACAGCATTTTGAATCTTGCTTCTATCAGCGGCTTTGTGAGTATATCAGCCCGCTGTATGTCTGTGTGAATTTTCTCAACAATCACATCCTTCTTTTCCACGTGATCTCTCATGAAGTGATGACGTACGTCCACGTGCTTGCATCTTGTGTGATGTATTGGATTCTCTGATATAGCAATCGCACTTGAGCTATCACAGAAAATCGGAATTTGTCCAGTTTTCACTTCATAGTCATCCAGCTGATGTTTCAGCCAGAGAATTTGTGAGCAGCAGCTTCCAGCGGCCATATATTCTGCTTCAGTTGTGGAAGTTGCGACGCACATTTGCTTCTTTGAAAACCATGAAATCAACTTACTTCCTAGGAACTGACAACCTGAAGTTGATTTTCTGTCCAACCGATCTCCAGCAAAGTCTGAGTCTGAATATCCAGTCAGCTATAGATTGTCTTCAGCTGGGTACCACAGCCCAACATTCTGAGTTCCTTTTAGATATTTAAGAATGTTCTTGGCTGCTTGCATGTGTGCTTCATTTGGATCAACTTGAAATCTGGCACACACTCCGACTGCGAAAGAGATGTCTGGACGACTCGCGGTTAGATACAGCAGGGAACCTATTATCCCTCTGTATTTGCTGGAATTGACTGTCTTCCCTTCAGTTCCGGGTTCAATCTTCCAGTTGGTGTTCATCGGAATCTTTACAGTTCTGCTGGATTGAACTCCATACTTGGCGATCAAGTCTTTCACGTACTTGGATTGATTTATAAAAATCCCTTCTTCTGATTGCTTGACTTGAAGTCCTAGGAAGAAGCTCATTTCTCCCATCATGGACATTTGGAACTGTTCTGACATCATCTCTCCAAATCTTTGGCATAAGAATGTTGATTTTGATCCGAAGATGATGTCATCTACATAGATTTGAACAACCAGGATATCTTCTCCTGACTTGATGGTGAAGAGAGTTCTGTCTACTGAGCCCTTCTTGAATTCTTTGGATACAAGGAACTTTGACAGAGTATCATACCAAGCTCGAGGTGCTTGCTTCAATCCATAGAGCGCCTTCTTTAGTTTGTAGACTTTATTTCCTTCTACTTCAATTCCTGGAGGTTGTTCAACGTAGACATATTCTTTGATTTCTCCATTTAAGAATGCACACTTCACATCCATTTGATAGACCTTGAATTTGTGATGTGCTGCATAGGCGAGAAAGAGTCTAATTGCTTCCAATCGCGCTACTGGAGCAAATGATTCTTCGAAGTCAATTCCTTCCTGCTGTGTGTAGCCCTTGGCAACCAGTCGAGCTTTGTTTCTGATGATGACTCCCAGGGTATCCAGTTTGTTCTTGAATATCCATTTGAGTCCTATGACTTTGACTCCTTCAGGTCTATCGACCAATTCCCAGACACAATTTCTGAGGAATTCGTTCAGCTCTTCTTGCATGGCGTTAGTCCAAGGCATGCTCTTTAAAGCTTCGAGAATTGATTAAGGCTCCGACACTTGAGCTACATAACATGCCATTAGAGTTGTATCTTCATCATAGACCGTCAGTTCTAGCTCTACTGAGAGTTGAGTTGTGTCAGCTGCTTCTTGATGATCCGATGAGGCTTGAGCAGCTGAGCTTCTGGTTTTGACTTGGTCAGATGGTTCTCCAATGATTGCTGATGATGGATGATCTTCAATCCATCTTCTCCTTTTACGAATTTCTTCTTCCAGCTGATTGATGCTAGAAGTGGCAAGATTTCGTCTGGCTTGGAGTTGCTCTGGAGTTAAGTCTTGAGAGATTGATTCTCCTTGAGTTGGATTATGAAGTGACTTCTGTAGAAGCTCTGTTGGAGATGGAGCTGGGGATTCAGCTGTGTCTGGATTTCCAGCTGATGGTATTCCCCCTTGACTTGGCGTTGGAGGTTCTTCCTGATTTCCAGTTGGTGGAGCTTCCCGATTGACTTGAAGTTCCTCCTCTGGCTCATCATCCCAAATTAATGGTTCGGCCAAATTCCTGATTCGATTTTCTTGAGCTCTTGTCTGAATCTGTCTTGAAGATTCTCCTTCGTTTCTTCATTTGATAGAGTCTCTATATTCGAATGATGACTCGTCAAAGGTAACATGTGGAGTTACTTCGACTATTTGAGTCCTTCTGTTGAAGACTCTATATGCTTTACTCACAGCAGAATAACCAAGGAATACTCATCGGTCTGTCTTCGCGTCGAACGTCTTGAGCTATATCTTTCCGTTGTTTAGGATATGACATTTGGATCCGAAGAACTTGAAATATCCAATATATGGTATCCTGTTGTTCCAAAGCTCATACGCTGTCTTTCCTTGCCTTGATGTGAGTAGGGAGCGATTCTGAGTGAAGCAAGCTGTGTTGATTGCTTCGGCCCAGAACTTCTTTGGAATGGCAGAGCTGGCTAGCATTGAGGTAGCCGCTTCTTTGAGTGTTCTATTTATTCTCTCAGCTACACCATTTTGCTGAGGTGTGCGTGCTGCTGAGGTCTGATGTTGAACTCCGTTCTTCTCGCAGTATTCATAAATGGTTTCATTTAGAAACTCCGTTCCTCGATCTGATCTGATTGACATTATCTTGCACTCCTTCTGAGTTGACAGTCTTTCCAGCAGGATAGGTAGCTTAGTCCTTGTTTCGCTCTTCTGGTACAGGAATGACACCCATGTGAATCTTGAGAAGTCATCCACTACGACCAGAGTATATTTTCTGCCATTGAAGCTTGCTGGAGTAACTGGACCAAACATATCCGTGTGAAGGAGTTGGAGTACTCGATCAGTTGACTGAACTGGCTTGAGAGAGAATGAAATTCTTGTCTGCTTTCCTTGTTGACACGCGCTGCACATATGACTTTTGTCATATACTTGATCTGGAATTCCATTAGCGAGCTGGTTCCTAGCCAGTTTGTTGATTGTCTTGAAGTTGAGATGATTCAGCCTGTCTGTGCTGATGCCTACCGACTTCATTACTGCTTTTCGATACAAGACAAGTCTCCGGAGGGCTGCTGTTCCAGTCAGCAAAATACATATTTCCTTCTTTTTTCCCTCTTAGGAGTATCTGCTTGGTTTTCCTGTGCTTCACTACGCATTCATGTGCATCAAACTTGACAGAAAAACCGTTGTCGCGGAATTGGCTAATGGAAAGTAAGTTGTGTTGCAATCCTTGTACATAAGAAACATTTGGGATTATAACATTTCTAGTTTTAAATGTACCATAACCTTTGGTTAGGCCTTTGGAGTTGTCACCAAATATTACTTGTGGGCCTGGACGCTCGATATACTCGTGGAATAGGAGCTTTAAGTGCGTCATGTGCTTGGAGCATCCATTGTCCAAGTACCATAGCGTTCTCATTAACTCCTCAATGATGCGTCGTTCCCTTGCAACCTATACAAAAGATCAAAGTTTAGGTACCCAGTTTTAATTGGGTCCTTGAGGGTTAGACATAGATCCTTTAATGACCCAAATCTGCTTGATGACTCGAATAGGGTCATTTGTTCTGACAATTCTTCCAGCTGAGTCGATATACACATTCTTTGTGTTCTTCGATTGTTGCTGGCGGGGTCTTGATCTCAGTGTCTTCCTGACTTGATGTCTTGGTCTTCTTTGGTATCCAGCTGAGACGTTCCTTTGTCTCTGCTGTCTCTTGTGATACTTTAGCTGGAAATGGTTCTCCAGCTGGTAATCATATGAGTGATATCCACCTGGGTATCTCTGATATCTCGGTTGATATCTTTCAACATGTTGTTGCTGTTGCTTGTATCTGTAATGTCCAGCTTGTTGTCTTTGTTGAGGTTGAGCAAGTTGCTGTCTGATTTGAGCTTGAGGTTGTCTCACAGCTGGCATTTTTTATGCCTAATGTGTCCTTGACGGAGCTTGAGGATGTCTCACAGCTGGTCTTCCTGACGCCTGCTGTGTCCTCAACGGTTGATGATGAGTTGCTGGGATTGGATGTTCTTTTGCTCGTACAAACATTACCTTTGTTCCACTCGTGGAGGCAATGTTTGAGGCGTCCTTTGATTCATGGTATCCCAGTCCCGCTTTGAGTGCTGCTGGACGTTGTGCACCTATGATCTCGTCCATTGTTGATGTGGCTTTGATGAGAGCTACTATCTTCTTAGATAGTATTTCTTCGGCTGTGACCTTTTCCAAATCTTCCATCAGCTGTTTCTTCTCATAGTAGAAGTCCTTCATCAGCTGATCTTGTTTCACTATTTTGTCTTTTAGTGAAACAACTTCCTCGTGAAGCTGTGTTGTATCAGCTGCTTTTGATACATTTTTCTTTTCCAGTTCCGCTTTCAGCTCGGCATTCTCACACATTATGACGTCAAGGATCTCTTGAAACTCCTTGGAGTCGTTCATTACTTTCTCTACTAGACTTCAGTCAGGTTGCCCTGATTCTGAAACCTATGTAGAGTGTTCGTGTGATGGTGAGAGGTTAGATAGATTTTGGGTTCGAGACATTACCTCATCTTCATCAATGCCGTCTGTTTGTACCATGAAGCACGTATCCCAATCAGGTTCATCGTGGGCCATCAATGCTTCTTCTTCCGAGTCTGAAAATGGCATGTTGTCATCCATTTTGTTGCACTCTGATTCCTCATCGGCGATGTAAGCTCTTCTTCTGTCAGCTGCCTTAGCTTTCAGTAGGTCTTTATCTTTCTTGGACAGCTTTGGACAATCTAGCCGGTAGTGTCCTGGTTCCTTGCAGTTGAAGCAACCTTCTTCTGTTCGTTTGTCAGCTGACTTCTCATCAGCTGCTGCATACTTGTCTCTGTAAGTTCTTGCGAACTTCTTGTATTTGCCCTTGCTGGTGTTGAGTCTGTTGTAATTTTTGACCAGCATGGCTATTTCTTCAAGTAGCTCTTCCTTGCTCATGTCCTTCTTGTCCTTCTTCGATGACTCAGCTGACTGCATGTATGCGGATTTTTCAGAGTTGGCTCTGAACGCAATCTCCTTTGGCGCAAGTGTCAGCTCTCCATCATTTTGATTGCTTGAAGATTCTTTCATGGAAATCTTCAAGTTATATTCGTTGGCTTTGAGCAGGGAGAATAATCTTTCAGTTGAAAGATCACCTAAGTCACTTCGACTTTGGTGTACCACCTTATATGTGTTTCATTCAGCTGTGAGCGCTGAAAGAACTTTTAGATTTTTTTCTCTCCAGGTGTATTTCCCAGTTCGGATGGTTTCTATTTCTACCACTATATTAGAGAATCTGAGTTCCATCCCTTCGATGGACTCGTTGACCAGCTGCTTGAAGTTATCAAACTTCTGGCATGCAATAGTGAATTTATTTTCCTTTATCTCCTCTGACCCTTTCGCATAGCTTTGCTAGGGTTTCCCACATCTCCTTTGCGGTTTCGCAGTTGATGATTTTGCTGAGGTAGGCATTGGAGACCGTTGAAGATATGGTGTTCCTCGCGAAGCTGTCTAGTCTAGCCTGCTTCCTTTCTTCTGAGGTATGCTCACTCTTGGGCTTGGGAATGAGCTGATATGTTGGTTGACCACCATCTTGAGTTGGAACAAGCTCGTTCTCTTGTTTGAATATTATGATGGGTCCGTCTGTGATGACGTCCCACATCATATCATGATGTGCACAGAGAAAGCTCTTCAGTCTGAACTTCCATATTGCATAATCGTCGACCGAGAAGGTGGGAAGATTCATGTTAAGATAAGAATCCATGGAGATATGCACAGTATGTAATATTATGAGTTTTTCACAAAGAGGATCTGTTCAGATGACCACTGACAGATTGTCAAGAGAGATCTCTTGATACAGAAACAGAGGTCTGTTGAACCACTGCTCTGATACCAATTGATGGTCCCTGAGCTAGGTATTTGGTGTAGAGGGGGGGTGAATACACCAAATAGATTTCTGTAAACTTTTTCTAGTTTAAATAACAGAGTTGGTGAAATTTCGGTTATTAATCCAAATTTGAGGAGGGTTAGCTGGACAAATAACTCAGCTGGCGGTGCAGAATGTGGTGGTTTGAAAACTTAGCTCGGTTTATTAGAAAAACTCAGCTTGAAAAGATTAACTTTATGTTTTCAGTTTAGTCAAGTTGTGCAACTTTCAGAAAGACACAGCTGTCTTTGGAGAGCAGCTGTGTATGCAGTTTTAGATCAAATATGCAATGAGATGATAAAGTTAGTACTAAAACTGAATTTAAAGAGAAAGAAAAGAGCACGAGATTTTTACGTGGTTCGGAGTAACACCTCCTACGTCCACGACCAGGTTCACTGGTAATTCACTACCACTTGGTTTCCAAGTACCAAGTAACTTCACAACTCTAACTCGAGCTGTGTTCCAACAGTTTGTGGGCACTGTCAAGCCTAACCTTTCAGTTTACGGGTACTGAAAAAAACCTTACAAACACTTGAATTTTCCGCTTCAAGCAAGAGTTACCTTAACCTAACCTTTCTGGGTAAAGAGGGGTTTGGTTTGGGGTTCCAACTGTGAACGAGTTCTTACAATTAAGAACTTTAGAGTATGATGAACTCGTTCGAAATCTAGGCTTAAGATATACAAAGATTTTGGCCTAGGGATCAGACGAAAAACTAAGCAGTTTCTGAACTAGAAACACTTTAAGATAAAGTGTTCTTTGAACTATGTAGAACTGCTAGAGAGCTTTTCAAAGATTGAGGATTTCAGAGAATGAAAGCTTGTAGAGAGTTTTTTGTGTTTGATCCTGAGGTTGAAGACGGGTTTATATAGGTAGAGATTCAAGACTACTTAGGATGAAACGATCATCTATTCGGTTGGAGAATCAGTTGGGTTTTGGTATTAAATCAAAACTTTTATAATTTTCCCAACATCTCCTCATCCTTGACCTTGTTAAGATGAATTTTCCATGGACAACCTTCATTTTCACATTTCACATAGGTCCTAGTAGGAGCCGATTTTGTTATTATCAAAGTTCTCTTAGTTTTAATTGCATAACTCTGTATTGCTTTCTTAAAAGCATCCCTAGAGCTAAAAAGCATACCTAGTTCAAATTCAGGTTCAAATACAACTTGAGGATTGAAAACAGGGTAACTCTCCTCATCTTTCTCACCATCAGACACCTTATGCTCATCAAAATAATTCTTATCTGTGTACATAATATCATCATTTGGTTCACTATCATCACCATCACTCCCGGTCATCATATTCCCATCAATTTTCTTAGACACAAAAGTATCAAATAAAAGGTCATCATCATCAGTTTCTTCATCCATATTGTAATCAGAATCATATAAATCCTCAAACTCAAAACCCTCCTCACCATGCTCAACACCAGAACTACCCACATTTTCTTTCTCTTTTGTAAAATCATTCTCAACTGTTACAAACTGTGACCCTAAAATCTATGCCACTCTCTTCCCAACCTCTACATAAAATACCACCTGTCTTAAGCCTAGGCACTTTGTAAAGTGTTCTCTAACTTGCTCATCAGATGATAGTAGCTTAAAAACATTATCTATTGTTATGTAAATCTTTACATCTCCATCACAAACCAACCATTCCTGAATACGATTTCTTAAAGACTTTAGACTTAATTGTTTAACAACAACAAAGTCTACAATCATTACAGTACCTCCAATATATTTTGACTCAACAAATCTACCTCCATAATTCAACACAACTGACAAATAAACACCAGCAGGTTCTGCAGAAAAAAAAATTAAGCAGTAGTTGGCAATAAAGACCACCTAAACTCTAAATGCATATATAAATTCAAGACATACATACCCCACAATTAGGTTCACAAAGCAACAAATATATACATTTTTGTTAATATAATATAGCATATTTGATTAAAATATTTCAGGACCACATTCAAACCCTTTTTTACACATCTTTCGACATAAAAACCCCACTTCCATACCACAAAACATTAAATAAACTATCCACAAACAATTTCACTGTATAAAATACACTCACAAGTTAAAGAATCAAGCTAACTTACCGTACATATGAGGAGGGCACTTTATATCCTTCTTCTCTCTCACCCACACCATGGTCGGCCGCGTCTTGATTCAGAGGGTTTTATTATTCAAAGGGTTCTATGCTTGAGAATCGAAATGCTTAACACTTCAAATTTATCGAGGGTTACAAGAGTTGATCTTCTCTTCCGAAAGGAGAATTTTGGAATTAGGGATCTTCAAAAAATTTAGGGGAGACAAACGCTTAACTCTGTTTTACGCAAATGAATATGTTTATTTTACAAAAATTGTGTTTTACTGGAGCGTTTTTTATGATTAGGTGCGTTAGCTGGCAACCACGTAAGCTTCGGGCGTGACTAATGGTGTCACATGAGAGTCACATGAGATTTAGCTCGATCGGAGAAATTTGTCCTGCGGATATTCGATTTTTGAAAATGTGTCCTGCAATTGAAAGCCCGAAAAAAAAGTGTCATGTAAATAGAATCCACTATAAGTTAGTGTCCCGAATAACCCTTCAACTCATTTGAATGTCCCCATAACGACACCGGTTTTTATGTTATTAAGTGTCCTTTTTATTACAATTTCAATTCAACTCGAATTTGAAATTCGATTGATTCGTTTGAATTCAGAAAAAATTAGGAGTTATTTAGATTAAATTATTGTAATAATATAATGCAAATTTTGATAAATCCAATAACCAAAAAAGTTTAGGAATTCATGTTCAACGAAATGCAATCAAAATTTAACCTATAAAAAAGTTGAACAAATAGTTTTTTAATCCAATTAACTATTTGTCTAATTCTTTGAATAATGTTATGATAGGATCGTTTATTTTAATGTGAAAAGTAGGAAGAATAGTAATGTCAACTTTCTCCTTTTATACTTTTTCCCTCGATTTTTTTTTTCTCAAAACAAACTTTATAGATCAACGATATAAATGCTATATAATTAAAGTTAAAGATATCTCGAAAGAATAATTTTGCTTCTCAATTATGTTAGGTGCATCATGAAAATAATAAGTATAAATTTTGTGTGTGTATAACGAATATGTCTGTTAGATGTTCAATTGCCGAGGAACTCGATGGCACTATTCAAGGTGTGCCTTGGGATAAATCTTATTCTTGTACAATAGCCTATAAATCATATAAAAAATAGTGCAATAAGTTCGATCTCAAAAGTGTTGGGAATATTCAAATTTGAGACCAAAAGCTTAAGTTTTATTAATTAGGTAAATGAATCGTTTAATTAACATTTTACTGTATTAAAGTAGTATAATTAAGTATCAATCATGCTATTCTCTTAAACTATTTTATTCTTTTTTGTAAAGTCTGAATGTTGTTTGACCATTTAGTTAAGGGCAAGTTGTCGCTAAATTCCCGAACATTTTTCAAATTCTTATTTTGCATACCAATTAAAGATTCTGCGTACAAATTCCCAACATTTGGTACTAATCTTAATTTGCTCCCGACGAACATCTCCGGCGAAAGCATGGCTGATTTAGCGTATACGTGACTTAATAAGAATATGTGATAATCAAAACAACCAAACGAGGTCGCTTTGGTCGAATTAAAAAAAACACTTCAACTACCAACTCATCTCCCATCTCTCCCTCACATTGCTTCAGAACCCGATCAACATCACCATCGCCACCCACCGTAGTCCAACACCAAGCACCACCACCATGCCCCTCAATTCTTCCACTGCTACCAACAATAAGGCCACGTTTGGTAAATATGTTAGGATATGACAAAATAGTTTAAGTTAAGATATGTATCGTAAATAAGGGTGGATTGGTATCGTATGTTTGTGTTTGGTAGATAAGATATGAATGTAGATATGATAAATTAATTGTTTGGTACATTAGTTTAAAGTCAAGATTAAGTAGAGAATTTACAATTATAACCCTATATTAAATTAATATATAATTAAAAAATTAAAAATGAAATGCTAAAAAAAAGTTAAATGATAAATGAAAATAAAATTAAATCATTTGATCCTTTCTCGTCTCTCCCCTCTCACTTTCGCATCACTCACCTCTCTCTCTATATCACTCTCACTGCCATCCACCATCCATCACCGCCATGGACGAACACCACTACCGCTACAGCTCATCTCTCTCTCTCTCATCCCTAATTAGGCCGAACACCACCACCATCCACCGCCGCCACCGCTCATATCCCTCTCTCATCCCTAATTAGAAAATCAAGATCAACTTTCCCTTAAATTCCCCCCAACTTTCTTTTCGTCAGCATAAAAGAAGCCCAAAATTAAAAACGTCAAAGCATCAAATTCCACCACGACTCCTCTATTCCTCCACGAGTTGCTACCAATCGCCCTTCCGCCTTCATTCTAGCCGAGTCCATCAGCGCCGCCGCCTTCATCGCCCTCGTCCTCGACGGCGTCTCTGGCCCTTCCGCCTTTGTATCGAAAGTGGGTCCGGATTTCTCCTACTATGTCCCATTCTCCCTCCGTTACTGTAATCTGCGATTGAAGGCCAATTTTGTTAATTTTGGGGACAGGAGAGAGAAAGAGGACAAAGAGAGAAGATGAAGATGGGGAAGAAGAGGTTAATTTTGTCTTTTTCATTCTAATCTGTTGCACTGTTTGAGCAAGGATTATGTAACTGACGCTAAAGGAGAGATACAATTGCTGAAGAGAAACAGTGTATTAAAAACGGGCCTTGATTAATGGAGGGCTTGAGAGTTTAGGAATCTAAGGTACCAAACAATAGTTAAGGGAAGATACGTAAGCAATATAGGCCTTATCTTGCCTTATCTTACCTACCAAACATGAAGAAAATGGGAAAAGAGAATGGAGCAGTTTCTACCACTGCCTCTTGCTCACTGACGTTACCTACCAATTTCCGCCACCACCTCGTCGTTGATTTGCAGATAAGGGGAAAACCCCTCCTAAATAAACAAAAGGAAACATAACAGATGAATGAATTGGGCTTCGAGATTAATTTCACGAGAATGAGAGAATCTGAGATTAAAGGCTTCATTTCACGAGTTTCTCAAGTTGAGTGCTCGAGAGGCTGATCTTTTCTAGGAATGAGATAATTGAATCGGATTTTTCTGGGTTTCTCAATCGAGTTCAATCAGAGGCAACCAGCGAAGCAATTTAAGGTGAGACATGGTGTTAATTTTTTCTGGAACGGCGGCGGAGGCGCTAAGGTTCCGGAACGGCGCGATGTTGACGAGGCGAAGGTAGTGCTGATACAGACGGCGACAAAAAGGTCGTCGGAACCAAACACTTCGTCGGATTTCAGAAGAGATGAGAAGGATTTAGGGATCTAGGATTTGGGGCTTCTGAGCATAGTCATAGATGGAGAGAAAATGGGGTTGAGATGAGAGGCGAGAGGGTGTGATGACGGCCGAGGTGGGGACGGGGGAGATTCCAGCGGCGGCCGGTGAAGAGATTGCTTGGGTTGGTGGTGGAGGAGGAGGATGAGAGAGGGACGACCCTGTGGAGTGAGAAAGAACAAGTTGAGAGAGAGAGAGAGAGTTTTTGTTTTTTATTATTTTAATTTTTCGTTCATTACTTTTCTAATTTTAATAATCAATAATACGACATCGTTTCATTTGCCGGTCGACTTTGCCATATCAGCAATTTCGACTGTCAAGTCAGCTCCGACTATGGGGTATTGCGATCGGGAAAGCAAAACGGGTATTGCGATCGGGAAAGCAAAATCAGATAAATAGTAAAGATTGGAAATTTGTACGCAGAATCTTTAACTGGTATGCAAAATGAGAATTTGAAAAAATTTCAAGGATTTAGCGGCAATTTACCCTTTAGTTAAATTATAGTACTATATTTATCACCATCTAGTTAAATTAAGAATAATTCTGTGATAGTTCCTGAAGTTCACTGATTTATAAATCTAACAAGGCACAAGGTTACTTTTGGCAACAATTTTTTGAGTTGGTCTCCTGTGAGACCGGTCTCTTATTAGAGACCGAATTCGGGTCAACCCGAAACTAAAGTTTATATATTTAAACACTATAAAATTAACATAGTAAATAGTTGGTTCAGTGGTTAAGGCGTTTGTCTTAAAACCTAGTGGTCACTGGGTCAAGACCTCTAAGCGACAACAGCGCTGCATAAGAGATACTTATTTATGTTTTTTTAACTTCTATTTTTCTTTGTTTTTGTTTTATTTTTATTTTTATTCTTTACTTCTATATGTTTTAACTTGTTTTCTTCTTTTTTTATCTTTGTTTTATTTTATTCTTTAATAAATTTAAATTTTGAGTAATTGATTCAAGTAGGACTTTTTTCCATTCGTTTTTATTTTTTCATAATTTAATTTTTAATCTCAATTAAAAAAATTTAAAAAACATAATTAACATATTTTCTTGTTTTATTTTTTATTTTTTACTTAATTAATCTAAAAATCAAGTGGTTTTGATCTTAAAGGCAACTACTACTTTAATTAATAGTAAATATTACTCTTATTCAGGACAAATATTACTTTTGATTTTTGGATGAATTTCTTATGTTTATATCTTTTTTTCTTTCTCGTTTCATTTTTATTCTTTAATAAATTTCAGTTTTGAGTAATTGATTCAACTTGGACATGTTTTTATTTGTTTTTATTTTTTAATAATTTTATTTTATTTTTTACTCAATTAATCTAACAAGCATAATTAACATATTTTCTTCTTTTCTTCTTTTATTTTTTACTTAATTAATCTAAAAGCATAATGAACATATTTTTTAATTTTTAATATAACAGTTATCGTAAATAAAAGTAATATTTCTCGTGATAAAAAGTAATAATTCACGATAAAAAAAAAGTAATATTTTTTCAATGTAACAATTATCGTAAATAAAAGTAATATTTTTCAAAAGTAACATTTATCGGGATAAAAAGTAATAATTTACTAGAAGAAACGTAATATTTTTTCAATGTAACAATTGTCGTAAACAAAAGTAATATTTTTCAAAAGTAATATTCGACGGGATAAAAAGTAATAATTCACGAGAACAAAATTAATATTTTTCAAAAAGTAATAGTTGTCGGGATAAAAAGTAATAATTAACGAGAAGAAAAGTAATAATTTATTTCAATGCACCAATTGTCATAAACAAAAGTAATATTTTTCAAAATTAATATTTATCGAGATAAATAGTAATAATTCACGAGAACAAAACTAATAATTTTTCAATTTAACAATAATCGTAAACAAAACTAATATTTTTCAAAAAGTAATATTTGTTGGGATAAAAAGTAATAATTCACGTGAAGAAAAGTAATATTTTTTAAATATAACAATTGTCGTAAACAATAGTAATATTTTTCAAAAGTAATATTTGTCGGGATAAAAAGTAATAATTCACAAAAAGAAAAGTAATATTTTTTAAATATAACAATTGTCGTAAACAATAGTAATATTTTTCAAAAGTAATATTTGTCGGGATAAAAAGTAATAATTCACGAAAAGAAAAGTAATATTTTTTCAATATAACAATTGTCGTAAACAATAGTAATATTTTTCAAAATAATATTTGTCGGGATAAAAAGTAATAATTCACGAGAAGAAAAGTAATATTTTTTCAATGTAACAATTGTCGTAAACAATAGTAATATATTTCAAAGTAATATTTGTCGGGATAAAAAGTAATAATTAACGAGAAGAAAAGTAATATTTTTTCAATGTAACAATTGTCGTAAACAATAGTAATATATTTCAAAGTAATATTTTTCGAAATAAAAAGTAATAATTAACGAGAAGAAAAGTAATATTTTTTCAATGTAAAAATTGTCGTGAACAATAGTAATATATTTCAAAGTAATATTTGTCGAGATAAAAAGTAATAATTCACGAGAAGAAAAGTAATATTTTTTTCAATTTAACAATTGTCTTAAACAATAGTAATATTTTTTAAAGTAATATTTATCGAGATAAAAAGTAATAATTAACAAGAAGAAAAGTAATTTTTTTTTTTAATTTAACAATTGTCGTAAACAATAGTAATATTTTTTAAAGTAATATTTGTCGGTATAAAAAGTAAAAATTCACGAGAAGAAAAGTAATATTTTTTCAATGTAACTATTGTCGTAAACAATAGTAATATTTTTCAAAGTAATATTTGTCGAGATAAAAAGTAATAATTCACGAAAAGAAAAGAATATTTTTTCAATTTAATAATTGACGTAAACAAAAGTAATATTTGTCGGGATAAAAAATAATAATTCACGAAAAGAAAAGTAACATTTGGGGATTAATAAACTCTAATTGGAGATTAACAAATATTATTGGAATAAATAATTTTAAAAAAACAAAAAATAAAGTGAAAATAAATAAAACAGATAATAGGACACTTGAAAATGTCATATCACAAAGTTATTAGGACACTTCAAAGTGTCTTAATAGATTTCACAATGGACAAAAAAAATCTAAAACCAAGAGTGCTTTGCCTGCTACACAAAAGACTCGAACCCGCAACATTCCGGATAGTAGGCGGAACAAATGACCACTAGACTAGCGGATCTTTTTTGAATTATTTAGTAGATATTTTATATAGTGCGACCCGGGTGAGATCCGGTCTCTTGTTAGAGACCGGTTTCACCCAAGTTTTTGCCCAATTTTTTTTCATAAAGTTCAAGTACTAGATATATATTTAAATAAATATATACTCCATCTATACTAATAGCAAGGTACCTCTTTCTTTTTTAATATGTCTCAATAGTAAGGTCTCATTCCAAAACTGGAAATAATTAACTTTTCAAAAGGCTTGAAACCTACCACATTTTATCTTTTTACTTTTGTTTCTTAATAGTCGTGTCCAAAAAAAGGAAGTACTCCCTCTGTCCCGCTCATATTGTTTTCATTTCCTTATTGGGTTGTCCCACTCAAATTGTCTTGTTCCAAATAAGGAAATAATTAACTTTTCAAAAGTAATGTGACCTATCCACTATCTATCTTTTTACCCTTATTCTTATTCTTCGTGTCAAACAGTAACAGGACAATATCAGTGGATAGAGAGAGTACTTGCAATTGGGACGGAGTAAATATTTATTTAGATATAGATATTTTTTATACGATTTCCATCAAGATATATTCATGTCTTGTTGCTAGCTCCCAAAAAGATGCATATATTAGAGGTGGTCAAAAGAAACCGGAACTGTCGGAACCGAACCCAAACCGAACTGAAACCGCCGGTTTCGGAACCGAAACTAAATCGCCGATTCCGATTGGGAACCGAGAACCGCATCGTCGACGGTTCGGTTCCGATTCCAAAGTTACGGAACAGAGAACCACCAGTTTCGGTTCCGAACCGCCGGTTTCTCCTACTTTTCTTTTATTTTTTACGTTTTTATCTATATTTATGTTATAATTCATATTTATTTCACCTAAATGTTACATTAGAATGCATAAAATTATAATTAATTACAAGAAAAGGTAGCAAAAACTGAAGAAAAAATAATATAATTTGAACCCCAAAACATGCGGTTCCGATTTGGAACCGTCAAAACCGAAAAACCCAAACTTGCGATTCCGATTTGGAACCGAAACCGAAGTGGTCGGCGGTTCGATTTCAATTCTCTTGGGATGGAACCGAAAACTGCCGGTTCGATTCCAATTCCGTAACCGAACCGAACTGCGGCCAACTCTACCATATATCATAAAAAGTTGTTTTCGTTAAAGAAGAGGCTACTATTTGGTCATCAATTGATTCAAATTAAATTAAATTTTAAATAATTTATTACCCCCACTTGCAGTCACATCTAATATAAAGAGAGTTTTTCCCTCAAAAAAAAATATAAAGAGAGATTGAAAAAAAAAGAAGAGAGAGAGAGAGATTGAAAACACGTCAACCGTTGGTTTAGCACCTTTTTAAAAGCATAATCTATATATAAGATTACAAATGATGACAAAGTATTCCTATTAAAAGCTAACAAAAAAAATTAAAAATGTAACCTTAATTGGATATAATCAATCCTAATTAAAAATTGTAAGGTTAGACAAAAATAAAAGAAATTTAAATTAAAAAATGAAAAAATAAAGTAAAAATGATACACAAATGAGATACCAAAAATCAGGATAAAGAATTGCACACGGTTAAATATACTCAATTACCAAATTTGGGCTATGACTATGAGAGCATGGAGGCTCTCAGCCACAATAATAATAATAATAATAATAATAATAATAATAATAATAATAATAATAATAATAATAATAATAATAATAATAATAAAAACCTTGAAATGAAGAATTGCAGCATTAAATATAGAGGCAGCACAAAATAGTGGAACCATCAATTACTTTCATTGCTATCATTACAACATCAAAATAAATTAATCAAATGTTTGAAAGTGCGTTATGATATTTTGACTATGGAGGAGTGTAATAATATTACATCTCGTCGTCTCTGGCTAAAGGGAATCCATAATTCAAAAGGTTGATTTATTAAAGAAGAGATCACTATTTAGTCATCAATTGATTCAAAGATTTAATTAATTTCATTAATTTATTAAATCCACTTTCAAACTCATCAAATAAAATTAGAGAGAATGAAAATACGAAAACCACTGCTTTAGCATCATATTCAAAAGCAGAATCTATATACTAATCATGATATTTTCCAAAAAAAAAAATCATGATATATAATTTTAATTAATTAATGGACACTATATATCTCTGTCCCCACTAAATAAGTTTACATATCCCATCAATCTACTCAAAAAAAAAGTTCACATGTCCCATCAATCTACTAAATTTATTATCTTTCAATTAAAATCTACTTTTATTTAGGGATTACTACCTCGGTCCACAAAGAGTGTAATTTTTCCATTTAAAAAATAACCTCACATATTCTCTTATATTTTAAATTTATATAAATTCAAAATGACGGTTCATTTCTCCACTAAAATATTATTTACCTTACTTTTCTAAAACTCATGCCACCACAAAAAATTACACTCTTGATGGATGAAGCGAGTAATACATATGAGGTGGACTCTCGTGAGACCCGATCCGGGTTTATCCGACCCGGTCAACCTGGGTCAAACGTTGACTTTACATTTTTTTTATTTGATTTTTTCAAAAAAAAAAAATTCCGCCTTCGGCTTCGATTTTAATTTATAGATAATGATTGTGGCAAACATTAATGTTTTTTAGCTCGCTACGAGGCCTTCGGCTCCCCTCGCTCGACTCTTTAAACAAAAAATTAATATAAAAAAAAACTGAAAAAAAAGAATAAAAAAACTAAAGATAAAGAATAAAAAACTGAATAAAAAAGAATTAAAAAAACTGAAAAAAAAACTGAAAAAAAAAAGAATAAAAAAATTAGAAAAAAATAAAAATGTCAAACGCGTGTAATAAACGTGCCGATTATAAAATAAAATTGACTTAAAGGGTTTATAGCAGACGTGTGTAATCGTGGTACCGGTCGTATACAAGTCTTTGTCAATCCATATAACCACACGAATTTTACACAAATTTCAGTATACGGCATTTAAATTGATGATGTCACATAAAGCAATTAATACATGCACGATGGTTACATGGAATGCCTCATAGTCTATGGGAACGACATTGTTTTTTTAGTTGGGGAAAGAGAGCATTGTTTGAATCTTGGACCTTTCTATTTTTACAAGAGATCTTTATTGTTTGGATATTTCCAAACGGACACGAACGACATTATTTTTAAGAATGCTCAATTTCAAGGTTTTAAACGTACAAGCTCGCAATTTCAATCCCAAAATCAATCCGAAATTCAGATGTCCAACTTTATGGTTTTCATCTCAATTTTAATCTCAAATTTACAACCTTAAAAATATTGTATCTTGATTCCAACCCCAAATCCGTTAACTTCTCTGTTAGGCAATTGCACAAACACTACCCATGCATTCTCCCTCTCCACAATTGCTTCAAAGTTACCCCAATTTGAATCCACGTTGTATTTTGGTGTAATATTTTAAAAATCGTGTTAAAGATTGTTAAAAATATCGTGTTGCTATACGCAATTTTTATCTATTCAATCATAGCTTGAGATTTTATTTATGAACACCGTAACAAGCCTAACAATTAATTTTAGATATTCACCCTTCCAAAAAAAATAGATATTCGAATCTTACATGATCCCACCTAAACGTCTCTATATTTAATTGAAAAGACTAAAAACTTAACACGTGAGCATCACGTGGGATCTTGGAGGCCTCGATCAGACACTAAAATTTTCTGAACAAAATGTTTATAAATTGTGATCGTATCAAATAAATTGTACCTATTTATAGAATTAGTCAAGCAAAACTTGAACGTTTAAGAAACTCAAAAAGGAGAGAAGAAACAAGAAGGCCAGGTTGGATTCAAGAAAAACTAGTTAAGGAATCAGAATTATTTATGGCAACTCAGACAAACTCATTCTGTCTTCTTCTCTTACTCATCGTTAATTCCATAACTTCTGCAAATGCCACGTCGGAATCCACGTGTGATTGCGTCGCCACGTCAATCGGTCGTGGGAACTTTCCAGAAGGATTTCTCTTCGGGGCAGCATCATCAGCTTATCAGGTGATCATGATTAATTAATTGATGAAGAGTACTTCATTTTAATTAATTCCTCTGTTTATTTTTCTTTTTTCTTTTTTTGTAACGAGGAAAAACTTGTAACTAGCCGTTCCCGTTTTCCAGTATGAGGGCGCTGTAGAGGAAAACGGGAAAGGCCAGAGCTCATGGGATAATTTCACGCACGCTTATCCAGGTATTGTCCGATCCTACGTGGAATATGAAAATTTCGAAAGCTTTATTATTATTATTATTATTATTATTATTATTATTATTATTATTATTATTATTATTATTATTATTATTATTATTATTATTATTATTATTTTATTTTTTTGGTTAGAAAAGATTAAGGATCATAGTAATGGAGACATAGCCATCGATTCCTACCATATGTACAAGGTAAATATGTCTTATTTTACAAAAGTTGTTAGAAATTTAGTTATTGATTTCGTATTTATGAAAGTTGTTGATTATGTGCAGAAAGATGTAAAGATTGCAAGAGATTTGGGGGTTGACGCCTATCGAATCTCGATATCATGGCCAAGAATCTTGCCAGGTGATGCTCTAATTGCAATATCCGATCTACTAATAGTTTTAGTGTTAATTTGTATGTGTGTGTGTGTTCATAAGTATTTTGATGTGATTCAGGTGGAAAGATTAAGGCGGGAGTGAATCAGGATGGAATTGACTACTACAACAGTCTCATCGACGAACTCCTATCTAATGGTTTGTGAAACGGGTTGATTTTATCGTCTATATATATATATATATATATATATATATATATATATACTTCCTTCGTATTTAAATAAGTGTCATCCGTCAAAAAAACACATATCAAGAATGTGGATAACTCACTCTCTTTACCTTTAATTATTGTATAGAAACTTAAAAAAAGTAGAAAATTGTTAATTGTATTGATAACAGAGGTAAAATGAGATATTTTACACTATTTTATATTAAAATTATGAAATATGACACTTATTAAGAAAAAAGATAAATTTCAAGATGTGACACTTATTTAAAGACGGAAGGAGTATATATTTAAGTTTCTATATTTTTTTCCCTAAAAAAACGTTTTTATATTTTTTATTCTAATTTTAATTGGATGTTAGTTTTTTATTAGTGAACTACAATTCTTTTTTTTTTTTGAAAGGAAAACCATTCCATTAAATTAAGAAGCCAAATCGGCGTTAACAATGTCTAAGAGCTAAAATGGAAAGTCTGACTCCCAAGCCATTACACCGGGATGATCTATAGCATAATTAGCTAAATTATGAGCTGCTTTATTTGCATCTCGATTAACATGAAAGAAATCTACCACCACCCCTCGCTTAGCTGCCACTATAGCCTCAAACAATTCGTCGGATAAAGCTTCAGTGCTAAGGTCTGACTCGTTCACCACGTGTACAACAAGTAACGAATTTGTGAAAACAAACACCGGCCAAATATCTTTCTCCATACAATAACCAATTCCTACCATCAGAGCATGTAATTCTCCTATAAGGACAGTTGGCAGAAAACCCACAATTGATGCTATATAATCAGGACAATTCAAGATTCAAAATAAATTATTCAAAAACGGAAAATAAAATAATAAAAACATGGCTACACAAGAAAAATAGAAGAAAAGGCAATGCATTCATTTATAAGGTTCATTCATTGCTCTATGTACTTTTTGGGCAAGGCCCAATCTGATCTAAAATCGTGCTAATAGAAGGATTGGGCCTTAGGGCAAGCCTAATCTGACCCAAAAATTGGTGTCTTACGGACCATCTATAGATTACATGCATATTTTTCGGCCTGGTCCACCCCAAATCCATATAGATAAATGGAGAATTTGGGCCAGCCAGAAAGTATGTAAGGCCTAAGAGCATCTCCAACCATTTCTCTATAATAGAGCACAACTTTGTTATACTATAGAGTAAATTCAGCATACCATCTTCAATCATCTGTTTTACATTCTGATCTATTTCAGAATATTTTTATTATCTAATTTTAACACATTTATAACCTATCTCAATTAATGAAAAAAATATATAAATTTATAATATGAATGCAAAGAATAAACTTATATTATAAAGAAAAATAAAAATACAAATCTCGAAAATCACATAATTTAAAATCCGAGCCTTATTAAAACCTCTCATATTTTTCTAGTAATATTTTGTAATTTCAATTAACGTATTTTTAGTTATTTTATTATGGTATTTTTTTTTGAATTTTAGTAATTTTATATGTTAAAATTTTATCATTTTATTTTGATATTCTTTATAATTTAATGTATAAAAGTATAACTAAATATTATAATGTTAAATAAATATAACTAAATGTAATAAAAGTAAAAAAATAAAAGAAAATAATAGAGCAATGAATAATATTGCTTTACTAGTAGAGCAATACTATTAATCTCTCTATTATACAGCAGAAAATAGAGCATGGTCGGAGAGCCAAACTGCCTATTATAGTGCTGAGAGCTATAATAGAACAATTGTTGGAGATGCTCTAAAAAACTATGGTCCATTGTTTTGACACCTCTTCTACACTAATAGCAATATCATAATTTAATATAAATTAAAATAAAGGTTAAATTTTTACATACAAAGATTTAGCGGTGATCTTACTCAAATAAAAAATAAAAATGTAAGTACAAAATCCAAAAGTTTAATTGTTTAGGGACCTAGAAAAATTTAAAAGGAACATGGTTAAGTATGCTTCATTTCTTGATTTCCAGAAAAAAATAAATCCACTTTGTGTCCGTAACTGTAAGTACTTCAGCTTATCATAGAATCGATTGTAAAAAAAAAAAAAAGATTTACAATTTTTGGCTTAAGTGTTAGATAATATGACATCAGACCCTTAATTGGAAATAAAACAGATAGTACAAAAATAGTACTAATACTTTATTTATTCGGATTTGATTCTTTCAAAAGCTCTATAATTTAAAATCAAATTTATGGTTGGATGGACTGCAATGTAGGTATACAGCCTTTTGTAACATTATTCCATTTTGATATTCCACAAGCTCTGCAAGATGCATATGGTGGATTCCTATCTTCTCAAATTGTGTAAGCCACTAAAAATGTTCAATTTCTCATATATTACTTGAATTTTTGATCTTCAACTTGTCCTACAATCCAACTTATAGGGGCGACTTTCTCGACTTTACAAACCTTGCTTTCGAGCAATTCGGTGATCGGGTCAAGTATTGGATCACTGTAAACGAACCGTGGACTTTCAGTGCGTACGGTTACACCTATGGTATTTTTGCACCAGGGCGATGCTCCGAGTGGCAGGGTCTCGGCTGCACGGGCGGAGACTCTGCCACTGAACCATATACCGTGGGACACAACCTTCTTCTAGGTCACTCTGCCGTTGTAAATTTGTATAGGAAAAAGTATCAACTATCACAAAAGGGGAAGATCGGAATAGCATTTGCAGCGTATTGGTTCGAGCCGTTCGACAAGACGAATGCGAACGAGAAGGCCAAGGATCGAGCCATGGACTTCATGCTTGGGTGGTGAGTTTTTCTTGAATTTCCTTTTCTAAGTCTAGAACCAACTTGAGGCGGATGAATAGTGAGGGGGAATGTGGGGTCGTCCCAGTGGAAGACCCTCCGATGTTCAAGCCAATAGTTTGTTAGAAAATTTGATTGTAAATAATGTGTAACTGTCTTTTTAGGTATATGGAACCATTGACACGTGGAAGCTATCCAGAAAGTATGAAGATTCGGATCAAGGAAAGACTGCCTAAATTCGAGGAAAAGGACATGGTCAAAGGGTCCTTTGACTTTATAGGGTTCAACTACTATGGTGCCATATATGCGGTTAGCAAACCAAACTCGACTAGCTACAGCTATGCAACAGACTCTGAAATTGTCATCACAGGTAAATACTAAATTCATGAAGTCACAACCGAATATTAATTTCTAATTCATTCATTTAATTTATTTTTAAGGAAATTAAACTCTCTAGTCTAGTCCATCTTAATGTCGCATTATGTGTCTCAGTAGATAAGTGACATGCAGTAGTGATAATAAAATATGCAGTGCAAACGCCAAAATATATCGATAAATCTCATACTAGACTATTCCATGTGCATATGAAATGATCGAAGTTTTGATAAATTTGTGTAGGGACCAAAAATGGAAAGCCGATAGGCAAACAAGGAAGAGATTCAAGCAAGCTCTACATTTATCCAAAAGGACTTCGCCAAATTCTCAAATTAATAAAACAAAAATACAACAATCCACAGATTTACATCACTGAAAATGGTACAAACCAAGATCCTTGTACATATCTTAACATTTTTCTTTGATCATAAATTTTCCTGAAAATTTTAATTTAATTTCAGGGCTTGATGAGGCAAGAAACGACACGTTAGAACAATCTGAGGCCTTACGAGACAACATGAGGAAAGACTACATTCATGATCATCTATGTTGCCTGAATGACGCAATTCAGTAAGTCCTTTCTTCTTTCGAGTTAATTATAGTTTATGGTCCGATCTTTGGAACGAATTATGAAAATAATTAATTTGATCTTTAAAATATTCAAAAGCTCTAATCTTTCGGTAAAATTACAAATATATATGACATGATATATATATTTCCAGCCTCAGGAAATAAGACTATGAAATTTGTCGGCTCTAATCTTCAACATGTGTATTTCTCATAGTATCTCTTAATCACAAATGTGGGTTTTGAGGTGAAATTGTCGACCTTTCATATCATATTTACGAGCGTGAAAATTTTGTTTCATGCCATATTTGCAACTTTTTTGAAAGGTAAAAAAAGTATTACTTGTAGTTCTTTTTTTTCTTTTTTTTTGCATATGATAAAGGTCATGTGATTTTTGCAACTCGGTCCAAGCATCAGATCATAAGCTATAATTAATCAATCTTCCATTGTGTTAATCATGTGAAATAGTCATTTAGGATAGTGAATAATAAATCTGGGCCACCAACATAACTTTTTTAAAATTTGGCCAAATTTGATGTAAAAGAACTAAACTACCCTTCATAAATTTTTGGGTATGATTAAGACGAATGAATCTATTTGTCGCAATCGTACCAAGTGTTAGTGCCAATGACTTGGTACAATTGAGATGAATGAGCTCATTCTTCCCAATCGTACCGAAAATGTAAAAGTTGACCGTCGAGTAAATAAGGGCAATTTCATCCGAAAAATGTAAAAGTTGATTAAATTTTATAATATTTAAGTTGGTAGCCACAATTTATGATTTGTCATCTATAATGGTTATTTGCCATTTTGCTTCTTAATCATTTTCCTTCTAACATTAATTCCGATTTTAGCTATTTCTTTAGATTTTTGCTGCCGATATTTGACTTTTTTTTTCCGGTACGGCAGGAAAGATGATGCAAATGTGAAGGGATATTTTGTGTGGTCATTGGTGGATAATTTTGAATGGGCTGGTGGATTTTCGGTTCGATTTGGGCTAAATTTTGTGGATTATAGAGACAAATTGTTGACAAGATATCCTAAGCTTTCTGCCTTGTGGTTCAACAATTTTCTGTTGAAAAAAACTTGGTCCCAATGAATCATAGAATTTCAGACACCCCTTAATTATAAATTTATATTTAGCTTGTAATATTTAATTTTAATTTGTATTAACATTGTTAATGATCTTGTCTACTTTGAGTTTGTGGTCACCATGCAAATTCTAATTACAATGAAGGACATAGGATTTTATGCTAAGATCTTGTAGTCTTCAATTACGAAAGTTTCCTTTTATGTTATGGTGGTACGATCTCGTATCAAGAATCGTAACTTTGTATCAGCAAATTAAATATAAAAAAATAGTTATATATGATAATTAAATTAATAATCATAAAATTAAATTATAAGCTATTGAAATTGAAGAAAGAATACAAAAAAGAGTGAAAAGCAAATATAGCCACTTCTCAAAAGTAAAGTGCAACTATAGCCTTTTTTTTTAAACGATCAAATATGGCAACTTTTTGGGATTTTATTGGTAAATTTATTGTTTTGTCCTTCTTGGTCGTGTATGCATGGTCGGTCGTGTGTGCAAATTTTCCGACAAATTTTTCGGTGACTTTTTCGGCGAAAATTTTCTGGCAACTTTCCGACGAAAATTTTCCATCGAAGCACACACGACCAATATAGTCGTGTATGCATGGTCGTGTGTGCAAATTTTCTAATGACTTTTTTTCTGGCGAAATTTTTCCGGCAATTTTCGTCGAAGCACACACGACCAATATGGTCGTGTATGCATGGTCGTGTGTGCTGGTCATGTATGCATGATCGTGTGTGCAAATTTTCCGATGATTTTTTTTCGGCGAAATTTTCCGGCAAGTTTCAAACGAAAATTTTCCGTCGAAGCACACACGACCAATATGGTTGTGTATGCATGGTCATGTGTGCTAGTCGTATGCATGGTTGTGTGTGCTGATATGGTTGTATGTGCTGGTCGTGTATGCATTTTCTGTCGAAGCACACACGACCAATATGATCGTGTATGCATGGTCGTGTGTGCTAATATGGTCGTGTATGCATGATCGTGTGTGCTAATATGATCGTGTGTCTATGGTCGTGTATGTATTTTTCGTCGAAGCACACACGACCAATATGGTCGTGTATGCTCGTTGGAGTGCTTTCAAAAATATTTTTGTCTTTAAACAATAGAAAAAATTGTGCATGAATACATATGTTCACAGGAAAATGATGAAAAAATATAAAAAATGCACCACACACGACTAGCATACACGAAAATAACATGTGAGGTCGTGTATGCTCGTTGGAGGCTTTTCAAAAATATTTTCCTCCTTAAAAAATAGAAAAGACTATGCATGAATACATATGATCACATGAAAATGATGAAAAAACATAAAAAAAAATGCACCACACACGACTAGCATATACGACAAATAACATATGAGGTCGTGTATGCTCAAGTTAAACACTCAACTACGACAATCATACACTAACCATGCTTATATTTGAAGTCAATTTAGCAATTCTATAAAATATCTCAATAAATAAGTTTCTGTATTGTCAATTTAATGCAAAAAGTATCAAATCACATATTAAAATATTAGCATACACTATCATGCATACACCACCATGATCGTGTGTTCTGATATGATCGTGTGTGCTAGTTGTGTGAGTTGGTCGTGTGTGCTTCGCCAGAAATATCGCCAGAAAATTATACGACCATGCACATACGCCCAACACACATGACCATATCAATATACACGATTATGCACACACGATAAACACACACGTGTGCTTTCCCAAAAAAATTCCGCTGAAAAGTCGTCGGAAAATTACAAGATCATGCACACACGACCATGCATACACGACCAGCACACGCGACTATATCAACATACACGACCATGCACACACGACCAACACACACGACCAACACACACGACCATGCATACACGACCATATCAACACACACGACCATGCATACACGATCAGCACACACGACTATACCAACACACACGACCATGCACACACGACTAGCACACACGACCATGCATACACGACCATATCAACATACACGACCATACACACACGACCAGCACACACGACTATACATACACGACCATTGAAGGGCAATATAGTAAGAGAGGCCATTATTGCTCATTTTAAAAAAAAGTGGCTAAAGTTGAACTTTACTTTTGAAAAGTGGCTATATTTGAGTAATTCCCTACAAAAAATACACAAAAACTTGATAGTTGGGACATAACATAGACCCAAAAATTGGAATAGAGGTGTGTGTGTGTTGGGCCGTTGACCTAGCGGTAGAGTGATTATTCCTGAGGCTTAAGGTCTCATGTTCGAGTCTACTAAAAAAATTGGAATAAGGGAGTGTGTGAGTTGGCTAATAGTAAAGTGGTTAATCCATAAAGTCAAATGTCTCATGTTCAAGTCCTGAAGCGGTCTTTAAATTCAATATTTCAACTAATATTTAAAAAAATATATTGGAATAGAGAATTCCAAGTGCTAATTCATACAATTTCTTAATTTTGTACTCCATTTTATTATTGCACACTGCCATGTATATAATTAACCATAACAAAAATTATGGTTACACACATCGCCCAACTCCCAATACTTCATCGTAGTTTTATTTTATTTATTTTATTTATTTTTGTAGGTTTCAGGGTCGATTCCTTTAGTCTGGGATCAGATTGTTTATTTGACGTATAAGTCTGAGTTGGGTATCATGAATTTAGATTTTAATAATATAAATATCTTGGTTTAATTGATTTTCAATAATTAGTAGCCTTCAGTAAAAATAAAAAAGTATATATTCCTTCAGAATCGAAGTTATAGTTTTCCTCTTCTATTCTTTAATTAACTAGTATTGCACCCGTGCGTTGCACGGTAGAATGCATTTTAAAATTATGTAATATATAAATTATTAAATCACATGAATAATAAGGAGTAAAATGTAGTAGTATTAATTATAAAATTGCAGACGGAAATAATAATATATTACTTTTAATGCTACATTTTTTGAATATTGTTCCTCATTATCACACACCAATATCTTCAAATCTTTCCAATTTGCAACTGTTGAAATATTCAAATAAAGTTATCGAAAAACTGTCTGTCACAGATGGAATGCATTAATCATCTAAGATGTTAATATGGAATAACACAATAAAATATAAAATTCATGCATTACATCAATATTCTTTTTAAAGAAACATTCAATCCAAATAATATTAGGGCTTGTTTGCTATGAAGTATGGGATAAGGCTTGATATGATTAGGTGAGATATTTTAATACGTATAAAGAATTAATATTGTGTTTGGTATGATGTATTAAATTCTCTGCAAAACATATTAATTATGGTAAGAGGGTGAAATTATAGTAATTTATTCTTATATTTAGTTGCAGTATTATTTATGTCACCTCATAGATGGTATAACATAATAACAACAATAAGTATAACTTATACGGGCCCGAATTTTATAAAGGGCCCCATACTTTGTACCAAACGAGATATTAGGGTGTATAATATATATTATACACCCTAACCACTCCTAGCAAACAAGTCCTAATAAATATGACATATTAAATTTTTTATTTGTATTATAATATACATCTTTGTACACAATAGTTCAAGTAACCAATATTTTGTACACAATTATAATGTCTTCATTTATAATATAAAAGCATTTAAAATTATACAATTATTTTTCAGTTTACAATACACAAAAATAGAGAAAATTTTAAATCAATACAACTAACATTACTATATAAAAATATCCTACACAAATATGTAAACATCCTCATCAAGAAATCTAAAAAATAATATGAACAATCAATAATACTCATTTTAATCATCAAGTACTGATTTTGTATAAAAAAAATTAACGCGTCCATTTTTATAAAAAATCGATAGTTCATGATTAAAATGAATATTATTGATAGTTTGAGCTATTTATAGTAGTATATGAGAATAGTTTGAGCATTTAACTAATTGGTAATTTATACGCTACCCCTCCAACCAAGATGTTGGGGTTTCGAGTCATGTGTACGTATGTAAACTCTAAAAAAAAACTAATTGGTAATTTATCCTTAAAATTACCAAAAATAAAATATAAAATTTAATGTACAAAAATATATGTAAATAAATTTAAATACACTATTAAATAATTACATATTAACATGTAAATAATATTTATAAATTATAAATAATTTAATTACAAAATACGAAACAGTTAATTACATTTTAAGAAACATTTAAAAAAAATAATAGCATAACACATACCTTCTACATATCCCTAAAAAACCATTTTTTATATATATTTGAAAATGCAATTTGGATTAAAATTCATTTCAAAATGACATTAGAATTAAAGATGAACAACCATCATAATAATTTCAATCAATTTTAGCATTTTTAATAATTTTTCATTTTTTATATATTTCAAAATGCAATTGGATTAAAATTCATTTCAAAATGACATTAGAATTAAAGATGAACAACCATCATAATAATTTCAATCAATTTTAGCATTTTTAATAATTCTTCATTTTTGATAACTTCTAAACATATCGAAATATATATTTTTAATTGTCTTTTGAATATTTTTTCACTATTATGTTTTTAAAATATTTAAGAATCTAAATAATGAAAATAATAAAATTATTTTGGCAACTATTCTTTGCGCGAATCTTTTTTTTTTCTTTTCAAAATTACATATCTTAGTCAAAATAGTGTTGTGTTAAATTTGAACATTTATCATATAAATAATAAATATAAAAGTAGAAAATTCAATTGCATAATTCCAAAAATTCAATTAAATAAGCAAAATCCATAACCATTCAATTTTATTAAACAATTCAATTTTTTTAAAGCCAAAAAATGATACAAAGAAAGGAGATATATAGTAATTAACCAACATATATTATTCATTATCTATAAAATAACTTAAAGTCAATACATATTATCCACTAAATTGGATTGAGAGGGAAAAGATGTACAAATATAGCGGAAGAAGATCATCAAGGCCGATGTATAAAGATAAGTGGTTTTTTGTATTTTTTTCTTAAAAAATATTAAAATTATATAGCTAACACTCTTCGACTTTCTTGCAGCGAGAGCCTTGTCTAGAATATTGGGGTTTGATGTACACAAATCACAAATGAAAGATATTTGAGCACAAGAAATTTATCGCTGGTAAGTTTGCTCAAATATTTCACTTAAAAGTTTATTTTTATTAATAATTTAATAAAATGTAAATTTTATCTAATCAAATCATTTCATTAATCTAGAAATCGGTAGTCTGCTGCAAAATATAATTAATTTCATAAATCAAAATTTGAACATTTTCTTGCAGCAACAGCTAGAGATAAATTTAGTGTTCAAATCTAATATACCTACTGGAGTTAAAGAACTATCAGCACAACATCATCTGTAATTTTTGGGAGTAAAAACTTAAGAACTAAGCATTAACCATTCAACTATATATTTCATAGAAAAATGATATTTATGTCTTCTAACCCCGATCTCCAACTAAACATTCATTGTTTCAACTATTTAAAAAAATATTTAGCTCTATTACTATTAATGATTTAATGATGTAATGATATTAATAGAGTAGTAATTTGCATACCAATATCATTATATAAAATAATTATATCCAAGTCTCAATCAGGTTTCAAATAGGTACTCAAATAAAATGCATCTAAAATTCTTATTTACAAAACTGTTAAATGATTATTCTATAGATCAAATAATATACATTCTATATTCCTATTTACACCAACTCTACATTATATAAATATACTACTCGAATAGATATATAATTAGTAAACAATTACTATTTATTACGTTCGAAGCTGATATTGAACTGCCTAGCAAACAATTTTCAATACTTCTCCCACCTTAATCAACTCTGAGTTTCTTCTCTCCATCGAAACCCTAAAAAGCATCATCAGAACCATCTACCATCCACGCATTGTTGAATACGTTGTCCATTGCCTGTTTTTGGAATGCGAGAATGCTCATATTTTTATATTTTATTGTAGATGGTACCAGTGTTGGAGGGATCTCTCAACCAAGCAGCTCAAATGAAATAAATATGGGGAAATGCACATTTCGGAGAATTATAAACTGAGAGCACTGATATTGTATAGTTGGATACTATAGTGTATCCCGTCGAAAATCAACGTGAAACTATATTATTAAAATTAAATACATTAATAAGGTTATTTCTTCGATTTTATTGTACTTCTTTTAACAAATATTTTTATTTTTATTATTATTTGCAATATATAAGTATGAACATTAAAAATAATTAAATATTATTTCGGAGTGATAATATTTCGATAATTGATCAAAAAAGTGCTTTTTTATTTTATTTCACTTTTTTTAGTTGCAATAAATCAATAGAAATCAAACTTTTCTTTTTTTACCTCACAATCTGTCAAAGATTTCATTATATACGATGTTAATTGGTGTGTACGTTTGATCATCTCGTCACAAAGTCAAATTTCGAGAATTATCCCTACGTGTGTATATATATATATATATATATATATATACAATCCAATAATTATAATTGAGAATACGTATTGTTGATATTTTTATTTTATTTACGTCAATTTACAAATTTGTTAAATCAAACAAATTAATATTGACAACTTAATGATTGATCAAATTAAATTTGTCAATAAAAATAAAACTATTTATTTGGCCAACAAATTAATTTGTCAAATTATATTGATTGTGCAAAATAATTGTGGAATGGAAAAATATACACGGATTGTGAGTATTTATATATGTTCTCCAAGAGTGAAGTTTTATTAAGAGTCAATGTGGGATGGAAAAAATTATATTAAACATACATAAAATAAACGAATAAAAAATGATCAAAATAAAGATTTAAGATAAATATGAATACTGAATGGAGCTAAAATTAAAGGGAGGTCTCGAATCTGCAATCATTTTATATTTCATTATTTTTGCAACAAAAAAATCAAATTGAACTCGCGTATTGAATTGGTATTCATATAAATGTATTTATTTATTTATTTATTTGTTAAACTTAATTATTGACCAAATTAATATTAGTCAAATTAAATTTGCAATAGAAAATAATATTATTTATTTAATCAACTAATGATTGACCAAATTAAATTGGTGGTTAAAAGATGAGAAAAATAAACATTGATTTTAAGTATTTATAGGCTTTCCATTAGGTGGAGTTGCATTGAAAAACAATGTGAGATAGAAAATTTATATATATTAGTCAAATTAAATTTGCAATAAAAAATATAATTATTTATTTAGTCAACTAATTAATTGACCAAATTAAATTGATGATTAAAAGATGAGAAAAATACATATTGATTTAAGTATTTATAGGCTTTCCAATAGGTGCATTTGCATTGAAAAAACGATATGGGATAGAAAATTTATATATATATATATATATATATGTGTGTGTGTGTAAATACCAATTTAATAAATAATATATTATATTTTTCTTTTCCTAGACGGCTAGACCTAATTTGATGCATTGTTCGAATTAATTCTATTTAACATACCAAATCAATAAATTATATTATATTATTTTCAGATGTTCATGCATATACGAGACACACACACATATATAATATATATAATAAGTGAACATAACATACATACGTACACATATATGAAAGAAATATAAATTTAATCTAAGTGGTGTATTGTATAATTTTTTTTTATAAATTTATTTAGTTGTTGAAAAAGATTTTCATACTATATTTATTAGCATAATTGCATCTAATACATATTGTGCCAAAGATATATTTTCTATTGAGAATCCATATATATAAGTTTCCCATGTATTAAATGTTAAATATAATAATAAAAATAAAAAAGGCTTAAATTGAGGATTTAAGATAAATAGGAATTCCGAATGGAGAGAGCGCCACGTAGGACCCTGAATCAAGGGGAGGTCTCGAATCCGTAATCGTTTTAATAATATATGGATATATATATATATATTAGACAATAATTAAATTTAAATTATTTTTTAAGTTGAATCGTATTTTTTTATTTGTTAATAATTTATCAAATTAAATAATTGAATACTGACAACTTAGTAATTGGTCAAATTAAATTTTTCAACATAAAAATAAAATTATTTATTTGGCCAACTAATTAATTGGCCAAATCAAATTGTTTATGCAAAATAAATGCAGGATGAAAAAAATACATATTGATCTTTAGTATTTATAATGGTTCTCCAAGACTAGAATCTTATTGAAAATCGATGTGGGATAGAAAATTTCATAGTTAATTTATAGTAGAATATATGGATTAAAAATACATTAAAAGAGGATTTAAGATAAATAAGAATAATGAATGGAGAGCGCGCCACGTAGGACCTAAAATTAAGGGGAGCGCTCGAATGCGTAATCGTTTTAATAATATATATGGATGAGAGAATTAAAAATATAATGGCAGTCGGGCAAAAAAGAAAATGAAAACGTAGGAAGTTAGAGAGAGCTAATAAATCATAGTAAACATCACAATAAACATTACATAAGACCGTAAGAGGGAAGATGAGAAAAGGTAGGAGAGAAAATGACAATTATAGAGGTTTATATAGAGGGTGGAAACCTACAATGGCCCCTAAGTCGGCCAATTTTGAATTCATAACTGATAAATCTCGGTTTTCTAGGCCAAATTTTTATCAATAAAAAATAATAAGGTAATTAATATTGAGCAATGACAAATCAGTTTTTAACTATTGCCACCTGGTCACACTACATTAAACACCTCAGCTGTCAACTTTTTTGATACTTTTGGTTGTGATTTCATAAGAATTAAAAAGGAATTATAATTTACTGTTTTTTTCCTTGCAACAGCTGTAACAGAGTAAATTAGCTCTATTATCCAAAAAATTACTTAATGCAATACCTATTACCCAAACTCTGCTGGTTTTGGCGCCTAAATGGCATATCAAGGTAATTAAAGCCACAACTCTCTTTTTTAGTATAGTAATAGATTTGGGTTGGAGTTTGGGCTCGGTTCGTTTGGGCTTAAGAAATTATAAGGTGACGTTTACTTTGCATGATATATATGATAGATTGATAAAACATAGGATTGACTATATGAAAGATTAGATGATCAAATAAGTTCAAAAGTAATCAATCCATCAAAGAAAACGGTGGATTAACCTATACTATTTTTATCTATTTATTCCATCACCCAAAGTAAACACCCCCTAAGTGGATGCTAAGTTCTTTTGTGCTTCATCAATATCCTATTCTCAAGTCTTTAGAATATATCCTTATGATGTAAAATTTGTATTTAATTTCATTTTGAGACGTTCCTCAAAAGTTTACGCATTCTATTTATTTATATGGTTCCACCATTAAACTTTTAATTTTAATTTTTAACTGTGGGACTATTTTTTCCACTCACACCACTTTCTTCTAATTTTTCTTAAAATTCGTATCACAAATGTTGATGCAAATTTCTGTGGACAGGAGTATATAGGTGGAAGATTTTGAAAATAATTTTGATTTGAAAAGACAATATCTACTTTACTAATATTGATTATTGAATGCTCTCGAGGCCTCGTAGTAATAGGACAAAAATTGCAATTTTACTGCGCATAAACGGAGCAATCGAGTGACTAAAGTTTTTAAAATATTCATGGGTGCGAATCGTTTTGTTACATGACTAAAATTTCAATTTTACGTTTCAGAAACGTTGCGGTTAAGGAATTACAAAATTTTAAATTAATTGAAAACTCGAGTGATGAAGAGACGAGTTATCAAAACCTCACAGATGTGAAATCTCTTAGTTACGCTTGCAATTCAAAATTAAATATAACCGCGTATTTTTTTAGAACAATATATACCGCGCATATATAGTTAAGGAATACGTTTTTAAATAGGCAAATTGCGTTTAAATTCTCGACCTTTTTAGAAATTATGTTTTATTTTTTAACCTTTTAATTTTTCGTAGAAAATCTTCACCTTTCAATTTGTTTGATTTTTCTTCCGCGTACAATTTTTCCCCAAACTGAAACTAAATTGGACGTCGGAAATGCTTACATGGCAAATCACCCAGACTAAACAAACGACGTAGTTTCAAGAATCTCAAAACGCCGTCATTTTTCATGTCTAACAAACACTTATATTCATAGGCTTAGAACACAAATCGATTCCAACCCAGAATTTTCTTATTTTTTCCCCTCTTTTACTCTTTTATCGTCCGTAACTCTTGAGAAATAGCTGATAAATCATTGATTTAATTTGTGGGAACCCTTGAGAATTTTTTGCTTTAATTGCACAAAATTCTTTGCTGGGAGAAAAATCAAACAAATTGAAATGTAAATATTTTAGGCTAAAAATTAAAAGGCTAGGAAATAAAACAAAATTTCTGTGAATTTAAATACAATTTGCCTCTTTTAAATCATACTATTATTCACATGAAAGATTTAAAATTTGTAGTAGTATTAAATACTGCTAACATTTACTATCTTTTTTATAAAAATATTTCATACAGCACGTTAAATTATGTATCGCGAGCCTAGACCCACACAAATGCACAGAATTACTATAATTATATCCTTGTATGATTATGCAGTAATTTAATTAATTAATTAATTAATTAATATGGAGGGGAAACCAGAACCGACTCATTCTCCTCTCCCAACCAGTCAAATTGGACACGCGCCTTTAATCTCAGCCGTTGAATTAAACTCGATAGATCTCTAACCGTTGATTGCCTTCCCAAACCACAATATATATCTCCGGGCATCGCATTATCCCCGTTTTAGAAATTCCCCGAAATTCAGAAACGTAAAGCTGGAAATTTTTCTACAGAGAGATTTCTAAAAATTTTGACGTGTTTCGGATCCGTTTAATCGACAAATAATCTCCTGCAATTTTGTTATTGAATTTCAATTTTCACGAACACAAAAATCTCTGAAAAATCTTCAAATTGTGTAGCGATTCCTCTATTCTAGGGTTTCCGATTTCCGTTCCTTTTCTTCTACTTTCTTCTGGGGATTACTCGATAATTCAGAATTTGAAATCGGTTCGTATAAGAGATCTACCAACTCGATTGAAATTCTAGTTTCTGATTAGTTTGGTCTCTTTCCCTTTTACTATTAATTTTTTGAGAAAAAGTTGTATCGATCGACTGCAATGAACGAGCAAGCAGCAATGATGAACCAACAGCAGCAGCAGCTGATGAATCAACAGCAGCAGTTGAACATGAATCAGCCTCTGTTGAGTATGAATCAAATGAATCCGCAGGTAACCAAATTCAACCAATATAATCCCTTTAATTTCATTCCAGTAATGTCAAAACAAACTGATTCGGTCAATTTTCGGCGTCAGATGGTTCCGATGAATCGGAGCTACGGAATGTGGGGCCAGCAGCAACAGTTTCAAAACCCTAATCTGAGCTCCGACGCCATGAGGCCTCCGCCTTCAGCCTTCAACAAGTCCTTAGGTCCGAGGAGCAATTGGAAGGGCAAAAGGGTAAATAAGCCGGTCGGTGGAAAACGGAGGATGGATCAGCAGCAGCAATCCTTAGTTAGCTCCGGCGGAATTGGCGGTGGTGGTGGGAATTTGAATTTTAGGAACTATAACCCTCCGACATTGAATGAGCTGCAACATCAGAATCGGTTGAAGACGCGGAAAACTTTCCCAAAGAAGAAGTTCAACAAGAATATGAATACGAATATGAATATGGCTGGTAATGGTGGCAGGTCTGCCCCATTTGCACCTAGGAACACTACTTCCTTTCTGATTAGAGCGAAGAGAAGTGGTGGGATAGCGCCGGTGGTTTCTCCATTTCCGGTGACCCCATCTGTGTTGCCGACACCAATCTTGTCCCCCTCCACCGAAGTATTGGGGAACATGGCCAAGGAAGAGTGGGGCGTGGATGGTTATGGCTCGATGAAAGGGTTGATAAGGCTGAGATCTCTCGGGAATGAAGACGAGGAGGATGAGGGCAGCTCAAGTGAGAGCGATGTGGAGGAGCATGTTGAGGTGGAGAGGAGGCTGGACCATGATTTGAGTAGGTTTGAGATGATCTATGATCCAAATAGTGGCAATGCTGGTGGGATGGAGTATCACAATGTGTTGGAAAATCGGGTTGATGATCAGGATACTCACATTGCACAGCTCGAGGAGGAGAACTTGAATCTGAAGGAGAGGCTGTTCTTGATGGAGGGAGAGTTGGGCGATCTGAGAAGGAGGTTGCTGTCGCTAGAAAGGCGGGGAGGCCGAGTAGACGGTGGTGAGGAGGCTGTTGAGAATGAGTCTGAAAATGAGAGGGAGAGCAATGGTGAGAACACACATTCAACAGGGGAGAATGATGAAGAAGAAGATAGGTGTGAGGTTGGGGAAGGTTTTGGTGGTAGAATTGTAGCTGAAGCAGCAGAAACTGATGAAGGGAAATTAGAAAGTGGAGATGAAGGGATTAAGATAACTGATGAAAGTAATGCCATTGCCAATGATGATAGTAAAGGTAATGATTGTATTAAACCAGATAAGCCCGGTGCTGATGTAATAACTGAAGTTGAGACGGCAGAAAATGTTGTTGATGATGAATCTTGCAAACTTGTGGATGAAACTGATACCTGCATGTTAGATAGTGAAGTAACTAAAGAAGAGAAACTTGGTTGTTAGGTTGTGCTGTTTTCTTCTGGTAGGGTGGAGAGAGAGAGAGAGAGAGAGAGAGAGAGAGAGAGAGAGAGGTCTCCTGCCATGTATGGATGTCATTAGGTTTCATTACAGAGTTTGAATACATAATGGTCTCCAGTCTTTGTCTATAATGACTTTTACTGCTAAAGTATTCTGTCGATGGTGTCAAATTAAATTAACGGACGCAAGAAAATTTCTCCACTTTTTTTCTGTTTTTTTTTTGTCATAATTACAATGCAGTATTTCTTATAGAATTAAAGATAATACTATTGAATTTGAAATTGCAATGATAGTTTGGTTTACAAACAATCGACATATTTGTTCTCGTGTATCTGTGTCTAGTTGAAGAGAAATTCTATTATGTATTGAGCTTTTTTAATATTTTTTTTATCAAAAGTACATAAATTTTAAGATAATATTGATTTGATGAGACATGATCTGTTTATCATATATTGATCATTGAAAATTCGAAAATTTATTAAATCGTTTCATTTTTGTACTGAATGCGTTTCTCTTTATATTGAATACGTGAGTTTAAAACAAAACGAGACGCAACACACGACAATTAAATTCCACCAATTTCAGTTCCTCCTCGTGTTTTTTGATACAAAATTCTCACAATCAATCGAACATGGAGTAACGTAACAATGATGATTTTGAACGGGTAAAGCTAATATCGCTATTCAATTTCTTTTTAAGGAAAACTTTTGCTACGTTTATCCCTTTAATTAATTTCAACGACTAGTAAAGTGTAGGGCGCATATACTCATCTAATTAGCTGTAGCCAAGATTTTGGATAAGAGAAGAAAGGTAGCAACAGATTTAAATTAAGTTTGCGATGAGAATTTAAAGATTCTTCTTAACCTTTTTAATTACTTTCCTAAAAGAAATATTTTGTCATGCAAGATTCTTCATCAAATCAAACAAGAAATGGATTTTGGCGATGAAGCTCAATATAATGCAGAGAAGGCGGTGGTCCATGATCAAGTCTCTGCATCTTCTGATGCTTCTTCCACTGGGCACAACACTATAGTACTTCAATGATGTGCTCTGATGTCTTACTTGAAATCATGGAAAAGCTCGTTGCGGTGCCGCCCAATCGCCACGTTATCCCGACCCCAATCCGATCCTAGGGATGGACGGAATTGATAAGACCACTTGCTATATATATATATTGGCAACTTGGGAAATTGGAATTAGGTAAAAGTAAATACTGGAAAATTAAGATAGGGGCCACAAAGGTTTTAAATTACAATACACTCAAGCCATTTTGATTTTTTTTTAAAATTTATTATTATTATTAGTTTTAAATTACAATACACTCAAGCCATTTTGATTTTAAAAAAAAATTATTATTCTTCTTCTTCTTCTTCAATAAAAATGGCATAAATTGAACAATATGAAATTACAATGTAACGTGCATTTGTACATGAAAAGAATTATTCTAATACATATATGTATTTTCATGGGTGTATGTTATAGTTCATTTTATTTTTATGTAATATTTAAAAATTTATTACTCCCTCCGTCTCATAACAAGTGGCTCGTATACCATATCGGGCCGTCCCATAACAAGTGGCTTGTTTCCTAATAAGGAAATAATTATTTCTTCAAAAGTTGTGAGTCATACCACTTTAATTACTTTTTATCCTTCACCTTAATAATTGTGTCCATAAAGTATGAGTCACTTGCTATGGGACGGAGGGAAGTATGTTTTATGAAGAATTTTTGTTTTTGCAATTATTCACAATTATATATATATATATACAAATATATTCATTAATAAAGATAGAAAATATAAAAGAATAGTCAAATTATTTAATTACTAGGAACACTTCCGATTTGGTTTTAATTCATTTTTTATGTACATGTTGAAGTAATAATTCGTCCGTCATTATATTCTCTACTACCAATAGATTGTCACTAATTAGCCCTATTCCAACAATTACAAATTAAAAAAACTAATTTACTTCGGAATTAGCCTAAGGTGATCCAGTTTAAGAAAATCAGAATTAAACTCTATGCTCAAGGAATAAACCGAACCCCATGAAAATTGATTATTCCTACAATTAGGTCTCGCATAATTAGGACTAGTGTTTTCACTATTCTTGTCAAATAAAAAATTTATCTACTCATGCTATTATCATCAAACACATCGAATAATATATAAAAAAACCATTAATTAAAAGAAAACAAAGGATTATCACCAAAAAATCCAACGATCGATCCAAGATGTTCCCAAGAGAAAAGGAATATTTATCTGAAAATATATAATCCATATATATATATTATTAAAACGATTGCGGATTCGAGACCTCTCCTTAATTCGAGGTCCTACGTGGCGCTCTCTCCTTTCAGTATTCTTATTTATCTTTAATCCTTACTAAAAAGTAGCCCGTCGAAATTCGACGGGAAATAATTTTATATTTTAATTTATATGAATATATTTTCAAAATAATTTTATATCTTATTTAAAAGTTGTGATATTGTTCGCATTAATTATTAATCAAACTTAGAAAATTAATTTATTTCACGTATCTAAATTTATAATTAGGAATGATAATGGATCGGGTATACTCAATCATTATGTATTTTCTAAATCTAAATTTGTTAAGAATTTTTCTACATGTCCGTACTAATCTCAGTTGAAATAGTGACTTTACTGTACATATTCGTCTCCAATCCGTTGAGTAATATTCGATAAAAATATGAACACTCCAAGTAAAATAAATTAAAATTAGTAAAAATCATTCTTTCTAAGTTATTTGAACCATCTCGTTGGTTTATGCTAAATTATTCGATAAAAATCTAAACAAAGTTAATATTAATTGAAATTAGTAAAAATCCTTCTTTGTAAGTATATTTGAACCGTCTCGTTAGTTCATGTTAAATCGATATCTCTAATCTTTGCCAAAGTATGGAAAAAAAATATGTTTACATCTTCAAGTTTTTTTGTTCTTTTCTTTAGCTACATATCCCACATTTGATTCAATGTATATATTTTCTAGAAAGCACTAATCGAAGTTTTTAGAAAAACATGAATGAAAAAATAAAAAGGATTCCATGTAGACATGTTGATTAAATATATTTATTTAGTCTTCATAGAGAGATTTTCATTTATAAATTTTCCATAGATTATTATATATAAATTAAGAATGTATAAAATAAGGATTTATAAGAATGCATTTCGAAATTGTTATTATTTTAATATGTATAATAGAAGAAATTAATTAAATAAAGGGATAGATAAATATGAGATGTGATTAATAGATAAACATGTGATATTTCAAGAATATGAAATTAATAAAACTTTAATTAATAAAAATAAAAATTAGAATATATATGAATTAAAATTAGACAAATTACCAAATTAAAGGGTAGCCCTTCGGAATTCGACGGGAAATAACTTTATATTTTAATTTATATGTATACATTTTAAAAGTAATTTTATATCTTATTTAGAAGTTGTGATATTGTTCACGTTAATTATTAATCAAACTTAACAAATTAATTTTATTTCACGTATCTAAATTTATAATTAGGAATGACAATGGATCGGGTATACTCATTCATTATGTATTTTCTAAATCTAAATATATTTATAATTTTTCTACATGTTCGTCCTAATCTCGGTTAAAATAGTGACTTTACTGTACATACCCGTTTCAAATCCGTAGGGTAATACTCGATAAAAATATGAACACTACAAGTAATATTAATTAAAATTAGTAAAATTCCTTCTTTCTATGTTATTTGAACCGTCTCGTTGGTTTATTCTAAACTACTCGATAAAAATATAAACAAAGTCAATATTAATTAAAATTAGTAAAAATCCTTCCTTTTTAAGTATATTTGAACCGTCTCGTTAGTTCATGTTAAATCGATATCTCTAATCTTTGCCCAAATGCAGAAAAAAAATATGTTTATCTTCAAAGTAATATTATTTAAAATTAGTAAAAATCTTTCTTTCTATGTTATTTGAACCGTCTCGTTGGATTATGTCAAATTATTCAATAAAAATCTAAACAAAGTTAATATTAATTAAAATTAGTAGAAATTCTTCTTTTTAAGTATATTTGAACAGTTTCGTTGGTTCATGCTAATTAAATCGATATCACTAATGTTTGCCAAAATGCGGAAAAAATATGTTTACATCTAGTTTATTTGTTCTTTTTTTTAGCTATCTATCCCATATTTGATTCAATGTATATATTTTTTAGCAAGCACTAATCGAAGTTTTTAGAAAAACATGAATGAAAAATGAATAGGATTCCATGTAGACATGTTGATTAAATCCTTCCTTTTAAGTATATTTGAACAGTTTCGTTGGTTCATGCTAATTAAATCGATATCTCTAATCTTTGCCAAAATGCGGAAAAAAATATGTTTACATCTTCAAATTTTTTTGTTATTTTCTTTAGCTACCTATCTCACATTTGATTCAACGTATATATTTTCTAGAAGCACTATCGAAGTTTTTAGAAAAACATGAATGGAAAATGAAAAAGATTCCATATAGACATGTTGATTAAATATATTTATTTAGTCTTCATAGTGATTTTCATTTACAAATTTTCTATAGCTTATTATATAAGAATTAAGAATGTATAAAATAATGATTTATAAGAATGCATTCCGAAATTATTATTATTTTAATATGCATAATAGAAGAAATTAATTAAATAGAGGGAAAGATAAATATGAGATGTGATTAATAGATAAACATGTGATATTTCAAGAATATGAAATTAATAAAAATAAAAATTAGAATATATATGAATTAAAATTAGATAAATTACCAGAATAAAGGAAAATCTGAACGCAGCACCGTGGAGGGGGAAACTTTATTTTCGTATTAGTAATAGATTTTAAGTATTTTTATTCATTTATTCTATGTATATTTAATATAGATTTTCACATCCCACATTGATTCTTAATAAAACTTCATTCTTGGAGAACCTATATAAATACTCACAATCCACGTGTATTTTTTTATTCCGCAATTTTGCACAACCAATATAATTTGGCAAATTAATTTATTGGCCAAATAAATAGTTTTATTTTTATTGACAATTTTAATTTGATCAATTATGTAGTTGTCAATATTAATTTGTTTAATTTAACAAATTTTTAAATTGACGTAAATAAAAAAAAATCTCAAAAATACGTATTCTCATTTATAATTCTTGGATTTGTATATATATACACGTAGGGATAATTCTTGAAATATTTACTGAAAATTTGATCAATATTTTAACTGAAATTCTTTCTTTTTTTTTTTGAGAAGAACTGATATTCTTGAAAATTAGTATAGTAGTAGATATATATAATAAAAAATTCTTGCTACGCAAACCTACCAAAAAAGAAAATTAAACCAAAAAAAAAAAAACTATGCCCTATGTTTTGGTTTTATTAATATCTTTTTCATGTTAAAAAAACCTATAAATAATCCTTTTCATGTATTTCGATGGCACGTTTTTTTTAAACCCAATTGATGTATAAATTCTCTGAAATCATCAATCTTTAAAAGGCTCTCAAGCAGTTCTACATAGATCAAAGAACACTTTATCGTGTTTCTAGTTCAGAAACTGCTTAGTTTTTCGTCTGATCCCTAGGCCAAAATCTTTGTATATCTTAAAGCCTAGATTTCGAACGAGTTCATCATACTCTAAAGTTCTTAATTGTAAGAACTCGTTCACAGTTGGAACCCCAAATCAGACCCCTCTTTACCCAGAAAGGTTAGGTCAAGGTAACGCTTGCTTGAAGCGGGAAATTCAAGTGTGTAAGGTTTTTTCAATACCCGTAAACTGAAAGGTTAGGCTTGACAGTGCCCGCAAACTGTTGGAACACAGCTCGGGTTAGAGTTGTGAAGTTGTTTGGTACTTGGAAACCAAGTGGTAGTGGATTACCAGTAAACCTGGTCGTGGACGTAGGAGGTGTTACTCCGAACCACGTAAAAATCGTGTGCTCTTTACTGTCTCTTTAAATTCAGTTTTGTACTAACTCTTTCATAACATTACATATTTGATCAAAACTGCATACGCAGCTGCTCTCCAAAGACAGCTGTGTCTTTCTGAAAGTTGCACAACTTGACTAAGCTGAAAACATAAAGTTAATCTTTTCAAGCTAAGTTTTTCTAAGTAACCGAGTTAAGTTTTCAAACCACCACATTCCGCACTGCCAGCTGAGTTATTTACCCAGCTGACCCTCCTCAGCTGGATCAATAACTGAGCTCACCAACCCTGTTATTTAACTTGAAAAAATTTTCAGAAATCTATTTGGTGTATTCAGCCCCCCTCTACACCAAATACCTAGCTCAGGGACCATCAAAAATTATTCTGAAAATGTATACATATAAATTAAAATATAAAGTTATTTCCCGTCGAATTTCGACGGGCTACTTACTAGTTTTTATTGTATTAATTGATATTTGATATAAATGTTAGATCAACGTGTATTTGATTGATTGTTTTTGTATACCCATCCATATATATTTTTTTTATAAAGAATATCTTAGATTGAAACTTCATTTCGAGAATTCAATTAATCTAACCAATGAAATTTACTTATTTTAGTAATGCCCTCATTTTTAATAGTATATAATTATATCGTACTTATCCTTCACAATAGGTAGACCCGTGAGGCTAATAGAATGAGGTATTCGAGACCTCTCCTTAATTCGAGGCTTCTTTTAGTATTCTTATTTATCTTTAATCCTTATTTTAAATATTTTTATTCATTTATTCTATGTATATTTAATATAGATATTCTCATTCTACATTGATTCTTAATAAAACTTCATTCTTAGAGAACCTATATAAATACTCACAATCCATGTGTATTTTTTCATTCTGCAATTATTTTGCACAACCAATATAATTTGACAAATTAATTTATTGACCAAATAAATAGTTTTATTTTTATTGACAATTTTAATTTGATCAATTATGTAGTTGTCAATATTAATTTGTTTAATATAACAAATTTTTAAATTGACTCAAATAAAAGAAAATTTTCAAAAATACGTATTCTCATTTATAATTCTTAGATTTGTATATATATATATATATGTAGGGATAATTCTCAAAATTTAACTTTGTGATTAGATGATCAGACACACACAACAATTAACGATGTATATAATGAAATATTTGACATATTGTGAAGTAAATAAAAAAAAATAGTTTGATTGCTATTGATTTCTTGCAACTAAAGAAAGTGAAATAAAATTAAAGAAACACTCTTTTTGATCAATTATTGAAATATTATTGATCATACATATATATACATGCCCTGCCTTGGTTAGCCGCCAAGTTTGAAAGAAAAATATACATACACTGTTTGTTCTGTTTCCATTGTATTTGAAGTGAGTTAGAGATTATTGATCGTTCATGGCGGCCTATGCAGCTTTGGTTTCTCTTTTGCATCTCATAAATGATATCCAAAATCATCCTTCCCCGCTGATAGTACCGGCCTCATCCTGGGCCTAACCTAAGACTAATTGGGTCTATATATTAAAGCTCGGCCCACGGAGTTCGGCCCAAACAAAGTCAACATCTGCCTTGGAGACCAAGTAACGAAACCCTACTTTGGGAGGAGATAGAATTCTACCACGAACGGGAATCGGATATGCATGTATTAAGGAACAAGATATGTATAAGGAATAGGGCTTGATCCCAGGCTTATAAATAGATGCAAGATTAGAGTTGTAGGACATTCAATACTCATTGTACTCTCAAGCATAATAAAAGCTCTCTATATTCTCTCCCGTGGACGTAGATCACATCGATCGAACCACGTAAATCCTTGTGTCATCGTGTTATTGTCTCTTTTAGCTACTTTTGCAAACCCTAGATCTATCATTGGCGCCGTCTATGGGAAAGATCGACGGTTCTTTCGTAGCTGATTTATGATGGTAACGCGATCACAAAGCGTGCGAGAGGCCCAAAGCCAACGCGGGAATCCTAACGAAGTAGAAAGCCACCCCATAAGCAAGGAGAATCGCCAGAAAGGCAGCTCGGCTCCAAAGAAGAGGCACACCAGTGACCCAATAGAAGGAAATCCCTACGAAGGGATGCCCGCGCTAGAGTACATCCCTCAGAGAAACCCATCGCAAAATCGGCATCGGAGGACACATAACGGACAATCCTTCAGAACGGGTGATACTCCAGAAGGGTACGTCGAAGAAATCAACGAAGAATCGGAGCCGAAGAGATCCGAGTTGAAGGAGGACGATTTCTCCAGAGACTTTGACCTTGCCACCACCTACGCCGCGGCCGAATTCGCTAAAGCGAACAAGGAGCGTTTCAAACGCTTTCTTGCGACGACCCGGATGTCTCCCATACCCGAGGCTAGGGAGAGTTCCACGCAAAAATCCCTACCTAAAGCTCCTCGCTACGCCGAGAGGCAGGAACCGGAGCTAAGAGAGAGGCACGATCCCCGGCGGGGTTTAGTTCGACGTCAGAGTCCAAGCTCGCAGCAGACCCCCAGGCGACATCATACACAAAGGCGATCTCGGAGTCCCAGAAGGTGCCGAAGTCCGATCTACAGCTAGAGTCGCAGTCCCCCGAGGAACCGACACCGACATGAAAAGGAACCAGCTCAGCTTGTCAGCCCGTTCACCGACGAGCTGCTTGACACCAAACTCCCCACGGTGTACAAATTGCCAAACATTCCGGCCTACAATGGGCTAGATGATCCCCTTAACTTCTTAACGCGTTTCCGGTACAAAGATGCACAACTGTGGTCTCAGGGAGGAACACATGTGCAAGCTATTCCCCGAGATGCTGATCGATTATGCCCGAGCTTGGTTTGACAGCCTCCCAACTGGCAGCGTGGGGTCCTGGACCTATTTGGAAAAAATCTTCAAGCAAAGATTCCATACAAAGGTTCAGGCTCGCCGAGACACCGCCTACCTTCTATCGGTGAAGCAAAAGGACAAAGAATCTATAAGGGAGTACGCTTCCAGATTCATGCAGGAAAGCTTGAAAGTCGATAAAATCGACGATGTCTTCCTCATCTCGGCCTTCCGAAATGGGGTTGCTCCTGGGTCCCTGAACCAGGAGCTCGCTGCGTAAACCCGAGATGCCTCGGGAGATGTGGAGGATTGTATACCAGTTCGCTGATGGCCAAGATGCGGACCGATTGAAGCGGGAGGAGACCGAGAAAAGGAGAACTGAAGGGGATCGAGGTCGGAATGATCGTGATCGGAGAAGTGCTCACGAGCGCCTCCAAAGAGGGCCAATCCAGTCCCGGCTCGGATCAGGACCTATCCAGTCCCGGCTTGGACCTCGGGTGGGACCAGAACTGTCCCAACGACCTCCTTTTGTGAAAACGAATGCCGAGATTTTTGCACTCTACGAGGACTGGTTCATTAAACCACGTCCTATGTCAGGGTCTAAACTTCGGGACAGAAACAAGTACTGCTCCTTCCATGACGACCATGGGCACCGCACGGAGGATTGCCGCGACCTCGCGGAACAGATAGAGAAGTTGGCCCAAGAGGGAACTCTGAAGAGATACGAAGCCGGGGGGAAGAAAAACAGGAAAGGAAAACGGAAAGGAGGACAGGGTCGCTGTGCCCCAAACAGTAAGCGAGCTAAGGTCGATCAAGACGAGAATGATGACGACCCTCAGTACGACGCACCACAGTACGACGGAGTGGTCTCCACCATCACCGGACTACCCCCAGGCATGACAAAGACTAAGTTAAAGGCAGAAGCTCGCAGACCACCAGTCCCATCGGGTGAGGAGCAAACGAAGAAGAGGTTCAAGAAGGGAGAAACCGTCACATTCTCTTAGGACGATCCTGTACCTACAGCTACACCACACAATGACGCCCTGGTGATACAGGTCGGAGTGGCCAACAAGATGGTCCATCGCGTATTCATCGATGGTAGGGCCAGCGTGAGTATCATCTTCCAACACTGCTTGGATAGGATGGGCCTCAACCCAGCTTGGGTGAACTCCACACCCCTGCCCCTCAAGAGCTTTACACAGCACGAGACGCGACCTGAAGGGACCATCGCGCTCGATGTTGCCATTGTCAGCCCGCCGACCAGCGTCAACAAACTGATTCAGTTCTACGTGGTTAAAGCGAACTCCCCCTACAACATCATACTAGGTAGGGATTGGCTAAATGCAGTCAGAGCCATCATTTTGCCCTACCACCTGCTGTTGAAGATTCCGACCTCGACTGGAATCCTCACTGTCCGAGGTGACCAGATAAAGGCCAAGGAGTGCATGCAGGTCGCTCTCCGAGGTCAACCACAGGCGTAGCAATCAAAGTATCCCAAGGAGCTGGAAGAAACGACGACGATCCCAGACACCTCGGCGGAACAGGTTCCCTTATCCAAAACAGATCCAGCGAAAGTTGTCAAGGTCGGCTTTGCAGGAGGACCTCAAACTCGCATGCAAGTAATCCAGCTCCTCAGGGAATACCAAGACGTCTTTGCCTGGTCTCCAACAGACATGATGGGGGTGTCATCGGAAATCATTACGCATAAGCTTAACATTAACCCGAACTCGACCCCGGTCAAGCAGAAACGGCGATCATTTGCTGCCGAACGAAATCAAGTTATCTACAATGAGGTGCAGCAATGGTTGGAAGCAGGGCTTCTATTTGAAGTCAAGTACCCGATTTGGCTATCTAATCCGGTAGTGCTAAAGAAAGAAGAAGGAGAGTGGAGGATGTGTGTAGATTACACCGACCTCAATAAAGTTTGCCCAAAGGACTGCTATCCTCTCCCCAACATCGATGAAAAGATCGAATCCTTAGTGGGACACGAAGTATTCTGTTTTCTCGATCTCTACAAAGGATACTATCAGGTTCTAATGGACGAGGGAGATGCGATCATGACAGCTTTCGCAACAAGCTTCGGGGTCTTTGCATTCAAATACATGCCCTTCGGGTTGAAGAATGCCGGGGCAACATACCAGCGAATGGTCGATTTCCTCTTCCGAGATCATATCGGCAAGATTGTCGAAGTATACGTAGACGACATTGTCGTCAAGAGTAAAGAAGAGGTTTCGGCGGTGAGCGACCTATGAACTACGCTCAACATACTAAGGCAGGCGAACCTCAAGCTGAACCCAAAGAAGTGCACTTTCAACGTACGATCTGGAAAATTCTTAGGGTGCTGGATCTCGCCAGAAGGTCTCAAAGCCAACCCGCTGAAGGTTAGAGCCGTGTAGGAGATGAAGGTACCCCGGACTATCCACGACGTGCATAGGTTGACAGGGTGCATAACTGCGCTAAGTCGTTTCATCTCCAAGGCTGCCGAGAAACAGCTCCCATTCTTCAAATTTCTTAAGAAGGCACCGGAATTTGGATGGGGACGAGAGCACGAGCTAGCCTTTGAGGAGCTCAAGCGTCACCTCGGGGACTTACCAACCTTGTCAGTCCCCCAAAAGGAAGAACCCCTCTCTCTGTACCTCGCAGCATCGAAGGAAGCAATAAGTGCAGTGTTGGTCCGAGACGAAGGAGATCGGCAGCTACCGGTGTACTTCGTCAGCCGAGTTCTCAAAGACCCAAAGACGAGGTATCAGCCTCTCGAGAAGGTCGCCCTAGCCCTGATAAACGCAGCTCGGCGTCTAAAACCCTACTTCCAAGCTCATCCAATACAAGTTTTGACCGATCTACCACTTCGGCAAGTTCTTACTAAACCAGAAGCTTCAGGAAGGATCGCGAAATGGGCAATCGAGCTAGGAGAGCATTCCATATTGTTCGGTCCCCGTCGAGCTATAAAAGGGCAGGCTCTAGCAGACTTCCTTGTAGAAGCTCACTATAAGGACCTCGAGGAACCAAAGGAGATCAAAGCCAAAACCGAACCCCAGGAAGTCCCAGAGAAGACACCCCCGGACTGCTGGGAGATGTACGTAGATGGAGCTTCAGGAAAGAAAGGAAGTGGAGCTGGCATACTCCTCATCAACCTGGAGAAAAAGGAATTAACATATTCGCTGCGATTCGAGTTCCCCACTACGAATAATGAGGCAGAATATGAAGCTCTCATTACCGGACTGCGTCTTGCCCAAACCCTCCAGGCACGAGCTGTCCAAGCCTATTGTGATTCCCAAGTCGTGGTCAACCATGTGTTAGGAAAATACGAGGTGAAAAGTGAGAAGCTGAAGAAGTACCTGGAGAAGGTCAAGCTCCTTGAACAGTCTTTCCAGTTCTTCAAAGTAGTCCGCATTCCCAGAAGCCAAAATACCCGAGCTGACGAGCTAAGCAAGCTGGCGAACTCCCCAACTAGCTCGACGCTAGTAGAAGAAGTCCGAAACAGGAGTATAGAAGAGGCAGAAGTCAATGCGATCATAGAGGACGATCCAAATTGGATGACACCCCTAATAAGATGTTTGGAGAACGGGGAAGTGCCCGAGGACAAGACGGAGGCTAGAAAAATTCTAGCTAGATCCACGCAGTACGTCCTCGAGGGAGGGGTCCTCTATCGAAAGTCATACTTACAGCCTCTCCTAAGATGTGTTGGACCAAAGGAGGCGGACTACATATTAAATGAAGTACACACAGGATCGTGCGGAAGCCACATTGGAGCTCGGGTGCTAGCCCAGAAAATCATGCGATGGGGGTACTATTGGCCAACAATGGCAAAAGATGCGGAAGAGTTCGTGAAAAAGTGCCTAAAATGCCAGCTGCATGCCAGAGTGACGAGACTACCCCAGACCGACCTCTCTACTATGCAAAGTCTGTGGCCATTTATGGAGTGGGGCATTGACATCGTAGGGCCTTTCTACCCGGCACCTAAGCAAAAGCGGTTTCTAATAGTCGCCGTCGACTACTTCACCAAGTGGGTAGAAGCTGAACCTTCCACAAAAGTCACAAGTGAGAAAGCCGTTGACTTTGTCTGGAAAAATATCGTGTGCCGATTCGGAGTACCGAGAGTCCTCATCTCGGATAATGGAACGCAGTTTACGAGCAGAGAATTCCGAGAATTTTGTGAAGGACTCAATATCCAGCAAAATTTCACCTCGGTCAACCGACCTCAAACTAATGGCCAGACCGAGGTCACCAACAGGACAATAGTGAACGGACTCAAGGCTCGCCTAGAGAAGAAGAAAACGGAGTGGATCTACAATCTCCAAAATGTCCTGTGGTCGTACCGGACTACACCCCGAACTCCAATGGGAGAAACCCCGTACCGTTTAGTATACGGGTCAGAAGCAGTCATACCTGTCGAGATCGGAGCACCCAGCCCCCGAACTATCAATTTCTCCGCCGAAGCTAACGAAGAACAACGCCGAACCGACCTGGACTTATTGGAGGAAAAAAAGGAACAAGCCAGCATAAAAGAAGCTCGGTACAAACAGCAGATGGCTCGGTATTACAACCAAAGGGTTAAACCCCAACAGTTCCAGGTCGGTGATCTTGTGCTTCGAAACAATGAGATAAGCCTTTCAGAGAAGCTCGGCAAGCTCGAAGCCACGTGGGAAGGGCCCTACAGAGTGCACGAAGTCCTCGGCAAAGGAGCTTACAAAATCGCCTATCTTTCGGGCGAGCTAATACCCAGAACATGGCACATCGCCCATCTAAAGAGATTCTTCGTATAAGCAGCAAAGTCTTGCATATAGAGTCTTAGGTTTTCTTTTTTTCTTTAATGTTTTGTTTTTAACGAGCTCGTCAAAACTCTTTTTACTTTGTTTTTGGTCCCTTTTTAATAAAATTTCTTTTTTATCTTGCATCTTGAGTCTTTTGATTTGCTTATACGAAGTGTCCATAACATCAAAAATCCCCTCATAAGGTCGAACTACGGTTCCCTTGCGTGGTCAGTAATGACCCGACATGGGGTAATAATATCCTATAATGTGCAAAGAAAACCCTTTCCGAGGTCCGAGCTCGTCTCCCTCCAAAAAGGAAGATCCCACGAGGTCCGAGTCAAACTCCCTCCTAAGGATAATTAGTTCTCAACTGGGGTCGGAACCAGGTTCCCCCGGGAGGATAAAATACGAGGTCCGAACCATGGTTCCCTTGTCAACACAAAGAAGTCCGAGTTCAACTCCCTAAAAGATGCAACACGCAAATAAACCAAAGAAGCAATCTTCACGAAGAACAGGCAGAATCGAGCTAATCTATGAGGGAGGGTGTTTCTTGCTAAAGCTAAGCCAATCTTCCTCAAATGAGGAAGGCCCCAGGAGATCATCAATCGAGATTCGACCTCGTCCCCGACCTCGACTTCTTCCAGCAGGAAAACTTCGACCTCGCGGGGTAGCCGAACCGCGACCAACAGCTCGCCTACCTTGGCTCGGACCGACCTGATGTCCCCACGAAGCCGTTTTCACCTCGCGAGCAGGCATTGTCCGAACAGAAGAAGGAAGGGCCGCACCCGCGCCATTTGCCAGAAGCGCACGTAACTTGGGTCGGCGGTCCAAAATACACTTATACCTGCCCGCACTCTCTTTCAGCATCTCAAAAGCACCCTGAAGCCCAAAAGACTCGGACTCGAGTGCTTCCTTCAGCTCGAGATATTGTTCCAAGTCCTCTTTCGCCTTTAATTCCGCCTCGGATATGGTGATACCACCGCCGCGACGGATAATATCTTCATACTCGGCATGCTCCTCGGCGATCTTCTCATAATCCTTGGGAACGCGGCCAGCTCGACCTCGGGCAACTTCCAACTCCTCCTCAGCCTGAAGAAGCTTAGCCTGAAGCAAGTCGGTACTCTCTTGAAAAGCGAGCCGCTTGACTTCAACCTCCTCACAAAGTGCCTCGAACTTCATCTGCCATCCCGTCAGCTCGGCTTCTTGGGATTTCAGCAGAGTACACTTCTTGCCGAAAAGCTCCTCAGCTCGGCGGCATTTCTCCCTCCATTGCTGAGCAATGGACCGTTGGTCAACCAGGTCTTGTGAAAGGAGAGCTATTTGTATGCGTAAAGTAGAAACACCGACAGAATCCAAGCTCTACACGCAAGAAGAGGAAAACAAATACATTGATTCGAAGATGTTCCGTACAAATATACAATGTAAAAAAAAAAAACAAAAACAACTAAACTAAACATCGCCGACCTCCTTGTCCTGAGAAGGTGGCTGCTCGGAGGGGGAACCATCCAAGTCCTTGTCAGCGGCCGGATCTTCACCAGCCCCGGACTCCCGCTCCTCTTCCACTTCCTCTTCCGGGCCCTCGCCTTCTTCTTCCTCGTTGTGAAGGGAATCGAAAGCAGCGTCCAGGTCGAGGTCCCGGTCTACCGAGCAGTCAGCAATCTACTCGACAGATAGAAGCGTGGACGAGCCGGCAAGATTTTCCAGGATGGGAAACTGGCCGAGGTGATCTCGGACTACCCTGGCATACCGGGAAGGGAGGGCTTCATCCCCTAGCCGCTCGAAGCCGTACTTGGATACGTCCAGGTCGGGAAAGTCCTTGGCAGCCTGCTCCAAAGCAGCCACGGCGAAGTTCCCGTTAATAAGCATGGCCAGATCATTGGCAAGCTCAGAGAAACTCTCCGACAACAGGAACCTCTTTGTGAAGGCCCGGAGGAGCTCACCTTGGTTAGCCGCAAGGTTGACCTCCCGGTCCTTCGCCGCAATCAGCTCGTGTTGGTCCCAAGACGGATACCTTGGTGTAGAGGGGGGGGTGAATACACCAAGGTTTAAAAACTTTTCCAAGTTAAAACTCTTTTCAGAGAGCTGGCTGTGTTCGATCCAGCTGGATGGCAGCTTGATCGACACAACTGGCTGTGTGTGTGTGTGCGGAATGTGGTGGATTTGGAAAGTCCGTCTGTTGCTTCAAATATATTGCAAAGCTCTGTTTCACTTTTCAGTTAGTCAGTTTATGCAGATTGAAATGTATGCTCATGAAGGTTAGTAACATGCATAAAACAAAGCGATAAATAACAGAGCATTTTTAACGTGGTTCGGAGTAACCCCTCCTACGTCCACGACCAGATTCACTGGTAAATCACTACCACTTGGTTTCCAAGTACCAAGCAACTTCACAACTCTAACCCGAGCTGTGTTCCAACAAGCGGGCACCGTCAAGCCTACACCTTCGCTTACGGTACTGAAGAACCTAACCACTCGAATTACACGCTTCGAGCAAGCGTACCTTTACCTAACCTTTCTGGGTTTGGGTTTGGGTATGGTTTTCCAACTATGAACGAGTTCTTACAATGAAGAACAAGGAGTATGATGAACTCGTTCGAAATCTAGGCTTAAGATATTTATTCTGATCTATTCTGCCTATGACTGAGTATGTGAACAACTAAGAACACAGCTGACTGGCTGGGTGTTCTTGAAAGATTTGGCTTTGAAGATCGTTGTTCATTTTTCTATTTTCTTCTATTTCTTCAGCCATCTTGCCAGCCTCCCTCGCCAGCATCTTCTTCAATGGTGGAGGAGAGATATATATAGGTGAAGATTCAAATTAGCCGTTGGAAGAGAGCCGTTTGAATCTTACCTACTCTTGTTGACTTCTGGCCATTACCTACGAAGTAGGTCTGCATCTGCAGAAGCTATTCCTTCTCTGATTTGACTGCGTCAGACAAGATCTTCTGACATCGGGATCTTGTCTTGGAGAAGGTCTTCGTCTTCGAGCTGCTAAGCGTCTCTGCTGTATCTTCAGCGTCTTGGACTCTGCTGTGTCTCAACTCTGAGCTGTGTCTTAGACCTGAGCTGTATCATCAACCTGAGCTGTGTCTTCAACCTGAGCTGTGTCGTTAACCTGAGCTGTCTTAGACCTGAGCTGTGTCATTGACACTAAGCTGGGTCTTTTTCACTGAGCTGGGTCTTTGACACTGAGCTGGGTTTCCGTCACTGAGCTGGGTCTTGATACTGCTGGGTCTTTGACTCTGCTTGGTCTGCTCTGCTGAGTTCTTTAAGCTGTCTGCTTAGCTGTGTCTTCTGCTGTCTTCAGCGAATCTACCTGTAAACTAAGAAACTCTATAAGCTCAAACAGGTGAGCTGGAAACAACACAAAGTTTGTACATTCATCTACTCGGTTGGGGTCAGCTGGGTTTTGGTATCCAATCAAAACTCTATTAATTTTCCCAACAATTTCCCCCTTTTTGATGATGCCAAAACCTTTACAAACTTTTACAGAAAAACACAAAACAAAAATCCTAACTAAACTCTTCCTGGCTGCTCCACATGCCTTGACGAGAGTTTGCACTCTTTCTCCAGTTGTCTTTCCAGCTCGCCATTTGCCTCTTTTAGATTACTTTTCTGTTCAATCCTTTCCCCCTTTTTATTTCCATTTTTCTGTCCTATTCTTTCACTCTTTCCCCCTTTTTGGTTCATCAAAAAGATATTAGGAGGGCGGGGAGTCGAGGTCTGACGGCGGCGTTCTGGCAATAATTTCTTCCCGTTTGAGGTAACTCCAGTCAGCTTGGAGTTAAAACCAATCGATGCATTTTGGCTCTTCCTTTTTCGGCTGATACCAATTGATGGTTGTATGACTCAGTTTGGATTGAGTCATCTTGTCTTTCTTTCTCTGCTGAAAGACACCGTTTGCGAGGTTCCCCCTCAATTGGATAAACCAATTGGGTTTTATCAGCTGGGTTTGATTCCCCCTGACTTGATAAATTCATTTTGAAATCCTTGGGGTTCCTGCTGAGTTAGTCCAGCTGTGTCCGATTCCTTCTTGATGACACACGGTGATCCAGCTGAGTATTTCCTGCTGGATGCTCTTCTTGAAGATCTTGCTGGACTGGGATGAGATCAATTGTTGATACCAATTGATGGTGAATCTGCTGAACTGAGTTCCCCTCAGCTTGATTCCTCTTCTGGATTCTGCGATCCATGTTTGATCTAGCTTTGTTTGATATCCAGAGGATGACATTTGATAGTTCAGCTGGATTTCTCTCTTGATTCTCCACTTGAATATTCTGCTGGATTGACTTTGCCCTCAGCTGATATCACAGCTGTGTCGATTTCCAGCTCGGTGGAGTTCCCCCTGAATTTGATAGTAGGTGGCTTTCTTTTCTCAGCTACTTCCTACTTCACTTGAGCGAATTTTCTCATCACTGGCTCAATTCTTTGATGAGGTCAGCTGCTCCATGATTAGCTGAGTTCATTGTTGCTTTGTGGGGTAGAATCTTCGATTTCCTGTTCTTTGCATCGACCTCACCAGGAAAAACGTTATCACAACAATTGGCTGGGACCAGTACGCTTGACATATTCTTTGATGAGCTTTGAGGTAAGTCATGAGCTTGGATCACCAGCTGTCTTTCTTTCACAGTACGCTTGATGACTCCTCAAAACGCGCATGTCCCTCTTTGACCTGTTATCACTCATTCGACACCCAGTTGTGATTGGGTCCGACTTTGTTGTTGAGGGTTCCATTGATAACCCAGATTTGTCCTTATCTTTTGTGAGTGATACTTCAGATTGGTCCTTGAAATGGTCATTTCTTCTTTGGACCTTGTTGACTCCATTTTGATGAGGTCCAATTCATAGCTGGAGTCTGTCAGCTTGATATCTAGCTTGATATCTAGCTTGATATCTCGTCTGCTGGAATCTTGTTGTGAAGCTCGGTTGATTTTCAGCTTTATAACCAGCTGAGATCCTTCTCAGCTGTCTTTTTAGTTGACCTTGATGTCTGTGCTGGATGACATTCTGTTTTTGATTTTGATTCCAGTCAGCTGGATTTATCTGCTGCCTTTGAGCTCTGTGATCACCGGGAGTTGTCGCTTTTCTTGGGCTTGGAGTTGCCGAGCAGTTTTCTTCTTTGATAGGACTGAGCTTAGAGAGCTGGCTTGATTATGTACGACCTCTTTGGTACATCCTTGGCTTGGTTCCAGCTGTGTTTGTATTGGCTGGAGTCATTCTTTGATCTGATTCAGCTTTGGCCATCTTCAGCTTCTTGATCAGCTGTATTTTCTCATCTTCAAGCTCCTGATCATTCTTCTTCTTGTGCTCATTCCTTAGCTCCGAATTCTCAGCTGGCTAGATTTCAAGGATTTCTAGCAATCTCTTGAAGTCGCTGAGCACTTTTTCGATGAGGTCTCTTTTTAGCATGCAATCAGCTGTGCCATGTCCAGCTGGGCATTCTACTTGATTTTGCTTTCTTTCCAGCTGTGTAGAGTTCCTCCTTGATTTGATAGTAGGTGGCTTTTTCTTCAGCTGCATCCTACTTCCTTTGATGAGGTCTCCGTTTGTATAGCAGGTAGACAGCTGTCCCAAATCCATCTGATTCATCCGTCGTTCTCGATTCTTTTCTTGAGACCAAATGTACTCAGCAGTGTGTCTGGCTGAGTTTTTAGTTTTGTATCCAGCTGTCTTTATTTCACAGCTGGTCCCAGTCAGCTAGCTGGGTTTCTTCATTTTCTTCATCAGCTGGGTTTAAGAGTCCCATGAAGCAGTCATCTTTAATAAAATGCTTCATCTTCTGAGTCGGAAGAAAATACTTGATCTTCTTCTTTCTTGCTCGTCTTGAGCTCTTTATCATTTCTTCGGGAGGTCGACTCAGCTGGGTTTCTCTTTGGGTAGAGTTGCTTGTCGTGATGAACCTTCACGATCTTCTTGTACCTTTCCTTGTTGTGTTCCAGCCTATTGATGCTCCGTACAAGCATGGCAACTTCTTCGTGCAATTCTTCTTTGCTCATATTTTTGAACTCCTTTCTGACTTTTTCAGTCTGAGCTGATTGAGCTGATCTTCTTGACTCTGCACTGAGAGATGTCTCCTTTGCCTTGGCATTCAGCTCTGTTTCATTTATCCGGCTGGATGATTCTCCGCTTGTGATCCCCAGATCAAATTCGTTGGCTTTCAAGACGGGGAACAATTTTTCCGTCTCCATGCTGCCAAGATCAGTTCTGCTTTGGTGAACCACCTTGTGTGTACACCATTCTGAGGAGAGAGCTGCAAGAACTTTCAAGTTCTTATCTCGAACTGTGTATTTCCCAGTTCGGATCGTCTCGATCTCGATGACGAGGTTGGAGAATCTGAGCTCCATTTGATCAATGGACTCGTAGGGGAGTTGCTTGAAGTTGTCGAACTTCTGGCATGCAACTGAGAATTTGTTCTCTTGAATTTCCTCTGAGCCTTCACACAGCTTGGCTAGAGTATCCCACATCCCCTTAGCTGTCTCGCAGTTGATGATCTTGCTGAGATAAGCATCCGTCACCGTTGAGGAGATGACGTTGCGAGCGTAGCTATCCAATCCAACTTGTCTTCTTTCTTCTGGAGAGTACTCCCTTTTGGGCTTCACAACTTGCCGGAGTACTGGTTCAGCTCCAGGTAAGGTTTCTGCTTGTCTTTCTGATTTCATGATGATGATGGGTCCGTCTGTAATAACATCCCACATCATGTCGTTTTGCGCGCACAGAAAGCTTTTGAGTCTGAACTTCCATATCTGATAATCATCGACTGAGAATGTTGGAAGATTCCTGCACAGAGAAGATTCCATGACAGTATGCAATATAATGATTTTAAAAAATTTTGAAACTTTGAAGGATCTGTTCAGGTGACCACTATCAGCAAAGAAATGCTGACTTGTCAGATACAGTGATCTTTTGAACCACTGCTCTGATACCAATTGATGGTCCCTGAGCTGGGTACTTGGTGTAGAGGGGGGGGTGAATACACTAAGTAGATTTTTCGAAACTTTTTCAAGTTAAAACACAGAGTTGGTGAGCTCAGTTATTGATCCAGTTGGGGAGGGTCAGCTGGGTAAATAACTCAGCTGGCGGTACGGAAAGTGGTGGTTTGAAAACTTAGCTCAGTTACTTAGAAAAACTCAGTTTGAAAATATTAACTTAACGTTTTCAGCTTAGTCAGTTTGTGCAACTTTTCGAGAGACACAGCTGTCTTTGGAGAGCAGCTGTGTGTGCAGTTTTGAACAAGTATGCAATGATATGAAGGAGTTAGTACACAGCTGAATATAAAGCAATAGTTAAGAGAGAGAGTTAGAAGCACGCGAGTTTTTACGTGGTTCGGAGTAACACCTCCTACGTCCACGACCAGGTTCACTGGTAATCCACTACCACTTGGTTTCCAAGTACCAAGCAACTTCACAACTCTAACCCGAGCTGTGTTCCAACAGTTTGCGGGCACTGTCAAGCCTATACACCTTCAATTTCCGGGTACTGAAGAACCTAACCACTCGAATTACGCGCTTCGAGCAAGCGTACCTTTACCTAACCTTTCTGGGTTTGGGTTTGGGTATGGGGTTCCAACTATGAACGAGTTCTTACAATTAAGAACTTCAGAGTATGATGAACTCGTTCGAAATCTAGGCTTAAGATATACAATGAGTTTGGCCTAGGGAACAGACGAAAAACTAAGCAGTTTCTTAACTAGAAACACTTTAAGATAAAGTGTTCTTTGATCTATGTAGAACTGCTTGAGAGCTTTTGAAAGAATGATGATTTCAGATAATGAAAGCTTGTAGAGAGTTTTTCGTATCTGATCCTGAGGTTGAAGACGGGTTTATATAGGTAGAGATTCAAGACTAGCCGTTGGAGGAGCCGTTTGAATCTTACCTACTCTTCTTAAATACAAGATCTGCCGTTGGGCGTATCTGCACCTGTCTTCATTTGTATCACATCCTAGGTTCTGAAGTCTAGGATGCGATCCGGCAATCCCTCATTGGTCGAGGTAGGTTGACTTCCTCCGATTCCGGATCTTCTCGCCTTTAGAGCCGGCTTTTGAATTCGTAGCCGGATTGTCTTGAAGTGGAGTCTTCGGAGATAGTTCCTTTGTTCCGTAAATTGACCACCGTGTTTTGAACTCGGCTCGAATTCTCTTGATCAGGCTCGCCGGATCACTCACCGAAGGTTGACGCCTCGCCGTCTTTTGCTAGTGACTCACCGTAGACACGGGTCGACCGCCGTCTTCCGCTAGCTCACCTGCCGTAAACACGGGTCGATCGTCGTCTTCCGCTAGCTGACTCCTGCTGTAGACACAGCTGGGTCGACTGCTATCTTCCGCTTCCTTAACCTGTAATCCTAGAACATCTAAGGCTCAAACAGGCGAGCTGGAAAACACTATTTAGGTTGACGCGATCATCTGTTGGGAAAATTAATAGAGTTTTGATTGGATACCAAAACCCAGCTGACCCCAACCGAGTAGATGAATGTACAAACTTTGTGTTGTTTCCAGCTCACCTGTTTGAGCTTATAGAGTTTCTTAGTTTACAGGTAGATTCGCCGAAGACAGTGAAGATGACGAAGACACGGCTAAGCGGAGCCTTAAAGAACTCGGCAGCACTCGGAGCGGACCAAGCGAGTCAAAGACCCAAGAAGATCAAGACCCAGCTCAGTGACGGAAACCCAGCTCAGTGTCAAAGACCCAGCTCAGTGAAAAAGACCCAGCTTAGTGTCAATGACACAGCTCAGGTCTAAGACAGCTCAGGTTAACGACACAGCTCAGGTTGAAGACACAGCTCAGGTTGATGATACAGCTCAGGTCTAAGTCACAGCTCAGAGTTGAGACACAGCAGAGTCCAAGACGCTGAAGATACAGCAGAGACGCTTAGCAGCTCGAAGACGAAGACCTTCTCCAAGACAAGATCCCGATGTCAGAAGATCTTGTCTGACGCAGTCAAATCAGAGAAGGAATAGCTTCTGCAGATGCAGACCTACTTCGTAGGTAATGGCCAGAAGTCAACAAGAGTAGATAAGATTCAAACGGCTCTCTTCCTACGGCTAATTTGAATCTTCACCTATATATATCTCTCCTCCACCATTGAAGAAGATGCATGAGGAGGAGGCTGGCAAGACGACTGAAGAAATAGAAGAAAATAGAAAAATGAACAACGATCTTCAAAGCCAAATCTTTCAAGAACACCCAGCCAGTCAGCTGTGTTCTTAGTTATTCACATACTCAGTCATAGGCAGAATAGATCAGAATAAATATCTTAAGCCTAGATTTCGAACGAGTTCATCATACTCCTTGTTCTTCATTGTAAGAACTCGTTCATAGTTGGAAAACCATACCCAAACCCAAACCCAGAAAGGTTAGGTAAAGGTACGCTTGCTCGAAGCGTGTAATTCGAGTGGTTAGGTTCTTCAGTACCCGTAAACTGAAGGTGTAGGCTTGACAGTGCCCGCAAACTGTTGGAACACAGCTCGGGTTAGAGTTGTGAAGTTGCTTGGTACTTGGAAACCAAGTGGTAGTGATTTACCAGTGAATCTGGTCGTGGACGTAGGAGGGGTTACTCCGAACCACGTTAAAAATGCTCTGTTATTTATCGCTTTGTTTTATGCATGTTACTAACCTTCATGAGCATACATTTCAATCTACATAAACTGACTAACTGAAAAGTGAAACAGAGCTTTGCAATATATTTGAAGCAACAGACGGACTTTCCAAATCCACCACATTCCGCACACACACACACAGCCAGCTGTGTCGATCAAGCTGCCATCCAGCTGGATCGAACACAGCCAGCTCTCTGAAAAGAGTTTTAACTTGGAAAAGTTTTTAAACCTTGGTGTATTCACCCCCCCTCTACACCAAGGTATCCGTCTTGGGACCAACAATTGGTATCAGAGCAGTGGTTCAAAAGACCACCGTTTCTGTATCAAGAGATCTCTCTTGACACTCTGTGTCAGTGGTCAACTGAACATATCCGTTTTTCAGAAAAACTCATCTTATTACATACTGCACATGTCTATGGATTCTTATCTTAACAGGAATCTCCCCACCTTCTCGGTAGACGACTATGCAATCTGGAAATTCAGATTGAAAAGCTTCCTTTGTGCACATCACGACATGATGTGGGACGTCATCACAGACGGACCCATCCTTATCTATAAACAAGGAAATGAACTCGTACCTGCTCATGATGGAGGACAACCAGAATACCGGCCAATTCTCAAGCCAAAGAAGGATTACTCGTCAGAAGAACGAAAGCAAGCTGGTCTGGACAGCTTCGCAAGAAACACCATCTCATCAACAGTCTCAAACGCATACCTGAGTAAGATCATCAAGTGCGAGACAGCCAAAGAGATGTGGGAAATACTTGCCAAGCTATGTGAAGGATCTGAAGAAATCAAAGAAAACAAATTCACAATAGCTTGCCAAAAATTCGACAACTTCAAGCAGCTAGCCAACGAGTCCATCGAAGCGATGGAGCTAAGGTTCTCAAACATATTCATTGAGATAGAGACAATCAGAACTGGGAAGTATACCCAGCGGGAAAAGAATCTAAAGGTTCTTTCAGCTCTTTCAGCTGAATGGAACACTTACAATGTAGTTCACCAAAGTCGAAGTGACTTGGGTGATCTATCTACGAAGGTTGTTCTCACTCTTAAAAGCCAACGAATACAACTTGAAGATCACTCAAGAAGAATCTTCAAGGCAGACGAATGACGGAGAACTCACCCTGACTCCAAAAGAAATAGCTTTCGAGCCAACTCGAAAAGTCGGCTCATGTCAAGTCACCGAGTCCTCCAAGATGAAGAAGGACAAAAAGGATATGAGCAAAGAGGAGCTACTCGAAGAAATTGCCATGATGGTGAAAAATTATAACAGACTCAACACCAGCAAGGGCAAATACAAGAAGTTCTTTAGGACTTACAGAGATAAGTACGCAGCAGCTGATGAGAAGTCAGCTGACCAACGAACAGGTGAAGGTTGCTTCAACTGCAAGGAACCAGGACACTACCGACAAGATTGTCCAAAGCTGTCCAAGAAAGACAAAGACCAATTAAAAGCTAAGGCAGCAGACAAAAGGAGAGCTTATATCGCTGATGAAGAATCAGAGTGCAAGAAAATGGATGACATGCCATTTTCAGACTCGGAAGAAGAAGCACTGATGGCCCATCATGAACCTGATTGGGATACATGCTTCATGGGACAAACAGACGGCATCGATGAAGATGAGGTAACGTCTCGAACTATAAATCTATCTAACATCTCACCATCACACGATCACTCTACACAGGACTCAGAATCTGGACTACCTGATTGGAGTCTAGTAGAGAAAGTAATGAACGATTTCAAGGAGCTTCAAGAGATCCTTGACGTCATTATGTGTGAGAATGCCGAGCTGAAGGCGGAACTGGAAAAGACAAAAGTATCAGACACAGCTGATACAACTCAGCTCCAACAGGAAGTCGTTTCACTAAAAGACAAAATAGTGAAACAAGATCAGCTGATGAAGAAATTCAACACTGAGAAGAAACAGCTGATAGAAGATGTGGAAAAGGTCACAGCTGAATCGGAAAGGAAGTCAGCTGAGATCATTGAGCTGAAAAGCACCGAAGAGGTACTATCTAAAAAGATAGTAGCTCTCATCAAAGCCACGTCAACAATGGACGAGATCATTAGTGCTCAGCGTCCAGCAGCACTCAAAGCGGGACTGGGATACAACGAATCAAAGGATGCCTCAAACATTGCCTCCACAAGTGAAACAAAGGTTATGTTTGTACGTGCAAATGAACCTTCAATCCCAGCAGCTCAGCATCAACAGTTGAGGACACAGCAGGCGTCGGGAAGAACAGCTGTGAAACATTCTCAAGCTCTGTCGAGAACACAGCAGACGTCAAAAAGAACAGCTGTGAAACATTCTCAAGCTTCGTCGAGAACACAGCAGACGTCAAGAAGAACAACGAAACATTCTCAAGCTTCGTCGAGAACACGGACGTCAAGAAGAACAGCAGCTCTCAAACTCCGTCGAGAACACGGCGGACATCAAGAAGGTCACCGTGCGACAACCTCAAGCCCAACTCGGACGAGAATGTGCTCAACCTCAACGAAGACCACGAGCCGGATTTTACGGATACCGGCAAGACCAAAGCACGTTGATCGATATCAACCAAGATATCAGAGATACCCAGCTGGATACCACTCATACGAGTATCAGCTGGATAATCATTTCCAGCCACAGTATCACATAAGACAGCAGAGACTTAGGAACGTCTCAGCTAGGCACACAGCTGGAAACCAAAAGAAATCCAGACAACAAAACAAGAAGACACGAAGATCAAGACCCCGCCAGCAACAATAGAAGAACACAAAGAATGTGTATATCGACTCAGGTGGGAGAATCATCAGATCAAATGACCCAATTCGAGTCATCAAGCAGATCTGGGTCGTCAAAGGATCTATGTCTAACCCACAAGGACCCAATTAAAACTGGGTACCTGAATTTTAACTTTTTGTTTAGGTTGCAAGGAATCGACGCATCTCTGAGGAGTCGATGAGAACGCTTTGGTACTTGGACAGTGGATGTTCCAAGCACATGACGCACCTAAAGCATCTACTCCAGGAGTATATTGAGCTTACAGGTCCACAAGTAACATTTGGTGACAACTCCAAAGGCCTAACCAAAGGTTATGGTACATTTAAAACTAGAAATGTTATAATCCCAAATGTTTCTTATGTACAAGGATTGCAACATAACTTGTTTTCCATTAGCCAATTCTGCGACAACGGTTTTTCTGTCAAGTTTGATGCACAGGGATGCACAAAAAGCACGGGAAACCAAGCGGATACTCCTAAGAGGGAAAAGAGAAGGAAATATGTACTTCGCCGATTGGAACGGCCTCCGAGACTTGTCTTGTATCAAAAAGCGAGAATGAAGTCACCGTTGTGGCACGTACGGCCGAATCATCTCAACTTCAAGACAATCAACAACCGGCTAGGAACCAGCTCGCTAATGGAATTCCGGATCAAGTATATGACAAAAGTCATATGTGCGGCGCGTGTCAACAAGGAAAGCAAACAAGAATTTCATTCTCTCTCAAGCTGACTCAACCGATCGAGTTCTTCAACTTCTTCACATGGATCTTTTTGGTCCGATTACTCCAAAGAAGCTTCAATGGCAAAAAATATACTCTGGTCGTTGTGGAAGATTTCTCAAGATTCACATGGGTATCATTCTTGTACCAGAAGAGCGAAACGAGAACTAAGCTGCCTATCCTGCTGGAAAGATTATCAACACAGAAGGAGTGCAAGATAATGGCAATAAGATCATATCGTGGAACGGAGTTTCTAAATGAAACTATTTATGATTTTTGCGAGAAGAACGGAGTTCAACACCAAACATCTGCAGCTCGCACACCTCGGCGGAATGGTGTAGCGAAAGAAGAAACAGAACTCTCAAGGAAGCAGCTACCTCAATGCTAGCTAGCTCTGCCATTCCAAAGAAGTTCTGGGCTGAAGCAATCAACACAGCTTGCTTCACTCAGAATCGCTCCCTACTCACATCAAGGCAAGGAAAGACACCGTATGAGCTATGGAACAACAGAATACCATACATTGGATATTTCAAGGTATTCGGATCCAAATGTCACATTCTCAATAATGGGAAGACACAGCTCAAGACGTTCGACGAAAAGACAGACCGAGGAGTATTCCTTGGTTACTCCGCTATGAGTAAAGCATACAGAGTCTTCAACAGAAGAATTCAAATAGTCGAAGTAACTCCACATGTTACCTTTGACGAATCCTCCTTCGAATATAGAGATTCTATCAAACGAAGAAGCGAAGGAGAATCTTCAAGATTGATTCAGACAAGGGCTCAAGAGAATAGAATCAGGAATCTGGCCGAACCATTAATTTAGGACAATGAGCCAGAGGAGGAAATTCAAATAAACCAAGAAGCTCCACCAGCTGGAAATCGAGAAGAAGCTTCAACGCCAAATCAAGGGGGAACATCATCAGCTGGGAATCCAAACACAGCTGAGTCCCCAGCTCCATCTCCAGCTGAGCCTCTTCAGAAGTCACCTCAAAATCCAAATCAAGGAGAATCAATCTCTCAAGACTTAACTCCAGAGCAACTCCAAGACAGACGAAATTTAGCCACTTCAAGCATCAATCAACTGGAAGAAGAAATTCGTAAGAGGAGAAGATGGATTGAAGATCATCCATCATCAGAAATCATTGGAGAACCTTCTGACCAAGTCAAAACCAGAAGCTCAGCTGCTCAAGCTTCATCGGATCATCAAGAGGCAGCTGACACAGCTCAACTCTCAGTAGAGCTAGAACTGACGGTCTATGATGAAGACACAGCTCTAATGGCGTGTTACGTAGCTCAAGTGCCAGAGCCTCAATCAATTCTCGAAGCTTTGAAGAGTGTGCCTTGGACCAACGCCATGCAAGAAGAGCTGAACGAATTCCTCAGAAATTGTGTCTGGGAATTAGTCGACAGACCTCAAGAAGTCAAAGTCATAGGACTCAAATGGATATTCAAGAACAAAATGGATACCCTGGGAGTCGTCATCAGAAACAAAGCTCGACTCGTTGCCAAGGGCTACACTCGGCGGAAGGAATTGACTTCGAAGAATCTTTTGCTCCAGTAGCACGATTGGAAGCAATCAGACTATTTCTCGCCTTTGCAGCACATCACAAATTCAAGGTCTATCAAATGGATGTGAAGTGTGCATTCCTAAATGGAGAAATCAAAGAAGATGTCTACGTTGAACAACCTCCAGGATTCGAAGTAGAAGGAAATAAAGTCTACAAACTAAAGAAGGCTCTTTATGGATTAAAGCAAGCACCTCGAGCTTGGTATGACACTCTGTCAAATTTTCTCATATCCAAAGGATTCAAGAAGGGCTCGAAGAGACAGAACTCTCTTCACCATCAAGTCAGGAGAAGATATCCTGGTTGTTCAAATCTACGTAGACGACATCATCTTTGGATCAAGATCAAGCTTCTTATGCCAAAGATTTGGAGAGATAATGTCCGAGAAGTTCCAAATGTCCATGATGGGAGAAATGAGTTTCTTCCTAGGACTTCAAGTCAAGCAATCTTCAGAAGGGATCTTCATAAATCAATCCAAATACGTGAAAGATTTGATCGCCAAGTATGGAGTTCAATCCAACAGAACTGTAAAGATTCCAATGAACACCAACTGGAAGATTGAACCAGGAACTGAAGGGAAGTCAGTTGATTCCAGCAAATACAGAGGGATAATAGGATCCCTGCTGTATCTAACAGCAAGTCGTCCAGACATCTCTTTCGCAGTCGGAGTGTGTGCCAGATTTCAAGTTGATCCAAAGGAAGCACACATGCAACGCCAAGAATATTCTCAAATACCTCAAAGGAACTCGAATGTTGGGCTGTGGTACTGAAGACAATCTACGGTATTGGATACTCAGAATCAGACTTCGCTGGAGATCGATTGGACAGAAAATCAACTTCATGAACTTGTCAGTTCTTAGGAAGTAAGTTGATTTCATGGTTTTCAAAGAAACAAACGTGCGTCGCAACTTCCACGACGAAGGTAATATATGGCCGCCGGAAGCCGCCGCTCGCAAATTCTCCGTCGAAACATCACCGGATGACTATGAAGTAAAAGCTGGACGGAGTTCCAATTTTACGTGATAGCTCAAGTGCGATTGCCATTTCGTAGAATCCGATTTCACACAAGATGCAAGCATGTAGACGTACGACATCATTTCATCGAGAGATCACGTAGAAAAGAAGGATGTGATTGTTGAGAAAATTCACACGTACATACAAATGGGCTGATATTCTCACAAAACCGCTGATAGAAGCAAGATTCAAAATGCTGTGCGGATCACTTGGACTTCTCAACCCAGACGATTCTTCACCCACCGAACGGAAGGAACCGAACAGACGGAACCAAGAATGGAAGGACCCGAACGGAAACACCAAATTGAACGAAGCAGACCAGTGAACGGAACCGACCCAACGGAAGAGACCAGTGAATACAAGCGATCGAAATTCAGAATCAATGTCACTGATATCAGCTGAGAAAGAATTCAGCTAAACCAGATGCTGAAAGGAAAGGATTATTCAGCTGAGGGGGAACCAGCTGGAATCACGATGACCCAAGCACACCCACTCAACCGAGGTATCAGCTGACTACAATGATCAGCTGAAAGGTTTGCAACAACATTAATTACATCTACTCAATCTGTTTTCTGTCAACTCACATCTTGTCATTTCTAATCAATCTTAATTAAAAGTCTGCAAAGAATTGCATAATGGGAGTTTCGAGGCAAAAGTCAAAACGCCTCAACCGTTCTCTCTCGCACATTAAATTGACATGACGCGAGAATCACTCCCAGTTGTAGATCTTCTTATCAATAGACAAATCTTGATCGTCCATTCATCAAGAAAACTCTTTAAATATGCTAGAAGATATACGCATCAAATCTAGAAAGTTTTTTCAGCATTCTTTCTTATTTCCATCAATTGGTATTGTTTGTTTCTACTAACAAAAGATGCAGAAGAAGAACATGGAATCCAGAAAGATATCTCCCGAAGCCGATCAAACTTGAAGAATCTGTCAAAGCTTCAAGATAAGAGTTGCTTAACTCTCAGGAACCTCAAAGAAGACGGAAGTCCAGAAGAAGGTGAAGCCCATCGACAGAACTAGGCCAGCGCAGTAGGAGACTGCAAAGCTCAAGAACGTCATCCACCAGGAAGGTGCAGAAAACTTTCTGGGAATGACAAAGAAAAAAAACCTCCTCAGCCCCACTGTTTCTCTCAACATAAAAGAGAGAACGGGACACACAACTCCCTGGGATGCAAAAATCAATGTCAACAGACCTGGACCAGATGTTGATAAAACCGGAGTATTCAAGAGCAGACACGTCAAAGCTCTTGCTCCGCCACAGGAGGCACAAAAAAATTGCAAGGAATGAAGTTATGCCCGACTCAGAAGATGCTATCTCCCGTGCTAACTCATCCCTCCAAGCACTCAGCTGGACTGCCCCAGCTGAATCAGGCCAAGGACGCTGTGTCTGCAATCACAGCTGAAGCTAATGCAACAGAAGAAGAGCCAGCTAACACAACAGCTGAGCCACTTAGACTCTAAACCTCGCTGCTCAGAGCTGAAAACCACAGTTTCGCCAAACTAAAACATCGCAACAGCTGATGGTGTATATCTCCCACCCTGTTTTGATCATGCCAAAAAGGGGGAAGTAAGGGAGAAGAGAGACAAGTCAATGAAGAGGCAAACTGTTGAGCTAGAGGAACCAGCTGAATCAGAATCAGCTGAAGAAGAGACGAGTCAAAAGAAAGAAACAACGGATGCAGAAGAGAAGACCCAGCCAACTGAGACTGAAGTTTTGAAGATTTTTTTTCCTTCTTTCTTTTTCCTGTGTTATAATGTATTTTCTTACATTAATAAAACACAAGTTTTTCTGCGTCATAAGTTGTCTCAATTAGGTTTTGGCATCATCAAAAAGGGGGAAATTGTTGGGAAAATTATAAGGTTTCGATTTGATACCAAAACCCAACTGATTCTCCAACCGAATCAGTTGGGTTTTGGTATCAAATCGAAACCTTATAATTTTCCCAACAGCTCAGACTCAAGCCTCCGAGCTTTCTCGGCCTCCGCCTCGACCCTCGCGAGCTGAGCAACCAACTCGGACTTGACAGCTTTCCTGCCCTCTTCAGCCTTCATCAGCTCGGCCTCAGCTTTCTTCGTCCAGGCAATAGCCGACATCAGCTTTTCGGAGTATCGGCTTTTCTCGTCTTCGTGTTTCGAGGACATCTCCCTGACGCTGTTCTTCAGCCAACTCACGAACATATCGAGGCCCTGAAAGAAGGAATGCAGTTAGATACACAGGCAAGACTTAAGGAAACTTATGTCATGAAATCACTAAGTCCTTACCTCGGGGAAAGGCAGACCAGCCAGCTTGTTCGAAGAAGCTACTGAGCTCGCGTCACTTCCCGTAACGTCGATGATGTCCACCTCGACTTGGTCCCCGACCCTCGCTCGTTTCTGAGGTGGTGTGGGGGAAGGAAAGCGAACATCTGTCGCTCTAGGATCTCTCACCTCAGCTCGCTGAACCTGATCAGACGAGGAAGCAGATCGGCCAGACGACCTCGGCCTCTTACCCCCACGAGCTGCGGCCTTGCCATCAGCCCCCTTTATCTTCCTGAACTTCACTGCAAATACAAATCAAGAGAAGAGTTAGGACGATAAATAAACACAGAACAACAATCCTAATAGCACTAGCAGGGCCTCACCCGTCGCCGGATCCACCATACTTTGGGGCTCATACGGGCTCAACCCGGCTTCAGCTAGGAAGTCTTCATTATAGCTCGCCTCAAAGGGACCGTGATCCCTCATCGCTTTCACAGCGGACTCCAAATCCTTATCGACCTCTTCTATTACCCACTCGCAAGGCTTTTCTAGCCTTCAAATCAGGTCGATGAAACTATGGTGGCGGCAAAAGAAAAATTTCTGGTGCCATCTGTCCACTTTATTTTGAGTTCGCCCCTTGAACTCAGTCCGGGCTGCAGCGTAGTACCAGTCCCCCGCCTTTTTGAAGACAAAGAGCTCGTGAATGAGCTCTGCGGATATTCGGTAACCCTTATCTACCGCCGCCACTCCCAAATCGGTGAATTGCCTAAACGAATTTGGCATTATCTGCCCTAACGCTAAGCCAAGCTTTTTCTGGAGCTCGGAGAAAGACTCAGGGAGGGGTAGTCGCAGACCAGCGTGCAGGTTGTCCTCATAAATAGTAACAAATCCCATCGGGGGAGAGCAAGTCCTATCTTCTGGACGAGGCTCTATTAATTCAGCATCGCTAGGGAAATTATACGTTTGGGCAAGAAACCTAATCCTAGATTCGTTTAAGATTGAGGGGTAATCAGCCACTTTCCCCTTCACACACGGAGGCACTGTTAACGTTTCCACAGAAGGAGTAGCAGACCCTAATGAAAAAACCCTAAAATCCACGCTTCTACTCAAGCCTACTGCCGGCGGCGATTCGCTACCACTACTACTAGACTGAGAATAAGAAGCCATACTTACTTGTTAAAAAAAAGGTAAATGCTCCGGCGGGTGATTTGCAACTGGGCGCAGAGGAACAACGGAGTGAACACCGGCGGTACAGGAACAGTAAATTGGGGATTTTTGGGGAAGAAGAAAACTTTTCTGTGCAAGAGCTTTTTCTGCTAACGACGGCGGATGTAAAATAATGTGATAGGGGAAGAAACGTTTCAACTTCTGTGAATATACATTTGAATCTCGCTGTTGCATCTGACACGTGTGCACGTGGGCCCGCATTTCTCGGAATATGTACCGTCCCTCAACAAAATTCAAATAGCCCATTACTTTTCCCGCCTTCTACATCAGGTATGGGCCGTGTAAATTAACCAGATCGCTCCTCTTGTTCTCCCTGCTACTTCAGCTCGGCACATAAGCTCGTTAATTCAACTCGTACAGGTGATTTGCGCGATTAATCACCTCGAAAATACGCCCTCATAGTCTGCGTCTACAAGTCTTCTTTCCTCTTTTTTGGGGGGATGTGATAGTACCGGCCTCATCCTGGGCCTGACCTAAGACTAATTGGGTCTATATATTAAAGCTCGGCCCACAGAGTTCGGCCCAAACAAAGTCAACATCTGCCTTGGAGACCAAGTAACGAAACCCTACTTTGGGAGGAGATAGAATTCTACCACGAACAGGAATCGGATATGCATGTATTAAGGAACAAGATATGTATAAGGAATAGGGCTTGATCCCAGGCTTATAAATAGATGCAAGATTAGAGGTGTAGGACATTCAATACTCATTGTACTCTCAAGCATAATAAAAGCTCTCTATATTCTCTCCCGTGAACATAGATCACATCGATCGAACCACGTAAATCCTTGTGTCATCGTGTTATTGTCTCTTTTAGCTACTTTCGCAAACCCTAGATCTATCACCCGCCAATTTCTCCGGACAAACAACAACTTCAATCTCTCATCAAAAAAGTGAGTTTTTTGCAGGAATTTCTCGAATCCTATACTTGGCCACTTGCCGACATCGACGACGAAGCGGATCCGTTGGAGATTCGCATAGCAGATACAGCTTATGCAGCTGAAGATGCTATCGAATCCAATATTGTCAACGCCGTTAAGCTGAGTAGATCCAATACTACTCACCGGAAGTCATCGACCGGTGAAGAGCTAGAGCTGAATCGCAGAGACGAATTACAAGCGAGCTGCATCAACTTGTATGAAGATCTAAATCGAGTCATAGAAGAAATGGATCTGATCAAGAAAGTGGCGGTGAAGATGGACGCGGATAAGGCGGGGGTCGTCCATGATCAAGTCTCTGCATCTAATTATGATGCTTCTTTCACATCCATGGTGTGCTCTGATAATGATGATGATGTCTTACTTGAAATCATGGATCAGTTCGTTGGGGGGCCATCCGATCTCCAAGTCATCCCGATCGTAGGGATGGGCGGAATTGGTAAGACCACTCTTGCTAGAAATATTTGTCGACAACCACTTATTAAGGAGTATTTTGATGGTATTTGTTCTTGGGCTACGATTTCTCGACAATCCATCACGAGCGGAATTCTTCTTGATCTTCTTTATCGAAAGGGAGATCAAACTGAAAGGAGTATTAATGAACTAGGAGAATGGTAGTCGGATATTGGTGACGACTAGGCTATCGCAATTGAGTTCTGAACAACAATTATAGCCTTCAAATGAAGTTTTTGGATGAGGTTAGTAGCTGGAACTTATTCTCTAAAACTGTGTTTGGGGAGGAAACTTGTCTGCTTGAGTTGGAGGAAATCGGGAAGGAAATTGTAGAAAATTGCAGGGGACTTCCTTTGTCAATTGTTGTGGTTGGAGGTCTTTTGAAAAAAATGGAACGTGCTCAAGGATGTTGGGAAACAATAAGGAACAAGTTGACTTCAGTAGTGAATTTGGAGAATGATAAACATTGCTCGAGATTGTTGAAAATATGCTATGATGATTTGCCAGTCTATTTGAAGCCATGTTTTTTAAGCATGGGAGTTTTAGAGGAAGACTATGCAATTCGTGCCTCAAGAGTCATACAGCTATGGATTTGTGAGGGATTTCTAAAACCAACAGATGGCAAAAGCTTGGTAGCAATTGCAAAAGGGTTCTTCAAGAAGTTAGTTGATAGAAATCTCATCCTAAATGATGAGCCATGTCCCAAGTTCTACAAAATCCATGACATGTGTTTGAGAGAATGTCAGAAATATGGATTTTATGATGTGATTGGACAAGAGAATCCTCAAGGCATAAATAGGCAACGTCGGGTTATTATACCTGAGAACACTTCAGAGGAGAAAGTCGGCTGAGGCCTTGCAATCTATTTCAGGTGCTCGTTCTGTTATTTGTGAGTTAGACAATGCCAAAATTTCGAATTGTTGGCAACATTACATCACTTTGCTACATGTAACACAAATCAAGTGGATGCCCTTGTGTTAGCTTGCGCCACCTTTCTATTTACGTAACTCACATGTCCTCGTTCCTCTCCTCATTCAATCTCTTTTGGAATTTGCATACGTTAATTGCTTATTGTGGTTTTGAGTGTGATGCGCCAGTTGGGATTTGGCAAAGAGTTAATAGTCCAAACTAGCCCCTTTTCAAACTCAAAAATAAAAAATAGCTTTTAAAACTTAAAAGATAAATTTTGTCATTTTTTTACATTTATACCCCTACTCTCACTTAATACTCTCTCTTCCCACCCCACAGCCGCAACTTTTCTCTCTCTTTCCCCACACGCACTCTCTCTCTCCTCTCTCTTCCACCCCCAGCCGCCACTCCCCCCATCTCACACACTCTCTCTAATACTTTTTTCTCTCTCTCTCTCTTTCTTTCTCCTCTCTCTCTCTCCTACTCTTCTCTCTACATACATGAAAGTGTTTCTTTATGTATATATATGTACATACTATCTCCGTCCCATTATTCTTGTCTCATTTCTTTTGGGTACGGGTATTAAGGAGAATGGTGTTTAAAGGGTACACTACAAGAAATCCGCTCATAGACTACGGGTATTACCCGTAATCTATGTGATATGAAAACCGTAGAAATTGATGGTGTAGTCTATGCTCCTGGGCATAGACTACGGGTTTAAAACCGTAGTCTATAATGTATTAAACACTACGGTTATTACCCGTAGTCTATTCATTTCAAACCGTAGTATTAGGTTATCCAATACTACAGTTTGTGATTAAAAACCGTAGTCTTTGGTACACAATAGACTACGGTTTCAACCTGTAATTAAATCTTGAAGTCACTGTTGTCTGTAGTTTTTTTAGACTACGGTATTTTCAAGAAACCGTAGTCTTAGATATTTTATAGACTACAGTTCTTTTCAATAGTTGTAGTTAATTTGTTATAAAGACTACAGTTTTCGTTTTGCAACCATAGTTAATTTACATTTTAATTCTAAAATCTGTAAATTTGAAATCAATTTATAAAAACAGAAATTTTATATATTTAAAATTGAAATTTCCCAATACAAATTACAAACATCCAAAATCATAACAATTTCATAACGGGAATCCGAAATATAAGTACGTAACATCACAATATCGTTAAAAAAATACTAAGACTTGTTTATTTCCTATTCCCCTACATCCTTGATCTAAAACCTATTTGAAATAATCTCACCAACACAGCATGTCCAGCATTGATCAATAGCTCAAAACAGGTCTCCAACATCTTCCTGGTCTCCAACATCTTCCTCACGCCAACATAACACACCTACAATATATTCCAATACGTCTGAATTAATTCACTTTCCACAAAAATTACCAACACTTCATCAAAGGTTGTGACACAATCAACACTTCAATTTCAAACAACATTTGACCTTTAATTCCAAATACTTCATCAAGAAGATAACAACTAGAAATTAAATACACAAGAATAATATATAAAGAAGAAATGATTAAGATAAAAAAAATACTTGATATAGAAATAATAGAAAATATATAAACTATATTATATTTACTTACGCTAGAGCTGTCCAATTGCCTTGCTGCTGCAAACTAGACCACAAAATCTTGTTAATCGCACTTGGAACTATCCATGCTACTGCAATGCAAGCACCAAACAAGTTGAACTCTAAGTCTGTAACAGTTGCAACAACCACACCGAATGAGACAACAATGAGAGCAACAACCTAAATATGTCAATTTGAAAGTGTAAATGTACAACATATCTATCTCCATATAAGCTACTCGAGTAAAACTATGTTTGCATATTACCTTGCTAAATTATATATATAGTTGGATAAGGACCTGTTATGCTTCAAGCTCGTATTAGCAAGTCCAGAGGCAAAAGCCATAACAGCACCCAAACCAAACAATGAGAAGAAGGGTGTAATTTTAGACGGTGGAGCCACTGGCAGCAACGAGAATGCCTTGAAAATGGCCAGCAAGATCTAAGCAGTCGTGTAGTCGTTGTAAATAGAACCTCTGAGTTCTTTCAATGTTCGTCCTGGTTGAACGGCACCAGGAGACTAAAATTAGATGATATATGTATAATACAACTATCTCAAGAATCCAAAATCAAAAATTTGATAAATGCCAACAACTTGAGAGGCTGGAATTAGGCCCTTAATTATAAATATGAAGAACCACTTAGAATCACATGTTTATATAATTACTCCACATTACATGTTCGAGTTGCATATAACTATGTAATAACATGAATGTTGAATCAGAAATTCGAACGTGTGGAAATTATACTCATGTTTTGTCTGCAAAATAACAGTCATCTACAAGAAAAGGCATCACGAACGAGCCTTAAAAACTACCACGAAACAGGTCGAGACAAACCACGTTTAGCTATTTCATTTCGTTAAAAAAAACATAGTTGCATACGAAAGTCTTACAGCTGGTGAAGTGACAGACGGTAATGAAAACAACCTGTCTTCAGACTGAAACTTCCTTGATCGTTTCAAGCTGCAAATGAAATAGCAACACTAAATCATTCTCGTTCGTATTAACAGTAACCGAAAACCAAAATAACCAACTGCATGAACATGAGCAATATATACACAGAAGATAAACATGAAAAGAAGCAATAAATAATTATTCAACAAAATACATCTTTAAAGAAAATGAATTAGCAGACCATCCCAGAGCAAAAATTAAATGCCAAAATATGATGAAATTTTAAGTAGAAAAAAGTACCAAGTACATATACATATATTATCTGACATATTAGATTATGGAGAGAGAAAGAAGAGATGAGGCCTGGAAGAGAGAGAGAGATCTAGACTACCTAGGGTTGTGCAGTCGGTCCAACCCGGACCGACCCGTCCAAACCGAGAACCGATTTTTATACCGCAAGGAGTTCAGTCTAGGAGGAAAAACAGATCAAGTCTCTCTCTCTCTCTCCCACACACATTTATTTTCTTATTCAGTTTTTGATGTTGCAGGAAGGAAGAATGATAGAGGAAGAACATATAGGCGGGTTGAAAGAAGTCGAACTGATCAGAAGTAGAATTAATGTTTATTTTGGCTGCGACAACAAGGAATATATATTCGAATATTAATTCTACTAGTATGTATATATAATATGACTATGTAAACTGTATGTATAGATAACTATTGCAGTTGCAATATATTAAGATTTTACTGTTGTTTTATTTGCATTTCCATCAAAGTTTGGTTTTATATAATCATACTACAATCTGAGATAAACTACCAACATAATCAGATTGAGAATACTCCTAATGATTCAGCAGATTCCTCCTAGAATTAAAACAAACATATATTCTTAATTAATCACAACAAAAGATGAGCACCTAGTGTCTACCAGTCCAACTAACAAGAGATACTACTTACATTAGGTAGCCCAACGGCAAGAAAAGCATCATTATTCATCACCAAAATTAATTCAAATCCAAATCAACCAATTTAACATAATAACTAAGTTATCAATCTAACAATCTGATTCAGACTCAATTTCTCAAAATTCAGACTCAAATTACACTGAATTAACAATCTGACCTACCTCCCAAGCTAAATTCAACCCCAATTCAAGCACTAATTCGAGCAATAATCTGACCCAAATTCGAGATAAATTCGAGCCCTAATTTGTAAAAAATAAAACTAAATTCGATTTATGGACTTAGGGTTACCTTAAATCTTAATTCGAGCCCTAATTTGAGGGTGGGAGCAGGTCGGAGCGCACAGTAGGAGTCGGACAGAACGATGGCTGACGGCGGCTGGCGAGCGAAGAGATGAAGGTTGTGGAGGTGGAGGCGGGGACGGGGACTGTGAGATAGGGCGACAGACGGCCACGGCCTCGGTGGCAGCGAGTGGCAACTGATGAGGTGAGGTGGTGCAGCGCTGGTGCCGGTGAAGGAATGCAAGAGTCGAGAGAGAGAGAGTTTGTTGTGTGGAGAGAGGTCGCTGCCAGAAATTGAAAGAAGCGCGATATGAGACATGGAAAATTTTGGGGAAGAAAACTATTTAAGTCTATAAAATTGCATTAATAATGTACAAATAAAAACGATGATAAAATATCTAAATGTGTTGACCTGGTGGTAAGATCAAAGAAATTTTTTAAAGGCCATCCGAGTTCGAAACTCGTCAGCAACATATATTTTTTTAATTTTTTTTCATAAAGACTAAGGTTCAATCAACACTTTAGAGAACACCGTAGTCTTGTGCTACCTCTACACATGTATAATTTTTTTTTAATTTTTTTTAATAAAGACTACGGTTCAATCAACACTGTAGTGAACACCGTAGTCTTGTGCTACCTCTATACATGTACACTACGGTAGACAAACCGTAGATAAATTACAAGAACATAGACTACGCAATAGACTACAGATGTTTTACAACCGTAGTCTTTGAACAGTTAAAACACGCTCATAGACTGCGGTTATGTAACGACCGTAGTGCTTGATAATCATTGACTACGGTCGAGACTACGGTTTTGACGCAACCGTAGTCTATAGAAAAAAAATGCGCTCATACACTACGGTTCGTCTTAAAAACCGTAGTCTGTAGAAAAACACTACGGTTTTTTGAAAAACCCGTAGTCTATACACCGTAGTCTATGAACGGATTTCTTGTAGTGGTAAAATGATAGAAAGTGGTGGAGCCCATAACTTTTTGTGAGAGAAGCATATTTTCTTTTATGGAAACAGGACAAGAATAACGGGACAACCCAAAAAGGAATACAAGACAAGAATAATGGGACGGGGAGAGTACATGTTTTTATATGTGTTAATTTCTTGTATGTATATACACACATACACGAAGAATACGCTTCATGTATATACATAAATACAAGAGAAAAATATTTCATGTATGTAAACATACATGAAAGTGTTTTTTCATGTATGTATATATATGAATTCTACATGTTTTCATATATGAAAAAATACTTTCATATATATATGCATACATGAAAGTGTTTTTTCATATATGTATATATATGAATTCTACATATTTTTATGTATGTAGACATACATGAAGTATTTTTTCATGTATGTATACATACATGAAGAATATGCATACATACACAAACACATACGTACGTGTATATATATATATATATATATATATATATATATATATATATATATATATGAGTTTTTTGGGTTGGGAGAGAGAGAAAAATGGTTGAGAGAGAAAGAGAGATAGAGAGAAAAGTAGGAGAGAGGGAGAGTTGATGGGGGTGGGTGGCGGATGGGATAGAGAGAGAGAGAGAGTTGGCACATCGGTGGAAAGAGAGAGAGAGGTAGGGGGTATTTTACTATTTTAATGGACAAAATTTGTGTTTTAACTTTTTCGGATCATTATTTATCTTTTAGTTTTGGAAATTACTATTTTGAGGCAAATGCCTCAGTTTAGGCATATTGAGTTCATTTTAGAGTATTTCTTTCTCCAAGATCCTCCTCCGAGCGACGGCGGAAATGATGATGATGTTGTGGTGCTGGAGAATTTCCAGATACTCAAGGGAGTAAAGCTCAAATTGGAAGGTGGATGCTTCAGAAGTGGGACGTGGGAAATAGTTGCAGCCCAATTCCCATCCCTCAACTACTTGAAATTGGTTTCTTGCCGTGGCCTTAAACAATGGACCACACAAGAGAGTTCCATCTTTCCACGCCTTGAGCAGCTTCATCTTTTTTATTTATACGACTTCAATGGGATCCCTCCTAAATTGGAGTCGTACCAACACTCAGATGAGGTATAAGATATTAGTATATATAGGGTCTTTTGTTATGTTTTGAGAGGATAGGAGTTAAAATTTGATATTGAAATATAGGGCTTGGGTTGTGTTTCCATTTGAATAAACGGGTCAACTCTTATTATACATATTCCAGTATAATCTACTCCCTCCGTTCCATGATAAGTGGTTACTTTCTTTTGGGCACGGGTATTTAGGAGAAGTGTTTAAAGGGTAAAAAGATTAAAAGTGGTGGAGCCCACATCTTTTGTGTGAGAGAGAGTGTTTCCATATTAGGAAAGTGGCCACTTATGATGGGACAGCCCAATAAGAAAATATGGCCACTTATAGCGGGACGGAGGGAGTATCTATTATCAACAGAGTTGGTATATTTGATTGTTATTGTTATATTGTAACGCCGCGCTACATCGCAGTGCAACAAATACGTTTGTTTCGTGCAGCAGTGATGAATCTACAAGGTGAACAACTTCCCTTTCATTTTCAAGTTTGGAGCACAACTTTGAAGCAATACAGCCCAACTTGGTAGTTAAAGTGTGAATTAGGGACAAAAAAAAAAGTAAAAGAAGCCAAATGAGCGAGCATGCTTCTTCTTCCTCCATATGTTCAATCACCTATTCATAGTGGACGCAAATTAATTGAGGGAAAACTTGGATATCGAAACATAAATTGAGAGAAAAAAAAAACTGTACTATCAAAAAATATTTCAGTATCAATGATAATGAAAAGATCTTCCAAATGCAGCTCTTAAGCCTTTATATATAGATGTCGCAAAATCAAAATAGTTGTTGACAATCAAAAAGCAGAAATAATTTCATATTTTTATATGAAAACACTTTATATTTTTTATGTAGGAATGTAGAGAGATTTATATTATCAATATTGAGTATATTAGATTAGAATATATAAATATGCTCATCACCTCAACGTATTTCACGAAAGAGCTAGCGGCACTGAAGAATGGTTTTCATATTTATGATCACATGGTTCATAAAACTTAAAAAATAATTTCAATTTCAACATACACTGATTGTGCTATTCTGATATTAATTTTGAGCGAAATAAAATTTAACGATCCATTAAAAATATTATTTGTACGTTACAAATTGAAATTGTATGTTCTTTATATGCTGTTTTTCCTAAATAAACTATAATGACAGAAAATGCATATTTTACTATAAAAAATATTTAATTTTAAATAATTTAATATTTCTTAAATTGAGTGTGTAAATTCGTATATATGTTTTTTCTTCATTTTTGGTACTGAATGCTTAATATGTTGAGTGGTGCTGTGTATTGAACATAAGGTGTCGATGTTCACGGATTCCTTGTCGGTGTGAGGGTTCTGGCCAATGATTTGCTTCCGGACGATGTTTGAGATATTTTTTAGATGGCATGCACCAATTTCTCATGAAAATATCTCATGCTTATAGATAAAGTTAAACTTAATAGGGTTCTCAATTTTCACAAAACTGCTCAAGTCCGTCTTTCTCTTTCTCATGATTTACTCATTTTCCAGCCATTTGATGCCGATTAATTGATGCAATTTCCATTTCAACAGGAAATATTGAAAATTAGATTTTAAAATTATAATGGGCACCCAAGCCTCATTAGCCCAAAATCTCTCAGCTGTAGGACCAAAATTACAATTTTACCCCACAAAAACAAAACGGTCAAGAAAATGAGTCTCTAAATTTCAATAGACGCTCAAGCCTTGTGCCCTATGGATATGGGCACGAAATCTCTTAGTTAAACAACTAAAATTGCAACTTTATCGCAAATGAACAAAGCAAGCGAGAAGCCGAGTTTTTGAATTATAATACACTTGGGCCTTATGAGGCGCAGAATCTCTTAGTTGTTACACGACTAAAATTACAATAACAGAACGATCAACAGACTAAATTTTTAAATTATAAGACACCCAAACTTACAATTTTCCCGCGCATCAATAAAACATTCTAGAGACAAAAAAAAGTAAGACAAGAAGCTACATTATTAACTAAAGTCCAACTGGCTAATGTTCCTCCCTACTCCATTTCCAGATCTGCACATACTCACTACCACACTCCATGCTGCACACACTCTCTTCACGCCTCCTAAATATCGCAATCTGAGATGCGAACCCAGGCTCCACATCAGCAGCGCCACCGACGCCACTGAACTCAACGTTGTAGTTGTGCTTCACGGCCAGCTCAGACGCCCACTGCTCAAACTGTGCCCTGGTCCATTCAAACTTGTGGTCATGGTTTCGGAATTTGCAAGTCTGAGCCTGGTTCCTTTCGTCCGGATCATCTTCTTGGCCGTGAGGCGTGCATCCCTGGAGGATCACGTTGTACTCGTAGTTTGGGGTGGAGACGATGAGGATATTGGGGGCGAAAGAGCTAAGCACTACATGGCCAAATGAGCATGCTTCTTCTTCCTCCATATGTTCAATCACCTATTCATAGCGGACGTGAAGCAATTCAGGGGAAAACTTGAATATCGAAACAAGAATTGAGAGAAAAACTATATAATCAATATTTCAATGTCAGTGATAATGAAAAGATCCTCAAAATGCAGCTCTTAATACATAGGTTAAGTGTCATAACTAGAGTTGGAAGATATAAGATGAGTAAACTAAATTACTGGGATTCTAATACTAATTTCTTTGTCTTCCTATATTACACTTTGACAGCTTTATTATTCCTATCACTCCCCCTTTCTCAACTAAGTGTCTTATTTCAAAATTCTATAGAAAAATATTGTCAAAAACTTCTCATTTTACCCTTCTTCAGTTTTCCAATACTACTACGACGTTTCAGACTCTTCATATTCCCTCACAATCATTAAGGGTAAAAAAAGAGTAAATTTACCCACTTTATTAATATACGATTTTTGATGGCCCTGGACACTTATTTATTCGGGGACAGAGTCAGTATATACAATGCACAATGCACAGTTAACGCGTTCACCACACCACAAAGTTGTGAATCATGCACGTAGTTCAGAAGGGAGAAATAGGTACCTCCAAGCAAGTCCCAATGTCAAATCCATGCAGCTGAGGATCAAATTTTGTGATGTTGCCATAATACATAACAGCAGATTTCATTTTGCTAGTTGGCCCGTTGGGATCTAATAAACTGTTCAACTTTGAGTGGAGCGACTGTAATGGTGGAACGGCCATTTTCAGAAGAAGAAACGCGTGCAACAGCTAAAGTAAACATGAAATATAACTGTGGTGGTGCTAACCTTGGCTGCTTTTGCAAGACTTCTCCGTGAAAGATCAACACCGGCAATTTTCTCCAAAGAAGTAGGATACGCCAGCAAGGAATCCAATAAACTTCCAGAACCACAACCAAAATCGACCTGAAATTGGGCCGGATATTCAGGGTCAAGTCCCTAAACATCAAACATTTGATGAAGTTCAGTTTATACCAATGAAGCTGCGGAAGATTCTCTTATAAGGCGTACTGCAAATTCAACACGCTGCTTGGATAGAGGGGGGCTAAATAGGGCTTGCTCCATGCGATCTTCTAATGGTTCCGTCACCTGCAATAAAGTAACACGGTACTCCAATCTGCAGCTTCCTGTCACAAGAAAAGCATGATTAGCCCAGGGATGCAAAACATGAACACAGACGTCAAATATCTTATCTTATGCCACAAATTGTGAACTTACTCGGATACAATAATGATAGAGTTTCTGCAGAATCACCAGATGCAGCCAAAATGAACTCATTGAGAGGCGACTCCACCGTGAAATATGCCGACTGGCCAACAGCCATCTTTTCCACAGTTGCATCAAGATGAGGCAATACAGCTTGATTTCCTACCTCAAACTCAAACTCTTCACAGCTTTCAAGATATTCTTTAGTGCCGTCTCCTTCTCTAAACAACGAGACTGTGTAGCTTATGCATGCCAAAGAACCATTAGCAGGAGTTACTCCCGAGTTTTGACCCTCAATATCATTTAAAATTGTATCTGCAGCTTGAATTGTGGTAGTCGCGGAGCTGTGCACGGTGTGGCATAATGAGAATCCCTTAAAGAAGTCATGAGTAAACTGAATGTCAAACTTTTTGGCTAATAAGCCCAACTCCTCTGCAGACAATTCTGGTTTTTCGAAAAATATGTCCAGCCAGCATAGGACTTTCAAAGCAACACTTTGCAAGGCATCCGTCAGCTTTCTGTAAGATTCTTGTGGCAAACATTCTAGAAGCAGTTCTTGGTTTTTGGAATATATCTTTATATTACAACTAAAAACTCCACTTGGTGCCACTCGATCCCCAGTAGCAGCAGCTTCGCTTTTGTCATCATTACTCAACTGTGTAGCTTTCAACTTTTTGCAGGATCCAGGTAAATCTACTGATGAATCCAACAAACTGCTTTGAGTAGAGAAGATAGGTTCGGATAAATGGTGAGAACGACAGACTGCACAGAGTATGTCTCTCGGGAAGGAACCTCTCCAATTGCTTTTCGTTGTGAATGCTAAAGGCAACTGAGCAGCAAGTATTGCATCTCTAGATATCTTGTATGCTCCACTGGGTATCTTACTGACAAGAATTCTTGACAAGAAGGAAAAGAAACTAAAATTAAATACAGAAATTTCTTGAGGTGCAATAGTGGAAATCTTCCAACACGTAAATCTTGTACATTCAACACAAAAAATAAAAAATTAATCAGAAAAGAACGACAAAGAATGAAACTTAATGCTACTACTTTTACCTATAATACGAGCACAATGAAATAGCTTCGTGGAAAAGATCAGTGGACTTCCATGAGTAACCTACAGAAGCCAGAATTGCATCACCATATATGTCTTGGCCAGCAAAACAACTTGCCCTGATGTTTAGGGATCCGACAACGTGGTTAGCTTTTGCTTGAGGCTCTGACAAGTTTTCAAAGAGATGCTTTGGAGCAGAGGAATATATTCTCATTTCAGATGAAGCTTTGCCGATCGTTCTGCATAAAGATACAATAGATGATGATATATGCTTAGAATAAAGCAAGAATTTCTTGATTTTGTTGATCATTAATCAAGCACCTTAATATGCAATTATGCATGCTTATCTTACCTGGATATTATAATATCTGAAGCCCCTGGCAGACCTAGTGCGCAGGCAATAACATCAAGGTAATAACCAGTTGCAGAAATGTTAAGTTTCAAAGCTTCAACATCTTTCTCACGTGAAACTGGAATACGTATTACATCAAGTGGAATGCTTTCCGATAAGCTTACTTCATGATTTATTGAAGATATAATCTCTGGTGAGTATGAATTTCTCCTCTGTAGCGAAAGTTGGTCATCATATATCATAACTAAATCAGTCAGTTTAGATGCTGCACACGAAACTAGCGACATCACCAGCAGCGAATTCCCCTCAGCAGCAGGATTTATGAATTTGCATATGTTACTAGTCTTTGCATCATATACTGCAATAACTGAAACTGGAACGAAACCATTGAAATAGCTCTCTCTTCTCAAAGCTGCTCTGAAGTGATTACTGAGTGGATGGGGAGATGAAAGAAACTTCATAGTTGCCAAAGGAAATGGGAAATAAATTGGCAAAAGAGGAAAAGGAAAGAAAAAAATTAGTAAACAGAACTTCGTGACAAAAAATTCAAAGCTCTAAACAACAATGAAGAACAGTATTCTGCACTATTCCCAATACAATGGGATTTCATGAATAGCACATTCACTATAAACGGGGAGCAAGTAGGTCAAAGTTATACACAAAATTAAGCCTTAAATCACATAATGAAAGGAAAAGGAAGTTTCAGTCTATCTCGAGTGTTCCTTCAGAAAAAGCTCTTTATTACGTACACCTATATATACAAGAAAATGACTCCAATTGAGGAGCAATATTGCACAATACTCAATCTATAACCCTCCAAATCTACATTCCAGTGCTAAACTAGGAGTGTTGCATATATAATATTTATATGAATAGAAGCATTCAAGCATATATCATTCAAAAGTTGACCATTAACTAAACTATAATAAGGAAGTTAAGGAACAAAGAGCTCTATCCAATCAATCGAAGATAGTGGATTGAAAAAAGAGTATAATCAAGATTCAAGAGCAATAATGGAAAAAAGATCCAGGTTGCGAAAACAGAAGCAACATACTAAATGAACTATGTACTCATCAACCACATACCTCGTTTGCAAAAAGAAAAGCAACACGGCCTGATAAATCGTCCCAAGCTTCCTGCACAGTGGGATTATATTCCTTCTGACGCAGGCCTAACTACAGGACAAAATTTAGATTGACACAGATAATGAAAGCTGTTTTTGAGGAATGCAAGACAAGATGATTTTATAGAAGTATTGCAAAACTGGAAAATGCAGGACTAGATAATACTCCCTCCGTCCCAATAGCAAGGTCTCACTTCTTTAATTGATGAGAGTATTAATTAATAGAAGTGAGACCTTGCTATTGGGACGGAGGGAGTAGTATTTATAAGGAAATCATCAAGATGATTACTTCATCTATTGGAAAAGAGACAGAATAGGAATCTTTTCATATTTGTGAAGATGACTTCATCTCAATACAACTAATCATATACCATAAAAACAAGTACAAGCAGAACAAAGAGATAAACATATAAATCCCAGTTTCAACATGCAAGTTTCAACTGACAGGGTCCACCACACTAATTTCGAAGAAAGCAGGCTGTGGAGTGTGGACATTTAATTTGGTGGAACCATGACATTATCATTTACTAATTTATTCAGCACATATTCAAGAAAAAATAATATAAATCATCAGTTTACACAAGAAGAGCACAGAAAGACCTTTTCTACAGCCTTCTCTGCAGCAGATTGTTCAGCTTCCTTTTTCCTTTTAAATGTATCAGAGACAAAAGTATTTTCCGGAAGATGCAGAGTGCAGCGGTAAAGACATGGTGGTGCCTTCTGTGTGATGGCTAGCCCGGGACATCCATTTTCTGGTGAAACTTGCACTTCTTCAACCTTGTAGGATGCCTTATCACCATACTTCTGGTGTATGATGGCCTTAGGTGTCAATGAGGACATCTTCGTAGGATTAGCTTGAGGTTTTCCTGCTTCAGTCATTCTCCCTCTAAACAGTATACGAATAAAGCAGACCCCTCAGGAAAAAAAAATGTGGCGCAGACACTAAACACTCAACTTTGGCAAAAGTTCATAGACAAGTTCCAAATTTTGTTACTAAGAATGACCAATTTATGTACAAAGTGGAGCACATGGTTAGCAAATTGCTCACAATTAGAGCCTCTAACCCTCAGAAGGGAAAGCACATGGCTGTGCGTTGCACAAGGCCTTTAGCAAAAAACACAAGGGTGAGAGAAACTAGTCCACCTCAATATTTACAAAATAAAATCCTTTTTTACTGCCCTGAACTCCCTTCTTCAGGCAGAATGGGGGCCTAGGAAGAAAATTGGTGTTCCATTAAAGATCTCAAACAAAATTTTAGATTGGCATAAAAATAAGACATAGAGTGAAAAGCCATCCCCACGTGATCCCAGTCGAGTTACATTCTTCTACCATACTATCTATCTCAGAAAACTACTAGTTTACAAGAGCATCATACATGCAAAAGAACTTTCCCACACCAATCAGACAACATGAGTTCAATCATCCTTCACAACCAACATCAGAACATCAAACTTTTATGCGAAGAACGAAATGTTAATTAAGTTTAAAAAAAAAAACTACAACTTGCTAGCATATGATCAAGATAAGGGCTAAACAAAAATGAAATATTTGATCCACTTCAATGATACTCTCAGAAAAGCTCACATACCTAGGACAGGCATTAACAAAACAACAGATTAAATTTTAAATAGCAAAAGCCATTTCCACTCTATCAATTAAAATTATAAAATTACAACGGCCCACAAACGAATGATTAAACCTAAACAGTAGTTAGCATCGAGATTAGCAAATAGGTCCAAATTCCTTCTTCAAAACACGAAGATTCCCCCTAAAAATAACAATCTTTGCCCTATCATTTAAAAGCCAGCGTCAGTACCTCTACATCGACAATGGCTCGCGCATTCAAGCTTGTACGTTTGCCTGCGTCTGTTGGCTTGCTTGTGCAGTTGTACTCAAGTAAATGGAATTACAATAAAGAGGACGAGGTGTGTGTTGTGTGTGTGTGTGAGAGAGAGAGAGAATATATAAAGGCGCAAATTCAGTAGGCCGAAAAAGTGTGGGTTTTGGGTTTATGAACAATCTATTACTGATACGAAAATAAAGGTGCCCCATTTACGATGCTCCGTTCAGATTTTCTTTTATTCTAATAATTTGTCTAATTTTACCTTCTGATAATTTGTCTAATTTTAATATTACTGATACGAAAATAAAGGTGCCCCATCCACGGTGCTCCGTTCAGATTTTCTTTTATTCTGATAATTTGTCTAATTTTAATTCATATATATATTCTAATTTTTATTTTTATTAATTTCATATTCTTGAAATATCACATGTTTATCTATTAATCACATTTCATATTTATCTTTCCCTCTATTTAATTAATTTCTTCTATTATACATATTAAAATAATAACAATTTCGAAATGCATTCTTATAAATCCTTATTTATACATTCTTAATTCATATATAATAATCTATGGAAAATTCGTAAATGAAAATCTCTATGAAGACTAAATAAATATATTTAATCAATATGTCTATATAGAATCCTTTTCATTTTTCATTCATGTTTTTTTAAAAACTTCGATTAGTGTTTTTTATAAAATATATACATTGAATCAAATGTGAGTTAGGTAGCTAAAGAAAAGAAAAACTTGAAGATTTAAACATATTTTTTTCCGCATTTTGGCAAAGATTAGAAATATCGATTTAACATGAACTAACGAGACGGTTCAAATATACTTAAAAAGAATGATTTTTTCTAATTTTAATTAATATTAACTTTGTTTATATTTTTTCGAGTAATTTAGCATAAACCAACGAGACGGTTCAAATAACATAGAAAGAATGATTTTTACTAATTTTAATTAATATTACTTTGAAGATGTAATCATTTTTTTCCGTATTTTTGCAAAGATTAGAGATATTGATTTAGCATGAACCAACGAGATGATCAAATATACTTAAAAAGAAGAATTTTTACAAATTTTAATTAATATTAACTTTGTTTAGATTTTTATCGAGTAATTTAGCATAGACCAACGAGAAGGTTCAAATAACATAGAAAGAATGATTTTTACTAATTTTAATTAATTTTACTTGGAGTGTTCATATTTTTATCGAGTATTACTCAACGGATTTGAGACGCGTATGTACAGTAAAGTCACTATTGTAACCGAGATTAGTACAAACATGTAGAAAAATTTTAAACAAATTTAGATTTAGAAAATACATAATGAATGAGTATATCTGGCCGATCCATTGTCATTCATAATAATAAATTTAAATACGTGAAATAAAATTAATTTACTAAGTTTGATTAATAATTAACGCGAACAATATCACAATTTTTAAATAAGATATAAAATTATTTTTAAAATGTATACATATAAATTAAAACATAAAGTTATTTTCCGACGCTTGCTTGTGCAGTTGTACTCAAGTAAATGGAATTACAATAAAGAGGACGAGGTGTGTGTTGTGTGTGTGTGTGTGAGAGAGAGAGAGAGAGAATATATAAAGGCGCAAATTCAGTAGACCGAAAAAGTGTGGGTTTTGGGTTTATGAATAATCTATTACTAATATGAAAATAAAGTTGACCCCTTCATGGTGTTCTGTTCAGATTTTTCTTTATTCTGATAATTTGTCTAATTTTAATTCATATATATATTCTAATTTTTATGTTTATTAATTTCATATTCTTGAAATATCACATGTTTATCTATTAATCAATCTCATATTTATCTTTCCCTCTATTTAATTAATTTCTTCTATTATACATATTAAAATAATAACAATTTCGAAATGCATTCTTATAAATCCTTATTTATACATTCTTAATTCATATATAATAATCTATGGAAAATTCGTAAATGAAAATCTCTATGAAGACTAAATAAATATATTTGATCAATATGTCTATATAGAATCCTTTTCATTTTTCATTCATGTTTTTTTAAAAACTTCGATTAGTGTTTTTTAGAAAATATATACATTGAATCAAATGTGAGGTAGGTAGCTAAAGAAAAGAAAAACTTGAAGATTTAAACATATTTTTTCCGCATTTTGGCAAAGATTAGAAATATCGATTTAATATGAACTAACGAGACGGTTCAAATATACTTAAAAAGAATGATTTTTACTAATTTTAATTAATATTAAATTGTTTAGATTTTTATCGAGTAATTTAGCATAAACCAACGAGACGGTTCAAATAACATAGAAAGAATGATTTTTACTAATTTTAATTAATATTACTTTGAAGATGTAATCATTTTTTTCCGTATTTTTGCAAAGATTAGAGATATTGATTTAGCATGAACCAACGAGATGATCAAATATACTTAAAAAGAAGAATTTTTACAAATTTTAATTAATATTAACTTTGTTTAGATTTTTATCTAGTAATTTAGCATAGACCAACGAGAAGGTTCAAATAACATAGAAAGAATGATTTTTACTAATTTTAATTAATTTTACTTGGAGTGTTCATATTTTTATCGAGTATTACTCAACGGATTTGAGACGCGTATGTACAGTAAAGTCACTATTGTAACCGAGATTAGTACGAACATGTAGAAAAATTTTAAACAAATTTAGATTTAGAAAATACATAATGAATGAGTATATCCGGCCGATCCATTGTCATTCATAATAATAAATTTAAATACGTGAAATAAAATTAATTTACTAAGTTTGATTAATAATTAACGCGAATAATATCACAATTTTTAAATAAGATATAAAATTATTTTTAAAATGTATACATATAAATTAAAACATAAAGTTATTTTCCGACGCTTGCTTGTGCAGTTGTACTCAAGTAAATGGAATTACAATAAAGAGGACGAGGTGTGTGTTGTGTGTGTGTGTGAGAGAGAGAGAGAGAGAATATATAAAGGCGCAAATTCAGTAGACCGAAAAAGTGTGGGTTTTGGGTTTATGAATAATCTATTACTAATATGAAAATAAAGTTGACCCCTTCATGGTGTTCTGTTCAGATTTTCCTTTATTCTGTTAATTTGTCTAATTTTAATTCATACATATTCTAATTTTTATTTTTATTAATTTCATATTCTTGAAATATCACATGTTTATCTATTAATCACATCTCATATTTATCTTTCCCTCTATTTAATTAAATTCTTCTATTATCCATATTAAAATAATAACAATTTCGGAATGCATTCTTATAAACCCTTATTTTATACATTCTTAATTCATATATAATAATCTATAGAAAATTTGTAAATGAAAATCGACTAAATAAATATATTTAATCAATATATCTATATAGAATCCTTTTTATTTTTCATTCATGTTTTTCTAAAAATTCGATTAGTGCTTTTTATAAAATATATACATTGAATCAAATGTGGGATAGGTAGCTAAAGAAAGAACAAAAAAAACTTGAATATGTAAACATATTTTTTCCGCATTTTGACAAAGATTGGAGATATCGATTTAACATGAACTAACGAGACGGTTCAAATATACTTAAAAAGAATGATTTTTTCTAATTTTAATTAATATTAACTTTGTTTATATTTTTTCGAGTAATTTAGCATAAACCAACGAGACGGTTCAAATAACATAGAAAGAATGATTTTTACTAATTTTAATTAATATTATTTTGAAGATGTAAACATTTTTTTCCGCATTTTGGCAAAGATTAGAGATATCGATTTAGCATAAACCAACGAGACGATTCAAATATACTTAAAAAGAATAATTTTTACAAATTTAATTAATATTAATTTTGTTTAGATTTTTATCGAGTATTTTAGCATAAACCAACAAGACGGTTCAAATAATATAGAAAGAATGATTTTTACTAATTTTAATTAATTTTACTTGGAGTGTTCATATTTTTATCGAGTATTACTCAACGGATTTGAGACGAGTATGTACAGTAAAGTCACTATTTTAACCGAGATTAGAACGAACTTGTAGAAAAATTCATGTAGAAAAATTCTAAACACATTTAGATTTAGAAAATATACAATGAATGAGTATACCCGGTCCATTATCATTCTTAATTATAAATTTAAATACGTGAAATAAAATTAATTTTCTAAGTTTGATTAATAATTAAAAAATGAATACATCTAAATTTAAACATAAAGTTATTTCCCGTCGAATTCCGACGGACTACTTACTAATTATGAATTATAAGTGAATTTCTCTCAAGTGGCTTTTCCGCACAATTCTATGCAGTTTGGATTTTTAAGTCTTGAAGCTGGACTTGGTGTTGACTACACTTTTTACATTCCTTCTTTTTCAATGTCTTAGATTTATTAATGAGTTGTACTCATGTGCGTATGTATGTACGTACAACTAGATTTAAAATTAAGATTCGATTCGATCCGAACTCAGACCCGGGTTAGACCCGGTCAACGTTTGATCGGGTTAACGATCAAGTTTGACTATTGACTTTTTCGAATTTCAGTTTTTTATTTATCTGACTTCGGCTCCGATTTTAATTTATAAATAATGATTGCGGCAATATTAATATTTTTTAGCTCGTTCCGAGGCCTTCGGCTACCCTCACTCGACTCTTGAAAAAAAAATTAAAAAATCAAAAAGTCAACGATCAACGTTGATCATTGACCGGTCAACGTTCACCGAATCGGATCATGGATCGGGTCAAATTTGATCCGAATGTATCGTAGAGATGTTGCACACAAGTTTTTGTCTTTATTAATTCTCAATTCTCAAAATGTCTTAGATTTATTTTTAATTTTTTTGAGAAAATATACTATACAGTTCCAACATAAGACTGAATCTCAGCCACACATCTAGTCAAGCCAAACCCCTCTTTTTGTAACAAAATGCACCAAATAGTGCAATGAGATGCACCACAGTGTGTAAGTGCATCAATGGTGGAGGAGAAAAGTAGAAGGCGGTGATGGCGGTATCCGACGATGGTGGAGGCGACGATAGTATCTGACATTGATGAGGCGACGACGGTGATGGTGTTTCAATTTATAGTTTATTTAATCAACTATGTCCTTAAATCAGAAGATATAAAGCATTAAACGATTCTTTTTTTCATCAAATTAATAACTTGCCTTCAAGAACTGACGCATTACAATATAGATGCTCTAAATCATATTATTGAATGTCGTTGATGGAGGGAACGGGTAAAGATAGGTCGAATGTGAGGTTAAATGTATAAGACAAGTACTGAGATGCTCCACACAGTGTAATCAGATGCATCACACCGTGTTACGAGATGCATCACACTGTGTTATGAGATGCAACAATGGATGCATAAGTGGTTACGTCCGCGTGATGGTGATTGAGGAAGAAAATAAAATAGCGGCGATGATGACAGAATCCGGCGAAGGTTATGACGATGGTGATATCTGACGATAGTGATTGTGAGTGGTGATAAAATGTGTGGTTCAAATTCATTCTTATTTTTTTTAAAATTTTTTTCACTATAACCACTATATATAAAGGTGTGCGACTTGTTAGCGCCTCCTATTTTCATTCTGTCTACGTCAGCACAATTTCATTCGCTCTCCCCTTTCTTCTCTTCCTCCCTTGCTTTTTCTCTCTCCTCTTTCTTACTCTCCCTACCCACGTTGCTCTATATAAACCCAATTTTCTCTATACTCTTTCCAAACTATCAGAATTGATTGCTGCTTTCTATCCCATCAATTTACATTTCTCTTTTTTTTCAATTGATAATGGTGATGGTTAATATATGCACAGATTAATTTTATTTTCTATTCGCTTCCATTCCAATGCCTAATATATGCACAAATTGATTTTTCTCTCTCATCCATTAACGAATAAAAGTATAAAATTGATTTTAAGAGAGCGGCCAATTACTGTAAATCTGGTTCTTGAATATCAAATAATATAAAATTTCATATACTTAAAATTAATAAATCCTAATTAGGATTGATAAAACCCTAATTGGGATTGATGAACCCTACTTACCTTGAATTTTATGTTGATTTTTGTTTAAAATAATAAAATAAAATGAATTACCAAAGTGAACTCCATAGAAATTCTTATGTATTTAGAGAGGAGAAGAAAATTATGAAAAAGAAGGAAAAAAAGGCCGCTGAAAAAAATAGGAGGAGAGAGAGTGAAAATTAGAATAAAGAATATAGAATAAAAGGAATTACAAATGTGACGTGGATTGAGGCGCTCAGGAGGTGCTCATATTTTGGAGCTCAGCATATCAAAATTATATATATATAGATATATATATATATATATATTGATATTGTGGGAACAGTAAAAAATATACTTTCGTTACACATTGGATAAACTCTCGTTCTTGTGCAATAGCCTGCAATTGGTCTATATTTCTTGGTGCAATATATAATTGCATAATTAAAACACAAATGAGAATTTCAACATATTATCTTGATATCTTTTATATAATATTAATTCGATAAATTAAGGCCAAATATGACATGCATATCTTGTCAAATCCCCAAAATAATAATATGAAATATTCTAAGATCGTCGTATATGTATGTCATAGATACTTAATCTTTTATAAATATTATTCCATGTATACTACAATTATGTAAAAGATTCATATAATTAATAAATTCAAAATTTAGATCATTTTTCAAATTTATCACTCAACTAACTGATGTCTATATATATAACAGACTGCAAAGACTTATTTATCGTACAAGTGAAAAAGAAAAATCATCAAATGGCATATCTTCTGAAGCTGCATTTCACATTTGCGCTCCTCCTTTGCGCGATCACTATAGGTACCAAACTACCAAAACATGTATTTGAATTAGTATTTTTTTTTTATTTTTTGAAAAGGACCATTATTTGTGAGCAACATTGATGCCATGATTATCGAGATCATCAAATTTGCAAATTAAATAAAAATCAAGCATGATTTATACTTGAGTTTTAAAAGTATAAATCGACTTTAAGTTTGATGTAATTTGTACATTTGATGATATGATAATAATTTTTTAAGTATTAGAATAAAAATAATATTTGAAAAAAACTTGATTGGACTAAACATGAGTGCTCATAAATTGCGAACGGAGCATATCGGTTTCTCATTATGTGAATATATTCATTTTGATATGTATGTATAAATGTGTGCAGGTTTCTGGAATGGTATAAATGCAGACACTTGTGAAACGAGGATACAACAGTTGAATTGTAAGGGTGATTGTTACAAAGTTTGCGTGAAAAAAATCAAGCAACGACGTCTCATCTTAGGTGTTACCTGTGAGGATAACAAGGTTAACCCCTTCAAAGGGTATTTTTGTAAATGCACATGGGATTGCTCTAATAACAATGCCGATGCACGGCCTTTTGTCTCAGACGCGAACTCAGAATAAATCTCTCGTGGAGGCTATATTTAATTTCTAAATTTCCTTCCGCGATTTTTATTAGTGTGTCCTAATTTCCACTCAAGAGCTTCTTTGATGTTATAAAAGTACAAGTACAATCAAATCTTTTATGAGGACTATGTTTAATTTCTAAATTTTCCTCGATAATGAATATTAGACACTTTAATTTTAATTAGTGTCTAAATTTCCGCTCAAGAACTTATTTTATTCATGCTACAAAAGTACAATCGCACCAACAGTACTATATAGTAATTAATACTAATGTTTATCAATGTATAGCAACATTCTTGAATTATTTTTATTATTGTGTATCCTAAATAAATAAGTAATACACAAATAAATAGTTGAACTTTCATGTTTTTGTAAAATTAGATTCTTCACGTTTTTGTTTAGTTTAATTGGGTATTTGAACATCGCATTATATATTGTAATTAAAAACTTTTTATAGACAACACAAAGTATAAGGACCTAAGTATACCAAACAAAAAATTCAAAGATTCTATCGTAATGCAACGCATAATTTGAGGAACAATCAAACCAGAGAAAGCTCAAGAGCCGAATTACGGAAAAATGTGAGAGTTCAAGGATCCATATATGCATATAAAAAGCATATTGTTAACATAAAACAATAATGTATATATATATATATATATATATATAAAGAATTATTATTGTATATGTAAGATAATATTATGTTTCTCTGTTTCTATACTATGAATGTTTTGTACCAAATCTCATCCCTATATATTTAAATATACTTACAATGAGAAGATACTATATCAAATATGGAATAATAAATGAATACCCTAACATTCTCAAAAAAATGAATACCCTAACGAAATCAAACTAAAATATATTTTAATAAACTTAATTCTCATTTAAAACACTTTCACAAAGAACCAAGATTTAAAGTGTTAAAACTCAATTTATTCTTTCATCGTATAGCGTAATATAAAGTTTATAGTTCTTAATATGTGAATACATAGAGCATTTAATTTCCAGCTGGTTAAAATAAAAGAAACTGAATCACAATATATATTGTAAATTTGTAATCAAAGAACTTCTTAGGTAATATTTCAATAGTGAATATAAAGAAAATCAAATTATTACATGATTAACATAAGGAGATTGGGAATTTAAATACGATCAGATTTTTCAAATAAAATATGATACCGCTAAAAAAAATGATATTTACAAAAGAAAAAAAAACAATTTATCATCACTATATATACGTTTTTGTTTTTAGAAAACTATATATAAGTTTTTTTTTATATAATTGTACTTACATAAACATGTCATTATAAACATATTAATATTTCTTTTCTTAACACATTTAATAATATATTAGGTAGTGTATTATTGTACAGCATATTAATAGTTGATAAGAAAATTCATAATATAATACTCCCTCCGTTCCGCTCATTTTGTCTACATTTCTTTAAATGGACGTTCCACTCAATTTGTCTACTTTCCAATAAGTAAATAATTTACCTTTCAAAACTCTTTAAAAGTAGTGAAACCTATCCACTTTCTATCTTTTTACCCTTATACTTAATCTTCGTGCCGAACAGTAAGTAAACAAAATGAGCGGAACGGAGGAAGTAATATTTATAGTAATAAATAAAAAATTATAGGGAAATAATAATAAATTTTAGATAGTGGAGAAATGCTATATTGTCACATTAATTACTAAAATCAATAGTATAATATAATATGTGAAAAGTTAATGGAAACGAAATATTACTTTCTATTTGATGTAATTGCATTTAGGTTGGAAAATGTCGGTCTATCTTTCTTGGTGCAATATAGTGTATAATTGCATGATTAAAAATTTAAAACACAAATGAAGTTTCAATATATTATCTTGATATCTTCCATATAATATTAAGTCGATAAATCAACGCGAAATATCACATGCATTAATGCATATCTTGTCAAATCCCCAAAATAAAATGAAAGATTCTATGTTAATCGCATAAGTATCAAGTATGTCAGAGATACTTATTAATCTTAAATAAATATTATTTTATGTATTTTACAATTATGTAAAAGATTCATATAATTAATAAATTCAAAAATTAAATAATTTTTCAAATTTATCACTCAACTAACTGATGTCTATATATATAACAGACTGCAAAGACTTACTAATTAATCGTACAAGTGAAAAAGAAAAATCATCAAATGGCTAATCTTTTGAAGCAGCATTTCACATTTGCCCTCTTCCTTTTCGCTATCACTATAGGTACCAAAAAAAAATATGTATTTGAATTATTCTTTTTTTTTTTTTTGAAATGGACAAATTGTAAGCATTGTTGACGTTTAGTCAACTGCCATGATTTTTGAAATTATCAAATTTGCAAATAAAAATAAAGCATTATTTACACGTTTTTCCATCTCTTTAAAGTTAAAAGGGAAAATGTATGAATTGACTTTGATTTTTATGTAATTTGTACATTTGATAATATAATAATAATTTTTGAGGTATTAGAATAAAAATAGAGGCAAAATTGGAGATAGCCAAAATAGATAGGAAAAAATAAAAGTTGGCCAGCAACTTTATTTGCAGAAATACTGACCAACTTTGAGAAATCCGGACATAATTGCCCTCAGCGATCAAAGCTTGTATTTACCGCATTGACTAAGATTTTCACCCTTCCTTTTCATTTTTACGCAACAGTTTCTCTCTCTTCAACAGTCTCTCTCTCTGAAAACCCTCCTCTTCCCTTCTACCGCCACGCCGCCACCATCGACTGCACAGATCCGAGTAGATCTCCACAGTTCCGACCAGATCTGGCCGTCAAACTTCATCTCCGTCAAACTTCGTCGAGTAGATCTAAAGAGATCCGACTTTCATGGCATCGAACTCCGGTTCCAGAAGTCAAAATTCGGAACAAGGTGAAGCCTCTACCAGTAAAAGACGTAGATCCGAGGACGAAGGAGAAGCTTCAGCACGAAATCCTTACGCAGAATTGATGGTATGAATTAATTTTTTTTGTAATTTAGTTTTTTTTTTAAATTCGATCCATTCGTTCCATTCGTCCAGTTCGTTCATAATCCGACGACTATTTAAGGGACGAATATACCTAATTCGTTCCATTCGTCCAGTTCGTGCAATATTTGGTGGTAATATATGCTGTGAATGTTGTTTATATTTGGCGGTGTACCAAATATTGGAGCTATCGTTCTTACTATAGCTTGGCACACCTGGTACGAATGCAACGTATTCGTACCGGGTGTGCCAAGACTTGGCGGGGTAAGTCTTTGTATACCTGATACGAATACAACGTATTCGTTCCATGTGTTCCAAGACTTGGCGGGGTAAGGCTTGGCACACCTGGTACGACAACGTGTATTCGTTCCAAGTGTACCAGAAAATAACTTAACTGATCTTCTGATTTTGTGAAGGTGCAATGGACCTATAAACGACCAGACTTAATACGTGTACCTCACAAAGTACATGTGATGGAAAAAGAGCAAATAATTGGTGATATAAAAATAATTTTAAGCGGCTTCGGAGAAGATGCACTGAAGCAAATGAAGAAGTCTGTGTTCAAGCACTTCATGGAGCTTCCAGATCGCATAACAAGAAGTGGAAAGACTATTCACTTCATGCTATCGCATCAGGTAACCGTCTGGCCAGAACTAGATGAGACGGTATTATGGTTCAAATTGGATGAACAAATTATAAGATTTTCCAGAATAGAATTTGCGCTAGTTACTGGACTGAGGTTTGGAGGGAGCACGTTCCAGCCATACGGAGAGCATGTAATTTCTGGTGATTCTGTGTATACAAGATTGCTACAAAACGAAAGGATTACCCCCAATGAACTATACAGAAAATTTATAACTAAGGCCTTTAAGGGAGCAGTTGCGGCTGACTAGGTAAAAGTAGCAAAGGTACTGATTGCTACTCATCTTCTTTTTGGATTTGATTGTGCGAAGTACAGGATTCATGAATGGGTGTGGGTGTTGGTTGAAGACAATCAAGAATGGGATAAATTTCCATGGGGCAGTATCTCTTACCAGATACTCTGTGATTCCATCAACCATGTCAGAACGACTCTGTCGGGAAACAAATCGGGAGAAGGATACCATATCAAAGGCAACACTGTTGCCTTCTTAGCTTGGATATTTTGTATTGCGAAACAAGTGGGTGACACAGTTGGCGGTAGGATAAAGAAACACAGAAGACCTCGTATGTTGAGGTTTACGTATGAAAGAAATATGAAAATACCAGGGGACTCCGAGGTAAATTTCAAACTGATATAACAGTTTCTTATATTCTTGGCACACCTGGTACGAATAAGTTGCATTCGTACAAGGTGTTCCAAACTTACCCCGCCAAGGCAGTGTAAAATCTAGTACGAATGCATTCATATCTAATGTGATTTCGTATAAAAGATTGCAGCCAAAATGGAACCTGATGAAAAGGAAATGAAGAGGGGGTATTGGACCACACTCGAGGAGGAAGGGAAACCATTTGAATTTGTATACATGCATGGAGCAGATATTCAGACACCTAAAGAAGCAGGTGATGCAGAATCACGTGATGCATGAGCTGAAGCTGAAGCAAGTGATGCAGGAGCTGAAGTAGCAGGTGATGCAGGAGGTCAAGGACATGGACGTGATCAACAAGCTCACAGACTCCCTGTCCTAGGACCAGAAGACCCTGTATTCCCACTGAGATATTCACAAAGAGGAGCATTCCTTGAAGACATCGGGGAAGTGTCTGCAAAACGGGCTAGGATTGAGTTGAAGGAGATAATATCCAGTGAACGGGTAGAAATGATGAAGGAGATGCAAGAACTTGTATCACGAGAGTGTGTGAAAATGTTGCAGGATGTAACAGAATACCTCAAACGTGAACGTGAGAGGATAATGAAGGATGTAGGGGACTACATAACATCGAGGATGACAGGAAATCCAAATATGTCAGCCACTGGAGATGCACAGCTTGATCTGGTATGTGCGTAAAAGTGTGAAAGTTGGAACACCTGGTACGAATTGGTGAATTCGTACCAGGTGTGCCAAGTGTCTGCGCTAATATACTTGGCACACCTGGTACGAATTCACCAATTCGTACCAGGTGTTCCAAGTATTTAAGTGCAGACACTTGGTATTAAACTTCATTTATTCATTTCGAAGCCTATGACTACTTCTCCAACCGCCACGCAATGAAAAGAACAATGAGACGGTATACTACAGTTCGAGAAGGATTGGGGGGGTACTCAATGGTCGACGTACTCTCAGGAAGCAACCCCATCAGCAACACCAGCACAAGCACAAGGACCAGAAACAACATCAGCTCAACAACCACAAACAGCACCAGAAGCAGCAACACCAGAAGCAGCGGAACCAAAGACAGCACCAGAAGCAGCACAAGTCAGACCAGTTCGAAGAAAGATTCCATCTGCTGCATGCAGGAGTCCATTTTTCCCCAATGACATTCGTGCAGTTACCACTTTTGACAGGTTCATGAAGTCAAAAGATGATGTCAAGTAAGTTGTTAATGTGATTTATTATTCTTATTAATGAGTTAGTTTTGTGAACATTGATCTTACTTGTTTATGTACTCGCGTAATATGGGATTACCATGGGCGGTAGACAGAGAGTTCTTTGGTTACATTAAGGATGTAACAACACAGTCGAGATAAGCCACATAGATTCCTACCTAGCTGTACTAGCCACAGCCCCAGAATACGCAGGACTGACGAATGTTATAGAGGGAGTTGCTGTTACTGGAACCTCGCTAATGGTAATTCATTACATTTGCTATATATATGAATTACTCAATTAATTAATTTTGTATTATGTTAAACTCAGTAAATCTATATATTATAGGTGTGAATTGAAGAAGTCTGGAAAAATTTGCACAAAGATGATCCAGAAGATACCATATATAATCCTTTAATAGAAGAGGTTATTCCAGATGAAGATCTGGATAGACTGTGCCAATTTGCCGATGGACTTCTGCCGGAATGGGGGCCCAAACTGAAGAAATGGACTGATGTCAAAAAGGTAACTAACTAAAACTTCAAATTGTTGAAGTATCACTACAAGAAACTGAACTTTTACCCACACATATTTTGCCACACATTTTTATGTGTGGTAGTTTAGCCACACATAATTAAAATATGTGTAGGTGAATTAAGTGAACAATTTTTATTAGTTCCTGACATTTAATATGTGTGACTAAATATATTTAGTCACAGTTATATTTTAGTATGTATTTATTTATTTAATTTATTTTATTTTATTTGAGTAATCATTTTTATATATGTTGACGTGGAAAATTAATATAAGTTATTAGCGACACATAGTTATAAAATATTTATATGTGGTTAATGGTTCAAATAGTTACTAAAATAGTGACGTTTAATATGTGTGACTAAACATTTTTAGTGACACTTATGTTTTAACATTATTGATATTTATTTATTTTTTATTTTTACTAAATTAAATCATTTCAAACCTGTATATATAATTTCGTGGAAACTTAAAACAAGTTTATAACCACACTTAATAATAAATTATATATGTGGTTAATAGATCTAATAATTTAAAATTTAAAATACAAATGACAAATTAAAATACTATATAAAAGTTTTTACTTTCCCCGCCAGTGTTTACTTGCCCCGCCCTACACCAAAACTAATCCCGCTTAAACCAAAATAATTATTTACCTCCAACTATTCAACAGCGAAATAAAACATCACAGTGAAATCTTCACACCCAAATTCAACCCTCTCCTTCTCGGTCTCCTCCTCCGGCGAGACCAACGCCGCCGACCTCGCCGCCGTCGCCTCCGCCTCCGCTTCTGCCTGCGCTCACTCTCCCTCTCAGCCCCAAAATAATTATTTACCTCCAACCCCCAACTATTCAACACCGAAATAAATCATCAGTGAAATCTTCACACCCAAATTCAACCTTCTCCTTCTCGGTCTCCTCCTCCGGTGAGACCAACGCCGCCAACCTCGCCGCCGTCGTCTCCGCCTGCGCTCTCCCTCTCAGCCATCCTCTGTATCCCTATAATTATTGTAAACTCTCAATCGAAAACCCTAGATCCCCAATCTAAACCCCAATCTTCTCTCTAAAATTCGATCCCCAATCAAAAATTATCGTGAATATTATCGCGAATGTTGGCCTGCTGGATCTATAACCTGGCTGGTGAGTCATTCTGCTCTTGCATGACCCGGGGAAAAGAAACAGGCATTTCTCGTTAAGACTATGTGCTATCTTCATCGTGCTACTCGGGAGACGATGCAGCATTCTTGGGATTTAGGTCATGAATTTACTGTTTAGAAACGCGATAAAATGCCGACTTCTTCTCTGGTATTTTGTTTCTGGAAGGATGTCAGCAGATTTGTTTCTTGTTTGTAGAATATATAAACAAGTTTGTTGTTCATTTACAGATGACTGCTTTTGCCTTGAATTCTTTTCATGGATTTATGATGTTTTCTTCTTGATGTTGTATTGATTATGATGTTTTTCCCCCCTACAAAATTCGATCCCCAATCAAAAATTTGAGATCCCTCCATTTCCGACGACCTCGCCGCCGTCTTGACTCGGTGCCATTGCCGTCTCGCCTCTCTAGAAGGTACTTTTTCTTCTTCTTTACCTTCTATAATCGTAGAACTTTAATACACAAATTATGTGTGTGTATGTGAAATGGCTTTAGTGCATTGTGTTCTTGCAGAGTTTGGGTTCAGCAGAGATGGTTTCATCAGCAACATGTTTTGACTCAAGCCAGTTCATTTCACACAAAGGGACAATGGTGGGGGTCTGCGGTGGTGGTGCTATAGAAAATGGTCAATTTGAGAACTGGGGTGATTTTGGAGTGGTGGCGCATCACAAAACAGACCGAAACTTCTACGTATATCGATGACAAAAACCAGTCCTCTTTTCCTCTTTTTCTCTCTACATATCTTATGATTCCACAAATTGTGAAAAAGGTTGAATCTTTTCTAGTTTGTTTCAGAAATTTCACCTATTTGGTTAATTATTTTAAACTAAGTTAAACTGCAGATGGCTGTAAATTTTGTCTTCTACCTCAATGTGTTTGATTATGTTGTTGTAGCCGCTGCTGACTATTGACGTTTGGGAGGTAAGAGATTGAATAGCAAATAACATATTAAAAAAAAAATATATATATATCCCCAATAATAGAATTCTAGAAGGTTCAGTTTTAATGCCATCATCATCTCAACATTCATGCCGACAGAAGAGCTGGAAGCAAAGGCATCGTTGCGTAGTGGCATATGCGGGCGGCGGCAGCAATTTACTTCTTGTTGTAAATTGATTTCACCAATTCTCTCCTGAGCTTCTTCTCTCTTTTCAATCTAATCATCTTACTATCACTATTTCATTTATGCTTTAATTGAAAAGTTATTTACTAGCATTGTTTCCTTTATGCTTTAATTGAATGGTTATTACTATCATTGCAAACGATGAATTTTGCTGTAGAAAAAAGGTGAAAAGGGAAGGAAGTAAATTGGCGCTGAATATTCAGTACTTTGAAATTTGAATTGAAGTTTCCCTCGGGTTTGAGACGTAGTAGTCCAAATCAATCTTCATCTCGCAAGCTGTTGAAACAACAATCAGGTCTCTGAGTCACTCATTTTATGTGTTTTGTGCTTCTTTTTTTGTATCTGAGGGCATCTTTCCTGGCTATTTTTGTTTAGTTGGACTTGATTTGTTAGAATAACTTTTCCTGATGTTTGTAAAGGAACATATATATTTATAAGTCAAGCTATAAATTCTGTATTGCTAAGTCATTTCACTATCTATTTAGTAAATTTCGAAAAGTTTTGCACTTTGGACTTGGACATGGCAGCACTATGAATCAATATGCAGTTGGTTTTGGTTCATTGATTTTGAATGAAGCCACCTATCTCATCTAGTTTGATAATATGTAATTGCTAACCTCTGACCAATAAGGGTAATTGTGCTTCTCTTTATGTTGCTTGATAGTTTTCTACTTATCAACATCATTTTGCATCATATATAACCTTTTGGGTTGTCTTATTATTTCAGACTCATTTGCGGTCCTGGTGAGTATGTGAAGGTCAGAGTAGAGCTTCTACAAAGATAATGAGGAAGAGGAGGAGATGTCTGGAAAAAATGAAGATGATGAAGATATTGCGACCGTAGTTGTTTAGAATAGAAAATTAGAGTAATTTTTTGTTGTCATTTAATTGTATACTCTAAATTTATTGAATAATGTTTAGTAACATTTATATATCAAAATCTTATTTTATTTTCATTTGTTATTCGTATTTATATTTAATTTTTTTATGTTATATATACCGAATAACAATATGAAAATTATCCATGCAAAAATTTATTTATAAAATTTAAATACCAAAAAATTAATACCTACACATAAGTTATAGTATTTAACTACACATATAAATTGCTACGTGTCAAAATATTGATGCCATGTCATCATCCATGTCATTTCCACCTTGTCGTTACACTATAGCAGAATCATATTTATCCACACATTCGAAATACATTTAGGGACATATATATGTGTAGGTAATAATTGATGATTTATCCACACAAATATATATATGTAGGTAAAACTCTTTCTCTACAAAATTATAGCGACACATGTTGACATTTACGTTATGTGTGGGTAAACATCTATACTTGCACATAAGCATGTTTTTAGCCACACATGCATGTGTGGGTAAACCCCTTATTTTTTGTAGTGTATGGATTAAACTGTTGGTTCAAAACTTGGCACACCTGGTACGAATAAGCTTGGCACACCTGGTACACCTGGTACACCTGGTAAGCTTGGCACACCTGGTACGAATACAACTTATTCGTACCAGGTGTGCCAAGGTCTGGCGCGGTAAGCTTGGCACACCTGGTACGAATAAGTTGTATTCGTATCCGCGTGCCAAGTCTTGTTATGATACCAGTTACGAATTCAGTAGTTGTTATTAATTTACTATTGTTGTAGGTGATCATGGTGTGCCCCTTCAATAGTCATTGGGCCACATGTTGCTTCGACCCGGAATTAATGAATTTCGAGATATACGACACCAACCAACACTTGTTCGAAGATCATCACAAAGAAATAAGAGCAAAGATCTTCACCCCGATTGCCCGCATATTCCCACAGATCCTGAAGAGAATCGGATATCTCTGCTTCAATTACGCTCCATTTTCATATTCGTATCCAATGGAGAATGTGTTGAAGCAACATGACAGTGTGAGTTGTGGTCCATGTGCATTGAAGTAAGCCGAACTCTTACTAACTAGTGCTGCCTTAAAAAAGAACATGACAAAGAAGCAAATCAAGGATTATCGGTATCACATTGCTGATACAATCTACCGTTATAGCACTGCTGAAAGCACCCTCGCCATTGGCATGGACCTGGATTAGTATTAGTAATTTGGATTAGTAATTTTTGTGATACAATTCAGTAGTTTTTGTGAACAATTTGGTACAATTCAGTAGTTTTTGTGAAGAATTTGGTACTAATCCTTAGTAGTTTTTGTGAACAATTGACATGTAATATTTTGTGAACAATTGAATTTGGTACTAATCCTTAGTAATATTTTATGTAGTACAAGTAAATAGTTTAGAATTTAACGAGTTGATTATCCAAAATAAATAGACCCACAACAGTTCGTAGTCCAAATACATAGAACGAAAATATCAAGAAACCAAGTCTCTTTCCTTGCATGTTAGACGAGTATGCCCAGCCACACCACAAACACTGCATCGTTTCTGTCTACGAGGTTTACTAACGCTGGGTTCGTTACTACTAACTTCTTCCGGTGTAATTTGTAGAATCGCAGTGCATGTATTCTGATAATGACCTCGTTGATGGCACCGAGAACACACACGACTGCTTGTTGAATTGGATCCAGACGCATACCTATTTTGACGTGGTCGTCCAGCTTGTCTAGGATTGGGAGGCGTCCCAACAACCCTTGAAGTGATCTCTGGAGGAACACACCACTCTTCTGGATCTGGAATCGGCATCACCTCTTCAGCATAAATTTCACGCAACGTCTCAGTTGTATAATAAGCACTCACATATGACGTCGGATTTTGCTTCTTTTTACTGCATAAAAAGAAACAGAATGCAGTAAAAAAACAAAGTATAGTATTATGTGTTTTTACCGGTACGAATTGGTGTTTCGTACCAGGAGTGCCAATCATTGGCGCGATAAGCTTGGCACACCTGGTACGAATACAACTATTCGTACCAGGTGTGCCAAGCCTTGGCGCGTACAAGTCGTGCCAACTAACTGTTGTACTAGAACATAGAAAATAGAAAATAACTTTAAAAAATAACCTTATTGCTGCTGCTGTATGAGAACAGGGTATCAGGTCGAGATCAAACACAAAACATGTGCATTTCCTACTGTCAAGATCAACAATGTAATTTTTCATGACAGACGTGACCTTATACTTCATTGAAGAAATGGTTTCAACACTCATGGGCCGGGCCAACTCCATTGATCTTCCTAATTTGGTCGAGGCAAAGTCCGTTAACTCGTGAGTTCTTTCAGCAGCAATAGCACGCCGTTCTACAAACCATTGCCCGATCAAACTACGTACACACTCCAAAAGAGTGCAAACTGGCAACTTTCTAGCCCATCGTAGTCGGCCATTCAAGCACTCGGCACAGTTAGAAGTTAAAAACCAATAACGACGCACATGACATTTGCAACGAGCCCATCTAATTGGATCAATATTTACCACTTTCTCGTGTGCACGAGGTGCAAACGATAACCAATTTTTCATATGCTCCTCGAAATCTTGTCTCTTATAACTCTTTACAGCTTCATTGAAGACAGATATTGCATGTTGGCCCCATTTCTTGAGGTTTCCTTGCAAGTGATACGTACAAAGTCCATGCGGAGTACCCGGATAAACACAATCCACTACTTTCTTGATACTGAGGTGCTGATCAGACACAAACAATAAGTTCTCAGGGCAACCAAATGTCCGTCTCAGCTCCCTAAAGAACCAAATCCATGATGCATCACTTTCTACGTCGCCAATCCCAAAAGCTAATGGGAAAATCTGTTCATTAGCATCCTTTGTAGCAGCAACAAACATGATACCTTTGTATTTTCCTTTCAAATGTGTACCATCAACTACAATAACGGGACGACATGCACCTAATCCTCTAACACATGCAGCAATAGCCATGAAACAATATTGAAAAGAACCATCTGAAGCTATCTTTAATCCAACAATGGAACCAGGATTTGAATGCTCCAACATGAAAAGATACTTGGGGAGCAGTTGAAAAGATTTACTCGCGTCGCCGTATGTCATGGTGAGTGCTTGATTTCTTCCAGCCAAAGCAGTTTGATATTTGACAGTAACACCAAATTGCCTTAGTAGTTGTGCCTGAATATCCTTCGGCCTAAGAACAACACCCTCGGCCATCAAATGAGAAACAAAGTATGAAGCTAGTACCTTCGAACTCACTTTTGGAGCAGCATGGTATCTCAAATTAGATTCACACGTGTGAGGGCTCCATCTATAAATTCTCCATGCATTTCCCAGTGATCTCGCAGCATGATGAACGAACATTTATCTTCATGTTTGCAAACCACATGATATCTTAACTTTGATGAACGCTTGGTAATAAATTCCACATGATTCAAGAGATGATGCAGTCCACATGCCATAATCATTTTCTCCTTCTTAAAGAACATAGCACCACGACAAAGTGTTTCAGTAATCGGTTCATCAACAATACCTAGTTCTTTGCAAGGAAGAGATGATTGATATGCAACACCCGGAATGCTCCACTGTCGACCAGGTTCATGATTTTCCTCTATAATGTCATTCGAACCATCTAATGATGGCACATTAAAACGATTTCTACAACAACAATCATCCAAATCATCACAATCATCAAAACTGTCTGCATCATCACTATCAAAAGCCTCATCATCAAAATTATTATGACCCTCATCACGACCAAAATCAATTGGTTCGTCATCAATACCATTACCATCAGACCTCTGATCATGATTCTCATTTTTGCACATTCACATTCCTTGAAGTTATCACATTCTCACTATTTTGAGCATTTAACAAATTCACGAAACCCTCATGCTCACATATAGGATGATTTAAAACAACAAGTGGAGATTCATTACTTTTAAGAGAAACGATACATATAAAATGTGCAACTCCTCCAAATCAAACAAATATGACAACTCAAAATCATCTATTATTTTCATTCGCAGGGTTTCACGTGCGGGGGACTGAACTAATGCATCTATCTCATACAAATATATACTCTTGGCCTTCATTAAACGCAATTCAATCTTACTCAATAAATTTGCATATGTTATACCACCAGGAGGTATAGGAATATACTCTCTTCGTCCACCATGGTATAAATTATTCTTCCATACACCTCCATGCGCAATAATTATAGCATCTGGCCTCATCTGCAAGAAACAATCGGATAATCAAATTTCAAGTGTCAGGCACAATCGGATAATCAAATTTCAATCGGATATAGCATCTGGTACGAATATAGACTTGGCACACCTGGTACGAATGGAGTATATTCGTACCAGGTGTGCCAAGGCATACCGTGCCGAGACTTGGAACATCTTGTACGAATGCTACTTATTCGTACCAGGTGTGCCAAGTCTTGGCGCGGTATGTCTTGGCACACCTGGTACGAATATACTCCATTCGGACCTTCGTACCATTCGTGGCGCGCAATGACGTGGAAAATGCAGGAAGAAACATATGCACGAAGAGGACGGCAAGATCTGAAAAATGCAGGAAGAAACAAATGGATGAAGAGGACGGGCAGATCTGGAAAATACGACAAGAACATGAACACTAGATCTAGAACATGACATACTAGATCTGGAAAATTACCTCAATAATATTGAAGAAACCACGCCGCCAATACAGAAGAACGTCGCCGGTAAAATTCTCAGCCGTCGACGGAGAATATGAGCTGTGAGAAGTCAGAGTATCGTCGAACGGAGAAAACCAAGAAATTCACCGCCGCCGGAGAATACGAGCTACGAGAGTCGAACGAAGGAAACCATGTCATTGCTGTAGAAGCGCCGGCGAAGACGAGGTATGGAGAGAGAGAAATTTCAGCAGCTCACGAAAGAGAGAGAAACAGACTTCCAGCTGTGATAGCTAATAGAGAGAGAAAGAGAAAGAGAAAGATAAGGTAGAGGGAGGTAAAATTGGTTGAGGTGAAAGGAAGGGCATTTAAGTCACTTCAAGTCAAAGTTGGCCAGAATTTATAAAAATAAAGTTTCCGGACAACATTTAATTTTGATAAACTTGTTTGGTCAAAGGACCGTATTACCACATAAAAATAATATTTGAAAAAAACGTTGAAGTGGACTAAACGTAAGTGCTCATAAATGTGTGCAGGTTGTTGGAATGGAGTAAATGCCGAAACCTGTGAAACGAGGATACAACAGTCGAACTGTAAGGGTGCTACAAAGTTTGCGCAAAAAAAATCAAGAATCGACGTCACATTTTAGGTGTTACCTGTGAGGATAACAAGGTTAACCCTTTCAAAGGGTATTTTCGTAAATGCACATGGGATTGTTCTAATAACCGCACTGCCGCTACTACTATCGATGCACATCCTTCTGTATCAGTTGCTCACCTCCCTAATGCTCGTTCAAATGAAAACGCAAGATAAATATCTCGTGCAATCTATATTTAATTTATGATTTTCTCTGGTGATTTTTATTAGTGTGTCCTAATTTCCAATCAAGAGCTTGTTTGATGTTACAATGCATCTCTAACTCCATCTCATACTTTTGACTAGAGGTGTCAAAATATCAGGTCGGGTCGGGCCATTTTTTGAAGGTCTAGGCCCACTCAGAGTGCAGGCTTTTTTGGGCCGTCCCCAACCTACACTTTAATTTTTTCGGGCTAACCGATGGGGTTTGACATCTCTACTTCTAAGTTCTAACATGCTTCGATTGTTGGAAAAACAAAAGAATTTCCTAGGCAGCCATCAAATTTCACCATAAACTTGGTTGTTTACAAATCTCACAACTAATGAACTAGTTGATCCAATGATTCAGACATCAAAATTTACACCAAAAAGAATATTAAATGAAACTAGATTGATGAAAGATCCTCATACACAGTCTTGATGCCTGGCCTCTCAGATACTGACCTTACACATCTTAGAGCTATACCAAGAAGCTCCTTCACCCCTTTATCCACTGCGGGGATGCTTGTCTCCGCTGCCAATGCAGCCTCGATGCATTCTGATCCCCGGCCTTGAGCCACCCTCAGTCGAACCCAGTCTGTCAAGTCGACTCCTCCATCCTCACCCGAGACCACATCACCAGCACATTTGCCTGTGAGAAGCTCCAGCAGGATCACCCCAAATGCGTACACATCTGACTTGAACGTGGGGACGGGCTTCTTGGATGCTGCTAGCTCCGGTGCTCTATAGCCTAGCACACCGGCATCAAGAATCTGCTCAAGGGTGCCCGATTGAGTCATCAAACGGTGAAGACAGTAGTCAGCAACACGTGCATTCAGATCAGGCCCGTCTACGAGAACGTTGGTGGCTTTTAGGTTTCCATGAGGGATGGCGCGGTCAAAATGGAGGTAGTTGAGGCCTCGTGCAACATCAACTGCTATCTTTAGCCTCTGAGGCCACGTTAGCTGTGGAGCTTTTCTCCCGGGGCGATCTGCAAACACGAAAAAAGTTAGAAAAAATGTGAAATAAACACATAAAAAGAGAAAATTAGGCCTTTCTTTTCCTTTATGGACAAATAGCAACCAGAAGAGAGAAAAAACAGCTCATTTTCGCGCTTCAATGGCAGAGCACGCCGTGTCTATACTGATACAAAACAATCTTGATACGACGTTGACTCCAACCATATCTGATATGTACTACAAAGGAGACAAATTTTCAAGAAGTTGCAGAAACCTTAATAGAAAGAAGGCTCTTTCTTTTCCTATATGCACTAGAAAACAGTTCATTCCGTGCTTCAAAAGTATTCCCATGATTCATGACAACATAGAGAATCCTAATGGCTCGTGGCAGAGCACGTCGGTTATCTACTAATACAAATCAATGTTGACTCATTGCACAACCAGATGGAGAGATACTTGATATGTAGACTTTTTATATAGCATGCATAGTTTACGTACTTCAACAATGAACGATGATAGCACAATATAAAAATGATGAGCTATTTGAAATTAAGCAAATGACGACGTACCATATAGAAAACTTGCAAGATTGCCGGGAGATATGTAGTCTGAAAGAATAAGCTTCTCGTGTTGCGTTGGTCCCCAGTAGTAGCCTCTCAAACCAACCACATTTGGATGTCGGATGTTGGCAAATTTCTTAGCTTCTTTAGCAAATTCCTTTCTCTGCTTTGCAACTCCTTCTCTCAGCCATTTCACAGTTAGCAAAAGCCCATTATCCAGAGTGGCCTTGTAACAAGTCCCATGGCTGCTCCTTCCTAGTACTTCAGCCGGGGCCCGTGATAGCTCCTCGGATGTGAATGAAATCGTGTCATCAAGAAAGTTCAGTTCACCACCCAATCTATCAGGAGACCTCACATCCAATCTTGAAAGGTTTTCTGCAGAACACGAATCACCAGACTCAGGTGACCATGATAAGTTGCTGTTCTTGGATGGGGAGAAGCCGGTTATTGCTGCTGTTTTCTCGTCTGGGCTAATTGTGTCGGATACTGATCCTTTCTGGGATGCTACAACGTCTTCTGCTGAAATGACCAAGCCACTGGCGCGGTCCCTTCCACCAAAGCTGGAAAAACTTGGAGGCGAATATAGACCACTAAAATCTTTGTTTGTCACATGTGGTGGACGCCTTTTTGATGTGCGTTTGTAGAGAATGAAAACGGCAAGAAGGATCAGAATCATCACAGCAACGACACAAGCAACTATTACTACAATCTTGATAGTAGTACTCAAATGGCTCCTCCTTGCATTTCCAGAAACAGCATTGTTAGAACCGGGAGGATTAGGGAACTGCAGTCGAGTATTCCCAGGGAAGAACGAAGATTGAGGGAACTTCCTCAGATTTTCTGGGACGACGCCAGAAAGATCATTGTACGAAACATTAAAACTTTGAAGATTGCTAGATAAATTACTGGGAAGTGGACCAGTGAAATGATTTTGAGAAATATCTAATGAGATTATGCCAGTGAGATCACAAATTGAAGCAGGCAGTGAACCACTGAGATTGTTTCCTCCAAAATCGAGCACTTGAAGTCCAGCAAATGATCCAAATCCGTCGGAGAAGTGACCATCAAGCTGGTTGTTTGAAAGGTCAAGAACTCGAAGACTTGTTCCACCAGAGGAAGGCAAAAGATCAATACTACCAGAAAGTTTATTACTATGCAGGTGAAGCTCTGTAAGAGTTGATGATGTTAAAAGAGTAGTTAAAATAGGTCCATCCAACTGATTGGAGCTGAGATCAAGTGTCACGAGTTTAGGAAACGACGTGATAACTTTTGGAAGAGAGCCATTCAAAGAATTATATGACAGATTCAAGTAATGCAAACGCAAGAACTGAGCAGTCACCTCCGGGATAGACCCTGCCAGTCGATTCTGGCTGAGATCAACGACCTCTACGTTCCCCCATTTCAGCATCCGAGTCAAGCTTCCTTCAAACAGGTTGTTTGAGAGATCAACAACAGCACAGCTTCCAGTCAAGAGTGGAAGTTCGCCAGACAGCACATTTGAGGAAACATTAAGGATGTGCAACGTTGTTGATGTAATAATACTTATTGATCCTGTGGATCAAAATGCATCTATCAGATTATGCAAGAACAGAATCAAATTTGCCAATTCACGAAAAACTAAAACTGCATCTAATATTCACAAGCCACACTCACTTCAATATTAGACCTCATTGCTCAAAATGTGATCACAATACGATGAAATGAAATTAAGCGATTACCTGAGAGATTGTTGCTGCTCAAGTCCAACTCGGTTAGCATCAAAGAATCTCCTTTCAGAAGGCCGTTTGGGATCGAGCCAGAGAACATATTATTACCAAGTTTAAGCACTTGAAGATCATACACAAAACTAAACCCAGGTAGCTCCCCAGAAAGCTTATTATAGCTCAAATCCAAAACTTTTAAGCTTCCAAAAGCCCGAGAACCACCACCACCAACGTCTGATCCAGTGAACTCGTTGTGGCTGAGATTTAAGTGCTTCACGGATGGAGAGACGTCCCGTAGAAAATTAGCAGAACTCACAAGTGAATTGCTACTAAGATCAACATAACTAGCGGTAGTAAGTAGCAAAAGTTGTGTATCAAGTTCGCCATCTAGCATATTACCATGCAAATCAAGAACATCAAGTTCACTCATCAGCTCAAGCCCTTTTGGTATGCTTTTCGTGAAGGTGTTCAACGAGAGATTAAGGTAAACTAAGCCTTCCAAGCTTGTCAAAGACAACGGTATTGGCCCGGATAGAGAGTTGTGGCTCAAGTCCAAAGAACGGATAGAGGTGAGTCCAGAAATCGAGTCAGGAATCGAGCCAGAAAAATTATTTCCAGCCAGTGAGAGATTCTGTAAGAGGGCTAGTTTACCTATATCTAATGGCAGTGATGAGGAAAACAGGTTGTTAGAAACATCCAAATGCTCTAATTTCTTGAAACTGCTAAGATTTTCAGGCAACTTCCCAGAAATGGAATTGTTCGAAATCGAAAGCTTTTCTAACATTGTAAGATTTGTTAACACACTCAAATCCACATCTGCAGACAAGCCAAGATTGTCAAGAACAATGCCTATAACATCACCACTACTACTGCAGATGATTCCATTCCAAGATGGACATTTCTTCATATTTAGGGACTCATTATTCCAAGAATCAAGCACGTAACCTGTGGGATCGTGCTTGATTCCTTTCTTGAATTCGAGCAATGCTAATGAATCCGGAGGAGGGAGCTGCCCAATCACAGCGACAAAACTAAAATAAACCAAGACAAGCCTAATTACCCTCATCCTAAATCAATAATGTCTCACTACTAAAAGTACAACAACATTTAATGAAAATTCAATTGCTTATAACAGCATTCAAGAGTAAAAAGGTGAAGCCTACACACTACACTGATGAAAATAGCAAACTCCAATTCAAGAAAATACTGCCAAAATACAATGAACTTCCTTCAAACATATAAACTCAGAAATTAAATGGGGCAAAGATTTGCATTTTCTAGCAAGTATCAGAAATTTGGAGCTTCAAAAAACTGTGGAAAATGGAGAAAAGAATACTAAAATAGTAGTGCTATGCCAATTTCCTACTTTTGCTACATAGTTTACAGCAGAAAGAAACAGCACTGAAATCATAAAGCAAAATGAGCTTCAAATCTACACTGCAAATGCATTAAAGACAAAGAAATCAATGGACCCGGAAAAAGCCTTGGCACAAAAGCCTGATAATAATGAGGGTAAAAAAATTATAATTACACCACAAAAACCTCATAACCCTTCTCTAAGCCCCACTACGCCTGTGTTTCTCTCTCTCTCTCAAAACCAAGAACGCATGTGGTAGAGTTAGAAAGACAACTCGGAAAAATGAAATCCTTAATTATGTCTTTCGTACCATTGTTTGGAAATACAGATTGTTCAGAGCTTACTTTATTACTATACTTAGAAAAGGAGCATTTATACAAACAGAGACAAGAAAAAGTGCAATAATATTCCATCATGCATAAAAATGAAAGATGGCAGCACAGCAGAGCGCAGGAGAAATAACAGGGGGGAACGAATCCTAGTTTTTGTGTAAATTTGTGGGAAAATTAAAAAAAAACACTAATAAAATAAGAAATGTAGCTTTACCCGCCAAAAAGCATGGGGGAATTTTTTTTGTCATCAATCAACTAATAAATCAAACTTTATTTTTTATTTATGTTAAAGATTGCTGTTTTGGTATGTGATGATGATAATATGTACAATTGGATTGGAAATGTGAGCGAGTGGGTGGTTGGTGGTGACGTGTGGGATATTAGGCCGTACTGCTATTTCCCCTTTCTATTGGGAATTATATTATGTGGCCCCCCGGCGCCTCGATTTATATACCAAATGGAATTGAGTGGAGATTTAAGGTGCACTAAGGTGTAGTGCACAAGCACCTTGGATGTGCGACATTTGTAAAGTGTTTTAATTTAAAGTTTAAATTTATAACATCTTAAATTAAAACACTTTACAAGTGTCAGCACATCCAAAGTGTTTGTGCATTACACCTTGATGCGCCTAAGTCTCTACCGATGGAATTGGATAGTTTACTGGTAATTTTTTTTTCTTTTGTGTAATTAAAAGTATTAAGTCTGAATCTGACCAAACATCTACATCTTGTAATTCAAAGATTCGAAGTGTGTTTCTCGTGAATCCACTCCTTCAGTAGTTTAGGTGGAATCAGATGACCTATATTTTGGAAAGATAGAATTAAAAGTTCATTACGGAATGTCACTAAACTATATGGCTCGTGATAATTATAATATTGTTTTGTGCACATAACATATACTCCCTCCGTCCCTGATAAATGTGGTCCGGAGGGAGGGGATGTTAGGTAGATGTGTAGTGAGTGGAGAATGAGACCCACTTTATTCTAGTGTTATTTACTTTTAAAGGGTAAAATGGTAAAATTTTAAGTGGGGTCATATCCATTTAAGGAAGGACCACACTTATGGGGAACGGACGAAAAAAGAAAGTGGATTACACTTATCAGGGACGGAGGGAGTATTTAATAAAACTTGATCATATTTCACATCATCTACTACAAAAGCATAATATCATCAATGTGGTAAATTACACTAACATTGTATCGTGCACATAACACATATTTGATAAAGCTTGATAGATTCAATATTCCTATAACTATGTTCGAAATTCCACCTACATCTTATAAGTTGACATATCACATAAGATTTTCTTTTGTAAATATTATTTGTGATTTTATAGTCTATTATACAAGAATAAAATTTATTCAGTATACACTTTGAATAGCGATTGTAAATTACTTTCGTCATAATAACATTTAGTATTACATTATTTAAAGCCAATAATGAGCTTGGAAGCAGTGGGTATCATGTTGTTACACACTCCTAAGAAGTTCATTTATTCTTGATTTGCCTTGAATGCCTTTCATTCCAACTTTGAAAACACACAAATTGATGTGGGACACAATTAAACACACACACACAAGACTATATATATATGCAAGAGGTGAAGTAGGTGAGAGTTTTAATGAAAAGATATGATGATGTGGTCCCACTCTATAAGCATAGGGTACAACCACAACCACTGTACAAAGAGATTAAATTCAATCGTGATGTACATAAGATGAAGTGGTCCAACTCTGTTTATTCCCTGTGGTAGAAAATTGGCATTTTCTCCATTTCACAGCCCAATAATTGCAACTGTTTCAATTCTCATATATGACCTATAGCAGAAATGTCTTTTTTTTTTTTTTTTTCCGTGACGACCATATTCGTGTGCAAAAACCCACAAACTAAACAAAGGAAATCGACTAAGATAGGCCAACATTACACGGCCAGATCGACCTAAAAGATATTAGTAGCATTAGAATTTATAAAGATCATAAATTTGTCTACTTTACCAACTAGATCATCCCACAAAGGGGTAAATATCTCACTAAGCAAACCTAAAACATATATAGGGAAATCGGAAAAGATAAAATTGATATATCAATTTGGGATCAAGAAGCAAAACTAGTACAACACAGTGATATTTCATATTTCTAATCAAGATCACGAAATTTGTACAAACGCTCATGAGCCAGAAAAATCCCAAAGCAGTCATACTATTAAGTTACAATAATTGTGTCCAATTTTTCAACCTCTAGAATTGGTATTGAAAAATGGGATAGAAAATCTCACTTCTTCCCACCACCAGAGACATTGAATTTGAAGAAAATAATGTCTCCATCCTGGACAACGTATGTCTTGCCTTCCTGCCGATACTTCCCAGCAGCCTGTGCAAGAGATAAGTTCATAAGACGTCTGATTATTCAGGACAGAAAAATGACACCATACGGAGTGACCAACGACCAAAGAGTTAGATACTACCTTCACAGCTGATTCAGTTCCCAGTTCCTTTAGATCTTCAAATTTCATAACCTGAAATGCAAGACAGGATTCAGCGTAAGAAAAAAAAAAAGCTCCCAGATAAGAACATAAATTATTTTCACGAACATAACAAAAACTCAGGAGGGGAAGAATACAAGATTGCATAAAAGAGATCATAAGGGGGCTTACGCATCCACAACAACCAAAACAGAGTGCGAGGACTAAGAACAGCATGTAGTAGCATAATTTTAGTATCTAATACCAAGCTGATGATTACAAACTATCATATCAAATAAAAAAACTAATAAGAAGATGCAATAAAGAAATATGGTGTACGGTTGGAAGATGAAAAGCAGTGCACTAAGATAATCGTTTCCAGAACCCATTATAATATGAACAAAACAAGCACTAAGAACTTTTTGATAAAAGGAAAGCTAAAATGATCAAAGAAATAGAAAATGTGGTATCAATGCCTGCATAGAATTACTACTGAAATGATGAAAAATAAATAAAATAAAAACAGCTCCCAATGTTTTGGGACTCATATATTTATATGTATATGTCAAGAAATAAAGGGAAAACTACCTCAGCACATATGAAACCTCTTTCAAAATCAGTATGAATTGCTCCTGCAGCTTGAGGAGCTTTAGTCTGACGACGAATTTGCCAGCACTTTACCTGCAAGAGAGCAAGTTGGACACATTCCCAGTAATTATGTTTAGAAGTTGAAGAACGGAATACTATATCTGAAGAGCTGCCTAAGTGCATTACAGAGGCAAAAATGGCAAGATAGATAAAACTTTAACTTCTACTGGAGGAACCATAGATAGAATAGTTAAAGAATTTTTTACGTCACTTGTAAGTCTGAGACTAGCATATGCTTTTACCTTCACTATTCACTTAAAGTCATGACATATTATTGAAAAACTAATATAACAGGGTGTGCAAGAACAGTGTAACTCTCTAGCTGCTCATAAATCATTAAGAAAAATGTAATGTTATGGGAAATAAAGTAAATTGACAATAAAAAATTTATAAAGTACCTCATCTGGTCCTGCAGTGAAAAAGTATATAAGATTAATGGCCGAGAATCCAGTCTTTATGATCTTTGGAAGAGCACTGTAACATAAGAAATTCATTTCACCCATATCAAGCTTCACCATATGGCCCAATTAAACTAGCAAAACAACAATTTAATATCCATGTTGGAAGTTAATTATGGATTATTCAAACTTAAATATGACTTCCTAAATATAGATTTTTTTAGTACTCTAATATTCTAACAGTTGAATGCTAAATTGTTACTACTACCACAATGGGTGCCAGCAACTGTCAGCACATATTACCTCCCTTAACATATGTGGATTGGCATAAGTTCACTGAATGTTATTTGCATTCAAAAGAAACATCCAGATAAGGAAGGGAATCTTAAATTATGGGATACTTATTATCTGATAGACTGATAACTTATGATGAAGGGAATGCTCCTTTATAAGGAATTTCTTTATTGCATAATAAAATATGGTGAGTTATGAGGGATCTAAATATCAGTGACACCATATGTTCCAACATATTTTCAGAATATATTTGTGATAAAAAATCAATCATGCACCTACCTTTGAACCTTGTTCTCCTCACAATATTTAGCAGCTTCATCTGGGGTGATATCAGCAAGATTCCTCTCGAGGGCACAACTGAAAGGGATCATAATCTCACCACCATGCTCTTGCACCCTACATGATATCAAATGAAACCATCAAAGGCATGATGAGAAAAAAGCAAAGTGCGATAGGAGAAGAGCAAAGGAGAGCAGGAAAAAAATGTTTGCATTTATTTAGATGAGTTTATGCAGAGTTTCAAGGACAACAAACGAGTGGGGAATTGTTGAAGGGTGAAACATACCAAGCATGGATCTTTGGGAGAAACTTGTTCTTTTTTCTTTGATAGTCTTTCTCACTCATGTTTACCTGTTGAAGGAAGTAACAATTTGCAAGCATGAAAAATGTTGGAAGCTTACACATTAACTGAAAAAGGAACATTAGAAACAGTCCATGGATTTTAAATTCAAGTTAATCTTATTTTTATATTTCAGTTAGTACAATTTGGATTTCATTAACTTAAATTGCTTTTGTTTCTAATGAAGACAAATTCAAAATAATCAAATCAAAGAAGCATCTTTCTCCAGTCTTCATTCACTAAAATTCTATAAGAATTTCACTGAGAGGCCAGAAGGTTAGCAACAAAAACTAAGTGACTGATAAAACAGTCCCGGGTTACCAACTAATATGACACTCAAACAACTGAAATTATGTATCTTACATGAGAGATTATTCTAACTAAAACTCAGAAAAACAAAATCAAGAAATTTCACATATTTCACCTTCTGCTATATATATTATATTATTTACTCACCAAGTAAACAACAGGCTTTGCAGTGAGCAACTGAAAAGTATTCAGGATCTCAACATCAGCAGCTTTCCAATCCACCAGGCGGACATCTTTCCCTTCATCCAAACAAGCCTTGACCTTATGAACCCATAAATTCAAGATTCAGTACTACACCCTTACTGATGGTGATAATAATTATTGTATGTCTATTGCTGAGATTTAGTATACTCCTTCACTCATATGGATCGAGCATTTTTAATAATCCCAGATGAAGCAAACAAGATCAAATAGTTGGCAAATAAAGATGGAAAAAAAAAACCTATTCCTCATGCGCAGTTAACCAAATTATTCGACTTGCTATCATTTTTCCAGTGAAATAAAAAACTACTCTTCATGCACAAATACAATTAACCAAAATATTTGACTCAATAACATCTTACCAGTTAAATGAAGTTTTGAGCTTACGCTAAGTCAGATTTAACATCTTATAATATCTATAAGACAAAGCAGCTGCCAGCTAACAACTATCTAGTATAAACAAGCCAAATGAGGATATCTCACAAAAATATAGTCCGATAATCCTTTATAGATTGTCCAAAATATATAGTCCTGTTTCTATATTGAAAAAAAAAAGTTTCTGATGAAAGACACACTTTTCACTTGTCATTCAATTATTATCTAAACCCAATAATTGTCAAATGAGATTATTGTAGGATGTTTGTTTATACAGAGTGAAAAACAAAAGTGAAATGTATATTCGAGATGGAGGCAGTACAAATTACAGCATCTAAAAGAATTAAATAGAGCATGCAGTGATCTAACAATATTCAAATATATAATAGCTACTCTGGAAAATCATTAAAGATAGAAAGACAGGTAACAAGAATCTTAAATATAAGAAATAAATAATATACAAACCCGTAGGCACAACTCATGCTCAATTTTCAGTTGCTTGTCGTTGCTCCTCTTCATGCTCTTCTCAAGATCATCAATTCGCCTCTCCATGAACTCAATATCCTAGCAACACACAAAACTTTAATATTCAAAACCTGTAAAACCTGTTAAGCAGTGAATTGGCAATTTCTCACAGAATCTAAACCATCCCACACACTCAAACTTCCAACATATTTCACGTACTGCCCTATTGGGAAGGGAGTGGATAACTGGCTACGTCTTTAGAGCCAAAATAAACAAATCTTGATAGTTATAGAGGAACCAAACTTACCTTCAAGCGTAGTTCTGCAGATATTGTCTCTAGATCCCTTACAGGATCCACCAAGTCATCAACATGGATAATATCAGGATCCTCGAATGCACCTACAAGGGAAAACTCCATTAAGACAGTACGTTAAATGACACCAAATAAAAAGCTGTTGCAAGAGGAAAAGAATGTCCTTTTCATGATACAAGTAAGAATGCTCTAAACGACATGGCTACACCAATTCACATCACAACTACAGAAACATAAAACTAACTAAATATTGATTGAGAGCTTAAACTCTCAAATTATATTATACAGATCCAAGCTCCTCAGTATCAAAAAATTAAAAATAATTAAACATTAAAAATATAAAATATTAAAAATTACTCTTATGCAAAGGGCAAATCTAAAAGAAAAGATCTAATGGCATGTAAAATTTACAGGTAGAAACAACAAAACTTTTTCTCATACAGTGGAAAACTAATACTATCACAGCCTAAAGTAAGGTAATCGATCTGCTTCACATTTAAAAGATATTCGACAAAGAAAAGATCCAAAGATATTAGCTTACGTAATACATGAAAAATTCCATCAACAGCACGAATATGGGATAAGAAGTTGTTCCCAAGTCCTTGTCCTTCATGAGCACCACGGACAAGTCCTGCGATATCATGAATTTCTAGGAAAGCTGATACCTACATCACATAGATTAAAACTAACATCAATACTCATGGAGACCGCTTTAATACCGCAAAATCCAAGATAAAGAATAAAAGAAAACCATAATGTACAACGAACCTCACTCTTTGGCTTAAAGAGTTGACATAGCCAGTCAAATCTCTCATCAGGAATATTCACTCGAGCCTCATTAGGCTCAATGGTACAGAATGGAAAGTTTTCAGCTGGAATAGATAGCTTGGTCAGGGTATTGAATAGGGTCGATTTCCCTACATTTGGCAACCCAACCTGAAAATACATTGCGTCCATAAATCATAAATGAAACTAAACTCTCCATTTTTTCACATAAGCGATTAAATTAACTCCTTCATACGCCACAAAATGTTGCTAAACTAGATATCCATCAAACTGAACAGCTTAGACTGTAACAGAATTACTCAGCAAACTATTTCCTCATCAGCACCGCACCCAAAATCTATGGCGTTTAAGAATTATTCGGCACCGATCCAACAATCAATTCAATTTATGCTTTTTCCTAGTAACTCAAAACTAAACATACCAAACAAACAACTCAACACAAAATCCTTCCGAAAAAACGCTCGCTTAAACAAACAATTCAATAAAAGTAAACTGCATGAAGATTCCCTGCTTATGCATTATCAGTCTCAATCTTGATAAGATGAACAGCTTCATCTTTGAACAAAATTCCAATAGCTCAAACCAATTTATACGGGGAAAAACTTACAATTCCAATCTTGAGGTGCGAAGAAAATCGTCCAAGAATAGGCCTCTCAGCAGGGGCTTCCTTCGATTTAGCTGCTTTGGGAGGCATTTCCAGCAATAGCCTAAATCTTAATTCCTCTTCTAGAAATTGCTGGATTGAAATGAGATAAATCACAGTGGAAATGCAGTAGAGATTTCAGTGGAGAATGGTTCTAGGGTTTTTCACGCCACTAATATGAAAAGTGAAATTAAGAATTTGTTCTTACAAATGTAACCCAAATCAGATTTGTAAAGGCCCATACGAATGGCCCATTTATTTTGGAAAAATCAAACCAATTTTTTGTTCTAAAATGTAAAATCATATTCCGTTCTCCCCTAAAAACGAAAATCGACATCGTATTCCATTTTCTAAACCAATAATAGAATTGTCGTCTTTCTCAAGAAAATAAATAAATAAATTAAGGTAGATCTATGGCTAGGTGTATAAAAAATTCCCTTAAATTTTGCTTATTATTTCTAGTGAAAATTGTGATTTTTTTTAAAAAAAAAAAACACGGGAATGGTTTGGACCATGAGGTAGAATATTGAAAGAAAAAATATAATAAAAATATTTCTCGTCAAAATAATAATAATAATGATAAATATTATGACGATTTATGGTGGTTTGCACATGCACCTCATAAAATTTTAAGATACAAAAAGTCCAAAATACAAAAATTAATGGTGCAATTACATCACTAAATTTAGAAATTTCATTTTTCCCAATTACGGAAAAAGTACAAAGCCGATACAAAAAGTCCAAAATTCAAGTCAAGCTTGAACTTAACACTACTCGACTCGACTCTATATTGATTGCACCCTTGACACCTATAAATAATACTCCATCTATTTTCAAATAAGTGTCCCATTTTAAAATTTAATTTGACTCCAAATAAGCATACTTTAAAATTTTTCAGAAAAATGATATCAAAATTTTTCATTTTGCTCAGAATCTGTAATTCAACTTTCATACAACAATTATGAGTAAAAAAAATAAATTTGTCCACTTTATTTGTATGGGAATTTTGAGGACATGAAACACTCATACAGAAGAAGTAGGTGCGAACAATCAATACACTTTCCAATTTTGTAGATGCTATACACGGTAACATTCACCGAGAACAATATCTACATTCTATGTACACATAAACGCACGATTTTGTATATAACAAATACAATTGTGCAAATGGTAGAATAAAATTACATATGGCTTAGCATAGAATAAACCAATTAGCACCCATCTCTTTTGCACCACCACAGCAGAAAAAGGAAAAAGTAACAGCTAAAATTGCTGAATATCTTCTCAGATAATCTGGAAACTCAAAACATATTCTATGAAGAAAATCTGACCTACAGACCAAAAGCATTTCTATGCAAACAAATCTTAGAGTTTCAAGCACGACGAGTAGCAAAGCGCCCAAGCACATGCAGATAGCCATCAATTTCAGTTGAAACTATGAAATGAATGAATTAGATTACCCAATTCATCGGTAAATATGTTGTCACTCATTGCAATTGCCAATCAGTACCAGATTCTTGGAAAGGGAAATGAATGAAGATATAAGTGAGCCTGCTTCAATAAATAGAACTAAACGAACAAAAGATTTACATGGGATCATTTACATGGAGATAAGTTGATGAGAAATGACTATAAGACTAGAGGCAAACCCAAAAATCTCCCTCAGGTTCTTGATGTTGCTTGGTCGACCTCGTGCACTGCAAAAAAAAAAAGCTCCTGCCTTATCTACGGGGTCTATGAGGCAAACTTCTGGTTTAACTACCCGGTTGCTGTACATTGTAGAAGCTCGGATTGTCCAGATACCCGTCTCTGCAGACGTGATATGTCAGCAGAGCTGATCATGGAAGTGATCTGCATTCCTTCTGAAAAAACTAATCACTAATGAAATCAGCATCCAACAACATAAAATTACAAGTCTTGAAGAAAGTAGCCCGCCCTTTTAGACAAGTAATTATGCTACTCTTTTCTCCTTAATCTTTTCAATTGCATCTCCTTCAAATTGTTCGATTGAAAGTGGGATCAAAGAAATAGAAGGATGTATTAAAATTCGATTATGTAAAGTCCTTATACATTATTAACAGTTATGCTATTTTCATCCAATTGAATCAAAACTTGCTCCGCATTTGTACATGTAGAGCTCGAGTCTCTAAGTTGGGCACATTATGAAAAAAAAACCACTGACAGTTGCAGAGCAGATATTTATCTAAGTATTGAAGCCAAAAAATCTTCGTGTATTAACTGTTGGCAATGTGGCATGAAGTAAAACACTGAAGAAAAACTAAGAAAGTTCAAATCTGATAAAAAATAAATTAAATAATTTCTTGATTCGAGTATTATTTTTTTGTTTATGAAGAAACTGCCTGTAGGTGAAACCGTGAAAGGGCCTTCTTACCTCGCAATGGAGTATATCACGACAGTATAGTAGTAGATTCTCCACTTAATTCTCTCCTGACCAGCTCAAGGATCTCAATGATCTGCGAATTAAGCCGTAATAAATTAAAATACTTTCGGTAGATGTACAATTAGGAAGCACTAGTAAAGACATCTCAACAAAGGTGGCACTTATTTATAAGATAAAAGCCAACTAGGTGTGAAAAAATTGTGTTTTCCAAAGCATTCTTTCTTAACCAGTACATCTGGAGACGAATTACTAATCAATGTCTTCCAATGATCTATTCAAGAATTTACACAAGATGCACATGAACAAACGAGAAACAGTTATATGGCAAAAAGAAAAAGATCTTGACATCCCTGGCAGAATTCAACTTACCCCAGGATAATGCTTTAAAACAGGAGAATAATGATCGAGCGCGATATAGATTTTTTCAAGTAATCTCAACAATGCATCAACCTCATCACCCAAGAGATCAACCTGAAACAGGGAAGTGTATAAAATCAACAAAAGTTGCCGATATAGTAATAGACCCACCAAGTATTATAGCATTACATTATATTATTGTGAGCGTAAACAATAGCATTTTATTTGTATTGCTGCCAGACGTGTGAAAACCACCTGCCACTATCTCAGTTAATTTCAACAACTCCCCATCTCCCATAACAAGGTTGTTCCAAAATCAATGTTCAAAACAAGCGCATGACTTGACAACTTTCATTAACGGTACAACCGGCTAGACATCTTTATAAAGCAAATAACAAGCATACTCGCAATATGAGGTTTTGGCATGCCAAAGTAAAAACCATCATGTCACTACCTCAGACTCGGCCATTTTGAGATCAGTATTTCTTCGGTCGAGTTTCTGTTTGTAAATTTGCTCTGATCTTCTAAGTACATTAGCCATCCCAGTAAGAGCTTTCAAGTGAGAACTGGTATCTTCCAACCTGGCATTTAGATTTGTAGGCGGAGAAGTAAATTAACAATCAAGATTACAAATCGTTTTGTATTACAAGAAAACAATGCAGATAATAAGTTTGCATTCACAGAGAAATTCTTATTTAAAATACTGAATAAAATCGAAAAACATACAGGGATGCCCAAGAAACTATCCTTTGAAATCAACTAATATACAAGCAATATACCATGAAGCCATCTTTCTTGACTCAGATCACAAGGAAAATCATAACGAGAAAAATATTAACAATAAGATAAAACTTCCAGCACACAAGTGGACCAAAACTTATAAATAGGCTCAGAAAGATCAGGCTGAGAGAAGCGTGTTTTTCCTATTATAACACTCTAATTACAAACACAAGTTTGTATGATGTACCTTGAACTACTGCTTTTTATTGCCACTGATACACTCCATTCAAAATCAGCAAAGAGTTTAGCGAATCTGCCGGCTGCCAATTCCATTTCCTTCTTCATTGTCTGCTCCCTAGCTTCACTTAATGATAACTTATCGTGCATTTCTTGGACAAGAGTAAATGTATTGCTTCTCTCTCTGTTGGCTTCGGTTAACACAGCTTCTGTTTCAGTAAGCTCTTGATTGAGCTTATTTATTTCCATTTTATGTACTTCTATCTGCTCTAGTGCTTCTAGATGTTGAGACCTTAACAATTCCAAGTCTTTATTGCTCTTAGTAACCAATGCCTGTAGCCGACTTGCATGTTCTTTTGAAGTAATAAGCTCTTGAGAAGCTAGCTCAAACTGCTCCCTCTCTTTTGACAACGAAACTGACAAATCCATTGCTAATTTCTCTTCACTTTCCATTGCTATCCTCAACTCCAGTATCTCCTGCTTTAATTTCTCCTGCTCCTCAATCTCCAGGCTTAATTCATTTTCCTTTTCAAGAGATTTTCTCTCCAAAATAGTTTTAACTTCCTCATCAATAAGAACTTTTTGGTGCAAGTTGTCCAGTTGCCGCCCTGCATCCCTGATAATCTCCGTGAATACCAATGCATTCAGCCCTTGCATTATCAATGATTCAATATCTGAATCTTCAATCCCATATTTGCTTGCAGTTTCAGCAGGAATAGCAGCTTCAGAACTGCACCAGGTCTGTGCAATCTGCTCCCTCATAGCAGAATTATATATTTCTTCATTGAGTGAAGCTTCTATACATGATTCTTCCATTGCAGACCGGAGGCTTTCCACAAGCTTTAGAAGGTTTTGCTCAGCCAAAGAACGCTGCAAGATTTCTGATGCAGAACTTGAAACCTGCTCTTTTAGACACTTCACCTCATTTTCCTTGTCATTCAGACAGTCTCTCAAACGACGATTTTCAGAGAGAAGATTATCTAGTCTGTGCATCATATTTTCCATACTTTCAAGATTGGTGGTTAATGCAGGAAATCTTTCATTTTCCGAGAGGAAGTCCTCCAATTTTGAAATAACTTCAGAGAACTTTTTCCTTAGAGCAACAAATTCTTCATCTTTCATGTGTGTAAAGAAACACCCCTTTAGTTTGAGGTATTCCCTTTTTAGACGAAAATACTCATCGGTCTTCAGGTGTTGATCCGACTCATGATCTCTCTTAATCTTAGTAATAATACTATTAAAATAACCTACTAATTCTTCCTTAGTCATGTGTTTCAGCTGCTGAAAATCATAGTTCTCTGCAATATGGACATTTGATGCATCCACTGTCCCATTTTCTCCACAAAGTGAGGCTGGTGGAGTCACATGATTGCCAAAGGCCTTGTGGTGCAAATTGTCAAGATCATGAGATCCATGAGAAACTAATTCTGCTTCAGGCATGGACAGTGAGTTCTGGATTGCATCCAACTTGGTGCCTAAAGAAGATAAATCATTGAACTTTTCCAGCCAATTCATGTTTTGTATTCCACAAAGTTGAAAATTCTGTTCCAACATGTTCTCTTCAAACTCCTCTCGAGGACTCCTACATATTGTTTGTGTCGCTACATTCTCAACTTTTGCTAACTTAATGTCCTGCAGAGACTCACAAAATGAGATATCGGGGCAGAACAATATATCATCCACCTTTTGGTATACAGTATCTACCGTTGTCTTTAGGCAATGCAGCATCTTATTGACATTAACCAAGCTTCCGGAATGCTTCTCCTGCAATATTCCACCCAACCCAACCAACTCAGAACCGGAACTAATCTTCTTGATCGAATTAGATTCTGTAGCACACTCTATCTCCTTGTAAACCTTCTTAAACTGCTCTCTTGCCAAATTCCTTAAAGCATTCAATTCCCCCCTCATCTTTTCACGTTTCTTGCAGACACTGGGTAAACAAGAAGATTTCCCAATATCATATTCTTTCTGGGCCATATTCTCCTTCAAACTGGCCACTTCCAATTCCTTAGCTGCAATTCTTTCCGCGCAATCTTGCTCCACAGCAGTTACCATTCCCTTGATAACAGAATCACTTACCATCTGTGAAATCATTAACCGATCACTAACATCTTCCCAACATTCCTCCATCCCATCCAAACCCTCCAACACCACCTCAGCTATATCCCCGTTCACGTTTTCGGAAATGCCAGCTCCTCCCAACCCATTTTCTCTATATACTTGCTCCAACCCATTTCCATTACATACTTGTTTGAACACATTTCGACATGGAACACCACTATCATACCCATTTGAAGTCCCACCATTCGTCATAACCTCTCCACCCTCCATAACACAAATATGCACCTGAATATTACCCAAAAAAGGAAAAAAGAAAAATTCAAAATCGAAACATATTCAGCATTTCAGCTCAAACAAAAAGCTACAAATCCTATCATAAATCCACCAAAATTAAATTCCTCCACAATACGCATAAAACTAGTTCACCATACCAAAGCCAGAACCGAAAATAAAAATAAAAAATAAATAGACGGAAAAGTATGCAGACTTACAAGTAAAAAAAGTGGACGAACACGTTTCTCTCTCTAACCCGAAGTATTCGAGAATACCAATACCAACTTTACAACTTCAAAAATTCATTTATTTTCATTTTCTCCCCGAAATTCGAAATTGCGGTTGCTAGGGTTTTGGTAAGTAGAAGAAGAAGAAGAGTTGAATTTGGGGGAAAATATGAGCACCAAAAGGTTGGAAAGAGCGGGAGTGAAATACCAGTAAAAATTGAGGCCCAATTAATACGTAATTTACGGCAGTTGCCATCATTTAATTTTGTATGTGACTTTTCGTGTCCGGGGTAAAATCGGTAGGTGAAAAATATAGAATATTAGAACAAAATAGTGGCGTATATTAATTTTGTTGGTATTAGAAATGTGACAGTTGACTGCACTAGGCGAACGCTTTTAATTGACTGTGAAGGACTTCGAAACTATAGTATTTACTATGGAGGACATAAAAGATAATTTTTAAAAAATTTATGGTCCCTACTTAATACGCTGGCAATTTTCGACCCGACACGAACCGACACGAAATTAATGGATTTGAATCAAGTCTTATTGGGTTCGGGTCCTTATCGGGTTGACCCGGTAAGGACCTGAAAATTTCGGGTTGGGTTCGGGTCGGGTTCGGATTACCCGATAAGGTATTATATTTTTTAATATTATATTTATTTAATTCAAATCAAGCTTTTAAATTGATGATATACTTATTTTTTCTTCCAAATCATCAAAAGATATTCAATTTTTGAATATTTATTTATTTTTCTCTTATTAAATTTTATTTTAAAATATTTTTTCTCTTATTATATCTTATTTTAAAATATTTTTTCTCTTATTAAATTATTTAAATTTGGGTTCGGGTCATTATCGTGTCGGGTCAACCCGAATTTTATCGTGTCAATTTCGTGTTCGTGTCGTGTTCAAGTTTAATCATTTCGGGTTAGGTTCGGGTTCGGGTTGAGCATATCCTTAACTAGTCGGGTTCGGATTGGGCCTTAACAGATCAGGTCGACCTGAACCCGACCCGATTGATACTGTATTTTGTTTTCTTTTTCAGAAATCACTAAAAATAATGTGCTAGTTTGGTTGAATTTAATCGTCTTTTGGTTAGCGTTGTATTTTATTGGTAACATAATAAGATCCCTGTAATCTTGTTTACAAGTCAATATATACGATGATAGTATTAAATACGATCAAGTTAAAACTATGCACCGTATTTATTTGATGGTACCACTATTAAATGTTCTACTTAAGTAAAATAGAAGCTAGGTTTTTTTTTTGAAGAAAAATAGCTAGGTTGGAAAGTGTTTTAAATTAGTATCTATAGCTATTCTACTAAATTTTGTGTCATGTTCGAATCTCGTCAATGCTTCTATAGTTCAAGTCTGTCAATGTCTAATTTTTGAAGTGTAATTTATCTCTTTTGTGTGGTTTGAAAATTATTCTACAGGAGCGAAAATTTATCCAGTGCACACTAAAGACAGAGTATGCGAGTTTTCAAGATCATCAAAAAAGATTTAAAAAAAATGATTGCTTAATGCTTAGTAACGTGATTGTTAAACTTTGTTATTTTTTTATTTCATATTTTTATCTGTTTATTTAACTTCATATATATGTATCACTATATAAATTGATATAAATATGATGTGAAATAATTATATAAGAACAACATCATATGGTCCGCACATATAATGTCATGCACACATCACATCATTGATTTGGAAACTTAATCATGTCTTGGTGGTAACCTTAAAATTGTGGCATGCACAAATTTCCATCAAATGTGTTAAAAATTTGAAATAGAGTGCTAGAAATAATAAATATACAAGAAAGAGATAATCAACCACCAACATTTTTTTAGTTTTTTAGAACCTGCGATCATCTATATGAGATAATCTATTCAAACTTTCACGCTGGTTTGGCGTTAATTAGGGATTCATTAATTTAATTGAGTATAATGATTTACCAAATAATTTCCAACTTTAGTAGAGTTTTGCTTTCCAGCCTGTATTAATAAATATTCTTTCGTGGTTTACTTAACTATATGATTATATGTATGTGTATGTACTGAACTACTGATTACTGATTAGGAGTAGTTTTGGAAGGAAAAAATTTGGTCCATAAATTTTGACTAAATGATTGATCAATATTGATTATCACGCTAGATAATGTATATTGTCATGAGAATGCATCCATTCATGTAGATCATACAAAGATCGACGGTCCAAATTTGTTCTTATTTTTCACAGTAAGAATATTTTTTTATTTGATATAATCCTTGTACTCGTCCATATATATTATCTTTTTTGCAATTACATTATCCTCAATTCTTTTCAACAAAATTTATTTGAGGGGAACAAGCACTTGGGTTTGTCACCAAATCACTTTTTTTTTTTTTCTCTTTCTCGCTTTTCCAGACTTGGACCAAATCTGGAGTTGTACATAAATTATGTTACTAAATTTTGCTGGACAAAATCTGTCCATGAGAAATGAGTTGTGCTCTCACTTGATCCCTCCTCAATTTCCCAGTTGTCGTCAAAGGAAAATTGTTCTTCCACAACACAAATCTTCTTGGAATCTTAAACCTGCGTAGATACAAGATTGTACATAAGTATGCATACGAAAATCAGACGAGCATAACATATTTCAATTTCGTATTCTATTTCATATTACGAGTACTCGAAAATATGTATGAAAGTGAGACATACCCTGTTAAACTCTTTTCCTTACAAAACTGTCTGAGAATCTCGCCAGACAAACACTGACTTGGGTCGTGATCATCGCCGGAATCAGCCCATCGCCAACCGTCTTTAACCCTAATGCACCCGATCACCATCTCCGTGAGCCTCGAATCAGGAACCCCAATGACCACGACGCCAGAGATCCCGGGATGTTGGAATAGGACAGCCTCTACCTACAACAAACAAACAAGACTATGGTGAACTCAAGTCCATGTGAAATTCAAGATTCAACTTTATCACATGTTAAATAGAGTTATTCTAATCTTGAATCATCTAGACTATACCCATTTTATCAATTGAATTCTTGAACTAGAGATCTCGTTCCAAAATATTTGAAAAGATCGATACAATCCCTACCTCCTCCGGGTAAATATTCTCTCCTCCGCTCTTGATTTTATCCTTTGCACGCCCAACGAGCCAGAGACTACCTTGATTGTCTATATGACCGATGTCCCCGGTATCCAACCAACCTTCATTGGCAGAATTTGAACTCATTGACGGACTTTGGCCCCAATAATGGAGCATTGTATGAGGACCCCTCATCAATATTCTCCCACCATCACAATGTTCTTCTTCAACACATAGTTTTAGTTCAACATGAGGGGCAGGTTTCCCGACACAAACACCTCCTCGACTACTTAAGTTCGATCTTTCGACATCGGACGATGGCAAACGGAGGTGGCTCTCGTTTGTCCGATTATAAAGAGTCATGAATGTTAGAGAAGAGCATGCCTCTGTCATTCCTACAATGAATCCAAAGCAAAAAATGCTAAGCAAGACTTTACCTAATTACAGCTATAGCCTATAGTGATTTTGAAATCTAACAAAATTATACTAGTAGATTTTTTTTTTTAATTTCAAAATATAGATTTTTGTACCAAATTTAGCTAAAATAATATCAAAATATAAATTTTTGTTACAAATTTATTTTCACATACTAATTTTATTAAATTATAGAGAATAAACTATAGCACCTCTAAATGTGTGAGTAATACGAGAATAGATGAGGAATTCGTGCAAACGCACCGTAAGCAGACATAATTGTGGCTCTTGGGAAAATCTTAGTTGCCCGTGCAATGAGCTCAACCGATAAACCGCCACCTCCATTCAGAATCTTCGACATTGACTCAATACTTTCAAATGTTTGATTTGTCCTACAAAAAAAATTCAACATTTCAACACAACCTCGTTATCTAGAAAAAGGCAATTGCACAAAATTTACCCGAATTTAATACAGAACACAACAAACATACAAATGAAAAGAGATTAGATCAGCCATCATTGTTGGAACGGTGATCAAAGAGGTCACATTATGCTCCCTTATGGCTTCAAAAGCTAATTTAGCCTCAAATTTTGGCGTTATGACGTGGCATCCTCCGGCCATCAACACGGCCAGGGCTGACGAGATCCCGCCTATGTGGCACAAAGGCGCCGTGTGGAGATACACCTAATAAAGTTCGACATATTATGACTCATCAGTAGACACATTAACGTGCAAATAATGTTTTGTTTCAGAGAAGAAAATACATACATCATTCTCATCATAATGGACAATAGCAATTTTTGCAAGGGATTGAACAACTAAAGAAGAATGGCTTAATGTGGCTCCTTTTGGCCTCCCTGTAGTGCCTGTGGGGACACAGATTATCGGGTTTAGCATCTACAAGACTTTTCCGACTAGAAAACCTCGTTTCCTGCATATGTTATGGACTCCCGAAAAGAAGAACAAGGGTTCGGGAAAGGTATACGTACCTGAGGTAAAGCATATGATTGCAGCTCTTTCAGGTGCCCAAAGATAGTCGAGCTCGACAGCTGCTCGAGTAGGCTCCACTAGCAACTCATGGGCAAAAACTGCGAGTTTAAGACAAGAACTATTACATTTACATGATCAAAATACTATGCTCTAAATTCACCTAAGTTTCAACATAAACAGTGTACTCTTCTCACTTTTTTTGCCGTTAAAAGGCATATCCATTTGGACATGCCACCGTAGAGATGGAACAGAGTCAATCTTGAACTTGGAATGCCAGTAACCCGAGCTCAAATCCGTCGCTAACATTACCGGCTGCGCCACCTCCATGGCCGATTTCGCCTCCTCCAAGCTCTGTAGACTGATGAAAGTTAGCACTAGATAAACTCTATGTGACAAGTCCGACCTAGTTAGAAGGTGCGGGAGGGTTTGAACCTGTGACCTTTCAGTCATCGACTCATCCCTATCGCGACCAAGTCAAGAACTTTAAACAAGGGGACCCGATTTTTTTTTTTTCTTAATTGCAATTACAATCATCTAATTAAAATCTCATATATGTGAGGCAAAAAATTGCAGAATAAATATAAGACATCAAAACAAACCATTTATGAAACATAAAATTTAAAATTAAGTATATGTGAAGATTTTTTGAAATAATGTTTGGAATATAAAACTTATTCAATATAGAGACAAATTAAAAAACTAAAATACATAAATATTTTGTGAAACTTTTAAATCATTTTACCTAGTAATCCTACTATTGAGTATTTTTAAAAAGAAAAAACCACTAATATATTATATATAAAAGAACGCAAAAATTAAGTGGGCCCTCCGTCCGCGAGCAACGAATTTAACTTAAAAAGTTTTTCGAACTTGTGATATTTTAATCTAAGTACGTTAGTATGAGGGGCATGTAGAATATGAATTTTAACAAGATACAACTGCCTAATTTTCCTATTTTTTAAATTATATATGAAAATTTGTTTCATTAATTTATGATATGACCGGACACTAACCCATCGATAGTTAAGCGGAGCAGCGATTCCTCCGACGTATGCAATAGCAAGCAACCATTCCAAGTACAAATCACTGCATTAATATTCAACCGAGTCGAAAATCAAACCAAATTACTTGATATTCGATTCGTAAACAAATTCTAGAAAACAAGTTAAAAACATAACAAGCGATGTTGACATGTTTTTGTGTTTGATATAATCTAAAGCCGAGCTCGAGCTAAATTTGATTAAAATAAATACAAATTAAATTAAATTAGCATTGTGTACATCATTAATGTTCAACTTGATTGGTCAAATAGGTTTCGAAAAGTACCGTGAAATTTATAAGTAGTATATTTGACTCAACCCGACTCGTTTAATTCAGATATAATTAATAAAGAGCAACATTTAACCTGTTGAGAGCAGAAATGGAGACGACGTCACCGGGCTTGATACCGAGCTGGAGAAGCCCGCGGGCCAGGTCCAGAACTTCTTCGACGAACTGCATTCCGGTTTTCCGGCGGCCGCCATCTATCGTGACGGCGGAGTCGCGGCGGATGGTGGCGAGGCGGCTCAAGCACTGGCAGATGTGGGCCTCCGAGTATGTAGCCATGATGTATTTGTATGTAGCAGTTTAGAGAGAGAGAGAGATTGAAAGAGATATGGAGGGAGAGGCAGAGAACTAATGCTATATTGCTATTTATCCTTTTTCTTTTTATCATGTTTCCATTGACTTTAAAATTATATAAATGCGACAAGGCTGTTCACATTTTTAAGAGTAAATTATATTTCGTAACCTAAACTATTAACGTTTTAATATAAATATCAAACTATTAATAATACAATTAAATACACGAAATGTCACAAAACTAATAAATATGTTCTGGGGATTAATTTCTTACATCGGAATGTTGGGGTGGCTCGCTGAATGCCAGTATGGATTATGAATAAATTATATTAAGAATGAGGTGGAAATGAAACAGGTTGTTTCGATCCACAAAACATCAAATAGTAATTACTTTTGAATCTGATTACTTCTTACAAAGTACCATTTAAAATATCTTTCAATTCTTATAAAAAATCGTACGTTAATAGTGAAATTAACATTTTAAAAACTTAAATAGGAAATATATGCATGTAAAAAAAGACTAATTAAATGGACGGCCTGGTCACATTTAAAAGTCAGACGGAATATGATGATGAAATTAATTAATTGATGCTTATTAGTTACTATTACTATAGGATAATGACAAAAGGAATAAATGTAACTAATTTATAAATAAGTTATACTCTCTCCATCCCATTGAACATGTCGTGTTACTATTCGGTATAGGTATTAAGGCAAAGGATAAAAAGATAGAAAGTAGGTATATCTCACTATTTTTTAAGAGTTAATTATTTTCTTATTTTGACAAGACAAGTACAATGGGACAAAAAAAAAAAGACAAATTCAATGTAAGAGAGAGAGTAGTATTCTTCTACATAATTTCAACGGTATGTACACATGCATTGAAATTAATTTACAAACTACATGTGATGTACCAGAATAAAGAGAATGCACATACCTACTATATTTATCAACCTTTATTGGACCAAAGCTTAATTACTATGAAAATTTTCTTTCGAATTTCGGCTGATTTCAATGTGACTATATGAGTTACATGTGAATGCACAAAATTGATAGTTTTATGTTATGGGGTTGGATCAAATGAAAACCATTCCTTAAGTGTTAACTAGGAACCAATATAATCCCTTGATTGTGTAGAATTCAATGGCTTAGATTTAATTTAACTTTGAAAATTAAAATTAAAAAATTACACTCTAATTAACATTTCTAACGGAATAGGGGCAAATTAGTGATTGGATTTGGATACCATCTCACTACAAAATTTCTGAAAATATAATTTCAAAACCAATAAATTTGCATATAATTAAAATACATCTCATTTCCAAACCAAATCAAGCTAGTTGATAAAGTTTCACATAAAGTAAATTTTTATGAATGATGAATAAGCTTTTTTAATTTTATAATATACTATTCCATATAATTTGTCTGCTTTTAATGTTTAGTATATTTGCTTGTCATAGTATTAAGCTCTGCTTAATTGCTGCTGATATTATTAAAAAAATAATGGGTAAAATATATAGCTTGACATATGTATTGCAATAAAAATAACAATATTTATTTACAAATTTCTAATTGCTTATTTAAAATAAGACAATGACACTTTTGGAATTACTTATTTGAAAACTTAAACATATGCTCTTTACATTTCGAATTGCTTATTTATACCTTCTAAATTACTTATTTATAATAAATTGATGCTTATTGTGTAAACATACTTACACCTTTCGAATTGCTTATTTACAATAAAAGTACATATGCTAATTTTGTATATATATTTCATCTTTCGAATTGCTTATTTACACCTTTTGATTTGCTTATATATTGTAAATTGATGCTTATCAAAATTTAGTCTATTTGCTTAATATAATAATTATTTTTCTTTGTTATTACAAGTGATATTTTGTAAGCTTGTAAAATTAAATTTATTAGCTATTAAGTGATATTCTGTGTGCTTATTAAATTCAATTATTTTATTAGAATAGTAAATAGACATATTTCTAATTGATAATAAAAAAAATAAAAAACTAGAAAAAATCGACAGAATAAATAGAAATAAGCATCTCACCAATTACTAATAAGCAAATAAGAAAATAGAAAAAGCCACAAAATAAACATAAATACACATCTCCTCAATTGCTAATAAGCAAACAAAAAATAACAAAACAAATATAAATAAGCATCTCTCCAATTGGTAATAAGCAAATAAAATATTAGAAAAAAACACAAAAAATAATAAATAAACGTATTGTCAATTGATAATAAGCAAATTAAAAACTATAGAAAACGTCAAAATAAACATAAATAAGCATTTTTCCAATTGATAATAAGCAAATAGAAAACTATATATAAAGAATTCAAATAAATCATATTGTGAAAGCAAAGACTGTAAAATAAAGAATATTAAAAAAATAAATGAAATATAGGATAAGAAAAAAAATCAATACTGTTGGGAAAATAATAAACATGTTTTGAAGTGATACCAAAACCCAGCTGATCCCAACCGAGTAGATGAATGTACAAACCGCGTGTTGTTTCCAGCTCACTTGTTTAGAGCTATTAGGTTTTCTAAGTTCAGGTTCAACACAGCAGAAGACGCAGCTGAGCGGAGCAAAGCAAGACACAACTAAGCAAACACAGCTGAGGAATTCAGCAGAGCAGACCAAGCAGAGTCAAAGACCCAGCAGTATCAAGACCCAGCTCAGTGACGGAAATCCAGCTCAGTATCGAAGACCCAGCTCAGTGTAAAAGACCCCGCTTAGTATCGATGACATATCTCAGGTCTAAGACACAACTCAGGTTAATGACACAGCTCAGATTGAAGACACATCTCAGGTTGATGATACAGCTCAAGTCTAAGACACAGCTCAGAGTCGAAGACGCTGAAGACGCAGCAGAGTCGCTTAGCAGTTCGAAGACGAAGACTCACTCCAAGACAAGATCCCGGTATCAGAAGATCTCATCTGACGAGGTCCAATCAGATGAGGAATAGCTTCTGCAAATGCATACCTACTTCGTAGGCGAAAGGCTAAAAGTCAAAGAGAGTAGGTGAGATTCAAACGGCTCTCTTCCAACGGCTAGTTTGAATCTCCACCTATATATATCTCCTCCACCAGAGACTGGAAAGACGACTGAAGAAATAAAAGAGCCAACAGATAAATGAATAACGATCTTCAAAGTCAAATCTCTCAATAACACCCAGCGAGTCAACTGTGTTCTTAGTTGTTCACATATTCAGTCATAGGCAGAAAAGATTAGATTAGAACTATCTTAAGCCTAGTTTGAACGAGTTCATCATACTCCTTGTTCTTCATTGTAAGAACTCATTCATAGTTGGAAAACCCAAACTCAAACCCTTCTACCCAGAAAAGGTTAGGTTAAGGTACGCCTGCTCGAAGCTTGTAATTCGAGTGGCTAGGTTCTTCAGTACCCGGAAACTGAAGGTAGGCTTCAGCTGTGCCCGGAAACAGTTGGTTACATTTTGATACAGTACGTGAAAACTTGTATCCAGCTCAAGGAACTGAGCTGCAACGCTTGCTGACTGCGTGTAAAGTCAGTGGTATCCTTAGTGGATTACCAGATGGTTCTCTGGTCGTGGACGTAGGAGTAGTTTCTCCGAACCACGTTAAATAGCTTTGTTATTTACTGCTTTGTTTATGCATCCAGCTAACTCCTCATAAGCATATTTCAAGTTGCATAAACTGACTAACTGAAGAGAGAAACAAAGCTTTGCAATATAATTGAAGCAACAGACGGACTTTCCAAACCCACCAACTTCCGCACACACACAGCCAGCTGTGTTGATCAAGCTATCTTTCAGCTGGATCGAACACAGCCAGCTCACTCAAAAGAGTTTTAATTGAAAAAGTTTTTAAACCTTGGTGTATTTACCCCCTCTACACCAAGGTATCCGTCTTGGGACCAACAAATACGAAACTAACAATCAATTACAAAATAAAAATATAATCAATAATAGAGGATGAGCCAATAAAGCCTCATGATTTAAGGATTATATTAATTACATATCAAAAGTTTCTATAATAACCTTTTGCTTTAGTAAATGAGAAAAAAACGGTAGAAGTCAATCAATCATATCCGTTGATTAAAAGAAATTAAGGATTTAGATTAGTTTCTAAGTTAACACCTAAAGATTTAGTTCTCATTTGAACTCCCCCTCTATGTTATACCCATACACGATCTTCTATTACCTTCTTGAAAAATGTGTATCATAACTATATGGCAAGAACTGTAGCACTATCGGTACATAGGATTGTATTTTTAATTTTCAAATCTAGTTAATTAATACTCCTTTATTAATCTGGTATTAAATTCAATTCAATTAGAATTTATTACTTCTTTATTATAATTTATTAATCATCAATTCAAATTTATTAATATCATAGAGTTTATTAATCTCCAATTTGAATTTATTTTTCATCAATTATATATAATTTAATATTACTTAAATAAAATAAAAGGCAAATAAAAATTACATTGACCATATATACGGTGTGGTAGACCACACCCAATCATTCTCAATATGTATATAGATATATTACGCGTAAAACATTTATAAGAATTTCATGCTAAATTAAATTAGTAGCTAGAAATGCGAGGATAGCCATGCTATTTGGTGGACGTCGTATACCACCAAATAATTTTTGTAACCTGCTCAAAATTAAATTAGTATAGCAATAAGCAGGGTCGAACCACAGAGAATGGGAATTCACATATTTTTCCTATAAATCTAGTTTTGGTGTAGCCATCACGCCTTAAATTGAGAAAATTTAATTATAACCTAAGAAAGCAGTAAATTAACTATATAACAAACGGGAATGTAATCAAAAGAAAAGTATTCGGCTTCGAATGAATCCACACTAGTCTAGGGCTCTGATCATCGACGCAAAGATTAATTAATTCCCAAGAACCAACCAGTTATACTTATAGGGTATCGTGAATGCAGCGGACATACCCCAATTCCTACGTGCTTTATCGATAGTTAGTTGTAGACGCCAGACCTAACTATTTCCCTTATTAAAATACAACCTAGCTGGAGACGCCAGACCTAGATTTAATGCTCTAATAACTTTAGATTTGAAGGAACCCAATTCAGACGAATTACCCAAGAACGCAAGTAATAACCCGTCTACCAATTTATTCTTACTACGAACACGGTAGCTTTATCACTAATTAGCCATATTCCAACAATTACGGATTGGGGAAACTAATTGACTGTAATCCAATTTAATCTAAGTTCACCAGGCTTAAATAAAATCAGAATTAACTTTAAACACAAGGAATAAATCAAAACCCTAGGAAATTAATTATACGAATAATTAGATCTCACATATTATTAGATTAGTGCATCAATATTCTCGCCGAATTAAATAATTAGCTACGCATAATATTAAAAATAAACACAATCAAATAAAATAAAGAAGACATAGAAATAATTGAGAAACTAAAATAACAAGAAATTATCACCAGAATTTCGATCCAATTGAATGCTCAATAATGCTCAAACCAAATCTCAAATAAGACGAAAGAAAAATAAAACTAATGTTCAATTTCAAAAAGGTGTCTGCTGTGCATAATTCTTGTGTGTGTCTTCCTTGGCGGCGGCTGATAAAAGTAAAAATAAAATCTCAAATTGAAAACTAATTATCTCCTACTTTACCCCTATGCGGCTGCTTCAAAAATAAGGGAATTATATATTCCCAAATCAGCCGCCCAAAACCCAATTAATATGGGCTTAGATTCCTATTCTAATTACTACTAAAAATTCTAATTGATTACTAAGACCTCGTAATAATAAATAAATTCTTAACAAAAATTACATCCAAAATAATCAATGTTCAAGAGAAAAAATACTGCAGCCCATCTCTTCTCTTCGCATCTTCAACTCCACGTAAAATCATGCAAAATATTCTTCTTTTCGATTTCTCTCGTCCAAATCCTTGCACTCATAATTTCTCCTAAATCATGCACAAAGCACACTAAAACGTGCATTATACTCGCATAAAACGATAGAAAACCCAACTTCTAAACAACCAAAAATACACACATCACCATTCCACACAGAAAAATATTCTATCTATGTCTTAGCATGTAATTCAACATAGAAAAGTATTAATATTTTAGTACAAATTAGGCTAGCTTACATATAATATCTTATAGATGTCTCTATCTCTTGTTATGTAATTCAACGTAGAAAAATATTTGTTCAGCAATTTAAAATTTAAAAACATTATTCTGTTTCATTGTTGCATCAATTTTTTATTTTTTATTTTTTATTATTTTTGTTTTTTGAGCATTCATTGTTGCATCATGGAGTGTACATTTCATGCCACACAGTCCATTTTTCTCTTTTTTCAATTTTTTTTTATTTAATTGATCGTTTGATTTTTCGTAATTTAACATCCAGAATAATAATGCATTTCTTAATATCCCCACCCATACTAAATTGATCGGAAAAGAAATTGAAATAAATTTTGTGTCAATCATGTGGGAATAAAAAGACATTAGTTCCTAAATCCATGCTTTGATGTTATACGTAAACATAAATTTTTGATATTGATTTTAGAATTTCATGATTTTCACATTTAAATCGAAATACTAATATTCATAAGCATTGCTTATTTGATAACGATAAGAAATTTGTTTTCTCTCTCCTGACTCTTTCCTTACTTAGCAATTAGCACACAAATTAGCATTCAAATGTTCGAAAAATATATAATTGTGCCCTTTATTGGTTATCGATGACCAGTTTTAGATGTAACATTCAATTTTCTTAGTTGATTGTATATGCACATTCTATCAACTGATAGTTATTACGAAATCCTTTTTTGATTAGGATGACCAAGCATATAGGATAAAACAACAATTAACTTAATTAGGATACTTAAAGCTAATATATATATTGTAATATTTAACGTAGGACATGTATGCCGCTAATATAAATCTCTAATGAAGGAGATTATGAATGCAAGTAGAGCCTAACATGGTTCTATCGGTCTACTAATAGAGTAGCTAATTTTTTTTTGCACAATTTGCGATGCATACGATATGTTCAACTGCTTGGACGTTGGGATAGCCTACTTAGTTGATGGATATAGTTGATGTTGATTCTATTTAGTTTGGTTCGATATTTTTTTAGTATGGAAAGAGATTCAATTAATTGAATCCATTACTTCTTGTTTAGTTTAGGTATTGGGCTAGCCATTACCTTTATTTGAGGGAAACTCAATCCCCCAAAATATTACCCTCCAAACTAAAGTAGTAACAAAATCATTTCCTCTCCGGAATCATTTCACAAAGTGATTTCTTTCCATTGTTGAACCAAACACCCAATAAAAGTAACACTTATTGTTACCATTCATCCCCTCTACCTGATTTCATTCCCTTTCCATTCCTCTACTCGAACCAAACGAGCACTTAATCAATAACTATTTTTCCTTTCAAAATACATAATAGCTTCAACTTCTTCACATATGATTTCTTCCACGTGTAGATTATTTCCTCGGAAATTTCAGGCTTTCAGCACAATCAACACAAGAACCAGAACACAATATTTCTATCTTGAATTAAATACACAATTTTGCATATCTTTGAACCGACTAACAGTAAGACCGTCCTACATGTACCCCTAAACTAAAAAGAATATTGAATATGTTCATAGAGATCAAATTTATTGATTTAAGTTAGATTTGACCAGAAAATAATTATTGGGCAGGCAAAGAAATTGTGGCATTCGTATATAGCATGCATTGCGCAGCCCAACTTCTGACTATTAATAATTATTTAGTCATGCAAGCATTGCTAATGCCACTATGTTAAAAGATGATTTTATTCAAATAATAATAACTAGTGTGTAACCCGTCGAAAATCGACGGGAAACTATATTATGCTGTAATTTATAAGTATGTAACCGTAAAGTAATAGTACAATATTATCTATATGAGAGTAATATTATTAATTCAACACTTCACTATAAGAAAATCTTACAAAAGTGATGTAGTTATAATTAAAAAAATACATCAATAAGATTGTTTCTTCGATTTTATTCCGCTTCCTTTATCTCCAATAAAAATCAATAGAAAGTAAATTTTAGTAAGCTTAATTTTAAATACAACACCAATTTCAAGGAACTACTATTTTGTGTAAATTTTTCATAAATTCCAAAATCTCATTGTTAGCTTCTCCTCTCGCAGCAACTGTCATCTATTGTAAGTTTTACAAAAGTGATGGAAATAAAATAAAATACACCAATAAGATTGTTTTTTTCGATTTTATTGTACTTCCTTTGACAAATATTTTATTTTTATCATATCATTTTTCAATATATAAGCATGAACATTAAAAATAATTTAATATTATTTCAGAGTGATAATATTTTGATAATTGATCTGAAATAGTATTTCTTTGATTTTATTCCACTTTCTTTAGTTGCAAGAAATCAATAGAAATCAAACTAATATTTTTTTGTACAAACTAAACATAATTTAAAATATGAAAAATTAAATTTGTAGTTATCTCACAATCTATCAAACGTATACGATATTAATTATTGTGAACGTCTGATCATCTTGTCACAAATTAAAATTTTGAGAATTGTAACTTATAAAAATAGCTTGATAACTTAATAGTAATATAATTAAAATTTAACAATCTATAATTAGACAATAATTAAATTTAAATTATTTTTCAAGTTAAATCGTATTTTTTTGGTTTGTTAAACTTATCAAATTAAATAAATTAATATTGACAACTTAATAATTCGCCAAATAAAAATTTTCAACATAAAAATAAAATTATTTATTTGGCCAACTAATTAATTGGCCAAATTAAATTGTTTATGCAAAATAATTGCAGGATGAAAAAAATACACATTGATCTTGAGTATTTATAATAGTTCTTCAAGAGTGGAGTCTTATTGAAAATCGATATAGGATAAAAAGTTTCATATTAAATATGGAATATATGAAATTAAAAATACATAAAATTGCAATTTAAGATAATATCATACATGTAAATGTGTTTATGATACTAATATCAATGATTATTTGCGAGAAAATAATGGTTACTTTTGAAATATTTATGTATATATTGGGTATTGTATTTGCTTTGACTGTAGAAAAGTTCTATTGATAGATTATAATTTAATGGTAGGTAGAAAAGTTAAACAAAATAATTTATAGATACATAATCTTATTATTTAGTAACAAAATATAATGTTGCTATATTAAATTTATAAAATAAAATAAAATGATAATATATACTCCGTATTTATTTGATCAAAACCAATTATTATTTGGTTAAAATAAATAATAAACTATTTTGATTGAGAAAGTACATCCCACGTCTAATCCTTTTATAAAGCAAAAATAATAATAATAATAATAATAATAATAATAATAATAACGTTTAGGTTGAATTAAGTTTAATAAAGGAAAATATTAATGAAGAAAATATGGAAATATTAATTTTGTACTCTAAGAGTGGCCAAATTAAATTTTCCAATTAACATAAAAATAAAACTATTTATTTGACCCTAATTTATTGGCCAAATTAAATTGTTTATGCAAAATAATTTCATGATGAAAAAAATACACATTGATCTTGAGTATTTATAATGGTTCTCCAAGGGTGATGTGTTATTGAAAATCGATGTGGGATAAAAATTTTCATATTAAATATAGAATATAGGATTAAAAATACATAAAATAAAGATTTATGATAAATAAGAATAATGAATAGAGAGCGCGCCACATAAGACCTAAAATTAAGGGAGTGCTCAAATCCGTTTTCGTATTAATAATATATATATATATTAGACAATAATTAAATTTAAATTATTTTTCAAGTTGAATCGTATTTTTTGGTTTGTTAATAATTTATCAAATTAAATAAATGAATACTGACAACTTAGTAATTGGTCAAATTAAATTTTTCAACATAAAAATAAAATTATTTATTTGGCCAACTAATTAATTGGCCAAATCAAATTATTTATGCAAAATAAATGCAGGATGAAAAAAATACATATTGATCTTTAGTATTTATAATGGTTCTCCAAGAGCTGAGTCTTATTAAAAATCGATGTGGGATATAAAATTTCATATTAAATTTATAGAATATATGAATTAAAAATACAAAAAATAAGGATTTAAGATAAATGAGAATAATGAATGGAGAGCGCGCCACATTAGACTTAAAATTAAGGGGAGATCTCGAATCCGTATTCGTATTATAGTTATATAGATAGATAGATTATATATATATGTTATGAGACGTGTGATATGATTTAAAATATGGTTACCATTGTTATATTAGTATATATAGAATATATCGATATAGAGGTAGAGATAATATAATAAATATAATTTGTATAGAATTTGATTTGATATATAGATATGTGGCATGAAGTTGAGATGATACATAATAATAATAATAATAATAATAATGTATAGTATATGAATTAATATTGACTACTTAATAACTGGCCAAATTACATTGTCCAATATAAAAATAAAATTATTTATTTGACCAACTAATTAATTGGCCAAATTAAATTGTTTATGCAAAATATTTGCAGGATGAAAAAAATATACATTGATCTTGAATATTTATAATGGTACTCCAAGAGTAGAATTTTATTGAAAATCGATGTGGGATAGAGAATTTCATAGTTATTTTATAGAATATATGGATTAAAAATACATTAAAAGAGGATTTAAGATAAATAAGAATAATGAATGGAGAGCGCGCCACGTAGTACCTAAAATTAAGGGGAGCGCTCGAATGCGCAATCATTTTAATAATATATATGGATTATATAGAAAATTTATTAGAGTTTTTCTTATAAGAAAATAAGTGATTTAGGGCTACAATTGCATATGATATGGGTAACTTGGCAAACAACCTAATAAAAAAAATTAGGTATACCATTAATTCGGAATTTAATTAGATTATAGGTGACGATTACTATTTACCCACTACTTCCTATAACAACATTTGATAAATAATTAATTAATTTAGACCTCTCAGCTAAATATAAGAAATTCTTTTATCTTTATTCTGGTTTTTAATTCTACGAATCAGACTTGATGCATCAAATGGTTATAAATGAACTAGTGGAAATGGTTCATATGGGAATCACTTATAGCGTGAGAACTAAGAATCAATCTAAACTGTTTATCTTATCTTTATATGATCTATATGTCTGTCATGGAAAAAAAAAATCTATCAAAAAGAAAAAGAAAAGAAAAATCAGAATATAAGAATTGAAGTTGAAGCACATTGGGCCATTGAGCCATATATTTCGAGCCCAACTTGCTTTAGGATAAATTGGCCAAAATTCGCTATGGGCTTTCATGAAGTTCAGTCCGTACAGATCTTTAAATCAACTAATTCGATCTATATTGTATTTGGCATCTCTAATGCATGGTTTGAGGGACCCAAAACAAATTTTAGTGTTATTGAGAATGACAATCTAGCTCGAAATCGATATGTTGGTCTGAATAAATCGAGAAAGAGGTTAAGATTGATTAGTTCAAACAAATAAAATATAATCGAACCGAATAATCCGACAGCTCGAGAGGACTAGTCCGAAATTAGATGAGTTGATCATAAAGTTGTCAATTCAATCCAAAACCGAAGTGTTAATCCTAATAGATCAACAATGAGAGTTATGGACGAATAGAGTAGCTGAAACAGATTTAACATGATTAACTCAAACAGAATTACCCGTGACAGTCCTATAAAATTGATCCAATCCAAGTGAATTGTCCTCATTGACAATCTTTAAGGCATAACATTATTCCTTAATCAGTTAATCATTACAACTCTCTCTCTCTCTCTCTTTCTCTCTCACTCTCCATCCACTGATGTTTGAGAATCTGGTTTTTTCACGCATTAATATCATATTTTAGGTGAAAATTCATGTTAGACTTCGACGTATCATGTTATTTTTCGGTTGACGGAAACAAATTCTGAAGATAGATTTGATAATTTATCCAAATATTAAAATATTTTAAATATTTATTAAAGTCAGGATATAATCTGATATTAACCAATCTATCTATTATCTATTATCTATTATCTATCTATTATATATTAAAGCAACAGTTTCAAATCTCAAATTAATTTCAAATCAATTTGAGTGGCAATTTTGTATATACAATTAACTTGAAGGTTACATATTTATAGTAAAATAAGTTTTTCCTATTTGGATACAGTTCTCAATCTCATAACCTACGCTACTCAATTAAGCGACCACTCTGCATCGTCATTTCTTACAACTCCCAAATCATGATCTCAATTTTATGTATATGGTCACCGATTGCTCGGGTTTTTCAATCTTTATGTGTCTCTATTTTACAATTAGAATCATCATTCCTTAAGGAATGGATAATCCCATATACATAGGTTTAGTCATTCCTCTCCCTAGGTATTAGCTAAACCCAATTATACGGAATTGATTTTTTTTTTATCTTCCTTCAAATTTATCCGTACTTCTTTTTTATTTTGGCAGAATAAACCCTATCAAAACTTAATCAATTTATCTATCGTCTTAAAACTCATCTTTCTCCCCTCTCAAAAAAATTATCTTCGTCTCTTTAATTTGTTCATCCGAAGTCTGCATCATCAAATTTAACCATATTTTCTGAAACACAACACTTCGAGGTTCGTTTTCTTGTACGGATATTTATATCATATTTTTTTTTTGTTTTCATTCTTGGTATGCGTTTATTTATCTTCAAAATTCTTGTGTATGTTCTGGAGTATATCTTTTGACAAAAGTTCGATTGTTTGTTTCTATGCGAAATCGGCGTAATTGTGTTCAACATAGTTTTCTTAAATCACCATATATTAATTACGTCAATGTGTTTCTTTTCAATAAAGTAGTTTGTTTCTTTAATTTAATGATCAATTATTAAATTTAATGATATTGTTTCTTTGATATCCTTGTTTAAATGTAATATGGTTGACAACAATATGTGAATATCATTAGGTTTGTTAGCTTACTTTTTGTAGTTGAATTTTCAGTGTAGCTTCTCGATAAAGTACTATGTTTCTTTTCTTTTTTTTACAGTTCAATTATTATATTTTACAATATTGTTTCTTTGTTATACATTTTTAAATGTAACAAATTGAATGCAATTTAGAAATAAATTGAGCAGTTGCGTCCACTTTCATGATATGGAACACGATGTATTTGTATTTAATACATCTGATATATATTTTATATATAATATTTGCAGTTATGGCAAGATTAAGTTTAACTACAAGAAAATTGTCAAGGCGGAAGAAAGATATTGCAATGTTTTCATTTTGGTTAAGCATAATGTATTTGGTGAATTGGTTTTGGCTCATTGTTGCTACACTTATAGAATACCATGTTAGGTCGAAAACCTTAAAACAAGCATATGAATATGATTTCTTCGAGAGAAGAAAATATCTTCAAAAAGCAATTTATGCAAGTGATAATGTTTGCATAAGCACAACTAGGATGAATAGGCGAATGTTTGTTAGTTTATGCTCTAAACTTGAGGCTACCAGTAAAATATCATCAAATAAAAATATGTTGGTGGATGAACAAGTAGCTATAAGTTTACATATTTTAGCTCATCACCAAAAGCAAAGGACTATAAAAACTAATTTTGGACGCTCTATGGAAGCAATTAGTAGGCATTTTAGACGAGTAATTGATGGAATTATTATACTTCAAGACCAATTCCTTAAGAAACCTGAGCCGATACCTGAAGATTCTACAGATGAGAGATGGAAATGGTTTAAGGTATGATACTTCATTTAATTTCTACATGTTTTATATAAATAAAATATTTATCATGGTTTTATGATAGGGATGCTTAGGAGCTCTAGATGGTACTCATGTCAAAGTTCGTGTACCAAAGGAAGATAGACCGAGATATCGCACACGTAAAAATGAAATTGCTACTAATGTTTTAGGAGTGTGCTCGCGAGATATGCAATTCATCTATGTGTTAGTAGGTTGGGAAGGCTCGACTGCTGATGGTAGAGTTTTAAGAGATGCAATAACTAGAAAAAATGGTTTGGTGGTCCCTCGTGGTAAGATTTGTCAACATCATAATGCTAGTAATTACACATAATTACAAAACTAAAAATTTACTTAGAAAATTTTATTCTTTTTAAGGTTCGTATTATCTTGTGGATGCTGGATATACAAATGGCGAGGGATTTCTAGCACCATTTTGAGGTCAAAGATATCATTTAAATGATTGGAGTGAAGGACATCGACCTAATACTACTGAAGAATTTTTTAATATGAAGCACTCTTCTGCGAGGAATGTAATAGAAAGATTATTCGGTTTGATAAAGAATCGTTGGGCCATCCTTAGAAGTCCTTCGTATTATCCAATAAAAATTCAAAATCGTATTATAATGGTTTGTTGTCTCCTTCATAATTTCATAAAACAAGAAATGGGTGATTACCAACTAGAAGTTAATGATGATAGAGTTGATCAAGATGGAAGCAATGATGTTGAAGATGAAGAAGAACTTGTCACTACAGTTGAGCCTTCTGAAGAATGGAATGACTTTTGAAGAAATATTGCTGTATGCTCTTTCAATAGTTGGAGGGCACAAAATAGTAATAGATAGATTATGATTTTGTATTATGCTTAATTGGATTGTTTGATACTAGGATTCGACTGAAATTTTAAGATTACATAAGTATATTAAATTTTTAAAGTGTAAATTCACTTGTGTATATGGATGTTGTTTTAAATATTTTTATATTTGGTCATGCTCTTGTTTATTCCTGATTGTTGATTTTTTTATATTTTTTTATTTGTAAAGAATGGATATTCACAGTACCAATCAAGATTCAAGGGGTCCTGGTAGAAACAAGAGAAAATGGAATTACGAGGAAGATGCTAAACTCATTGAAACACTCATTGATATGGTTAATTTGGGAAAATTTAAAGCTGAAAAATGGGTTCAAACCAGACTACTTGAATTACTTGGAGGAGAAATTACAAGTTATTTTACCTAACTCAGGTTTGAAGGCTAAATCACATATTGAGTCAAGAATTAAAACACTGAAAAAAGATTTTACTATTGTTTATGACATGTTGAATGGCCCCAATACAAGTGGTTTTGGAATGGATCCAATAAAAAAAAATGTGTTACGGCGGAAAAGCCTGTATGGAATACATATCTCAAGGTTAGTTTTTTAGCTTTTAAATTTGATTACATTTTCGATTATATTAATTTATATTAATATATGTGTATATATTGCAGAGTCATCCTAATCATTTGATGTGGCAAAACAAGCCCTTTCCTTTTTATGAAGACTTGGTCGTTATTTTTGGGAAAGATAGGGCTACAGGTGCTAATGCTGAAGCACCTGGTGATATGATGGAAGAGATCCAGAAACAAAGCACTAATCATGATACAGATGACAATATAGAAGCCACAGTAGACTCGGGTCTCGATGATTTTGGTGAAGCTTTTTCTCCTCTACAATCTCCTAGGGCTGAAGGGGTTCACGTTCAAAAAAAGAAAAAACGATCTGGAAGCTTTGATAGTTTGACGGCTAACATTAAAGAAGCAGCTTCAGTCATTGGAGCTGAAATTGCTAAGTCTAGTCAAATTTTTAGTAAAGCAATTGGAGTTGATGCTAAAATTTCAGAGAAGAGGAAAAAAATTGATTCAGAAATAAGGAAGATACCCCATCTTACAAGAGCAGAAATTATCAAAGTTGTTTGCGAAATAGGCAAACGCGATGACTTAATTGACGTGTTTTTTAGCATGGATCAAGATGGCAAAGAGGACTTGGTTAAAGCTATTTTGGATGGGAGCGTTTAAAGCTTTTTTTTTTTTTTTATATGGATGAGAACTAAGATGAATATTCTTGATCGACTTCTATTTAACAGCTGAACGTATGAATAAATGTGTTGGGTTGTTTTGGTTTCATATTGAATAGTTTCTTTGCTGAGATATTTTATGATTGTGTTTTGATCGAAAATTTTATATCTTATTTTTGTCTCATATTTATGATATGTCGTTCCTTATAATTAAGAAAATGATCTTCCTACTGTCAGTAATAATTTGAGCAGAAGTTGAGTATAGTGAGCGTCTCCTTTTACTTGTTTTTTCAAAAACTTCTTTTATATGTATTGGAACACTGGTGGTTTGGATACTTTGTCAGGTTGTCCAACTTTAGTTAATCAATTTGGTGTTAACGTATTCAAAATCCATAATTTTATTTTGAATAAATTTACATTTTATATTTTTAATTATATTTTTACATAATTTTTGTAATTTTAGTCATATAAAATAAATTTCAACAAGAAATAATTTAAGGGGTAAAATAATTATTTGACAGAAAAATAAATTTAATTGATGTCTTTCAGTGTTCATTACCAGTCATGAGAATGGAATCAGTTAAGGAATGAATCATTCCATTCCTCGTGTATACCAGTCATTAGAATTTCATTTTTTAATTCATTCATATCCCATCTTCATTCCATTACAGTGCTCATTCCTTTCTTAATGAATTTCATTCCTGCATACCAGTCATCTTTAAATAAATTATTTTAATTATTCTAAACTGTAACATATTTCTTCCATGCATTGCACCGGGTGCAAGTACTAGTTTTATTGTAAGGGTGAGATATAGATAATAAATTCTATCGCTCTTCACAATTATTGGTAAAATTACTAATACGTCAGAATAAGTGGCAACTGGCAAAGGACAGTTATACAATTAGTGGGCAAACTTGAATTTAACCAATCAATATGAATAACAATAATAATTGTCCGTTAATCGTGCAACCGACAATAAACCTCGCGGCGGATTTCACCAGATCAATTAAATTTTGCGTTTGCCAAACTCTGGTACAAGTTCTTAAGCATAGAGTACAACTCCTATTTGCGTCTAGCTTACCACTTACCAGTCATAATCACTTTTTCTGTTCTCCCCGACAACAAATTATCAAATCACGCATCTAACAGTTTCAGTTTTTGACAAAATAAAAATAAAATTAGAGTAATTGTTTACTTTGACACTTGTCGAATGATAACGATAAAACGTTATACTATCAAATTTATGAAACAACCATAATCCATTCATTTTTGTGAAAGAAAAATTGTATACCATAATTACGTATAATCAAATATTACAATCAGTCCAAGCAGTAGGACTTAGACAATGCACAATTATGCAAGAACATGGGTCGCTTTTATTATCAGTTCTATACATATGAATGACATCAAGAAGAAAACACTTCGAGATACCTCAATAATTTTTCGTATATCATCTAATAATAACTTCGGCTGCTTGATTTGTTTTGATAAGGCCAACTGTTCATTTGGTTTCACAAAAAATCATACTTTTATTTATTCCAACAAAAAATGTATTGTTTCTTATTCTGTAAGGATAAATATCGGAAATAACACTCTCACTTCTAACCCAATTTTACAAATTTCTCACGATTTTAAAAATATTGTATTTAAAAAAAATATTGTTTAATAATTAATAATTATAATATTTTCATTTGTTTTTCACCAGAGTATGTCTGACGTGTATCACTAAAACAATATATATACTCCCTCCGTCCACGGAAAACGTTCTCTACTTTTCTTTTTAATCCGTTCACGAAAAGTATTCCATTTTCCATTTTGATACACTACCTCACCACAAAAACTACACTACACTAAATGTGGGATCCTTTTTTCACTCACAACCCACTATACTTAACTTTTATTAATTCACGTGCCCACCGTCCAGGAAAATATTTATCGTGGACGGAAGGAGTGTATACTATTGTTGTAAAATTGGGACATTGTAATTGTTAAAAAAAAGATAGTATTGTAATCTCAATATTTTAAAAATTATGTTAAAATCTCAAATTCATTGTTATATTATTTCCGACCATTAAACCTTTTTTTTATAAGGGATATCAACCGAATTTGCCCGGACACAGCGCCATATTTAACTCTAAATCTTCCAGGTTAATAGGAAACACATTGCAATTGTAAAAATATGTAGAATATTTTATCGATATAGAACACTCATCTCGATAAAATTATTTGAACCACTTATTCTAAATTAAAGGGTATTTTCTCTCTTTTATCCAATGCGGAATCGACGACCTATGCCTTATGTATAAGTAAGAAGCATTTTTGGATTTGAACTGAAGAAAAAAAAGAAACAACTTTGCTGACAATTACATATTTTTTATTTTGTCAGAAGAGTCCTCTAAGTATTTTGGTTTTGCATTAGATTCGTTTTTTTTTTTTTCGTTTTCTGGACTATGAAGAGGATAGGCTCATTACATTCATAAAAAAGCTATGAGAATTTACCCTAAATAATTGAGCATGAGAGCCTAGAATTTATTATCTTAAACCAACTTTTATACAAATTTAAAGCTGAACATATGTTATCGAAACAAAATAACCAAAATCATGTCATTTTTTAAAGTAAAATATATTTCAAAAACGCACGATGGTACAAGAGCATATGGATACAAGACAAGAAACATTAATCCTACAAATCAAGACAATAGATGTCAGATGAATTGCAAATCAATCCTCCAAACTGTAGCAAAGAAATACTAGAATTTAGATTATAAATAAAAAATCAAAACCTTACTTTGATAAGCTCAACTAAATCTTTGCTACAGCTCGACAAGTTCTTGCATATGACCCTACTCTTATGAATCCAAATATTTCAAGTTATACAAATCCACAAAGCTTTCCACATCTCGGCCGAAGGTCTTTTCTTCCTTGCAGATCTCATATATTGTTCAAAGTGAGCAGTTGGACTGAAATGACCAATCCAATTGAGCTTAAACCAATTATATATAGCAACTTACCCAAATTTTGTGAGAAAAATGAATGCTCAATGGTTTCACTTTCTGTCAAACAAAACAAGCATTTATCATCACCATGGTTGTGAAAAATACCTATTTTCAAAAGATTTTTTCAAGCCGAAATCTTATCCAGAAGAAATTTCCAACAAAAAGTTGTACCTTTCCTCGGGGCGCTTTTGCACCAAATATTCTTTAAGGTCATGCTTCATTGTTTTGCTTCCTTATTCATTGTAGGTCGATTTTTAAAAAATAAATCATTGCTTTCTGCTTTTCATTTCCACCCATCTTCCTTATTTTAGATTGGCTTAAACTTGTCAATAAGGAAGTAAACAAGACACAATATTTTAATTTTTCCCAATCAAATAAAATCTCTCCTCCAATTAACTCCACACCCACTGTCACTTACTCCCTACCCACACTCCTTTATATTTAACATAAACATCTCTATCTAATGCAATTTTATATCCACTTCAAAGCTCAAAAGATCTATTAGCCATGATTATTTTATCTAAATGTCCCTAAAAATAAATCATATGATGACTAAAGAGCACCATGCTCTATAATTTGGCAACATTTTTTAATATATTTTAGGTCAAGAACAATAACAAAACTTACTACGACAATTGACTAATCTTTGAATTTTAACTTGTCGAATGGTCCTGGTACCAAGATCCAAATTTAAAAGTATTAATTAATACTATTCAAAATTTATTAATTGTTATGCTGTAAACTATTTGTTGGTATATGGTTGTTTTAGACATTTTTTTTTGAGGTGTTTGCTTTTATAAGATAATTATAGCTTATAACACAAAAATTACTCCCTCCGTCCCATTATTGTTGGCACGTTTCTTTTCGGCACGGATATTAAGGAGAAGGGTGTTTAAAGGGTAAAAAGATAAAAAGTGGTGGAGCCCACAACTTTTTGTGAGAGAAGTATATTTCCCAAAAAGGAAACAGACCAACTTTCGTAGGACGACCTAAAAAGGAATACAGGCCAACAATAATGGGACGGATGGAGTAATATTTTATGTTTGGAATTTGATATGATTACTTCTAATGACTTTAACACAATTTTTTATACGAAAAATATAAATTTATCGTAGATAGGATTTTTCTCATTGTCATAAAAAAACAAGAAGCGAAAAAAGTAACACTTCCATATATATATATAAAGCAATCCACCGAAAAACCTCTTCCACTAACCTGAAAAAGATGCAGCACAATTTTCTCCAATACGGCGTCGTCGCCTGCATTACTTTCGCCGTCGTCATCACCCACTCTGCCGGCCGGGACCTCCGGCCATCGGAGCACGGCCTAGATCACCAGCCAGACGCTTCATCGCCGGCGTCTCATCAAAACGGCGACGCAAACAAAATGCTCTCTTCGTTCTTCGCTTCGACGACGCCGTCCGTGCCGCTGCCTGAGGCGCAGAGTATCGGCGGCGAAGGCGGAGGAGACACGTGGCGGAGCGTCCGCGGCGGCGGTGGGTCGCGCGATCTTCGCAGAGATCACGTCAGGTTGGGGTTCCTGGCGGCGGCGGCGATTTGTGGTTTTGCCGGCGTTGTTTTGCTGGTTGTCTCCGGTGTCGTTTACCACCTCCGCCGCCGTAGAGAGAAGGCCGGAGCTGAGAGATTATCATCAAATTGAGAGCTTCATGAGAAGGAGTTAGTAGCTCAAGCTTAGTTATTGTTAATTATTGGGCTAATTAGTCTTAATAATTTCTCTTAATCTAGCCATATTTGTTTCACAATATGAATAATACATGGTTTTATTTTCCCCCCCAACTAAAAAAAATTATGATTTTATCTTTAGAAATATTTATCAAAGATAGCACGAAATCACAACCAAGATATTTTAATCTCGGATTTAATTATGATATTGTTCGTATAAAATAAAATAAAATTACGATGTATCCTAGTATGAACTCGAAGTAAAAGGAGTATCATTTCGCATGAATTGAGCATTATTATATCATATCATGACTAAATTATTTGAACTAGAATAGTGGGCATGAGTATGTAAGGACCACCACAAGCCAACTCATATAAATATTCAAATGTAGATATTTTATAATTCCAAATTCTCCATTTCATTTTAATAATTTAGCCTTTACTAGTTAAATAATTTAGTTTTGTTTTCTCAGATAAATTTAGTTTTTGTTGAGTTCTACTCCTGCAAATACACAATTTTTTCAGATAAACATATCTCTGTGTATATTTTTGAAACTGTATATCATGCTAGTGTCATATTTCATAATTTTATCAAAATAAAAAAAATAATGACATACTTTTCATTTTATATATATTCTCAATACAATTTTTTTTTTTTTCATGCAATAACTAAGCGTCAAAGAGAGTAGATTTACTCACTTCCTTAGTATACATTGTTTTTTTTTTTTTTAAGTAAGAACAAATTAAAATTATCTTCAAATTACTATATTAGCTATATCACCCATTTGTATTCTTTATCATAAATTAATCTCATTCATTTTATTTTTTTTCAATTACACGCGCGCGCGACAGTGTGAGAGAGGGGTTAGAATCCAAAGGAGGAAGTATTTGTATAAATGTACATATGTCGAAGAAAAAATAGGCCCACCATAACCATGTCGGGCATGCAAAGATAATATATGAAAGCAAACTTGGTAGCTAAGTTTATGTTCGAATTTGGACGTGTGGCTTCAATTCCTTAACTTTGTCTTTTTGGATTCTATAGCCTTCCTGTTCAAATTATATGCATGTATAACAAGTAAATAAGACGAGTTGAGCATAACATATTACTTCCAATTTAAATTTAATTTTCAATTATCAATTGATGCACGAGCCATCAATCCAAACCATTTCGAGTTAATTATACTTTATGGTTTGATCTTTGGATTGAATTGCAATAATGATCCAGCCTTTAAAATATATATAAAAAAAATCTGATTTTTTGAGAAAATTGTAAATATGACACTAGGTACAAAAATTTGAATTCAGTAATATGATGTAGAAAGCTAGTCAAACTCACCTCAACTTGTACATTTGTGATTAAGAATTACAATGAGAAGCACACATGCATCCGAGTCATATTTCTGAGCACAATGTTTTTTTCCTTCTCGTGCCATATTTACAATTTCCTCGAAAGGTCACGGATATATTTGCATATTTTAAAGATTATGCCAATTTTGCAACTTAGCTCAATTTTCCATGAATATAAGACTAGTCCATAGATCACTATGGACCATTATGTCACCACTTAAAAAACAAAGAAACACCCAACATAACGAAACTGGCCTTGAAGATCACATGAAAATAAAACAAAATTTTTCATACATGATAAAATTTATTCTCAAAAAGCAACAATGAGGAAGGGGGGAAAATTGGGATTGTGTGTGTGTGTTGTGTGTATATATATACAAATAGTATGATATAAGATAATTAAATATAGTTCAAAGAGGAACCCATTCTAGTTCAAGTTCTACTTCACCAGATTCTACATTCTGGAGCCTGAGCCACAGGTCCTGCTTCACTTTCCCAGCAACAATGTTGACAGGGCTATCTTCTATGAGTGCGTTGTCGTATGATTTTAGCCACTTCCCAATCTGCATGTCCGAGAACTTTCTAGGATCTCCGTACGCCAATGCAGAGGTTATCATCGGCTGAATGTCTATGTCCGCCTCTCCCATTATGTCGTCAGCGGAGAAGGTGTCGTGATCATAAACTTGCTGTGTGTTTCAAAAGAGTGTCACATTGACTAGAGAAGCAATATGCCAACAGGAGAAGAGATCATCTCTCTCTCTCTCTCTCTCTCGATAATGTAACATCATGGGCATAGATACTGAACAACATAAGGGAGAGGATTACCAGTTTTACTTGGCTGTAATCTTGTGGAACAGAAAGCGTAAGTTCCTCATTCCATACCGGATTCAAATTGCTATTCACCACGCTCGTTTGCACTTTCTAGGATGATCAGACACAACCAACATTAGCCTCAACAAATCACAAAATATACTACTAACACGACGACATTAGGCCACAGACCAAAAATAATGGAAATCGAAGAAAACAATACAATTGGAAATAAAATGCGCAAGACCCTTATTCAGCACTCTGCATTGCTTCTATTTTATGAAGTATTCATATAAGCTAAGCAGTTGGAAGATATTCAAAGTCTAGACGCGCTTAAAAATCATGCAAAACGACAGTGAACGAAATAGCTGCTGAAGGTCTGAAACTAAGGAAATAGATACACTAACCTGCTGCCCGAGAGTCAATACAATATATGGATCGCTTGATAGCATATCCCGAACAGCTAAATTCGAGCCTTTATGTACTATAATCTTCAACATTCCGATAAATTCCTGCTCGCCTTTCTGTGACCATATTTGAAATTAGCTACGCATATAAGAAAGTCGACTGGAAAGGCACAGAAATTCCAAGTTAAGATGATCTGTTATATCTCAAGTTATTATCTACTTCGTGTAGAATAGCTACGCCGTTGTAAATCACAATCACAGGAAATTGTGGTGAGATATAGACGTAAACTTGTAAAATATCAGATGTCAATGGCAGGAGTTCTTAGTACGAACTGAATAAGAAGTATGTAAACATACTGAGTTTTCTGATGAATTCGAACTTCGTAGGCTATCAATAATCTTCCGGGATAAACTTGCTTGTAAAGAATGCTTTGCAGCGGAACCAGATTGAATGCGAAGGCTAGGCTTCAAGAATGCTTGATGTTCATATTTAGACCTACAAAGATCAAATAAAGATTAGAAAATCAGTAATAATGCAACTATGCAATTACGTAAAAGTCTATGAAAGAGGCGAAGAATGGAAAGAGAGAGAACATGCATCAAAGGAAAGGGGATAATTGCCTTAAAAATACACAAACTTTGGGCCATTTTTTATTTTGCACACGACTTTTAAATCGTGTCACAAAATATAAAAATTTTACTTCTATTGCAGTTATAACATATTCCACATTTTCGACCAATTGAAATGACACGGGGCAAGATTGAATATGCATGCACATCCACACGGACACCACAAAACGACACATACAGCCATGTTGCTGCTTTCATGTATTTTGTGACATAATTTAAAATCATGTGCAAAACCAAAAACAGTTCAAAGTTCAAAGTTCATGTATTTTATGGCAATTACCCCAAAGAAAAATGACAGCTACTATCCTATTGACCATACTTGATAAAATTCGCTCTTTCCTCGTGGCCAGCATCTGGTGCTGGCTTTGACACTCCATCGGGAAGGTAAGCTTCATAAATCGAGTTTGCTGATGCATTTCCACCAACCTCAACCATTGCTTCGATATCCTCATCGTTCCAATCATCTAATGTCACAGACAAAACCTGTGTAGGGTTGAAGATCGCATGATGAAAATAGCAACGGGATGTAATTACTCTAAAAAGCAGAAAGAAAAACTTCTAGTTGTGGACAATGAATGTTGTGAAGTGATCACCTTCGAAACATTTGCACCAAGACTTCTGTGGACTCCGCAGCATTTTAAGCATAGAAATACTCCAATATTTGATGATCTGAGAAGACAATGAAACATTTTATACACAAAAAAGGATCAAGCAATCTTTGCATCCCGATCCCAAGGCCTAATACATTGATAACATAATATCGTTCTAAATTTGCAAGTAGAAACACAATGTTAAAAGGGCTAACAAATATTGATCATACACAAAAAGAAAATCCTAAAAAATCGACCATTTTAGCTCAATTAGGATATTACTTTTCATTTTTGCAGTACTCGTTCGCTGACATCTTAAATCACGCTTTAGTGGTATCCACATTGTGTAGACCAATAAAATCTTGATTTATCTACACTTAGCTCTATTTTCTTTGGCATCACTGCCTAAATTACTGGTATGTGGTTTCACATCTCGTTGTCTGAGGTCACTGCTTCGTATCTTCCCCCTCCCGTTCCCCCTCCATCTCTATTAGAGTCAAACTCCCACTAGAAAGAAAAATGAAAAGAAAAACCATCCCTATAAACGTACCAACAACTCTTGGCTTAGTTGCCAAAAGTCCATAATTGCTTCATGAAGCAAAAAAGCTCTAAACGAGTTAAGTTGTAGGCGAACGGGAATACATGAGATTTGATTACAATGAGATAACTACTAGTCCTTTGTAGTTTATGTATCCACACAAATAAAAGAGAAACGGGGAAAACAAAGGGTGGAACTTACGCCCATTTTGGGTCAGGGGCAGAACAATCTGCACATACACGATTATCACTTTGACCCAACAGATCTTTCAATCTTCTTTTGCCTGCACAGATTTCAGGAGGCAGAGTGATAAGGAGAAACCGAGAGCAGGATAACGAACTCATCCAGCATTGCAGTGGGAAAACAAGGACTTTTGACAAGATATTCTCGTACAGAAATGAGCAATGCATAATCATAGGACTAACAACACGAATGCTAATATAAGACCATGGCAACCAATAGAGAGGAGGATAATGAACTCATCCAGAATTGCAATGGGAAACCAATGACTTTGTCAAGATATTCTTGTTTTGAAACGAGCAATACAACACAGAGTCACAGATGCTAATATAAGACCTTGATAACCAACATAGCGCAGGATAACGGGCTCATTCAGCATTGCAATGGGTAACCAATGACTTTGACAAGATATTCTCCTACATAAACGAGCAATGCATAACCACAGGACTAACAAAAAGGGCAGCGACATGGCATTGATTGATGCTAGCAGTTCTGCACCAGTACAGCAACTTAAAGAGATAAGGGCAGTTTCTACAACTTTTTATTACCATTATACACAGAAATAATCTAACTTAATGAGGCAAAAAGTAGAGAGAGAGTTCTTAAATAGTGACTCAATTGCATAACTGTTATATATATATATATATATATATATATATATATATATATATATAAATAACTGAATTTTTATCTGCTAAAAAATTCAAGAAAAATAAAAGCAGACCTGAAGATGCTTTCCCCAGAGCAGATGGATGGCTCATTGATCCGTTCACACAATGCTATCATTAAGCACACAGAATCTAAATTCATAAAAATCAAAATTTAAATTAAATTCTTCTTGAATTAATAATACCAACATTACCAATTACCATAGCAAATCGAACAATAGCCTTGCAGAAATATATTCGGCATTAGGGAGTCCAAAAAAATCGAATTTCTTTGTCTGAAAATCATGCTTGAAATGGAAAATACAAATACACAGACACACACACACACACATTCACACACGCGCACACACACATATGTAGAAAAAGTTTTAGAAAGATATCATCTTGACATGTCATCAGAATTATATGGCTGAAAATGCCAAAGACAATTTGAATTGAAACATGAAAGCATTTCAGAAATAGAAATTCGGCCAATAAGGAAAAGGGGGGAAGGAAAAAAGAAGGAAGAAAATCTTGAAATATCCATGGAGTTTGCCTGTGATCTTGCTTCAAACTGGAGGAAACGAGAACATCTTACACAGTATGATTGAATTGAATAGAATTTCTGGATATTGGACAGAAATATAACCTTTTTCTGGAGAATTTGTGAAGCAAAATCAAGAATAGAGGAGAGAATTGGAGACCAAATAGGCCGTTATATTTAATAATAACTGTTTTCGTTCATGTGTTTGTTTTAATTTTCTTTTCCTTAATTTTTTCACATTACCTATAAAATTTACTCGTTTAGTTCAGGTTTTGTATTTTCATATTTTATAGTATATCAAAATTTATAAATTTATTTGTTCAGTCACATCTATTAACTATTATTATTTACTTGGGATTGAAATGTCGTATTTAATTATTTATATTCGATTCGATTATTTATAATTTGAATAACCCAAATTTTCACACTTTGTTTGTAAATTCTGATTCTAAATTAGCACTTGTAACTCATTTTATCTTTATGGGTTTCGGTTTTTAGTAACTTCCGTTTTCTTATTTTTATCAACTTGCCGTTTCTGAAAATCACGAATTGAGAATGAAACGCGAATTGAGAGTAGATAATTCGAATTGATGTGTAAAAGGTAGATCTCAATTGACTTTAATACAATTATACTCCAATAAACCAATTAATAACAACCCTTACAAAAACATAATTATCACAACAAATGTAGTGGCTTCCTCAATGCTAGATCTCCCTGAAATTGGGGCAATTGAGTACTATACTTAAAAACCAAATAGTTGGCTGCAAATTAATTAATGAAATTCCCGCCAAAAGCTTCCCCCAAAAAACTGCTGAGTTTTTTTTATTGCAAATTAAATCAGTTAGACTAATTTTGAACTGATGGTCTTAATTTACTCGGTGATTATTATCTGGAATTTATGTAAAAGCCAAATAGTTGCTGCAAGAGACCAAATCCAAGAATCTGTTAAGCAAAAAATTTGATTATCTTGCGGTTAATACATGACTTATAATAATAGATCATTTGGCATATTTTATGAAACATCATAATCTTACGCCGCACCAAAATATCTCATTCAATAATCTTAGTTTCTTGTGCATGCATCATGTCCTCTACAACAATCGCTCTGCCGCCGCCGCCCTTTGGTAGGACTGCTCGATGCAGCTGCCCGGCGACGAGACGGCGTTCCTGCTCCCACATGATCAGGGCCGTCGATTTTTTGCCAACGATCATCATCACTACGACCGCGATCAGACGCCAACGATCCATTGAACGATTTAAGCTCATCATAGTGTAATGAATTAATGTTTTTGCTCATCCAAGTATTTGACCACTTTAAATGATGCAAGATTTGTAGTAGATAGTTTCTGAATGTATGAAATGAAACCCCTTATTCCTTGTTGAGCACAAATTACAACGGGACAGAAAACGGAAGAAAATGACTACACAAAAATTGAACTTAATTAGATTACAAAAGAAAATAAACGAAATAACGAATAACAAACTTGATTCGTCGAGTCGAGGAGGCCTCTATCCGCAAGACGAGATATGCCCCGGCTAGTGCTCACGGTACGGCGTATCGTCTTTCAAAGATAAAACGACGACGTCTCTTTCGTAATCAGCACCGAAATAGGAAAGAGCTCCGGCGAACGAAACAAAGTTTGAGAACCGAGCTTCGACACTATAATGCAGCTAGTATGAAATATGTTTTGACAGAAGTTTGAGAGAACAATTCGTATCTCTCAAACCTCCAAATGCTCTACTATATATAACATTTCTGTAGGGAACGAAGGGGTTTTCCATTTATGGCTTCACCATCAATGGTCTGGCGGTTAAACCACTTGGAAAGTCGCAAAACGGCATCAACAATTATAAAGCCTTGAAGGCAATTATCGTGTAATTGAAAAACCAAAAGTCGCCACCCACCTCTCCAAGTAATCAAACAATTATAATGTTTGATTTTATTCATGTGTTGAAACAAAATGAGCAGAGCTCCATTTCGAACAAATGCAATTGGGCCACAAGCCCAATTAATTATAATTAAACGGCCACAAGATAGATATTGGGCCAAGCCCAATTCAAATTCAAGGCCTACGGTCCGAGTCCGAGCTCGTACCTTCGAACAATGAATTTGTCAACAATAAATTCATCTCCAATACACAATTCAAATATACCATTTCCCACTCACCAATTAACGGTTTTGAGAACATGAATATATTCCAATTATTTAATTCTCAATTAAATAATTAACCACCATAAATAATGATATAAAACCATTATATCCAACAATCCCCCACATGAGTGGAAATGCCGTATGCATGTATGCAAACACTAGCTCAGTACTCACGATACAATATTGCATTTGGAAAGGTAACTTGTGGTTTTGAACCTTCCATAGTTAACACTATCGGATATACCGGCGGACTAGTGGACGCGATGCGTTGAACTATTCCTCCTTAACGTATACCGAGTCAATAGCACTAACACAATACCATATCAACTCCATTTGTTCTCACGTTCGTGTCCGTTTCGGCCATGGACAACATCTTTGAATTTTCATAAGTGTCTCGCACATTGAAGCGGCCTCACTCCTCACTTATATAGGTAATTCTTCTCGAGTATCCTGCCATACTCTACCTCCCCGAGGTATTTAAGAATTATTAAAAGTCACAGAGACTTAACCTCTACCAAAAATGCAGGTAACTACACTCTTTTGCTCTCTAGGGCAATGAGAAAAGATAAAAGTCTTATGAGTGTCTCAACTCGGATTTTTTTTTAGCTTAGTTTTCCCATTGAACCAAGTTCTTGGGATCTCCAGTCATCTTGGTTGGTTTACCACTACAATCATCCTTATCATGTGGATTTCAATCTCATTCCCTCTAGCAATTTATACATTTGATCACGATTCAAACCTTTGGTTAACGGATCCGCAAAGTTATCTATTGACCTTACGTAGTCAACTGAGATAACACCACTCGTGATCAATTATCTCACAGTATTATGTCGTCGACGAATATGTCGAGACTTTCCATTATAAAACCCATTGTGTGCTCTGCCAATAGCCGCTTGGCTATCGCAGTGTATTGTAACTGCGGGCACCGGTTTTCTCCAACATGGAATATCTTCTAGGAAATTACGAAGCCACTCTGCTTCTTCCCCTGCTTTATCTAAAGCGATAAACTCGAATTCCATGGTGGAACGAGCAATACACGTCTGTTTCGTTGACTTTCACGAAACAACACCACCCCCCATACATAAAACATATCCGCTCGTTGAGAACGAATCTTTTGAATCAGAGATCCAATTAGCATCACAGTACCCTTCAAGTACTTGGGGATATCGCGTGTAGTGCAAACCATAGTTAAGAGTATACTTCAAGTATCTCAAAACTCGAGTCAAAGCAGTCCAATGTTCCCTGCTTGGATTACTCGTATAACAACTCAACTTGTTCACCGAACATGCTAAATCTGGCCTAGTACAGTTTGTTAAGTACATCAAACTGCCTATAACTTTAGCATACTCTTCTTGAGCAACAGGCTCACCCATATTCTTGCTCAAGTGAACACTAGGATCCAATGGGGTCTTTACAGGTAGGCTCTCAAAATCATTAAACTTCTTGAGAATCTTTTCAACATAATGAGATTGTGTCAAGACAATCCCCTCGGAAGTTCTTAGAATTCGGATTCCAAGGATCACATCCGCTAGCCCCAAATCCACCATGTCGAAATTTTGTTTTAACATGCGTTTCGTATCAACGATAACTTGATTATTACTTGCCATAATCAACATGTCGTCTACATAAAGACACACAATAACAAAAGAGTCAGGTGTTCCTTTAATGTAAACACATTTATCACACTCGTTGATTTTGAAACCATTTGATGACATTACTTCGTCAAATTTCAAGTGCCACTGCAAAGGCGCTTGCTTCAACCCATACAACGACCGTTTTAGTTTGCATATCTTCTTCTCTTGACTTGGTACTACAAACCCTGGGGGTTGTTCCATATATATTTCATCTTCCAATTCACCATTCAAGAATGCAGTCTTTACATCCATTTGATGAACCTCAAGATTGTGCAAAGCAGCAATCGCGAGTAGCATCCGAATAGATGTAATTCTCGTCACGGGTGAATAGGTGTCGAAGAAATCATAACCTTCTCTTTGTTTAAAGCCTTTGACAACAAGTCTAGCTTTATACTTATCAATAGTGCCATCAGGTTTATACTTTCTTTTAAGGATCCATTTACATCCTAGGGCCTTGCAACCTTCTAGAAGATCGGTCAACTCCCATGTATAGTTTTTCATAAGAGAATCTAATTCACTAATGATAGCCTCTTTCCATAGTTTAGCATCTGGAACGCTTCTTCAATTGATATTGGTTCTCCATCCAATAACAAAGTGATGAAGTCAGGACCATAGGTCTTAACCGTTCTGACCCTTTTACTACGTCTCGGCTCAACTTCACTAGGAAGAGAACTAGCAGCATCTTCAACAGTTCTTTTCCCAGAACTTGTTTCTGATTTCTTAAAAACCTTCTCTTTTAGAGGATATACGTTCTCAAAGAATATCGCATTTCTAGATTCAATCGTTGTACCAACCGTAACATCTGGTACAACAGAAAGATGAACTAAAAATCGATAAGCGCTACTGTTGAGTGTATAGCCAATAAAGATACAATCAACTGTTTTAGGGCCAATTGTAACATGTTTCGGCAGAGGCACTGCAACCTTAGCCAAATACCCCCACACTTTGAGGTATTTGTATGACGGTTTTCGCCCTTTCCACAACTCGTATGGAGTTACATCCTTATTCTTAAGAGGAATCTTATTCAGGATATAGTTGGCTGTCAAAACAGCTCCCCCCCACATGTTCTGGGGTAACCCTGAACTGATAAGCAAAGCGTTCATCATTTCTTTCAAAGTCCGATTCTTACGCTCGGCAACTCCGTTCGACTGGGGGTGAATAAGGCGCTGTCGTTTGGTGAATTATACCACTTGCGTTGCATAATTCCTCAAACGGAGCAACATATTCGCCTCCACGGTCACTACGAACAATCTTGATCTTTCGACCAAGTTGATTCTCGGCTTCGGCTTTGAAGTTCTTAAAAGCTTCAATCGCCTCGTCTTTACTCCTTAAGAGATAGACATAACAATAACGTGTGCAATCGTCAATAAACGTAATAAAATACTTTTTTCCACCTCTAGTTTGCACAAATTTTAAATCATACACATCGGTGTGAATTAAACCTAGAGGTTCAGTGCTTCTTTCTACCGAGTGAAATGGTAACTTGGCCATTTTAGCTTCAACACGAATTTCACATTTGTCTTGTGAATTGAATTCACTTATACTTAGCAAATTTAAATTTACTAATCTTTTTATCGCATTTAGATTAACATGTCTCAATCTACAATGCCATAAATCAGAACACTCAAGCAAGTAAGCAGAAGAAGATTCATTATTATTATTGATAACTGGAGCACGGCGCACAACCATTACACTGAGCTTAAAAAGTCCATTGGAGCATGCAGCACATCCTTAAAAAGTCCATTGGAGCATGTAGCCCTTTCCAAGGAACTTTCCTAACTTGCTTAAAATAAACTTGTCATTCTCAAATACAAGCTTAAAACCTTTACTAACAAATAAATAACCAGAAATCAAATTCTTGCGGATGTCTGGAACATGCAGCACATCCTTAAGCTTCAGCTCTTGACCCGAAGTCATCTTGATCACAGCATCACCCATGCCGACAACTTTAGAAGTATCAGCGTTTCCCATGTGGACCTTCTTTCCTTCTCCAACTTCCTGGTAGGTTGAAAACTGGCCTCGTTCCGAGCAAACATGGACGGAAGCACCGGTATCAACAAACCAAGCCTTCGGGCTATCAACGAGATTTACCTCGGAGATCACAGCAGTCAGATCATCTTGATCCCAATCGTCGAAATCTTTCTCGACATTATGAGCAGCTGGCTTGTTCTTCTTCTTTTTGGGCTTGCGGCAGTCCTTCGCCATGTGGCCTGGTTTGTCACAATTATAGCAATTGCCTTCAAACTTCTTGTTGTGCACCTTCCCTTTGCCTTTGTCATTGGCATTGGGACGAGCACGCTTCTTTGAGTTAGAGGATTCACCTCGCTTCAGGAACGACGGGAGCGTCTTCCTTCAGAAAATTCGCCAGACCCAACGTAGTTAGGTAAAACAGCATTTTTTGTTGCCAACGCTTGAAGTCAGCACCGGTAAACTTGTTGGGATGCTCGGCATAAGGTGACGGCCTTGAGATTGCAGCGAGCAGAGCCATCGAGGAATTGGTGGCGGCAATAGTGGATGACGTGGAAGAACTGTTGGAGCCGTTGGTGTTGCTTGAGGTCGACATCTCCAAGCAAAGGATTAAGTTTCGATAGTCTTAGATTCAATTTAAAGTCCAAACTCCTCCAACGTAGGTACAACGTAATATCTCGTCTTGCGATTGTTGAGCACAAATTACAATGGGACAGAAAATGGAAGAAAAAGACTACACGAAAATTGAACTTAATTAGATTACAAAAGAAAATAAACGAAATAACGAATAACAAACTTGATTCGTCGAGTCGAGAAGGCCTCTATCCGCAAGACGAGATACGCCCCGGCTAGTGCTCACGGTACGGCGTATCGTCTTTCAAAGATAAAACGACGACGTCTCTTTCGTAATCAGCACCGAAATAGAAAAGAACTCCGACGAACGAAACAAAGTTTGAGAACCGAGCTTCGACACTATAATGCAGCTAGTATGAAATATGTTTTGACAGAAGTTTGAGAGAACAATTCGTATCTCTCAAACCTCCAAATGCTCTACTATATATAGCATTTCTGTAGGGAACGAAGGGGTTTTCCATTTATGGTTTCACCATCAATGGTCTGGCGGTTAAACCACTTGGAAAGTCGCAAAACGGCAACAACAATTATAAAGCCTTGAAGGCAATTATCGTGTAATTGAAAAGCCAAAAGTCGCCACCCACCTCTCCAAGTAATCAAAAAATTATGATGTTTGATTTTATTCATGTGTTGAAACAAAATGAGCAGAGCTCCATTTCGAACAAATGCAATTGGGCCAAGCCAATTAATTATAATTAAAGGGCCGCAAGATAGATATTAGGCCAAGCCCAATTCAAATTCAAGGCCTACGGTCCGAGTCCGAGCTCGTACCTTCGAACAATTAATTTGTCAACAACAAATTCATCTCCAACACACAATTCAAATATAACATTTCTCACTCACCAATTAACGGTTTTGAGAACATGAATATATTTCAATTATTTAATTCTCAATTAAATAATTAACCACCATAAATAATGATATAAAACCATTATATCCAACATTTCTTTCTATTTATGTGTTATATTTGGGTTTATATATATTTCGATTGTTCTTTACATTACTTCGAAACACAAGTTACGTACGTAATAATTGATTATTGTAACTCACATAAAAATACACACACTAACTACTTCAACGTATTTATCATAACGTACACATGAACTTCCTTAATGAAAAATTAATATATACACATGAAAGTTGAAACCACGAGCGATAAAAATACAGTATCTGATTTTTTAATTTCATCTGAATAAGTGCTTAAAATGTTAAATATTTAATTAATGTTTAGTGCAGTTTGTATATTAGCTAGGTCCAGTAGAATTGTATTGGTGATGAACCTTAGATAACTGTGATTTTCGTAAAAAAGTTTTCAATTTTTTTTACAGCTGATCGACACCAATCATATCAATTGTCAACAACATCAATGATCTCCTATATATTAGAGACACATCAACACATTTTCTTTATCCACTCTATTTTTGTTTTCTTAGATTTTTTATTTTAATTAAATTAGATACTTATTTTACGAACGACGTTAGATCTTACGAAGCATTCTAGTGAGCATTATTGAAAAAAATATTAAAATATTGGGTACCAATTTATCAAAAGTGAATAATGTAACACAAAATTTATTTGAGAAAAACAAACGAACACAAATATATATCAAGTATATCAATTCAAACACCAAAACCACAAAAAACATATACTAGCAAATGAGAGTAAGAGGCGGCCTTTACAGCCATTAGGTATGGAAATTTGGAGAATCCCACCTTGAGGTTATTGGAAGATTAATATGGATGCTGCTACTTTACATAATTTGGGGGTTGGTTTAGGAATTGTGATAAAGAATGATAGGGGTGAGATGGTTATGCATGTCATGAAGGCCTTGTCTTGGCACGTGAGTTTGGTGGACGGAAGATAATTCTCGAAACAGATTGTCAACTTCTCTTTAATGAGCCGACGTCCGACGAGAAGATCGAAAACAGAGGTTGCCCATTTTGAACAGAGCTTGGCTCGTCCAACGGAAAATAAAGTGGTGCATTCTCTAGCCCAATTAGCTATTAGTAGTTCGCTTTATCATTCTTATACCGGTAATATTTCGGAGAGTATTTTGTTAGGCATTCCGTTGTCTGAACGTTCTATTATGCATTAATATGAATTTGCTTTCCCTAAAAAAAAAATTGTATCAATTTCAAACATTACCAAAACAAAAAGATTCATTACCAAAAAACATAAAAACAAAAATAAACCACAGAAAAATGGAAGACGTTGCAGTTACAATTTAAAAAAAAAACATCACAATGATAGGAAGTATGTAGAGAAATATGCCCACAAAAGCAAATTGAAAATAAAAATAAGGAAACACATTTAGCAAATAATTCAATTCGAACACCAGATTGCTGCACAAATTATATTGAAGAACAAGATTCACACAATATAGAAACATAACACAAAAGTAAAGAAGAACAAATCATAAAAAGATCAGTTCAAGCACCATACGAACATAAAGAACTGAAAATAAATTGTAGAGCAACAAGGATAAAAAGAAAATGGAAAAATATTCAAGCAAGCATAGCAGAATATTCATCTAAGCAAAAACTGAATTGAAATTAAGCACAACAACAAATTGACACCTTGCTGAGCAAAGCTTGCTGTAACAAAGCGCATAATAAAGAATAGTAGACACCATTTACCTACTAATTAGACTTCAATCACCACAACAATACAACATAAAATAAAATCATCAGTTTAAAACCAAATAAAAAAAATACACCATAATAAATTAAAGTAGAAAGTAAAGAATTCAAGTTGGATTGCCTTTACCTTGCACGAAGTAGGATGCGCACCTATTGGTCCAATCCTCCTCATTTGTAATGCGGTAGTTTATCTATCAACAAATTTAGGCAAATGAAATCATATTAAAAATGTCAAAAAAATCATTAACATCTTAATTTACTTGTATGTAACATCCCCAATAGGCATGAGTAGTTGGTAATATCTTGATCTTGGATGCTCAAGGTCTACAATCTGGATTCGAGATTCCAAATTCAACTTTGAATTCTAGAGTTGTCATTTGAAAACTAAGATTATATTAGAGATTGATTAACTGATTTGTCATAGTAAATTTTGTCATAAAGAGGAGAGGTTTTCAAGGTTTTTACCATATCTCCAAATCCAGAAATTATTTGTGTCTAGCAGATGTCCTACGAGAAAATATAAAGTGAGAAAATTATAAACAAGAAAATAAACGAAGCTAAGATGGAAGAATAGCTTACAAAGCAAGTAGGTGTAATCCACTCCATATTTTGTAGATACATCCCGTCTCCACTGAAATCAAGCTGTAAGGTTTTCGGAAATTGCTTCATTAATCATACTTATGTGTGATATACTAAATCATAATAAATGTAAGCTTGAGTGCTTTCATGAAAAATAAAATTGACAAATGTATGGGTGTTGTATCTGGTACTTTCTCTATAAATACCCGTAAACAAGAGAGCTCGTAAATAATGAGAACCACTCTCACATAAGAAACATTATAAAAAAGATAGTCAAGAAAGCTTATAATAGTATATGACATATTGCAGTTAAGACTGTACCAAAATGAGACTATTTTAAATCCAAACTGATCATGATTGGCATACTGCAAGACGAAGAACACACAGAGAAACACTGGAATGTAATAATCATCAGAAAATCGAATTCCAAAGCAGAATTAACATGAATTTATCAGAAAAGTCCACTAAAATCACACAATGAATAACTGACTAACTTCGAGTTGGATTGTCTTTACCTTGTATGATGAAGTGGGATTTTCACATAATGGTCTAATCTTCCTTCTTTGTAAAGCAACAACTTACTTAATTGACATTAGTTACTCAAATGAAATCATATTATAAAGTTTCAGAAGAACCATTAACATTTTTTAACAAAAACTTGACAGAAAAATCTTACTTGTACATAACACATCCCCAAACCATTAGTAGTTGGTGAAGTTTCTCTTGGATGCTCAAGGTCTACAATCCAGAATTCAACATCGAATCCAGTATTGCAATCATATAGGCCTTGTTTATGGGAATAAGAATTAGCAAGGGGCCTTACCTGCTTTTCAGCTTCTTGTTTGCTTATTGTACTTTGAAGGACCCACTCTGTCAAACCAAAGTAACAAGAGAGCTTGTGTAACCAGCAATGGAACTTCGGATCAATAAAAATATACACCTTCAGAAATTTGACTAATGAGAAATGCCAATTGCTATGTACTTCATTGTAAGAAATGACACTAAAAACCAGCGAATAAATGCCATGTCTATACTCTAAACAAATAATCCGGCAGGGCTTTTTTAAAACATTAATATGTCTACGTTTCACAACAAAAAATGGTCAGAATGAGCAGAAAAGACAGCCTCAGTTGAATGGAGCAGTGTTTTTAGAAAATATAAATTGTTGAAGTTCAGTTAAAATATTTCAGTCTCAAGGAAAGAATAAGTTACATACAGTGTCTGCATGATGTTCTTGACACTATTCTCCCATTTTATCAAGACACTCCTTTGGTTGATGAATAACCAAAAAGCTGGAAACAATTAGTAATGCAGGTGAGTGAACGATGGCTATATCATAAAGACAAGATTGATGTTTAAGAAAAGAAACATTAGAAGAGCTAAAGTCATTTGCAAATAGAATATCACTAGTATTCTCCATGGAAAAAAAAGGGAGGAGGGTTAAACTTACCTCAACGGACTTGTTTAAATTTCCATCTGTAATCACACAAACAATCTCAAGAATCCTATCAATTTCAATATCTAAACCTACAACAAGCAATCTCTAGAATCCTATCAATCTCAATATCTAAACCTACATAAACTAAAACGAGAGCATGAAATCAGGCAAAACACATAAAGTAAACTAGAAAGGTTATTGATGTATCATTTGATTTCCTCTGTTTTTTGGTTTCCTAAAGTGGCTAAAAAAGTCACTCGTACAATCAGAACATTATCAGAAAAGTCCATTCAAACAACACAATGAAGAACTAGCTAGCTTAGAATTGGATTGTCTTTACCTTGCAGGAAGTGGGATTCTCACATAGTGGTCCAATCCTCCTTTGTAAAGCAACGGCTTATTTAATTGACATTAGTTGCTCAAATGAAATCATGTTAAAAAGTTCCAGAAGAACCATTTTTTTAACAAAAACTTGACGGAAAAATCTTACTTGTACATAACATACCCAACAGCCATTAGTAGTTGGTGAAGTCTCTCTTGGATGTTCAAGGTCTGCAGTCCTTCGAATCCTAGACTCACCACTTGAAAACTAAGATAACATTAGAGACTGGCATAGTAGATTTTGTCATAAACAGGAGATATTTTCAAGGTATTTATCGAATCTCCAAATACAAGAATTATTTATGCCTGATGGATATGCCACATAAGAAAACATAAACTGAGAAAAATACAAAAAAACAAATGAAGTTAAGATGGAAGAATAACGTACTTAGCAAGTAGAGAAATCCACCCCAAATTTTGAAGTAACATCGTTCATTCGTTCTCCACTGCAAGCTGCAATTTAAGCTATAAATTTCAGGAAATTGCTTCATTAATTATGCCTATTTGATATTGACACTAAATCAGAATAAGCTTGAGTGCTTTTAAGAAAAAAAATAAAAGTGAAGAAACCCTATAAGTGCCTTATCTCATACTCCCCCCGTCCCACAAAAACATTCAGCACTTTTGATGGTAGACTGCAAAATTGAATTCCAAAACAGAGCAAAATACAAAGTAGAGTAAATGAATTTATCAGAAAACGGATTACAAAATAGGAACAAAATGCAAAGCAGAGTAAACATGAATCTATAAAAAAAAAAAAAAAAAAAAAAGTCTATTCAAACAGCACAATGAAGAAATGGAAAAGAATCATCGCAACAAAATTGAATTCCATAATAACAGCACACCATGGAGACATGAAGAAATATAGAAGAATAAAAAAATCAACCACCGTGAAACAAAGACAAGTAAAGAAGAGCAAAGAAAAATTAAGCAAAAATTCATACAAGCACTACAGAAGAATCATCATCGCCAATTGTTGAGATCAAAGATCAAACGACGAAGAAACACACCACAAGAAAGAATTATCGTCATCACAGAAACCAAACCATGGAGAAACGAAACAGAAAGTGAATTAATCATCATTGATCCGTACCGGAACCAAACAAAGAGGTAACAGAATACAAACTAGCCAGAAAAATCCAACTGAAACACCGCACCACAAAGACAAGATAAAGTGCATAAGAATCGAAATCACAACACAGTGAAACACATGACAAAGTACTTAAAAGAGCTCGTATATAATTCAGCAAAAAATTGAGATAAGAACTGCAGATGAATCATCCTCACCAAAATGACAACAAATAAAAATCGCACAACTGAAACAGAACAAAACTTCAATTCTAACACCACAAAATAAAGAATTCATCACAATCAAGTCCAAATACAAACAAGAACAAAACCACAGAGAAATGGAACACGATGTAAAGAAGAACCGACATAAATTCACCAAAAGATTCAATTCAAACAGCAGACAGAAGAATAATCAACTCAAATAAAATAAAAATTGGAAGAAAGTACTCACTCATATAGATGAATTAGAGCTTGGAAATATAAGCATTTAAATTGATCTTCCAGCCTAAACAATATATTATGCTATAAACAGCTATTCCATTTGGTTAGCAGAGACCAAGAACACACACATGGATGACCTGGAAAAAATCATCACCCCAAAATCGAATTGCAAAACAGAAGCAAAATTCTTAGCAAAGTAAACACGACTTTATCAGGAAAAGTCCAATCAAACAGTAAGACCAAGAACACACAGGGAAGAAATGATATAGGATTATCACCGCGAAATTGAATTCCGAAACAGAAGCAAAATACAAAGTAGAGTAAATGAATTTATCAAAAAGCGGCATTCAATAAGCAAGACCAAGAATACATGGGGAAGAACAACAAAAGAATCATCACCACAAAATCGAATTACAAAATAGGAACAAAATGCAAACCAGAGTAAACACAAATTTATATATATAAAAAAAAGTCTATTCAAACAGCACAATGAAGAAATGGAAAAGAATCATCGCCACAAAATCGAATTCCATAATCGGAACTAAATGCAAAGCAGAGTAAACACAGTTTTATTAGAAAAAGTCCCCTCACACTGCACATTGAAGAAATTAATCAAAAAATCCAACTGAAACAGCACACCATACAGACATGAAGAAATATAGAAGAATAAAAAATCAACCACCGTGAAACAAAGACAAGTAAAGAAGAGCAAATATAAATTAAGCGAAAATTCATACAAGCACTACAGAAGAATCATCGTTGCCAAATTGTTGAGATCAAAGATCAAACAACGAAGAAACACACCACAAGAAAGAATCATCGTCATCACAGACCAAACCATGGAGAAATGAAACAGAAAGTGAATTAATCGTCACTGATCCGTACCAGAACCAAACAAAGAGGTAACAGAATACAAAGTGCAAAAAGGCTAATACAAACTAGTCAGAAAAATCCAACTGAAACACCACACCACAAAGACAAGAAGAAGTGCATAAGAATCGAAATCACAACACAGTATATAATTCAGCAAAAAAATTGAGATAAGAACTGCAGATGAATCATTGTCACCAAAATGATGACAAATAAAAATCGTACAACTGAGAAACAGAACAAAACTTCAATTCAAACACCACAATAAAGAATTCATCTCAATCAAGTCCAAATACAAACAAGAACAAAACCACAGAGAAACGAAACACGATGTAAAGAAGAACCGACATAAATTCACCAAAAGATTCAATTCAAACGGCAAACAGAAGAATAATCAACTCAAATAAAATATAAATTGGAAGAAAATAATTTATATATATATGAATTAGAGCTTGGAAATATAAGCATTTAAATTGATCTTCCAACCTAAATAATATATTATGCTATAAACAGCTATTCCATTTGGTTTTGATGGCACAATAGTAGTAGTATTTCTTACCATATTCAAATAAGCATGGATTGCAGGAATAACAAAATATGAATGAAAAAATTAAACAATATTAGTGAGATTCAAACCCGGATATTTCAATTGCAAACAAATCCACCCCACCCCAACTATATGATACTTTCCACATGAAGAAGGTGTCCAAACAGCATTTCAAACAAATTTTATCTCAAAATGAGCATCTTTTAAGGAAGAAAAAATGAAGAGGTGCAAACATCATGAGTCCAACTTCACCATGCAATGCCACTCTAAAATTCCATTCCAATTCTATTCTAACACACATCTACATACTCAAGAAATTAACAAGTAAATAAGTATAGAGAGAGAGAATGATATACCTTGTATTGCTGCTGCTTCTCTGCACAAGCATGAATATGATTATCTTGACATCAGCATGATGCCAAGGCGATTTCGAACTGCTGGTTCAGCAATGCTCCAAATATGTGCAGAAATTGGGACCCCAACAAAGCCCATCACAAGAATGCTGCAGCGTGATAAGAAACGTTGATCAGGCATGCGTTTGCCAGCATGTTACTAGTCAAGATGAGAAGATAATAGGCCTAATGAAGGCAGCATTTGTTATGGCATCATGTGGCAAGCCATTAGCTTATGTAGCAGTAAGAAAATTATTTAAACAGTACTAGTTCAATTATACTATATATTAAGCAAAAAATATACAAGCACTGCACAAGAATCGTCGTCACCAAATTTTTGAAAACATAGATAAAACGACGAAGAAACACACCACAAGAAAGAATCATCGCGGAGAAACGAAACAGAAAGTGGATTAATCGCCACTGATCCGTACCAAATCAACCAAACAAAGAAGTTAACACAACACAAAGTGAAAAGGGCAAATACAAACTAGTCAGAAAAATCCAACGAAACACCGCACCACAAAGACATGAAGAAGTGCATAAGAATCGAAATCAAACGAAACAAAGACAAAGCAAAATTCAGCAAAAAATTCAGATAAGAAATAAAAAATCGCACAACTGAGAAACAGAACAAGATCTTCAATTCAAACAACACAATAAAGAATTCAACCCAATCAGGTCCAATTAGAAACCAGAACAAAACCACACAAAAATGAAATACAATGTAAAGAAGAACCAGCACAAATTCACAAAAATTCATCACCACAACTGAGAAACAGAACAAAAACTTCAATGTAAACACTGTTGAACACGAATTACAACGGGACAGAAAATGGAGGAAAATGACTACACAAAAATTGAACTAATTAGATTACAAATGAAATAAACGGAAATAACGAATAACAAACTTGATTCGTCGAGTCGAGGAGGCCTCTATCCGCAAGACGAGATACGCCCCGGCTAGTGCTCACGGTACGGCGTATCGTCTTTCAAAGATAAAACGACGACGTCTTCTCGATATCAGCACCAAAAATCGAGACAGCTCCGGCGAACAAAACGGAGGTTGAGAACCGAGCCTTTAGACTTCTAAAATGCAGCTAGAATGCGAAGCAATATGCAAAATGATTTTAGAGATATTCTATAATCTCACAACTCTAAAAGGCGCCCTATATATAGCATTTCGGAGGGACTGTTCATCGACTTAGCAATGAAAGCTTGCTATCAATTTACCATCGGTTATGGCAATAAAAAGCCACCTTCAAACAATTATACTCTTAGCCAACCAAGAGTCAGTGGCAGTTTAAACAAATAGAAAGTCTCGACATTTAGCAATTGAAAGCCAAAAGTCGCAGACATCTCCAGGTGAATCAAAACAATTACATGCAATTAAATGCATTAGAAAAATTGTTTGATTAATTGTGTGGTTTCACAATTGAGCCGAAGATGCAAACCAATTAAACAAAGTTTAATTAGTTTAAGAAATAGATAATAGATTAAGCCCAATCACCACGGCCCAATGTCCAAAGTCCGAGCCCGAGCTCGTCTCTTCGATTAATGAATTTGCCTACAACAAATTCATCTCCAACACACAACTCAAATATACCATTTCTCACTCACCATTAATGGTTTTGAGAACATGAATATATTCTGATTATTTACCCGACGAGTAAAATAATCCCACATTATTTAATTCTCAATTAAATAATTAACCACCACAAATAATGATTTAAAACCATTATATCCAACAATCCCCCACATGAGTGGAAATGCCGTATGCATGTATGCAGACACTAGCTCAGTACTCACGATACAATATTGCATTTGGAAAGGTAACTTGTGGTTTTGAACCTTCCATAGTTAACACTATCGGATATACCGGCGGACTAGTGGACGCGGTGCCTTGAACTATTCCTCCTTAGCGTATACCGAGTCAATAGCACTAACACAATACCATATCAACTCCATTTGTTCTCACGTTCGTGTCCGTTTCGGCCATGGACAACATCTTTGAATTTTCATAAGTGTCTCACACATTGAAGCGGCCTCACTTCTCACTTATATAGGTAATTCTTCTCGAGTATCCTGCCATACTCTACCTCCCCGAGGTATTTAAGAATTATTAAAAGTCACAGAGACTTAACCTCTACCACAAATGCAGGTAACTACACTCTTTTGCTCTCTAGGGCAATGAGAAAAGATAAAAGTCTTATGAGTGTCTCAACTCGGATTTTTGTAGCTTAGTTTTCCCATTGAACCAAGTTTTTGGGATCTCCAGTCATCATGGTTGGGTTACCACTACAATCATCCTTATCATGTGGATTTCAATCCCATTCCCTCTAGCAATTTATACATTTGATCACGATTCAAACCTTTGGTTAACGGATCCGCCAAGTTATCTATTGACCTTACATAGTCAACTGAGATAACACCACTCGTGATCAACTGTCTCACAGTATTATGTCGTCGACGAATATGTCGAGACTTTCCATTATAAAACCCATTGTGTGCTCTGCCAATAGCCGCTTGGCTATCGCAAAGGTATTGTAACCGCGGGCACCGGTTTCCTCCAACATGGAATATCTTCTAGGAAATTACGAAGCCACTCGCTTCTTCCCCGCTTTATCCAAAGCGATAAACTCGGATTCCATGGTGGAACGAGCAATACACGTCCGTTTCGTTGACTTCCACGAAACGGCACCACCCCCCTACGTAAAACATATCCGCTCGTTGAGAACGAATCTTTTGAATCGAGAGATCCAATTAGCATCACAAGCACCCTTCAAGTACTTGGGGATATCGCGTGTAGTGCAAACCATAGTTAAGAGTATACTTCAAGTATCTCAAAACTCGAGTCAAAGCAGCCCAATGTTCCCGCTTGGATTACTCGTATAACGACTCAACTTGTTCACCGAACATGCTAAATTCGGCCTAGTACGGCTTTGTTAAGTACATCAAAGCGCCTATAACTTTAGCATACTCTTCTTGAGCAACCGGTTTACCCATATTCTTGCTCAATTGAACACTAGGATCTAATTGGGTCTTTACAGGTACAATCTCAAAAGTGTTAAACTTCTTGAGAATCTTTTCAACATAATGAGATTCAGTCAAGACAATCCCCTTAGATGTTCTTAGAATTTTGATTCCAAGAATCACATCCGCTAGCCCCAAACCCACCATGTCGAAATTTTGTTTTAACATGCATTTCGTATCAACGATAACTTGATTATTACTTCCCATAATCAACATGTCGTCTACATAAAGACACACAATAACAAAAGAGTCAGGGGTTCCTTTAATGTAAACACATTTATCACACTCGTTGATTTTGAAACCATTTGATAACATTACTTCGTCAAATTTCAAGTGCCACTGCAAAGGCGCTTGCTTCAACCCATACAACGACCGTTTTAGTTTGCATACATTCTTCTCTTGACCAGGTACTACAAACCCTGGGGGTTGTTCCATATAGATCTCATCTTCCAATTCACCATTCAAGAACGCAGTCTTTACATCCATTTGATGAACCTCAAGATTGTGCAAAGTAGCAATCGCGAGTAGCATCCGAATAGATGTAATTCTCGTCACGGGTGAATAGGTGTCGAAGAAATCATAACCTTCTCTTTGTTTAAAGCCTTTGACAACAAGTCTAGCTTTATACTTATCAATAGTGCCATCAGGTTTATACTTTCTTTTAAGGATCCATTTACATCCTAAGGCCTTGCAACCTTCTGGAAGATCGGATTAACTCCCATGTATAGTTTTTCATAAGAGAATCTAATTCACTAATGATAGCCTCTTTCCAGAGTTTAGCATCTGGACCAGATAACGCTTCTTCAATTGATATTGGTTCTCCATCTAATAACAAAGTGATGAAGTCATGACCAAAGGTCTTAACCGTTCTGACCCTCTTACTACGTCTCGGCTCAACTTCACTAGGAAGAGAGCTAGTAGCATCTTCAACAGTTCTTTTCCCAGAACTTGTTTCTGATTTCTCAAAAATCTTCTCTTTTAGAGGATATACGTTCTCAAAGAATATCGCATTTCTAGATTCAATCGTTGTACCAACCGTAACATCTGGTACATCAGAACGATGAACTAAAAATCGATAAGCGCTACTGTTGAGTGCATAGCCAATAAAGATACAATCAACGGTTTTAGGGCCAATTGTAACTTGTTTCGGCAGAGGCACTGCAACCTTAGCCAAACACCCCCACACTTTGAGGTATTTGTATGACGGTTTTCGCCCTTTCCACAACTCGTATGGAGTTACATCCTTATTCTTAAGAGGAATCTTATTCAGGATATAGTTGGCTGTCAAAACAGCTTCCCCCCACATGTTCTGGGGTAACCCTGAACTGATGAGCAAAGCGTTCATCATTTCTTTCAAAGTCCGATTCTTACGCTCGGCAACTCCGTTCGACTGGGGTGAATAAGGCGCTGTCGTTTGGTGAATTATACCACTTGCGTTGCATAATTCCTCAAATGGAGCAACATATTCGCCTCCACGGTCACTACGAACAATCTTGATCTTTCGACCAAGTTGATTCTCAGCTTCGGCTTTGAAGTTCTTAAAAGCTTCAATCGCCTCGTCTTTACTCCTTAAGAGATAGACATAACAATAACGTGTGCAATCGTCAATAAACGTAATAAAATACTTTTTTCCACCTCTAGTTTGCACAAATTTTAAATCACACACATCGGTGTGAATTAAACCCAGAGGTTCAGTGCTTCTTTCTACCGAGTGAAATGGTAACTTGGCCATTTTAGCTTCAACACAAATTTCACATTTGTCTTGTGAATTGAATTCACTTATACTTAGCAAATTTAAATTTACTAATCTTTTTATCGCATTTAGATTAACATGTCCCAATCTACAATGCCATAAATCAGAACACTCAAGCAAGTAAGCAGAAGAAGATTCATTATTATTATTGATAACTGGAGCACGGCGCACAACCATTACACTGAGCTTAAAAAGTCCATTGGAGAGGTAGCCCTTTCCAAGGAACTTTCCAAACTTGCTTAAAATAAACTTGTCATTCTCAAATACAAGTTTAAAACCTTTACTAACAAGTAAATAACCAGAAATCAAATTCTTGCGGATGTCCTGGACATGCAAGACATCCTTAAGCTTCAAACTTGACCCGAAGTCATCTTGATCACAACATCACCCATGCCGACAACTTTAGAAGTATCGGCATTTCCCATGTGGACCTTCTTTCCTCTCCTCCACTTCGTGGTAGGTTGAAAACCGGCCTCGTTCCGAGCAAACATGGACGGAAGCACCGGTATCAACGAACCAAGCCTTTGGGCTATCAACGAGATTCACCTCGAGATCACGAGCCGTATCATCTTGATCCCAATCGTCGAAATCCTTCTCGACATTGTGGCTTACCGGTAACTTGTTCTTCTTTTTGGGCTCATGCGCTCCTTCGCCATGTGGCTCCGGTTTGTCACAATTAAAGCAATTCCCTTCAAACTTCTTGTTGTGCACCTTTCCTTTGCCTTTGTCATAGGCATTGGAACGAGCACGCTTCTTTCGAGTTAGAGGATTCACCTCGCTCCATCGATTGGCCTTTGCATCGACCACGATCCTAGACTTGGGATCTTGCTTCTTGTTGTCTTCCTCAATTTGGAGACGGATCACCAAATCTTCAAGAGTGATCTCCTTGCGTTTGTGCTTTAGATAACTCTTGAATTCCTTCCAACAAGGAAAGCTTCTCGATCACGGTACTCGCAACAATGAAAGCAACGGAAGAGACATACCTTCGGCTTCGACATCGTGCAATATGAAAGGTTGCGGCTCTTGCACTTGTTCAACCACCGAACGAGTATCCACCATTTTGTAGTCCAAAAACTTGGCCACTACAAATTTCTTAGTTCCGGCATCATCGCACGGTACTTCTTGTCAAGTGCATCCCAGCCTCTTTCGCCGTCTTGATGTTTGAATAAACGGAGAAGAGGCTGTCCCCCAATCCGTTCAAGACATACCCTTTGCACAAGAAGTCGCCTTGACCCCACGGGTCGAAGGCGGTGCGGACATTAGCGTCCGTCTCATCTTCGGGAACGACGGGAGCGTCTTCCTTCGTAAAATTCGCCACACCCAACGTAGTTAGGTAAAACAACATTTTTGTTGCCAACGCTTGAAGTCGGCACCGGTGAAACTTGTCGGACGTTCGGCATAAGGCGGCGGCCTTGAGATTGCAGAGCGGAGCCATCGAGGAATTGGTGGCGGCAATGGTGGATGACGTGGAAGAAGCGTCGGGCCGTTGGTGTTGCTTGAGGACGACATCTCCAAGCAAAGGATTAAGTTTCGAAAGTTTTAGATTCAATTTAAAGTCCTCCAACGTACGTAAAACGTACTATCTCGTCTTGCGATTGTTGAACACGAATTACAACGGGACAGAAAATGGAGGAAAATGACTACACAAAAATTGAACTAATTAGATTACAAATGAAATAAACGGAAATAACGAATAACAAACTTGATTCGTCGAGTCGAGGAGGCCTCTATCCGCAAGACGAGATACGCCCCGGCTAGTGCTCACGGTACGGCGTATCGTCTTTCAAAGATAAAACGACGACGTCTTCTCGATATCAGCACCAAAAATCGAGACAGCTCCGGCGAACAAAACGGAGGTTGAGAACCGAGCCTTTAGACTTCTAAAATGCAGCTAGAATGCGAAGCAATATGCAAAATGATTTTAGAGATATTCTATAATCTCACAACTCTAAAAGGCGCCCTATATATAGCATTTCGGAGGGACTGTTCATCGACTTAGCAATGAAAGCTTGCTATCAATTTACCATCGGTTATGGCAATAAAAAGCCACCTTCAAACAATTATACTCTTAGCCAACCAAGAGTCAGTGGCAGTTTAAACAAATAGAAAGTCTCGACATTTAGCAATTGAAAGCCAAAAGTCGCAGACATCTCCAGGTGAATCAAAACAATTACATGCAATTAAATGCATTAGAAAAATTGTTTGATTAATTGTGTGGTTTCACAATTGAGCCGAAGATGCAAACCAATTAAACAAAGTTTAATTAGTTTAAGAAATAGATAATAGATTAAGCCCAATCACCACGGCCCAATGTCCAAAGTCCGAGCCCGAGCTCGTCTCTTCGATTAATGAATTTGCCTACAACAAATTCATCTCCAACACACAACTCAAATATACCATTTCTCACTCACCATTAATGGTTTTGAGAACATGAATATATTCTGATTATTTACCCGACGAGTAAAATAATCCCACATTATTTAATTCTCAATTAAATAATTAACCACCACAAATAATGATTTAAAACCATTATATCCAACAAACACCACAGTAAATAATTCACCGCAATCAAGTCCAATTCGAAACCAGAACAAAACCACAGAGAAATGAAACATAATGTAAAGAAAAGTCAGCACAAATTCACACAATGATTCAGTTCAAACGGCAGACATAAGAATTAGAATAATCAAACGCAAGATAAAATTGATCATAAAAGATCGAACTACTAAAGAGAATAATAGAGAGTAAACAAGCGCAATCATAAATATCAAATGAAGGAATTCAACTGTTGCATGTGTATTTATAGATTCTGGGAGTCGGAAGCCTACAATTCTTTTTTACCGTTGAGCGTATTGCTCGTTTCAAACCGCTCGAAATTTTAAAAAAAAAGTTTCATTTCAAAACGAGATTATTATTTGGATTTCCTTTTTCAGAACCGAAAAGCCAAAAGTAATTTCTTTTATCAATGTTTATTACTAGTATTTATTTTTTGACAATTAACATGCTTTTATTAATATTAAATTAAATAATATTGTGTTAATTACTTGAGAAAGGTTCAAAGTAAAAAGAAAAGAGAGAGCTAAATTTAACTTGTTATAGTTTGTGTATTAATACTATAATTTTTTAAGAGTTAAATCATAAAGAAACAATCCAAGTTAGATTTCAACTATCTATAATTAAAAGAGGCACGCTTAATTGTGTGTTGTATATGCTCAAAAAAAATAAAAATTGTGTGTTGTGCATCGTGTTTTTTTTTTTGGTATTATTATTTTTATTTTTACTCTTTATTCAACCATAATTGATGCTTAATAAATTATATTTGGGGATTAACAAACCATAATTACTCTTTAATAATCTCAAAATTACCTCTAATAATATATATATATTAAATATATATATATATATATATATATATTATTAATACGCTTAAAGATTCGAACTATCCCTTTAATTCAAGGTGCTACATGGCGCATCCTCCATTCACTATTCTTATTTATATAATATCCTCATTTTAAACATTTTTTATTCATATATTCTATTATTTAAGATAAATTTTCTATTCCACGTCGCTTTGTTATGAGACTTCTTCATCTTTACGGAACCTATATAAATAGTCAAAATCAATGTGTATTTTTTCATTCCGTAATTATTTCGCACAATTAATTTAATTTAGCCAATTAATTAGTTGGCCAAGTAAGTATTTTTTTATTGAAAAAATTAATTAACCCTAGTTTCGAATAAAGTTCAGTCGACTTCCATTTTCAATTTTTCTAGCACGAATAAACAATTTCTTTTCTATAAAACATAAACACATGCATAACTATATAAAATACTTATTTCAATGTATAAAAGCCGACTCGACAATTTAACAGCTTTACTAAGGACGAAATAAGAAGGAAATAAGAATCTCAATTGATGGTCCCAGAACGAGGTCTTCGGTGTAGAGGGGAGTGAATACACCGAAGAGGGATTTTTGAAATTTTTTTGCAAATTAAAACTGAGTTGAGTGAGAGCTCAGTTATGAATCCTGCTGACTTCTAAGAAAGATGGTCAGCTAGATTGATTACTCAGCTGGCGGTGCGGAATGTGGTGGTTTGAAAAACTTAGCCCGTTCCCTTTACGAGAGTTCAGAAAAACTTAGTTTAAGTTTTCAGTTAAGCAGTTTTGAAAATAATGCAGCTGGCTGGGTCACATAGCATGAGAACTTCGAGCTTGAAAACTTGTGATGTGCTAATGCAGTTAGTTCTTTAAAGATATAAAATGCAGAGAACTTAAAATGTAACGTGGTTCGGAGAAACAACTCCTACGTCCACGACCAGATTTAATTGGTAAATCCACTAAGGATTTCCACTTGGTTTACGAGTACCAAGCACCTTCGCAGCTCTAACTTGAGCTGTGTTCTAACAGTTTACGGGCACTATAGAAGCCTGTATCCTTTAAGTTTCCGGGTACTGAAAAACCTTTAACACTCGAATTTCGCACTTCGAGACGGCGTAACTTAGCCTAACCTTTTCTGGGTAAAGAAGGGTTTGGGTTTGGATTTCAAACTTTGAACGAGTTCTTACAATGAAGAACTTTGGGAGATGAACTCGTTCAGAACTAGGCTTTGGATTTACTGAGATTTCTGCCTAGGGATTAGACGAAAAACTTAAGTAGTTTCTGAAAAGGAAACACTTGAGGATTTAAGTGTTCTTCAAAGGATTTGAGAACTGCTTGAGAGCTTTTTAATGTTTGAGATATTCAGAGATGTTGAAAGCTTGTAGAGAGTTTTTCGTATTTGATTCTGATGTTGAAGACTGGTATTTTTAGGTAGAGATTCAAAACTAGCCATTGGAAGAGCCATTTGAATCTCATCTATTCTCTGATCTGTCTGTCTTCCGTTGAACGTATCTTCACCTGTCTTCATCATTGTGTCAGATCCTAGGTTCGCCTTTCTAGGATGCTGAGATGTTGATCCCTCATTAGTCGAGGTATATTGACTTTCTCTGACACTGGGATCTCTGCCTTTGGAGTTGGTTTTTGAATTTAGAGTTGGTTTTATTTAACGCTTCAGAGTTAGTTCCCTTTTGTCTGCTCAGCTGAATCTCTTAGACTTGAGTCATCTTGATTTACTCTGCTTCGTTGGATCTTCTTGGCTGGATCCAATCTTCTTTACTTGAAAGAGTCAGTCTGACTCAGCTCAGTCTTGAACTCTGTTCAGCTGGAAAATCTTTCAGCTGGACCCCTGCTCCGTTGGATCTTCTTGGCTGGATCCAATCTTCTTTACTTGAAAGAGTCAGTCTGACTCAGCTTAGTCTTGAACTATGTTCAGCTGGATCCAATCTTCTTTACTTGAAAGAGTCAGTCTGACTCAGCTTAGTCTTGAACTATGTTCAGCTGGAAAATCTTTCAGCTGACTTTGGGTCCAGCTGATTACTCAGCTGGGTCTTCTGCTGTCTTCAGCTTCCTTATCTGTTAAGTTAGAAAATCTAAAGCTCAAACAGGCGAGCTGAAAAACATAACTTAGGATTACGCATTCATCTACTAGATTGGAGATCAATTGGGTTTTGGTATCAAATCAAAACTTTAGAATTTTCCCACACCAATTCCTTCACCCCATAATTCCCATCTCAATTTAAGAAAGGCAAAAAAAATCCCATATTGATCCCCACTCATTTTTCTACTACTAATCATTCCAAAAATAAGATTCTGACTCTATTTATTCACCAAAATGGAAAAAAGAAAATGAAAACACAAACCATGGCTCTTCAGACAAATACTCCAAAATGTATTCCCATCAACAAAATACTACAGACAAATATTCTTAAATTCAACATTTGTTTCAACATCAAGAATGCAACAACAACATTCCTTAAATAGAAGGATAATAATCTAAATGAGGAAAGCTGTCTTAATACCTAATAGACTTCAACATGCCACTGCTTGTTCTTCTTGAGCTGTGAGAGCTTCTCCTCCCAGCTTTCGCCTCTCTGCTCCGCCACCTTCTTCAACGTACCCTGAATCCCGGGCATCATCCCTTTGAGCCCACAGAAATAGATGTGCGCTCCGTTGTCCAACAGTTTGAAGATTTCATCGCTGTACTCCTCGATTTTGTCCTGGACATACATCTTGCCTCCACTTCTGTTCTTTTCTTCTCTGCTGAGGGCACGGTCAAACCTGAAGTTGTCGGGATAGTCCTGGAGATACTTGGAGAACTCATCGTCGTATAGGAGACTGTCTCTGTTAGCCACTCCGAGGAAGAGCCAGGCTAGCCCTCCAAACTTGAATGTTGGCACATTCTCCATGAACATACGTCGAAGGTAGCCTCTGTAAGGCGCCACACCAGTGCCAGTGGCGATCATAATGTGCGTGGCGTTTGGGTCGTTTTCAGGGAGAAGCATTATCTTCCCAGAAGGACCTGCAAAACAACGTAAGCGAGTTTACAAGAGGGGTCCTCGTAGAAACAGTTGTCAAAGAATCAAACGGAGAAATTTAATCACATTGTAGCCACAACTTGCAAGATCAGTCAATCATAGATACGAACAAAGATGCAAGTGCAGCCGATTCACAAATATAGTTTAAATTGATCGATTGATGAAGCCAACAAAGCAGATCAAAGAGGAGTATTCAGCTTAACAAAGATAATGATGAAACAAATTTCCAAATTGCAACAAACCCGTGTTTCTTGAAAATAACATAACAAAATAGGTATATCTCATAGATGAGATCAGATCTCAGCATAAATTGTGTTTTCAATGTTATTTGCATTTTTTGGGACATTATGTCTTGTCCTTGAGCTAAGGTATGTTGCATGTACGAGATATATATATGTGCTTGTGTGCGTGTTTATGTAAGTTATGTTGCAAATTCAATACACATGAATCACAGGATCATACTACTCGAGCCCATTGAGATCTTACCTGTGATTTGAACCTTGTCGCCTGGCTTTGAATCGCATAAAAAGTTGCTGCATACTCCATTTTTCGAAGGATCTTCTTTTCCAGTCTCAGGATCATAATAGACTGCACGTCGAACACATAAACTTGCTGTCTTTCCATCGAAGGAGTCACCATATCTGGTAGATGCTATTGAATACAATCGTACATTGTGAGGGTTACCAGGCTTTTTAGGATTCTCACCCTGAATGATAGGAGAAAAAACAAAAATAAATCAGAAATGCTCAGAAGAGACCTCGATCAGCACACAAACTGTTCTTGAGAGTAAGAAAACACTAGCTGTTCAACGGTACAGATGAAAACATACAGGAGGAATGATTCCATAACTCTGTCCTTCCCAGTATGGAACTTTGCCATCATGATCGATGACAATGTGACACGTCTCTCCAGGAGCGTTCTGGCCAACGAGCCTTTCAACGGAGACAATAGTTCCCGTATACGGTTCTTTATTCTTGAACAAATGCAGAGGTGGCTCTTTTGCATCTTCCAAGCTCAAAGGCGAAACTGCCACCTTAGGCTTGCTAGCTTGTTGCACTGACATGCAAACCACGGGTCGACCCCTGGACTGAAAGCTCGTAATTCTGAAGTCCAAAGATAGACTAGAGCTCCATGATTTTTCATGAAAAGACATGTGATTGCTCTGCACCAAAATGAGATTCAATCACAACAGAGAACTACTAGACCTTGATCTGATAGCTATTAACATCTAAGATTCAAATTCTAATATGACCATAATAAGAGAATTCAATCAAACTAACTGGATAAATAAACAAAAGGAAAGAGTGAAAAAATCAGTAAGATAAATGTGACCAACAACTGTCAGATGTCAAGACTAAGAAGGTTTGAGTAGAAAGAGTCCTATTACAACCTACTAACATCTAGACTAAATCCATACCTTTTAGAGCTAATCAAACGACACAAAGGTAGCATACCAAATGACACATTTATACTCTTTACGATGTTTTTTTCAAGAACTTATGAGGTCTTCTACTCAACCAACTAGGCCACCCATAGGGTAAAAGGACGTCGTTTTAGAGCTAATCAAACCACACAAAGCTAACACACCAATGGAACATTTATACTCTATACGACATTTTTTCAATAACTTAATACGGTCTCCTACTCGACCAACTAGGCCACCCTAATGGACAGCACCAGCTCAAGACGATGTGATGTAAAGTGTGCTGATTTACAAATAAAAATGAAAAATTTAAAACGAAACATGAATCATAAACTTATCCTAAAATTCTAGATTAATATAAAACATCATTAAATCATAAAAAAAAACTCAGAATTAACTCGAAATACACATGATCAAAGACCTAAACATTTGCAATCAACTCCAAATGCAGCATCAGATCAACACAATTCCATAATGAATCAAAGCTCAAACGCAATTTTCGATAAGAAAATTGAAGAAAAGAACCTTAAACACAGATTTACGGAGAGAAACATCGTTATTAACGAAGACCGCAACTGAGACCTGCAAAAACGGAAAGATTTTTCCCAGAATTCAAAACGAGTCAAACAGAAATTTTTCCAAAAAAAAAGTCCAAATCAAAACATACCTGAGAGAGAGCAGAATGAGCCATGATCGGATCAAACAAGAGCTTCAACGTCCGAAAAAACGACGCTTACAAAAATATATATATATATATATATATATGTATGTGAGAGAGAGAGGAGCACTGCCCTATGAGCACAAAAGAGGACAAGAGAATTAGTGAAATGAAGGGGCGGAGAGTTGAAATATAAAGATGGTTTTAATTAATGATTAATTAATCAATAAGGGCTGCTGACGGCTGAGGGTGGGCGTGAGCTTTTGGGCTGCGTTAAAGGACAAGATTCTTGGCTCTTCAGTTATGGAGTCTACTCTAACTCTAAGTACTCTCTCTCTCTCTCTCTCTCTCTCTCCTCCCTCTCTCTGGTTTTACTATTTTGTGTATATATGTCTTCGAATGGTTGGGTATACTACAATTTATTTATTTTTAATTGGAAAAATATTTTCAAAAGGATAAAATGTCTCTAAATTCCTGAACTTTTCATAAATTCTGGTTTTGCTCCCCACAAATAAATTTAGCGTGACAATTCTCAAACTTTCTACTTTGTCTTATTTTGCATTCAAGGTCAATTTCTCCCAAATTCTGTGCTGACTTGGCAGACGGAAATTCCTAGGTGTCGTAATCGGTAGACGAGAAAATATTTATCCAAACAATGAATTGCCCGTAAATTTCTTAACTTTTTTCAAATTCTGTTTTTTGCTCCTCACCATAAAATATTCAGCGTAACAATTCCCAAACTTTTTAATTTGTCTGATTTTGCATCCAATATTTTGAATGACTTTCCAGAGTTGAGATGAAATCTTAAGAATTTTGTAGAAACTCAATATATGAGTTTTAGCTCCAATTCAACACACAATTTGGAGAAATCGATATTGGATGCAAAATCAGACAAATTAGAAAGTTTGGGAATTTTCGCACAGATTTTTTTTATGGGGAGCAAAAACCGAATTGTGTAAAGTTAAGGAATTTACGTGCAATTCATTGTTTGGATAAATATTAACTTGCCAAACGACTAGGACACGTAGGAATTCCCATCTGTCAAGTCAGCACACAATTTGGAAAAAATCAACATTGGATGTAAAATCAGACAAAATAGAAAGTTTGGGAATTGTCACGCTGAATTTTTTTGTGGGAAGCAAAACTAGAATTTATGAAAAGTTCATGCAATTTACCCTTTTCAAAATGTCTTAATGTCGAAAATTTTAAAAATATCCCAATACTTATAAAGTTTTATTTTGGTACCCAATATTCAAATAATTGTAAAATTGGGGTCATTATACTTTTATGGGTTAATTGTCTGAAAAATCCCGATCTTTGATCGAATTCTGGTTTTTTCCTTCACTTTTTAATTTTGCGAAGAAATTCCTCACCTTTAATGTTTCTGATTTTTCCCCTTAATTGATTTTTCTCCAAATTGATGCTGAGTTGGACGTAATATATTGGGCCACATCTGCGAATGAAATTAACAGATCAGAATTATTTTGATCGGAAATGTTTGCCGGGGGAAAAATCAGAAATATTAAAAGGTAGAGGAATTTTTTCGCAAAATTAAAAAGTGAGAAAAAAACCATAATTTGACCAAAGGTCGGGACTTTTCCGACAATTAACCCAACTTTTATTTATATTAAAATTGAATTTTTGTACTACACTAAAACTGTGGACCTAATTTAAACATAATGAAGATTAGTAAGAAATTCGTCGAAAATAATTGATTTATTTATTTTTTTCAAATAAAAATTGGATGTTGTTATCGAGCAATCTCGGTGAAATAATTGAGTTAGAAATGTCGTGAACTTCAAAATCTAGTACTGTTTTGCTTAAATGAGAGTAGTACTTACCATCAACTCGAACACTCATTTTTATTCATGCTTGACTTGTTCCTAACTTTCCTTTTCACTTATTTATAATAGTTAGGCGTATATGGAAACTTTCACATTTATGTTATTTTCATAATCAAATGTCTAAATTGTTTCTTATTCATATTTTTCATTTCTAAAAGGTTTTGAAATATGAACATAATTTACTTCTTTAACCCAAAAAAAAAAAAAACATAATTTACTTTGCTCGTAATCGGTTTATAAACTAGGAATGGTCAAACTACTCAATTGGTCTATAGTTTAAATATAAAATACCTCTTACACGAAAAGTATTGTTTTATTACTATATTCGTCTCCATTTTGATCTTTCATTTTTTATACATGATCCACACACTTCCTTATATTTTAAACCTCATAACAAATTAAAATAAATGGATCTCTTATTCCACTCAACAAATATCTACCAAACATTTTTTTAAATTCGTACACATAAACCACACCACACTTATCATTTTTTTCGGAGGCAGTAAGATTTATTGCATAATTTAACACCACTTTTACATAATTTTGTAATTTTCACATTATTTTTTAATTTTTGCAACTTTTTTTTTGAAAGGCAATCTTTTCACTTTTACATTGTTTTGTAATTTAATTTATAAATACTAGCATGTATCCCGTCGATTCATTATTTAATAAGATAAATAAAATTATTAGACGCAAATATGCTTGCTAGTTTAGAATTTTTTTGGAGGTGAAAATCTTTAATTACTAGTAAAATTCAAGAAAGTTGTTAGTTTCTTTTGTTATATAATTAAAATAGTGAGGTCAGTGGTTACTCATTGTACTAAAAAAATTCATGTGAAATTATTTTTTTATTCAATTATAAATTTAACACATATTTTTTGTGTACTTCATTTTATTCTATTTACCTCCTTATAAAAGAATTTTATTCCATTTTTAAAATATGAAAAATTAACTTTGTAGTTACCTTACAATCTGTCAAAGATATCATTGTATACCATGTTAATTATTGTGTACGTTTGATCATCTCGTCACATAAAATTTTGAGATATCTTTCGCTATTATACTCATGAGATTGGAATGTATTATTGATCATGCTTAGCTTTGATCATCTTGTCCCACATTAATTGTTGTAATATTTATGGAAAAATTATTTATTTGCCCAAAGTTAACTTTTTATTAGGTCAAATTAAATAAGAAACTATTTTGGTTGGAAAATATAGTCTTTTTATATATGTTCTCCAAGAAGTGAAGATCACTACAAATTTAACGTGGAATTCAAGAATATTAAATATTAAGTACCAAATAATAGAATTCGAATATGTAATGCTTTATAAATATATAATATAGTTGCAACTTAATAATTGGCCAAATAATATTTTTTTAATAATATAGTTTTAAAAATTTTGGCAAATATTTTCTTCTATATTTTTTATATTTACACCAACTTTATAATTTATCAAATTAAACAAATTAATATTGTCAACTTAATAAATTGCCAAGTCATTTTTTTATTAAAATAAAAATTATTTATTTGGCCAACTAATTGATTGGCCAAATTAATTAAATGTGCAAAACAATTTATTTTTATTTTTATTGATTTTTCAAGAGTGTGATCTTTTTGAAAAACAATGTGAGGTATGTAGAAATTTATTAAAATATAACACTTTATTTAAATAAATAAATACTATACTACACTAATATATAGATAGATTGATTTTTTTAACCTAAATTAGATAAGGTGTAATAACCCAACACTTTTTAATTTATTTTACTATTTATTATTTTCTAAAATGTATTGAAGTTATTAAATTAATTATTTTGTGAAGGATCTTGAGCTCATGAACTTGATTTTAAATGTTTTACAGGTTGTCCGACTTGGAGCGAGGATGCGCCCTAGTTTAGAATAAATAAGTTCTAGAATAATAAGATAAATGAAATGAAAATTTATTAGACTTTTATATTAAATAATAATATAGAAAGAAAATTATCTAAATTTTATTTCACAAAATAATATATATATATATATATATATATATATATATATATATATATATACACTTAAATGTTAAGATAACTTCTAAATTTCTCCTAACCTAGAACACGCTAGAATTTAATTTCTCTCCGTCTCTTTTCATTTCTCTCTTCTTTATTCTCTTCGATTCCTGCAGCAACCAAGGTAACAATTTCTTTTAGTTATGTTATTGTTTTCTTGGATTTGATTCTTGAATTTCGTAGAGTTTAGTACTCCTTTCTTTCTTATTCGTTTTATTCGATGTGTGGAAGTCTTGAGTAGATGATTGGTGGGCTGAGAATAGTTTGTGTGAGTGAGAGGGAAGGGACCACCGGTGTAGTAGTGGCGGCGGCGGCGGCGGCGTGGTGGCTGCCGCCATAGTTTCCTTGTTGATGTGTGTGTACCCCCTGTTTTTTTTTACAGCAATGGGGTGGAGTCTTGCAGACCATTTTTCAACTGTTTTCGTTCATTAAAACCCACCAATATAGGCACCATTAGAAAGCTATCGTCGATGGCTTTCCAACGGTATCTTCGGATTGTCAATCCGATACCGGACGACGAAGTTATAAGCTGAAGAAGTCAGAGTGTTGGATCTGTGCGCGAATGTTTCTGCGCAAATTTTGAGTCGAGCTCTCCGGCGTCAAATCGATGCTGAATTGAGGAATTAGTTTAGGGGTTTTGTAGCTCATGTCGGAGAGAATCCAACACTAGGTTCACTTCCGGAAATCAAAGGTCTTTTTGATCGAAATTAATATCGGAAAGCGGCTGCATAAATTTTGAATTGAAAATCTAAAACCTTGTACTTATTTGTTATATTGTTTTATTAAGTCCTAAAATTTCTATAAATTATTATGGCATTTAGAACTTTAGAAAAGTCATAAAATTAGTCCATAGCATGCGTGCTATGATAATTGAGCCTTTAATTTAGAATACTATGGTTTAAATGGTTTTATAATTGTGAAGGTAAACTTTAATATTTTCTAAGATTTTAAATATATCTTTAAGCTTTAAGTACTACATAGTTAGTCTAAAGAATAAATATGATAATACTAAAATATTGCTTAAAGACACTTGATCATATTCAAGAATAAGTACTTGAAAATGAACTAATTAAGTTAAAAGTGTTTTAAGTGCTAGGAGCGGCGCATTCAAGGCTCAAGGCAGGACAACCAAAGCAAGTTGGAAGAAGTTCTTTTATAGTGCATCTCTCTTGATGTGGGGTTTACATTATCTGTAAGTGAAGTAGTTATATGGTTATAATTATTGTTGTGTCGTGCATGATTCATATGAACTAATGGACCCACAAGTGGTCAAAGAAGCTAATAGGCCCACAAGGGACTTAGACTAGTCTCACAAATTTATCAGCTAAGTAAAAGATAAAAAGAAAGGTTCATTATGTTATTATTCATTACACAATTGATTATAATTGCTTACAGTGTTTACTCCACTGAGTGTGCTTGCAACTCACACCCTATTGTTGATTTATTTTCAGGATAGAGAGTCGACGGCAAGGCGGCAGACACGAGCTTCATGTTCTCCCAATCCACTTTCTTGGCAAGCATAATATATGATGATATTTTGGTATATATGTACTACTTGTTACTAACTTAGTTTTGGAGTCATTTGCCTACTTAGTGATGTTTTTGGTGGGCCGAGACCCTTTATATTAAATAGTGAATATACATTGTTGACGAGGGTTGTGACTCATGTATATGATGCTTGTCATAAGCCTAATTACGGATTGTACCCCGAATAGGCAGACTAGTTTATCTTTATATAGTGATGATTATATTATGTACATATTTAGCTTTGTATAAATATATATGAAGTTTTGATAGGGTTATTCTTATTCATACGTTGGGAAACTTTTGTTCAAGAAATAGGTTATAACGTCATGTCGTTTTTATTAATTAATAATCTTTACATTTGCTTTGATGTGTATAATTATAAATTTGAAAAATACATGACACATATACATTTATTTTCTGTTATATATATATATATATAAATATATATATTTTTATAATAGCTTGACATATTATCATTATTTAGAACGGTATTTTCTTTTAAGAAACTGAAATCTTATAATTATTGCTTCCGTTGTTATTAGTTATTACTATTAAAGGCAAATGAAAAGAATTAGTATTTTGGAAGCATTTCCCTGTTCGCAAGGGATGGGGGCGTTACATAAAGTAACAATATATGCATTTATTCTTAAATAATTACCTACATCCCTCTTTAAAAAAAATACGTACATAGTACTCTTAGCAAGATTTTATTTATAATTTCATTGTAATTACATGCGCACCACGTAGAATCTCGAATTAAGGGGAAGGCTCGAATGCATAATCGTTTTTATAATATATAGATAGATTTTACTATACATTTTATACAAATGGACTTATTTATTTGGCCAATTAATTTGACAAATTAATATTGACAAATTTAATAATTGACCAAATTAAGTCAATAAAATAAAACTATTTATTTGGCTAACTAATTAATTGGTCAAATTAAATTGGTTGATCAAAAAAATTATGGGATGGAAAAATAAATATTGATTTGGAGTATTTATATAAATTCTCAAAGAATGAAGTCTTATTGAAAAACGATGTGGGATAAAGTTTTATACTAATTATAATAAGAAGACACAAATTAATCTTTCTTTGAAAATTAATATATATATATAGACACTATAATTTATATAATAAATTTATATTAATGGTTAGCTATTCTAGGATAATCCATTCACGTTTTAAAATATTTTATATTTTAGAAAGATTTTAATGCCATCTATATTTATGGAAGTTTTAAGAATATGAAATACTAAATAATATAATATATGAATAAAAAATATTTAAAATGACGATTTAAGATAAATAGGAATACCGAATGAAGAGAGCGCTACGTAGGACCCCGAATCAAGGCGAGGCCTCGAATCCGCAATCGTTTTAATAATATATGGATTGAAAAGTGATGTATTAAGTTGAAAAGATTGAAAAATCATGTATAAAATGCAAAACAGTGTAAAAGTAGTGTTGAAATTTGCACATCCTAAATAATATATATATATATATATATATATATATATATATATAGGGAGCGGATCTGGTAAGAACACATCTTATATGAGAACGTAAGAACAATACATTTTTATTATATCGGAGATGCATAAAATGCAGAAACTAAATGCATAAATATTTTAATGCATAAACTACAATAACTTAATGCATTAGCATTTAAATGCATAAATTAGAGTAATTAAATGCACGGTTAAATCTAGACCGTAGATCAACAAGAATCAAGGGTCCAGATTTGTTTTTATTTCTCACCTAAGAAAGTGTTCTTATTTGATCCGTGCTCTATATATATATATATATATATATCTATCTATCTATATATATATAATCAATTGAACCAAATTTTAACCAGTTGTTTAATTTCTGACTTTATAGATCAACATTTTTTTTATCGAATATGTATTGTCACTAAAGATAATTTATCAAATAACCAATCAATTAACATATTATTTATTATTAAAAAACATTATTTCATATAATGCATTAATAAATATAACTAATTCTAACTAGACTGCTTGCATCGTACATGAACACGTTTTCACCACATCCACTTGTGCATAATGAGGAGTTCAGATATAATCAAGGAAATTTTCAATTGATGCTAAATTTTATTCAAATTTAATAATATAAACGACATCAGAAAAGTGCACATAAAAACTCAAGATTAGAGTATTTGGAAGAACTCATACCATATGCATTTCTGGAATAAAGATTTCCTGCTTAACTTCAGCAACAACATTCAGTTGAAACATCAGCAGGAAATAAGAGAGCACGATTGTAGGATCGTCGTCTCCGACATCAAAACAACTATCAGACAAGAATCGTGAGGCCCTCCTTTTTGGGAGCCGCAGCCGCTTTGTTTCCGGGGAAGGCGGTGCGCGAAATGTCCACTAGAGCTTTGAAGCTATACGGCTCGTGCATAGATATCTCAGAGAGAACTTTCCTGTTCAGCTGAATGTTCTCCTTCATTAGTCCGTGCATGAAGTTTCCGTAGTTCACCTGTCGTGAAATGGTCAAGTGATATGGAAGCATATATAGCGTATGCTGCGTATCATCTCCTAATACTCATGTAGAACTCAAAACATGCAGCCAAACTCTCATTTAGAACAATTCAAATAAAAAGCCCAACTTCTATACGAAAAACATCGCACATGTATGAGCATTAAGACGAATTGATAAGTACGTACGATAAGTATGTAATATAACGTAATACACCATGATGCAAAACAACACAACAAAACTATAAGAAAATAACGAAGCCTCCAACACCACCCATTATTCATTCCTTCCCGTGCAGTAACTAAGGTCATGTCACCAAGAACACAAAAATGAAATATATCCTCAAGATTAAGGATGCAACTCTTGATGGTCAAATAAAGATATACGAGGCAAAATCTCAAATGCACGTTGAGCAAAGGGTCTATCTATCATTCTATCTTAGCCAAAGGGTCTAACTATATGCCTTCTCTACACTCATAACAAACCTAATTTTAACGTTTAATTTATGTGAATGCCAATCCAAATGCTTATGTTAATGTTAATGTTAATGCTGATCCAAATACATGGCAATATTCATTTTCTCCCAGCAATTTAATAGATCAACAAATCAAACCCATCACAAGTCACCTCTCCTGACATGAATTCAGCTACACTTAATAACACTTAGTTTTCTTCAAATAAATTCATTCACACATTTTTATTAGTTAACAGCCTACACTTAATCTATATATACTCAGTTTACTTCTAATCTATTAAGTTGTAACAGTCTCCCAACAAGAATAAACTAATAAATTGTAAACACATAATCATCTCCACTTACTTTTCTTTTAATCAATCCATTTAAACACTTTAATTTTCCTGAAATTCCTCAAACCAATTTCTAAAATCAATCCAAAATAACAGCCCTGAACAATGAAACCTCTAAAAATCTAACCTTGACCGATAATTCCATTATTTACAACAGAACCACAAAATTCGAATCACGCAACAGCACACTAATTGTTGTAAAAAATTATCGGAAAAAAGCAGCAAAACCACGAGATTAGTGAGAGAAACTAGAAAGAGAAACGGACCCCGTGCTGTCGGGTACCGGCGTTGATTCGCTGGATCCAGAGAGAGCGCATATCCCGTTTCTTGTTGCGGCGATCTCTGTAAGAGTATTGCAGCGCCTTCTCCACTCTCTCCCGCGCAATCCGTATGCAATTCTTCGCTCGTCCCCTAAACCCCTTCGCCAATTTGAACACCTCCTTCTTGTTCATCTTGACTACGGTTTTTCCCCTTTCTCTCTTTCGAATTGTAGAAATGTTTTTGTTAGGGTTTTTCTTTCAATCTGCAAGGGTTTCTCTTTCGATCTGCGAGGGTTTTAGACAGGCTATAGTTATTGCACATTCGCAACTGGGCTTTTGGGTTTTTACTTTTTAACCCCTGATAATTTTTTACCTTATCTTTTGGTTTTTTAGATGGGTTATGTGAAATTGAGTTTTGTAAAAGGCACATACGCAGTTTAGTTAATTAATCTCTCTCTTCTCAACTAAGCATTCTCTTCGTCAAAAATTCATATACAGTGCTTAAAAAATATAGATAAATTTACTTTTTCTATTTCTAATTATAGTACTCCCTCCGTCCTAATAGCAAGGTCTCACTTCTATTAATTAATACTCTCATCAGTAAGAAGTGAGACCTTGCTATTGGGACGGAGGGAGTATTATATAAAGATTCGAATAACTGCATAATTTGCATTGAAAACTAGAAAAGAAAAAAAAAATGAGAAGTACAACCCTTATATACGAACATTTGAGTATTTAACATTGACATTTGAGGTTTTGGGTGGGGTTTTCACTTTTTGGTCCGATATTTTTTTGCCTTATTATTTATTTGAGTTGGGGATGAGGATTCATATTCATATTTTAGTATCTCACATTTGTAAATTCTTTAGATATAATCATCAACATAAGAAAATTCTTGACATGAAAACTACCTACACAATATCGTATATATATTGTCTAGTATTATAAACCAAATGTAAGGTTTTAGGAAAAGAAAAGGAAAGTAGCCATAAACTCGTGCATTTTCTTTGATCTAAAAAAAACATTCATTTACTACATACATTCCACTAAATCAATCACAACAAGAATTCTTATCGTCAAATAAAATCTGAAAAAGAATCCGTCGTCAATACATAAATATTTGAAATATAAAAAAAGAAGAAAGAAGAAAAGGAAATGGAGATTCAATGGCACATAAAGTTCTCCTCTGTACAAGAAAATCACACAACAAGAACTAAAGATACAGATTGTTAGCAGAATTACACAGTCATCATACCATAATCACGAGCCATTTTTAACAGGAGGAGGCCATGACAATCTTCTGTTGGAGGTTCCATCGACATAATTCAAGTCGCTGACCTCACTGCTTACGTCGTCCCCTTCCTGTTGTCCCCTTCCAACAGCTAAATCATCAAAGGTAGATTCAGTTCTCCACGGTGGAGGTGTCACACAATCAGATTCTCCCATCACTCTCTGAGAAGAATGGCCCACTCTCAGAGTCTGGAGTTTGGCGAACGATTCCCTCATTGCAGTCATCGCTTCAAAGAATCGAGTGCAGGATGCCAGAGCAACAGGGATTGGACGGAGCATTTCCTGAGCGACAGATTAACACAATGCGGAGAATGTGAGCTGTGTTTCACTTCAGGTAATGAAAGTGCTTGTAACTTCCGTGAAGTTTAGAATGTGGTATATAATGATTTAGACGGAAATTTTTAGAAAAAATACTATTTAAAGCCATAAGAACACTGCAAGTCATAGTGTACGACAGATATCAATATTTGCACTTTGATTATCTATTTGCTAACAGTTTTAAGCCATCAGCTTCGAAGAATTATTCCAGTGTAAGTGTGAGATGACTACCCAGAAAAATTAAAGTTACACAAGGTTCATATTATCCAATGTGTTTGTTTTGATACTTCAATTCTTTTATGAGCTGCAACATTAGCACAAACACCTAATCCATGAGGACATACTCGAGCCATAACATTAATTCTAGCTAGTATCGTCATGTTATTACTAGGGCCCTTTTCAAAGTAAATAACTCTTATCATTAGTTTCTTTTTTTCCCTTACTGCTTTCATCATAAATCTGTAAGAAGTATATAGGTATCAGCAAATTCAAACATTTACTTAACAATGCAGAGACAGACAAGTTAGCAAATGCAGTGTAAGATATTTGTGAGTTTGATACTCAGACAAAAATCGAGCTGCGCAGTTTTTCAACTTACCCCCCACACTGTAGGTGGTTCTTTAAAATTTTGGCTCCATTGATAATCAGCAACCGAAGCTGTCAAGGCCCCATAATCACTCGCTGCCTTCATTAGCAATTCTGAAAATTGTTTCTGTGGAAACCAGAAATACTCTCAGCACTCATCTTGGTGATCCTCAAGAGAATAATCAGCAAACTAAATGATATAAATAAAACTTGCGGTGAAAATAGTCACACTAACTTCAGGAAGGATATTTCAGTAAGCATCAACCTTATATGAAATGGTACATCGACAGCATAAGTGTTAAAACACAGATAAATCTTGGAGGTATGCATTATAATTCTTATAGGCTAATGTTGTGATATTAAGAGGAATCATTGCTGAGGTTCTAACTTCTAATCTAGCGCAACTTCAATACACAAGTATCATATGAAGGAACATGAAGGCAATAATAAGTGAGTGAACTGGAGTTATCACATTGGACACATACCTGATACTCAGCTTCCACAGGTATGCAATCCAGCGAGTAAGGTTGCTGAAGGCGAGCTATAATCCGATCCTAGAAAGCAAGCTAGCAAGTTAATGAGCGGGGTATAATTTATACACAGAAGAAATTAAACATATTTTGCATGAAAAACAGAAAAAAGGAAACAAAAACAGTATTCTCAAAGATATCTCAGAATATAATCAGCAAGTTCTTTTTATGAACTCCATTTTGAAGCATATATACAATATATGCAATACGGGCACAAAAATTTTCCGCATCACCTCCTTCACTGATTACCTTGTTCTGAATAACATCTTTCAATATAGACGTGATTCGAGCTAAAGTCTCAATCTTCTTCTCCATTTCACTCACATGCGTCAAGTGGGCCACATTCTTGTCCTCCTAAAGTTCAACAGATAGATAATTGCATGAGCTCACAAAACATAGTTGTTCGGCAAACTGAATCCAAAGCTAAATTTTCAAAAATTACCAAATAATAGCGAGTGATTCAGAAATATTACAACTAAGAACTCAACAAAATTTTGAACCCTTCAACAATGACCAAGATCAACCCTCAGAACCCAAAATTCAAGTAAAAATTGCCGAAATTCAAAGTGTATCACCTTTCTGCCTTGAAGTTCAACTTGCAGATCCGCAATTTTTCTCTGTACAGCAGTCAATTCTCTCAAAATTCTTATCAAATCATCCCCTTTTGCACCAGATAAATTCTGAATTTCCTCCTGATTGAAGAACAAATCAAAAGTCAAAACTCAGCTCACCACCAACATTTTCACAATACGATATCAAGCACATCCGCAAGAACTTAGCACGCATATTTTTTTAATGCTAGGTCTGATGAACTACACACAATTGCATTACCAACTACCTAAACACACACAATCACACACATATCGGAGCAATTCTAGAACAGATCCAGCTTCACTGAGTTTTAGTGGATCTCGGAGACCTGAGAAGGCGGCGGCGCGACGGAGAAACCGAGATCGGCGGCGATGGACAGGGCGTCGGACATTCCCCCCACTCTCCTCAGCGGCTTCTTCCCCACCCAAGTGGTGTCGCCGCCCATCGACATCACACGTTTTTAGTATGTTAATGTGAGAACAAGCGGAGACGTCGGCCGGCGAAATCGCCGGCGATTTAGACGGCGGATGATCGGAGTGAGTTACAGGTCACAAAATTTGAAATCTTAGAATTGAAATTTTGTAGTATTGATTGAAGTGGATAAGAGGCCGACTAAACGGGTTGCAATATGACCCGACCCATCGTATTGTATTAGTACAATAATTTGGGCTTGTTTGCTATGGGTGATTAGGGTGTATAATATATATTATACACCATAATATTTTGTTTGGTACAAAGTATGAGGTCCTTTATAAAATTCGGGTCCGTTGAATTATACATATTGTTGTTATTATCTAATACCACCTATGAGGTGGTATAAATAATACTGCAACTGAATATAAGAATAAATTACTATAATTTCACCATTTTACCATAATTAATATATTTTGCAGAGAATTTAATATATCATACCAAACACAATATTAATTCTTTATATGTATTAAGATATCCCAGCTAATCATATCAAGCCTTATCCCATACTTCGGAGCAAACGAGCCATTTGAGAATTATCAATGTTTTGGTGGAGTTTTCTTCTCCTTTTATTTATTTTATGATTAATTATATATTTACATGATATCCATCCATCCATCCATATATATATTATTAAAACGATTACGTATTTGAGGTCTCCCCTTAATTTTAGGTCCTACGTGGCGCAACCTCCATTCATTATTCTTATTTATCTTAAATTCTCATTTTAAGTATTTTTATTTATATATTTATTATATTTAATATAAAATTTTCTATTCCACATAGTTTTTTGATAAGGCTTTACTCTTGCAGAGCCTATATAAATACTCTAAATCCATATCTATTTTCTCATCTCAAGATTATTTTGCATAATCAATTTTATTTGACCGATTAATTAGTTGGCCAAATAAATAGTTTTGCTTTTATTAAAAAAATAATTTTGAGCTCATCCCAAAATTATTTTGCATAATCAATTTTATTTGACCGATTAATTAATTGGCCAAATAAATAATTTTATTTTATTAAAAAAATAATTTTATGCAATTATTAAGTTGTCTATAGTAATTTGTTTAATTTGATGAATTATTAAGAAATATAATTAAGAAACCGATAAATAATAATGATGATATCTATATAATAAACATAATCTTCACGGAAATAAATAAATTAATATAGTAATAGTTATTACTTTGGTATCTCTATAAACTAATATAACAAAAGAATGATATTTTTTAATCTTGATCTCTCTTATTTTGAATATTTTTTATTCATATATTTTATTATTATATTTAATATGTTTAGTATTTTCCATATTTCCATAAACAATAGATGGAAATCTATATAAATACTAAAATTTAATGTATATTTTCTCATTTTGCAATTATTTTGCACTAGCAATTTAATTTGAACAATCAATTAGTTGTCCAAATAAATAGTCTTATTTTTATTAAAAAATATAATTTGGCCAATTATTAAGTTGCAACTATATTATCTATATATTTATAAAGTATAATATATTTGAATTCTATTATTTGGTATTTAATATTTAATATTCCTGAATTCCACATTAAATTTGTAGTAATCTTCACTTCTTAGAGAACATATATAAAAAGATTTCATTTACCAATCAAAATGGATTCTTATTTAATTTGACCAAATAAAAATTAATTTTGAACAAATAAATAATTTTGTCATAAGTATTACAATAATTAATGTAGGACGAGATGATAAAAGCTAAACATGGTCAATAATACGTTGCAATCTCATGAGTACACTAGCGAAAGAGATCTCAAAATTTTAATTTGTGACGAGATGATCAGACGTACAAAACAATTAACATCATATACAATGAGGTAAATAAAATTGAATAAAATTCACATCCTAAAGTGGGAAATTTTATAAAATTAATTAATTCATTATTTTTTTCAAATAAAAGCAAAATATGATTATTTTAATAGAACGGACGATATAATCTAAACAACGGGTGATTGAAACAAGGTAGGTACAACCATCAGAGAAGTGTTGTCTCTCACTGACCTATTCTTTATATGAATCTCTTCGTTAGATCCCACCACCGTTCGTACAATTGATGACAAATAATGTGTATATATATATATATACATGTCATTAATCTGATGCATTTGATGAATGAAAAATGATGCAAAATAAGTTCATAAATTTATAATAACATTTAATTACCGTCGAATTTCGACGGGTTATACACTAGTTTACATTTATAGTATTTATAGAACTTGAGCTTTTTAATTGATGTAATTAAAATAGAGAAGCACTCATGTACAGCCAGTTGTACCTACAACTGGAGCCGAGATCCAACCTGACCCTACCCGAAATGCTCCGACCCGACCCGGTATGACCAAGTCAACTTTGATCGGTCAACGGTCAAACGTTGACTTTTTTTGTCTCCGCCTTCGGCTCCGATTTTAATTTATAGATAATGATTGTTATAGTGGACAAAATCTGTTTACTTGGTCCAAGCCCAACAAACATATCAAATTGGCTCAATCAGTCAGATAGATTCAATCGTCCAGCCCCAATAAGCTATAGACCAACCTAGACAATTTGGTTGGATACTCTATACTCCGGCCCATCAAGCCGATCAGCCAAGCTGACATGGTCAAAAGAATCCAGTCATCAATCCTAAGGGCACATCACGCCGGCCAATCTGGTTGACACGGTCAGAGAATGTATCTTGACGGCTCCAACAAAATAGCAACGGCTTGGAAGTGTAGGGCGCAGATGGATAAGATCGGTATACTAAACCCTAACGGCTATATATGCATCCTGACTAGGTCACAACCTGGCAGATTCCAACTTGCACGCATTGAACTCTCTACTATCCATTATCTCTCTGCCTCCATTTACCTTCTTAACAGCCTGTCATAGCAGCTCGCCATACAACCTACATCCTTCATACGACTTACATTCACTATATAACCTATCATACGGCTTACTCTCATCATACAACTTGCCATACGGTTGTCATCCACCATACAATATGTCATACAGTTTACGCCCACAATACAATATGTCGTACGGCTTACATCCACCTAACAGTTTGTCATACGACTTACGTTGAATTCAACTTGCACAATCATTCTTACTTTCTCATACGCTTCCCTCCATCTCATCTCTACTTCCACCGCCTTAATTTTTTTGCTCTCACACCGTATATAGCCAACTTGGGCTATTTCCGCTATCAACCTTCCATTATCACATACTCACTATCACTGTTTCCACCCTACGAGTGCCACAACCACTACAAAAATCTTGCACTTTACCGACGGATAATTCCGTCGGTAAAGTCATTAAAACCCGTCGGTAATTCATTTACCGACGGAAATGCTCCCTCGTGATTTCATTCGTAGCTAAAGGATTTACCGACGGAAATCTTATCCGTCAGCAAATTACCGACGGATTTGTGACGGAATATCCGTAAGCAAATTCTCATTTGACGAACTAATTCCCAAACGGATTTCTGACGGATTTTTGACAGAAAATCTGTTGGTAAATACCAACGGAATCGAATCCGTCGATAATGTTTGACGAATTGCATTTCGTCAATTTTCGATTTTACTGATGGATTTTTCCGTCAGTAATTACTGACGGATTTAAAATCCGTTGGTAATTACTAACGGATAAAAAATCCGCTGGTAAAATTTGACGTCATCAATTTCGTCAAGTTGGAAATATTGTGACGGTTTTGTGACGGAATTTCCGTCAGTATTTTAGCGACGAATTAAAATCCGTCGGTAATAATTGTTGTTTTAATTTAATAATTATTTTGTTTTAATTTAATTTTCTGATATTTTTGGAATATTTAATTATTTAATATTTTATCCCGATTTTTACTCATTAATTTATTAATATTTTAGCCCCAATTTTGAACATACCAAACAAAGCAATTTATAATATAAAAGTCGCTAAGTAATATAATAATAAGAATCTGATATTTTTGGTAACAAAGTACGTACAAATATGAAAGAAACATTAAAGTAAAAGAATGTTTGTTCTACACTAACTAAAAGTCACGGACTAGGAGGACTAGGAGCTCGTACATGACGACGCCAAAACTCCAAACATCGCTCTTTGAGGTAAGATGCCCCGTTTCTATGTAGTTCGGGGCAGCATATCCGTATGTTCCCACAACCTACATGCACAACGAGTTATTCAAATTCTCCAACTACGTGAGACTCTTCGTATCATCAAAGCAAACATACCGCAGTTGAAACATGACTATGACCAGCTTTAGGACCCTCCAGGGCAAGCCCAAAGTCCGAAAGCTTTTCCTTGAAGTTTTCTTTCAGCAGCACATTCGATGACTTGAAATCTCGATATATAACCTTCACAGTGAAGTAAACAACTGTAAACATCAACATTCACTCATCATGTTCTGAAACTAAATCTGTTCACAGCTGAGAGAGAACAAAAGTAATCATCATCTTTAAAGAAGCAACATATATATTATTTTGCAGCTTAGCCAAATTTTAAATTCCTTATCATAAAATATACTTTTGATCAAGACAAAAGGATAATGAAGCTGTAAATGTGATTCGATTCTAGCTATCTCGTCAGCCACAAATAGTTCATATTCCATCACCCACTTCTATAATTTGGCACAACAAACATGATATCATATTATCATCACATACTACATTAAAACTGCATCAAAACTATATGTCTAGAAAGATCTTAGTTCATAGACCAACTTATTCCTCCAAATATAATAAGAAGTAAGATAATGCTATAAAGTGCAAATAGACTTACTGCTATATGTTTTCTATTGAGTGTGACACTTGAGCCCCTCTCTTGCTACCACTAAAGCAGCAATCTCCAAATGATAGTAAAACAATTTTGGTGGTTTAATTAACACATTAATTAGGGCTCTTTCTTCCTTAAGAGTAATTATTAGGGCTTTTTTTTCCTTTAGAGTAATTAATTCTCTACCATAATAACTAACTAAAATGGTGTCAAGAAGTTGATGCACTTACTTCCAAAAATCCAACCATTACTTAACTCTCAATGTAGATTTGTTTTATGAGAATTAAGCACTCCATACTACCAAGCCTCAATTTAAGTCTTCATCTGGTGATTCTCAACCGTAATCACGAATAAAACACTGCACCACCAATCTTTAACACTCAATATACATTACAAAGAAGCTAAAATTTATTGCATACAGACAGCAGGGGCCAAGACAAGACAGTAGAACAACATAAGGACAAAACCAACAAAAAATTAACCCCGGTGTAGAGAATCAACCAAAACTAAAACACGAGAGAATCAAGATCAAATCAACCAAATCAAGATAAAAAATGCAGGAATGCCATGAAACTCCGGTTCAACCCCACCAGCCAGTAGACCGGGACGGAGAACAAGAGGGAGGCAGAGAGCTTACATGGCGGTGGTGGTTTCTGGCTTCCCGTTTGGCCAAAGGGAAGACAACGGCGTTCCAGTCGAAGACACAAGGTGTTGGTGTTTTCCTCGCCGGAATTTAGAGCAAGAGAAAGGAGAATTTCAGATTCTAATTTTAGGGTTTTCAATTTGGGGATCTAGGTTTTTGATTTGGGGATTTTTGCTGGGGGCTTGAGCAAAGGACAAAATCGAGACGACGAAAGGCGACGACGGGACGGAGGCGGCGAACGGTGAGGTTCGCCGGAGAAGAAGCCGGAGTCATGCTACTGCAGCTGCCGTCGGATAGAGAGAGACGAGGCAAGAGGGGAGAAAGATGAAAGAGTGGGATGGAGAGAGATGGCGGCGACGGCGGTGTGAAGGTGAGGCGGCGACCGACGAAGTCTCGCCGGAGAAGAAGATGATTGCTGCTGCTGATGGTTTTGTTAGAGAGAGAGAAATGAAGAGAGGAAGAGAGAGCAGAAGAGAGATCGCGAGTTGTGAAGATGAAGTGAGGGAGAAAGGAGCCCGACTGTGAATGTGAATTAAGCATTCAATTTTACCGACGGATACCATCCGTCAGTAAAATCTAACCCGTAAAAATCTAACGACGGATTGTAATCCGTCAGTATTTTACCGAGGGATTTATCTGTCAGTAAATTAAAAATTTAATTTATAATTCGTAAATACAAAATATTGATGGAAATTTCCGTCAGTAAATTAAAAAAAAAATATGTAATAAAATTCTTCGAGAACGAGTCCCTAGTCGAGATTAGTCAACATCTAACTCGATATCTTCGTTGACGAAATTCTCACGAACGTCATTAACTAATCATCGTCATTATTTCAAAATTTTAATGAAGCATATATATAACTCAAGCATTGCTAGTGTCCGATCAATCCGGACGTGACTCGAGATAACATTTTAAGAGGATGCAATTGGAGTGCATTTTTTTTTAATTGTATAACATTAAATTTAATGACTGCATCATGGTGGAATCGAACCTGAGACCTATGAACTCAGAAATAACCACTCTACCGCTAGACCAACTCACACACACAATTGGAGTGCATTTTATTGGAATAAAGTGTACTCCGTAGTGGACAAACAAGGCCTAAAATTACCCATGTCTTTGCACGTAGTTTGTATGGAATCAATTCAAAATACCCTGACAATGTAAGTATTAGCTTGTTATAAGGGCATTCTTCGTGCTACTAAAATTAAGGCTACAAATCTCATTTTAGTTACGAATAATCACGAGATGGCCAATTTTCTCGACGAAGAAGATCACTTCCCAAAATTACGTTGGGAATGCGATTGCAAACATATACTAGCTCATATCATCCAATGGTATTGCATAATGAAATTGCAAAGTTGTTAAAAATTTATTATTCTCTACTAAACATATAAATTTCGATGTCACTTTCTCCATTTTGCATTATTATCCCTTTTAGAGCACCCACATTGATGGACACAAAAAGTTTGTGTCACCAATATTTTATTATTTTTTGTAGGGTCATGTGGGCATTCTATATATTTGCCCACATTGGTGCCCACCAAACTTGGTGGGCACAACCTATTTTTTTAATTAACGAGGTTTTATTGGAAAATTTTAAAATACATGCCACATACAGAAAAATGATGAAAGTTTGGACATAAACTATAAATAACCCTAAATCTTAGCACAACTCTTGTAATTTATGTTTATTTCTCTCACTTTCGAATTATATTACAAGTGGGACCATATAATATTAATTAATTCATTATTGTTGAGTTATAATATAGAGTATGATTATTATTAATTTATTATATTGATTTACACTATTGCCTTTAAAATAAACATAATAATAGGGATATATACAAATCCAATTTTGTAAGAATCCGCTCTTTTACAATAGGTATAGATTTAGTTACTAAATTAAAAATAATTATTTAATTTAATGTAAATTTTATTAAATTGAAATAAAGAAAAATATTACATTAATAAAAAAAATTAATCCCGACTGAAGTGTGCCTATATTTCTTCGATCAAATCATTCTCTAGTGTTGTGTGGGCTCTCACATTGCGAAGGTCTGACTTTCTTTTAAAAAATTGTTCAAATGCATCGGTTGCTTCACGAGTCCCACCCTCGTTGCCTGTCGAGCTTGATGGCTCTTCGGGAGCCCAATTACTCACATGCTCGCCTTTGTCTTAAACAATCATATTATGCAAGATAATACAAGCATACATAACCTCCGCTAAATTTTCTTCAAACCATAGGCGTGCCGGTCTATTTATAATTGTCCAACGAGCTTGGAGAATGCCGAAGGTCCTTTCCACGTCCTTGCGGGCAATTTTTTGTTTATGTGCAAAATAATCGGTGTGAAGGCGGGCTTCAACATCCTCCCGGTTTCTTTCCACGTACGTCCTCTTTAGGCGATTACGTCAACGCTATTCTTCTTCGGCCTCTTCTAGCTCACGTGCTTGGAGTAGTTGTGCGTACAATTTAGTTGCTTTGAGAGCGAGCCGCCTATTTTCCTCCATTTTTCTGTGTAAACGATCGTCGCCCGACATGATTCAATGGAGAAACGAAGAAAGTTGCAACAAAGAAAGTAAATTGAGGAAGAAATATGAAGATAGATGTGAGAATGAAGAGAAATAAGGATAGTATATATAGATAAATATTAGAAATAAAATTAAGAAAAAGGTCAAAATTGAGCAATGGCTAATCCGTTGTCCAATAAGAAGCTGCCACGTTGCCCATCTCTCCCCTTCCGCCCTCGGCCGAAAATGGCGCATTTCTACCAGCCTCCTGCGACCATACACGGGAGCCAACGCCACCGCCCACTGTGCGCCCTCCCTCCGCCCACTCGAGTGCCCACTCATTTTCGCCCACCACCAACGTGGATGTTCTTAATTACGTAATAGATTTGAGGGGAAAAAGGTTTTTTTTTTTTTTTTTAAATGCGGGAAAAAGTTTCCTTAATTAGTTAGATTGATGATAATTTTAGTTCAATAAATTTACCAAAAATTGCTCCAAGTCGGTCACTTTTTCCTCTATTATCAAAGGAAAATAGTGAAATTAATATGCTGTGTGCGGCCGCGTCCCAAGCGCCGCCGCGAGTGAGAGGAGCTGGAGTGGTGCTGACGTGGACGCCCAATCATCTCTTTTCGCGCCCAAAAACAAAACCGTCGGATACGAAATGAATTCACTGCGTATATATACATATACAGTTGTTAAACGAAGCAGTTGTGAGCTCACCACTGCAGTACTGCAGTAATAGAGAGAGAAATTATCAGAGAGAAATGTAAACCCACTCAATTTTCTCTGCTTCTCGGAGTTCGATTCTCTCTGCTTCTCTGACAAGATTATGTTCAATTCTGCTCGGCGATTTCTTCTTTCTTCTCAGGTTGAGTTTTTCTTTTGCCCTAACTTATTCGGTGAAATTTCGTCGGATTTATAGCATGATAGATTATCTGCTTCTCGATTTATAGTCGGATTTATGCAGTAGTTATGGTCTTGATCTCTGACCTAATGAGGCGCTCCTTTTATCTTAGTAGATCATGCAATTTGATTTTTGAATTTTTCTTGCAACATTTTGTGATTCAGATAGTTTGAAATTCTCAAGTTCACATATTTCATGTGCATTTATATTACATGCTTTTGAATTTTATGATGAACTTAAAGTTTTTGTATAACTATGCAGATGGCTTCAGCAAGGTTGTTAGCGTCTGAAATTTCCACAGCACTTGGAATTTTAATTCTAGAGTGCCTTTTGCGATTTGCTAGGGATCGATCCTCCGCCCTTGTTCTGGCGGCGCTGTGTCTGCAATCATCCATTCAAACTATCCGTGAATGGTTTGAGGGATTTGAGGAGAAACCGAAGTTGAAGTTGTGTAAGATGTATGTAGTCCATTTATTCTACTGCATTGCGACGCTTGTTTGCTCGTGTATGGAATTTTTGAAGATAGCAGGCTACGAGGCGATCTTGGGGCACTTTCAAGATGTGCCCCTTATCATAGCTATTGTTATTCCGTGTGTTGTATCGCTTGAGCTGTTAGTACTCCTAATAAAGCGCATGACGACAGCTTCAACGCAAGCTGCCGGAGTCAATGCTGGATCAAATGATCCTGCTGCTGCTGGAGCTACTAATAATATTGATGGAACAGCCGGAATAAGTACAACAATGAATGGCTATAGAGCAACTAATATTCTAATAACACTGATGGAACAGCCGGAACAAGTACAACAATGAATGGTGCTGGAGCAACTAATATAGAATATAGAATAATCAGCTGGAGCATCACAAGTGGATCACAACGCTCTTAAATGGACAATATCTTGTATTTTGAGCATAGATAAGAGAGTTGTATACTTGTATAAAACTGTATGGAATTCTTGATATCATATTAGACTTTAAAGCCTTGTGCTAGATTTGTGTAATATGCCTGAAACTTGACTGAAATTTCCCCTGCAATCATTCATGAGAATTTCTCTTATATGACTAAGCTATATGTCAGATCCATGTGGAAATATGGTTGCAGGGTTACGATTTGCAGGTACAAGAGATGGAAATGCACAAGAGTTGCTTTACAAATATGCTGTCTACTTCTTAAATGGGGTGTGTTTTGTGACTAACTTAAGAATAAAAGAACTAGACAGATTTGTCTCGGTGGTAAATTTATAATTTAACATATTTGATTACTTAAAAAGACATGATAAGGTTCTTGTATCTTTAGTGCTACAGTTACTGTTTCCTTTTTATTTATTATTTTTCGTTTTTGCTCTGGCCAAACTCTTAACAAGTATTTGTGGCGATTGATGATGATGTTCCACCTATTATATGTTTTCTTCTCCTAGAACAAAAGAAGTAGTTGTCATTACGACTTCACAGTCTGGATGTAAATAAACGAGGTAATCTATGATAATAAGCCTGATATGAGTTGGTGTATAAAGGCAATTGCCTGTTACTGTGACTTGACCTAAGTAATATTTACAGGCTTACAGCTCTCTTCTACTAATTTTGTCCTTCCTCTATGTGTACAATGACTTGAAGTTAATTTATACAGAGTAAAAGTCGGACAACTTCCACATGGGGTCGTAATTGCTTTGACCTTTGTAAACACGCTAGTTTTCTTTGTAATTTCAGGGGAGAGCCAAAATGTTGGCCCATGCTTTTGAAAAGGTATTGTTGCTTCATTTATACCAGCCATTTTCCTGCTTTGGGAGGGGCTTAGGCATGCAGACAAGTTCACTGGTGATGTCTGAAACATAGCTAGAACTATGATAAAGTTTTAGAGGTGTTAAGACAAATTCTTTCACTGGTTTCTTGTCTAGATTCTGTTATGGTCTACAAAAACCAGGGCTTTTTTTTTGGTTTTCTTCAGTTGTGAGGCCACTACTTAGCAAACAAGACTTTTGCATCGGTCTTCTTCAGTAGAGAGACCACTATCTTTTATCTGCCATAAGAATGTTTTGACAATAATCATGTCTGGGGATGGCTATCACTTCTTCATGCAGTTTTCAACTTTTGGAACTACACACTATTATTTCTCTCCGTGATATAGAGAGTGCCATGTCAATTTTATTTCCTCAAGAATCATAATGTGCCTTTTACCAAACGCATGTCTTCAATGGTTTTGGGTGATTTGTGGTAGAAGTGATGAAGAGCAGCCTATTTGATTGCATATTTTCCGAGTCCTTGGTTGTTGCCTTGTTTGAATTTTTCCTGTTGTGTAGGTTATGCAAGATAATCTGCCTGATCTGTTTGGAGCACAACCAGACTTTTTGTTTCAGCTTGTCAAGATGCTGAATCCTTCTGTTCTGCAAGAAAAAGGAGTTCCAGTGCACAGTATTATTCAGGTACGTCATAGTAGTTCAGAACTCAGAAAATAGATGCTTTAACCCATTGTGAGATTTTGTAAAAATATATTGTTTCTTCTTGGTAATATTTTTATCTACCTTAGGTTGTTGGTTTCTTTGCAAAACTGCTTTTAATTATGCTTTAGAGAAGTTGACTAAGTAAGATTTCTGTGTAAAGCATATGTAACTAGACATTTTGTGGTGGCTGTTGAATCCGAGTCTCTCTACTTTTTCCTCATTCAGCTTTTGCTTGCTTGATTGTTATCTTTGATTTTGTGAGAGGGAAGGACTATCTTGCCACAGCAGAAACCCCCTTTAAGAGCTTCTATTTTGCTGGGTCTAGGGGCTGAGTTCAGGCAGATGATTTTATGTATTGTTTGGGTGTTAATGCTCATTAGTTTTCTTAGTTAATTAAAAAGGTTGCGATTTGTTGAGATCAAGTTGATATATCTTGAATTTGGCCAATCCAACTGTGCTTTATCTGGCAATGCCACATGGCCTGTAGTCAGATATATAATCCTCATTTGGGACATTGTCAGGTTCTAAGATTTGTCATATAATCCTATCCTTTTTATCTTTATTCTTTAGGATGTATTTTTTTATATTTCTTGAAGCCCGTAAAGTACATGCGTAATTGCATTTTATTTTGGCAGGAGCCTGGGAACTTTGTCATCACACCTGATCTTATCGTGGAGGTTTTAACTTGGGTAAGCATATACATGGTTAAATTGCATGCGCTAGTAAGCTTGGGCATCTCCCATAATATTGTGTAGGTGTCCCTTTGATTAAATAGTTCATTATTTTACTTTGGTTCAATCTCTGCTGGAAGTTCTAAGGGCAGGCTTCAATTGTGCTTATGAATATGTCTGCCTCCTCCACTGACGCAAGTAGGCTATATACAATATGTGCAATTACTTAGCTTTTCTTTTTGACCTGCATGAATATACTGGAGTTTCTTGCACTTAATGCATTCTTGCTTCTCACACTGCAATAACTGAGATTTCTTAATCCAATTCATGCAGTTATCATAAAAGGTGCTTATTTTGTTGATCTTCTCTTGAGTTGTTCTACATATATCTTTACCGCTTGATCTTGACTTGTGTTCTTTATAATTGAATTTGAGTATTCAATAGGATTGCGAGTAATTAGTTATCACATAACGGACAATCATTTTTCATCATTATTGCATTTTGTTGTGATTTTTTATCCTGGATGTATTCCCTTGACTGTAGTCAAATTGTAGAAACATAATGCTAACATGATGTGAGCTCCCAGGCTGTTGGTCAGGAAAAACCTGTCTAGGAAAAAAGCTGCATATATAGATGATGCTAATGCTATACTGACTGGTAGGAGTCGGGGCGGGGGGTTGAGGGAAAATGGCCCAGCATCGTACTAGTAGTATACTTGAGTTGGTGCCTCAATTTGGTCGTTATCAGTTGTGGTTATAACTTGAGATATTGCTTTCTTTTTTTTTTCTTTTTCTTTTTTTTTTCTGGTTCTGGCATATATTTGTATGGGATGTTGGGATCAGAGAAATGAGAAGCAAAAGTAAACCAGGGGCAAAAATAAAAACTAATAAAGAATGGAAATAAAGGGAAAGGATATTATTAGTAATCATAAAATGAACATTAATTTATTCTTATCTTAATCTTTTTCCTTTTTATAGCTTTTAGACTATTGTTCACTACTAAATTATTGATATTGATTTTAAATGTGAATTTATTGGTTAATCATCTCGTTCACTACTATTTTCTTTTAATGCTTTTTAACAACAAAATATTTGGTGGATCCCTTGCACGTGAATAGCTTTACATAAATTGAAATGCTTTTCAGTCCCTCTTTGTAGATTATGCTAACTATGCTAAAAATAATTACATCAATTAAAATTAGGTTTCAAAGTATCTTATCAATTAGGTTTCAGAGTTACGTTAATAATTTAATGATTATTGTTGTATTTATATAGTAACGGGTATTTTGACAATTCATTTTGTCAGTTAAGTAAAAGAATTGTTAAGCAACACTTGGTGATAAATTTTGACTGACGTCTAGAGTTTTCTTTGCATGACTTTCTATTAACACAAGGGGATTTTAGGCTAGAGTTTTAACAGAGGGGCCGGGTTTACTGCAAAAGACTTGTACCTATTTTTTCAACTTGTTAAGTTTTATAATTATAAACTTCAAAAGTATCCGGTAAGCTGTAGGAGTTTATAACATTTTTAGTTTAGCCATCCACCGTCCTAAGCTACTAGCTAGTGGTAAAAGAAGATGAGTGATTGATGTATACAAAACGTCAGGTTAGTTTTTGTTGTATGACCATATTGAAGGGGTTTCCTGATAATTGACTTTTCTGTTGAATGATATTTTTGTTTTTGCAATATCAATGTATCATAATATAATCTGCCATACGGGATATGTCTTGCAATTGCAACTGCCAGTTTTTGCTGACTGCCAGTTTTTGCTATGCTATGTCAATCCATTAAATTCTCCATGTACAGGTCAAGAATGGTCAGGTCACACATTTGTAACTTAATCAAGAGTGGATTCTGATGTCATGTAAGATTATTGAGCTGAGCAAAGAAGAAACTTTTGTCAGTGCTATAGAAGAAGCTGAACAAAGAAGAAGCTTCTGCCAGAACTTTCTGTAAGTAAGCTTCTATATCCTCCTTACCTTTCAGTCATTTCATGGTTATCACTTGGCCCTCTTTCTGCTTATCTATCTATCACACACTTCATTGCTGGCTTTGTTGCTTAAGACTTGAGATGAGCTTACCTTACATTGTCCTATGACATATCCTTTGTGAATTTGGAGATCTTACATTTGAAGGCTGTTGACTTACCAATCCACATAAGGTGATGTTTGGTTGCCCCAACTAGATATAATATAGGATAGATAAAGATTGGTCGTGATTAAGTTGGCCCAAGACTAATTTTGTCATGAGGGGGAAGCCAAGCCTATATAAGCAAGATAGAGCAAGACTAATCCTATGTGGCAATATCATAAAATTAAGTATCGGGCCGAATCTATCGAACCAAACACCCATAAGAGTCTAGTTGTGGCCACCAAACATAGTGTCTCAATATGAGAATTTTATTCAATTTCGTGAAGTGGGTTCTAGATTTGATTTGCAAAGATGGATTCTAGTGATAACCATAGAAACTAGTTTTACCATTTACGAATTACTGTAGAATTTATTATCTAATATTACGATGAGATTCTTAAAGTTTTTTTGTTTTTTTTTTAAATTAATTTTCATTTTAATTATTGGTCTTTCGCTCGTAATTATAGTTAGCCTTCTTGGCTTCTTGGATGTAATTTCTTATAATTTGGATTGATTAATGCATTTGGTTTTTTCCTCAAAAAAAAAAAGAAATAAAGGAAAAAAGAAAAACACTATGCAAAGATTTTATGTCACCGGGCCCTTTGATCCGCTCTTGAGTTGATGCTCACCTTTCATGAGCATTTCTCACATTTTGTCGACATTGGCATTTTTTTATTATCTTTTATTTCACTACCTTAGAAATTGACATTAGAATTGTATATTTAATGATCATCAATATAAATTCCTATGTATTAAAATAAAAAAAATTAATATGGATAAAATGTATGTGATGCTTACCGAAAGTGAGCGATCATATCATTCGTCCATCTAAGTATCCGCATATGTCGGAATATTTAGATTTATGATTTATCTAAATAGGAAATGTTAGATCCATATATCTTAAAATCTTATCATATCGTATTTTAAATTGGGAAATGATATTTTGCCATAATGGCTTAGCCATAATACCCTTGGATCGGGTATAGAGAACCGGTTTTTTAGATTTTCGGTTTTCTACAATTATTTAATTTTCATGGTGACTAATTTGTCCCTAATCTATTTTTAGTTGTAGATAATTCCAAATCAATTTGTTCGTATAATCAAGGAATGTAATATGAAATTTATTTTCATCTATTCAAAGAACTATCCATTTTATGAGGTGAAAAAAATTATTCATTTGGATTGCTGCTATATGAGATTAAAATGAATAAATTTTTTTCAAATGAATTTTTTTTTTCCAAATGGTTCATTTGTTCACTCCCGTTGCTTAGTTTATTCTCATAAACTAACGGATATGAGATTAAAAAAAATATTATTTTCTAGAACAAACCTTTATTTTGATACAATTGTCATGTGAATAATGCGGTGAATTTCGTGTTTCTTATTTTATGAGATGTTTCTCATTTGTGTTGATGGTTAGGAAATAATTTTTTTCTTTTCTCAGTAAATTATTATTATTTTTTTGATCCAACATGCTAAAGGAATTCTATTATTTGATACAAACTAAGCAACGGGAGTGAAATATATTCATAATGATATCAAAATTTTATATTCTTTAGCTAGAGCATATTGTTCCAGAAAAAAAAAAAAACTGCACCGAAAAGAAAAAAAAAAGTTAAGGCTAACGATACAAAAAAAATAATTGTTCACTAAGAGGATAGAACCTGAGACATCTAAGCTATTTTAAATGTAATTTGCCATTAAGGTAAGTGACAACCCATGAAATAATTTGATATAAAAATGTATTTAACTATATCTAAATTAACATAACTATGTGCGTGTAACACCTATACTAAAAATAAAGTATTTAAAATAATAAATGCGGAAAAATGTAGTGTAATTTTTTTTTAAATAAATAACTTAGAAGAAATAAAATTTTTAATTTGATGAATACTTGAGAGTAAGACTTAGTGTCAAAATAGATAATATAACTTCAAAATTTGGACCATGACAATAAGAATCCATGATAATAAGTTATATTTTACAACCAAATCAAAATAAGCATAAGCTAAATAATCAGAGTCTTTAAGTCTTGCAAAAAGTGTTTATGCAGAAATATAATATTATAGATAATGCTTGCACGTATCATTCGACCTTTCCACGCGCTCTCCAACTTCAATTACCTGAAAATATTCATTAATGTGGGGTGAGTGTACAAGTACACTCAGTGTGGGATGTATACAATGTTGTCCAAGTTAATAAAGATAATAAGCACGTACAGTCAATATAATTCTTAACTTCAAATCGCACTGTGGCATACCAAGGACTTTTCTGTCCTGGACCCATTTAACGGGCCCCTGGCGATATTATTTTGTGCACAATTAAGTTAGAGCACCCTTAAGGACAACTTTACAATAACGGTCCGGCTCATCACATATTTCATAACTTCCATAACTTTCATAACATATACGGCAATCATAATATTAAAATGGACAACAATTATCAACAACATAATTTAAATAAATCACCACACCTTAAACCTTGAACTTGAAAATGAAGTCGAGCAAGCAAAATCAATGTCTTAGTCGCGCTGCACCTAGTCACGTAAAATATAACCATACTTTATAAGGCCTAATTAAACTTAGAAATAACTTAATAAGACTTAATGAAGCATCTTATAAAATATTTAGGACCATTCTAAATTTATTAAAAAAATATTTGAACTTCACACTGAATTTCTTAAAGATATATTTTGGGCTAATAATCTAAAATATTTATCGACACTTAACTTTATCAACTAATTACTCTAACATCAAGTTAATTAATAGGGCTAAGTAATTAAAATGAAAAACCCAACGAGATATCATCTTAAGTTAAATAAAAGCATTGATTTTAAATTACTACCCAACATTTAATTTAATTTAATTAATTAATTAATGGGCCAAAACAAATAATTAAACAAAAAGTTCAAAATTAAATTCTCATGCCTATTTGTCTCTCAACTCTCGTGTCTTTCTCTTTCTCTCTTACTCATAATGCGGTGAATTTCGTGTTTCTTATTTTATGAGATGTTTCTCATTTGTGTTGATGGTTAGGAAATAATTTTTTTCTTTTCTCAGTAAATTATTATTATTTTTTTAATCCAACATGCTAAAGGAATTCTATTATTTGATACAAACTAAGCAACGGGAGTGAAATATATTCGTAATGATATCAAAATTTTATATTCTTTAGCTAGAGCATATTGTTCTAGAAAAAAAAAAAACTGCACCGAAAAGAAAAAAAAGTTAAGGCTAACGATACAAAAAAAAATTGTTCACTAAGAGGATAGAACCTGAGACATCTAAGCTATTTTAAATGTAATTTGCCACTAAGGTAAGTGACAACCCATGAAATAATTTGATATAAAAATGTATTTAACTATATCTAAATTAACATAACTCTATGTTTCTCCCGCGACCCGGTCCCGTGCGCCCTATGCATTTCGGAGCCACGACACACAGCGCCTCGACCCTGTGCCCCCCACGACACACGGTGCCCAAACCCCATGCCACCCATAACAAACGACACCCGACCCTATACGCCCCATGACACACGGCGCCCGACCCCGTGCACCCCATAGTACACGCCGCCCCAACTCTATATGCCCCACGACACACAATGCCCCGACCCCAGGTGCCCCACGACACATGACGCCCGACCCCGTGCACGCCACGCCACACGACAAGCTATATGATATTGTTACCGATTCACTATATAAAAATTGAATTCAATAAATACTCATTCAATCTATCACTGATTAAATTAAATTAGAGAAAAAAAAATTAAATTATGGAAAGAGTTGATAAGCCAAACAAAATATAATTAAACCCCTCCATAATTTTAGCGGTGCCAAATTTCATGATATTATATTTTCTCTATTATCAATTGTGTAATTTATATCGTATAAAAGCCAATTCCTTTTATTAAATATAGAGACTTTTCTTTATTTTTGAGAATTAATATATATATATATATATATATATATATATATATATATATATATATATATTACAGAGACTCCTTCAGGGAACTAACAAATATCTTGGCCGACGATTTGAACCGATTTTTATGCTTAATCATAGGGCATGATTAGTATGAATAATTTATGGTAATATAAAACTCAATTATTTATATAATTGATATGATTAGATATTTGAATTTTGAAATCAAATATTTTCATAATCTTTCTCCTAAAATTGTGGGGGTAAATATGTATAAACATAATTAAGGAAAAATTTATTATTTTAATTAAAATTAAAAAAATGGCCCAATTTTACTAAATTAGCCCCATTATGGCTAAGCCATAATGGCTTATTATCACGACTCTTTTAAATTCAATAAGTATTGAGATAAATCAAATTCCTCATAAAATCTAATCGAAAAACTGGGAAAAGATAAATCATATAAAATCAAATCAGTATCTCTGAAAAAGAAAAAAATCAAATAAGATAGCTGGAATCCCTAACAAATTCGACGCGTATATCGAAAAACAGGGAAAAGATTATTGAAATAAAATGAACGTATTAATGTTTCATCACATGGTACAACCAAATCGACGCTTATATATAGACACGAGTGTACTAGTATTTGTTTTCTATCTGTCGAAGAAATAAGAAAACTATTATATTTGTTTTTATATTTGATTAGATCTGATTATCACAAAAAGCATGGAGAATTCTGTACCGACGTCAACCATCAACAATATGAAGTACTAAAATTCTGGAAAATAAATATGAGTTCGATTTCACAATTTTAAGTATCAAAACTGTCAAAATCTCGAAATAGTGTCTACTTTTCAAGGTTATGCATAATCAATTATATTATTCCAATAATTGTCAATGGTTGCAATGATCACAAGTTCTACGTTACATATTCAAAAAAAAAAAACCCCCCAAAAATATTAAATTAATAAATGGCACACAGGCACAGAGTAAAACTACAAATTCGATTAGCATATCTTTCACAAACATATACAACTCCTTCCGTGTGTATACTTTTAATTTGTTGTGAAGTATAAATATTAGTTAAACTATACTAATCTGACTTTGTTATGAAGTATAAATATTAGTTAAACCACACTAACCTGGAACGGAGGGGTAGTATATATGAAATTACCTTGGCCACCTTTGCATAAAAGCATTTTTCGCAATGACTTTGCTGCGCTTTTGAGTTCTTTTCATCCTTGCTGCATCCGGGCTCCCGGGTTGCCGTCGCTCTTGCTGGACGGACCAACGTTCACTCTACACTCGCTCATACCTAGGAAATTTTTTTGCCGTCATAAATTCAAATGCAGTGAAGTTTGGAGGGAAATTGGAATAATAGAGTCTTGGGGTAAAACCGGAACAAAGAACTTGGAGAAAAATTTGGGTAACAATTAGGCTACAAATGTTGATTACAAATCGGATGAATCTTATAATAATTAGGTGGTGTTGGTTTGCCCCAACTATATACAATATGGGATTATTAAAGATTGACCCATATTAAAAAGTCGAGGACCATTTGTCATAGGGGGAGACCATGACTCTTAAGATAAGATAGAACATGACTAAACACCACTATAAATTTTTTTTTTTGAGGGAAACCTGCCATTTCATTTCAAAGAGGAACAAGATTTACATCAGAGTTTGCACTACATATCATATCATAGATACAATATGTGGAGCAACATCAGTAAATCTAAAATTTGGGTTTCTAGCAAAATTGGCAATCTGATGAGCAACCAGGTTAAGGTCTCTTTTGATCCACTGAAAGGAAATATTTGGAATCGCCGAAGCACTGCTCAAAATCTCTGCAATCAGTGTGCCCATCGGAGTCATGGGAATTTCTTTTCTTTGCAGACATGTGACCAAATTGAGATTATCCAGTTCGACGAGGGCACTAAATCTATTCGCTCGGGCAACTTTGATTCCACCAAGACATGCATATCCTTCGGCCAAATCAACATTTGGGCAGAAATTGATTCGATCAATGATGGCCAACAGAGGAGTACCAGAACTGTCATGGAAAATACCTCCCAATCCAGTGTAGCCATCAGAGGAGAGAGAGGCATCACAATTAAATTTAATCCATCCTTGAGCTAGGGGAGACCATGATGGGGGACCAGGCGGAGGGGAAGGCATGGGACGAGATTTTTCTGCTGCATGTTGATAATCAAAGAGCATAGATTGCGCAATCCGGACACAATCAATATGGGCATTGATTTATCATGGAACACCCTTTGATTGCGGCTTTTCCAAATAACCCACAGCAGCGCCACAAAGAGCTCTAGAAATTCGGGAGGTTTACCTTTAATGGTGGCATAAATCCATTCTTGAAGTGAAACTGTGGGACTTGAAGCGGCAGAGAGCCGAAGTGGACACATACGCCAGAAAAGGTTTGACCAGCAACAATCACGGAACACATGTTCAATGGTTTTCTCATCAAGACCACACCGAAGACAAATAGGGTCAACACTAATACCACGGTGCACAAGTTTTTCAAAAGTTGGAAGAATACCACGCAAACATCGCCACATAAAAACTCGAAACTTGGGAGGAACATGTAATTTCCAGAACCAGCTCTACAGCTTCTGGTTATTGGAAGACGAAGAAGGTTTTGATGATGAAGCATCTTTAAGCTTATTCGCCACCCAATAACCGGAACGAACTGTAAAAAAAACCATTTGGGATGTGCATCCATCGAAGGCAGTCATCTTTCATATGTGGATTGATGGGGATGGATGTGATTTTCCGAGCAATTTCCACGGCAAAAGTGCTGAAAATAAGTTGGTTGTCCCATCCCGTGCCTTCTACATTGAATAAATCACGAACACAAGAAAGTTCCTGCACAGAAGAAGAAAGTGGGGTGGGGCGGTTAGAAAAATCAGCTCCAGGAATCCAATTGTCATTCCAAATATTAATTGTGCGCCCATCACGAACAGTCCATTCAGTCCCTTGTTTGAGAATTTTGCAGCCAGCAAAAATGTTGCGCCAAGTGTAGCTCGGTGAGTAGCCCACCTTTGCATCAAGAAGGCTTGACCTTGGAAGTATCTAGCCTTCAAACTGCGTGAAATGAGAGATTGAGGATTGTTCATAAGTCTCCAACACTGTTTCGCTAATAAAAGCAAGATTAAAACACTCGAGCTCGCGGAAGCCAAGACCACCAATTTTTAGGGGAGAGCAGGCCGTCTCCCATGAGCACCAGTGGAGCTTTTTCTTATCCAATTTTTGCCCCCACAAAAAATTTGCAATAATTTGATCAATCCGATGCAAGACAAAAGATGGGATTAGAAAGCAACTCATAACATAAGACGGGATAGTCTGAGCAATAGATTTAATGAGGATCAGTTTTCCGGCTTGAAAATTATCAATAACTTAGAAATTTATCAAAAGACCCAACGTGGTCTTACTTTTCATTTATAACGGAAAATTTGCCTCTTTGAGGACTTTTACAAAAGGTCGGGGTTATTTACATCAAAAATCCCTAATTAGACGTGATTTCTGTCATCACGCCAAAACCACTTCCTCGGAGCGGCATTCTTCTTCGCTGCCGATTTTCTATACTACCATATTACGTTATGCTTCTATATACAAGTACTTATTTACAACATATAAACGATAAACGTAGAAGTTGTTCGATTAACTAATCTACTACATATTTTTACATTATCTTCTTTTTTTTGTCAATTCCCTCGACAACCCTCCTTTCTCACTGCTCATCCTCCGACGGATCCTCCTCTTCTTCCTCTTTCTCATCCTCCATTAGCTCCTCCTCACTCGGGTCTTCCTCCGACTCCGTGCTCTCTTATGCTCTTTCCACTCCATCCAAAGTCACACGAGGGGCATGAGTAATATCCTCTCCCGGCGAAAGCCTAAAGCTAGGCTGAAAGCTTAGATAATGAAACGGTATTCGACAGAGATGGAAATATCCTTCGGTTGGTCCAACCTCCGGATCAACGTTTTCCTCGTCACTATCATAGTGACGTGGCCCTGAGGTACTTCCCTCGTGAGGAACAGACAAAACAAACTGAGATCCAAAGAAATGATCAAACTCTGAAGGATTCAGAGCTTGTGAAACATTCAAGGAAGGATCGGTTGGGACTTCATTGGCGAAAGAGGCTGAGGCTACGCCGTTTGGCAAAACAGAAGGCTCGGGAACGAAAGCTAGATTTTCTGATCGAGAGGGAGATGAAACATAACCATTTGCCAATGGTTGAACAAGAAAAGAGTTAACATCAAAGCCATTGTTTTGATGCTCGGGAGAAGCAACAGGCTCAGGATTTTCTTGAGGAATATAATCAAGAATAGGATCATTTTGGGGCATGGGATCTTGCAAACCTACTTCACCTACCTGGATGATTGGAGGATAGGGTCCAGGAGGTGGATACGAGAAACACATATATTGAGTACTAATAGCGGCTATGAACGCTCTACAGTCTCCGAATAACTCACCGTCCCAATATTGACGAGTAACGTACCTTGGAGAGATAGAAGCGGCCCAATCTTGCCATTCATCCAGAAGCAGAGGGACTAACCTGATGATGCCTAAGACTCCAGATATGTTCGTCTCGTGGATGTCCATCCAAACTCTACGAAACCGAGCTAAGAATTCTGCTAGGATTTCCGTATAACTCATATGTATGTGGTGAAATTCAAACATTGATGCTGCGCTTCGAGAGTTCGCCATCCTATATAAGAAAAATTTAAACAATTACTACATCGAGACTACGAATGCTTTTAAGAATCCACAGTCTCCACATACTCAATTTCGCTTCCAAAGGGTGGTACCGAGCTCATGTTACTTTTCACAGTTAAACATTCAACTTGCTTGCACAATTGATCCATCGTCTCGCTTACGATCGATCACCAACAAACAATCACATTAGAAGCTCAAAATCACAACACAATTTCATATATTCCAACTTTCAAACTTGTAAAACTTCGCACTTCCTTTTAAACTAGAAAACTTTTAAAATTCGTACCTGGATAGCTGGATGAGATGAGAGGTACTGGACTTTCGTTGTTGTTAAAAACTCGACTAGTCTAGGAATTCAAACCAGACTAGACTTTCAAAATAACATCTTAGAGCAGAAAATATATTGCTCTAATCAAATCTAGGGTTTCTAACCAACTAGACTTGAATGATTATAATCAGAGCAGAAAGCATTGCTCTGATACCACTCTGTTGCAGCCCGACCCCGATATCAGATGTCAAGGCCGGTAGGTCCCACGACTTACACAATTTATGATTAACAAAGGGAATTTAATAGCGACCCGGCTATTGATTACTAAAACAAAGGACATTCATACTCAATAAAGTTCAAGAATTCTGAATAATCACGACATGCATGACTCGAGATAAATGAGACTATCAAACGATTTCAATAACAACAGGCAAATCAACAATATAATACAAATCAGCTCGAAATCAAGAGACCTGATCAACCAAATAATCGACAATGATCGAGGAAATGACAAACTGACTCGATGATCAAGAAAACACGATAAAGAAAACTGTTTCAAGTTCGACAAAGCTTCTCAACACAACTAACAACTTATATACATATGATTCACTGGTTGAGTTTCAAAGAACTTGACAAAAGAGTTCGACTTTAGAATTCAAACGTTATAACAACATCAACTTCATTTTCTTGCAGCGGAAAACATGAGAATATATGTATGAAGACATATATTCTAGGTCAACTTCTAAAAAACGACTTTCTTTACAGAATCAACATTAACAACAACAACAGTCCATCCAGTACTCGTCATCTCCATCCCTGCTAACCTGCACGTTTTAGAAATAACATGCAGGGCTGAGTACTTCGTACTTAGTGAACACATGCTGAAAACATTGAAACTTGCTGAATACAGCTACATTTTGAAAACTTGCCGGAAAACATAGCACAAGGATTTTCTGAAAACAACTTGTGCAATGTTTCTAAAAACATTTTCTTTCTTTAAAATATTTGTCTGCAGACATATTAAACAGTATGAACCATATCTACAATAAATAATAGTGATGAGAAAGAGACCTCTTTCTCAACACTTGTAATCGGCATATCAAGGAAAGGCTCACAGTTACGTATAACCGGCCCATCAAAGAAATGCGCACGATTACATATGTGTACACAGATTCCACCTTGCGCGGAACCGAATTCATCCTTCTTTAGTAGATGGTAACATACTTAAACATTTTAAAACAATTTGCAAGTATCAAAGCTTCAAAAAATCATATAAAATCATGCTTTTCACGTTGTATAGTTAAGAAAGCCCACCAGATCGATTTAAGCTTTAACTTTAAAACTTTACTGCTCGTTCAACCTCTTACTTCACGTTTCTGCTTCCTCTTCCGCTTGCTCCTTTAAATCGAATTGGAATAGAATACGAATTCAGAACGAGAATCTTTATCGAATAACTGACTTCGATAATCTTAACGTAATTCGATTCGGATTTTACGCCGAAACTCGACGAAACTCGATAATTCCTATCTTAACTTCTTAAACACTTTTTAATTTATCTTAATTCCTCATTAAACATTAAACATCAAACAAACATCAACAATTCAACTCATTTATCAACATTGATCAAATACTATTTATCACAATTGACTAAGTCGATTTTAATCCGTCTAACGGATTCAGAAAATTCTCAAATTAATTCCACACACTTACTTCATCATATCAAACACATTTATATATTTATTACACATTTTCGACTCAAATAACATATAAATTCCAAATCGGAAAAAAAAATTCAAAAATAGAAAATCTTTAATAATTTGAATTAACATTCCAGAAATTCACACAATATTACATTTTTATTACTTAGTTCCAAAATGCAATTAATCCCTTAATTAAAAATCAATTAATATTTTATTTTAATTATTAAATTTTCGGTAATTTCATTTTAATACTTCTAAATTTATTTTCTCTTCTTTTTTTTAATTTCTTAACTCACTTAATTAAACATTTTAAGCTCTTTTCTTCATTAAACTTTGATTAATTAAGCATTATACCTTCAACCCTTATTTAAGAACCCTAATTACCCTTTTCTAGGGTTTCTAGGTTAATCAATCTCATTTTTTTTATCTCTTGCTCCAATATACTTCATTAACATTATTCATCATTAAATAAATCATTTAAAACATCATACTTCATCACATTGCAAACCCTAATTTATATTTTCATATATTTCGACATTTTGCTAACATGATATTGGTTGGGAATTTATACTTACTTCCAACATGAAATATTTTTAAAATACTCATCTAAGCTCATAATTAACATCAAATTAATCATATAATTCATGCATCTATTATTTCACATTTTCTTCTTAATTTAGAAAAAATGCAAAATGTAGCTAGGGTTATCTCACATTTAATTTAGCTACATATTTGATCTTATAATCATATTCTAAGCATAATTCATGAAGATCATATCATCATTCAATCACTTCTTCATTTCTTCCCAAATATGCGATATATATATATATATATATATATATATATATCTAGGGTTTCTCATGCATCTTCTTAAGCTAATAATTGATCATCTAACATCATAAAGTCATCATATAAACAACATATGAAGACATGAACAACATCTAGCCATTTCTACAAATTCTCCCAAAATAATCGACACACACACACACATATATATATATATATATATATATATATATATTTATAGAAGAAGAGATCTTGAGGAAGAACCTAGCTCTTCTTGATTACTTTGGATGAGAGAAACAAACTTGAACTTGAAAGCTTGAACTTGAAGATCCAACAATGGAGTTGAGTGTGTGTTTGTGTTGAGAGAGTGAGAGATCGAGAGAGAGATGAGAGTTGCAGCTGTTGCTGCTGTGCGTTTGCTGTGTGGTGTGCGTGAGTTTGAGGGTGGTGAGTAGATATATACATGTTACATGCATAGGGTAGGATAGGTTAGGTTAATATTTTAATGTTTCTTAATTCTTAAGTTTTAGTTAGTTATTTAACCGCTTTCTCTCGTCAACTAATTATCAACGACGAACCCTCCGATAAACTCTTAATTTCTCAACACAGTAATTAAGATTAAGGTTTCACGAACCTTAGATAAAAATCTCACAGAAAGAATCGAAGATTTGCAACATTTTCAAATCGACCGAAACTAAAATTTTAAAAGATAATTTACGTAAAAATTTACGTAATTAAATTAAATTCTTCTTTTAGTCAATTAATGACTAAACATTTATCATTTATTGATAAATGTAAAAACTTCTTCATTTCGGATTAACCGAGACGATAAAAATTAATTAAAACTCATTTTTTCGGTAGAATATATCTGCCGGGTAAAATTTTCGGAAAGAAAATTTTTATTTTGCTAAAATTCTTATCTTTCTCATTAGATTAATTATTTTAATTACTCGAAAAAGACGAGATACTACATTCTCTCCCCCTAAAAATAAATTTCGTCCCGAAATTTGCTTACCTCTTGGAAGAGTTCGAGATACTTTTCTCTCATCTTGCTTTCTAGTTCCCATGTCGCATCTTCTAGTTCATGATGTCTCCACTTGACTTTTACCGACGCGATCGACTTATTTCTAAGCTGCTGGACTTTTCGATCCAAAATCGCTTCCGGTTTTTCTTCGTAACTAAGGTCTGGTTCAAGGACTACTTCTTCTCGATGAATAACGTGCTTAAGATCAAACATATATCTCCGCAACTGAGATACATGGAACACGTTATGTGAACTTCCAAATCTTGGCGGTAAAGCTAGCTTATATGCTACTTGACCTATTCTTTCCAGAATTTCATATGGTCCTATGAAGCGAGGCTTAAGCTTTCCTTTAACACCAAACCGATGAATTCCTCTTGAAGGTGAAACTTTCAAGAAAACTTTGTCACCAACATTGAATTCTAGCTCTGATCTTTTTGAATCAGCATAAGACTTTTGACGGTCTTGTGCTTCTTTAATTCTTTGCTTAATTTGCCGAACAATCTTTATCATTTCCTCTACTGCATCGGGCCCTAACATTTTTCTCTCGCCCACATCATCCCAATGGAGCGGAGATCGACATTTTCTTCTATAAAGAGCTTCGTAAGGCGCCATGCCTATCGTCATTTGATAGCTGTTATTATAAGCAAATTCAACGAGAGGTAAAATTTGTTCCCATTGACTTCCTCGATCTAGAACAACAGTTCTCAACATATCCTCAAGAATTTGAATGGTTCTTTCTGATTGACCATCTGTCTGAGGATGAAAAGCCGTACTGAAATTCAATTTGGTACCTAACTCTTCTTGCATACTTCTCCAAAAATGAAAAGTAAATTTTGAGTCTCGATCCGAAGTGATCGACTTAGGTACTCCGTTCAAACGCACAATTTCTCTTACATACAGCTGAGCTAACTTATCTGCGCCGTAAGTTATTGGAATAGGTATAAAGTGTGTAGATTTTGTCAATCTATCCACTATTACCCATATTGCTGTATTTCCCCTTTTGGATCTAGGTAAACCAGTTACAAAATCCATTGTAACTTTATCCCATTTCCATTCTGGAATATCTAAAGGCTGTAACTTCCCATATGGTATTTGATGTAATGCCTTTACTTACTGACATGCTAGACATCGTTCCACAAAAGAAGCTATATCTCGTTTCATTCCTGCATACCAAAACTTCTGTTTTAAATCTTGATACATTTTGGTGCCTCCAGGGTGAGCTGAATAAGGAGTTTCATGAGCTTCGCTCATGATCTCATTCCTTAGTATTTCGTCATTTGGTACACACATTCTTTCTCTAAATAGGAGAACATTATCTCATGCCTCTTTAAAATCTTCAACTTTTTCTTGACGAATTTTCGTTCGTAATTTTTCCAATTTCTCATCTTTTCTTTGAGCATTGGAAATTCTCAATCTTAGGTCTGGAATTATTTCCATGGCTACAATTATCTGCTCAACAGATTGCGGAGGTAGAATTACTTCTAATCTCAGTTCTCCGAAACTCTTAATGAGTTCTTTCTCTTGAGTTAGAAGAAATCCTAATTCCGATTTCCCTTTTCTGCTCAACGCGTCAGCGATTACATTTGCTTTTCCTGGGTGATAGGAAATTTTACAATCGTAGTCTTTAACTAACTCGAGCCATCTTCGTTGTCTCATATTTAACTCCTTTTGCTCAAAGAAGTATTTGAGACTCTTATGATCCGTAAAGATCTCACATTTTGCTCCATAAAGATGGTGTCTCCAAATCTTTAGAGCATGCACTACTGCTGCTAGTTCCAAGTCATGAGTTGGATAGCTTACCTCGTGAGGTCTAAGCTGTCTAGAAGCATAGGCAATAACTCTTCCTTCTTGCATAAGGACACATCCTAGTCCATTCTTTGATGCATCTGTATAAACAGCATAATCTTTGTCTGAATCTGGAACTGATAGCACTGGGCAGTGGTCAATCTCCTTTTAAGTTCTTGAAAACTCTCTTCACATTCTTCTGACCACTTAAACTTTGATTCTTTCTTTAAGAGATGGGTCATCGGCTTTACTATCTTGGAGAATCCTTAGATAAATCTCCGATAGTAGCCTGCTAGACCTAAAAAACTCCTAATTTCATGTGGCATAGTTGGAACTTTCCATTCCTGAACTGCTTGTACTTTTGAAGGATCGACCTTGATTCCTTCAGAAGAAACAACATGTCCAAGGAAATGTACTTCTCTTAGCCAAAATTCGCATTTACTAAACTTGGCATACAATCTCTCGGTTCTCAACTTTTCCAGAACAATTCTGAGATGTTCCTCGTGTTCTAATTCATTCTTTGAATACACGAGAATATCATCAATGAAAACTACAACAAATTTATCCAAAAATTCATGGAATACTCGATTCATGAGATCCATAAATACTGCTGGAGCATTTGTCACTCCGAATGGCATTACTACAAACTCGTAGTGGCCATATCTTGTTCTGAAAGCCGTCTTGGAAATATCTTCTTGCTTAACCTTCATTTGGTGATAACCAGATTTTAGATCAATCTTCGAGAATACACTCGCTCCTCTGAGCTTATCAAAGAGATCATCTATTCTCGGCAAAGAATACTTGTTTTTCAAGGTTAACTTGTTTAACTCTCGGTAGTCGATGTACATTCTTGATAAATCTAGGGTTTGCGGGAGTAGCTACAAGAAATAATAACACGATGACACAAAGATATACGTGGTTCGATCGATGTGATCTACGTCTACGGGAGAGAATATAGAGAGCTTTTATTATGCTTGAGAGTATAACGAGTATTGTCTATCCTTACACCTCTGATCTTGCATCTATTTATAAGCCTTGAATTAAGCCCTAATCCTTCTGGGGTTCAAACTCCTTTTACATATCTAGTTTCTTAATACATGCATATCTGATTCCCATTCATAGTAGAATTCTATCTTCCTCCAAAGTAGGACTTCGTTACTTGGTCTTCAAGGCAGATGTTGAATTTGTTTGGGCCGAACTCTATGGGCCGAGCTTTAATATATAGGCCCAATTAGCCTTAAGTCAGGCCCAGGATAAGGCCGGTACTATCACATCCCCCCCCTCCCAAAAAAAAAGAGGAAAGAAGACATGTAGACTTATGAGGTCTAATTTCCGAGGTGATTGATCGCGCAAATCACCTATTCGAGCTGAATTACCGAGCTTATGTTCCGAGCTGAAGTAGCAGGTAGAACAAAATGAGCAATCTGAGTATCAGCGGCCTTTGTTATGTTGTTTTGGACGGGCAATAGGCGCGGCCCATACCCAATTTAGAGGGCGGGGAAAGTAGTGGGCCGTTTTGAATTTTGTTGAGGGATGGTTCATATTTCGAGAAAGGCGGGCCCATATTCACACGTGTGTCATATGTAACGGCGGGATTCAAATGTATATCCACAGGATTTGAAACGTTTCTTCTCCTATCACATTATTTCACACCCGCCATCATCAGAAAAATCTTTTTTCTTCTTTCCCGAAATCCTCGATTTTCTGCTTCCAATACCGCCGGTGTGCACTCCGTTGGGGCTTCTGTTCACAACCGCGCCAGAGCATTTCCGCTCCCTTTTACAAGTAAGTATGGCCTCCCATTCTCAGTGTAGTAGTAGTAGTGGTAGCGAATCTCCCCTGGTAGTCGGCTTGAGTAGAAGCGTTGATTTTAGCATTTTTGTATTAGGATCTTCTATTCCCTTTGTCGAAACTTTAATAGTGCCCCCGTGTGTGAAAGGGAAAGTGGCTGATTACCCCTCAACCTTAAACAAAGCTAGGATTAGGTTTCTTGCCCAAACGTATAATTTCCCTATCGATGCTGAATTAATAGAACCTCGCCCAGAGGATAGGGCATGCTCTCCCCCGATGGGATTTGTTACTATTTATGAGGACAGCCTGCACGCTGGTCTTCGACTACCCCTCCCTGAGTCCTATTCCGAGCTCCAGAAGAAGCTTGGCTTAGCGTTAGGGCAGATAATGCCGAATTCGTTTAGGCAATTCACCGATTTGGGTGTGGCAGCAATTGATAAGGGTCACCGAATATCCACCGAGCTCATTCACGAGCTCTTTGTCTTCAAAAAGGCGGGGAGCTGGTACTATGCCGCTGCCCGGACTGAGTTCAAGGGGCGAACTCAAAATAAAGTGGACAAATGGCACAAGAAATTTTTCTTTTGCCGCCACAATAGTTTTGTCGACCTAGTTTGGAGGCTAGAAAAGCCTTTCGAGTGGGTAATAGATGAGGTGGATAAGGATTTGGAGACTGCTGTAAAAGCGATGAGGGATCGCGGTCCTTTTGAGGGGAGCTACAACAAAAACTCCCTAGCTGAAGCAGGGTTGAGCCCGTATGAGCCCCAAAGTATGGTGGATCCGGCGACGGGTGAGGCCCCGCTAGTACTGTTAGGGTTGTTTTGTTTGCTGATTCGTCGTCCTTACACTTTCTTTTTTTCGATTTGCAGTGAAGAACTTTGGGAAGTTAAAAGAGGTCAGTGCCAAGGCCGCAGCTCGCGGGGCTAAGAGAGCGAGGTTGTCTGGACGATCTGCCTCCTCCTCTGATTAGGGTCAGCTCGGGGGGTCTGCTGCGACAACTGTTCGCTCTCCTTCCCCCAAACCACCTCAGAAACGATTGAAGGTCGGGGACCAGGTCGAAGTGGACATTATCGACGTCACGGGCAGTGACGCAAGCCTGGTAGCTCCTCCAAACAAGCTGGCTGGTCTGCCTTTTCCCGAGGTGAAGACTTATTGCTTTCATTACACAATTTCTCTTAATTCTTGCCTGTGTAGCTAACTGCATTCCTTCTTGCAGGGCATCGATATGTTCGTGGGATGGCTGAAGAACAGCGTCGGAGAGATGTCCGCGAAACACGAGGATGAGAAAAGCCAGTACTCTAAAAAGCTGATGTCGGTCAATGCCCGGGCGAAGAAGGCTGAGGCCGAGCTGATCAAGGCCGAAGAGGGCATGAAAGCCGTCAAGTCCGAGCTGGTTGCTCAGCTCGCGAAGGCCGAGGCGGAGGCTGAGAAAGCTCGAAAGTTTGAGTCCGAGCTGAATGCGGCGAAGGACCGGGAGGCCAACCTTGCAGCCAGTCAAGGTGAGCTCCTCTGGGCCTATACAAAGATGTTCCTGTTGTCGGAGAGTTTCTTCGAGCTTGCCAATGATTTGGCCGCGCTTATCAATGGGACCTTCACCGTGGCTGCTTTGGAGAGGGCCGCCAAGGACTTCCCCGACCTGGATGTCTCCAAGTATGGCTTCGAGCGGCTAGGGAATGAAGCTCTCCCTTCCCGGTACGCCAGAGTGGTCTGAGATCACCTCGGTCAGTTTTCTGTCCTGGAAAATCTTGCCAGCTCGTCCACGCTGCTATCTACTGAGTAGATTGCTGACTGCTCGGTAGATCGGGACCTCGACCTGGACGTAGCTTTTGATTCTCTTCGCAATGAAGAAGAAGAAGAAGGCGAAGACCACGAAGAGGAAGTGGAGGAGGAGCGGAAGGCCGAGACTGGTGAAAATCCGACCTCCGACAAGGATGTGGAGGATTCCCCCTCCGAGTAGCCACCTTCTCAAAATAAGAAGGTCGGCGATGTTTAGTGTTTTTTTTTTGTACATTGTATTTTTGTACTTAGCATCCTCAAATCAATGGATTTGTTTTCCTTTTCTTGAGTGTAGACCTTGGATTCTGTCGATGTTTCTTCTTTACGCATTCAAATAGCTCTCCTTTCACAAGATATGCTTGAACAACGATCCATTGCTCAGCAATGGAGGGAGAAATGCCGCCGAGCTGAGGAGCTTTTCGGTAAAAAGTGTACTCTGTTGAAATCCCAAGAAGCCGAGATGAAGGAATGGCAGGTGAAGTTCGAGGTGCTTTGTGAGGAGGTTGAAGTCAAGTGGCTCGCTTTTCAAGAAAGTACCGACTTGCTTCAGGCTAAGCTTCTTCAGGCTGACGAAGAGTTGGAATTTACCCAAGGTCGAGCTGGCCGCGTTTCCAAGGATCATGCGAAGATCGCCGAGGAGCATGCCGAGTATGAAGATATTATCTGTCGCGGCGGTGGTATCACTATATCCGAGGCGGAATTAAAGATGAAAGAAGACTTGGAGCAGTATCTCGAGCTGAAAGAAGCACTCGGCCCCGAGTCTTTTGGGCTTCAAGGTGCTTTTGACATGCTGAAAGAGAGTGCGAGCAGGTATAAGTGTATATTGGACCGCCGACCTATGTTACGTGCGCTCCTGGCCAATGGCGCGGGCGCGGCCATTCCATCTTCTTATCGGACGATGCCTGCCCGCGAGGTGAAAACGGCTTCACGGGGACATCAGGTCGGCCCGAGCCAAGGTAGCCGAGCTGTTGGGCGAGGTTCGGCTACCCCGCGAGGTTGGAGTTTTTCTGCTGGAAGAAGTCGAGGTCGGGGACGGAGTCGAATTTCGATTGATGATCTCTTGAAGCCTTCCTCATTTGAGGAAGATTGGCTTAGCTTTAGCAAGAAACATCCTCCCCCATAGATTAGCTCGATTCTGCCTGTAATTTATGTACACACAAACTGTTCTAAATAGTTAGAAATAAAGATATATATATATATATATATATATATATATATATATATTTGGTCATTGAACTTCCTGTCATTTGTGAAGATTGCTTCCTTGGTTTATTTGCACAATGCATCTTTGAGGGAGTTGAACTCGGACCTCTTTGTGTTGACAAGGGAACCATGGTTCGGACCTCGTATCTTATTCTCCCGAGGAATCTGGTTCCGACCCCAGTTGAGAACTAATTATCCTTAGGAGGGAGTTTGATTCGGACCTCGTGGGATCTTCCTTTTTGGAGGGAGACGAGCTCGGACCTCGGAAAGGGTTTCCTTTGCGCATTGTAGGATATTATTACCCCATGTCGGGTCATTACTGACCACGCAAGGGAACCGTAGTTCGACCTTATGAGGGGATTTTTGATATTATGGATACTTCGTATAAGCAGATCAAAAGACACAAGATGTGCAAGACGAAAAAGAAACTTTATTTAAAAAAAAACCAAAACAAAAAAAAGAGTTTTGATGAGCTCGTAAAAAAAACAAAACATTAAGGACAAAAAGAAAACCTAAGACCCTATATGCAAGACTTTGCTGCTTATACGAAGAATATCTTTAGATGGGCGATGTGCCACGTTCTGGGTATTAGCTCGCCCGAAAGATAGGCGATTTTGTAAGCTCCTTTGTCGAGGACTTCGTGTACTCTGTAGGGCCCTTCCCACGTGGCTTCGAGCTTGCCGAGCTTCTTTGAATGGCTTATCTCATTGTTTCTAAGCACAAGATCACCGACCTGGAACTGCTGGGGTTTAACCCTTTGGTTGTAATATCGAGTCATCTGCTGTTTGTACCGAGCTTCTTTTATGCTGGCTTGTTCACTCTTTTCCTCCAATAAATCCAGGTCGGTTCGGCGTTGTTCTTCGTTAGCTTCGGCGGAGAAATTGATAGTGCGGGGGCTGGGTGCCCCGATCTCGACAGGTATGTCTGCTTCTGACCCGTATACTAAACGGTACGGGGTTTCTTCTGTTGGAGTTCGGGGTGTAGTTCGGTATGACCACAGGACGTTTTGGAGATTGTAGATCCACTCCGTTTTATCCTTCTCTAGGCGGGCCTTGAGTCCGTTCACTATTGTCCTGTTGGTGACCTCGGTCTGGCCATTTGTTTGAGGTCGGTTGACCGAGGTGAACTTTTGCTGGATATTGAGTCGTTCAGAAAATTCTCGGAATTCTCTGCTCGTAAATTGCGTTCCATTATCCGAGATGAGGACTCTTGGTACTCCGAACTGGCACACGATGTTTTTCCAGACGAAGTCAACGGCTTTCTCACTGGTGACTTTTGTGGAAGGTTCAGCTTCGACCCACTTGGTGAAGTAGTCGACTGCAACTATTAGAAACCGTTTTTGCTTAGGGGCCGGGTAGAAGGGTCCCACGATGTCAATGCCCCATTCTGTAAATGGCCATGGGCTCTGTATAGTAGAGAGGTCGGTCTGGGGTAACCTCGTCACCTTGGCATGCAGCTGGCATTTCAGACACTCTTTCACGAATCCTTCTGCATCTCTTGCCATTGTCGGCCAATAGTACCCCCATCGCATGACCTTCTGAGCTAGCATCCGAGCTCCGATGTGGCTTCCGCATGCCCCCGCATGTACTTCTCTTAGTACGTAGTCTGCTTCCCTTGGTCCAACACACTTTAGGAGAGGCTGTAAATATGATTTTCGATAAAGGACTCCTCTTTCGAGGACGTACTGCGTTGATTTAGCTAGGATTTTTCGAGCTTCAGCTTTGTCCTCGGGCACTTCCCCTCTCTCCAAATATCTTATTAAGGGGGTCATCCAGTTCGGATCGTCCTCTTCGATTGCATTAATTTCTGCTTCTTCTATACTCCGATTCCGAACTTGCTCTACTAGCGTCGAGCTAGATAGGGAGTTTGCTAGTTTGCTTAGCTCATCAGCTTGGGTATTTTGGCTTCGGGGAATGCGAACTATTTTGAAGAACTGGAAAGATTGTTCTAGGAGCTTGACCTTCTCCAGGTACTTCTTCAGCTTCTCACTTTTCACCTCATATTTCCCTAGCACATGGTTGACCACGATGGGCTTGGATAGCTCGTACCTGAAGGGTTTAGGCGAGACGGAGTCCGGCAATAAGAGCTTCATATTCTGCCTCGCTATTTGTAGTGGGAAATTCGAATCGCAGCGAATATGTTAATTCATTCTTCTCCGGGCTGATGAGGAGTATGCTAGCTCCACTTCCTTTCTTTTCCGAAGCTCCATCCACGTACATCTCCCAGCAGTCCGGGGGTGTCTTCTCTGGGATTTCTTGGAGTTCGGTTTTGTCTTTGATCTCTTTTGGTTCCTCGAGGTCCTTTCTTTGAGCTTATACGAGGAAGTCTGCCAAAGCTTGCCCTTTTATAGCTCGGCGGGGACCGAATGATATAGAATGCTCCCCAAGCTCGACTGCCCATTTCGCGATCCTTCCTGAAGCTTCCGGCTTAGTGAGAACTTGCCGAAGTGGTAGATCGGTCAAAACTTGTATTGGGTGAGCTTGGAAGTAGGGTTTTAGACGCCGAGCTATATTTATCAGGGCTAGAGCGACCTTCTCGAGAGGCTGATACCTCGTCTCTGGGTATTTTAGAACTCGGCTGACGTAGTACACAGGCAGCTGCCGATCTCCTTCGTCTCGGACCAACACTGCACTTATTGCTTCCTCCGATGCTGCGAGGTACAGAGAGAGGGGTTCTTCCTTTTGGGGGACTGACAAGGTTGGTAAGTCCCTGAGGTGGCACTTGAACTCCTCAAAGGCTAGCTCATGCTCTCGTCCCCATTCAAATTCCAGTGCCTTCTTGAGAATTTTGAAGAATGGGAGCTGTTTCTCGGCAGCCTTAGAGAGAAAACGACTTAGCGCGATTATGCATCCTGTCAACCTATGCACGTCGCGGATAGTTCGGGGTACCTTTATCTACTGCACGGCTCTAACCTTCAGCGGGTTGGCTTTGAGACCTTCTGGCGAGATCCAACACCCTAAGAATTTTCCAGATCGCACGTTGAAAGTGCACTTCTTTGGGTTCAGCTTGAGGTTCGCCTGCCTTAGTATGTTGAGCGTAGTTCGTAGGTCGCTCACTGCTGAAGCCTTTTCTTTACTCTTGACGACAATGTCATCTACATATACTTTGACAACCTTGCCGATGTGATATCGGAAGAGGAAATCGACCATTCGCTGGTATGTTGCTCCGGCATTCTTTAACCCGAAGGGCATATATTTGAATGCAAAGACACCGAAGCTTGTTGCAAAAGTTGTCATGATCGCATCTCCTTCATCCATTAGAACCTGATAGTATCCTTTGTAGAGATCGAAAAGCGAGTTGCTTCGTGTCCCACTAAGGATTCGATCTTTTCATCGATGTTGGGGAGAGGATAGCAGTCCTTTGGGCAAGCTTTATTGAGGTCGGTGTAATCTACACACATCCTCCATTCTCCTTCTGCTTTCTTTACCACTACTGGATTAGATAGCCAAATTAGGTACTTGACTTCAAACAAAAGTCCAGCTTTCAACCATTGCTGCACCTCGTGGTAGATAACTTAGTTTCGTTCGGCAGCAAATGATCACCGTTTCTGCTTGACCGGGGTTGAGTTCGGGTTAATGTTAAGCTTATGCGTAATGATTTCCGATGACACCCCCGTCATGTCTTTTGGAGACCAGGCGAAGACGTCTTGATATTCCCTTAGGAGCTGGATTACCTGCATGCGAGTTTGAGGCCCCCCTACAAAACCGACCTTGACGACTTTTACTGGATCTGTTTCGGATAAGGGAACCTGATCCGCCGAGGTATCTGAGATCGACGTCGTTTTTTCCAACTCATTGGGATACTTTGACTGCTATGCTTGTGGTTGACCTCGGAGAGCAACCTGCATGCACTCCTTGGCCTTTCTCTGGTCACCTCGGACAGTAAGGATTCTAGCCGAGATCGGGATCTTCAACAGCAAGTGGTACTCTGACTGCATTTAGCCAATCCCGACCTAGTATGATGTTGTAGGGGGGGTCCGCTTTAACCACATAGAACTGAATCAGCTTATTGACGCTGGTCGGTGGGCTGCCGATGGCAACATCAAGCGCGATGGTCCGCCGGGTCGCGTCGTCGTGTAAAGCTCTTGAGGGGCAGGGGCGTGGAGTTCACCCGAGCCGGGTCGAGGCCCATCATATCCAAGCAGTGTTGGAAGATGATGCTCACGCTAGCCCCACCATCGATGAATACGCGATGGACCATCTTGTTGGCCACTCCGACCTGTATCACCAGGGCGTCATTGTGTGGTGTAGCTGTTGGTACAGGATCATCCTCAGAGAATGTGACTGTTTCTCCCTTCTTGAACCGCTTTTTCGTTTGCTCCTCATCTGACGGGACTGGTGGTCTGCGAGCTTCTGCCTTCAACTTAGCTTTTGTCATGCCTGGGGGTAGTCCGGTGATGGTTGAGACCACTCCGTCGTACTGTGGTGCGTCGTACTGAGGGTCGTCATCCTCCTCGTCGTGATCGACCTTAGCTCGCTTATTGTTTGGAGCAAAGCAACCCTGTCCTCCTTTCCGTTTTCCTTTTCTATTTTTCTTCCCCCCGGCTTCATATTTCTTCAGAGCTCCTTCTTGGGCTAACCTCTCTATCTGTTCCGCGAGGTCGCGGCAGTCCTCCGTATGGTGCCCCTGGTCGTCATGGAAGGAGCAGTGTTTGTTTCTGTCCCGAGGTTTAGACCCTGACATAGGACGTGGTTTAGTGAACCAGTCCTCATGGAGTGTGAAGATCTCAGCGTTCGTTTTCACAAAAGGAGGTCGTTGAGACGGCTCTGGTCCCACCCGAGGTCCAAGCCGGGACTGGATTGGTCCTCGTTGAAGGCGTTCGTGAGCACTCCTCCGATCACGATCATTCCGACCTCGATCACCTTCAGTTCTATTCTTCTCGGTCTCTTCCCTCTTCAATCGGTCCGCATCTTGGCCATCAGCGAACTGGTATACAATCCTCCACATCTCCTGGGCTGTCTCAGGTTTCTGTTTAGCGAGCTCCTGGTTCAGGGACCCGGGAGCAACCCCATTTTGGAAGGCCGAGATGAGGAAGACATTGTCGATTTTATCGACCTTCAAGCCTTCCTGCATGAATCTGGAAGCGTACTCCCTTATAGATTCTTTGTCCTTTTGCTTCACCGATAGGAGGTAGACTGTGTCTCGGCGAGCCTGAACCTTTGTATGGAATCTTTGCTTAAAGATTTTTTCCAAATAGGTCCAGGACCCCACGCTGCCAGTTGGGAGGCTGTCAAACCAAGCTCGAGCATAATCGATTAGCATCTCGGGGAATAGCTTGCACATGTGTTCCTCTCTAAGGCCCTGGTTGTGCATGCTGTACCTGAAACGCGTTAAGAAGTTAAGGGGGTCATCTAGCCCATTGTAGGCCGGAATATTTGGCAATTTGTACACCGTGGAGAGTTTGGTGTCAAGCAGCTCATCGGTGAACGGGCTGACAAGTCGAGCTGGTTCATTTTCACATCGGTGTTGGTTCCTCGGGGGACTGCGACTCTCGCTATAGCTCGGACTTCGGTTCCTTCTGGGGCTCCGAGGTTGCCTTTGGATATGATGTCGCCTGGGACTCCGCTGCGGGCTTGGACTCTGACATCGAACTGAACCCCGCCGGGGGTTGTGCTTCCCCTTTAGCTCCAGTTCCTGCCTCTCGGTATAGCGAGGAACTTTAGGTTGGGAATTCCGTGTTTAACTCTCTCTAGCCTCGGGTATTGAGGATTTCCAAGCTGCTGCAAGGAAGTGCTTGAACTTCTCCTTATGTGCTTTAGCGAATTCCGTGGTGGCAAGGTCGAAGTCTCCGGGAAGATCATCCTCCTTCGACTCGGATTCCTTCGGTTCTGACTCGTCGTTGATTTCTTCAACGTACCCTTCTGGAGTATCACCCGTTCCAAAAGACTGTCCGTTATGTACCCTTCTACGCCGGTTTTGTGGTGGGTCTCTCTGAGGGATGTTCTCTAGCTCGAGCATCCCTTCGTAGGGATTTTCTTCTATTGGGTCATTGTTGTGCCCCTATTTTGGAACCGACTTGCGTTTTTGGCGAATACCCCTCCTTACGGGGTGACTTTCTGCTTCGTTGGTATTCTCCTATTGGTTTTGGGCTTCCCGCATGCTTTGCGATCGTGTTACCATCGTTGATCAGCTACAGCAGGACCGTCGATTTTGTTCCCACAGACGGCGCCAATGATAAATCTAGGGTCTGCGGGAGTAGCTACAAGAAATAATAACACGATGACACAAAGATATAGGTGGTTCGATCGATGTGATCTACGTCCACGGGAGAGAATATAGAGAGCTTTTATTATGCTTGAGAGTATAACGAGTATTGTCTATCCTTACACCTCTGATCTTGCATCTATTTATAAGCCTTGAATTAAGCCCTAATCCTTCTGGGGTTCGGACTCCTTTTACATATCTAGTTTCTTAATACATGCATATCCGATTCCCATTCATAGTAGAATTCTATCTTCCTCCAAAGTAGGACTTCGTTACTTGGTCTTCAAGGCAGATGTTGACTTTGTTTGGGCCGAACTCTGTGGGCCGAGCTTTAATATATAGGCCCAATTAGCCTTAAGTCAGGCCCAGGATAAGGCCGGTACTATCAATTCTCAAACTACCATCATTCTTCTTGACAAACAAAATTGGTGCTCCCCACGGAGATACACTAGGTCGAATAAAACCTAGATCAAGTAACTCTTGCAGTTGAATTTTCAATTCTTGCAACTCTTTTGGAGCCATTCTGTATGGTGCCTTGGAAACAGGAGCTGATCCTGGTTCAAGATCTATCGTAAACTCCACTTGCCTATCTGGTGGTAATCCTGGCAAAACTTCAGGAAATACGTCTTGAAATTCTCTGACTACGGCTACATCTTCAATGCTCTTATCCTTATCTTCATCTTTGTTAAGATAGATAAGATATGCTTTCATATCTTTTCTTCTCAACAATCTCTTTGCTTGAACTGCCGAGATAATCGGCGATCTTCTACGACTTCTTTCAATTCCAAAGAATAGAGTTGGTTCCTGACCAGGCATATGGAATGAAATATGCCTTTGCTTGCACTGAATGCTTGCAAAATTCTCGGTCAACCAATCCATTCCCAGAATAATATCAACATCCCACATTCTAATTAAATTAAGGGTTTTAGTTGACATCTTTTGAGATCCTATTTCAAATTCTAAATTAGGACAGATACGAGTAACTGAGGTAGATTTACCTATTGGAGTAGTTACTCTTAAGTCTTGACTAGCGCGTTCTACTTTAAGATTAAGATTTTCTACGCATGCATTTGATATAAATGAATGCGATGCACCAGTATCAAACAAAATTATAACAGGTATGCATTTTAATTGACCCATACCTATCAAATTTCCTTGATCTTTATCGAACGGCTTCTGGTCAAGAGCAAAAACCCTTTGATATTGCTGCTGGGGTTCTATCCTCAATTGTTGATGTTGCTTCTGTTTTTGTTGGAATCGTTGCCCTTGGCGATTGCGCTGCTGAGGAACTACTTCTACTGCCTTCAATCTCTGAGGCTGATTCTGGTTTGGTATGCTTCCTCCTGCTCCTTGCAGTTTAGTTGGGCACTGATACGAATAATGACCAACTTGACCACAAGTATAGCATCTATTACTTCCAGCTTTACAGACTCCTTGGTGCATTTTGCTGCACTTGGGGCATGGAGAAATTCCTTGATATCCCTGCGATGCACTGCCTTGACTAACGAAAGGCTGCTTGAATCGTCCTTGATTAAACTGCTGCTGACTTTGCTGACTCTGATGTCCTTGCTGACCTTGCTGTCCTTGCCATGGTTTCTTATTAGGTTGACCTCCAAAATTCCATTTTCTTTTCCCTTTCTGAAAATGACTTTGATTGGATGATTGAGGATTTACTACTACTGGAGTTTGAACTTGTATAACTGCTGACGACTGAGAAGACTTATCTAGTTGCATAGCCAATTCCATGTCGAGAGCTCGATTTAACGTCTCTGCATATGACAACGCACTCTGACTGGCTAACACGACTCTTATCTCTTGACGAAGTCCTGCTCGAAAGAGCTCCGCCATCTTCTCATCACTGTCGACCTTGTCTTGAGCAAAACGAGCTAGATCACAAAATTCCCGATCATACTCGGCTACCGACTTATTTCCTTGCTTGAGATTAGCAAACTCATTCTCCTTCTGCTTTTGATAACTTCGAGGAACGAATTTTTCGAACAAAGCATCCTTAAATTGTTCCCACGTCAGGTTCTCTAGTTATTCCGGGGCATACGCCCTTTGACGAGCTTCCCACCAGTAATCCGCAGATCATTTGAGTTGGTAAGACATGCACGTAAGACGTTCTTGGTCCGTACAACGAAGAAAACGGAAAATTCTTTCTAACGCCCGAATCCATTCCTCGGCTTCTGAAGGACTTCTCCTTCCATCGAGAGTTGGAGGATTTTGTCGCAAAAATAATTCTTCTATTCTTCTTTCTGGTTGAGGAGGAGGTGGGGTAGGTTTTTTTTTGGGTTCTTCTTTACTCATGAGATTTTTAAGCTCATATTCCATATATTTTGCTTGTAAAATATTATCCTCGGAGGGAGGTTGAGCTTGGATCCTCTCAAGTTCCTGGTGGAGTCTGGAAATTTTCGTTGAGATATGCCCAAAGTGGTTTCGCTCCCAGCATTTAAGAGCAACACCAACCGAATCCATCTTGTGAGAAAGGCTCATAGGGGACTGCGCTGCTCGAAGCTTGTTCCAACCGTCACGAACTACATCATGGCAAGAATGTTCTTTGAGCCACATAGCTTCAAACCGGAAAGATCTCTTCTTTTTTCTCTTGTAATGTTGCAGCTTTGAGGTCTAATAAAGATAGATAGGGCAGTGATCCGACTGAAAACGGATAAGATGTTCCACCGCATGATGTGGGAATAAATTTAACCAGGTTAGATTTGCACAAAACCTATCAAGCCGTTCTTGGACATTAAAAATACCACTTTGTATTAGACCAGGTGAACCGGTGTCCTGAAAAACCCAGATCAATCAAACTACTCGCTTCAAGAGCATTTTGAAATTCATACATTTTTTAGGGAAGCCGAGGAAGGCCCCCTTCTTTTTCTCCAGATGAGAGAATCTCATTCCAATCGCCAAAACACAGCCATGGAAAGGGTGCTGTTAAAACTTAATGTGGTAAGAAGTTGCCAAGTACGATATTTTTCCTGCTCTTCAGGCCAACCATAAATACCCGTAATCTGCCATTCCGGGATATCATTCCATTTAAGAACCCCAGCATCAATATGATGAAGAATGGATGAATTAATGACCAATTCCAGGGGTTCCCTCCACAAGATACAGAGTCCCCCCTTCGACCTTCAAAAGATTGATCGCAATCAACAAAAAAAGAGTGGCTAAAATCAAACTTCCCAATAAAAGGTTCAAATTCAGAGGATTTAAGCTTTGTCTCAATCAAGAATACAAGCACGGGCTGCTTCAAATGTATAATCCTGGTGAGCTCTTGAACTGTCGATTGGTTTCCAAGCCATCGACAGTTCCAACAAAAGGCATTCATGGGGATCAGCGGGGCAGCCTCCGCCGTTGGAGTATGGGTGATGTTTATGGGTAGGGATTTCAGCTTTTTGGCCTTTGTGATATCGCTGGACAGAAGCTCCCCACTCTGAAGAAGATGTTTTCTAAAGTAAGGGCTATTGGTGTTGTTCGAGTGAGGTTTATCAGTTCGGCGGGCAAGTTTCTTCCAGGCCTTCTTTTTATCTGATATGGTTGGTGGAGATAGAGCAAAATGGAGTTGAGAGTTTTGAGGGCTAGCAATTTGGTTGTGCTCTGGAAGCGATGGACTTGGATGAGTCTCCTGCATTGCTGAGGGCTCAAGGTGGGTATCAGCGGAGGGTATTTTGAGAGAGTTTAAGGCAATGGGAAGATCTTGCGAACAAGAAAGCATGGCAAGTTGAAGAGTTTTTGTATTTGAGTTAATGGTAGTTATGAGAAAGTTGGTGCTTGGTTCTTTGGTAGTTATGAGGTTGTGTGAGTGAATATTTGAAGGGTGAGTGTAGGAAGAGCTAGACGAGGAGGGGGAGTGTGGGTTGTGGAAAAGTTTCTGTTTTGCAAGAGGGGTCTGAGTTGACTTCGAATCTCCTCGATTCTGTCTTGGTTGGGCTCGTTTGAGGGGAGAGGCTTTAATGTCCGGGCCAAATGGCAAGTTGAGTGGATCAAGCTCTTCTAAGTTGTCAGAGAATTCACAGTATTTGAGTGTATGACCAAGATGTCCACAGTTAAAACAGTAAATTGGTAGAGATTCCTATTTAACATGGAGCCATAAACTTTCACCCCCAACTACCACTTTAATGCCCCTTTAAGTGGCTTTGTGACATCCAACCCAACCTTCACTCGTAAAAATTTCCCAAACATATCTGCAGAGGGGTCAGCGCAGATAAACTTACCAAGTTTATTAGCCAGAGCTTTCGTCGTGGGTAAGTTCATACAAGACACAGACGCATCGTAGAATCGCGTCCAAATATGGGCTTCAGATAGTTGAAGGTTGCTCTTTACTGTCAAGAGGGCGGATGAGGAACATATTTCCCTCAAAGTGCCAAGGTTGGTTCTTTAAAAACCATTTCATCATCAAATCTGAACAAAAATAGCTTGCTCGTCCATTCACGAGCATCAATTCCTTTTTTGGTTTTCCAAGCTTTTTTCATAACTTCCATAATGGCAAAAGGATTTGCTAATTTACTGGAGAACAATTTTCCAACCAAACAACACGAGCTTGCAGAGGATAATGTTGGATCTGGCGATGCGACAAATTGGTCGAGATTCAAAGCATCTGGATCAGATTCCATAGTGGAGTTCATGGAAGACGCAGAAGGAGAAGAAGAAATAGGGGATAAAAAGTGGGGACAAAAGGATGTGGATAAAAGGTGTGGGACAGAGAAAGGTGGGCGGCGGAAGATGGAGGAGAAAAGAGACAAAAGCCCTACAAAGAGGGGAAAAACCCTAAAAACAAAGGGAACGGATGAAACTCTCTCTAGAGAGAGAAAAACACAATAACACCACTATAAATTTAGTGATGAGATTAAGTATAGTCTAGTATGACAACGATCATATCAAATTACATGACTTGATTGCTACATCGAGGTGAAAACCGAAATCTATTTCGCATGAAATCGCAATGCATATTTTATTAAATTTTGCCAAATAGTGTCCACATGACCCTCTCAACCAACCGGCTTATGGTGCAGCATTGGCCTTCCCAATTTAAGGACTATCTCGCACAAGAAATACAGTGTTAGGGCTATTTTGTATTTTCCCAATTCCCACAAACTCAAACCCTAAAATGTCATGAGCACAGTAACCACTCCCGCCGCATTTTCGCATCCAAACCCTTATTCATCTCCTTTAAATTCTCCAGCCCTTCATATCAATCTTACAAATCTGCATCTTCTCTTCTTCCTTTTGCCACCCTAGCGCCGCCGCAGCACAGCTCACAACTCAAACTAGTTTTCTCTAATTAAAGTAGCAACCTTATATTCCATCGTTTTAACTTCGACAAATTCGCAATCACCGATGAGGAAGAAATCCCAAGAATAGGAAGTGCCGTATGACACTTTAAAACGCAGCATTGGCGCCGGCCGCCGCTTCCTTCCACCGCCGTCGATTTTTATGTCTTTGTGCCATAGAATCGTTCGCCGGCCGGTTGCGGCGCCGTCGCCGCTGTGTGGTTGATTTGAAACGGGACTCTGAGGTTTTATTTCTTTATTTTTCACTATATTTATTTTATATTTCTTTGTTTTTTTTCCGCCGATGGTTCGATGCCACGTCGCCGGTAGCAGCTGCCATGACCGGCGATGTCATGATTGAACCTAAATCGAACTTCTTTCGCACGATGATAGGAACCTGTGTATCGATCTTGGCCGTTCGTTCACGGAGCCGTTTTCTGCGATTACATGTTTTCTTACATTTTTGTTAATTGAATCTGCACAACAGAAAAATATTTAGAATTTTTAAGTTTATTTTGGGGCTTATGATGATGAAAACATATTTATATATCTGGAATTACCGTCTGAATCATCTTGATGTGTTAGATCGACTATCTGAGGCCTCTTTTCTTCACTCAAATGTTGAGATTTGCAAAAAATAAATGTGAGCTTTTATTCAAAAAATTGTATGAAATTGACATTTTTTATGGATTGATGCATATGTGTGAACTTTAAATAATTTTAAATTAATTAATAATCCGAAATAAATTCTATGATAAGAGTATGGTTTGATGCCACGTCGCCGGTAGCAACGGCGATGACCGGCGATGTCATGATTGAACCTAAATCGAACCTGTTTCGCACTTTGATAGGAACCTGTGGATCGATCTTGACCGTTCGTTCACGGAGCCGTTTTCTGCGATCAAATGAATAACTTTTTTTTCTCATCTATTTGTTCGAATCTTTTAAGAAGAATTGAGGCCAATGAGGAACGCATTTATGTATTTGGAATTACCGTCTGAATTCTTTTGATGTTACATCGACCATCTGAGGCCTCTTAGTTTGCTAATTATGAGAATAAAATTTTATAATTTCCATATAATTGTATTAAATTTTCAATAAAAAACCGAAAATTTATTGTGATTTGTGTGTTAATTTATGATTTATCTATGTTTAGTACAAATGAGGATTTGATATTGCAATGATGCTAGTTTTGGTGTAATTTAACATTAGTTTGGGAGTTCGGAAGTGTGAACATAATTATTATTAATTAGAACATAATTATAAAATCATATCTAAAATCACATAATTATTATTAATATATTTATCCAAAAACATAAAACCATTCATATCTAAAATCATTGATTATTAATTTTGTATTATTATAATTAAATTTTTAATTATGAATATCGTTGTATATTCATTTCTATCAAGTTTTTATGTAAGGAGAAGTAGCTGCTAGTGGGCTGGCGGTGCACTTGAGGTTGGGGCTGAGGGTGAGTAGCTGCGGCAAGGTGGCTGTGGAGAAGATCAGTGTGGGGTGGGGGAATAGAAATCTTCTCGCGGATGGAATAGAAAAAAAAAAATCAATAATTGTCACCTACTTTTATACGTTGTGGTGCTGGGCAGACCTAAACATTTTTTTGAGGTTGTAATTGCTATCACGATGTCCATGTTAAAGTCGTTTTTGCTACTTTTCGCTTTTATGTAGTACTACATAACTAAATTTGCTTAACGTATGACGTTTTGCCGAAGCTCTCTTTTGTTCACAAATAAACCATTTCTAACAAGTAGTTTCTGAACAAATTGTTGATGATGTACAAAATGGCATTTTCCGGCAATATTGTCTAGCTCTTACGTGAAGGCAATACTGGTATCAAATTGTTGATGAAGACTTCCTATGTAAATGATGTATAAATAATTATTGTTCTTTTGGGTATATTCAAGTGATGAAGTATTCTTTTGTAAATAACCACACCCCTTTCGCAACTTGAAAATAAATAAAAAAAATTAGCCAATTTATTTTGTTTCATCTTTGATAAAGTTATTTTGATTTCTTCGATTTCACTATAAAAAGAACAGATGATTTAAATTTATTAGTTTAATCGGGTAATTTCTGCTTTATTAATATGAGTTTTTACTTTTTAGTGTACATACAAGGGACAGTCCAGTCCGTGTGGGAGTGAGAAGTTATTATAAGGTTACTAAGAACACATGAAATCCGGAATAACTCATTAATTTGCCATCTCTTTTTCAAGGTGTACATGTAATTGCACAAAAGATCACTATTCTCTGATCAGATTATAAATTCAACCTTCATAAATTTAAAACCATCTTTTAACTTTACTGAATTAAATGTGCTCAAATTTTTATATTATCTGTACATATGTAATTGCATCCAAAATATGTTTTCACGTGAAAAAGAAACTCGGTTACAACAAATTTGATTGCTGGAAAAATTGTATTTGTAAAGTTTAAAATGACTTACCGGGTCTGCAAATTAGTGTAAAGATTATGTTTTTCGATGCAACTAACTATCTTTGCTAAACAAAGGTGGTGGGGCTATACAATGACAAGGGCTTCAATTTTTTAAATGATTTTTTTAAGTAATGGCCTAAAGGGTATATGAGAAAAATGTTTATATTTAGAGGCACACTCCCATTGGGTTAACAACATGTAATTGATTTTGTGTATTTTAGTTTTTAATTAATTAATATTTAATAATTTTAATTGAGATTTAATTAATTCTAATTGTGAAAAATTAAAAAAAAACTAAAAGAAAAATTAAGAAGAAAATATGATGGATGCACCCCCATAAAAGGAAGAAGAGAGAGAAAAAAAAGGCGAGCGCGTAAGATTGGATGGCGCGTGTGCTGCATACACCAAATGGAGAGAGCTATGCATAGATGACCAGTTTGACAACTACATATCCAGACCAGAGTTCCTTGTACAACATGCATCAAACTGTTAGGTTCTCATATGAATTACAATTCTGCCGTCAAAAAAGAAGATCATAAGGAGGAGATTATCATAAAATAAATATGAACTCAAGAAAAGATAAATCGAAGATAAAAATACAAAACACTTATTTTTAACCATGTCATTCTTGAAATTCAACTAACTATATGCAAATGAGAAATATAAATCGAACCTTTCGTACAAAGTGAGCATGAGCGTAAACCACTACGAAACTAAATGGATGTTCGGTAGAAGCACGGCGAGGACCGCGAGGTAGATCATCGACAGTGAATAAATGAGAGCATTTTGCACGATTCAATTGTTGTTAGGATCTTGTTGTGCACAATCGACTTAGTTCTCTAATACTATCAAAAAAATCCAGGAATTTCTCCAGGCATGGGAGCTAACTCATTGTTACCGAACCTGTCCTCATCATAGAAAGCAGCGCGGACAACCCTTCCCCCAAAGAAGCGACCATCAAGTTCTATGAGGGCTTTAGTTGCTTGCTCTGATCTCTCAAACTGAATAAAGATCCTCACGGCTTCTTCATGTGGGAAGTTCGGTTCGGTAATCTCAAATATCAAGACGCGGGTCACTGTACCAAATTTAGTACACTCCTCAGCCACCTCACCTTCTAAATCGTCATCGACCTCACCAGGACCAACCTGATAGAACAGCAACACATGGACAACACACGTTTTAGGCAACTCTAGAATTCATGGTATTTAGCGAGCATATGAAATGCACAACTGAATAAAGAACAAGAATCTTACGATCAATACCCAGATAGTGGATTATTTTCATGCACCATTGTCACATAGTATACAGATAGAGATAGTGACTGAATCAAACTTTAAACTCATTTACACAAGGGAACAAACAAAGACTCAATATGGTAATCGAGCAGTGATGCATATGACTCTCAGTGATAACTGCTGAACCAGAAAATTGAAAATGAAAAGAGTATAAATGATATACATATACAATACACTTACAATCCTAACAAACAAAAAATGCAGAACATTGGTTTCCATTTCAACCCATTGGAAACATTCTCTTTAGCATATGACAAAAGATCATAAGACTCCAAATTGATTTGTCAGAGAAATACTACTTCAAATTGATTAATTCCGACCTAATGTTTCAAATCCCATCTAGCAATTGGTATAATCTTGACCTCCATGTCCAAAACTGAACTCCAAGCATAAACAATTTCTGAATTCTATTCTCTAGTCTCTATGAAGGGTGAGCATGCTAGATTTACATCGTTTCGTTCAATTACATATCAAAGAACTATCCACAAAAAAATTCTTAGTGAACCGACCTCACATGTCTCCTAAGCATCAGCATATAATCGCAAAATTCCCAAAGCACACAAATTCGACGCTCCCAAAGATCAAAATAGTATAATCAGAACGCACAATTAACCCAATTGTGATGACCAAATGCATATAAATTGAACCATTACCATATTTCTGAGAAGTACAACTCTCGTTGGCGTTCCACTGAAACTAACACTCTTGACCTTCTTGCTCGACTCACTCGCATTCACGATAACGCCGCCTCTCTTATCTGTCTTCTTCGCCATCAATGGCGTCGTAATTCCCTGCTCCTGCTTTCCGAGACCCTGCCCTTCCTTCCACCCCATCTTCGCCATCATTCTCTGCGCAGCGGTCATCTTCCCTTCAGCTCCCAGCCCCAAACCCCCACTCTCTGACTTCCCAATCCGAAACCCTTCCTCTCCGCCACTCGCATTAGGCGGCGGAGAAGGCGATCTCGGCATTCCAGCAACGCCGCCACTCAAAGCCGCTCTCCTCCGCCACGCCTCCTCTCCGGATATGCTGAGTTCCTTCTCCCGATCCCTTTCCCTCTCCCTCCGCTCTCTCTCTTCTCTCTCCCTCTCCTTCTTCTCTCTCTCCTCCAATTCTCTCCTCACCTCCGCCTCCGCCTGCTTCCGCTTCCGCTCGCGGCGGTACTCCTCGTAGTCGTTCGGTCGAGCGGGATCGTACTCTTCGATGACGGAGCTATTGACTCCGACTAGGGCAGGCTGGTACGCCGCCGCGCTTGGATTAGGGTTTCTGTTCTCGTCGGCAGCCGGCTGCGGTAAGACGCCGAGCTTATTGGCGGTGGGCTGCGCCGCGGGTTTTGGCTGCGGCGGTTTGGGGCGGAGGATCGTTTGGGGAGGGGCGAAGGGCTTGCGGAGCGTCGGTGGAGCCATCTTGGCGCTGCTTGACCAGACATTTGTGGTGGAGGTGGTGGTGGAATTCTCGTCCGCCGTGGACGACGGTGGCGGAAGGTCGCCGTACAAGCCGCCCAGCATTATGTACTACAATCAAGACCGTCCGTAACTGCGATTGTTGAAAATCAGTAACTGGAAATTGGGGCGGAAATTAGAACAGCTGATTTAGTTATACCTGATGAAAATTGATAGAGAGAGAAAATTGAAATATGTAAATTGCAATACGACCCCTTTAGAATTGGATTTTCCACTTTCGCCTACACCATTTTTATTGCAAGTTGTTTTTTTAGCAAAATGCTAACAAATATTCTAGCAAATATTACATATTAGAGTAGTAATGAGAGGATTAATTGATCTCAAAAGAAACGACAGCAACTCGAACTTTGCTTTTAACTTGGGAGATAGTAAATATTCGAATTGAAATTTAAAAACATGTGAGTTAATCCAATTAAGTCATAACAAAACATAGTTCACTATAAGAAGAGGCGTCAGACTTTTCACCCCCTCCAAATGGGGTGTTTTTTATGGCAATGGTAATTGGTAAAATTGGTTCGCGTAGGCCCATTTTCGGTCTGCCCTACCAAATTTTGTACTGAGCCAAAAAAAGAAAAAGGCTTCGGCCTTCAAGCGACGAAGCAACCCTATTTTTAGTATGGGATGAGCCATAATATTTTTACGGCCAAGTACTACCATCTCGGCCCCACGGTTTGAGAGGCAACATGTGCGGAGGAGAGTTTGCTTCTTTGTTCACGTGACTAAATGAATTTACAAAATTATGGAAGAAGTCAATATTATACTATATTTTTTTAAATTACCAACAAAATTCTGCTGGGCCTTCAGATATATATTCAACCAATGGGCTCAGTTTTGTTGTATACGGCCCATTTAAGCCATTTTTATTTTTCTGCAATTTCGCAACCCAAAAACCCTACCCCCTTAAACCTCTCTCACTTGCAAGAACACCGCTCTAACCTTTTTTCACACACACAAACACACAGCGTCGTTTTTCTTCACACTCCGCCATCGACGAAACCGGAGTTACGCCGTCGCAACCGTCACATCTACAACGCAAATCATGAGGGGCGGCAAAAATTTGAATAAGAAGAGGCCGTCTAATCCGGCGAAGGGCAAGAGCAACAGTAAGAAGCGGTTCTCCTCCATTGCGGATGATTCGTTTTTTGAAGCTACGGAGCAGAAGCGGCGACGTAAATTCGACCACGACGAAGATATTAAGAGCAGCGACGAAGATGAAGGGGAGTCCGGCTCGGACGAGCAGAAAGAGGAGGAGGAAGAGAAGGAGACGGCGGCGGAGAAGAGGATGCGGATGGCCGTCGCGTATGTGGAGAATCTCAGGGCTAAAGAGAGGGAAAGAAAGGAAGATGATGAATCGGGGGAAGAGGAGGGTGAAGGGCGGAGGGAGAGAGAAGGGGAGAAAGACACGCTTATTGCGAAGATTTTGCAGCAGGATCAGCTTGAAGAGAGCGGCCGCGTTCGAAGAGCCATTGCTTCTAGGTTTGTACCTATAGCTGTGTAATTTGTTAGCTCAATTTGGTATGTTGAAGTAAATATGCATATTTGGAGCTGTATGCAATGATAAATTTGGAGGCTTGGGGATTGTATTTGTCAAATGCAAAAATTTTAGCTGAATTTCGTAGTTCATTACTGGCATGATAATGATACATTTGGGGGCTTGGGGATTGTATGGGTTGAATGCGAAAATTTTAGCGGGATTTCATAGTTCATTACTGGGAAATGATTGTTGTTGATGTTTTATTTCGAAGGTGTTCCAATTAGTATTGGTTTGTTTATTGTTTTTAGGGTTCAGAAGCCAGAAACGAGTCAAGGATTTCAATTTCTAGTCAAGCACAGGCAACCTGTCACAAGTGTGGCTCTATCAGAGGATGACTCGAGAGGATTTTCGGCATCGAAGGATGGTGCCATTGTTCACTGGGATGTTGAAAGTGGGAAGTCTGAGAAGTATATTTGGCCTTCTGAGGAAATTTTGAAGTCTCATGGTGTGAAGGATGTGCAAGGTCAAGCTAAGAAGCACAGTAAACAGGTTCTAGCATTGGCTGTTAGCTCTGATGGTAGGTATTTAGCTAGTGGAGGCCTGGATCGACATGTTCACTTGTGGGACGTCCGCACACGTCAGCATGTTCAGGTGTGTTCTGTTGCACTACAAAAGAGTTTGATGAAGGGAATTATGCCAACTTTGTTGAATAAATCTTGATACTTTCCTGAGACTGCATGTTTCTTATTTATTTATTTATTTAATAATGCAGCATGTGTGTGTACTTCTATTTGGAGCACTGAAAGATGCAATGAAGCTTTTGCATCATTTGCTTAACACTAGAAATTGCATATTATGTTTAATGCAGGCTTTTCCGGGACATAAAGGACCTGTGTCATGCTTAACATTTAGGCAAGGGACTGCAGAACTCTTCTCTGGTTCATTTGATCGCTCTATCAAGATTTGGAATGCAGAAGATAGGACTTATATAAGCACATTATTTGGTCACCAGAGTGAAGTTTTGACCATTGACAGCTTGAGAAAAGAACGTGTATTGACTGTTGGACGTGATCGCACCATGCATTTGTGGAAGGTAATACAAACCTTTTGAAGTGGTTGAAATATCAGCCAGCAAATATATATTCCTGTTGCTTCCTGGTCTTGCTGGCCCCTTACTTCCTCCCCTCGCTGTGTTTATTACACATGTGATGCTTGGTCAACTGAAATGCATCAATACATTGGGAACCATGAAAATAAACATCACCATTCTTATTACCTTTCTGCTAGGTCTGATTGATACTAAGATGTTATAAATGAAATGCATGTCTGAGCATAAGACTTTGTAGCTGTTTTCAAGCTTGAATTCGTGGGGTTCATTTTGGAAATTTGTACCATGGTGTTGTGATTTCTATCTCATATCCTTGTTAACTGTATTTATTATTTACTCTTCAACTTGGTTAGATGGTTTCAGTTGATGATTTGTTCTTCTCTTGCTTTTGTTTGACAATCTTATTTGTTACATATGGAAGAATAGGTACCAGAAGAATCACAATTAGTATTTCGAGCTCCGGCATCTTCACTGGAATGCTGTTGCTTTATTAGTAATGACGATTTCTTGTCGGGTTCTGATGATGGAAATGTTGAGCTTTGGAATGCGCTACGCAAGAAGCCTGTCCATATTGTAAAGAATGCACATGTCTCATTAAGTGAACACGCGTCTGATCAGAATAATTATGAAGGACTGTCAAATGGCCATAAAGGTTTCTAATCTCTGAATGCAACACAGTTTGAATTGATAAGAATAGCCATTCCCCTATCTCAGGTCATGGGGTTCTATTAATGCAATTCATAATTCTCTGATCATCTTTTACAGAAAATGGTGCCCAAGATTCATCGAGGCAAAGTTCAACTGCTCTTTCCTGGGTCAACTCGGTGGCTGTCTGTAGAAGCAGTGATCTTGCTGCTTCAGGGGCTGGAAATGGATTAGTACGCCTTTGGGCAATTGAAAATGAACTAAAAGGCATTCGTCCTTTATTTGAGCTCTCCTTGGTAAGCTTTTGATTCCTATTTCTTCCAGATATATTGGTTTCACATAATGAATACAGATTTCCATAAGTCATCAGTTAGAAAGAGTATATTCAAGTTGTTAAAAGTTACCATAACCCCAAACAAATCACCTTCTAACCTAAATCACGTAGCACTATCTCGTGCTTATTTTACTTTATTGATTCAAACTTGTAGTCTGGCTGCACAGTTCTATATGCAAACATATCAAGTGTACCACTGGTCCTGGATCTCTAGAATATCTTTCTCACTGAATTTAAGATGTGCATATTTAAAGTGGGTAGATCTTTTCAGTTTTGTCAAAAGCAGTTGCCTGGTCGTCTAGGCGCAGCAGGAGCTGTGCTGCAGAGGTTCCATGTCTTGCTTGTGCTTTTCTAACTGTACGTGAAATTACTGCTGGGCCCTTAGGGTTTTAGGAGAATTAATTACTGTGCATTTGCATGGACTTGCAACAAAGCTTTGGTAAAGCCCATCGATTTATCTCTACAAAATTAGGCTGAAAATCTCTTCTAGACTAATTTTACCATCATGTTTCTTCTTATGGGACACCATCTGCCTTGGATTATAAAGAAAAAAGGTATTGAAATGTGTGCCCGGCTTCAGTCAGGGATGTGCTTGTTTTGCATCTTGCACCTCAGGCGATATGAAGGCCTCAGCGCCTTAAGTGCACTTTATTTGGACAACTTCGGAACTATTGAATTATTGAATACATTAAAATAAAAAAATTAAACCAACTTCAGCTCAATTTGCATTTCATATAGTGGTCTCATGAACTAAAAGAATGATCTCTGAGTCTGTTTACAATTACAGCAACACTTATATAAGCACTGGAAGTTGCTTCATTTCTTGCTTTATGCTAACATTATATACCTCAGAACCAGATCTGAAGAACAGTAGTGTTATATTTCTCCCTGTGTGTACAATTTTCTACTTTATATCTTACATGCTATTCTGATGGTCTAAAACACAGGATGGATTTGTAAATTCGTTGGCATTTGCGAAATCTGGAAAGTTCCTAATTGCTGGGGTCGCACAGGTGAAGATCCTTTCACCTTTAAATAAATTTTTAGATCTTCTCACCATCTGAAATTTGTGTATTAATGCAAGATTGGTAAAAATAATCTAATTTGACGTTCCGTGTACTAGCACTAGAATTGGTAGAACTGTAGAAGTACTCTTGTTCTTTATTTGCATTGCATTTATTCTTTAAATGTCTAACAGGATCTATACTTGCTACTCTTAGTAACTTTTTTAATGGCATCTGTATTTAAGTGTTTTGTCTTATTTAATTCATCTATTGCTATCCTCACAAAATGTTTTCGTCTTTATTGGATGTTTTTAACTTTAAATAAATAAGAGAAGCCTCCTTAATTGGACAGTCAAGGAAGTCGGTAGGAATTTAAGAAATTATTGTAGTGAACGTTGTTTGATGGATTCCCATCTAGAAAATGCTTAGGGTAATACACCTAACAAAGCAAAGAGAAGTCGTGCTATTGTTTTTTTACTTGTAAAAATTAGAAGGGCTCTTAATCCTCTACTACTAAGTATATGGATTATTATTTATCATCATCTGAATCGAGAAGGGTTAGACTTAACTGTTGGATCATTTATTATTATTTAACCTATTATCGAGTTGGATCATATAGATATTTGGAACAGGTTCTATATGCTGTGTTAATGTTCTCTCTGCATGTAGAAAGAGAAAAAATTGTACAGGAGCATATATTGTAGGGCAGGCTTACTGAGGTGTAAATGCTCCTAGGGGATTTGCATTGATTACATAATTCATATAAATGTTTAAGAAGTTCGGCTTAGATGATGCACTGTAGAATTCGCCCACTTCTATAAATAGGCAAAATTGATAGTTATTCATACTTGACATGTATAACATGTCTGTGTGTACGGTCTTGGGATCCACAATATTTTCAGATGACAAATAATCTATCAAAATTTACATGATTCCAAGATGCCCACACCAATAGGAGTTGGATTTTATACATGGTTTTGTCTCCTCATCATTATCCAGAACTCTAATATGAATCTAACATTTATCTCTCGACAGGAACCTCGATTAGGAAGGTGGGGACGTGTTGCTTCTGCTAAAAATGGAGTTGCATTACATCCCCTGGAGCTGTCGTAACACTATTCCCTATTCAGACTTCTCGTAGATGAGATTGTAAAAGGTACAAAAAATCAGAGCATCACTCTGATCCGACTGAAATCAATTTTTACCCAACTTGATATCTTAAGTATGAGCTCTGAAGAGAAAAAAGACCACCCCTGTGTCTCGACTGTAGCAGGCCTCACATTTTGCTGATAAATTTTGTATTTCCTTCATCAGTTTTGGATTTTGTTAGTTAGTGTAGAATCTATCCTTAAATTTTGAGGGGAAAACATCACTGGATATATTTCTTTCCATTTATTTAAGGAAAATATGGAGAAATTATTCTTTAGATGAGTTTTTTTTTTTGGTTACTTTTTGGATTTCCTGTTCTAAACAAGTCACATATTTATGCTCATATACTATCTCGATTGATCGTATGTTAAATCCTAGAACTTGCACAATAATTTGATCTAATGATATTTTAGATTTTTTTTTTGTGTGTGTGTGTGTGTATTTTGGAGGTCTTTTGATAAATTTGCAAAAAAGTGCTAAGTTCAGATTGTAAGTTGATGATACTCATTTTTATATACATCCATTTATTTTTATGTATAAAAACATGCACACTTGTAGAGATTTATTATAACATGAATTGCTAGTATCATATAATATCACAACGATTGATCAATTTTACAATAATGTTAGCGTTTAAAAATTGTCAAATTTATACACACTATTTTAGCATTTTTGGGAATAATGTCATGAAGTTTAATTTCAGGTACCAAATAGCTTATGTTTCAATGATTTGATACGAAAAAATTTATTAATAAAATATCAGTTTTGATATCCTAGGCGTAGCTACCCAGTGTTCTGGTACCCTGTGTTCTAGGTGCTTAAAATGAGCGACCTTCCTAGGCGCATGTGTTCACATCAGATTCTATTAATTCATATACTTACGTGGCTTTTTTTTTCTTTTTTTCCCTTCTCCTCATAATTTTTCTCTCCTTAATTTCCTTATGTCTTACGTTTCTTTATTTTCTCTTCTGCTGCTTCACCATCTCAATTTTTTTGGGCTGCGATAATTTCATTGCCTACTTCGTTATTGGCAATTATTTTCCTTTTGATCGTTGCTTGGTGGAGAACATACTCTCTTCTCCCTAGTTCTTGCCTGCTTAAGAAAAGGAGCGCCAATTTTTATGTCTGCATACTTTGGTTTTGCCTTCTTCAAAGAGCTCATACAAAGAGCTCATTAAAGATATGCATAAATTTATTTTAAAATTTCTTGGCATATTGCAAAATTATTGAAATATTATGTAATAATTTGTCAAATTTAAACGTTGTGAATACTATTATAAAGTGGATCAATATTTTGTGATAATATATAATATTTGTCCTAAAATAAACACTAATAATGAACGCCAAGAGATCCCATTGCTTCACATAAATTGTTAGAACCACAACCATAGATAGTGAATTTTATTGGTCGGTGTTATTTTCGAGTTCTTCTCGTTGTTAGGTAAAGTAAATGTGTGGTTTGCGATTACTGTGAATCAGTTGGAACTTGGAAGCAAGGTAATTTAGTAGATTGATACGTTGAAAATACAAAAACAAATAAATGAACGTATTTATTATTTATTTTTAAGCTAAAGTTGATTGCACGTGATCCCAACAATATTATACTACTTTATTATGCACCTTTTGTCACTCTGAAGATATAGTCAGCTTTTCATTGACATACATTACAAAAATATCTTTAATATACTTAGCAAAAATTAGCACAATCAAATTCAACCAAATGATCATCCCAAAAGAATAGAACAAATTTCACCTACGCTTCTACATGCCGAGCCTCTTAAGTCTGATTTTTCAGATGTTTTTTGTCTCTTTTGTATGATTTGAGTGTGCGTCGAAAATAGTGGATGCACATTCTCATGATATAAATAAATAGAATATTTAATATGTATATATTATGAAAATAATGAATAAAGTTTCGATACTATTGCATATGAGCAAGATTTATTTTCAATACAAACTCTAAATAGTGAAGAAATGAACATTTGATTATTAGGTGTAGGCATTAATGTATAAAATGAGAAAGAAAGAAGTGGGTTTCGGCCCATTATTATTTATTTTATCATCATCACAAATACATGTATCCAAATATGTAGAAGAAAATTCAATTCAATCGAATTCCACAAAGTTTATCTGTAGTCTGTAGATACCTTAGAAGACAATAATACGCTTGGAAGTAGAACAAATTATTACCTCATTTGCCATTTGACTACTTAAAATTTTAACTACAGTGACAAATGGAAGTTGGTAATCTGCGTTAAATTTTGTTAAATCTCTTCTCTCTCTCTCTACTAGGTAGCAGATTTAAGGTAAAGAGGGGCAATAGCGACATATTGCCTTTTTCACGTAATACAAAAATTTATGGCCAGTTTGGTTTGGTGTGGGCTTTCATTTGATTCTTGATTTTTCAAATGGCCACAAAATGCCCAAATTAGGCTTTGGTTCAATCGCATATGATATACACACACGGTAGAACAATCAAAACATCATCGTTTTAGCTGTTTCTCGCCCGATTCTTGCTTTACCGGCTTTTTTTTTTTTGTATTAGGATTGATTGTTACTACGTGTGTTTCTGTGCGCGCGCGCGCATCAATCACACACACACACAGAGGGAGAGGTAGTCTTTGAAGTCCCTCTCGACCCCAATAAAGAAATAGATAGGAAAATTCGTTAATTTTCTTTTGATGGTAAGTTTTGTGGGAGATATATATTACTGCATTACATAAGATTTTTGTTTTCTTCTGCAAGTTATAAGCCGCCGTTCCTGATTGAAGCAGATGGTGAATTGACTGACATCTGTTTTTATCGGTGAGTGAGATTCGTTACGAAGATTCATTGCATTTGGGAATCTTGGGGTATTAATTTCTTAAAATTATCAGAGGGATTGATCAATTTTGTCCTTTTTTTTGGGATTTCAGGGATTTCTTGATTCACCCATTCTTTGTTCTTGAGGAGGCGGGGTGTGTAAGCTAGGGTTTTGAGCCAACGGATCTGAGTTGGTTGGAGCTTACTGTTCAATAATCAAGATTCTGAATTCACCATGTTTTGGCATATGGCTGGTCTCTCAACTGCATCGCCAGTAAGTGCAATATTTCAATCTTCAAAAGGGATCTTGTTAACGCTCCGTGCCATTTGTTGGATTCAAAATTCTTGGCATGTTGTTTCTTGTTATTGGATATCATCATGCCGGGTCATTTACATTTCTTGGAGTGTGAGATTTTGATGAGTGATTCCAAAATCGGTTCTACTGCTGTTCTTGACAGTTAGAAGACTGTGGAGCTAGCATGCTTGTTTAACCAATGTGCTGTAGTGAAATCATGATTCTATTGCATAAGACTTTTGATTGGAAGCGGATGTTTGGGTCAATTTGATACTTGCGTGCGTTTTGCTGGTAGCAATGTAACAGTATGCCCTACTAAACAACGCCACGTGGTAGGTGGCGTCTGGGTCGGTGATTGGTATTATTGCCAGTTGTTGGAATCATAAAAGCAATTCCAGTTTTAATTTTTACTGTGAACATTTAGCACTATATATAACAAGACATATTGATGCTTTCGTATAGCGTTTACATTTTGAATTAAGTGAGACTGAATGTTGTTCTGTAGGTTTTGGAAAGTAGTGTGAATTGATTAGGGATGTAATATGCTACTAAAAATGGTCAACTTGATGTGGTGAAGAGGGCTAGTTCTGATTTTTTGGCAAAATGGGAGATTGTGACTCCTACCGAGGGGTTTTCCGCATTTTTTTACCAACTCTTTTTCCTCCTGTTATCTTCTTTCCATAAAATTTTCTCCGCATTTCTCTGTCTGGATTTTCCCGCTCTTGTTTGATTACGATTAATACTATTTAGCTGTTATCCAGGACTGATATTTCTCTTTCTAATATCTAATGGACAGAATATAGTTACTTAGAAGAAGCGATCAGCAAAACTCCTCTATAGGCTTCTAGGCCCAAAAAGCTTTGTGTTTTATTCACTTCTTTTGAGAACCCTTTTATTGGTTTATAGTTAACTTTGTGCTCTCTAGTGGTTTTTGTTTCATACCCTTTATTATCGTTTATGGAAATTTCCTATTCCTCCTCACCCACACCTATGTTATATTGTAAGTTGTAACGTGCTATTATGTATATATATTAGTTATTGATTCTAGTTCTTCTGTTGATTATTGTCAGGTGGAGACCATGTTAGATAAGGATAACTTTACTTTGGATGAGCTCTTGGATGAGGACGAAATAATTCAAGAATGCAAAGCTCTTAATGGACGACTTATCAGCTTGTAATCTCCTATTCACTTGAAATAAAAGCTTTTGCATATTTTATTTTCATTCCTTCATATTGTACTTGCCATGTTATTGAGTTCTTTGTTGCTTTCTGACAATTATGTCTTGCTGTAAGTGGTTCTCACTTATCAGAGGGTTCGTCCATAGTTTAACCAAAAAGTAGACAAATAACAAAAACATTTGGATATTGGCTAAAAATGTCAAGTTAGCTACCTATTCTTTTCTTGGCATAGAAGACATATCTTTGATAAAATGCAGAGAAAATGGAAGTACATATTTATTGCTCACAGAGGTTGTGTTTACGAGTTGATGAAATATCCTTATGCAGCCATGGAAAAAAATCATTAGCGTTTGTTGCTTTTTTCTGTAATATTTCAAGCTATCTTTTTCTTTGTTCAGGAACCTATTTGATTCCATATTAACAGGAAACAGTTATTGCTTGCCCGAGTTCCTTTCTTATTAAAATGTTGAGGATGTTTGGCCTTCCACAGACTAATTTAATACCAAGTTTTCTTGCAGCTTGAGGGAAAGATCACAAGTTAAACAACTTGTTCAGTACATTGTGCAAGAAGCTCCTGATGGTGCCAGTAAAGAACGCATATTGAAGTACGCTTGAGCAGTAAAGAAGTCTTTGGACTAGGTGTCTGCTAATGTTGCCAGACATAGCATGCCATGTCCATACTAATATAGTTGATAATGCATTTCTAGTGCAGACTAGTGATTTATTTCCTTCTTCTTGTGTGTAGGTTCCCTTTTGTTGCTTGTGAAATTTTTACGTGTGAGGTCGATATAATACTCAAGGCTTTGGTAGAGGATGAAGAGGTTTGAAAATGCACGAAATTTGTTCATGTTCTTGGCCATTTCATCTGAAGTTTATTAATTTCATCCTACTTTTGGTTAACAGTTGATGGACTTGCTGTTCTCTTTTCTGGATCCGGAACACCCTCATAGTTCTCAGTTGGCTGGTTATTTTAGCAAGGTATGATATGCTCAGTTGGTGGTTCATTAAGAATGGTTTCATACCCTGACATGCTCTGCTTAGCATTATAGACCTACAAGGTATTTAAATTTTGGGCATTCCGAGTTGATGCTCGTTGCAATTTTTAGTCTACATATGTATAGCCATTATTTATTAAGCCATTGCAACATTAGCACAACTCCCCCCCATCAAAAATCAACATGCAATCTTGCTCTGATCTCTAAATGTATATTCTGATTGTCTATTCCAATATATAAGATGGTGTCTGGTAACATATCTTTCCATTTTCAAATGGTATCTGCTTAGAAACTGAATTTGGGAGGGAAGAATTTGGGGGGTCTTGGGCTATGAAAAATATACTTGAGACCTTTCTCATTGCCTCACTGGTTGTAATTATGAATTATATCATTGCACTTTCAGCCAATTTTGACGTAGAACATCAATATATATCTGATGTTCTGCTGTTCTTTTACTGCATATAGGTTATTGTTATGTTTTAATTTGGAACTTTGTTTTCTGATCTTTATGTGCCAGGTTGTTGTGTGCCTCTTGCTGCGGAAGACAGCTTCTCTAATGAATTATATACGAGTGAGTTCGGTATATTTTAGCAATTAATTCTCTCATTTGCTTCAGGCCGTCCAATTATGAGTTGTGGAAAGGATAAATTTTTGTGATATGTTATTCCAATGGCAGTCAAATATTGTTAATTATATGATGAATGGATTTCGGATTCATGCTCATTGTCTGGAATATTTTGGATCTCTGGGCATTTTAGTGAGTGGTGGATTTTGTACATAATCCTTCTTGTTTGATTTAGTTCATGTAGTTATTCATTCCGCGTGATACTAGTCTCAACTCAGATCCTGTGTTTGATATACTTGGTTGATGGACAGGATTATGTACCCTATTGTTCAAAGAAGCAGTGAAGTATTTGATTATTGTAGCGTCTTTCTCAGTGTGCTGCACTAATGAATTTGAAATCTCTCGCACTTTTTTCTTTTTTGTTTATTGGGGGGTTCCTTCTGGTCAGAGAAGCTTAATTGTGATCGTGTTATTTACATCATTAACCCCGAATAGCTGTAGCTTCTCCTACTCCTGCTGCGCCTTTCTTCTAAACTTCATGTGGGATTTTGTATTCCTATTGAGCCTAATCCAGATTTTACAATTTATCTTACCACGTGTACCCTACCTTTTTATGTTCTGTGTTGAAGTCTTAATGAGCTGAAATTTTCATCTAATGTTTGTCCAGGATCATCAGGATATCATTAAAAAACTGGTTGACCTAATTGGAATTACATCGATAATGGAGGTTTGTTGTTCAGATCTTCCCCGTCTCTCTTTTAGAAGGTATCTTTATTTGAATTCTAATAGTTTCTTGTTGAACAGGTGTTGATTCGTTTCATTGGAGCTGATGAGCATATTTATGCTAATTGTGGTGACACTATGCAATGGTTGGAAGAGATGGATATCCTGGATATGATTGTTGATAAATTCAGTTCATCTGTAAGTTACATTAGGCTACAAAGATTTGGCATGCTGATGCTATTCTCTTCTCCTCACGCCTCCGGCTGTTCTTGAGGCCTTTGGCCCTTTGTGTTCAGTTTCATCTATCTTTTGCCAAAAATATTGAAGTAGCTGAAATCTATATTTGCAGGACTGCCCTGAAGTGCATGCTAATGCTGCAGAAACTCTTTGCACCATTACTCGATGGGCTCCCCCATCATTAGCTTCAAAAATCTCCAGCCCAAGGTTGCACTTTTTCTAAATTCTTCCTTCCTTGTTTCTCTATTTTTCCTTTTCTTATCTTCACTGGAAACTGGCTGTTGTCAGTTTTATAGGAAGATTATTTCGTCATGCTTTGGAGGAGTCGAGACCAAAGACTGTTTTGGTCAACCTGTTACTAGTTTGTATATCATTGTTAGACCCCAAGAGGTTGACATCTGGTATATATTACATGTATAACCGTCAAACTTCTCACGGACCTGGAGCCACGGCTAATCCTGAGACCGTTAAAAGCATGCTGGAGAGCCTAGGTAACTTGGGATCCACTTTTCACCATTACTTTGACTTTTGGAGTAATTCTAGTCTTCTGTTAATGAAGGTTTGTAATTTAGCTATGCAAATGAGGTCAACTGAATAAATTAAAATATTCCCATATTTATGTCCAAATTTTGTGCTGTCGGCAAATAAGCACCAAGGAACTGGATAATTATGAAGCTTATTCTCCATATTTTTAAACCATTTTTTATAATTTACCCGAACAAATATCAAAAGCTTATTATTCATGCTAGCCAACATTCTGGAGCTTTGAGACCACCAGCTTTCTACAAGTTGAGTTTATCCTTGTGGATAACAATGCCTGTTGATAAACACACTTATCTACGTCTAAACACACTAAGACCAAAATGCAAATACTTTCCTGAAGTTATAATTTTTTTGCATCACAAATTGACTGAAATGATCAGGTCAAAATTCTTGATTTAATCATTTTCTGAAATAATTGCCTTCTAATTTTTGATAATATGCTTGCTGCTGGGAGAGAGAAATAGAGGGCATATACATTAACCCTTAAAAACTATTCAATAAATCAATTTTTGACACAAGGGAAGTTTTGAGCGTAACTGTCTAGTGTCCTGTATAATTTTTTACTAATCTATTACTTAACATAACTTTGCCAGTTAAGTTTGAAATGACATCATTGATTGATCCTGATGTTAGTCAGTCTTTATTAATCGTGAAATGACGAGACAACACTAAACTGGTTTATTGGACAGGTGATCTGCTCAAGCTTTTGGATGTTTCATCTGAGGACCAAGCCCTGCAAACTACGTACGGAAAATTGCAGCCTCCTCTTGGAAAGCGTCGGTTGAAGGTATCTTCTGCATGTTACTTATGGAGCCCTCAGATTTCTGTATTTCTTAAAATGTTCTTTGGGAAATACTTTGATATAGGAAATTCATCTGTTTATCCAACAATACATTTATATGCATACCCAATTGTATCAAACATATTTTTTTAATTTTATTTATTGCGTCTACATTTATATGCATACCCAATTGCATCAAACATATATATATATATATATATATTTATATATATTGCATTTGAATGCCCGTCAAGCTCTCCTTTGTCATTCAAATAATCTCTTTGATGGAGATGGTTGTTGATCTCGAACCTCATCTAATTTTGCGTAATTTTCTGTCAGATTATAGAGTTCATTTCAGTCTTAGTTGCTGTTAGCAGTGAAGTTGCAGAAAAGGAACTGATTCGCCTGGGTGCTGTGAAGCGTATTCTTGAACTGTTTTTTCAGTAAGCGCGCCTCTTCCTCTGCTTCATCTTCGGATACTACTTCTCTTTACTTTTGATTACTGCAAATTCTTCATACTTTCTGTAATTTGTTACATGATTTATGTGCCCCATGGTAATTTTTTTAGTTGTCACCTGGAAAATATTATACTATTTGAATTCCTAACCTCTCTTTTTACCATAGGTATCCTTATAATAATTTCTTACATCATCATGTGGAACACATTGTAATATCTTGCTTGGGGAGCAAGAATCATCAGTTTGTCGACCACCTTCTTCATGAGTGCTACCTCGTTGGGAAGATTCTTGATTCTGAGAAGAACTTTACTTTGACTGCTGATGAGAGCAAGGTAATTTGTTTAGTATTTATTTTTTTGTTTTTAGTACATTTTTTGTTTTCTTCATTGCTCGTCCCTTCAAATGCATCTATACTTATTCTTGGTAGCTTTTCTGGATGTTGTCGAAGATATATTAACTACTAAAAGCTACCATTTTCTTGACGTGCTTGCAGCCAACTGTCTCTGCAGAGGGAAAGTTACCACCCAGGATAGGGAATATCGGTCACATAACCCGTTTAGCTAACAAACTTATTCAATTGGGGAATAGTGACAGTGAGATTCAGAAATTATTGCAGGTTTGCTCAATATTCATTCAATTTTCATCTTCCCATCGTTTTCCATTCTAGGCATCACAGCATCCTTTATACCCTGTTATCCCCCAGGATGCTACGTTTTAGGCGTTCATCCTTGTTATTTTACTCTGTTTTTTTTTATTTATTTATTTTTTTTTATTTTTGTTCCCTTCTATATACCCTGAGGCTCGGTCATTGTGACGGTATGAGTGACTGCTAAGTCTTCCAATTGGCAGGAAAATAGCGACTGGGTCGATTGGCAGACGAATGTGCTGCTTAAGCGCAATGCTTTGGAAAATGTCTTCCAATGGACATGCGGGTCAGTGCTTTTCTGCTTTATGGATTTCCATTGTTAACGGCCAGATAACGACGCATTCAGCTCACAATGTAATCTTTTATCAAATTCGGGTAGTAAATAGGGGGTCTAAATATGCAAATTAATTCGTTTGAGACATTCTAGCATCTAGAAATTAGAAAATCAATCTTTTGGTTTTCATCACTGCATAGACATTGAAATGGGAAAATTGTTATCGAAACAGTGAAAGTAAACAATTCCTTCATAGATGGGGCAAGAAGTTAGATTAATTTCCTTTCAATTTTTGTGGAATTTTCTATAGTAAGTGGCTGGTTTGTTAAGGGCGTTAGTTCTGCGTTGGTAGAGAAGTTTGAAGGAAATATACTCAGCTTCTAAGTGCATCTATTTGATAGTCGGATACTTTCAGTATGAGTTCTGTTGCCTGCAGTAATTGTGATTTGTTTGTTCTATTTTGTGCGGTTCACTTTTCTTTTTCAACTTGGGATCATGAATTTTGTTGCATACTGCTCGACAGGAGACCCACCACACTACAAGACCGAACAAGAGATAGTGACGATGATGATTACCAAGATAGGGATTATGATGTTGCAGCTTTGGCAAATAACTTGAGCCAGGCCTTTAAATATGGAATTTACAGTAACGATGCTATTAATGAGGTTTGTTTCGTCAGATTTTACGGCCTACTCGGTCCTTTGATGATGCGTAATGAACAACGGGATTTATTCTTCGGTTTGCTTTCATGCAGGGACATTCCTCACTCGAACGGGATGATGAGGTACGTTTATATGAAAAATTAATTAGCTGCATCGGTAGATTATTGATGTTATTGCTAGAGTTTATGATTTGGTTAAGACTGACAGCATGATAGCAACATACTTTTTTTTCCGTCATCGTCTCCATCTCTTCCGATTTTTATCTTTCCATAACCGTATACAAAATTCTACATGTTGCATTTGAAAAAGGATTAATTGCTGGAAATAACACAACATTAAATTTGCAATTTTCACATTATTTTTTAAATTTGCAATTACTATATCATTTTCTTTTTTGCAATTCCAATTTTGTCCGACATGTACTAAAACCGACTTGTTTTACCGATGAAACAGCGAAATTTTATTACTGATAAAATTGGGGATATTGTAATTGCAAATAATTAGAAGGTGGTGTTATAATTGTTACAGATTCAAGTTAACCCTTCTAAAAACTGTTGCTCCACTTTTTCTATGAACTGTAATTCGATCATTTCCTATCACCATTACGTGGCTGTTTATCTGATCATTTCTCAATCGTTTCCTTGAAACAAGTTAACGACAGTAACTTCCACAGGATGTCTACTTCGACGATGAATCTGCTGAAGTCGTCATTTCTTCCCTCCGTCTGGGCGATAACCCGGAAAGGTAAGTAGATATATATTCAGCTTTTGAGAAGTCTTCCTCGACGTGGATGTGAGCTGACTATATTCTCCGTTTACCTCTCGTGTTTCCAGCGGAGGAGGATCGCTCTTCACAAACTCCAATTGGTTTGCGTTTGAGGATGAGAGGATAGACAACGAGCATTCAGCCGGTCCAAATGCTTCTTCATCGCCCGAGCACATGGATGTTGATGGAAGAGCTGATGATGATGATGATGATGATGTTGAGAAAGACGAAGAGGACTTGGCAGACGACGCCATATCCAAACCTACTGAATCAAAACCATTACCAGAAACGGACGTGCCTGAAACTATCGGGTCTGATAAAGCGCCAGAGTGGGTCGAGTGGAGGGAAAGCTCGGACTCGGTTGAACCGCCTCCAACATCTGCTGATGCATCCGACACAGCTCAATCTCTATCAATACCAAATGGCGAGCTCTTGGAATCTGAGGCTAAGCCAGACGACATCAAACCAGATGCAGCTGAAACCACCAACGCTGGTGGTGGAGACGAACCTCCACAATCTACAGAAGTCGATGAGGGGAGCAGTAAAACTGAAGAATGCGAGAAAGACTCTTCTGAAGCCGCGAAATGTGAAGAGAAGGATTAACTAGTCGGGGTAAACGTATATTTCTCGTTCAAAGTGGAGTTGCGGCGAACCTAACACATGACATGTGGAGTCGGAGGACGAACACGCTGCTCTTGAATTCTTTTTCTAGTAAAGCCATTTTCGTATCTTAGTTGGAGCTGAACAGCTAGCTGCTGAATTTGTATATCAGTTATTTTTTTTTCCTGCATTTTGGAAGTATATAAATACTGTTAGATGAAAGAGGATTTGAGAGGATTCTGTTATTCATATTGTAGTTATATTGATCTTGCTTTTCATGAATATAATCAATTTTGCATTGTCTGAATACAGATTGCAAATGGGAACTTGTTTGAGATACAATTATCACTCTATTAATAGTAAGGGTTATTATCAATTCATACTCTGAAATTCAGCGTGTTTTGCAAAAATGTTCCGACTTTGATAATATATGCAAAATCACTAGATCAAAATTTATGTATCGGGTCCCAGTGGGGATGGCCTAGTGGTGGAGTGGTTGCATGTTGACCAATATGTCAGAGGTTCGAGTACTCTCGGCCACAAAAAAAACCCTAGGTGGGATGTGTGAGTATTAATATTTGTAATGATTTTCAAAAAAAAAAAAAAATTATGTATCGGATTTCTAACTTGGCATAGTGGAGTAATATGCGTGTAAATTAATTTTGAAAATTGGATACATACAAAAAGTTGGTTTCTGGCGTGCCGAGTTAGAAATCAGATGCCAGAACTTTAATCCAGTCACAATTATGAAAAATGTCGTATTATTTTTGTATATCTCGAAATTAGAAACACATGAACTACAAATAGCATAACCTCCAAAAATAATTAAGTCAAATTCAAAGACAAATTTATAATTTAGTGTCAAATTTGAACTGTTCAATCGAAAAAACTTATGATCCAAATTTTTAGTAATTTTATCTTCTTAGTAGATTAGAAGGACTAAGACTGAAAAATAACTGAGTTCTCAAAATTCAATTTTTTTCTTTTTTTAAATTCACGAAATGTGTTTGTAATGCCACTCTGTCACATTTTCCAAATTGCCTTGGTACAAACACAAATGTTGCTCGAAAATGTCTAACTTCAAGGCTAAATGTTCTCGCCGGAGACGGCAGTACCATCTGCCTCCAAGCTCCGCCTCTTCTTCTTCCCTTCGCCGTGTCTCGACCGCCTTGGCGCCTCATCTTCGCTCTCGCTCTCGTCGTTCCTGTAGCTGTTACCGGCACTATAGTGATCATCTTGTTGAGCTTTTCCTCTCTGCTCATCTGTTGAACCCGCCATGTCTGGTCTCATAGCTTGATCAGAGCTTTCATTCCGATCGCCCGATGGTGCTCTTGGATCTCTCTTCGAACGACCGGGGTTTTGAGAAGGCTGTTGCGGTGGTGGTGGATAGAAAGGCGGCATACCACCCGGTCGGCCACCTCTTCCTGTAGCTGCACCTCCTACACCCATTCCACCCATAAAGGGAGGCCGTCCGGGACCCATCATCAATCCGAATCCACCGGAAGGCCGGCCAGGGAACATCATCCCAGATGCCGGACCAGCAAAATCACCATTGAATCTAGGGTACGGTGCGAAGCCACGGGGCGCCATGCCGAAAATATCGGGCATCGGGAAACCGTCGGGATTTACGGGTCCATAAGAAAATCCGTCGCTTCCCATCATGTTTGGAGGGAACCCTCGTATCCCGGGGAATGGGCGAGCACCACGGGCAAGAGGCATGTGAGGAGGCCACATCATCCCTCGACCTCGTCCCCTACCTTGAGCTCCAAACACCTGCCCAGGGCTCTCGTCATCTTCGTCACTTTCTTCTTCCTCCTCTTCTTCGTTGTCCTCAAAGGGTACAATATCTGGGTTGTCACTTCCATTATCAAGGTTTACTCCCTTAGCTTTCTCCTCTTCACGTTTCTGTTCTGCTGCAACTGCGACAGCCTACGAAAAAACGACATATTTGAATTTCAACAGCCATTTAATGTCAGTTCAAAAAGACATGAATAGCAAACGGCATCATAGATTTTATCTTAATCATGTTGCTTCATCAGATTAACGCGCTTTAGAATGCATACGTGCCCGTGCAGTATATTATTTGCAAGATGCTGCAATTTAGACCTCGAATAAATGATAGATGGAACTTGTTTACAGGAAACTAGTGAGGCGTAAAAGGGAAGAGCATGCAACACTACGTGGCTCAATACTCCGATAGCTTTTCAAGCACTTCAGGTAAAGTAACCAACAGTATCTTATATCGGATAAACACAATACGTTGGCATGATTATTCTCAGAAGGAACCAACTTACATTAAGAAAAACGAAGATACATAGATATATGCTAGATAAAGTACAATGAATTAGAATTCAGATCAATGAAATTTAAGTACCATCAAATCACTGTCTGGCTCGAGGTAGAGCAATGATGCCAACTGCTCACCGATAGAAGGCTCCAGTTCTTGACAGTCTCTACTTATCTGCAACGAGGTAAACAATGTAATCTCCACTTAATACGTTTCAAAGGATAGATAAGATATAAATCCAAGAAACGGAAAAAGTAAAAAGGAAAATATAATCTATTATTTTCAAGAAGATTGCTGACTTCCTTTCGCTCATCTAATATGACTGAATGTTCTGCAAAGTGTATCAATTTTCAAGAAGGCAATCCTTTCTGATAACATATATCTGCACAACTTTGTGCACGAACAAACCTTGAAATATTTAATGTATTCCACGTCTCCAATAGCAACCAACGGACTCACCAAATCAATTTACTTCTGGCAACTTCAATCTATGTATTTTGAAAGCCTTTTTGCTTCAATAGGACACAGAAACTACTTAAGATTTTTGAATTAATCTGTTTACAAAGAGAATTTTATTTAGATAGTGTACCACAGTGGTACTATCACTGAAATGCAATCACTCACGAAGTAAATATACAAGTTTTTAGGTTAAATTCCCAGAAATGCACAGCCTTCTATCGAAACTGTTTAACAAAATTAAAAGAGCCAACAATTTGAATATCACTCAGACATGGCAACTTTTAGAAAGTACCTTCACTGGTAAGTTCTCATTAAATGGGTTTCTCAAATGCCGAGTTTTGTCGAAGGACAGTTCACAGAGCTGCAAGCAAGCACCATGGTTAGTTAATATTTCAGAATCTCACCATAGTAGCATATGAAGAATGCATATAGCAAAAAAGTAGCAATTACGCCCCTCGTTATATATGACAGGCATATACTGCAACATAGACAAATATTTGAAGCAGTCTGTATTACCATTGATCCATCCACCATTAGTATAGCAGTCCGATCGGAACATCAAGAATAAGAATGAATCTGTGACAACAATTATCGTCACAAACTAACATGCTTATGCCATAAACTATATGCACTGGTCTCAGACCATCTCGAAGGATGCAGACATCTAAAACTATCAGAAAACAAGAATATGGCACAATGTACCATTCCACAATCCCAGATTGAAGAACGAATTGTACATATGAAGAATGAGACAAATACTGAACGTGTTGACATAAGATAACTATAGACTCAAAGATTTTAGTCAACAACATAAAATACATTGTGAGATAACGATTATCATTTGCATCATAAACTTTGTTGCTAATTGGGTCGAAAATGATCATAAATGAATCTTTTGACTATCATGAAAACTAAACAGTGTACAAGATAGTCATAGTGGTATCTAGCATCACATAAATTGCAAATTCTGACAGGATAATCTGATTGTAAAGCTAACTACATAGGCCCGTAAAATTTTGTCCAATCTTCACGATTGTATTTAACATAGTTTTCTAAAACTCCTATTTCTCAAGCTACTGGACCAATTTGACCAACTATGTGCCTAGGAACCTGATACAACAAAAATAAAATATGTCGAACATTTACAACCATGTTGTAGGTTCTCCAAAAGACATAACAAGAATCAAACAGCAAATAGCATATAAATGTGAATACTAAAGCTCCTTCAACAACATATAAATTTTTATGAAGTATGCCAAGTGGTGAGGACCTTCAACCATTTGACAGCAAAGTTACGTCCATAATGAGCAGTTCCATGAGCATGCTTCCAGTTCCCTCCACCAACAAATCCACCAATTCTGGAAGTCATCTTTGCGCAACCCTATTACAAAACAAATAGATCTATCACCATAACAAGTCAATGTTCAACACCATACCAACCTTATCAAGCTATCTGATATTTGAATCATAGCTACTTAAATCAGTATCTATGTTAATATCATGCACAAATCACCTGAAAATGTCTAGTCTTGTTAACTGAAAAGATCAAAATCACATTTTCAACAGATTCAAATGCCTCATTAAGTTTAGCCTCATTGCTTCTCTGCGTTGCCCATACTCCTTGTTGTACAGATAGTTCCAGATTCTCTCTGTTGCAACTTTTCACCACAAAGTACCTAAAACAACCACATTCACATGGAAATTGGAATATGTATATAAGTAACCTACAACAGCTTGATGAACCTTTTTCGTGTACGTGTGTTGAGTTTAAGGGAGAGGGGGGAGGGGCTCTGTATGCCAACAGAATCCAGCTGAAGAATAATTAGCTACATTTACTGAGCCTAGTGATGCGTATCAATAACTTCAAAAAACACTTTTTATATTTTACACAACAGTACAGGGAAAACAAGTATCAACCTCAAGGCATTGTGCCTGAGGGTTGAGAGTTTGACTGATTAAATCTCAAAAGCATTCACATCATCACAGACCCTAAATAAAAATGCATGTGCATGACAAGAAGAACTCTTTATTTAGGAGCAAAAGCTTATGGATAAGGATAACCAGTCATAAATGAACCTACCAGAGTTTAATGACTACCCTAGTTTATCATACCAAAGAAGGGATTCTCTAACAAGTTATATGGCAAGAAGTATATTAAACTGAGCACAGAAAGCTCACTGGAAACTTCAAAATTGCGGATAAGATTTTCCAAAACCAAGCGAGACATTGCGAAACTCTTCAGCTAATCAAGTTGGTATGCTGAGCCATCCGAAAGAGCACTGGCCTATTGGACATTTAGCCACTCAAGACCTTAACAGATTTAAATATTAATGATTCTACCATAGATTGAATTTAATTAAAACTGGCCAACAGCTAGTCTGAGTCCTCTTCCCCTTAAACCAATGCAGCCACAACCAAACATTAGTAACGATGGCCCTTCTTATTGACATCAACAAAACACAAGCTTCAGAATAGATAACATGCCAATTATTTGATTTTGAAGAATTTCTTTTTCGATAACTCAAGTTTGAGAAAAGGGGATCAATGAATAGGGACAAAGTTTCTAATCAAGAGACAAAAAGAATTTCAGTCGTTACATATCAATTTGACTAAGTTAATGATAAAATCTAAATAATGGATATCTTGTTTATGAGATCCATATGACCTCATCATGCAAGATACTTTCCAGTAAACCTAATAAGCTGCAAACCAAGCAGAGCCAATAATTTTCAGAAAAGGCAAAGCAGCATGTCTGCATCTTACAAAATAACAATGTTATACTCACTAACGAGCATGCATATTGTTCACATCATGGACCAGCCAGTAACAAAAGAATGAGCAAAGCTATAATATACATTATTCAAAGAGTAAGAACCAGCAATTAAACACAAAAACACAGTTATTACAGCTGATGTGGGATGGACCTCTTAAAGTAACGTCAACATATAAATACATGAAGTTTTCCACCTAATTAAAGACCTTGTTTGGAACACACCTAGATGTTCCTTGGGGCAGGGCTGTAGCACTCCTACTAGCTTGATTTTGCTGGCTGTTGGCTGTATTCTGGATGTGAACTTGGTTGCCCAGCTGCTGAGGCTGCTGTGCTTGTTGTGGCTGTTGATGAGCATTACCCGATTCTGTAGTACCGGGTTTTCCTACTTGATGTACACCATTGGGTCCTTGTGGAAACTGAGATTTTTCTGTCTGCTGAGCATAATTAGAATTGCGGTTATGAGGAAATTTGTTGTTCCCATAGTTATATGAAGCCAGTTGCTGAATCTTCTGAAGAACTTCTTCTACAGGGGGTGGAGGTCCAGGTAATTTCGCATGCCTGTACCTACAATCGGGACCATTTGGACAAAATCCCAGCTTGTACCTGTCACATACCACCACTAGTAAGAAAAATGGTTTCACAGAAGCCGATAGCACAAAATATGAAAACAGAAACATCAATCCATCAAATGTAATAATTTTTCTGCTTAACATAAGTTGAATAAAGAATAGGCAAGATACAACAGGCAAAGATAAGTTGTTTCGTTGTTTGCTGCAGAACAAAATTATGAACAACACGAGCTCCTCTTGCACCCCTGCTGAGTAGAGAGATGAGATATTTTATGACTGTTATCATAATGAAATCACAATAACAATTTCAACAATTTACACAAATATCAACATATTCAATACATACAACGGCCAAAAATCCCAATAACCTAAAGAATCAAGCGTGATTGAAGCGACTGCAGATATTCCTCCTTCAATCCACATATTCTCAGATAACACAGAAAACAGCATTCCTATGGAAAGATACAAGCAATTCAAAAGAAGAAAATGATAATCTCAAACAGCACCATTTACGTACATATTGCATTCCTTGATATCTTCATTCGTATGTTTATATACACAATCCTGCTCACGGCACTCCCCGTAGAGGCGAAAAAACCGGCAAACAGGCATCCGTGACTTGTCGTACTGATGAAGGAAGCCACAGGCATCGCCTTTCATACACAGAGATCGCAACCAGTGCCGGCACACCGTCTGCCGGAAGCTCCTCCTCGCGCCGCCACCGCCCATCCCCTCCGCCTGCTGCGCCGGCGGAGGGGGTGCCGCGGAAGAATTATGAGAATTGGCCGCGGTGGCGGCAGGATTCGAATCCGCCGCCGATTGGATTACGGGTACGGATGCTGTCGGATGCACGGGGCCCGAATCCAGCCCGCCCTCAAAATCAAAGCTCAAACCCCCATCACCATCATCCATTTCTACACACAGTGAAGCGCCAAATGTGTGTCTTTGTGTGTATGAGTGTGCAGTGTTGTGTATGTATATAGATGTGAAATTCAATGAAGAAGGGAAGGGGTTTTGGAGTTGCAGAGTAATTGGGGGTTTAGAAATACAAAGGGAAATTGAAAGGGGGGAAGTATTGTACTATGCTAATATTGCTATTGTCAAATTAAGGTACGATCTCCTCATGCTTGGTGCAATTTGTTAATTGTTTGTGTACCTTGATCTTTTGCAGGAGAAGAATAGTTCATTTTATTCTAAAATGGTAGCTTAACTTGTATTCTAATTAGATTATTGTCACCTATATTTATGGATGGTAAACTTTGACACGATACGAACATGTATCAAATTAATAAATTGATGCTTAGTCTTATCGTGTCAACATGATAATTTTATGTCGGATTTGTATCATGTTCGTATAATACGATAATTTCGTGTCGTATTGGATTCGTGTCATTTTCGTATAACATGATAATATTTGTATATTATTCAATTTATTTTTTAGTTAGATTTTGAATTTATCGCCGTATCGTATCGTATCGTATCGTTATCGTGTTCGTGTCAACACAAACGAATAATTTATTATCGTGTTAGTGTCAAGCACACCCTCAACAAATCATGTCGTTATTGTGTCGACATTATAATGATAGGACACACATTTTATAAGCCCTATGTATAATATATTAATATTGATCTCTTTTATTTTATAATCGTATTTCACCTTTTTTATGATTATAAATTGTTATATCGTGTATAATTTGAAAATTCGTTAATGTGAAATTATACGAGTTTGAATTATACATTTAACCCAAAAACTTATGTGCGACCTATTTGTGGTCGGATACAACTAAGTACTAAATCAATGTGATTTGGGGTATTCAGGGGATTAGAAGATAATTAAGAGATAATTAAAGGTAATTAATCTCCATCAGGATTTTTATCTCTAATTAAGATTTATAAATTTTCAATTAGGGTGTATTAACCTCAATTAGAATTTATTAATTCTAATTAGAATTCATTAATATCTAATTAGATTTAACTAAATATTAATTAAATCGATTAAAATAAAATTTAAAACCAAAGACAACTTAATTGAGAAGTGGACTGCACTGTGCGATCAACCGCATAATAGTCCACCCCTTATTAATTAGTGATCATCGAATTTCCTTGTTACGAAAGACATTAAAAAAATAAGGGTTAATTGCATAATTCAAATTTACTTTACATCGATTTGCAAATTTATGACTTTCAATTGTGGCAATTTGATGCATCACATTTCAATTTTTTGCAATTTTAACACTTAATTTTTTTCCATCAAGATGCAATTTAAATAGTATGAAACTTTGTTATAATTTGTTTATACATAAGTAAAACAAAATAGAAATATTAATTTAAATATATTATAATATTTCTTAATATATATCATACCAAGAATTGAAAAGTCATGAGAAAATCTTATTAAAATTAGTGTTGAATTTGAACACATCGATTAATTAATACTTCTTTTATAAACACATCGATTAATTAATAATCAAACAAACGAGATGGGTCTTGCCGGAAAAAAAATGGGCGATATTAAAATCGCAAACAATTAAAAAAATAAGGTTTTAAATTACAACAATTATTGAGAAATCATGATAACTGTTGGAAAATATTAAGAAGAGAGCAAGGTTAGAAATCTGTGAGTGCAATTCACTGACCGCCAACTGCTCGACAAAATGTCAAGAACGAAAAACTGAACTGGAAAATCGAAATAATAGGGAAGCTGCGCCGTGGTAAGAAAGCCATTACCCTGAAAGTGATTTAGGCCGATTATAGAGTGCTAGTCCTTCAACTCCCCAAGGTTAACGCAACACCAATCAAAGCGTGCACACTCCGCTGTAATTGGCTCGGAGAAAAATGGAACGTGTGCTCAAGAAGAAGAAGAAGAAGAAGAAAAAGAAGCTCCATATTTTGTGTCACTTTCATGGCAGAAAAAGGAGGAAATGTTCAACCACGTTTTCGCTCCCAAAAAAACTGAAAGTTCTAGTTCTTCCATTCCCAAAATCCATTAAAAAGAGATTAAAATATGGGACTAAGATCCAAGCCCAACAGCCCAAATTCTCAACTAGATTAGAGACAGAAAATAAAGAGGCTAATAGGATGGCTGGTATGCTCGAATGGAATGAGAATGAAATGATCATTACTGTCTCCATTCTTAATTTCACGGTTAGCTAATCTCCATCTTCATAAATGAATTTTATTATTATTATTATTATTATTATTATTATTATTATTAGAATTAATATTATAATTATTATTAGTATTAATATTATTATAATAATAATGCTAATTATAATAATTAAATTAAAAATAATAATAAATAAAATATTATTATTAAGCTAATTGTAGTAAGTATAATAAAAACAATAAAACTAAAATAATATTTATTATTAGTATTAGTATTAGTATTAATATTATTAATATTATTAAAATTATTAATATTAAGCCAATTATAATAAATACTCCCTTATTCCACCAAAAGTTTGCATCAAGAATTGCGACACTGATTTTATAATTAACCGTAAGAATAAAATCAGTTAAGGAATGATCATTCCATTCCCACTAAAAATATTATTCCTTTATTCATTTATTTTCTACTTTCATTCCATTACAGGGATCATTCCATTCCCACTAAATTTCATTCATATCTACCAGCCACCCCTAAAATGTAAAATAGAAAGAGGGAAGTTAAAGACATAGAAATTGCTAGCCATTTATTTCCAACAATAATATTACAAAAAAAAAAATATATGTATATATATATAAGTGTTGGATTTTGCAATTAACCTTAGAAATGGAAATAGGAATTCGGCCTGGCTTTATATATTTCACAGCCTGGCAAAGTAGTAGAAGTATTATTAAAATGTACAACTGCAAGGAAAATGGTACAACATCTTAATGCACGCAAATCTTGTTTTCTTCGCTTTGCACCTCTCTGTAACTATAGTTTATTTTTGTCTAATTTATCATCTTAAGGCAAAAAAATAAAATAAAATACGCAGCACAAGAACAAATACGCCTGTTGTTTATAAACCAAATTATTATTTTCATCGCAATTTCAAATTCTATATCATAAAAGATCTGCATTGTCTTAGAATTTCTGGAAAAAGAATTAAAGATTCCCGGTTTGTGTGTGTGTGTGTGTGTGTGTTGGGTGGGGGGCGATAGATCGATAATGCTTCAACAGTAAAAGGTAGTACATTATAAACAAGGGTGCATACCATCATAATCAAATGCTAACGAAAATCTAATTACATGCGTCCACCGCAGCAAGCCTCTCTCTAGTTTCAGCTGTTTATCGAAATCGAATGGTGTATTTATGAACGTAGCTTAAGGCAGGGACTAAAACTGCCACAAATTGTTTTATGGGACTTGAATAATGTATTGTTCCAACTAAAATTATCACAAAATCAATTTATAGGTCTAAACAACTACATTTTCCCTGTCTTCAAAATAAAAAATAGAAAGATCTGCATTGTCTTGGAATTTAAAATTAAAGAGTATTCCCTCTGTCACACAATAAGTGTCTCACTTTTCTTTTTGATTTGTCTCACCCAAATGTCTCATTTCCTCCTCAAAAAAAAAAAATGTCTCATTTCCTTTTTCAGAAACCACCTTTCTCACATATAGGTGTGGACTCTACCACTTCTCCTTTAAATTATCCTTCTTTTTAATTTTCGTGCCCAAAAGAAATGTCCTTCTTATTGTGGGATTGAAGGAGTATTCTTTTGCGTCTGTTAGGTAATATGTCACCATAGGTTGAACGCTTTCGCAGTAAAAGTTTCATTACAAACAAGGCTGTGCAGACCATAACAGTAGTCAAAACTCTCTAATGAAAACCTAATTACATCCATCCATGACAGCAAACCTCTCTCTCTCTCTCTCATCCCCACCCTGCCAGAGAAAAGAAAAACAGCATTTACCTAACAACCAAGCTGCTCTTCTTTTGACAGTTCACTCTCTAACATGCAAGTATCACTTTCAACCACAGGTTTGCAAGATTGATCATCTACAACATATTCTGCTGTCTCAACTTCACTTCCCATCTCAGCACCACACTTATCTGCTTCAATACAATCAGCATCATCATCTTTATCAGTTGTCTTGATCCCTTCATCTCCACTTTCCAATTCCCCTTCCACAGGTAATCTCTCTCTAGTTTCTTCTCCTTCACCTTCAAATGCACCACCAAAACGAGCATCGATGCCTTCCCCAACCTCACACCTATCTTCTTCTTCTTCATCATTCTCCCCTGTTGTATGTGTGTTCTCACCATTGCTCTCTCTCTCATTTTCAGACTCATTCTCAACAATCTCCTCACCACCATCGTCTACTCGGCCTCCCCGACTTTCTAATGACAGCAACCTCCTTCTCAAATCCCCCAACTCTCCCTCCATCAAGAACAGCCTCTGCTTAAATATCAAGTTCTCCTCCTCAAGCTGAGCAATGTGACTGTCCTGATCATCAACACGATTTTCCAACACATTGTGATACTCAATCCCACCAGCACTGCCACTATTTGGATCATAGATCATCTCAAACCTACTCAAATCATGGTCCAGCCTCCTCTCTACTTCAACATGCTCCTCCACTTCGCTCTCACATGAGCCACCCTCATCTTCCTCCTCGTCTTCATGCCCGAGAGATCTCAGCCTTATCAGCCCCTTCATCGAGCCATAACCATCCACGCCCCACTCTTCCTTGGCCATGTTCCCCAAAACTTCGGTGGAAGGAGATAAGATTGGCGTCGGCAACACAGACGGTGTCACTGGAAATGGAGAAACCACCGGTGCTATCCCACCACTTCTCTTCGCTCTCATCAGATAGGAAGTGGTGTTCCTAGGTGCAAATGGGGCAGACCTGCCACCATTACCAGCCATATTCATATTCATATTCTTGTTGAACTTCCTTTTTGGAAAAGTTTTCCGCGCCTTCAACCGATTCTGATGTTGCAGCTCATTCAATGTCGGGGGGTTATAGTTCCTAAAATTCAAATTCCCACCACCACCACCAATTCCGCCGGAGTTAACTAAAGATTGCTGCAGCTGCTCCATCCCCCGTTTATCGATCGGCTTATTTACCCTTTTGCCCTTCCAATTGCTCTTAGGACCTAAAGACATGTTGAAGGCAGAAGGCGGTTTCATGGCGTCGGAGCTCAGATTAGGGTTTTGAAACTGCTGATGCTGCCCCCACATTCCGTAGCTTCGATTCATCGGAACCATCTGAGGCCGAAAATTAATTGAATCAATTTGATTTGAAATTACTGGAAGGTGTGTGAAGTGTTTATTCTGGTAGAATTTGGTTACCTGCGAATTCATTTGATTCATATTCAACAGACTCTGATTTATGTTCATCAGCTGCTGCTGGTTCATAACTGCTGCTTGCTCATTCATTGCAGTCGATCGAAACAACTTTTTCTCAAAAACAATCAGAAACTAGAATTTCGATCGAGTTAATCGATCTCTTACGCGAGCAGATTTCAAATTCCAGATTCTTTAATCTCCAAAAAAAACTACAGGAAGAAGAATGAAAATTGGCAGCCCTAGAATCGGAGGGAATTCACTACTCAATTTGAAGATTTCTTATAGATTTTTATGTTCGTGAAAATTGAAATTCTATTAAGAAATTGCCAAGACGATTTATTGATTAAACGGATTCGGCAAACGTCGTCAATCACAAAGAAATCTCCGTCTACGAAACTCCAGCTTCAAGTTTCTGAATTTGGGGAATTATTGAGAAATGAGAAGGCTCACGCCTGGAGCTATATTTATAGCGGTTTGGGAAGCCAATCAACGGTAAGAGATTTGTGGAGTTGAGTTGAACGGTTGAGATCAAATACGCGTGTCGAATATTTAAATCGTCCGGATAGGATAAGGATAGGTTTCCCCTCGCGAACTCCAACAGCAAAGTAATCCATATATATTATTAAAACGATTGCGGATTTAATACCTCTCCTTAATTTGAGATCGTACGTGCCGCTCTCTCTTTTGGGTATTCTTATTTATCTTTAATCCTTATTTTGAGCATTTTTATTCATTTATTCTATGTATATTTAATATAGATTTTCTCATCTCACATTGATTCTTAATAAAACTTCATTCTTGGAGAACCTATATAAATACTCGCAATTCATATCTATTTTTTCATTCCGCAATTATTTTGCACAACCAATATAATTTGACAAATTAATTTGTTGGCCAAATAAATAGTTTTATTTTTATTGACAATTTTAATTTGATCAATTATGTAGTTGTCAATATTAATTTGTTTAATTTAACAAATTTTTAAATTGACGTAAAATCTTAAATTGACGTATTCTCAATTATAATGTTTGGATTTGTATATATATACACGCAGGGATAATTCTCGAAATTTAACTTTGTAACGAGATGATCAGACGTACACAACAATTAACGATGTATATAATGAAATATTTGACAGATTGTGAAGTAAAAAAAAAAATAGTTTGATTTCTATTGATTTCTTGCAACTAAAGAAAGTGAAATAAAATCAAAGAAACACTCTTTTTGATCAATTATCGAAATATTATCAATCCGAAATAATATTAAATTATTTTTAATGTTCATGCTTATATATTGCAAAATATAATAAAAATATTTGTTAAGGAAGTACAATAAAATCAAAGAAACAACTTTATTAATATATTTTATTTTAATAATATAGTTCGCCGTCGATTTTTGACGGGATACACACTAGTTAATCAATTAATTAAATTCATAAGTAATTATGCACGAATATGAATTATAAACTAATACTCCCTCCGTCCCGTAGTCCACTTTCCTTTTTCGTCTGTCCCCCATAAGTGTGGTCCTTCCTTAAATGGATATGACCTCATTTAAAATTTTACCCTTTTACCCTTTAAAAGTAACTAACACTACAACAAAGTGTGTCTCATTCTCCACTCACTACACATCTACCTAACATCCTTGTTAAAACTCGTGCCCCTTCCTCCGGACCACACTTATCAGGGACGGAGGGAGTAACTAGTTAGGAATCCGCCGAAATTTATGTTTTATTTTTATAATATAAAAATTAATTTAAAGAATCTAACATAAAAAAATTGTAAGAAATAGATAATTATATAACTTATTTAGCGACGATTCAGGTCATTTGGAATTTACTTAAGATTTATCCAATAGTAATTGGCTTACATATTTGGACTAAAGCACTTTATGTTAACTAAATTATAAAACTGACGAAAATATATCATTGCTTAATTTTGACCGAATCGCTTTAGGTTAACTAAATTAGACAGTTGACCAAAATCGTCCTTTAATAGAGAATTTTCTGATTATTTTTTTTACCGAAATATCAAATTCATGCAAAAATTTGGATGTCTTTGGCAACCTAATAATTATAGAGTAGTGTAGGATAATAGCACTATTAAGGAAAAAAAAACACTAATTATGGCACCAACTCCATTCATATTTTTAAAGCAAGATCTATCATCTATGTATATATTATATAATATACGAAACACATGAAACTTTCTAATTTCAACTTCAAGCAAGAAAGTTCTTTTTTTCTTATTTCTTTTTAAGTTAACTATCGAGATCGGTTATTATTATTTTTAAATGATTATGCCTTCAATCAATTGTCGTGATTAACAAATCATTAATTGATGTCAAATAATTGCAACTAATATTATCATACTGGTTTTATATTCATCTTGCAAGAATAATATCGTGTTTATTTCCTTTGATATATTTATTTATTATGTTTATCATGATCATATTATAATCGTGGATTCTAAGAAACACGAATTTACAAATAATCTTGAAAGATTATCTATTGATGCTATGTAGCACAATTAATATTCATAAAGAATATTACATGCCTTGATGAGCAATAAAATATTTGGATAATATATGATTATCCCTAATTTTTGTGCATATATACTGCACAAATGACACATGGCTCCGGAAGAGCTTGTATCATTTTGATACTAAATTAACAATAGAATTTGTTAGTAAGTCAAAAAGAAACTTACTAAGTTTTAATGATATCCGCTACAACGGATACTATATTGAGACAGTAGCAGAAGATAATAATGAATATCTCTGCAAATATTATGCGCGGCAACATTAGTTCGTATTAGGCCAACAACCTAATATCAAAATTACTCGTATTACATGGAGAACTTGATGTTTCTCATTTACGAACTTTTGGTTGCGCGATTCAAGTCTCAATTGTACCCCAATAACGTACAACAAATGGGTTCCAACAAAAGGTTGGAATATACGTTAGATTAAATATTCACGCAGATGAACTTAAAGTTCAACAAGTTATTACTTCTAAATGAGTGATCAAATCTCATATACATGCTGTATATGCACCATAAAGAATTGAAGTTCCTCGTGAACTAAATAAATTAAATTATTCTCTTTAACGCCATAAGCATGAGAGATCTAGTGGTGCTAAATATAAAGATCCGCGGAATACAAAATTGAATAGAAAAATTATATCACTCCGTCAATCTCCGAAGAGGATCCTCTTGAGGACAAAAATCCCAGTGCATATGCACCTGCACCAAATATCAAAATACTGAGATTACAGAACAACCAGTAAAGAAAATATCATTGAGAAATGATAAAAATTTGGTTGATTGAAAATGCCATGAATTCTATGAATTCAGGAGAAACGAGCAATAGAAAAATATTATAATTGTCGACAATACTTTTGCCTCGACAAAATTACTTATATAATTTTGAAATGATATTCTGGATCCAGAATCAAAGAAAATAGAAGTGCCACAAGCACTAAATAAATTTGAAAGAAGCAATTGAGGCAGAGCTTGACTCGCTAAATAAATAATCTTTTGCTCTGTAGTACACATGTCAAATAACGTTGACACAAATGAGTATTTGTACTAAAAGAAAAGAAATTGATAAGATGATGAGAAATAAAGCGATGTTAATAGCTCAAATATTTAGGCTAGAGATCCTAAATTGATATTGCTTATATATTCTCCTAATATGGCATCACGTTCCGTTATTTAATATCTATCGCAGTAATGATATCATTGATCCGTATATTGATTGGGTCATTGTACGTAAATATATATGAAAGTCCCTGATGGACTCAATATTTCTAAGAAAGAGAAATATAGATTTACAACAAGTGTGAATTAATCCTTCTAAAGTAAGGAAATGCGAATAATGATATATGTAGTTGTGTATATATCCAAAAGTCTTTGAATGACTTATATTGATGAAAAACCAACTCGTACATAAAGGAAGAGTTTGGAATGGAAGACTTAGTTAAACCTAAGTATTTACTCGTATGAAGATCGAGCATCCCCTAAAGGAGCATATTATTTTTACACCAATCAACCTATTTTAAAAGGTTGTAGAGAGAGATTTGATTTTTATTATAAATCACATCTAGTTAGACCCCAATGATTGTTTCTTCACTTAAGTTGAAGTGAATATAAACGATAACGATTATATTATGGGGCCATAAGTTCCCTACTTTGAGTGCTGAGAGCACCATTCTATCATATCTGATTTAACATTTAAAGTTAACTTGCTAGCAAGATTTAATGCTCTCATAAGGAGACATTGAAATGATATTGAGAATATCATTCGTTATCTACTTATCTTCATGGTTAAAAAGACCTTTGTCTATTTTATGAAAGATATCGAAATTCACATTGATGGCTACTGGATGTTGGTTATTTATCTCATCCTCATAATACAATATCTCAAATTGGTGTAAGGATATGAGATATATTCTCCATTATTCTCTATGAGAATAATTCAACTTGTGTTGCACAAATGAGTTCTATAAGAACTATGGCCACAAAAGTTTATTTAGTGATAAACTTATAGATTTATTCACTAAATCTCCTCCTAAGAAAGATACGTTTATAGTAGTGAAATATGTTAATTTTGAAGATTATTATCTTCAGGGGGGAGTGAGAAACTTCTACGTATTTATGAAGATTTGGCCATAAAGGTTAATTTTGAGTAATCATAAAGATTATACTCTAAAGGCCAAATGGTTGTACTCGTATTTTTCCCCTTACTAAGTTTTTCTCCCGATGGATTTTCTTAGTCAAGGTTTTTAGCGAGGCAAATAATGCAACACATGAGTAAGTGTATGTCATATTTTTTTTCTGAAGAGGTTTTTAACGAGGCATGCACATCAAAGCAATAATGTCAAATGTGAAGTGTTATACTTGTATCATTGTTTTAACGGAGACTCGCTCAAGTGACAATTTGGCGGGCTTATTCACAAAGGCATTGTCGACGTCAATATTAAGAAAGTTGATATACAAGATCGGCATGCAACAACTCAAAGACTATAATGATCAAGTTCTTTTCTGATAAAAGGAAAAAGGATGTTGAACATTCAGCTGTAGAGTTTGAAGAGTTTGACGTAGACACAAGTTGGGGACAGAGGATCTCATCCGTCTATATATATTTTTATGTAAAGGATTAATCCTAATTTAATACTTATTCATAATTCGAATCCGACTTAATAAAAACAATAGTTTGATGTGTTCTACTGGAGTAAAAGTTATAATTAATATATTTTTTCTAATTATTACTAAAAATTTAAGGTTAAGATAATTATATACCAAAATCATGAAATAATCAATCCTAACAAGTAATTATTAATAAAAACATCAGATTAAATCTAAAAAGTAATTATAAATCATATTTGAATTAAAGAATCATAATTAACAATTGTAAAATCAATCCAAAATATAAGAAATTGTAATTGAGAAAATGAAAGAAAACCCCAATGAAGAAGCTCCCTTGAATCCATTGGAGATGAACGGAGTGGAGAGATAATCCAATTCCTCGGCTGTTGATCAACATATGTAATCTCACAACGTAACATAGTTTGAAAATCCCAAATGCAAATTCTTCTTCATAGCTATGTCTAATCTTGGCGGATTCTCCAATGGATTCAAGCTCTCTCTTCTGGAATTGTCGCAACCATATATTCTTGAACAGAGGAAGGTGCCGGCGGCGGAGTGCGTGTGCAAGTGAACCGCGGGGGCGCCGTGCAGTTCGGGCTTGAGGTTCATCATAATAGCGGACAAGGTGGGGCCTCACTGCCGATGACGGTATTTTGCTTGTGCATTCAACATATCTTTTTCCTATTAATAAAAGGGTTAATTATCACATGGCCCGACCTTTCACCCCGTGGTGATTTTATGGTCTGATCTTCCAAAATATTCAAAAATGGCCCGACCTTTGTTCCGCTGTGACATTTATGGTCTGAGACCGAAAATCTGACAACGGAAAAATAACTAGGACGACCAAATGATGATGTGGATATCTATGCTCCATTTTTTAAATGACGAGGAATTTTACATATGCCATCTAGACAAAATAAATTTGTATTTAAAAAAAAAATTGACCAAAATTAAAATAAAAGGTTCTGAGACCTTTCTTCTTCCAACACAAAATTCACCGTTCCTACTCTTTTCTACTCCCCGAATTTTTTTCGCAGTAAAATTCGATGGAGATGTGTCGTCAAATCCAGCACTAAAATTCTTATTAGTCGAAATTCCACTCACCAAAATTCTCTTTTTCCTTTTTCAACTTTCCCCTTCACTTTCGCCACCATTCCTCGATTTTTATGGTTTATCGAATTGAAATCAACAAGAATTGATGCCATAAGTGGCGATTTTTCAACTGGTGGTCGTTGCCTCGAAAGAGGAATCATAATACTGGTTGTCATTTGCAGAGTTTTAGCATGGAGTTTTATCAAGCAGTTGATGGGCATGAGATGAAGTCCTTTATTAGTATCCAGTTTATCTCCATATCTAGATTGCCCGTTCTGACTCTCAATCTTAAGGATGGTATGATTTGTTGTCTACCCCACAGACATTCCCCCGCCTCTGCCCCAGAACTCAATTCTTCATACTACTAGTAGAAGTCATAAAGAGAAAAAATCACATCTCCTCAATTTTGTGTTGGAAGAAGAAAGGTCTGGAACCTTTTGTTTTAATTTTGGTCAAGTTTTTTTTTTAAATACAAATTTATTTTGTCTAGATGGTATATGTAAATTCCACGTCATTTAAAAAATATCCGTCCTAATCATTTTTCTGTTGTCGGATTTTCGGTCACAAGCCATAAATGTCACAGCGGAGCAAAGGTCGGACCATTTTTTAATATTTCGGAAGGTCAGGCTATAAAATCAACATGGGATGAAAGGTCGGGCCATTGGTTGATATTCATAAAAAAGTTATTCCATAAATTTTAAATCTAATGAACTATATCACCCCCTCGATCCTAAATTTCATATTCCCTCTGTCCACCATAAGTGTAATATTTTGGACTCCGCACTGATTTTAAGAAATACTATAGTTGGTAGATTGAGTTTGAGTGAAGAAAAAGACACACCATAATGAATTGTTGTAAGGTTTAAAATAAAGATAGTGGGTAAGGTTATTTCTCAAAATGAAAAGTGTTATAGTTATTGTAGACGTATGCAAAAGGAAATTATGCTACACTTATCTTGGGCTGAGGGTGTATTCTTTAGGAACTTCCCAATTATATAATCCTTGCATAGAATATTACTTTTCACAATCATATACAAAATATATACTTGCAGTAGTTAACATATTATATTAAATTATTATAAGTCCAATAATAAGAGACTTAGTTAAATAACTAGAGTATCAGAATAACTCTTAAACTATGTTCGAGTCAAATGTGAATATATTTGAGATGGAAGGGATTAAATAATATGCCAAAAATAACACAAATACGCCATAAATCCAAACCACTTCAACTTTTTTGCACATAACTCAAAATTCCGACCTATATAGGTTAGACGAAAAGCGTCTTACTAACTGCACTTCGTTGTCTCCAAACCCCTTCAACTTTAAATACTAAAAAACAACATTCTAAATTACAAAATTGAATACAAAAAATATTATTAATATATCAACAAAATTTTCTTTAACAACTCTAGTTCCTAGTACAAAGAAGATGATCAAGAGAATCAAAAAAATAAATCGCAGAATATACTAATATATTTTTTTTTTCTTTTCATTAAGAGATAAAAATGAGTCTTAACTTTTAGGGGAAAAAAAAAAACTACGTAAACAAAGTCACAACATCTCTACGATATCCTCTGACTATCAAAAGCCTTGGCACATTCTCAACCAACAAGTCCATATACTCCATGTAAAAATATGCAGGGTGATTCGCCGGCGGCGGAGGGAGACTTACCAGCACGACGGCGGCCATCCTCGAGTACCGGAGTATCGTCGAGTTCAGCTTCAAAGTGGTGTACAGAAACTTCTCGATTTGATGCTCGTTAACGACGACCTCCTTCCCATCGGCCATCAACGGAGCCCCATCCTTCGCCGCCTTATCCTTCATCTCTTTCAGATAAGCTCTGATCCTCTCCTGCGCAGCGCCAAACGCCTCGACTGATTCATCCTGCTGCTGTTCTGCTTGCGGGTCCCAAGATTTCATCGAGACGACAATCACCTCAGCTCGCATACGGAGATCGTACAAAAACTTCTTGACGTCGGCCTTGAGCTCCTCTGCATCCGAATCCTCCTCCGCGATGCAGAACACCTGAATCTTGCAGCTCTCAAAGCTCTCTTTTGTGAGGAGGAGCTGCGAGAGGAGCAGCATCAGACCACCATCTCGAACGATCCAATACAGATCGATGGTACCGTACTGTCGTTGATACTCGTTAGGCCACTCGTCGAGACCTTTGACGATGACGACTGCCTTGTTTGCCACGATGCAGTCGTTTATGATCCCGACGAATGTGGCCGGAATTTCAGTGAGATTTTCGCGGCGCCAGATTTCAGGGTAGCGCATTACCACGATGTTGGGCTTTAGATTACCGAGACCCATAGTCTGGACAATGCCGCGAAACCCATCAGACATGCTAGGCGCAACGACTATCTCTGCAACTCCTTCACATCTTTTGTATTCTATGTAGGTACTAAGAGCCCTGCAGGCGACCTTTGCATCCTCGGCACATTCATGATAGTCTCCGTCAAGGATGGAGAAGAATATGGACATTCCCCTGCCTTTCTTCTTCATACAATTCGCAAAATCTGCAAGTTTCGGATGGCAAGGAACGTTCTCCGGCAATTTACCCCATGGCCGGCAGAATATGAGGGGAATAGGGTACCAGTTTTTGGGATGCACTTGATTTGCTGCATTTAAAGTTGGATAATTACAGTAAGAAGTGTGCTAAATAGAAAATTATAGTACTGAGAGCATTGAAGTATTAGCATATTCAGGATCCTATTAGAATTTAGGTTCACAACAATGTCCACGCTAAGCTAAGCATATTCAGAGAGAGAGAGAGAGAGAGAGAGAGAGAATAGTGGTTGGAAATCAATAGAAGTCAGTAACATTTTTCAAACAATGATGCTCTCAAAAAGGTAATATATCTTGGATGTCATATTCCTTGTGGATGCAAAAAAAAAGCTTTTTTATTTTATTTATTTATTTTTGGACAAGAAACCAAAGTTTTATTAAGAAATGAAAGAGTGACTATAAATAAAAAGCAAACTAACCTCCTAAAGATCGCAGACTACGAAGAGCGAGCTGAAAGTATGCACTCTTGAAACCGTCACCCCAGTCCCCTGCTTTTCCTTTAATGCTAACATAGTAATAAATGAGTGTTGCCAAGGCTAAAGAAATCACTGTAAATGCCCAAGAAATCAAAAACATGATAACTGCAAAAGAAAATTAAAATTAGAATTTATAAATGTTAATATTGTGCAAGGAGCTGAAACATATATCACATCACACAGGAAGCCACACATCATCACATAAAAATCGACCAACCACCATTTTAGAACTTCCCTCCACTAGACTATGGAGGTCACAACAAAACTGCTAATTAAATCTGTCTGGTCAAAGAAAAATATAACAGACGTACGGGGGAATAGACCACTGGGTCATTAGGAATGTGATCAAGGTTACATTACATATACATAAACTACTTTCAATCATACAAGTTCAGTCAACAAATAATAAATTAGTTCCATCGTTAAACTTAGAGCTGAAGATATTTATAGTATGAGACGAACAATGAAATTCAAAACCTTCCTGCATCTTTCAGTTAAAATCAATCATGGCAAATATAATTGCACAAATAACGAAGTTCTAAGTAGTATGACATGGAAACCAACCTATACAAATGATGGCCCCAAGAAGGGAGAGACTCCAGTGGTGAAACTTCCATCGGGGACGCCAGCTGGGAGCATCTAAAAGATCCAAAAGAAAGCAGGACAAATTCACTCCCCCGTAGCACAGGAGGTAAAACATTGTTATAGTTGGGGTAATAAGGTCAAGATTTCCAATAATAACACATCCGATACAGATGAAGGCTGTAAACAGAGTAGCAGCATGAGGTTCACTGGAATCTGCCACTTTAAAGTAATTGAGGACAGGTAGAATATCATCATTGGCTATTGCTGCAAGAAGACGGGGAGCACCGGTCAAGCTCTGTAGAGCAGCACCTAAGGTTGATAGAATAATGCCAAGATATGTGATTGCAGGGATGGGCCAAGCAACAGTCGCTGTAAGTAACCTGCAAAGAGGCTCGGTTAGGCCCAAGCAGAATACATTTACATAATGCAACCAGCTTTCAAACAATATCAAGAACATGCATATGATTATCTCTCATTCTTTACCAGACCCTTGATATTTTCAAGCATGCATTATCACCGCTACCCGACATATTAGAAGGAAGCACGGTAGTTCATTTGCACGCAACCAGGCATAACATAAGTCATAACCCTACTAAGAGTGAAATCTGATGCAGTACAAATAACAAAACAGGCAGACATGTCCACATAAGTTACATAGTTTATAAGTTTAATATGTTGAAAGTGAGGACCTAATTGTCCCAACCTCTTAACATACTACCCTTACATTCCTAATGCAATTAAACACATTCAGAATCAATTTCTACAAAGTCAAAACTATACTAAATAAATAGCAAGCAAATTTTAAAATAATTAGGATTTTCTGGGGTCTGGACAATACAAAAGCCTAATAAAAGTTATCCCTCTAGAATCAGAGTAAGTACTCAATACCACCTACACCTAACCATGGTCATTAGCGACACGTTCGTGACAATTTTCCATCCCGTCATGCAGTAATACTACAATCTCTCTTAACTAATAAAAAGTGACCGGAAATTTTAATTTTCAACTTTCCCCGACACCTTGCCCAATGACTAAAAACAAGTGACTGACAAAAATTGTAAGATGTAAGGTATAGTGGTGATGGGTCATTTCCCCATACCCCAGAGTGACCTGAAGGCTAAGCAGTCACATATACATAGCCAAAAATAGGTGCAACATAAATAGAAAAAATAGCAACAAGATCCGGCAAGAAACAGCAAGCAGCAAAGGATCAGTGTTCCCGTTGACCAAATGAAGCAGCCAGCAATAACTAACTGGAATTTTACAGAGTAGTACCTGTCTGTCAGAAGTTTATCCCTCGTTGCCAGAGCTCCAAAAAATAGAACAGTAATCAGATATAGAACTGAAGTTGAAACAGTTGCAGCTAAGGTCCCAACAGGAATTGAACGCTGAGTGTCCTTCAGTGAGGCAGACCGATTTGAACCTGCCATAATCCCCGTGACAGCAGGGAAAAAGAGACCTACCAATGCACTGACAAATAATAGAAAAGGTAACAGTTAGAATACATATTGGATAGTTCCCACGTCCATCCTTAAACGATCCCTAGCATCCCTAGAGGAAACTCCTATTTAACTATCAGATCATTCTAGACATTTATAAAGTCCAATTTATAGGCCACCCCCCATATCTGTAGTAGGATATCAATGACCAGCTTCAGAAAGGCATTACTAAAATTGTCCATGACATACAGCATATGTATAGTTCAAGCATATAACCTACAACTAAAAATGCCCAAATGTTCTCATCTGATAGTGCAGAGAAAAAGTCTATTTAAGACCAACATTATCAAGCCGCATACATAATGCGCTAGGAAAGCATACTTAGAAGAACAGTCAACCACCATCTTGCCAAGTTGGTGGCTCTACTCATGGCAAGAGTATTTTCCACACACCAAATAGAAAAACTAAAACTTCACGGCAGAAGGAGCAAATATTATCAAATTTAACCTATTGAAGGAAATGCTCTCTAATTAAGAACGTTGCTCATAAAACAATAAAAAAGGAAGACCACACTAACTTATTTGACGGGACTGACAATTTGGTCCACAAACATGACAGAAGAAGTACAAGCAAAAGAAGAAATAAAAAGGAGATACATTAGAATCCTCACTTGAAATCCCAGTATATTTTTCCACTAGGATCTGGGACTCCAGCATTGTTAGTTATCTGATAGGCTGAACCCCAATTGTCTCTGAAAGAAGTCAAACTCAAGCCAGTAATTCCATCTGTTCCATGCATGGGGAACACATTAAGTCATTAAAGAGTCAAAAGAACCTCCAAGAAAAAAATGAATGCCCTGTGATTGTGCTTATCCCCCCCCCCCCCCATCCACAAGAAAAAAAAAGATAATAAATAAAACATAAAAATAGCAGGAGCAGAGAAACTCACCTGCAGGATAATCCTTCTTTGCCAAAAATATCCCAATAAATATGCAGAACAACGAGAACACAACAGGGACAAGAAAGGCTGGTGCAACTCGGTTGATTATTTTGACTCCACCAAATACTATGAAACATAGGATGATTGTGACAACCACCCCATAAACTTGCAAATCATGTAGATTTGGGCTGGTAACAGCGACCGGTTGCGAGACATTTGTGCCATTTACCATCACAAAAGTTTGTGTATCTACAAGAATAAGATATACAGTTTCAGCATAAAATCATAAGGTGTCACTAGCTCATGGAAAACATTTACTGACATAAGAAATTACAGGGGTTCTATTAGATACATAATTTTATCAGTAAGATTTTCCCATTAATTTGAAATTTAACTTGACAGCGTTCATCCCTCATACACCATAATCTAAATAAAACTGCATGATTTTAAGGGATCTCAAAAGGATTGATAATTTTATCTTTTCCATACTCCGTAATTGTCATGAACATTTTAGTTCAAAACAGATAAACAAACTTACAGCTAAGAAATAGAAGAACAAGAACATAAAACGCAACATTATTTGGAAACAAAGAAACCCCTTCACAACATCTCCAAATTATTCAGTTGATCCTCATGGAGATTAGAGTTACAGTGCAATTATATTTATACTCCTCTTTTTTCTTATAGACAGTGTGTATCAAGATCAAGATTTGAATTGATAACAACAATTTTGGAGCAAAAAAAGGAAAAAACGCATTTAGAAGGTTCAACAAAAAAAAAGAAGCCTTTCTAATAAAACTTTTTAGTAGTAAGCTGAAGATCATTTCCTCGGGGATTTACCTCTAAAAATCCCTGCTGCAGGTATAGCATTAAGGAAGGTCTCCACAGCTCCCAAAACATAACTGTGTCAAAAAAAACATGGATGAAGAAAAGTCAAGAGACAGTAGTTAATTGTGCAACTGTGAAACATGAAAAGAACAGGCAAACCCCCATAAATATAGCTTTGGTATACTCACAGTGCACCAGCAACTGCATTTCCAAGGAAAAAGCATAAACCGATGCTCACTCCAACCTCTGGACCCAAGGCACGACCAATGAGATAATAAGGTCCCCCTCCCTGAATAACAACAGATAGTTCAAGAACGCTGTGAGAGTCAACTGACTTACAAGAACTAAACATTGTGTCCATATTTAAATGTTGGGTAATCACTAAATGCATCTAACTAGGAGGAAGCATAAAATTTTAACCAACAAAATGCATATGTAATACCTTCATTGCACCATTAGTAGCGATGGCACTTAAAGATATAGTCGTAAGAAAAGTACATGAACCACAGAAGGCAACCAGCAATAATGACTGACCGATCCCAGCCATACCCACAATCCTGAAATTACACAGGTAGATCAGAATATAGTTTATAGAGAATATAAATAACTGAATTAAAACTGAGAAATCAAAACTTACCATGAAAATCTAATGTAGTAGATAATTCCCAAAATATTTTGTAGACAAGGGACAAAAACACCCATCATAGTCCCCATTTTGACATTGGTGGCCTGTTTGATAATTTACTTGCATCAGAGGACAATGATAAAAGTGTTACATGAAATGCAATCTACTTTCATTACTAAAGGGTAAAATTGTTACATGGAAAGTAGCACCAAACCACTTAAGAACACATAAATATATAGCTTGAATGCCAAGAAATTAAGCAAACCACAACCGTAGTCCGTCTATAAAATTCTGTACGTGGAGGTTAAAAGGATATGACATAATCACAAAGAAGATAAGAAAATCGAGACAAATAAACAAATCCGGCAGGCATCCCCCCTCACCCAAAAACCCTGATCTTGGTGAAGGAGAGACTAATCTATTACAAATTTCCCAAGCCATACTCAGTATAAACTAGGATGGTTTTGCTTACAATTGGACTCAAGTTAATGAAGTAAGCATAGCTGTTAATCATATAACCGTCAAAGCAAAAAATAAGTCATGGGAACTTTGCCAGGGGATCTAATTTCCTCAACTTATTTCTTTTCTGTCAACAGAAAAGGGAAATTAGGCAATCGATTAAAAAAATTCTCCCAAATTTTTACAGAAACCCAATTGATTGTGAAAAACTGAGAAAAGTGGGTACATGAAAACACATTTTATTTCCCCACTGGGAAAAAAAAAAAGTTAAAACTTGTGCACCAACAATGTAATCCAGAACAATTATGCTCTCTAGCACAATCTACTCCAGGGAGAACCTGCATATTCTTCCAGCCTCAGTATACCATCCCTAAGGAAGGTAATAAACCTGCCCTGGGTACTAATTTGTAACGTTATATAATTCTTCTCCTAAGCTATAATCTACTTTTACTTTCTAATCAATAGTCAAGCTGCCTTAAAGGCAAAGAGATACTATAACGACAAGCATAAGCAAAACCTTAATCAACCTGGGCTGATCGCCATAAAATTTTTAAGAAGAATCAAATATTAAGAAGGAACACAACTAGTACCAATAATCCTCTGGTACCTTTGGTCGCTCAACAGTGGGAGCATCATCTCCATCTCTAGGACTAGAGGGCGCCTGAAGCTGGTCACTTGCCATGCTGAGACAAAAAAACAATCAGCAAAAGAATTCAGACTAAGTCAATTAAAACATTCACAAGAACACAATTCAGAAAGCAAAAAAAAGCAACACCCCTATATGAAGTTATTATTAGAAAGGATCACAAACCAAGATAATGCAGGAATATTATGCAAATGATTCCTCAAATGTTTCATAAAAAAGATAATAAGAATACATAAAAAAACTGATCTTTCACACCATACCTTTTAAGGCCCAAAATGTTGACGAGTGAGTCAAAACCAAATAACTCCAACTTGGATTCACTATGTGTGCCATTGGCATCTCCATGATTAGGTAGTGACCCATCTTTTCCATCAGAAGCCACTTTAACTCTAGATGCACAAGGGTCAGACAAACATACAGCTTACTGATATAGAAATATGACTACAAAATAATTTCTGAATTAAAGAGATCCATAAGCACTACGGTGTCAAACCATGTGCCGAGCACAATATAAGAGATACAACCAATTCACAAGACCTATACAAAAGAAGAATGAAAAGCAGGAATAACTAAAAGCACATGCACTTGACACTTTCGGCTCACCTATTTTAAGATTTGAACAAACAAATATGAGGACATATATCCTTAAAACATGCGTGTCATTCACAACTATAAGCTTGGATCCAGGATAGCAGCATGTGAATTTTAATGGTAAAACCTAAAACTTCCGCAAATAAGGAGTTGAAGCATATTCACATAACAGTTGTTCATTGCAGATACCTAGCAATCTAGGCAAAGAAGTCAAAACACAATGATAAACACATAAAACTAAAATATGACCTGCAGATTTAAGCATAACCAGTTGCCAGTGGTGGGAATCAACTGTAAAAGTCAGAACAAGAGTCAGTTTTTAGCTTTCAGTTTGCTACAGTACCATCAAAATTCTTTAGACCTACTACAATATTAGTCATGGAGAATTTCTGCAACATTCTCGTTCTTCAAACTATAATCTCATAAAACCCTTCTTTATTAGTAAATCTCAAACTACGCAAATCTCATTCGCAGAGGCGCTTTCCAATTTTGGCAATTGAAATACCAGTATCGATCATTAACATCAGACTTAATCAAACCAACATAAGACTACCAAACACGATTCAAGAAAGCTTAAAATGAACAGAACCAGAAAATGCACAACTACAACGATCAAGTTCAGCAACTCCACAACTTTTTTTCTACTACAACAGAGCAGAGCATGCTTGCAAGAACAATGAACAGAAACATCCCAATCCAAACATTCAAAATCAAGTCAAACGATAGTTACTTTAGATCATTGGAATTGTTGAGCGAAGCGGAGGACGACGCCCCGGAGCTAGGATCGATGGACGACATCTCCAGAACGGCTCGATCGTTGTCGTGCGCGAAGACTGGTCGGTACTGGCGGCCGCCCAAACCCCTCCCCGCCGCAAAATCATTGTCTTCCGCCGCCTCTATCTCCACGCCATTGTTGTCGTCCACCATTGCATTGATTTAATTCAGCGGATCTAAAATCCCTCCTAAACGAGAGGGGTTAAGAATGGGGGGAGAATAAAGGGATTCAGATCTACGAGAACGGAGAAGGAAAAGAAATGAATTTGACAGTTCGCAATTGAAGATTGAAAGCTGAAGGAAAGCTGGGATTTGTTTCTCTTTCTATATAAATGTTGCGTAAGAGAGAGAAAGGGATTTGGACTTTGACGGATTGAAGAAAATGGTGTTTATTTTGCTCTTGCAAGACTCTCTCTCCTCTCTGCAAATATTTCTAACTGAAAGTGGCGCGTGAGTGCCACAGTAGTGAGTTAGGGCATTCCGTGCGGTTCTGTGCAATTAATCTCAACGATTTTAAGGAAATTCTCATTTAACTAATACAAATTGTTGACGCCAATTTAATGAAAATTGAATTGAATTGTAGAAATACTACTGGAGATTAGAATTTATTTTTTAAATTTTGAAATCGTATTTAAGATTGTGTTTTTAGGTCTGAGAGAATAATTCAATTTTTAATTTAATTTGACATATATAACGGTATTAATTAGATAATCCGATATAGTTTTAGAATTTATGTAAAAACTTATAATAAAACTATTTTTTTATATTATTTATACTTGCACTTATTATTTAAAGGTGCGTCTGTATAGCTCGATTTTTAAATAAAATATTGAATTGTGAATTTATATAGATCTGAGCATTCGTTCGATTCGGTTCTAATACTGAATTATCCGAAATTTTTAAAAAATTTAATCGAATCAATCCAAAATTTTCTTTCAACCGAACTTATCCAATCCGATCCAAACCATACTTTAATTTTGGTTTAACCGAAATTTATACACATGATTTGATTTTTTTTAATCATAAACCTGTAGAAGTAAGTTAGTAAATTTTTACAATTTGCTCCAACAAACAATTAACTATCAAATACATCAAAACAACATAATTTTTATTTTTAGAAAACTCTACAATTTATTGGTTTCAGGTACTTCTAGATTGGCTTCAACTAACATATATTTCTTGAAAACGAATATGGATGCTCTATGTGAAATATAAAGGAGAGAAGATTAGCTGTAAAATAATACAAGAAGCACATCATCATACCTGTGTTGCAAGTAGGTTTTCAATTTCTTTAAAATTAGGTTTACAATAAAATGATAAATAATATATTTATGAATCTTTAATTAGTAATAATGAAAGTTTTTGCCGGTTCAATTATAACCGACTTTTTTTTTGAACTCTAAAACCGAACTGATCCAAATAAAATTGGTTCCTATAAATTATAGTAACTAGACTAATCCATAATAGGCAAAAAAACCAACCCAAACCGATCGAAATTCAACAATTGAATCCGGTTATTCAGTTACGGTTATGTTGTGCTCACCCCCTAAACTCATGCACTTGTAATTCAAAAACCATAACTTTATAAGTTTTATCTAGCAAATAAATGAAACAAAATAGTTGCAAGTAGAGAGAGCCTTAATTGGCCAAACCTACAAAGGCCAAATCCCTGTTCTAGGCAAGAACAAAATCGAGCGGAAGAAGAGAGGGATTTGGTCGATAAATGTCACAAATGGTTTCTGAACCGGTTTAGAAAACGGAGACGCAGCTCCGACCTAAATACAAATATTATCAATGAATATACAAACTTATTCATTTGAAGTTGGTCTTTTCTTCTCCTTCCTATGCTTGTCTCTAGATTTCTCAATTCTCTCGACACGATCACTTTGCTTGCTCACAGACCCCTCTTGAGCACTGCACATTTGAGACTTCAATCCGAGCCTCTTCGACACGTTCCCCCAAATGCTCGATCTTTTCACACGATCCAAGCTTGCGATCTCTTGTCTCATGTTCGAGCACTCTTTCTCGAGCTCAGAGACCCTGGTCCTCATGCTATCCATACCCTCTTTCAGCGCGTAGTTTTCCCTCACGGCTGTGGTCGTCCAGTTCCCCTCGTGTGGAGCTTGCCTCGAGACGTCGAGATTGTCCGAGACGAGCAAACAGCCAGCCACAGAAGTTCTCAGCTGCAGCTGCTCGAAGAAGAGAACTTGGATGATTGTTCTCAATGGCAGCCTCTCGTTCTGAGCTGCATGCGTGCAAGCTTCTAACGAGAGTTTCTGGCAGTCGATCAACCTGCAGAGGTGATCCCTCTCGGAATCTGCTAACCATGTATGCGACTACATAAGGGAAAAAACAAACAACGAACAACGAATCATCACGATATATACTTCTCCAATCAAGTAAGACTAATGGTGTTGTGCAATGTGAAGTTAGGTGAGTGATGTTTATACCTTCAAATAGATGTCGACTGCTCGATAAAGTCCATCGTCCAACGGTCTAGCATATTCGGGAACAGCAGCAGCAAGAGACTGAAACTTAGGGAGCTTCAGATTGACATCTGGAGCAACCTCAGCAAGGTAGCCATCAATGAGCTTAGATACCATCGTGATAGGTGTAAGCGACGGCGAGCTGATCAACTGGCCTTCATCGAACGAGCCAGGGGATTCGGCCACCTGATCCATAGCCAAGAAATGATCAAGAATCCGCGACACACAGTCAACATCGTACAGAGTCTCCATGGAGTATGAAAAAGTTGGCATCAAGAGATCCTCGAGTGCTGCCTCATCGAGCTGCAACCCTATGCGTTTCTCCAAATTTGATATGCACGAAGGATTTGCTCGAAGAATCCTAGCTGTTTTCAGTAAACCGAACAAGAATTTTGATGGGACGAGACCCTTCTCCAACGGCAGTAAGTGATCGATCTCCTCAAGAAGAAGCTTCTGATCCTCCTCCGACAGCAAGGCGGCCGATCCCACCGGTAAAAGATGGTTTCTCGACGTGGTGGTGGCTTGACGACGGTTTAGTACCGGTAGGTACTTCTTAGCATAAGAATGGAGGGAGCCAGCAATTATCTCCTCTTTCACATTCTGAGACTCCATAGCCAGAATCAACCTTTTGTAGAGAGGAAAACTCAAAATGGATGCATCATCATACCACCAATCAGAACTCGAACTTTTTGGTCGAGCACCGGTGCTTATACCATTCCACAAGACACTTCCTCCGGGGCTCTGCAATGGGCCTCCACGCTCCATCACGGGCCATCCCAGTAAGTTTTGTTCATTGCACGCCTTGGCAGCCAAAGAATCAATGCATCGTCTTGGAATATCGAGTTGTTCAGCATAGGAGAGAATATCATCACAAGTCTGGAGCGCCTGCAACGAATCATTCCAATTGTCCAGAACTACCTGATTGAGGAAGTTTTCTGTTTGAGAAAAGAGATTCCCCTCGCCATACTCTTCAGTCATTTCAAGATGCTCGGCTGCACAGCGAAGGTGTACGACGTTTGCAGCAGTAAGTTCGAGTTTCACTCCATAGCAAAATTTAGCTACTGTTTCAAATGTTTTCGCTCCACCAGGAATGTCAGGTAGCTTAACAAGACAGCCTTCCTCTCCTTGAGACGCCTCTTCGACGAGTCTTTCCATAACCCCACTTCTCGAAAGCAATGGAAACTATGACAAAACTAACTTGATTCAGTAAATCAGAGGGTTCAAATAGAAGTTAATTTATAGTACTAAGTTTGAGGCATAATTAGAAGAACCTTTGGCACTTCTATAAAAAACGTCATGACACTTGACCCCTTTATAGAAAATGTCATGACCTTTGTGAAATAACAATTTAGTACATGACCTTTTCAATTTATTTTCAAAACTATTATCGAAACAATTTTCCAGGGCCAGAATTGTGACATGGAGAGGGCAATGAGCCCTAGCACTAGAATAAGGGCCATTTTGTGCAGGGGCACATCACCATCGGAGAAAATCGTCGATTCTGGCGCCAAGAAATAGCTCCGATGAAAGATTTGAAAAGAGAATGAAAAGGCCGGGTACATAACTACTAGTATTTCGCAAAGGTCATGACATTTTTTATATCGGTGTCAAATATCCAGATATAACCTATAATTAACTCTTAAAAGAAAGACAAATATTCTCATAGATAGGGCCAGTTGGTGCAAAATCAAAAGTCTTGCATAAGTGTATAATTTATCATATAGAAAAATGATACCTTGTGAAGATGGAAGGACATTTCCCCTACTTCGACAACCACATCACTTGGAAGGCCACTGGTGCAAAACCTACAATTTATAAGAAAATTTTCAAGTTTAAGAGACTAAAAACTAAGGTATTCTAGGTAGCATAACCGGAGCTACAACCAAATGCCATTGTGCCTTCCCCGTATTAGCACAATCAGTCGTAATCAATGACCAATGTAAGTTTCCATGTGGCCGTCAGAGAAGCCCGTGTTCAATTCAAACAAATATCGAAACAAATGCCATGGCTTTTGCAATTTCAAGAAACAGTCTTAATTAATACATTAATCAATGGGAATTATTTGTCCTACGAACCAAAAGATAGCAATTAAACGTCTGCCTATGGCCCTATGCAGAATATGACCTAGTAGTAAATATAGCTTACTCTCAGTTCCACAACATTTAACATAAAATTCCGATTTAGGAATACATAGAGCTTACACATTGATAAAGACTGACCTTTTCACTTTAGCATGGTAAATTCAACTTCCTATCAAATTACTTCGGTCCAGAGAAATGACAAGAGTCGTTATCCTAAAAGAAAATTAAATTGAGTCGACGCAATGCCATCCTAATCTCTATTATTTTAAGAAACAGTAGCATCTTTTCTCAATATTGAAATTTCAGAGCTCAACAACTGAAAACAAGGGGCACCAGAAACTTCACAAGTGCGCTCACGTACAAATTCAATCCTTCGAACAGAGCTCAATGCCATAGTCAATTTGCCATCCTAAAAGAAAATTAAATTGAGTCGACGCAATGCCATCCTAATCTCTATTATTTTAAGAAACAGTAGCATCTTTTCTCAATATTGAAATTTCAGAGCTCAACAACTGAAAACAAGGGGCACCAGAAACTACACAAGTGCGCTCACGTACAAATTCAATCCTTCAAACAGAGCTCAATGCCATAGTCAATTTGCCATCACACATCCTCTCACAATATTGTGCTAAAACAGAAACCACCGCATCCAGGCCACATAAATCTAACAGCGTGGAACGAGCACGTTAGCAGACACAAACTCAATCAATCAAACAGCGCATAATGCCACTGGTGATGATGGATATACCAAATTCAACTAAGCATAGGCAGATTCCATGGATGAATACGAACATTTTCAAGACCAGAACTTTATATACCAAGAAAAATAACACAAAGAGCTTCTAGTTGCAAACTATACTCATTTGATACTCATTTGATAACCAACCAAATTACAGATCCCAACTTCAACTCAAAGACTAACTTCAAAGAAAACCAGAAATTAAGGAATCAAGTTTCAAGAAACGCACCAAGCCTGTCCTTGCCTCTGGAATGCATCAGACTTGGATCCCAACTTCACACAAGCCATTTCTGCAAAATGCAGCCCACACACAGAATTTTTGCCTAATGCAAGCTCAGATTTCGAGCAGCCAGAAATGTGAAAACCAAATCTCACTACACACTCTCAAACCTAAACCCAACTGCCTCACAAAACCCCGAATTACAATCTTTGTACAACATGGGGCAAAAACAACAACTCTGTAGAAACCCAATTCACAAAAATCAAGAATGCCTCAAAGCTCAAGATCCCAACTAATAAAGACTCCACCTTTTCAATGAAAACCCCAATAAATGCAGCAAAATGTTTCACACAAAAAAAATGCTTATTTCTCTCTCATTTTCCTATCCCACGATTACCACCCCACATGACAGATTGCCCAAAATCTCAGTCCAGAGCAAAATGCCCTCGCCAAAATACAAAATTTTCGAAAAAGACGCAAACAACTATTTCTTTAAACAGAAAGAAGATTCGAAAGCTCGGCCCTTTTCGCCTGAATGAGACACCGATTTACTCAAACCATTAAACAAACACATGGAGTGCATATTAAGTTAAAAATGGGCGCTTTGGAAACTCAAAAACAGTTCTCAGCACCAAGTACCGCTCACATAAATGTGGGCCTTTTGCATCAAATATACATATGATATCGCATAGAGATCCCAAAGCGATTTATATAGTGAGGGTGTGATTAACTGATTATCATAATCAATCTCATTTTTTTATTCGTTTTCGAAAATTATATCCCAGGAGATGTGATGAATTGCTTGTCGTCAACGTTTTGCTTCCTCATTTGGGAATTTAGTAACTAAGCAATCTGGGAAAGTATTGAATATTTTTTTTATGTATGAAATTATATAAATAGACAAGATAAAAATGGGCCAAATATTTTAATAATCTTTATTTTGGGTCAAAGACATGTTAAATACAATTTGAATTGCATATATGGAATTGACGTTGAATGATGTAAGGAATGAAAATATTAAATAAAAGTAAATTGACGTTTATAGGTCAAATTACGGGATTAGTATTAAATAAAATGGTCAAATTTTAAGCCCTATTCAACTCCTTTTTTTGGTTTTTTGGATTCTAATGTCTTATTCCCTTTCACATAGATGAATAAAAAATAAAAGTGAAGTTTTTATTTTTACTTAAAAAAATGTAATTTGTATTTTTTTTTAACAAACATTACAAGAAATAATATTTGAATGAAAAATAAAGATTTGTAATTTGTAGTTTTGATGGTAGTGTGCGGTATTAGAATGAAAAATAATATTAAAAGTAAAAATTAAAATATTTTTTATATAGGATTAAGATATTGATAGGAACGCATTTTTGTATAGAATGTAACTATGTATTTTTATCACATTGGATAATACACAAAATGCATTACTTTAATGTTCAAGTTGCAGTAACTTAATTTACAAACATTTAATGCATTTTTAATGCATCCATTAAATATGAGCCGTAGATCAAAAAAGATCAACGGTTTATATTTGTTCCTATTTCTTATATAAAAATATGTTCCTATATGATATCTCTCTATCTATATACTTGTGTAGAAAGAAGGTGTGTTTCCCTATTTTCAAGATTATTTATGTATAATTATTGAAATGATGAATTGTTTATTTTGAGAATTTTTAATTGGTGGGTAGATAATTTAGTTGGTAAATGATGAATCTGATAAAAATTCAATTTGATTATCATGTGTTATTTTTTTTATAAAATAAAAAGTTAGCTCAATTCTTTAAGACATGATACGATTATATAAAAAGAGAGAAAATTTCAATCCAACAAATATAAGGACTAAAAATAAATAATTTTACATAAGAAATTTGTAAAGTTTCGTTTGCTACGGAAAATAGGGATGTATAATATATGTATGACACTTTGTCTGCTTTAAAACATACAATCCTTTATACAATAATGACTCGTTATATTATACTCATATTTGTTATTATGTATACCACCTAAAAGGTGAAATATATAATACTTCAACTAATTATACCATATATTGATTTATTATTAGACTAAACTACTAGTATATTTTTATCCCCTACCATAATTAATATGTGTTGCGAATATTTTAATACATCCTACCAAACATAACATTGATACTTTATAATGGTAAAATACATCTCAACTAAACATATCACATTTTATTTCGTACTAATAAATTTTCTTATGGAAAATCCGATTTAAGTATAATATACATGTATATATGTTTTGCATATACATGCATTTGTTATAAGCATATAAACCTCTTACGGATAATATAGTACTGTGACTTCTAATTCCATCGATAATTTCTAAATTTGAGCTACTGATCAAAATTTAGTCACAACTAGCGATTGTATAATAGCATTTTTTTATTTTTATGTTTTTTTTTTTTTTGAGTAATTGTATAATAGCATATGGGATTGGAAAACAAGAGAACCCATATTTCCAGAATATCTAAAGGTAGAGAAAGGAAAAGGAAACATGAAAGTTGTGCTATGGATTCTTGAACTAGCTACAAAGCAAAGCACATATTTATCCAAAAAAGAAAGAACTTAATAATTAAATTATTATTACTATTATTATAATTATAACTAAGATCCCCTTTATGCTTATATAGTCCGAAACCCTTTTTTTTTGGGGTAAATCCAAATCAAAATCTTTTTCATACATCTGCAGCGATTTAATGAATAATACTGGTATCAATTGCTCTTTTCGATCATTTCCTTGATAAATATAAAAGTAGAACTATAACTACATCAATCTTCCGCCAAATATTTTTTGACTTGTATTTGAATGATGATGCTGATGAAGCCTTCAACGACCTACATATATAGGAAAAAATCTAGACAATCAGAAAGAGATCAAGATAATTTAATTATATATATATATATATATATATATGTTTCACGAGATAAAATATCATAATTTGTAGCATTACTTATATGACGAGTACTGATAAAATAAAAATAATGTAATTTCATTTGAGTGCATACTTACTCGGATGAGTAGGTGTAAGAACATCTTCCATAACCTGCGAAAAAAGATATATAAATATATTAGAAATTTTTAAACTAAAATATTGATCGTTTTGTATTGTTTGTTGCATACTATATTACTAACTGAATAATTAGCAAATTTTTATTACTAATGCATCTATATTTTGGGTTAGAAATGCGCCGTTTATATTGGATTTTGCCTAAGGTTATGGTATGTGTAGTCGCACCTAAATATTAGAATTACGAAATCATAACTGTTCTTATATTCTAAGATCTCACATCAGAATTACTAAATCATAACCGTTCATACATTCTAAGATTCAAAACATTTTGAAATCTTTTTTTTTTTTTTTGAAATCTTTAATCTTTAATATACCTAATAGATTTCCAAAACATATTTTTCATGTTCCAACATCGATCAATAATATAATCAATCAATAATTGATTAATAATAAAAAGTTGTAACACTCACTAGGATTATGCCGAGTAAGAGCAGCTGTCCCTCCAAAGTGGCAAGCAATGTCATTGTTCCCATTTTGTTGGTAGTAATTGTTGAAAGCATAGGATGCATGGGATAGAAGTGTGTCCGGCTCGAAACACGGGCCCCCGCCCTGTATGGCTCGACAATCTGCTTTGCCGAGCCCACAAGCCCAATCCAAAGCGATCTTCAGATCGGCTTGGGGGACACCGGGCCGGGCCACACACCAATTGGTGCCGGTCAAGAATGTGGTGTTCCCCTCTAAAGGTGGTATAGTTGTGACCGGTATGGATGCGTCTGACTTTTCTTGTACTATTACTTTTCTTGCAAAGATTAGGCCTTTTCAAGGAATAAAATAATCCGATTAATGTTTAATTCTGACAATTAATTAAGTGAGTTCATCAAATCAGACCTATTAATAATATATTAGTTATACATATGTTTGAAACAAAGCCGTTAGCTATCAGGTTTGTCTCAATTGGAAATTATCATTAACTAACATATGTAAAACATAACAATACCATGTTGAAGAAAATCTTTACAAATAAGGGATCACATCATAATTAAAGTGTTGTAGTCTTAGTGATAAAATGTTTTAGAAAAAATAGTTAATTGGTATATATGGCACTGCATAGACGGACCTACATTACCCAAGGTGGACAATTTTTTTTTTTTACTAGTGTGTGAAAATATATATATATATATATATATATATATATATATATATTGTATATGTATTAATTAAATTATTTATATTGTATATGTATTAACTAATTAATAGAAATCATTTCTTTCCTTGTTTCACCCCATTCCGGCGACTGCTTCTCGCCCTGGTTTCTCATCTTCCAATGGCCAAAATAAAATATCTTCTACAATATCATAGATATTTATTTAAAAATAAATAAATAAAATAAAATGTCTTCTAAAAGAAAATCTTCCGCCCGAGGTGTAGATAAAATAAAATGTTTTATTGATATGTTTGGAAGACTAAAAGGTAGTAGAACTCTTGTATAAAAGATAGTAAAGACGAAAAAACACGAGGTAATTTATTGATTCGTCCCAATAATAATTAATCTTGTGCCTCCCTAATAAAAAAATTCTGGATCTGTCCAGCAAGATTATATATGAATTTCTGAAGGCGTGGATTATTCATTAAATTAATATTTCATATTATTTGTTGCAATAACATTCTTGATATTTGATTCCCCAATAATTGAAGGAAAATTTATCGATATTTATTTAATTTTCTGAATCGAGACTAAGATAAAATAAACTATGAAGATTTAATATATAATAAGGCAATTCAAGCAAAAATTAATTTTGCTTAACTCCTCTAGTGAAACTTTATCCAGCCAAAACACACGTCCTAGCATTGGGGATTTCTCCACGTCACATTAAAAACAAAATAAAAAGAAAAGAAAGAGACATACCTAGAAAACATTGCATAATTACAATGTTCAACATAGCCCAACGAGTACTGTTTCTCATGTTGCAAATTAAGATGTTATTATGTGTGTGTGTGTGTGTGTGAGAGAGAGAGAGAGAGTTGTGCAGTGGAGTGAAATGGTGAGAATATATAGTGAAGAGTAGGCTATTTAATATGCAGAGAGTAGACGAAGAATCAAGAGTTTCTTCACAGAAAATCTTCTCCTTTGCTTCCTCATGTAGTTTTTCCTTTTCCTTTATGCCAGTTAATCACACACATAAGTGTGTACTCTCTCTCTCTCTCTCTCTCTCTCTCTCTCTCTCTCATAAGCTGGGTTTAGTAAGAGTAATAGAACAAGCGGCCAGAGGGCAAAATAAGTTAAAATAACGCAGGGCGGCCCGAACTATCCAATATGGGCCGAGCCTATTTTAACATCTAAACAAGCTTAATTTCGAAATTACCGAAGCCCGTTTTAAATTAATTATGGATACAACTTCACACACACACACAAATACTATGTATACACGGGTTGCTTAATATTTTTAAAATCATTAAGCATGTTATATAAAATTTCTGGATGTTGAATAAACTTTTTAGATAAGTAAAGTTCTAGCTAGAAGTCGCGTCTCAAAACTGCTAGCTTCTAAGATTTAATTTTATGCACTATTATTTGGAGGTTATTAGTATATACATACATAAATACATATAGGGGCAACATATTGTTTTATCCCAATAATAGGACGAATCGATATCAATTTTATCCAACATTATTTTTCAGCACCGAAAAATATGTTTTTATTGAATTCAATCGCAAATTTTCAATGCGTGAATCATCTCCTCGAACTTTTTAATTCGTATAACTAGGGCCCTCCAACTGCCAACTATATTTTTTTGGCGCAAAAAAATAGTCTCTTCATAAAAGTTAAAATATTTTGTATTTAATAGAAATGAAATTGTCAATTTTAGAGAGCATATTAACTTATTATCATTATAAATTTACTCGGATAACATTTACATTAATCTCTATTATTAGGATAAAACAACATATTCTCCCACGAACACGAATTATTAAGATTCTGTATATATAAACACACATACACATATATCTATATAAATATTTATATATTGTGCATCAAATGATTGCAATACACATACGTTTGTTTGTACACATGCAGTGGCGGATCTAAGTGTAGCCAAGGGGAGTCAATTGACACCCCTTGTATTTCCATGCAAAATACCTATTATACCCCTAATAAAATTAATTTTATTTATTTATATCTTAGGCCTATACCAAATTCTTACCCATCAGCTTATGCAAACGATATTCTTCTTCCCTAAATCTCTAATTGCAAATCTTGAAACTCTTCTTCTCTCATTTTTGAATTGGAGCATGCACCAAGTGGTAATTCAACTATGTTCTTCAATTTATAGCTAAAAAATATAACTAAGAGCATCAAATAGTTAAAAAAAAACTAGTTAAATCGGAAGAAATTTGGTGTATCCGTTGGTTTACAAGCTTATAACTTTAGCATTGATCTACCTTTTGTAACGACTTTTGTGGAAAGACCATTCTCAGATATGAAGATTGTGAAAAATCAGCTTTACAACCGAATGAATGATGAATAGATGAATGATAATTTAGTAGTTTATATTGAAAAAGATATATTCAATTGTGTTTCTAATTATGCTATTATGTATAAGTTTCAAGACATGGCAAACCGCGGGGCCAAATATAAATTAGATTTCTATATATTATTTGTATAGTATGTTTTATTATAAAATTTTATATTTAATTTTGCTTGTTATAATTTTTGAACCCCCTCACTTACAATCCTGCGTCCGCGCACGGTACACATGTACATACGTATAAATTATATATAATGTATTTTGTTGCCTTTACATTTTATGGATGAGATGCACAAGGCCACCGTAAGGATTATTTGGACAAGAGCCCAATTTACGACAAACAAAGCTGGCCCATATTATGTGGAAGCTTTTTATGCTTTTTTTTTTTAATTGCATTATTTGTATGTCCTATATATATATATATATATATATATGATAATCATGATATCGATATCTTAGAAAATACTACTACAAGTTAGCCCACCACTTAGTTGTAGAGCGGACAAACTTGGAAATCAGTTACGGATTTAAATTTAACCAATATTATTTTTCAAGTCGAATATTTTATACCAAATATATATCAAGCGAGGTTTGCATCTACTATATATTTTACAAGTTATTACATAAAAACGAAATTTAATCAGAATGCACTTAGTATAGAAGCATTAAATTTCTCCTCGTCACGAAAAAGAAAGAAAAGTTAGGACAACTTATCCAACCAAGCACATCAATGAGTATCTGTGTCTTTAGTTGCTTTTGCAACCACAAGCCATTGAGACCCTCTTCTTCTCCTAACGCCCTAACATGCATTCGACATCTCATTTTCTAAGTCCAAAAACCATCTTCCTCTTCATGGTCTTCACATGTCCTTACAGTCATTTTAAATTCGTTAATAAGACAAAATAAATTTATTTATTTCAAAATGAAATTTCATCTCCTACTTTAATAGTCGGGGACTCGAGCTGACTATATTCTGAAAATTCATTTTAATTATGGCGTGTAATCCAAATCTAATGATTAATGAGGCATAATATTTTTATATAGGCTTAGTAATTTAAGAATCTATTTGGATTATGTTATATTTATAATTTGATTTGATGTAGTTATGTTATATTTATATTTATTTTGTTAATAAACACTATTCGGTATATAGTAATTATAATGTTTTATACATTTGAATCAAAAGTTTTTTAGGAAGCTAAGTATAGCAATTTGCAAAAATATGACACTTTTTTGGGACTTACAAAATTAGGACATTAGCGTTTTAGTTTCAGCGTTCATAGGACATATTTGGGCCCAATTTCATAATTTCGAGCTATTTATCACGTGAGGTGAGCATGCCATGCCATGTGGGGGCTGAAAGTGATGTGGCGAACAAATAAATAAAAATATGAACAAAAAATAAAAATAAAAAATGAAAATTCCACATTATCTCTTATCTCATGTGATAAATAACCCGAATTATGAAATTGGGTCAAAATGTGTCCTACATAAGCCGAAACTAAAATGTTAATATCCTAATTTTGCAAACTTGAAAAAAGTGTTCTACTTTTGCAAAACGTCAAAACTTCGTGTACTAAAAGAAATTTGAACTCTTTTTGAATATGCACTACTAAATTAATATATATATATATATATATATATATATAATTAATGGTTAGAATAAAATAAATAATGGAGGATGTTGAACACCAAAAATTGCAAATGGCCAGAAGTCAAGATTACCATAATCAAACTCATTGTTACCAAATAAGAGCGTAAGTTCGTTACACATAATTCACCTAATGCAGTTAAAAAAGAAAAAAAAGAAATGCAGTTTATTTTTCCTAGCTATATCATTTGTGAATAATTATACGAAAATGAAATTTGCACATAGCACATCCTCGTTTGTGTAATAAATGTAACATTTCGTTAAATAAAATAGTTTTACTTATTTCTATTAAGACAAGAAAAAGAACCACCTCATATCCAATTTTCTGAAAGTTAAAACAAAATCTATCTATTAATATTTTAAAACGGAGTTCAAAGTAGTTATTTTTTTGGCGCCTTATTCTACAGATTATACTAGAACATTCAAACAAAATATATAAATAAGTTGCTAGAATTTTATACTTAACTCTACCCCTATGTATATATACCGGATACAGATAACAAAATCCTAAATTCTTGATGCGAAATTCGAAATTCCACTAAGAAAAACAGTGTTATTAATAGATTTCCCTCTTTAAAAACATTGAGATATCATTTTTCACTATGGGCATAATATTAATAATCGTTGATTCATTTGATATTATATCAAACTTCAATTTAATATTTCATTTTTAATGTGCACATTATACAAGTCGAACTATGTATCTATATAATGTACACAATAAATAATGTCCAATTTATCCACACATGTACAGTTGACTTATTAATGTCATTCCGTAGGAATCTATACTATAAAATTCCCAAAATGAGAAATTAAAGAAAGAAAGACCAAAGGCGAAACATATGCTGAAATCTGAAAGGTCTTTGTTCAAAGTATACTAATTAATTAGCATTTTTTTTTAGATGAGCAAATAATTTATTATTGATGTCATAATGCCGAGGAGACATCCAAACAAAGCCAACAGTCAATAATGTTATATATCTAGGGATGAGTTACTATAGAAACTATTCATCCCGTGAGAACTTGCGAATGTGATTAAATATCTATATATTCATGCTTAATGAGATTCATGCTTTTTTGTATAAACAATTGTGCTTATATAAAATCATGCTATATATATATAGCATGATTTTATATAAGGACAATTGTTTATACAAATATATATATATATATATATAGGATAGGATTTGGTTCATATAAAAACTAGTCCTCAAATAAAAACTACAAACTAATCTCAACCGTTGATCATGATATGATCTACGGTTGTTAATAATCAAAGCATGAAAATAGTATGCAAAAAGCATGATTTTATATAAGTATAATTTCTTATACAAAAAGCATGAATCCGTACAAACTATAAACCATGTTTTTTTTAATATATAATCATGTTTTTTAATATATACAATGATGCTTAATACTGCTATTCTCGATTCATGCTTTTTGTATAAAAAATTATGCTTATATAAAATCATGTTTTTTACATACTATTTTCATGCTTTAATTATTAACAATCATAGATCATATCATGATTAACGGTTGAGATTAGTTTGTAGTTTTTACATGAGAACTAGTTTTTATATGAACCAAATCCTATATATATATATATAATTTATAATATAATTATAGATATTAGTGTAAATATTATTAATTTTAGATTTTTATATTATTCTTTTTAACCTGCATACAAAGAATTAATAATTTTAGTAATTAAATATTTGTTTTATATATAATTTATATTAGTATAAATATTAATAATTTTAGGATTTTATATTATTCATTTAACTCACATATAATTTAATTTAATGAAATTTTCTATTTATACTTATGTTAAAATTTTGTTTATAATATTTTGTTATTTCTACTAAATTTAATATTGATGTTTATGTTCTAGTACATTTGGGTTTTTAGTGGGTATTATTCAACGAGATTGAATCGGGTACGGGTTTTAAAATGATTTTTTAATCTGATTTGGGACGGGTATGAATTGAAGAAATTTTAATGAATTTGGGTTTGAGAAATGCTTAATTAATGGGTGGGTACCCGACCCATTGTCATTTCTATTAATAAGTTCCCACCCATTATTTTCTTTTCTTTTTATAATTTATTAAATTGACAGTATTTTATGTTAGAAATCATCAATTACCGAATCCAATCAAATGAAAATCAGCTTTTCAAAATCATTGTTTCAAAATTTAAAAACCAAAGCTCACACCAAAAAAAATATATGGCTACGCTCCTGCTTTCCCGGACAAAAAAAGGAACAAAAGAAAAAAAAAAAAACTCTTGGATTCTAATTAACCTATATTTGGGTTGTTCACAATTTGACGATTTTGGTATTGCAATTAAACTAAAATATACTTGTAATAAATTATTATTATTATTATAAATTAAATATTTGATATATGCGGGCAGGTAATTAGAGTTTGTCGATGTGACAACATATATTGTCTGTTTGTCTCCCTATCAAAACAGCGAGAATATTGCTACTGTGTTTCTCATCATTTAATGACCTTTTGTTTTTATTTAAACTTCATCTTTAATAGATTTGGTAGATAATTCATACTACTTTAAAACATTTATTTTTGTCCTTTTAAAAGAAACATTGCACTTTCTATGAAAGTAATAGGGAGCGAAACATCTGCGAAATGGGTCTAAAGTTAATTAGGTAAAATTTAAAATTCTAAACATTTATATAACCGTAACCATATAAATTTATTATTCACTTTTTTAAATAAAAGTTTTTTCTTTGCAATATATTTTCTACTGGACAAGTTCAGAAATAAAAAAAGTAATAAAATAGTTCAGCGATAAAGAAATCCCAATATAAAAGATGAGTTTAATATTAAGCCTTCGCCCCATCTAAAAATTATAGTATTTCATTTCATTCCATCGAGTTTGGAAACACATGGAGGAAACGGTTAATATATTATTAATCAAAGGTCCAAATTCAATCCAAGTTAATTATCATTATGTGAGATATAAGTTTGACGTGTTAGTTATTAAGTGTATATGTTCTACTAAAAAAAGTGTCATTATGCAATCTTAATCCCTTAAAAAATATCATTAAATCTTTCTTTTATCCGTATATGGATGAGAATATTACTAAACTACAAATAATTGTATTATATATGTAACTCTCTTAGAATTTAATAATATATATATATATATATATTTAATTTTAACAGAATTACAAATATGTCACCAAATGTTGGTTTGTACCCTTACGTATCTTGACTCGTGAGCAGGGGCGGAACCATAATTTTTTCTTTCGGAGGGACTCATTGTTGTGTGGTGGGGCAATGATTCCCTTTTTTTAGGCGTGTTACGTCACATTATTTATTTTATGTTTTTCTTAAAAAATAAAACGTCATTTTTCCTTAAAATACTTCTCCATCATCTAACCACGACAGGGCCGATGGTACAAATTTTTGATAAATCACGATTTTTTTCATGTGTAAGAAAAAAGACGGGGGAGCCGAGGCCCCCCTGAGAGCGTGTTGTAGGTCCGCCCTACTCGTGAGACGATCTCATACAAATATTTATGTTAGCGTGATCAACTTCTTATGTATGCATGCAGGGCCGGTCCAAGAAAATTTGAGGTCTGAGGCGATAAACCTAAGAAACTTACATGTATAAAAGGTTATATGAAAAATCATCTCATTTTTCTTGATTTTTCAACCGCAAACTGACTTATTAAATTTTTATAATCAAACATGTTCTAACAAATTACTCTCAAATGATAATAAACTTAATCCATTTGAGTTGTTTCGTTTATCGTAATGCATGGGTGTCACTTGAGCCCTCATTTAAATGCTAATTTTTCTAGTCAGTGTGTCGTGCAGTCTGAGTTCTTCTTCTGATATTCAAATCCCAGCATGTGAAATGCACACCGACACGACGAATGTGCTCTCACAATATCGGTTTACGCTATTCAAGCTGTAAATGTCCAAAATACTTTATGAAAGTATAACAAATTAATGTGAATTATATAAGCTAGGGTTTTGGAGCTAGTGAAGATTTAGGTCAATAATTGAAGTTGATTAGTACTAAAACGATCTCATGCAAGAAGAAAGAGAGACATATGAAGATCATTCCAAATCTAGAAAAGAGGGAACGGATCCCACAAAATCCCATTCCTAATATTACTTCCTATTCTACTTGTGCACTTATAAACAAGTATTTGCTTATCAATGTTACACCATTTCTTATATATATATTATATTGTCCCAAAATTTAACTATTTTTTATTCTAGTTGATTAATCAAATATGTTATTTTATTAAATTATTGGATCATATGATGTACCCCACAATTCATATACCAATATAGTTTTATTGTCCCAATTGCATTAGCGTTGAATTTTATTTATTTCTTTGGTGTTTCCCTAGCTCCTACACGAGCAGCTAATATAATTTGATTCCTTTTGTTTTCAATTTTCATAACTATTTAAAGCTATTAATAGTAAAATAATTACAAATATTTTAAGATTTTTCCTTTAAAATTTTATGAAAAATAAGAATCGCTTACTTTGACGGAATTAAATATGGAATTGTCATTTATAATGCGTTATAACACTAATATATTTCATTTAAAATTCGTCCTCTTGGTTTTGAATTTATATGGATATATGGAAGGTTTTGGCAGCCCAAACTACTACTATACGAACTGCACTTAATAATATTTAGAACAACTTTTATATAACCATTTGCATGCAGCTTTGTTCACATGCATATATATAAGTCGTTTGTTAATTGTATGTATCCGTATATATTTCCCTTAAAAAAATCTCTCTCTATCTCTCTCTCTCTATATATATCTATATATATATATATTTATATATGTATATATATAGGAATTGGTTAATTTAAAATCAATCCTAGTGTGAGAATTAAGAATCAATGTGAACCATTGATCTTTGTATGATCTAGTATTATCATTATTCAAAGCATGAATATATATAGATTTAAACTTAATTTTATATAAGCATCATTGTTTATTTATACAAAAAGTATGAATCTTATTAAGCATAATATATATAGATTTAAGCATGATTCTCAAGTTCTCACAGGAAGAATAGTTCCTATACTAACTCATCTATATATATATATAAAGCAAATTGTTGATTCCACGCATTATTATATAGTATAATTTTTTTTCTTCCTATTATCATAATGGACCTTTTTCTTTCTATAAGGAAAATAATCCGTGTGATATGATAGTAAAAAGTCTTTTCCTCGTTCAATTTTGGATGAAAAAAGAATTTGGCATCGACTTTACAAACAAACAAACAAGAATCTTAAATGTGGGTGTTGGCCTCTCTTTATAGTGGAATGAAATCAGACATCATAATAGTCACAATTTAATCAACTTTTTGGCTGCCTTTTCCAAGGGTGATTGTGATTATCACCGTTCAATTGGTGAGTATATTAATATATCGATATATAAATACAAGAAATAGTCATATAAAAATAGATTCTACTAGTATAAGATTTAAGACTTAATTAATCTGGACCACTAATATTTGTATGTTGTATCATTGTCATAAAAAAATTATCATTGTAATATATAAAAAAAATTATTATAAAAAAGTATAATTTTAATATTTAAAAAGTATCATCGTAAAAAAATATAATTGTTTATATAAAGAAACATGATTGTATAAATAAAAAATATATGTTCTACATTGTGATGTGTTTTTATATGAGTTCATCCTTATATATATATATATAGGGATTGGTTCACATACAAAATATGTTTCCCGAAAAAAAATGATAATAATGTATTTTTTGTACTAAAATAATGCATTTTATGTATTATTACAATGTATTGTCATAACAATACATTTTTGAGTTATTATAATGCATTGTTATGATAATGCATTACGTGTTCAATTATAATGCATCGATCAATGACAGCCGTAGATTTACAAAGATCAATGGTTCAGATCACTTCTCATTTCTTACGGAAAAATGTTTTGTATATGATCTTTCCCCTATATATATATGTATGTATATAGCAGAGAACAAATGCAAATGAAGCTTAAAGTGAGAAATATAAATAGATCTTTACCACAGATCCTTGTATGATTTATGGTCGAGATTAACGGTATCAAAGTAATGCACACAATGCATCAATTTTACGATGCATTAAAATGATAATGCATCAAAATAATACATGCAAACATCATAATCAATTTTGACCACCTATTTAGTGAAAATTTATGGATCAAATTTATTCATATTTCTTTAGGAAGAATGGTTCGTACCAATTTAATTTGCAAAGTTCTATTTTAAATAAGAAAAAAACAATAATACTTGTAATAGTTGTGTAACACTATTACTTATCAGATGGATGGACAGGTGCCCACTACAGTCAATCATTTTTGCCTTTTCCAATGTCATGATCTTTTGGCTTCTATTACTATCATGTGTCTTATTCACATTATCATTCAATAGGTCTTTCATAATTGGTCGATCGTTCACTATTTACTTTAAACTTCTCTTTCGCTATTGCCCTCAGCGTAAATTTTTAATTGATCGAATTTTTATGCAATAATTAAGAAATACAAAGAGTAAATTTATTCAATTTCTTAATAAACGAGTTATGGTGGCATTAAGGAAAACTTAGTCAAAGTTGTAGTCCAGTTTTGATACATTAATATATTAACCTCCATGCATACATCCTGAGGTGTACTCCCAATTTTTTTTATTTTTATTTTTGGTCGGAAATACGCTGGCTACATATTGATCGCGGCATGCAGCATAACATGAAGAATATAGTTTGGTGCAAATGGACCCTAGGTGGTGTTGAATCATGTAATGGTCCCTATTCTGCAACTCCAACTGTAGAATACCCTTTTGCTCCCTATATTGATGGCATGTCACGCATGCTTTTGGGTCAACTGGCCTTTCATGTTAGATGTCCATTACTGTCTTTTTACACTTTGCCACCACTCTTTTTATTAATTATTTCTCTAAAAAAATCTACCAATAATGGTTCAATAAGATAGGTTTTATATAATGAAGAAAATATTAAAAGTGAAGCAAAAAATTGACCAGTTTGATGATAATTGTGTGACATTAACACATAGGTCATAACAAGAACACTCGATGTGATTAAACTAGGTTAATTTTTTACTTTGGCATTATCCAACTCATTTAGTTATTTATTTTTAGGTTGATTTGCATCAAGCTGAATTGTTGTTGAATCAATCGAGTTTTATTCCCAATGACCTTTTATTTAACAAGTTGTATATATTGTCGATGCAAAATGATCATTAATTATACTATGTTAATTTGTTCCCCCGCGTACCGAAATTTGAAATTATTTTCGATCCATTAGTAATACTTACTCCGTAACAATATTTTTTTTTAAATGAGAAAAATACTTCATGTTGGAATTCCCAAGTTATAGTAGTTAAAAACTATATATAAGTAAAGCTCCAAAACTTGAAGTGCATGTGAATCCTCTATTACAACATCATGCAACATTTTCTATTTCATATGTTAATTAACAAGTATAAAAAAATTAAATATTTATCAAATTTTATTTATGGAAATTTCATGAAAATTGTTAAATTTTGCATGTATGTAAAATAAAATTGTGCTTGTTTTTAAAATTTTATTTACTCATATAGAAGTCATAACAATCACTTGTATTTACAGTAGAAGATAATGCAAAATGCTGCAATAGACTTGCCAAAACTGACCTCAATTATTGAATTTGTGAAGGAAAAGGAGAAAGGGTTAGGTAAAAAAAGGCATTAGGATTTGAGAATGAATAAATAATTTTTTTAGTATAAATTACAACGTACAGTATCAGAAAAAGTATTATAAGCATTTTAAGAATTTCGAATAAAATTCGAGTTGAGAAACGATGGAAAAACGTTAAACATCAACGGCTTTGGGCCTAAGTGCATGTCTACTCATATATGTTTTGAACAGACCTTTCTAATCGCGATTTAGAAAACTAATTATTTTTTATTTCGATGATTACAAATATTAATTGTGGCTAGAAATCAGCCAACATTCAACCCACAACCACAAGCTTCAAGATTTGGATATTGAGGATTTTTAAAAATAAATAAAAATCTTAAATGTCGGTTACCTATTGTAATAGTACTTTTTTCTATGTCGTGAAAATTACTTTTACATTAGTTTATTAAAATCGTAATATGATAAGTGATACTACTACACTGTGACCCTTGCAGTAAACTCATATCTTAATTATCAAATCATGATATTCTACCTTCTATATGATTCTAAGTGCGTCATATATATATATATAGGGGTTGGTTTACGTACAAAATTTTTCCCATAAAAAATAATAATAATGCATTTTATGTACCAAAATAATTTATTTTATGTATTATTACAATGCACTGTCATAATAATGCATTAATTTATGATTTATTACAATGCATTGTTACGATAATGCATTTCATGTTTAATTATAATGCATCGGTCAATGACAACCGTAAATCTACAAAGATCAATGATCCAAATCGCTTCTTATTTCTTACGAGAAAATGATTTTACATATGATCTCTTCATATATATATATATATATTTATAAAAGAGAATATTATTTGGATGACTCTGAATAGTGAGTAGGCGTTATAACTTTTATTTTTATCTTTTAAGTTACTATGATTTTGCTAGTATATTTTTTTATGAATGATTAGGAAATTTCTAATATTCACCTATAATGAGAATTTATTTTTCCACACCGTGCTCATTCCCACGGATGACGGATCAACCCAAGCGCACGTGCCACATGACGTCAGCAGGCTTGAAATCAAAGCATTCCACACGTGCACTACAGTCTCGTCACGTGCCCAACACAAAATAAAATCAGCTGTATCAAAATCATTTAACTTTAATTTTTTTTAATTTTTTTTTTTTTTTAGGAACATGTAACTTTTAAATTTTAATCACTGCCTACGTCGCGTAAATGGCCTCCAAGGCTCCAACAACCAATTTTCTCTCACATCGCTTCTCCCTCCCTCCCTCTCTCTCTCTCTAAAACCATATACTTATATATAGACACACATACACAGAAATGTAAGCAGAAGGCCAGAAGCCATTATTCCTTGTACAGAAACCCTACTCGGCTAGCTCTATAGAGCGCTCTCTCTCTCCCTCTCTCTCTATTCCGCCATTAAAACTTCTGAAAAAGCTTCTTCGATCGATTTAATCATCCTCGGTTTCTGATTTATTTTGAATTTCGGACCTTTTTAAATCACCGTTGATTCAACGTCAAACAGCCCCATTATCTCCCAATTTTCGCATCCGATTCTCTCCAAACTCGCAACGAAAAAATCTGATCGAGTGCATTGTACGTGAGCTCTTGCGTAAAATGTTAGTCGAATCGCGACGGAATTCCGACGAACTGATCATATTCTCCGGCCAAATCAGCTCGATGAGCAGCGACACCACTCTCAGCCACTGCACCAGCTTCAGCCGCCTCTCCTTCGAGCTTCCGACGAGCTCGCCGGAGCAGCAGGCGGCGATGAAGCCGCACCGATCGTCGGACTCCTCGTTCCAGGCGATCCGGATGAAAACGAACCTCACGTTCCGCGACTTCAGCCTCGTGCGCCAGATCGGCAGCGGCGATATCGGCCGGGTCTACCTCTGCCGCCTCCGCGGCGCGGCTGAGGACGGCCGCCTCTACGCGATGAAGGTGGTGGATAGTGAGGTGCTCGCGTTGAAGAAGAAGACGCAGAGAGCGGAAACTGAGAGGAAAATCATGCGGCTACTTGATCATCCTTTTTTGCCCACGCTTTTCGCCGAATTCGAAGCTTCTAATTTCTCGTGTGTGGTAATGGAGTACTGCGCCGGTGGCGATTTGCACTCTCTCAGACATAAACAGCCGCAGAAACGATTCTCTCTCACCGCCGCTAGGTAATTAATATCGTATTTCAATTTCGAATTTCGTATCGTCAGTCTTCATATGCTATACTTAAAAATACGAGACTCAAACACAACTTTAATGAAGTTACCATATTATAGTATCTAATTTAGTATTGTCGCAATTATCCGCTAAAATTCGAATTATTTATCATATATAGTAAGCGAGCATTGTCTATACCACTATTATATTATTTTCTTGTATGATGAGATAAATTCGTATTTTTATTCTATTCGAGTGGGCGCTGAATAAACTTGGTTTCAAAAGACGAGAAGCAATCATAATTAACAACAATATCTGCAGATTTTATGCAGCTGAGGTTTTGGTAGCTCTAGAGTATCTTCACATGTTGGGAATAATCTACAGAGATTTAAAGCCGGAAAATGTTCTCGTTAGATCCGACGGTCACATCATGTTGACCGACTTCGACCTCTCCCTCTGCTCGGCCGCCGTCCCCGCCGTCGAGTACCCGGCCTTCTCACCGGACGCACCATCCCCGCCGAAGTCCGCCGCCGCGCTGACGCCCTTTTCTTGCCTCTCCAACCGCCTCTTCCGGTCCAAGAAAATCCAAACCCTCGCCGCGAACCGCCTCTTCGTGGCCGAACCGGTGGCGGCCCGGTCCTGCTCCTTCGTCGGGACCCACGAGTACGTCCCGCCGGAAGTGGCCTCCGGCGGCGCCCACGGCAACGCCGTTGACTGGTGGGCCCTCGGCGTCTTCATCTACGAAATGATCTACGGACGGACGCCGTTCGCCGGCGCATCCAACGAAGCTACGCTGCGTAACATCCTCAAAAACCCCCTATCTTTCCCGGGCGACGCGCCGTGCGGGGCGAGCGAGTCGCACGCGCGGGGCCTCATATCCGGGTTGCTGGACAAGGATCCGAATAGGCGTCTCGGGTCGAAGCGCGGGGCGGCGGAGGTAAAGACCCACCCGTTTTTCAAGGGGCTGAATTTCGCGCTAATCCGAACCGTGATGCCGCCGTCGGTGCCCGGCAAAGGGTGCCCGGAGGGGCGGCGCGATACCGCGCCGTTTTGTATGTTTTGATGATTTTAATTAATTTCCGACGATCTTAGGGTTAGGACGATATAAAATTAATTAAATTAACGTAGCGTTAATGTTTGTATTACTCCTGTTTTAGGTGGGAAGAAAAGGAAAGTGTATAGACAGTCCACGGGAAATGATGCGGCGATATAAAAAGGTTTATAACTAAATCATTGCCTCGTGAGAGTCAATTATGAGCTAAATACCATATTCATAACTCTGGGATCATAATTAATGCTTGCATTTTACAATATCTTTAGTTACTTATTATTCTTTTCTTAGGAAGGCGGGACTGTGGAGATTTAAATACTGAATTTTATCAACCTCAAAAAAATAAAAATAAATAAATAAATAAATAAAAACTTTGTACCTAATCCTATATAGTCGATATTTGGATTTATCTATACTACATATTTAATCGTACATGATGCATATATGGTTAGTTATGGATGGTTGTTAATTTAGAAAGTTTTATTCTAAAATTATTATGATAATAATTATCCTAATTTAAACCATTTTCAAATTTGTCATATAATCCAAATATTGTAGCATTTTAATAAATAATTGCAAGGTCATGAGTTTGAATTCTGTCGACACTTAATGTTTTGTTAGCTAGAGTTCCGCATTTTAACTGATGATACCTAATTTTAAATGTTTAGTTAGGAAAGGGGAATGTATTTTAAATTTTTAGTTAGGAAAGGGGAATGTGGGTCAAACTCAAGCCGATCTCTTATCCATGCATTTGTGAAGAATATCACCAAACTAAAAGTTTGGCTTAAAACTAATGACTAACATAAAGTGATAAAATAAAAATTGGAGGAGCATCTGTGGCAAATAAATTGAGGTAGTTGAAGTCAAAAATTTGGTAGGAGTGAAATAGGGGATTCAACCTAGCCTAGTCTGAAAAAGTGTGTGAAATATTGCCAAAATCAAGAAACCTTTATGTCCAAATTAATGTTGCTAATGTCACATTTTTGGTACCTACCTGCTGGCTACACTTGCAAAATGCTGCTAAAAATAAACAAATAAGTTCCCAAATCCCACTGAAAGTATTTTATTTATATACATTATTATTATTATTAATTTTTTTAAGAAAATAATATTCCAAGAAATCCTCCCAAAAATAGGTTGGATAGATGCCAAAAGTAAGGTTTTACAAATGTCGTGCTTCTTCTAGTAATATAGAATTGCGAGGGAAGCCTCTCTAACTTGCGCCGCGAAGGGGACACTCGGAATCCGTTTCATGTGGAGCGTTTGGATCATGTTTTCAAACAACCGCAGCTTCCCTTCACATATTGTTTTCACATACAACACACACTAATCAATTATTTCTTTGGACACTAGTCAACTTACTTTCATTTAAAACGATTTATGATTTCTAAGTAGAAAGTAAGATATTTTTTCAAGTATTGGAGAAAATTCATTGTTGTTGTTCATCACTATAATTTGGTAATTATTTGTTCGTATTTAATAACTCAATAATTTTTCGATTCGATTGTTTAGACTAAATTTTTTCCAACTAACGCTAATGAACACTTTTATAGTTTATTCTTCTTAAGTTTCAATGGAAGTGATTTCCTTCTTAAAAAAAAATCAACTTGCTAATCATTCAAGGAATACTAATTGTACTAGAAGTTTAGAACAATCTGCACGATTGACTTAATTCAAATAATACTGAATAATCTTGAAGTTATGAGTTTTTAGTAATATGATCAGCAATTTCATTGATTAGGTCATCCAATGGGATAAGTACGATCTTTTCCAATGAAGATAAAATTATGATTACATTTGTCTATTAAAAATTATAGCAATTAAATTAATCGTACGAGACAAATACAAAAATGAACTAGTTATGTGAAAGAAACTAGGATTTGTTAGACTTTTCACATCTCGATTTTCTTATAAATAATATAATATATTGGTGGATGAGTAAGTCAAACAATTTGATTGAAATATGTGCATCTCATGTGTATTAATTATATATTAGTGTTGAAATAAGTTATAAATTGGCAATTGCAAGAATTATTATGGTTACGTTGGGGCAATATATAAGTAGTAGTAAGATTATAATTATTAAATGAAATCATAGTACGGTGACCTTGATTATAAGGGAACTAAGGAAATTAATTAGGGGTTGTGGTATGATACTTGACAACACATGGGATGTCCATGTGACTAGCAACCCACCTCCGCCCCCCACACATGCAAAACAAATTGCTACTGGGCCCACTTATCTTTTGCCACGTGGTATCTAACGAACCGACCACATCACCTCAATGTGAAAATACCATAACATGGTTTATCAAATACTCCCTTTTTTTTTTTTGTCCTATTGAAAAAAATTACAAAAATCAAGGAAGTATAAGATATTACTTTTATATCCATATTTATTATTTTCAAAGTCTAATAATTACATTTTTCAATAACTATTGTGAGGGTAAAATATGAGTTTTGTTATTATTTTAATCTCAAATTACGCAATATGATACTTAAAAGGGGATAAGAATTTTTTCTCAGTGGGACACTTATAAAAAAACAGAGAGAGTACTATCTATGATTTTGTAGATATTAGGGAAGTTTATCATATATTGTGAATTATATTTTTATAAGAGAAAAACAAAATTCATTAATCAAATCGAATCCAAATAAATAATATTCATCCTAGAATTTCTTTCAGTCCTATTATCATGCCACAATGTAACTCAATCTAAACTCTTATTGTTAGTTATATTTATATGCATAATAATGTATATGAGAATTTCTCCAAATGTAGGATGAGATATACCTTGTATATAATTAGTTGTAGAAAATTATGTATTTAATCTGCGTACCATACTTATGTAATAAAAATAGATGTTCGAACTTTCACAGTTTTTGTAATTGAACCTTTGGATTTTAACTCAATTCAATTATTGTTTTTTGAGTTGGGAGAGTGAAATGAGGATCGAATCCCGATCTCTCATCCTTATATAGGCGAAGAATATCACAAAACTAGTATATGTCAGTGGTAATTCAATTGTATTCTCAACTTATTATATGTTATATATTAGTGGATTTTACCCGATTGGTTACAATTAGATCAAATTATGAGAAAATCGAAGTTCAAGATCTTAAAGCATTCACAATAGTGGTTGCGCCTTTTAGAGGCGTGATAGCCTTGTGGTCCTACCTAAGCGTGCAGTCATACAAGGGTTGGGTAGATAAGAGGTGCAATTGAATTTGTTGAATATAATCGAAATTTTCTTTAATTGAAAATCAAACATTACATTAATTGAAAAAAAAAGAAAATTACATAATTTAAAAAACCAAAAATTACATAATTTAAGAAAAACGAATACATAATTATATTTGATTTTCTATCTTCATGATTTGTTTACTTAAGCTTATTATTACTGCAGTATAAATATTTTGAAATTTAAAAAGTATAAGAAAATAAAAAAATACAACTTAATATAAATAATTTGAATCTTAACAAATAATTAAAAAATAGCCCAATACAATTAAAAAAAATTAAAAAGCTTCACACTAATTAAAAGGCCCAATTATCATGTCCACTAATTAAAAGCCTACCCTAATTAAAAGTAATATTCCATTTATTCTTCTTCATCCGCCGTTTTTCTTCTTAATCTCTGCAACTCTGCATTTTCATTTCCATCTCCTCCTCTGCAACGTCTTCTTCTTTTCTTCATCTCCATAAAATACTCAATATACGAAGCCTACCCTAATTATCAAGTATGTTGAGTTAATTTTTTTTTAAATTAATGGTGCGTGCATTGCACATGCCATATCCATCCCTCTTTGCACCGGGCACGATCTTTCCGGCACGCCAATGGTGGGGCGCGATCGTCTGCGGGCTCGAGCTGCCGATCGCACCCGCCGCTGTGAATGCTCTTATTACTCCAAATAAAAGTTTAATTTATTTATAATAAAACAACTCAATTGTACAAAATTAATGAAAATTCAATTATTGAAAAAAAGATTATTGGTGTTTAAATACACCAGCTTTGGGCCGATTTTGGTACTTGACATTAACTTATAATTTTATTTTATAAAATACAAGATCTTTGAAACTCTGGTATAGCTCCAAAATCTTCACCGACTTTACCTTCAATTATGTGTTTCCTCTCCAGTCTCCATGAGACCGTCGCCACGACGATAAATAATCTCTTCCATCACCACACTTCAAAATGAGCTCTTTCACAAGTTAATGCATAAATTGCATTATTTAAATGCATAAACATATGTTTTGATTTAAGAGTCGAGCGAGGGGAGCCGAAGGCCTCGGAGCGAGCTTAAGAACATTAATGTTGCCACAATCATTATCTATAAATTAAAATCGGAGACGAAGTCGGAGACGAATTTTTTTTTGTTTTGCTATATTTGTGCATTAAAGTACTGTATTTTGTGCATTTCCGAAGTCATAGAAATGCATGGTTCCTACGGACTCATATAAGAATGAGTTTCATAGGACGGTAAAAATAATACTCCCTCCGTCACACAATAAGTGTCCTACTTTTAAATAAAAATAACTCTTACTAATTTCAAGATTTTATGTATTATATTTATACTCACTACGTCCCACACTAAATGTCATACTTTTTTCTTTGGTTTGTTCCATCAAGTGTCCTATTTTCTTTTTTGGAAACCACATTTTCTCACAAAAAAAATGTAAATTCCACCACTTTCTATTTCTTTATGCTTTAAATCACAATTCTCCTTAACACTTATTATGGGACAAAAAAAATAATACTCCGTTCGTCCCAAATTAATGTGGTTAAATTAATATTTTATATTTTAAAACAAATCAAATATGCACCATATTTTGGAGGAACGGAGTAATTATTAGAGAGGAAATTCATTCTATCCAGTATCGAGATAGTGTGTACCTCCTACGACCACTTTTGATAGTGGGTATAAGCAGTACCCACTGACCCACCAATAAGATTATTATATCCATTTTTGTGTATAAAATATTGTATAAAATAAGGGGAAATATTGATATAAACTAGTCAACCTTATAATCATACAATATGCGTCAAATTTTTGATTTTTTACCCTTCTACTGAATTTCTTCATTACATACTCCGATTTATCAATTCAACTTTTCAATTTGGAGATAAATCATGCAATACTATCAGGCCCATCACACTTCCGTATAAATAGATTCTACGTATACCAACTTCATATCTTTTTGACCGGAATGCTGCCGGGTATTTCCGACGGAAGTTTTAGGGACCTCGTCCAACCACACGATTGCAACCGATGGTTTCTAGACGCAGACTCCTTCAGCAGCACACAGCACAGCCCTCGTTCGTTTCCTACTCGGGGCGTAGGGTTTTCGGTCGGTATATAAAGAAAATAATATACTGGAAGGGATGAACAAAAGCCCAAACTTTTATTTACGAATTATATAATATTTATTACAACATAAGTATATCTCCTTTAGGAAGGAGACAGACTTGTTTAGCTACCTATGGTAGCGGAATTGAAATACATAAACTAAACTATACTAGAATAGGACTATACTATAACAATTTTATTTTGCAGAGAGCAGAGAAGATGGTGTAGAGGATTTCTGATGGATTTTTTTTTGATACCCTTCTGCTCTCCAGCCTCTTGGTTTATATAGAGGTTTCAATTCGCAACCCCCTTCCTTCATTATTGCCTCGGATACCTTTATTCCGCGGCCAGCCTGTATCTGACTCAGCGTAGGACCACTGCTGTCGTCCATTATTGAATAAGGACGCCAAACTTTCGGTGCTACTTTCTTTATCATACCGCATTATCTTTGGTTGATAATGCTCATTCTGTGCTTTTACCCATTTGTTGTTCAGTGGGTAATTGTTTTTCCCTCCACCCACTACTGTCTTTTTCTTTTTAGTGGGTGCTCCAGCTTAGAGTCACATGACTCCACCAACCTGTGTCGGGAATCTACTTTTTTCCCGGGGCCCTGGGCGTCCTTGCTTTTGGAAGCGCCTTCTGTTCAAGATGCTCGTTGGACCGAGCCTTCTCTTTTTCCTTTCTGGGCATGAACCCCTTCCCGAACTCTGATTTCTTCTGGTTCTGACAATCCGAACAAACGCGCTCAGACCAGTTTCCAAAATGAGCCATGTTGCAGTATTTGCGATGAGTGTCTTTACTCGTCGCAATCTTGTTCTCCCAGAGCAAGGTTCTCTTTCTTTCGAAAGCTTCCTCTGCGAATCTTGTCGATTTTCCTGTCATAGTGTTTAACAGGAATGATCCGTTCACTGAATTCTGAAAGAATTTGAACGGGAACTTGACTTTGTCCATCTCAGTGAGACAGACCCATAATCCCCATGCTCTTCTGGTAGAGATGAGGTCTTCCGGTAATGTAGAGACTAGAGTAGTCTCTTTCTCTGCAGGCGCTTTAATCTTTTCAAGGGCGCGTGCATCTGGTCTTCGAAGCCTAATATAGTGGAAGGCTTCATGGTTTCCTTTCCCTGCTGGTTCTGGGGCTGCACTAATAAAATACAGCTCCAAAATGTCACCTCGGCTGAGTTGTGGATTGTTAGCCCAGGTATCATACACCGCTTCTTGAATCCACTTGGGTAGATTCTCGATTTCGGCGAATGATGGAGATGTGGTATATACTGAAGCAAGTGCTCCGAATTCATACCATCTTTTGACTTCGTGTGGATCTGAATTTGGCATCATCCACACCCGAGGATATTTCCCCGAGACATCAACCCTTATTTTTTCTGGGTTGATTCCAGTCCTCGTATTGAGCTTCTCCCAGCTAGCTTGATATATCTGCCATGAAGAAGAAACTTCAATTTTATCAGTATTAATCTTAGAAATGCCAGTCATCGGCCTAAGATTAATCTCTCCCTCTTTTTTCCCAGGGGTGCTGGGTTGACATGATAGTTCAGAGTGTGACCCCTGAGTATCATCTTTTTCTTGGGGTAATGGTTCCAAAGATACCACCACCTTAGAACTCGGGCAAGAGGTATTTGAATCCTCTGCTACAGGTTTAGAGCCCTGTACTCAAAACTCTTCTTTTACCAAAGGATCTTTGGCCACCCGAAGGATTGGTGTTTGGGATGCAGCCCAGAGTTGCCCCTGAGACCATATGCAAGCTCGTATTCTCTCGGTGACTTTCGTCTTGTCGAGAGTCTGCAATCTTCCTGCTTGTTCAGCATTCAGAATGCACTCGTCCCACTCTCCCGTTAACATCTCCAGATTTTCTCTGAGATGTCTATGGGCCAGTAGAATGGAGTTCACATCAGTTTGCTCCATCTCTTGTTAGGAAATCTACAAGAACATTTTCGTGAGATTTCAAAACGACAATATCATAAATATAATATTGGCATTCAGCTTGCCATCTAATTAATCTAGCCTTTTCAGGCTTAGATTCAATCTTGTTTCTTAAGAAAGCCTTAACCTGTGTGTTATCGACTTTCAAAGTAAATTTCTTTGTTAATAAAAATAAAGGCCATTTTTTAAAAGCCTTTCGGACTGCAAAGAATTCTTTTTCGTTGATGTGCCATCGCACGGCCTCATCATCTGAGAATAAACCACTACAGTATCTGCAGGGTTCTTCTCCATTAGGAATGATCTTGGTTAAGACTGCTGCCCACCAATAATCACTTGCGTCTGTGTACAGGACCAAGTCATCTTTGTCCTGTGGTATCGAGAGTTTTGGGAGATTTCTGCAAACCTCTTTTAACTCCTTCATACCCTGTCGATGTTCTTCTGTCCAGATGAACGGAACATCCTTTTTCAGTAATGTACTGAAAACTTTTCTATGTTTTGCTAGATCTTTGATAAATGGTCCCGCGAAATTAACAATCCCAAGAAACTCTGAAGTTGTTTATTTTCCTTTAGATCTTCAGGAAAATTCTGGACCTTCTGAACAATATGGTCCTGTAGAATAATTCCTGCTTCATCAATCTCGATACCCAGAAATTCCATTTTCCGAGTTACCACGACTGCATTCTTTTCAGACAGTACTAAACCTTCTTTATAACAAACATCTGCAAAGATCTCAAGATGTTTGATATGTTCTTCCATATTTTTTGATGCTATTAAAATATCATCAATATAGACGAACATAAAAGAAAAATAATCTTTAAACAGATTATCCATCTTTCTCTGAAATATTTGAGGCGCATTAGCTAACCCCATTGGCATTACTTTCCAAACATAATGCCTTTGTGGAGTAAAGAAAGCTGTAAACTTCTTACTCCATTCCTCCATGCGAATCTGGTAGAAACCTGACTTGCAATCAAACTTAGAGAATACCTTAGCATTTCTAATGCAGTTAATAAGGTGTTCCCTACTAGGGATAAAATATCCATCAAACTCCAGAATATCATTAATTCCTTTGTAATTAATAACTAATCTGAGTTTACCTCGTTTGATCTCACCATGATTCCTTACCAGAAATCCAGGACTGCTGTAAGGCGAGTTCCCTGGTTCGATCAACTTTAAATCAAGGTGTTCCTTGATTATCTCCTTCATATCCTGTTGATCTTTGAGGTTCATCAGGATTGGTCTGTATCTAACAAACTCATACTCCTTTTCTGGTTTCACCTTCAAGGTAGCTTTGAGCTTGTTTCTGTCCCACCATGCCAAAGGATTCTCATTGTAATTCCTTTTAATATTTCTTTTGACATCTTCTAGGGACATCTGCATCTCTTCTTTAATATCTTGATGAGATATTAAAGATGCTTTGAGGATCTGGACCTTTTCATCATTGAGATCCTCATCCCTAATACAGCTTAGCACTGCTTCGCTGAATCTTCTTTGATCCTTCATTTTTGGGTGTCGAAGTTTTCCTTCATCACCACGCTTGCTGCGAAAACTCAATGGTATCTTGCGATTAAAAGCCCCTTTGAGCCTCTGGACAATAATTTTGTGATCGCAAATGGTTGTAAACACCAATTGCCTCTTTTCATTATCCTGCATGTATCTTTTGAACATCTGCACCTGTATCATGAAAATAAATTGGTGGAGTTTTAACCTTATACCAAGGTGTACCTCTGGCTCCGCCAATCAGAATTTCCGTTTCTTTTACTCCTTTAGCCAAGAGCAAAATTTTCTTTGAGAAATCTCTTTCTGCAATTCGGGGTAGATCATCTTCTACCTCTGCTGGGAAGACTCCTCATTTTGCAGTACAAATTCCTGCACCTGAATCAATATAAGCAGCAAAATATTCTGCTTTATATTTTTCATATAACATCCCTATAGAGATGTATATGGAGAATGGACTTGTCATTCGATCAATAGTTTTTTCCATTAATCGTGAGTTCCATTCCTTCTTCTTTATTTCCCTAAGGTTTGTGATCCGTAAGAAAATCCAAACCCAAAAGCAAAACTGCTTCTCTTCCAGCTCTACCCTTGATCTCCATCACTTGTCCCCCAATTTCCAGGGTACCTTTGTAATGATTGATCTCCGGCTGCTGTAGATAGTAAAGAACATTACAAGGGAAGTTGGTTTCCCACCTTGTAGTGTCAAATTTTACTATCACTTCTCTCCATCCCTCGGGACATTTCAGATTCACTGGAACTTTGTTACTCTGAGATGTTTGAGGGTGTGCTTCTCGAATGAGACTCCGACTCCTCCCATATGGCAAAGACATGATTCTGTCTCCTTGGAAAGATAATCTCCCTGAAGTTATCCTGAGACTTTGGTCGTGTCTCATGACTTCTCTATCTCGGATTTGAATATCCATATTCCTTAACCAAGTAATTTCCACTCTATCGGGACAAACCGCCGTTGTCACCTTGTTGAATATATCTGGTATCTCAATGAACTTTTTTCCCAGAAATAACTCAGTGTGATGTGAGTTGAAAAGAGCATATGATACCTGATAAGTAATGGAGTAAGGCCTATTTCCGTCCTCCAATAAATCCTTGCGTTTAAAGTCCTGATAAAGCGTCAGGGCTTTGCTGAAATGGGTATCATTAAGATTGTAAGCAATCTTTGGATAGATGATTCCCACTACTTGTCCTGCACAAAGATCTCCCACAATTGTTCCCAATACGGAATCTTTCAGATTTCTAACTCTTTTATCGCATATAGCGATATCGATCGGCGTGTGAACTCCGGTAAAAAGAGCTGATTTTAACATCAACTGGATTGCTTCAATATGGATCCAGTTCATCTTTTCAGAGACTTCAGGCTTCATCTTTGATAGATCTTCCCTGATGTCACTAGCTGGAATCAGCTGCATCTCCACTTGATTCCCTGTAAGCTCTATAGGAAGCGACATTTCTCGTCTAGAAATTCCATAGACGATTTGTTGTTTCTTGCTCCTTAGATTAAAGTTCCTTAGAACTTGATCTATGTTGTTTGCTGAAAAGCCTTGATACTTTTGTATATTCAGACTCTTCTTCATGATTTTGTCAATCAGACTTTGAGAGAGAGTTGTGTGACTGGAAAATCCCGTCCTGTCCTCTTTCTCCTGATGAACAATCTCTGGATCAGTCTGACTCCGATCTAGTTCCATCAGACCATTCTGAATCTTCTTCGCTGAAGACTTCTTCTTGTTCATATATACTCTCATCTGAAGGTATATCTTCGAACTGATATACTTGTATTAGTTCTTGGTAGTTGATGGCATCTTCGATATCCGGAGTGGATTCGAATTTATTGATACCTCTTCTCTCGTTGTCCGGGCAATTTGTGGAAATATGCCCCTTCGCACCGCACGTCCAGCAGTTGCAATCCTTGAAACTTTCATTAACTCTAGTGTGAGTTCTCCTGAAAGTTTTCTTGGCGGGTGTCCTTCCTTGGGATTTATTATCTCTTCGGAAAGGATACCTATTCCTTGATGGTCCACTTCTTTGGCCTGATTTGTAAGATCTGGCCTTCTGTCTTGACCATCTGGTTCTTGGCTTCCAAGAATTTCTTTTTGGATCTCCACCTTTATAATAGGGCTGAAACCTATTTTTCTTGCTTTTCTTCAGCCTCGGTGGTTCTCCTCCAATGATCGTTGGCAGATCATTGTCATCACAGTTTAGAGGAGCGAATTTGTTAATTCTCCTCAGTTTCTTCATGTTCCTCAGAGCTGTTGCTTGTTGACACCACTCTGAGAGCTTCCGATGTACATATGACATCCTTCTTGCGACGTTCTCAGGATCTCCTGGTTCATAATCCCGAATCAGCATCTCTTTCCATGGGCTTGGAAATTTCAGAAAGAAAATTTCCAGTGCAACTCTATCATCAACTTTAGATTGATGTTGAAAAAGAGTAAAGAGCTGTAGAAACTTGTTAAGCGATTGTTGATCTAGGACTGCAAGTCTTAGATTATACAATGCCATCAAGTATTTCTTCCTCTTTTCTTGATCAAATCCTTCGAAATATCCTTCTCCCAGAAAATGGTTTTTAAAAAGCATTGCCATATTCTGGACATGTTCTGTGTAGTTGTCACTCTCAAAACATGAATTCTTGATGTCCACAGGAAAGAATTCCCATGCTATCTTGACAATTCCTGCAAGACTCATTTCGAGAATTCTTACGAATCCTTCCTTGTTTAAATCGAGAGTTGCTGCTGCAATTCTCAGGACTGACATCCACTCATCAATAACGGATTCTCGATCTCTAAAATTTACTTCATCAAGGTCGAGCATTACTCCGTAGGGATGGATAGGATCCAGGATTCCCTTTCCATAAGGTGTAGCACCTTTGGATGCGGCCTTCTTGCCCTTGTCCTTCTTGCTGCCATGTATGCATCATTTGGGGTATGTTGATCATACCTTGCTCCAGTCTGAAAATCCTGGGCTACATTAATGGCTCCGGGTGCATTTTGAAAATCTTGTTGATTTCCAATAATAGCTCCTGGTGGAAGTTGATTTACCGGCTGTGGATTTTGGACCACATTCTGGTTCATTTTTAAATCAACCATCATCATGTTTGCAAAAGATTCTGCTAACTCCTGGAGGTCGTCAAGCTTGATTCTTTCAAGATTATTCATCTTTTTCTTTCTCGAATCATTCTTTTCAAGGCCTCCATGTTGGGATCCTTTTTGGTTTCTCTCACTGGAAATGGATAAGTGGGTTCATTACCAAAAGGATTTCTTCCTTGGCTGGAACGAGGTTGTTGCTCCATTTTTTCGATCCGTGATTGGATCTCCTTCAGGATGTTGTAAATTTCATCATGTTTCATAGCAATCTTGTAAAGATCGCGTGGTACACCATACAGGCTATCGCCATAATGTTGTACCGTCTTCTGTATTTCTCTCAGATCCTCCGATATCTTGGATGAGTCTGGAGAAATCTCCTGGTATAAAAGAGTAGATGATACTCCTTTATCTTTCTTTGAATCATCAGAGCGATTCAGCTTAGAGCTGATTCCAATTTACTCCCAAATGGATCCAATGGTCTCTTCTCATGGCATGTTCTATCTTCCATTCAAGGAGGATACAACTATGGAGAAGATCTTCTTTTCTTTTGATTCCTTGGAGGCAGGAATCAATTAATTCTTTCTCCTGGTTTTGTTGGATTAGGATATCCAACTGCCTTCTCCAGTGTGTCAGCACACTCTGGTATCTTGTCCTTCTTTTCTCCAAGATTTGGAGACGTTCCTGGAAATGTCCACACCTTGGACATCCTTCTAGGTCCATCAGTCAGTATGGTTCTGATGGTTTTCTTTCATCACGTACTCCGTCCTTAGATTGAGATACTTCAACTCCTCGAGGAAGTTTTCTCTTTTTCTCATCTCTTGGTGGCAAGAGATAATAGATTCACAATCTCTCAGTGCTGCAGAGTGGAATTCTCTTTTCCAGATTGCTAGTGCAGTCTGGGTTCTTGTTTTCTGTACCTCCAAATCATGGAGATAATTCCTGTAACCTTCGCATCTCGGACAATTGTCCGGATCCATATTTTCTTGATGTCTCCTCCGTTAGGATAATACTTAAAGTAATAAATAAAATATAATTTCCTGATAAACTTATGGCTCTGATACCATTTTGAGAAGCGTAGGATCGATTAGCAAAATATGTAATAAAGAAATACGTGACTATCTTTTGGATAGCCAAAATAGGAGGGTAAATACATGTTTTATATGATTTTGATTAACTAGTTAATTTTTCCCCATTTCTACACAAATAAGACACATTTTTAGAAAGTGTTACAATAGATATAATTAGGAAAGTTAAAAGTCAAAATGGTTATGTGTTATACATGCACTCAAAACTGATTATAGGGATACACACTATCACCATATTGAATATACATAAATAATACTCTAATTATTATATTCGTACCGAGTCACTAGATGTGTAGCACTGTTAAATTAGTTGTTGGTAGAGGATTTGACTTCGAATCAAAGGCAAAAAGTTAAGAAATGATAGCTATAGTTATTACGACAACAAGTAATGAATGGTTCAATCATGAAGGAATTGCGAATATATATTTGAAGTTAGTTCTTTTTTCTATTTAATATCCCAAATAACTTTTTGAAATCCTAAGTTTCCTAATAAGTCTCATTTATTGTATTGCTCTAATCAAACGGTTCTGATTCTATGTTCTACTACCTCCGTCCAATTATTCTTGTCTCATTTCTTTTGGGCACGAGTATTAAGGAGAAGAGTGTTTAAATGGTAAAAAGATATAAAGTGCTGGAGCCCATAACTTTTTGTGAGAGAAACATATTTCCTTTTATGGAAACATGACAAGAATATCGGGACAGCCAAAAAAAGGAATACAAGACAAGAATAATGGGATGGAGGGAGTAATATTTTTCCGTGTACCATTCGTATTTTATTATTACATTTATTATTTTAATAAATATTTATTATAAAAATTAAAACTATTATAACATAATGAATCATAGTTAAGATTATTATTGAAAATTGCAGGTTTAAAAAAGTTTTATACTCTAATTATAAAATAATCAACCTTAATATCAACTAAATATAATTATATATTCTAATCGAGTATAATCAATCATAATTAACAATTATAAAATGAATCATAAAAATAAGAAATTAAAATTCATGAAAAATGAAAAATAAAAATAAAAAAAGTTAAAAGTGGTACACAAGTTAGACACGTAAAAGTGGGATAGAGGACATACATACTATATAGAAATTTTCTTTATAAAAAATTTATTCAAATAATTTACTTGCACATTTTATGGAATAGTTGTTGAAATCAATCATTTATGATTTTTTCTTTGAAAAAAAAAGTAATTAAGTTGGATAAGATAATTATTTTTGTAGGTAGTGAATTGATTAACTAGGCCCATAAGACTCTCCTTAAACAAGTGGTCTATGGTTCAAGTCCCACTAAAGTGTAAATTGTCTTTTTCATTTTATATGGGTTTGTGTCTAGTTAATTGTAGCTTGTTAGAATTGTAATAGTATTGTGGTTTATATAAAAATATTTGTAATATCATGAACAAGGCCGGCCCAGACATTTCGGGGGCCCTAGGCGAAAAAGGAAAAAATGGGCCTTCATCGCTATACAAACCTTCGCTTCTGTCTCTTCCACTCCGCATACATTTTGCTTTCACACACAAACAACAATAAGATATTAATCCAAACCCCCTTAAACATGTGTTAGTGTGTATACTTAAGCTTTTAATCCTCTCTCTCACCACACAAACACAAACACAAAACAATTAATCTTTTTTATTTGTATAAGTGCATGAACATATATATTTTCATTTTGCGAGCATTGTTTGCGTCGACATCAATACTATATCTTCCTCAGGATTAATGGATAACAAAATGAAATTTCTACTTTAAAATTACTTTTGTTCGATTCTTGTTTTATTTAATGACTTTTGGATGCAAGATGACATGATTTAGTGCTCCTATTGATCATCAAGATGGGCTAATTTTTAAAATTTGAGGCCCCTCAAATTTGGGGCCCTAAGCCTTTGCCCCATGTGGCCAAGTATTGGGCCAGCCCTGATCATGAAATTTGTGATTGATAATGTAACTTGTATTTATTTTAAAAAAAAAGAAAAAAAAACTAAAACAAAGTATTAGTAGGTAACTAGGTATATATAGACATCAAACTACACACTAAAAGATAATCTAATAAGGGGCCGTACGGTAGCCAAGATTAAATGAGATTAAATATAAGCTCAAGATTACTCAAGATTGTTTTTGTCATAGGAGGTAAGCAAGACTCATTATACAAGATTAATTCTACATGGCATTGTCTTAGATTAAGTACCGGGCCGAGTCTAGTTAACCGAACAACATATCATGAGACTGAATCTTGTATAGTCCTATCTAATCCATCCAAGCGAACATAAAGATACATACTCACACTGAACTTGTAAGTAGTTCCATAAATACTTATTCGAACTATTTAGATCCATAATCGAATAAAAACAAATTAAACACACACATTTAAACACACACTCTCACTCTCTCTCTCTCTCACATTTGTGCGATGGGTTGTGGACCAGAGATCGCAGACGTAGCCTACTGTAAACCAATCACAATAGAGAGCGTACCAACATGTAGAAGCAGGAGACACAGGAAATCAGGGTAGGGTACAATCAATCAACGTACAACACTTCAAAGCATCTAAAAAGTTGTCAAAAGCTGCCATATAAGCATCAATTAATGCATATTAACGGCGTCGTGCAGGCTTCCTTAAATATGGGGATAAATATTTCTTGCTTACTCAAATTGAACAAAGATTAGCAAAGGGTAGGGGGATGAAGAAGCTGTTACTTGAGGACCTGAGGTACTCCATAGCCGTAGTAGGACTATGTGAACACCTATTTTTTTTTTTCTGTGATGATTAGTATTTATTAATTACACAATTTACATTCCTGAATAAATGCTCTAAGTCGCTAAAATGTGTATACCAAGATAACGGATAAAATGATTCTTTACCCTTAATGATGACATGGAAAATCGATAAAGTAAATCGTCTACCTTGAATAAAATGATAAATATGGTAATTTGATATAATTTTTGCATAAAATTCTGATATATGACACTTATTCAGGGTCGTGAGGAGTATAAAAATTATTTGATATTTTAAATTAGTAACTATAATAATGATTTTTTTACCATACACTTAAATTAAGCAAAAAACTCAATAATAATACGAATAATACAAGAGATGGAAATATGAATTGTGATATAATTTATTTAATATATAATTATCTACAATATTAATTATTTAAGATTTTATCAAAGAAGAATCTATTTCACAAGTCATATGCTGATATGTGGGGGTAGAGAGATACATAGATGAGGTGGATGCCAAATTTAATGCCCGCCGTTTGGTAGTTAAAATTGAATTTTCTTTTTCTTTTTCTTTTGTTTATTTTTATTTTGTCTTTCCGAGGGGACTCCATTTTAGAGCCCGTTAAGAGAAACTCCATTTACCCTGGAAAAAAGAAACAGAAAAGCAAAACAAATTAAGCTTCAAAACTCAAAAGTAGAGATTGAGATGCAAAATTCAACAAAAATAGAGCAAAATTTTAATCAATAAAAGGAGAAACAGTAGCATCGTAGATGAGAAGTAAATATAGACTAGCAGCATATCTACAAAGAAACAAGGGAAAATATATATATTTCCAAGATATAATTAGTTTAGCCAACAAGTATGAGTAAAAGTGTTGATGAAGAATCCCTTATTTGTAATTGCCTATTACTATATTAGATAGTCGTCTGAACCTCAAGCACGCCACGCCAATTCTTCCACCACGATTTGGTTCATGTCTAGCTGCCCCACAAATTCACCCGGAGACGTCTCAGCTTACTCGATCTGTTCCAACATTACTCCACATACTAGCCCAACTCAAACCCACAAATGTTGAAATAACAATACAACAAATTCTTTTTTTCTGGATAATCTATCCAAAAACAAAACCGAAATTAAAATTACACGCACACAGATAAACACAATCACATGCCAATATGAAATTTCAGAATACAAAACTGCAACACACTCTAAAATACCCAAAAATGAATTGTTTATATAAAAAAGACAAACCAAATTTTTGAGAAATTAGAGCATCCATTGAGGAATCCAATTACACAATGTATTAACATTTAATGATGTGGAATAAGATATGACTACTTAAAAAATGGACAACTAAATTAAGTAGCAAAACCCATTACGTAATTATTTGGACTTTATGGTCCCACCTTGTGGGCCCAACGTACCTTAGGGAAATGTAGTGAACAAGTTCATCATTGCCGAAATACTCAATATTAATGTCCATCAAATCCCCGTCGCTACGATCCACGGCGCGCCGGCACATGCAGCCGAGGCGGCGCGTGTCGTAGCACGAGCCGGAGTTTTTCACATCGACGACCCCCCACATGCTACGATCACGGCACACGCCCCGCCACGTCGTGCAGACTTTCTCCGCCGCCCCCAGCCTGTGTAGGATATTCGCCGTCACATCCACGGAGATCGATCCACGGAGGCGGGGGCCCCGGCGGCGGTGCGGAGGAGGCGGGATCTCCCGCTGCCGGAGTTTTCTGCTCCGGCAGCTTTCGAAATAATCTGAACTTCTTTCTCCACATTGCGGGAAAGAGTGGAGAGTGATAAAAGAGAATCAAACAATATATATAAATAATCATATGCACATATATATAGTATATTGCTTCTTTGCCGTGATAGATCGTATAAATTACACACATTCAACGTATTTTCGTATAAAAATACGTACCTTATACCATGTTGCGATCTTCTCGAACTTGAATTTGATCTTGATACAAGGTTTTGGATCTTCCATCTGAGTACGATGATCTCCTTTCTCGTACAAGGGATGATAGAGATTGTTCGAACGTTTATCAGTTGTTTTCGATTTTCTCAATCTAATTTATACTGATTTTATTTAAAATTTGGGGGAATAGAAATTAAAATTCAAACTTTTTTATATAGAAAAATTCGCAACTCGCGTATTCTTAAAATAAACAGTGTATTCGCGTATTGTTATTTTCACTGATAGCACAAAGACTGGTATGGTCCCATCATACGGTCATCACAATATTTTTTTCCATATTTAGTTAATTAATATTTAATTAAATTCAATAAAGGTTTATTTATTTTCAATCAGAGTACATTAATTTTCAATTAAAGTTTACTAATCCCAATTAAAAACTAGAAATTCTAATTAAAATTTATTAATCTCATTTAGTAAGTTTTAATTAGGATTTATATTTTCACCAATTAGATATAATTTAATATTAATCAAAAAAATGAAATAAAATTGCTTGGACCATACGCCCAAGTCCTCCTCTGTTGATACTTGATAATATGCGAATTTGAAATATATATATATATATATATATATATATATATATATATATATATATATAAATGAGATTTGGTAAGAATAGCATTTGTTGATTATAATATTTTAACATTCCACTTCTGAGTTAAAAACATGTATACACTTCAGGATATTATGAAATTCTATATATCCACCGTCTTATAAATCGATAAACTGTACCCAGCTTTATCAGAATGCCTTCAATCACTGTATTAGCAAAAATTTTACATTACAATTATTTACAAAGAAACCAATTGATTAAGTATGTAAATTAGTTTGAAGATATAATAATAGTTCATCTATTTCAAAATACATTTTGAAATAATATACTATATTGTTATATCTTTCAAAATTATTTTCTATTTCAACTATATATTTCATCAATAGTAATGACATATTGCTTCCAATGAAATAACGCACTGGACTTAAGATTAAGAAATTAATAAGAATAAAAAGAATCCAGAATCAAGCCAAAGATCTCAACAAATAGGCAAATATGACTACATTAATTCAACCAACTCAACTAAAAAAGGACCTACATTCAAACTAATTACAACAATTGAACAGCTGATCAAAGTTTACAATGCTTAATTATGACTCGACAGAACATTGCAGAAGACACTGACAACAGTTGAAGATCGATAAAAGTTCAAGAACCTTCGTTATGTCTTCATTCACCAATCGTCGTGGTAGTCATGGTACTCACCGTCAAACGAGCAAACACTGCCCCCAGAGAATTCCAGATAGTCATCGTAATCAGACACTATATCCACGTCAGAGAATCCAGTTATATAGTCATCGTCTGATGTTTCGTAATCATAAATCTCAGTATCAAAACGATAATCATCAGTGGAGTCATGGGGACGCCTCAGATCTCTAATCCTTTCCGTGCATAGTCTGCTTATGTTTCCACCAAAATGGATGTTGAAGCACAGCCTCAGATCAAGCGATTCAAGATGAGGACAACCGTCAAGAATGGCCTGCAAGCCCTCGTTTGCCATTTTATTTCCAAAAAGTTGGAGATGGCGTAGTTCAGGCATGTTTTTTGCAATTGCTAGTGCCTCCATATCACATACCTGCAGATACTGCATCCTGTACCAGCGGTTGTTCAATTTAAATGACTTCAAGTGAGGGCAAGATCGACCAATAGCTTCAATAGCTTGTGCATCAATAGAAGTGTAGTACAGATGAAGCTCCTCGAGTAGAGGGAAATTTTTAACTGCTTCTATCAGACCATTACATGTTATGCCATGGGAAAATACAAGTTGAAGACGTCTGAGCTGACTAGACCTGTCGAGATGGGTGAAAAACCAAATTCAGATACATGGAGTAAGGTAATAACATAACTAGGAAATCTTTATACGTGTGTGATACAGTAATCAGCAACGTAAGTCAATGTAGCATAACAAATCATTCACCGTCGTTAAGCACCTGCAATATGCTGAACTAGAGAAAAAGATATCCACGAAAGAAATTGAGACGCACGAATGATCAAATAAAGAATCTCACTCAATGCATCAACATACACATATACACAAGGCTGTACAACACTACTAACAGTTTTTATAACTGCATGATGTGCCAGTGCGAAACAAACAATGACGAAAAAGGACCAGATAAAATCAAGTTAACCCAATTAGAGATTCATTCAATCAGTCAATGTGACACCTGGTAAAAATGAGAACTCGAGACTTTACATTCCCAGCATCAATCGCATTTTAATGAAATGGATACTGAAATTCCATTCTCGAAAACCAAATTTAACGTTAATCTGTTAATCTATGAGCATGAACGAAATGCACAAAAACCTTAATTTTTAATCATCCTTCAATTCCCTCGTTTTTATATTCCAAATCATGGACAAATCATCTAAAATTCCCACAAAAACCTTGATAAAGGATCATCCTTAAATTCCCTCATTTTCTCAGTTACAATCATGACTCTCTCCATCTCAAAACCAAATCATCATATGAGATTACCACAAAAATCTTGTCATTAGATCATCATCATTTCCCTCATTTTAAATCACAATCACAACTCTTTACGTCTCAAAAACAGAATCATCTACTGATATTCCCGCAAACACTCTAAATGGGGGAACAACACGTCCAAGAAATCAAATTTACACCAGAAATCACCACTTCAGCACAAACACATTACGGCATTCACTCCATAAAACAGCAACGCAATGAATTTATGCAATTCACCCAAAACAGAGCACCCTACAGAGACTTATCTTCTCCGGAAACCAAAGAAAAATGTCAACTTCGACCACAAAGAAGTTAATATACAACCAAAAATAGCCACAGAGCATCAATTTTGCAGCAAAATTGCAATTGTTATGCTCCCGAAGCATATAATTACCTCTGCGAAATGTAGAGCAGCAATTCATCGGTTCCAAAATACTCAATATTGATATCAATTAATTCGCCCTGGCTGCGATCTACTGCGTAGCGGCACATTCTTTCCAAATTGTACGGAATTTCCCAGAGATCGCCGGTGTTTCGCATGTCGATGCGCCGCCACATGGAAGGATCTCGGCACACACTCTGCCATGCAGTGCACACTCTCTGCGCCGTCGTCAGTATCTCGATCGCCCCTAACTTGTGCAGGATCGACGCCGTTATCTCTCCCGGCAATTCCAGCCACGGCGGTGCCTCCTCCGCCGCGCTTGACGACGACGAAGACATCTGATCTTCCATTTTTGGGGATTTTATGTGATTGATTGATTTTTGGGGGAAATTTTCAATTGGGCAAGGCGAGATTTTTAGGGTTTGGAGTGGGAAGAATTGTGTGGATTTTGGATCCGGCGTTAGCAGACAAATGACACGAATGTACATGTGATATTCATTTTTGAAACCTATATATGTAGTAGTATATGTTATTTTCATTTATTAATTTAAAAAAATATATATATATATATATATATAATCAAATAAATTGCTATACTATCGTATAATGACATTCATTTATTGAAAACATTAGTATGAATAAAATACTTTTTGCTAGTAGTAAATAAATATATTTTTAAATGAGAACTATCATATTGATATTGATAACATATTTATAACTATTGTCTATTCGATTATATACATCCCATTCCCAGTCTTGAACATCTCAAATGTCTTGAATTCGATCTCAGTTTAAAGAAGAGTAAGAGACAAGGACAAAAAAAAGAAAAAAACTATGATTATCATGCAATGGGAATGCATATAAAAATAAAAACTCATTTTTATTTATTAAGAGAAGTATCGGAATTTTAAGTTAGGTCAATATTGTTCGCCTTTTAATTTAGCAATTAATAACCGCAAGTGTACGGGTGCGTATGTAATAATCGGCAAGCAAGGTCGTATTCACAGAGACTAATTTTCAACACTTATAACTACTATTACTTGGTTGTTCTAACATATTTAGACTAATCAATTTTGCGGATAATTTACTAACTAGAGACAAGCAATTTAAATTCAAGTAAAGAAAAGCTATAAATTAACAATTAAAATGGGAGAAGAACTCAAAAAGGGAAGCTATCATAGGGATCAAACTTAGGTGGATTCGTAATTAGACATCAATTAATTTAACCAATTCAAGACGAAGTTCAACTTATTTAGGGCGATCGATTTCACTTTAGCCTCCTCTCGGATGACTAAAGTCGTGGATTATAAGCTAATTATGCCGTCTCTGGTCACCAAGTTAGCCTACAACTCCTAACGGCTCCTAGGATCAAAAAGCTCTCACTCCTAATCTCAACCTCTCGGTTTATTGAAAAGACGTGTCTTGAGTGCCTATTCTAGCATTAAATCTCATCTCTCGATTCTTGATTCAAGACCAATTAAAACTGCTCAAAAGATGGCCAATCAATCAAGCACAAATTCAAATCAAGCACACAAGAAAATAGAGAAAAAACTCATCCATAAATTAGTCAAATCAAAATCCACCCATTACAAACCCATTAGTTTAATCCCTAAAATATGGAAATTTAGCCAAGCATCTTTATGTCTAACAAAAATCCCAAATAAAAAATAAACATTCTCAAAGATTCAAAAAAGTAAGAAATGAAGAGACAAATCCTAGAAACTTTGAATCTCCAATGATGTAGCTTTGATTCTTCCTCTTCAAGCCCCAAATCTTCAAGCTTCCATAGTGGAGGGTTTTAGTGTGTGAAAAAAGGTGAAGTGTGTGTGGGTGGTGGGAGATAAAACTTGACCTAGAATGAAGAGCCAAAATGTCCTATTTATATGTTTAGGATGTGGGAGAAAAGTGTTATAGAGCGAAAATCCGAAATAGGGGTGAAAAATGAGATAAAATCGTATTTTGGCGAAGGGGGTTCCGTTACGCGCGGACGCGCCCAAGGTCGTGTGCCCAAGAAGAAAATTTCTTCTTCCGCGCGCGACGTGACCACCGGCTGACTATCCCGCCCGTCCAAGGTCGCGCCCGGCTATGATTTTTGCGCATGGTCCACGCGGCCGCGCCCAAAGTCGTGCCCGGCTGTGCATCTTTTCCGTTTCGGCCCGTTCTTCCTCATCCGGGATCCGAATTGACCTCCGTTTTTTTCACGTTCTCGTATCGAGCTTCTCTTTCTCATTCTAAGATCCTTTCACTCTAATTCCACATCCATTTTCCTGCAATTATTCCAAAACTAGAAAACGAGAGTAAAAACCGACCAAATATGGTTTAACTTGGGAAAAAGGTTAAACGACATGATTTTTCACTAATAAATGACATCGAATGCGCCTAAAACATCGTAAAAAATCCATGTTTGTCAAATATTACTTTCTATTCTTGCTTTTGTGTTATTTAACAAAACTATCCTACTTTAAAATAAAAAACTGATCTTCTTTGATTATTAGAGTTTCCATCTTTGCTAGATTCAAAGCTTTTATAAGTTATAACCAATTCAGCTAACAGAGCTACATGTCACTGTTTTGGTGTTAAAGACTTACTCCAACGATATAATTAATACTCCCTCCGTCTCTGATAAGTGTAGTCCACTTTCCTTTTTCGTCCGTCCCCCATAAGTGTGGTCCTTCCTTAAATGGATATGACCCCATGTTGGTCCCGAGACAGATACCTTGGTATAGAGAGTGGTGAATACACCAAGGTTTAAAAACTTTTCCAAGTTAAAACTCTTTGAGTGAGCTGGCTGTGTTCGATCCAGCTGGAAGACAGCTTGATCGACACTGCTGGCTGTGTGTGTGCGGAAGTTGGCGGGTTTTGGAAAGTCCGTCCGTTACTTCAAAATATATTACAAAGCTTTGTTTCTCTTTTCAGTTAGTCAGTTTATGCAGCTTGATGGAATGCTTATGGGGAGTTAGCTGGATGCATAAATAAAACAGGAAAGAACAAAGCTATTTAACATGGTTCGGAGAAACTACTCCTACGTCCACGACCAGAAAACCATCTGGTAATCCACTAAAGGATACCACTGACTTTACGCGCAGTCAGCAAGCGTTGCAGCTCAGTTCCTCGAGCTGGATACAAGTTTACGCATACTGTATCGAAACGTCCTCAGCTCAAACCAGAGCCTTCACCTTCAGTTTACGGGTACTGAAGAACCTGACTTACAGTTTACGGGTACTGTAAAAACCTAGCCACTCGAATTACACGCTTCGAGCAGGCGTACCTTAACCTAACCTTTTCTGGGTAGAAGGGTTTGGATTTGGGTTTTCCAACTATGAACGAGTTCTTACAATGAAGAACAAGGAGTATGATGAACTCGTTCAAACTACACTCAAGATATATCTATTATAATGTTTTCTGCCTATGACTGAATATATGAACAACTAAGAACACAGCTGACTGGCTGGGTGTTCTTGAGAGATTTAGCTTTGAAGATCATTGTTCATTTATCTGTTGGCTCTTTTATTTCTTCAGTCGTCTCTCCAGTCTTATCTCTTCAATGAAGGAGGAGATATATATATAGGTGAAGATTCAAACTAGCCGTTGGAAGAGAGCCGTTTGAATCTCACTTACTCTCTTTGACTTCTAGTCTTTCGCCTACGATGTAGGTCTGCATCTGCAGAAGCTATTCTTCATCTGATTTGACCATGTCAGGTGAGATCTTCTGACACCGGGATCTTGTATTGGAGTTGGTCTTCGCCTTCGAGCTGCTAAGCGTCTCTGCTGTGTCTTCAGCATCTTCGACTCTGCTGCGTCTCGACTCTAAGTTGTGTCTTAGACCTGAACTGTATCATCAACCCGAGCTGTGTCTTCAACTTGAGCTGTGTCATAAATCTGAGCTGTGTCATCGACACTAAGCTGGGTCTTTAACACTGAGCTGGGTTTCCGTCACTGAGCTGGATCTTGATACTGTTGGGTCTTTGACTCTGCTTGGTCTGCTCTGCTGAATTCCTCAGCTGTGTCTGCTTAGCTGTGTCCAGCTTTGCTCCGCTCAGCTGCGTCTTCTGCTGTGCTGAACCTGTACTTAGAAAACCTAATAGCTCTAAACAAGTGAGCTGGAAACAACACAAGGTTTGTACATTCATATACTCGGTTGGGGTCAGCTGGGTTTTGGTATCACTTCAAAACATGTTTATTATTTTCCCAATAATTTTCCCCTTTTTGATGATGCCAAAACCTTTACAAACTTTTACAGAAAAACACAAAACAAAAATCTTAACTAAACTCTTCCTGGCTGCTCCGCATGCCTTCACGAGAGTTTGCGCTCTTTCTCCAGTTGTCTTTCCAGCTCGCCATTAGCCTCTCTTCTATCTTTCCCTTTTTCTTTCGAGTTAGATGATCTAACCTTTCTCCTTTTTCATTTTCCCTTTTCTATCCTATTTTTTCCTACTATTTCCCCATTTTTGGTTCATCAAAAAGATATTGGGAGGGAGGGGTGTCGAGGTCTGGTGGCAGTGTTCTGGCAAAAATTTCTTCCCGTTTGAGGTAACTCCAGTCAGCTTGGATTTAAAACCAATCGATGCACTTTGGCTTTTCTTTTTCAGCTGATACCAATTGATGGTCATTCTCAGTTGTATGACTCAGTTTGGAGTAAGTCATCTTGTCTTTTTTTCTCTGCTGGAAAACACCGTTTGCGAGGTTCCCCCTTAATTGAATAAACCAATTGGGTTTTATCAGCTGAGTTTGATTCCCCTGACTTGATAAATTCATTTTGAAATCCTTGGGCTTCCTGCTGAGTTAGTCCAGCTGTGTCTGATTCCTTCTTGATGACACACGGTGATCCAGCTGAGTATTTTCTGCTGGATGCTCTTCTTGATGATTTTGCTGGACTGGGATGAGACCAATTGTTGATACCAATTATTGGTGATTCTGCTGAACTGAGTTCCCCCTCAGCTAGATTCATTTTCTAGATTCTGCGATCCACGTTTGATCCAGCTTTGTTTGATATCCAGAGGATGACATTTGATAGTTCAGCTGGATTTCTCTCTTGATTCTCCACTTGAATATTCTGCTGGATTGACTTTGCCCTCAGCTGATATCACAACTGTGTCGATTTCCAGCTCGGTGGAGTTCTCCCTGAATTTGATAGTAGGTGGCTGTCTTTTCTCAGCTGCTTTCTACTTCACTTGAGCCAGTGATTTTCTCAACAATTACGTTCATCTGTCAACTTGATCTCTGATTTTGAGAAGACAGTCAGCTGTTCCATGATCAGCTGAGTCACTCCTGCTTTGCGAGGTAGAATCTTCGATTTCTTGTTCTTTGCATTGCATTCCTGCACATTGAACTCACCAGGAAAACCGCAATCACAACAATTGGTTGATGGACAGCAGATTATGCTAAAGTCCATCAACATAAGAGACATTTGATATTAAATTATTATTTGTCTTAATTGAGCCAAATCCTTTGATTTATCCTTTCAAGATATCACCAAAGGTTACCTGGGACCAGTACGCTTGACATATTCTTTGAAGAGCTTTGAGTAGGGCTCTCAAAACAGGCCCGACCCGATGGGCCGGCCTGTTTTCGGGCCGGGCTGGGCTCTGCAAATTTTGGCAAGTGAATTTTCGGGCCGGGCCGGCCCAGCCCGAAATAGGCAAAAGCCCGGTGGGCTCAGGCCGGCCCAGCCGGGACCGGCAAAATTATGCTATAAATGATTTTTCGGGACGGGTTAGGCTCCATATGTTCCAGCCCGGTGAATTTTTGACAGCCCTAGCTTTGAGGTAATTCATGAGCTTTGATCACTAGCTATCTTTCTTTTCACAGCACGCTTGATGACTCCTCAAGAGCGCATGTCCCTCCATGACATGTTATCATTCCTTCGGCACCCAGTTGTGATTGGGTCCGGCTTTGTTGTTGAGGGTTCCATTGATAACCTAGATTTGTCCTTATCTTTTGTGAGTGATACTTCTGGTTGGTCCTTGAATGAGTCCACTTCTCTTTGGACTTTGATGACTGCTTGAATTCTATCTTCTTTGATACAGCCTATTGCCAAGCTGAAATCTGTCAGCTTGATATCCAACTTGATAACCCGTCTGCTGGAATTTTGATGTGAAGTTCGGTTGATTTCCAGCTTTATAACCAGCTGAGATCCTTCTCAGCTGAGTTTTTAGATGACCTTGATGTCTGTGCTGGAAGACATTCTGTCTTTGATTTTGATTCCAGTCAGCTGGATTTATCTGCTGCCTTTGAGCTTTGTGTCCAGCTGGGAGTCACTGCTTTCCTTGAACTTGAGATTGATGAGCAGTTTGTCTTCTTTGGCAGGGCTGAGCTTGGAGAGCTGGCTTGATGATGTTCGATCTCTTTGGAACATCCTTGGCCTTGGTTCCAGCTGTGTTTGCATTGGCTGAAGCCAGTCTTTGTTCTGATTCAGCGCTGGCCATCTCCAGCTTCTTGATCAGTTGTGTTTAAGAGTCCCATGAAGCATGCATCTTCAATGAAATGCTTCATCTTCTGAGTCGGAAGAAAATACTTGATCTTCTTCTATATATCTTGCTCGACTTGAGCTCTTTATCTTTTCTTCGGAAGGTCGACTCAGCTGGATTTCTCTTTGGGTAGAGTTGCTTGTCGTGATGAACCTTCACGATCTTCTTGTACCTTTCCTTGCTGTGTTCCAGCCTATTAATATTCCGTACAAGCATAGCAACTTCTTCGTACAATTCTTCTTTGCTCATATTTTTGAACTCCTTTCTGACTTTTTCAGTTAGAGCTGATTGAGCTGTTCTTATTGATTCCGCACTGAGAGATGTCTCATTTGCTTTGGAAGTCAGCTCCATTTGATACATTTGGCTAGATGATTCTCCGTGTGTAATCCCAGATAAAATTCGTTGGCTTTTAGGATGAAGAACAATTTTTCTGTCTCCATGCTGCCAAGATCAGTTCTCCTTTGGTGAACCACCTTGTGTAAACACCATTATGAGGATAGAGCTGCAAGAACTTTCAAGTTCTTATCTCGAACTGTATATTTCCCAGTTCGGATCGTCTCGATCTCGATGATGAGGTTGGAGAATCTGAGCTCCATTTGCTCGATAGATTCACAGAGGAGTCGCTTGAAATTGTTGAATTTCTGGCATGCAACTGAGAATTTATTTTCTTGAATTTCCTCTGAGCCTTCACACAGCTTGGCTAGAGTGTCCCACATCTTCTTGGCTGTATCGCAGTTGATCTTGCTGAGATAAGCGCCCGTCACCGTTGAGGAGATGACGTTGCGAGCGTAGCTGTCCAATCCAGCTTGTCTTCTTTCTTATGGAGAGTACTCATTCTTTGGCTTCACAACTTGACGGAGTACTAGTTCAGCTCCAGGTGTGGTTTCTGCTGCTCTTTCTGATTTCATGATGATGATGGGTCCATCAGTAATGACATCCCACATCATGTCGTGGTGCGCGCTCAGAAAGCTTTTGAGTCGGAACTTCCATATCTGATAATCATCGATAGAAAATGTCGGAAGATTCCTGCACAGAGAAGATTCCATGACAGTATGCAATATAATGATTTTAAAAAGATTTTGAAAATTTTAAGGAAATATTCAGGTGACCACTATCAGTAAAGATGCTGACTTGACACAGATACAGTGGTCTTTTGAACCACTGCTCTGATACCAATTGTTAGTCCCGAGATGGATACCTTGGTGTAGAGGAGGGAGTGAATACACCAAGGTTTAAAAACTTTTCCAAGTTAAAACTCTTTGAGTGAGCTGGTTGTGTTCGATCCAGCTGGAAGGCAGTTTGATCGACACAACTGGCTGTGTGTGTGCGGAAGTTGGCGGGTTTTGGAAAATCCGTCTGTTACTTCAAAATATATTGCAAAGCTTTGTTTCTCTTTTCAGTTAGTCAGTTTATGCAGCTTGATGGAATGCTTATGAGGAGTTAGCTGGATGCATAAATAAAACAGGAAAGAACAAAGCTATTTAACATGGTTCGGAGAAACTACTCCTACGTCCACGACCAGAAAATCATCTGGTAATCCGCTAAAGGATACCACTGACTTTACGCACAGTCAGCAAGCGTTGCAGCTCAGTTCCTCGAGCTAGATACAAGTTTACGCGTACTGTATCGAAACGTCCTCAGCTCAAACCAGAGCCTTCACCTTCAGTTTACGGGTACTGAAGAACCTGACTTACAGTTTACGGGTACTGTAAAAACCTAGCTACTCGAATTACACGCTTCGAGCAGACGTACATTAACCTAACCTTTTCTGGGTAGAAGGGTTTGGGTGTGGATTTTCCAACTATGAACGAGTTCTTACAATGAAGAACAAGGAGTATGATGAACTCGTTCAAACTAGGCTTAAGATATTTCTATTATAATCTTTTCTGCCTATGACTGAATATGTGAACAACTAAGAACACAGCTGACTGGCTGGGTGTTCTTGAGAGATTTGGCTTTGAAGATCGTTGTTCGTTTATCTGCTGGCTCTTTTATTTCTTCAGTCGTCTCTCCAGTCTCTTCTCTTCAATGAAGGAGGAGATATATATATATATATAGGTGGAGATTCAAACTAGCCGTTGGAAGAGAGCCGTTTGAATCTCACATACTCTCTTTGACTTCTAGCCTTTCCCCTACGATGTAGGTCTGCATCTGCAGAAGCTATTCTTCATCTGATTTGACCACGTCAGATGAGATCTTCTGACACCGGGATCTTGTCTTGAAGTTGGTCTTCGTCTTCGAGCTGCTAAGCGTCTCTGCTGTGTCTTCAGCGTCTTCGACTCTGAGCTGTGTCTTAGACATGAGCTGTGTCATCGACACTAAGCTGGGTCTTTAACACTGAGCTGGGTCTTGATACTGATGGGTCTTTGACTCTGCTTGGTCTGCTCTGCTGAATTCCTCAGCTGTGTCTAGCTTAGCTCCGTTCAGCTGCGTCTTCTGCTGTGTCTTCTGATGTGCTGAACCTGTACTTAGAAAACCTAATAGCTCTAAACAAGTGAGCTGGAAACAACACAAGGTTTGTACATTCATCTACTTGGTTGGGGTCAGCTGGGTTTTGGTATTACTTCAAAACATGTTTATTATTTTCCCAACACCCCACTTAAAATTTTACTCTTTTACCCTTTAAAAGTAACTAATACTACAACAAAGTGGGTCTCATTCTCCACTCACTACACATCTACCTAACATCCTTCTTAAAAAAACATCCTTCTTAAAACCCGTTCCCCTATCTCCGGACAACACTTATCAAGGACGGAGGGAGTAATAATTAAAAAATTAGTTTATTTTTTTGCTTTTAAAAGTCAAAATAATTTTGAAAAAAATAGTACGAAAGTTCGGGATAGAAAATGATACTCCCTCCGTCCCATTTATATAGGCTTGTTTTTCTTTTTCGGAAGTTCCAAATATATAGGCTTGTTTCCATAAAAAGTAATGTCTTTTAGCTCATTTACTAATATATCCCTATCTAATTCTTTGATTTACTCATAAAAAATACATAATCAAATAATAAATAGGGGCATGTTGGTCCCAAGACGGATACCTTGGTGTAGAGGGGGGGTGAATACACCAAGGTTTAAAAACTTTTTCCCTTTGAAAATTCTTTTGAGTGAGCTGGCTGTGTCCGATCCAGCTGGAAGGCAGCTTGATCGACACAGCTGGCTGTGTACGGAATGTGGTGGGTTTGGAAAGTTCGTCTGTTACTTCAAATATATTGCAACGCTTTGTTTCTCTTTTCAGTTAGTCAGTTTATGCAGCTTGAAATGTATGCGTGAGAGGTTAGCAGAATGCATAAAACAAAGTAGTAAAGAACAAAGCAATTTTAACGTGGTTCGGAGTAACACCTCCTACGTCCACGACCAGATTCACTGGTAATTCACTACCACTTGGTTTCCAAGTACCAAGCAACTTCACAACTCTAACACGAGTTGTGTTCCAACAGTTTACGGGCACTGTCACGCCTACACCTTTCAGTTTACGGGTACTGAAAAAAACCTGACCACTCGAATTTCACGCTTCGAGCAGGCGTACCTTGACCTAACCTTTCTGGGTTTGGGTTTGGGTATGGGTTTTCCAACTATGAACGAGTTCTTACAATGAAGAACAACGAGTATGATGAACTCGTTCAAACTAGGCGTAAGATATTTCTATTCTGATCTATTATGCCTATGACTGAATATGTGAACAACTAAGAACACAGCTGACTGGCTGGGTGTTTTTGAAAGATTTGGCTTTGAAGATCGTTGTTCATTTTTCTGTTTGCTCTTTTATTTCTTCAGTTGTTTCGCCAACATCACCAGCCTCTTTTCTTCAATGGTGAGGAGATATATATAGGTGGAGATTTAAACTAGCCGTTTGAATCTTACCTACTCTCATTGACTTCTGGCCTTTAACCTACGAAGTAGGTCTGCATCAGCAGAAGCTATTTCTTCTCTGATTTGACCACGTCAGATAAGATCTTCTGACATCGGGATCTTGTCTTGAGAAGGTCTTCGTCTTTGAGCTGCTAAGCGTCTCTGCTGTGTCTTCAGCGTCTTGGACTCTGCTGTGTCTCGACTTTGAGCTGTGTCTTAGACCTATGCTGTATCATTAACCTGAACTGTGTCTTCAACCTGAGCTGTGTCATTAACCTGAGCTGTCTTAGAGCTGTCTTATAGAGTTTCTTAGTTTACAGGTAGTCGCTGAAGAGAGCAGAAGACATGGAAGAAGATACAGCTAAGCAGGCAGCTGAGGTATTCAGCAAAGCAGACTCAGCATAGCAGACCAAGCAAAGTCAAAGACCAAGCAGTATCAAGACCCAGCTCAGTGACGGAAATCCAGCTCAGTGTCAAAGACCAAGCTCAGTGTAAAAGACCCAGCTTAGTGTCGATGACACAACTCAGGTCTAAAACACAACTCAGTTATTGACACAGCTTAGGTTGAAGCCACAGCTCAGGTTAATGATACAACACAGGTCTAAGACACAGCTCAGAGTCAAGACGCAGCAGAGTCCAAGTTGCTGAAGACACAGCAGAGATGCTTAGCAGCTCGGAGACGAAGATCTCCTCTAAGACAAGATCCCGATGTCAAAAGATCTTATCTGACGCAGTCAAATCAGAGAAGAAATAGCCTCTGCAGATGCAGACCTACTTCGTAGGTTAAAAGCCAGAAGTCAATGAGAGTAGGTAAGAGAATCTCCACCTATATATATCTCCTCCACCATTGAAGAGAAGGGGACTGGCAAGACGACTGAAGAAATAAAAGAAGAAAACAGAAAAATGAACAACGATCTTCAAAGCCATATCTTTCAAGAACACCCAGCCAGTCAGCTGTGCTCTTAGTTGTTCACATATTCAGTCATAGGCATAATAGATCAGAATAGAAATATCTTAAGCCTAGTTTGAACGAGTTCGTCTTACTCTTTGTTCTTCATTGTAAGAACTCATTCATAGTTGGAAAACCCATACCCAAATCCAAACCCAGAAAGGTTAGGTAAAAGGTACGCTTGCTCGAATCGTGTAATTCGAGTGGTTAGGTTCTTCGCACCCGGAACCGGGCGCGTAGGCTTGATGCTGCCCGCAAACTGTTGGAACACAGCTCGGGTTAGAGTTGTGAAGTTGCTTGGTACTTGGAAACCAAGTGGTAGTGAATTACCAGTGAACCTGGTCGTGGACGTAGGAGGTGTTACTCCGAACCACGTTAAAATTGTTTTGTTCTTTATCGCTTTGTTTTATGCATTTAGCTAACTCCTCATGAGCATACATTTCAAACTGCATAAACTGATTAACCGAAAAGTGAAACAGAGCTTTGCAATATAATTTGAAGCAACAGACGGACTTTCCAAACCCACCAACTTCCGCACACACTCTCACAGCCAGCTGTGTTACTCAAGCTGTCATCCAGCTGAGTCGAACACAGCAGGCTCTCTCAAAAGAGTTTTAACTTGGAAAAGTTTTTAAACCTTGGTGTATTCATCCCCCCCTCTACACCAAGGTATCCGTCTTGGGACCAACACCTGAGCTGTGTCATTGACACTAAGCTGGGTCTTTTACACTGAGCTGGGTCTTTGACACTGAGCTGGGTTTCCTGTCACTGAGCTGAGTCTTTGATACTGCTGGGTCTTTGACTCTGCTTGGTCTGCTCTGCTGAGTCTGCTTTGCTGAGTTCCTCAGCTGTGTCCGCTTAGCTGTGTCTTCTGCTATCTTCAGCGACTCTACCTGTAACTTAGAAACTCTATAAGCTCAAACAGGTGAGCTGAAAAACGCTTAGGCTTGTGCAATCATCTACTCGGTTGGGGTCAGCTGGGTTTTGGTATCAAATCAAAACTCTATTAATTTTCCCAACAGGGCATATTAAGAAATTTACTATATAATTTATTTTTCCAATAATTTTTCTTAATCCTTGTAAAAATTTCAATCCGCCTATATAAATGGGACGGAGGGAATACTTATTAATATTATTAGGTTTACTCTTATTCTGATGAGCTATCATATGTTGATAATTATTTCATAAGTTTCATACTCCATCCATCCCAATCATATAGGCTGATTGGGATTTTGCACTAGGATTAAGAAATTTTTGGAAATACAAATTATACAAACAAATTTCCTACTATGACCTTATTTATTATTTGATTATGAATTAATGTTAAAGTTGAAGAAATACATGAATTCAAGTATTCAACGTAACAATAATCTTTTTGAATTCAATAATCATTAATATTTTGTTAATACTTATATGAAAGAGAGGAAATTCATTCTATCCAGTATCAAGATAGTGTGTACCTCCTACGACCACTTTTGATAGCGGGTATAAGCAGTACCCACTGACCCACCAATAAGATTATTATATCCATTTTTTGTGTATAAAATATTGTATAAAATAATGGGAAATATTGATATAACCTAGTCAACCTTATAATCATACAATACGCACAATTCTTTTACCCTTCTACTAAATTTCTTCATTACATACTCTGATTTATCAATTCATTTCTTCAATATGGAGATAAATCATGCATTATCAGGCCCATCACACTTTCGTATAAATAAATTCTACGTATACCAACTTCATACCTTTTTGACCGGAATGCTGCCGGGTATTTCCGCCGGAAGTTTTAGGGACCTCGTCCAACCACACGATCGCAACCGATGGTTTCCGTACGCGACTCCTTCAAGACGACACAGCACAGCCCTCGTTCGTTTCCTACTCGGGCGTAGGGTATTTAGTCGGTATTTATAGAATAAATAGACACTGGAAGGGATGAGCAAAAGCCCGAACTTTTATATAGGAATTATATAAAATTTATTACAACATAAGTATATCTCCTTTAGGGAGGAGACAGACTTGTTTAGCTACCTATGGTAGCGGAATTAAAATACATAAACTATACTATACTAAGCTAAGAACTATAACAAATTTTATTTTTGAGAGCAGAGGAGATGGTGTAGAAGAATGCTGGTGTGGATTTCTGATGTCCTTCTGCTCTCCAAACTCTTGAAATATATAGAGGTTGGAATTCTCAACCTCCTCCCTTCATTATTGCCTCGGATGCCTTTATTCCGTGGCCATTTATTTCGACTCGGCGTAGGACCCTTTGCGCGTCCATTATTGAATAAGGACGCCAAACTTTCGGTGCTACTTGTCATTCCGCATTATCTTTATTCAATAATGCTTTTCCGGTGCTTTTACCCATTTGTTGTTTAGTGGGTAATCATTTTTCCTCCCACCCACTACTGTCGTTTTCTTTTTAGTGGGTGCTCCAGCTCAGAGTCACATGACTCCACCAACCTGTGTCGGGAATCTACTTTTTTCCCGGGGCCCTTGGCGTTCTTGCTTTCGGCAACGCCTTCTGCTCGAGATGCTCGTGAGACCGAGCCTTCTCCTTTCCCTTTCTGGGCATGAACCCCTTCCCGAACTCTGGTTCTTTCTGGTTCTGACAATCCGAACAAATTCGCTCGGACCAGTTCCCAAAATGACCCATGTTGCAATATTTACGATGAGTGTCTTTACTCGTCGTAATCTTGTTTTCCCAGAGCAAGGTTCTCTTTCTTTCGAAAGCTTCCTCTGCGAATCTTGTAGATTTTCCTGTCATGGTGTTCAACAGGAATGACCCCATTCCGAATTCTGAAAGAATTTGAACGGGAACTTGACTTTGTCCATCTCAGTGAGACAGACCCATAAACCCCATGCTCTTCTTGTGGAGATGAGATCTTCTGGCAATGTAGAGACTAGAGTAGTCTCTTTCTTTGCAGGCGCTTTTATCTTTTCCAGGGCGCTTTTATCTTTTCCAGGGCGCGTGCATCAGGTCTTCGAAGCCTAATGTAGTGAAAGGCTTCATGATTTCCTTTCCCTGCTGGTTCTGGGGCTGCACTGATGAAATACAACTCCAAAACGTCACCTCGGCTAAGCTGCGGATTGTTAGCCCAGGTATCATATACCGCTTCTTGAATCCACTTGGGTAGATTCTTGATTTCGGCGAATGATGGGGATGTGGTATAAACTGAAGCAAGGGCTCCGAATTCATACCATCTCTTGACTTCGTGTGGATCTGAATTTGGCATCATCCACACCCGAGGATATTTCCCCGAGACATCAACCATTATTTTTTCTGGGTTGATACCAATCCTTGTGTTGAGCTTCTCCCAATTGGCTTGATAAACCTGCCATGAAGAAGAAACTTCAATCTTGTCAGTATTAATCTTAGAATTGTCAGTCATTGGCCTAAGACTAATCTCTCCCTCTTTTCCCGTAGGTACGGGTTGACATGATGGTTCAGAGTGCGACTTCGAATATCATCTTTTTCTTTGGGCAATGGTTCCGAAGATACCACCACCTTAGAACTTGGGCAAGAGGTATTTGAATCCTCTCTTCTGAGTTTAGAGCCACCGTACTCGAAACTCTTCTTTTACCAAAGGATCTTTGGCCACCCGAAGGATTGGTGTTTGACATGCAGTCCAGAGTTGACTCTGAAACCGTATGCAAGCTCGTATTCTCTCGGTGACTTTCGTCTTATCGAGAGTTTGCAATCTTCCTGCTTGTTCAGCATTTAGAATGCACTCGTCCCCTTTCGCCGGATAACATCTCCGCATTTTCTGCGAGATGTCTATGGGCTAGTAGAATGGAGTTCACGTCGGTTGCTCCATCTCTTGTTAAGAAATCAAGAATATTTTCATGAGATTTCGAAATGACAATATCAAAAATATAATATTGGCATTCAGCTTGCCATCTAATTAATCTAGCCTTTTCAGGCTTAGATTCCATCTTGTTTCTTAAGAAAGCTTTAACTTGTGTGTTATCAACTTTCAAAGTAAATTTCTTTGCAAGTAAAAATAAAGGCCATTTTTTAAACGCCTTTCTGACTGCAAAGAACTCTTTCTCGTTGATGTGCCATCTCACAAATTTCATCATCTCGAAAATAAACCACCTTTGCGGTATCTACGGGTTCTTCTCCATTAGGAGTGATCTTGGTTAAGACGCTGCCACCAATAATCACTAGCATCCGTATACGAGGACCACGTCATCTTCGTCCTGAGGTATCGCGAGCTTTGGGAGATTTTTGCAAACCTCTTTTAACTCCCGCATCCCTTGTCGATGTTCTTCTGTCCAGATGAACGGAACATCCTTTTTCAGTAAAGAACTGAAAACTTTTCTATGTTTTGCGAGATCTTTAATAAATGGTCCCGCAAAATTAACAACTCCCAAAAACTCGAAGTTGTTTCTTTTCTTTAAGATCTTCGTGAAAATTACGGACCTTTGGAACAATATGGTCCCGAATGATTCCCGCTTCATCGATCTCAATACCTGCGAAATTCCATTTTCCGAGTTGCAACGACCGCTCTTTCGGACGGTACTAAACCTTCTTTATAGCAAACATCTGCAAAGATTTCAAGATGTTTGATATGTTCTTCCATATTTTTTGATGCTATTAAAATATCATCAATATAGACGAACATAAAAGAAAAATAATCTTTGAATAGATTATCCATCTTTCTCTGAAATATTTGAGGCGCATTAGCTAACCCCATTGGCATCACGTTACAAACATAATGCCCTTGTGGAGTAGAAAAGGGCCGTAAACTTCTTACTCCCTTCCTCCACAAATGCGAATGCGGTAAAACTCCGACTTGCAATCAAACTTAGAGAAAACCTTAGCATTCCTAATGCAAGCATTAAGGTGTTCCCTACTTGGGATAAAATATCCATCAAACTTCTAGAATGTCATTAATTCTTTGTAATTAATAACAAGTCTAGGTTTACCTCGTTTGATCTCACCATGATTTCTTACGAAATCCGGGGACTGTAAGGCGAGTTCCCCGATTCGATCGCCTTTAAATCAAGGTGTTCCTTGATTATCTCCTTCATATCATGTTGATCTTTGAGGTTCATCAGGATTGGTCTGTATCTTACAAACTCATACTCCTTTTCTGGCTTCACCTTCAAGGTTGCATTGAGCTTGTTTTTATCCCACCATGCCAAAGGATTCTCACTGTAATTCCTTTTGATTTTCCTTTTGACATCTTCTAGGGATACCTTCACCTCTTCCCTAATATCTTGATAGGATATTAAAGAAGCTTTGAGGATATGAATCTCTTCATCTCCAAGATCCCAATCACGATACAACCTCTTAGCACTTGTCGCTGAATCTCCTTTGATCTTTCATCTTTGGGTGTCGAAGTTTTCCTTCATCACCACGCTTGCTGCGAAAACTCAATGGTATCTGGCGATTAAAAGCCCCTTTGAGCCTCTGGACAATGATCTTGTGATCGCAAATGGTTGTGAACACCAATTGTCTTCTTTCATTATCCTGCATATATCTTTTGAACATTTGTAGGAAATTGTTTCCTAATATAATGTCTGCACCTGTATCATGGAAATAAATTGGTGGAGTTTTAACTTTGTACCGAGGTGTACCTCTCGGCTCCTCCAATCGAATTTCCGTCTCTTTTACTCGCTTTAGCAATGAGCAAAATCTTCTTCTGAGAAATCTCTTCCGCAATTCGGGGTAGATCATCTTCTACCTCTCGCCGAAGACTTTCGTTTTGCAGTACAAATTCCTGCACCTGAATCAATATAAGCAGCAAAATATTCTGCTTTATATTTTTCATATAACATCCCTATAGAGATATATATGGAGAATGGACTTGTCATTCGATCAATAGTTTTCTTCCATTAATCGTGATTTCCATTCCGTCCTCTTTATTTCCCCAAGGTTTGTGATCCTCGAGAAAATCCAAACCCAAAAGCAAAATTGCTTCTCTTCCAGCTCTACCCTTGATCTCCATCACTTGTCCCCCACTCTGTGGTACCTTTGTAATGATTGATCTCCGGTTGCTGCAAATAGTAAAGAACATTACAAGGAAAGTTGGTTTCCCACCTTGTAGTGTCAAATTTTACTATCACTTCTCTCCATCCCTCGGGACATTTCAGATTCACTGGAACTTTGTTACTCTGAGATGTTTGAGGGTGTGCTGCCTCTCGAATGAGACTCCGACTCCTTCCATATGGTAAAGACATAATTCTGTCTCCTTGGAAGGATAATCTTCCTGAAGTTATCCTGAGACTTTGATCGTGTCTCATGACTTCTCTATCTCGGATTTGAATATCCACATTCCTTAACCGAGCAATTTCAACTCTATCGGGACAAACAGCTGTTGTCACCTTGTTGAAGATATCTGGTATCTCAATAAACTTCTTTCCCAGAAATAACTCAGTGTGATGTGAGTTGGAAAGAGCATATGATACCGATAAGTAATGGAGTAAGGCCTCGTTTCGCTTCCTCCAAAGAATCCTTGCGTTTAAAGTCCCGATAAAGCGTCGGGAGCTTTCTTTGAAATGGGTATCATTAAGATTGTAAGCAATCTTAGGATAAATGATTCCCACTACTTGTCACTCGCACAAGAGATCTCCCGCTATTGTTCCCAATACGGAATCCTTCGTATTTCGACTCTTTTATCGCATATAGCGATATCAATCGGCGTATGAACTCCGGTAAAGAGAGCCGATTTTAACATCAATCGGATTGCTCCAATATGAATCCGGTTCATCTTTTCGGCCGACTTCGGGCTTCATTTTTTGATAAATCTTCCCGGATAAACAATGGAATCAATCGCATCTCCACTTGATTCCCCGTAAGCTCTATAGGAAGCGACATTTCTCGTAGAAATTCCATAGACGATTTGTTGTTTCCGCTCCTTAGATTAAAGTTCCTTAGAACTTGATCTATATTACTTGCCGAAAAGCCTTGGATACTTTTGTATATTTAGACTCTTCTTCATGATTTTGTCAATCGTGCTTTGGAGAGAGAGTTGTGTGACCGGAAAATCTCGTCCCTCCTTCTTCTCCGATGAACAATCTCTGGATCAATCGACTCCGATCTAGTTCCATCGTACCATTCGAATCTTCTCCGTCGAAGACTTCTTCTTGTTCATATATACTCTCATCCGAGGGTATATCTTCGAACGATATATTTGTACCGCTTCTGGTAGTAGACGGCATCTTCGATATCCGGAGTGGATTCAAATTTGTTGATACCTCTTCGTTGTCTCGGGCAATTTGTGGAAATATGCCTATTTCGCACCGTAAAGTCAGCTTGCAATCTTGAAACTTCTTCATTAACTCTAGTATGAGTTCTTCGAAAGTCTTCTTGGCGGGTGTCCTTCCATGAGATTTATCATCTCCATAGGAATGGATACCCATTCCTTGATGGTCCACTTCTTTGCTTTGATTGTAAGATATTTCGGCCTTCTGTCTTGACCATCTGGTTCTTGGTTTCCAAGAATTTCTTTTTGGATCTCCACCTTTCTAATAGGGCTGAAATCTATTTTTCTTGTATTTCTTCAGCCTCGGTGGTTCTCCTCCAATGATCGTTGGTAGATCATTGTCTTCACAGTTTAGAGGAGCAAATTTGTTAATCCTCCTCAGTTTTTTCAAGTTCTTCAGAGCTGTTGCTTGTTGACACCACTCCGAGAGCTTTCGATGTACATAAGACATCCTTCTTGCGACGTTTTCAGGATCACCTGGTTCGTAATCCCTAATCAGCATCTCTTTCCATGGGCTTGGAAATTTTAGAAAGAAGATTTCCAGTGCCACTCTATCATCAACTTTAGATTGATGTTGATAAAGAGTAAAGAGCTGTAGAAACTTGTTGAGCGATTGTTGATCCAATACCGCAAGTCTTAGATTATACAATGCCATCAAGTACTTCTTTCTCTTCTCTAGATCATATCCTTCGAAATATCCTTCTCCCAGAAAATGGTTCTTAAAAAGAACGGCCATATTCTGGACATGTTCTGTATAGTTATCACTATTAAAACATGAATTCTTGATTTCCACAGGAAAGAATTCCCATGCTGTCTTGACCACTCCTGCAAGACTCATTTCGAGGATTCTAACGAATCCTTCCTTGTTCAAATCGAGAGTTGCTGCTGCAATTCTCAGGGCTGACGTCCACTCGTCAATAACTGATTCTCGATCTCTGAAATTAACTTCATCGAGGTCGAGCATCACTCCGTAAGGATGGATAGGATCCAGGGTCGCTTTTCCATAGGGTGTATCTTGCACCTTTGGATGCGGCCTTCTTTCCTCTGTCTCTTGGCTGCCATGTATGCATCATTTGGGGTATGTTGATCATACCTTGCTCCAGTCTGAAAGTCCTGGACTGCATTAATGGCTCCTGGTGCATTTTGAAAATCTTGTTGATTTCCAATAATGGCTCATGGTGGTAGTTGATTCACCGTCGCGGGTTTTGGACCACATTACGGTTCATCTTTAAGTCCTTCGTCGTCATGTTAGCAAAAGATTCTGCTAACTTCTGGAGGTCGTCCAGCTTGATTCGTTCAAGATTACTCATTTCTTCTTTTCACGAATCATTCTTTTCAAGGTTTCTATGTTGGGATCCTTTTTGGTTTCTCCCACTGGCTTTGGATAAGTGGGTTCGTTACCAAAAGGATTTCTCCCTCGACTGGAACTAGGTTGTTGTTCCAATCTCTCGATCCGTGATTGGATCTCCTTCAGGATGTTGTAGATTTCATCCTGTTTTATAGCAATCTTGTATAGATCGCGTGGTACACCATACAGGCTATCGCCATAATGTTATCGTCTTCCGTATTTCTCTTAGATCCGCCGAAATTTTGGAGGAATGCGGAGAAATCTCTTGATATAAAAGAGTAGATGATACTCCTTTATCCTTCTTTTGTTCCACTGTAGCCTATGGAGTAATATATGAATTCCAATTTACTCCCACATGGCTCCAATGTCTTCTTCTCATATCATGTTCTAACTCCATTTCAAGGAGGATACACCCATGTAGAAGATCTTCTTTTCTGTTGATTCCTCGGATGAAGGCATCAATCAATTCCTTATTCTCGTTTCGCTGAATCAAAAGGTTCAGCCTATCTCGCCAGTCTGTCAGAATCCTCTGATAACTGGTTCTTCTTTGCTCCAAAATTCGGAGACGTTCCTGGAAATGTCCACACCTTGGACATTCTTCTGGAGTCATCATATATGATTATTATGATGGTTCCTTCTCATGGTATTTGTCACCTCGAACAGGAGATCGCTCAGATCTGAATCATATCTCCTTCTTGCCTCAATTTCTTGAACCAAAGGCTCAATGTATTCAAGCCTTCTTTCTCGTACGACTATGGAGTCGAACAATTCTCTCCAGACGATTCTTGTCATCTGGTTTCTTTCTCTTTTTATCTCCAAATCTTGGAGATAATTCCTGTAACCCTCACATCTCGGACAATTGTCCGGATTCATGTTTTTCTTGATGTCTCCTCCGTTAGGATAATACTTAAAGCAATAAATAAAATATAATTCCTTAATAAAACCGGCTCGATACCATTTTAGAAGCGAAGGATCGATTAGCAAAATATGTAATAAAGAAATACGTAGCTATCATTTTAATAGCTAAAATAGGAGGGTAAATACATGATTTTATATGATTTTGGTTAACTAGTCCAATTTTTCCCCATTTTTCACACAAAATGACACTTTTTTGGAAAATGTCACAATAGATATAATTAGAAAAGTCAAAAAGTCTTGGTGGTTATGTGTTATACATGTCTTCAAAACTGGTTATGGGGGGTACACACTATCATCATACTGGATATACATAAATAATACTCTATATGAAATGATATGATACAAAAAGACAAAAAGTTTTGATGAGTCAAATCTCATAAGAATTAACACTAAATTCTAAAATGACTACATTTTTCTATGAGTCAATCCAAGAATTGTATAAGGGTAATTAGTAAATGGGTTAAAAAAATATTACTTTTTATATAAACCGGCCTATATATTTAGGACATCCGAAAAAAGAAAATAAGTCTATATGATTGGGGGGAAAATTCTATTAGGGGTGTACATGTAGTACACTCATCTCACATGTTATTATTTTATTAATATAATACTTCACTCACATAATAATATTATATTAATATAATTTATATTAATAAAATATTGCATGTGAGTATATGGGTGTACATGCTTGAATCTTGATTGGGGTGGAGGGAGTATTATCTATAAAGCAAACTCGTCGGCTTTCCAACACCTCACATCCTGAATATTTTTATAATCTATTACATTTAATTAGTTCAATTTTCCGTTGAAATAAAAATATGTTAGGATTTAAACTATAACTTTTCCTTTTTCCTAAGTCAATGTATATTATTGGAATTGATGTAAGCACGCCCATAGACGTGCATTAATTCGAAATTAAATCCACAAGGCATCAAAATCTCCATATATTACTAGCCAGAATACTAAAAGTTAAAAGATAAAACAATTATCATCTAGAAGGCCTACGGCCGGTCAAATTACTCCTTAGAAATAGTTTGTGAATAGTCCAAGATTTTTTTATTTATGAATTTTCACATTTTGAGAAAATTGATCCACAATTACGAACGTTAAATAATTCTATCTTTATCCAACTTATAAATTGAAAAAGAAAGGAAACATAATTAATATTTCAATATAATCACAAGTTTCAATTTGGTTTTATATTTTATGGTTTAAGTCATTTTAAATCAACTTTGTTTCGGTTTCAGTTTCACAATTATGGATGATCTTTATCATTTTTACCTAACAATCTTGAAAATATATTTACATTTGACAGGATATATATTAAATCCAACTTGAGTTCGACAAATAAAAAAATAAACATAAAATTATCCATTTACTAGATTTATATGATAGTCTGGCTGAGTTAAACCTAAATTTTAACCATTAACTCAATTTCTCCCAACTAGTAAGTGAATTTACATATAAAATACTACTCTAATTGAAGAATTAAATATGTCATCAATGAAATTGCGTTGTGTGTAGAACATAATATTGTCTCTAATTAAAGAATGAAATATGTCGTCAATGAAATTGCGTGTATGTTGAACATAATATTGGTCCGGTTGAAATCTTCACTAATTCTTTCTTGGTTGCGAGGATTCTAGCTAATCCTTAATTGCTTCACCGACGGATATTGTGATTTCTGATTCTTATTGATTTTATTGCAATTTTTTTTTTTAAAAAGAGAGAGAATAATTTATTCTCAAATCCTATATTCTGGCAGGCATATTTGTCTCTATATATGTAAGTAAATATTCGCGATTAGTGGATATGAATAGTTGCACCTGAAGCCAACTATTGTCTCTCAAAGTCAAAGCCAACAACAGCCAAACAAAATTTTCGTCAAACCTAAACCAATAATCTCGCAAATATTAACAACCATTTAAAAAACAAACAAAATAAAATAAAAAAGAAAACCAAGCAATTCTCACATTAGCTGACACCAAACCAGTAGAACGCCGACTATAATATAAACCAGTGTCATCATAATTGATAATGCTATAAAATAGGAGGAGAGAGAAAGAAGAGAGAAAAAGAAGAGAGAGAAGCAGGGAGAGGGTCTGCAAAGCAACCTCTCTTCTTTGGGTCTCTCAATTATTTTAATATATCTTAGTTGATTCAATAGGTACAGGTAGTATTTGATTCAGAAAATATATATAAAAAAAAGTCGGACTTTTTATTATTATATTCTGGCCCTTTTGTTTGTCTTATATGTTCTTGATTTCTTGAAAAGGTGATTGATTTAAGAACCTTTTTTGTTTTTATAGTCAATTTTGTATAATTCTTGATTGTTTCTGTGAGCAAAATTATGAGCCAATATCGAGCAAATTCATCTCCTGACTTGGATGTTCCTGGTACTCCAAGAGATCAACGTTTTGATGATTTGGCATTACAAGGTACAGATCTTGATAATTTCCTCTCTCTCTCGATTGTCAATGTTGCAGTAGGCTTGATTCTAATTTGCATTTTCTCATGTTGTAAAGTTGTGGGCAATTTCAGTTTAAGGTATTCTATTGTTTATTTTTTTCCTCTTTTGGGTTTGATTTCCAACGTTAGTAATCTTAAATATTCATTTGAATCATTTCTGATGTTGCAAAGTTTTGGGCAATTTCAGTTTTAGATAAGACATTATGGTTTCCCTATCTCTCTCTCAATCATGATTTAGGTGAAGATTCGATACGGTCGGTACCGATGTTTGAACAATATTTACTCGTTCTCTTTAGTTATTTTTTTTTTCTTTCGAATTTTAACATCGTCACAGTGAACAATTGGCGATATTGTACAATTAACTTTACAGACACAAATTCTGATTGTAAAATCGGGCACCACCCGATCACAGGCTGCATTAAATCTTCTTAATCTAGGAATGAAATCTTGAATGAACGAACTAGTTTTTGATTGGTGGATGTTAAAAATTCTTGAAATTTTTGCAGGGGTAGCAGCAAATGTAAAATTACTGCTAAAATTAATCCAAGATCATCAATTAGCCTGTGATCAAGACAAAAATGATCACAGGAGAATGTTGAGGGTTGCCACAATGATGACAATTTTGGATAATGCAAAAGACAGAATCCAAAAATGCCAATCATTTGGCCTCAAAAAGTCAGAGGCCGAGCTGAGGAGGTGCAACACCGACTTGCGGCGCAATCCCGTTCCCCGTGACAAAAAGCCCGGTGGCGGGTCCGAGGTGGAGGTGGTGATGGAGGAGGAGGAGGCAGACGAGGAGAAGGAGCGACTGAGACGCGAGCTGAGCTCGAGCTTAGCCGCTCAGAGGAACCTCAGAGCAATGTGCTCGAGTTTGGGGAAGGAGAAGAAGTTCATGGAGGCAGAGCTCTCTAAAAAGGTGCATGAGTTGAGTGAGATGGAGGAACTTTTGAACAATCTCAAGGCACAAAATGAGACGTTGCGCCAAAAAGTTCAAGAATGCCTCTCCGAGCACACGGAGAGGCAATCCGGTGGCGGGAGCGGAGAAATGCAGGTGGCATTGGTACTACAAGAGCGGAACAAGGCGCTTTCCGAGCAGATGATGAGGTCTCTCGATGGTTATAGGTCGATGAAGAGGAAGCTTAAGGTAGCTCAAGAGGAGAATGCAATGTTGCATTCGACAGTGGATGAGGTGGGGGCGAAGGTCGTGAGGAGTCTCCAGAGAGTTAGGAGTCTCAAGGAACGGATGGCTATGGCGACTCCTCCGGGGGCCGAGCCCCCCCTCGATGTCCAAGAGGAGATTGTCGCGTTGGAGAGTATGTTTGATTGCTTCCAAATGTTGGTGGAGAAGCAGGACGATTGCGCTCGCCCAAACGGCGAGATCAATGCCTATAAGCCCTCTGTTCTCGCGTAAACTGATTGTGGACTAAAGGACTGACTCTTATCTTTTTTGGTAGTTTTCTTTCATTTTTGTTTGGAATTAGTTTTCTTCTTCTTCTTCTTCTTCTTCTTTAAGATGCGACAATCTTCATTGTGTGTGAAAAACAGCTGATGATTTCTATAGGTCATTAGCATGTAAATAGATGTATCATAGCCTTCTTGTTTGAAGGCAGCCTACAAAATATTGATTTTCTAGTATAGCATGTGTTTTTTTTTACTTGTCCAACTAAAGAATGTGATCCTAAGTTGCTTTAGGTTAGACAATGAAGTTGCTTTTGGAAACTTTAATTATGAAATATTGCAATAATCAAGAAAATCATAAATATCCCAAATTATCACATTTTTTTTTTCAATTCTATCAAGAACTGTCGACTTTGATAAATTATATACCAACTACGAAAAACTATGCAAACCTATATACCCACAAATTTTTTGGGACTTGAAAGCTGAGTACGATCATTGTGAATGTAACGTAAAAATTCGTATGTAATAGCCAAATTAGCCCAAAACGAAGTATGCTTTTTCAACCTCAAAGCTACATCAAGTTTGGGCTTATATATGAGGCTTAAAAAATTATTTTTATACATGTATTTTCACGTTAAATTCCTAACAATTTTATTCAGATTTCAGTTATCAAAAAATTTGTACATAGATTTTTTTTCATAATTTTCTTGTAATTTAGGATATAATTGATTAAAGTCGATAATTGATGATAGAATTAAAAAAAAAATAGGGATAGTTTGGAATATATCATTTAAGTATTTAGCCTATTTATTTTTTTTAGTTAGTAGATTGAATGAACTGAATTGACACTCGATCTAATACCTACCGACAAAATTAAAATTACGAGATAAAATACCATTTCGCAGTATATGATCAAACATCGATAAAAGGTAATCATTATCAGGAATTACCATAATCAATTTAGCAACGAAAACTTGTGCACATATATGCATATATCAATCAAAGAGTTCCCATTGGGTTGCAGAAGGAGATGGTTCAAATATTTCCCACGTAGTTGTTGTCACAACCGAAGGTGGTACTTTCTGCTTCGCGTTTAGTACCTTGAGTACATCTAGCTTTTCCACACATTTCTGCACTCTTTTTCCCTGCAATGATTTTTTTCATTTATGCTCTTAACTTAATTTTAATAAGTAATTAACTTAAACAAATTGGAACCTAAACTTTTGAGATCTTAAACATCAAAATGTGTCAATATAGAGGGGATGACCCTAAGGGTGCGTTTACTTTGGGTGGTAGGATGGATAGATAAAAATAGTATAGGTCAATCCACCGTCTACTTTAATGGATTGATTACTTTTGAGCTTGTTTGATAATCTAATCCTTCCTATAGTCAATCCTAGGTTTTATCAATCTATCCTATCATGCAAAGTAAATGCCCACTAACATTTATACCTACTTTAAATTATAAACTATATTAATTTGATTTAACCTATAGATCAAGCTACTAGTCTAGACTAAAATTTCGATAAATTCACCCTTGATGCTTAATTTCCAAATTAAATTGCAAGAACGAAGAGAAACATATATATAGCCATCTTCAGTGGTTCCATTCCGCCTAAACTCCGTTTATCTGAACTAGTTCAGAAATTACACAAGAGAGGTATACTATGGGTCTTCTGAAACGAGCACAAAATTAGACAACAATTTGTTAAAGGAAAAATATCATATATTGTCACAACGTTTGACTTTTTTTTTTTTTTTTCAATAATGACACTCTTTCTCTTTCAATAATGTCATTAGATCCGAATTTTTGTATCAGAAATCCACATGGCACACTAGATTTATGTGGAAATACATGTATAATATGTAAATTTACATTGAATTTCTCATACGTCTGATTTGGTGTGCCGGGTGGATTTTCTAATGTCAAATTTTATGCCTCACGATATTATTGAAAAAACTATTAAAATATTATATACCAATTTATCAAATACTACTAAATAACATTATTGAAAAAATGATCAAACATGACAAATGACGTTATTTTTTGTATAAGTAAAAGTGAGGGATAATGATAGCATACTTGTGAGTTTTTCTGCGCACATGCATCTGCCTCAGCAGTAGTAATGTTATCCAATTTGACAGCTTGTCGCATTAGCATCTCGGTCAACGTCGTGACCTGTAACTCTGCTACTTTTTTCCCATTTGCAATTGATTTCTCTATTACACTTACCTAAAATACACACCAACATATCTGAGAGAGAGAAGGGGGGATATTGGTAACATAAAATTTTGTTAATCTAAGGGAGGTATTAATTAATTTAATTCTGTGATAAATTAATGATTTACTATTTTAAATAATGTGTTTCTAAATCAATGGGTATACAGTACATGTAGTTACATAAAAATTTCAGTGATGCATGCATTTCTTTATAGGTTAATGCAAAAAATATAATTATTATCAACTTATACTATAGCCTAAATTTTCTATGACGAGTGGGCTGACTTTACTAACTAAACCACCTAAAATTAAAGGAACAAATTCGTGATTGAAAAGTAGGATTTATTTTATTGTTCTTTCCTACATAGCACTAATATATTGTCATTAGGAGATACCAAGCTAGAACAGGATCCCTTTGATTCAAAAATCTAGAGTATATAACTAAAAAGTAAAGGGGAAAAATTTATTTTACACACTTTAAGTTGAAACAAATGAAAAATACACACCACATGCAAAACAAATGAAAAATACACACACCTACAATACTAACCCTAGAATGGCCCACAAAACATCAACTCATAGCACAAAAAAACAAGGTCTGTGACTTTGGGGGGAGAAAAAGAAGAAGAAAAGCTGCGACAAGTACAAAATCATGTCGGGATAAGAGGTTAGTTAGCGGGATCTTGATTAATTTTATTTTGTTTCGATATTTTTTTCATAAATCGAAATCCCTCTCGGGTAAAACTATTTCCCTCTCGTGTATACCTATTTCCCGCTCGAGCGGGAAATAGGTATACACGAGAGGGAAATTGGTTAATTCAACTTATAATAATTTAGTCGATTTTTAGTCATATTTTCTTGAAATCCCTCTCGGGTAAAACTATTTCCCTCTCGTGTATACCTATTTCCCGCTCGAGCGGGAAATAGGTATACACGAGAGGGAAATTGATTAATTCAATTTATAAGTATTTCACGCTCGAGCGGGATATGGTACTCGAGAGGAAAATAGGCTTAATATGCAGCAGATATTTATTAGCAATCATTAGTCACTTTTTGATTAAAATAAATCACAATCAAGTGTCATATCGGCTCTTCAAACGAAAAGTGTGTAAAATTCATTTGTTTTGGAGGAGGTGTGTATTTTTCATTTGTGTAAAGTGAAAGTGTGTATTTTTATGGATTAGCACAAAAGTAATTATAATAATTAGCCACCAATTTAAACAACAGCTGTTAGATGTTATTCAATTTTACTAAACTGACCAACTATTAAATCACTATGATTGACAGCTAATCGGTTGCAGCACTAATTAACTGCCTTCTCACGTACTACTACTTCATTTTCTTTTATTTAATATAAAAAATGTAGTTATACAAACATTCAAAAGAAGTTGACAACAAAATCTACTTAGATCTTTTATGGATAACTGCCGTAAAATTATAAAATTTGGTTCCTTTTTTGTTTTGAACACGAATATAATTAGAACGTGACACCAATAATATAAGTCCTATATTTTTTATAACTAGTATTGCACCCGTGCGTTGCACGGTATAATGCATTTTAAAAATATATAATATATAAATTAACAAATCACATAAATAATGAGTATTAATTACTCCATCCATCCACGATATTTAGGACATAATTATGTTTGGAGTGTCCATCATATTTATACCATTTTTCTTTTGGGATAATACCCCACACACATTCATTATTTTATACCTCACAACTACTCATTATAGTGGGTCTTTTTTCTCTACTCCCAAATACTACCTACCTAATATTTATTAAAATCACACCCTACGTGACCTATATTTCATAGACGGAGGAAAAATTTCAAGCAACAAAATAGAATAATAATATATTAGTTTTTCAGTATATAAATTAATAAGGACATTTCTAAGTATAACATTAACAAATACAACATACTCACTCCGTCCACGAAATGTATTTTATGTCCATTTGGTTCATGCTCTTCTCGTGCCACTAAAGTTATGCTATATATTTCGTGGACGGAGGGAGTATCAAACATTATGAAAAATTTCTTTTTACACAACACCACACACCAATACCTTCAAACATTTTCAATTTGAAACTCTTGAAATATCCACATAAAATTGTCGAAAAACTGTCTGTCACACATAAAATGCATTAATCATCTAATATGTTAATTATGAAATAACACAATAAAATATAAAATTCATGCATTACATCAATATTTTTTAAAAAGAAACATTCAATCCAAATAACATTAATAATTATGACATATACTTCTTATTGAGAAATTCTTTGTACAAAATATTTCCACTAACCAATATTTTGTATATGTCTTCATTTAAAATATATAAGTATTTAAAAAATACATTTATTTTCCAGTTTACAATACACAAAAATAGAGAAACCCATTTTTTATATATTTTTGAAAATGCAATTTCAATTAAAATCCATTTCAAAATGCCATTAGAATTAAAGATGAACAATCATCATAATTATTTCAACCAATTTTACCATTTTTAATAATTCTTCATTTTTGGCAACTTCTATACATATCGAAATATATATTTTTAACTGTCTTTTAAATATTTTTTCTATTATATTTTTAAAATATTTAGGAATCTAAATAATGAAAATAATAAAATTATTTTGGCGACTATTCATTGCACTAATTTAAAAAAAAAAATTACATATCTTAATCAAAATAGTATTGTGTTAAATTATAACATTTATTATATAAATAATAAATATAAAAGTAGAAATTTAATTATATAATCCCAAAAATCCAATTAAATAAGCAAAATCCACAACCATTCAATTTTATTAAACAATTCAATTTTTTTTAAGCCAAAAAATGATAAGCAAGAAATGAGGTATATAGTAATTGACCATCATATATTATTCATTACCTATAAAATGACTTCAAGTCAATACCTATTATCCACTAAATTGATTTTGGAGGGAAAGGATAAATTTATTAATAAAGCTACAACTCTCTTATTTAGTATTAATATAGATTTAACACAGATTTCCATTTTAGACAAAATTGACACCGATGTGGCGTTAAAGTGGTAGCGGATAGATACAACTGTCGGCACCAATTTGATAAAAAATGAAAATCGTGGCAGTACCAAATCCCATAAATTTAGCAAAAAACAAAAATCATATGAAAATTACAAAATGTGTAAAATTTATTCTTATTGATGTTACGTTTTGAAGTTCATAAATAAAAATAAAAACAACCCAAATTTCATGCATGCTATGGTAATTATCCCACTCTTTTGTATGCACACCGAAGCTTATCATAGAAAAAGCAAAAAAAAAATGTAATTCATTTACAAACTGACAAACATCTACATGTTTATTTTATACTTTTATTTCTATACAAATATTTATTATTGATACTAAATATATTAAATTTTGAACACCATAACTTTTATTTTCAAATCACGATGAACATACTATCCTAGTTCATTATTAAATATTAAAACGTACTCTCTCCGTCCCATTATTCTTGTCTTGTATTTCTTTTTGGGTTGCCCCGTTATTCTTGTCCTGTTTTCATAAAAGGAAATATGATTCTTTCACAAAAAATTATGTGTTCACCACTTTCTATCTTTTTACCCTTTAAACACCATTCTCCCCAATCTCGTGCCCAAAAGAAATGAGACAAGAATAATTGCACGGAAATAGTTTTTTTTATATCAGTATAGCATTTACGGGACCTCATATGACATTAATAGATAATGCATCCATGCAACGTTTTCGCGTTCATTATTTAGCTAATTAAGAGCAAAAACTGTAATTAATTAATTAATAAACCTTATGAGCATTTTACTCACCTGCTCCGCCAGCCTATCGACCTCCGTGGACACGTAGTCGATCAGCCGTTGGATCGTCTCCATCTTGGCCCTCCGCCGCATCTCGACCATCCGCCGCTCCTTGCTCTCTGGATCGTCGATTAAGATGACTTTCGACCGGTCTTTGACCCCGCACGTGTCTAAATACTCGCAATTTTCCCTCTCTTTCCCTCTGAAAATCAGCCGCTGCTCCGCCGGCTGCAGCCCCGTCTCCGCCGTCAGGAGCTTCTTCAGCTCGCCTTCCAAATCAAAATTCACACCTTAAATTAATTAATCACATTTTTTTCATAACTCCAAAAAAAGAAATTAATATAAAAAGGAAAGGAAAAATTTACCGAAAGTTGATTGGGAATTGGCCGAGATCTGATACAAAACGGCGCCGTAGACGACTCGGATGCGCAGATTCGGCGTCGGCGCGAAGTCTCCAGAACTCTCGCTCCTCTTCTGCACCAGCATTCCGCTCGGCCGAACCTCCCACTCCACCGCCTCCGCCGGTGGAGCAGAGGATGACGTCGTAGTCGCCGCCTCCGCCGCTTCGCTGCGGCGGCCGTTGAAGTTCAGCCGGCGTTTCATCATCTCCGCAATCCGCATGCACGAAAAAACGCAGAAACTCGAAGAAACTAACTAAGTGATGTCGATCGTCCTCGCGTGAATGTGTAGTAGTTGTACCTCGAGGTACAAGATTACGCAGCGTAGGTTGGTGGAGCAGACGTAACGGAAATGGATTGAAGTTGTGAGGGATGAGAAAGCGCCATTGATGAGGATTGAAGAAAACGGTTGAGTTGCAATGACAGCTAAAGGAGGGAGAGAGGGTTGCCGACAATTGAAGGAAATATGGTTTGGAAGATTTAATAATTGAGTGTGTAATTTGGTTGCTTTTGATGGAGATGAGGTTTTGGATTGGGCCACTTGGACTCTCATTATTGGGTACTTTTGTTTGCTGTAGGCCCAAACTTTTTTGTGTTTTAATTTTGTTGGATTTATTAACTTAACTACTCTCCAACCCATCCTAAGTACTCCCCACTCAAATTTTCAAAATAAAACTTGTTCTCGACTAAGTGTTGTAATTTCAATTTTAATAGAAAAATGAAGTCAATGTTTTAAGTTTGAGCTTATCGAGTCGAGCAACATAAGGCTAGAGCTTGGCTTGGTAAAGTTATCAAGTTCGATTTTAAGCTCGAGCTCGGCTCATTTGTTACATAATCGTATTTTGAACGAACTTTTTCCGAATCGAGCGCCAAATAACTCACAAGTTGCTATGTTCGTTTACAACTTTACGAGTAAGGGTCTAAAACATTATGTTGGCACATTAAGGATCCAACTTCGAACTGTTCCTAGCAGAATTTGGCCAACCATGGTACTTAGCAAGATTTTGGTTGATTTTATTAATGTAAATATGTAACTCTTCTCCTGCTCTTCCTCAGTATATTAATAATAGAGAAAATATAGGATTATAACACTTTTAAGGAAAAATAATAATAATAATAATAATAATAATAATAATAATAATAGCACCATTTTTAAAAACACAAATAATAATAGCACTTTTGGACATTTTTGCTCCTAATTCTTTTATTTCAATCTATTTTCATCTTTTTATTTGTTTATACGTATCTTCTTCATTTTTTTCATACATGTCGACCATCTTTCCGCTGCCGTAGATTTTAAAGTCGTCGTCACCGACTCACATGGCTTTGTCGCCGTCCCCGTCTCCCTTTCGGCGACCTCCTTTCTTATGCTTGAAATCACATATTAAAATTCGTGAATTCACAAATTAAAAGTCGTGAATTCACAAATTAGAATATGTGAATTTGTTAATTCTCGAATTAATATTTTAAATTTGAAGAAGATGTAGCGTGTAATCACAAATTTGAATTTGAGAATTCACAAATTTTAATACGTGAATTCACGCATAATGATGGAGAGATCGTGGGATGGAGGGATAAATATGTCCAGAAGTGCTATTATTTGTATTTTTTAAAAACATGTAGTATTATTAGGATTTTTAATCTTAAAAATGCAACTATACCATTTCTCCCTTAATAATATCGCATTTGAAAAAAAAAATTACGACGTGTACAGCCGGAATCCTACATATATTTTCCATGCAATTTTAATATTTTAATTACATATTACACGTACAATTCCGGTGGTTTGTGTCATATTTTCAGGTTGTCAAATTTTGATCTGATGTTAGACTTGAAAAAAATAAATGCAGAAAGATCAGATAATAAACTGAAGTTTTTTTTTTGAAAGGAACACCATTCCATTAAATTAAGAAGTCAAATCGGCGTTAACAATGTCTAAGAGCCAAGATGGAAAGTCTGACTCTCAAGCCATTACACCGGGATGATCTCTAGCATAATTAGCTAAATTAAAAGGTATATTTTTTACAAACTCGTTACAGATTAAGTTAGAATGATAAATTTATCATACTGCTCCCTCCGTCCATCATAAGTGTGGTCCAGAGGTAGTGGCACGGGTTTTAAGAGTGAGATTGTGGGTTAGAACATCCCAGAAGTTCTCTCAAAATCAACATTAACTCTAAATTTAGGCTAAAATAATAAAAATGAGATAAAAAAGGTCTTCCAGTAAATCTCTCAAATTGGGTAGAGTTCACAAAAATATATATACACATCCCTAAATCTATCATATCTCATTAATTAAATTGAGTTGGGCCCACAATTTTTATAGAATAATTAGTACTACAAAATAAGAGAACTGTTGTATGCATTTGTAAAATGGGGATATAAATAGTATATGGGAAACTTTAGAAGCAAATTTAACAGCAAAATTTTTAGAATTCTGCTGGGATTGCTCTTAAATAGATGTATTGTGAGTGGAGAATGAGACTTATGTTTATTGTGAGTGAAGTAATTTCCATTTAAGGAAAGACCACATTTATTGTGGACAGACGAAAAAGAAAAGAAGACCACATTTATCGTGGACGGAGGACCGGAGTAGTTAATATGTTTGTGAGCTAGCTAAAAAATACGAAACTATAATTTGATAAATAACACACACACACACACACACACATATATATATATATATATTTTTTTAAATAGTGTTTTTTAAATGATATATTTTTAAATAGTTATAAGTATATAATAACCTAATCAAACTTTTTTTTTAAAAATCGAGTTTCTCCATTACTTAAATCTGTAAAAAAAACTAAATAATCATATAAAATAATTCAGTATTTTTTTTCTCAGATTTAGTTAATAGAAAAACTCGAAAAATTAAGTACTAAGTACAAAAGAAAAAGAGCAGATTGCATTACTTCTTTGACATAATAAACAAAAGACGATATGATTAATTAAGAAAGTGGTAGTAACTAATTTTTAAAAAGTTATTTCTTATTTTGAAAAAAAGTGTAATTATAAAACTTCTAAAAGTACAAATTACTCTAGTAATATCATACTGAGGTAAAATTAATAGTACAGTCTAATCGCATTGTATTGTTAGATGTAGAATCTCCAATGGATTTTGAAGTGATCTAAATCAAGAACCTCGCAAGCCAAAACACATTGTTTATTTTTGGGTTAATTTGATGTAAGTCCACAAACAATTCAAAATTCAATAAATTATGAAATTGGTGCCTAAATACATGAACTATATATCATTTTTTAGGAATTTTCTCCAAGACGAGATTCCTACCAAATCAAAACTTTCCATGGCATCTTTCTACGGCTCCACGTCAGTTATGTTTTGGCCGAAATCCAGTCTTGGAAAAAGCTAGTTTCGAAAAAATTGATAATTAATTTATTTAGGCACCAATAATTTCTTAGTTTATGGAAAAAAATTAAAATTCTGAAATTGTTTATGAATGTACTTCAAATTAATCCTTTATTTTTTAATAAATAGATATAGTTTTATAACTTATTGTCTTTTAATTAGTAGCAAATATTATTTGAAACTAATCTATCACTATATTAAAGCAGAATAATTGTAATGTCTTTTCCCGCCCATTCTTGTACTTTTCCCTCCTACTCTGCATGCCCCATGCACACTCCCCGCCCAGCCCACTCAAAATGACCATTCATTTTTTCAAAAAAAAAAAACCATTCATTGATACCGGCCAAAAATTAATTTTGTGATTTAAATGACAATATTTTGCAGTAAAGTTGTTTATTACTATGTTACAATTTTTTTTTGGTAAAATATATTATTTTGTGATACTTTATTTTTTAAATTTGTATGGATGAGTTTCTTAATTAAATCTTAATATTCAACATAAGTATTATATATATATAATATAATTGTATTTATAATCAAGTAAAAAATAATTGTATTAATAATACTAATGGACACAATTATATAATTTTGGAGAATCATTTAGAATATAAATATATATTAAAATATGTATTAATTTTTTGATATTACTAATTAAAACACTAATTATCATACAGCGCAGCGCAACGCGCGCCAATAAATCTAGTTGAAATAATAACAGAAATGAAAAATATACCATTATATATGTATCCCAACGGTTATACAATTATATCATAATGTATGAAAAATTACAATCATATCATAATGTATACAATTCATACTTTTTCAAAATTTACCTTATGATTCAATTTTAGTGGCTCAATGCTGACCGACGCATCAGAAATTAAGTGGATAATGACGTGGAAGTGAGACAAGGTTTGTTTAAATAGTTCTGGCCTGCTGAGTTGGCACTTAGCCAACGTAAATTAAATCTCGTGATAGATTTGAGAAGAAAATTGTATACATTAAGGTAGGACTGTAATTTTTCATACATTGTGGTACAATTGTAAAAAAAGTATGAACATCGGAGTGTATAAAATTATATTTCCTAATACGTGGCATCCCACCCCGAAACGACGTTATTTTGAATCCGATGTGGAAAATAAGACATGGATCGATGTCTCCTGTTACACCATTTAGATCATCACGCCACATGTATATGTATGTCCAATGTGTTCATGCTTATTTTGAGGAAGGAAGTAGAAAAACTCGTCTTAAAAAAAAACCATTTTTTAATGTCTATTAATTTATTTTTGCATTATTTTAGTGTCATATTTTCCAACTTAGTCGTCTAATATTTTTGTAATTGCAACACCACTTTCAAAGTGTAGCAAAACATACACAATCAATTGATATTTTACCATTGGGATGACCATCATATTTTCGGTTAATCAGAATTATGAGGTGGCTTACATGTAGATTTTTTTCTTTTGACGTGGCTTTTTTTTTTTTCTAATTTCCCCGTAGATTTTTTTCATTTATCATTTTCAAGTAGATTATTTTATATCACTTTATATTATCTTTTTCAAGCATTTCATCGAACTCTTTTCGGACCTTAGATTAAAATTAATGATATCCAATCTATTAATCTCCAATCCAATTATTGAAGCCTTACTCAAGTACTAGATAAGTCTCAAGTGCAAGATAAGTCGAGTTTGATAACAATATTCTAGCAGAAGGCAAAAATGAAAAAGGAAAAAAAATTATAATTTATTCATTTACAATTGAAATTTGTTAATACCTAATTAAATTAATTAATCCAACAATGAAGAAATAGGATGAGGGCACCCGCACCCAAGTTACATACGAAATACTATATATTTAACAATATAAATTTTAGGGTTGATTTCCAATTACAAAGATTGATAAAATTAGGACTTACAATCTTTCAATCTACTCACTCTGTTGCCCAACTAAATACCGCCGTTTTGGTCGACGGCCACAAACAATTTGTGAAAATGCTGCTATCAAATTGTTTCTCTTATACGACACGCACAGACTGTTTGTGAAAATGCCGAAGAGAACTTGCTTCTCCTATGGTGATTAATTAGGGGTGGGTCGGTACGGTATACCGAAAATTTTGTGTCATACCGTGTACCGTACCGAAAATTTCGGTATGACAAAATCCATACCGTTACCGTACCTTACGGTATACCGGAAATCGGTATACCGAAAAATCGGTATACCGAAAAATCGGTATAGAATATTTTTCATACCGTTACCGTACCGAACTTTCGGTATACCGTACCGATATTCGGTATACCGAATTTTCACGGCATACCGAGCCTATTTTATAATTTAATAAACCTAGTAGTTATGATAATAATAATAATTTCGAAATCAAATAAAAATAATATCCCAAATTCTCAATAATTAAACTCCAACAAAATAATTTTTAATTATTTCTGAAGATGAAAATATAATAATTAATAAATTAAACTTATATGATGTACGGTATACCGTATATACCGAGATATCGGTATATACCGCGGTACCGGTATACAACGGTATACCGCGGTATCAGGAAAACTCATACCGTTACCGTACCGAAATCCTACAGTACGGTATGAAACCGTAAATTCGGTATTTTTTCGGTACGGTAAGAGTGGTATACCGGTTCATCCCCACACGTAATGGTGATGCAATTTCGCTTCAGGGAAATTACAAGAATGCCCCTTAACAAAATAAGGAACGAGAGAAGTTGAAAATAATGCACCAATATATAGCAACCCAGTATTTCACAGAAGGAGGTTTTATTTGACCCAAAAAATGGAGAAATACACTCAAGATTCTTTATACAAATAGTATCTAGCAATATCTTCGAATAGAAGATGCGACACGATTTGTAAGGTTCTCTGCAACTGAAGAAGCACAAAATTGAATAAAATAATAATAAAAAAACAAAGGCAAATTATTGAAAAGAAGCAATTAAGTTAACACATTCACGAGAGCGTCATGAGCAGCTGATTTGCATGCTCCTGCAATACATCCCATGCAAGACTAATGTGCCGGTTTTCCGTAAGAGTGGCCCCGATGGCGAAGCGGATGACGTAAGCGCCCCCGACCACCGCGTGGGTCATGAAAATCCTACCCGAGTCGTTCATCGATTCCAGAAGCTTAGCGGTGATCTCATTCGCCGCCTGGTCGCCAAAAACACCAGTCGAGCTCGAGTAGTTTCCCATGGGAGATATGCGGAAGACTATAGTGGAGAAATTTCTGGGCACCACCACCTCGAATCTTTTGTCGTTTCTCAATAGCCCTTCGAAGTCCTTTGCCATGCTCACGTGGCGACGGAGGAAATTCCTGAGGTTCGCCACGCCGTATGTGCGAAGGACTAGCCAGAGCTTCAAGGAGCGGAAGCGGCGGTTCAGGCAAATCTGCCAATCCTTGTAGTCGACGACGCGCTTCGACTCTGACGCCTTATTGCGGAGATACTCCGGATTCGTCGACAGCGCGTCCACGAGCGCCGATGGGTCTTTGACCCAGAGGCAGCATGAGTCCATGGTGGTGAAGAACCACTTGTGTGGATTGAAGCTAAAGGAGTCGGTTTTCTCGACGCCGTCCAGAAAATGACGGAACTCCGGGCAGATACAGGCGCTCCCCGCGTAGGCTGCATCCACGTGGACCCACATGCCGTACTCCTTCGCCACGTCACAGAGCGGGCCGAGGGGGTCCACGGCGGTGGACGACGTCGTGCCGATGGTGGGGCACAGGAAGAGCGGCACCAGCCCGGATTGGACGTCGGCCTCGATCGCGGCCCGAAGCCCGTCCGCGGTCATGGCGAAGGCGTTTTGGGCAGAGGTGCCCACGGCCCGAAAATTCTCGCGGCGGATTCCGGCGATCTGGGAGGCCTTCTGGAAGGCGGAGTGGGTTTGATCGGAGGCGTAGACGACTAATTTCGTGATGTTCTCGGGGCCGATCTTGTGAAGCATCTTATCCCGGGCCGCCACCACCGTGCAGAGTATGGCCTCGCAGGTGGTCCCCTGGATAACGCCGCCACCTCCGCCGGAGAACAGGAAATTGCTAGGGAGCTGGAGCATTTTTCCGATCCAATCCATGACGATGTTCTCGAGCTCCGTCGAGGCCGGAGACGTTATCCAGTTGAATCCCGGTGTGTTGAAGGCGGTGCAAAGCATTTCTCCGATGAAACCGGCGGTGCTCATGTTGCTAGGGAAATAAGCGTAGAAGTTCGGGCTTTGCCAATGCGTAAGGCCCGGTACGATATCATTTTGCACGTCGCGAAGGATGTCTTCGACGGGCTCCGGCTCGTTCGGAGCGGATTCGGGGGCCCGTTTCCAGAGATATCCGGGCTCGACTTTGCTTCGAACGGGATATCTTTCGATATTTTTGTAATAATCAACGATGAAATCTAAGGCTAAATGAGCGTGCCTTCGGAACTCTTCGGGCTCAAAAGGTTTGATTGAAGTAGGGAAGCCATTGTCGGAATCTTGATTTTCTTGGCTGCCCATGATTTGATTAGGCCCGGGATAGAAGGCACGTTTTTTTTTCTTTTTCTTTTTTTTTAAGAAGAAGAGAATTTATTTATTTATTTTTTATTTTTTTGGGGGAAGAAGGAGAATAGCTTCTACTAATTTGATAATGTGGAGAGGATAGAAGGAAGTTGTGAAGTTGCCGTTTTAATAGGGTATGTGTAGACACTATTACATGCGAGACCTTCTATTTCGAACAACCTTTCATCTCGTAGTCCCATATTAAGAATATTAAAATAGGATAGTGTCTATGGTTCACAAATGTAATGGAAATATAGTCGTAGGTAGTAAAATGTTTGTTTGCCGAATCTTTCTAGTGCAAATGATGTTGCATTTTCTTTCTATATATTTTGGGGAGCTTCACTGTTGTGTGATGAGGCAGAGTTTCTCCTTCTTATGAATGTGTTAGGTCTCACTAAAAAAAAATGATGGGGTGTGGTTTCCTAGTGGTGGAGTGGTTTCCTGTAGACTAATAGGTCAGAGGTTCGAGTACTCTCGACCACTAGGTGGGATGTGTGAGTTTAATATTTGTAATGATATTAAAAAAAAATGATGATTAAGGTATACAAATTTTCGGTATTCACGATTTTTTCTGGTGTAAAAAATAAATGAAAAATAGATTGGGGGTAGCCAATGCTCCCTCATGCTAAGCCTTGGGTCCGCCCCTTGGCACAAAAATTAATGAGGAATATAAAATATGTAACATGTCAAAGTAACTTCATATGCGAGATACAGTGATGATGAATAGCATAAGAGCATTGATATTTGTTGGGAATAATAATAAAATGAAAAATGCAAAATATATCTTCAAAATTAAGTAATGTGTTTTGGTAACAAAAGCATCAAAATAATTAAGCAGACAGACTTACGTGTGACATTTATGATTTATCAATTGGAATTTCCAAAGGCTCCAAATTTTGAAATTTGAATTTCCAATTGGAACCCATCCTATATTTGTTGTGATTCATCCACCATTTGAGGTGCGTGCTGGGACTGGGTAAACCACGTCTGTCTTCGGAGATTCAACTCTACCGTGTGCCGCCGGAGAAGCATTTGCGCTCAGAGATCCAAACCCATTTTGCAATGTTCTTATGGTAAAACTGAACATTATTATTATTGTTTCCCCTCTTCCATAGATTAACTGCATTTTAATTATACCAACCATATCATCAAACTTGATCATTTTGTACCACAAATTCATTTCATGTACATCACATCATATATATGCATATTCGACTAATCACGAATATAGAAAATAAATAAATACATTTGGGCCGACTTTAGGTTGAACTCGAACTACAAGTTCTTTGATAAACCTGGACCTAGCTTGACTATAATATTACAATTTCAACCATCATCTTATAAAAAGCCCAAAGTAGGAGATCAACTTAAAATCCAATTATATTTTTTGTCAAAAAAAAAATTCAATCATATACTGGGCCGCCATTTATGCCCGAATAAGTCACCATAAAAAATGGAGACGCGTATATATTGCATAACAGGCCAAAATCCCAATTAAAAAAAAAAAGGAAAATTCCCCTTGTTATTTAATTGGAAAAATTGTAGATTAACCTGATCTTTAAACATATATATATATATGGATAGTGCTATTTGGACATACTGTGGTCAGCCACACAAGCTAAAAAAGGTAATATAGGTTTTGAAAATGAAATGTACCCTAATTGGGGAATCATAAACCCTAAGGGGAAATGTGATTATTTCCATTTTTACAGTTATCTTTCCTTTTTTTTATGCGTGTGGCCGGCCACATTGTGGCTGAATAGCTTTATTGTATATATATATATAGGGATAATATGCCGCTCACTTTTCGTGGGCACCGATCACAGTTCGTTCATGTTAGCATTATTCTTTTTAATCTTTTCTATTGTTTTATATTTTAATACACTAGAAATTAATATTTGAATCATTAAACTTACAAAATACATAAAAATCAAACCTCTATTTGTTTTATATAATATCGATTTTCAAAACAAGAGAAACTTAGGGACTTGACTTTTTAAGCTTTTTACAAATCTTACATATGTGAAATTCCAGCTCACATGCTCGTCGAGTCATACACGTATTAAAATTTTCAGCACAAATTAGAAATATGCACTAAGTATTCATAATACACATGGATAGCATGTGCTTGAAAACATTCAAGAAATAAAATAAATAAATACGGGAGCTGAGATTACAAAATTGAAATGCAGAGAATAGAAAAGGAAAAAAAATAAACATTATCGTTTTGGAGATGGCTTATTAGTGGAGTGGGTATTCATATATTTAAATATCTTAAATTTGAATCATCCTAAAGTCTTATGGGTTAAGTATGTCACATCAAATTTTTTTAGTGCGGTTTAGTACTTCTCATATGTTGTGTGTATTCTATACTATTACTTAGGAACTGAAGTTATCCAATGCTCATATGCAAGTTACTACATAGGAACATAATTTATCGAGCGAACATCTCAATTAATGAGTGCGGATTATCCTCATCATTAGAAAAAAAAGAAAAGAAAGGGAGAAATAAAAAGTGTATAGAGGTCGAGTCATATAGGTGGCGTTTTTTCTTGCATGGCATAATTAAGGAAAGATAAAAATTCTGGTACGACCAATCACATAGTGCGATTAGTCATAATTTGAAGATTAATCTCATTTTGAACTTATTAGTCTTAATTAAAATTAATTAAATATAAATTCATTAAAAAAAATGAAAGAAAAACAGGATCAACCTCATCAACGGTACAGTACGGTCCGCACTAGAGACTCCCTCTTTGAGGAAATGTTTTATTTTGCTCTCATAGTTTTTATTTCATAATTTTTGAAGAGTAGTGTGAAATATCTTTTTATAGAATATCTTTTTCTATAAAATGATATTTCAAGGTACTCTTAGGGCTCGTTTGGTTGGCAGGAAAGTAAAGTTGTCTAGAAATGTGATTCCGTGGAATATGATTCTGGGTAAAATGATTTAGGAAAGTAAAGTTTCTGAGGAATATGAATTTGTGGAATATGATTACGAGGAAAGTAAATTACTTATCTGTGTTTGGAATATATCAAAGAAACTGTCATGGATTCTGAATTTTTTTTAAAACAAAAAATTTGCAAATAAATTTGTACAGAAATCACAAATAACGAATCATCATCCAAATCCCACAATAATAAATTGGCTGATCATTTCTTTCAAGTTCCAACAAAAATCACAAATAATTGAATCAATCATCTTTTGATTGGGGAAGAAAGAGAAATACTATCTTTTTTTACAATTAAAGAGTGAAGAATTAAAAATAAAATAAAAAATTGTTGATTCATTAACAGAGAGTGGATAGACGACATTGTTGCCGTAAGTTGACAGACTTGATAGTCAATAGAAAATAATAGCAGTTGATTAAGACTTTATAGATTGAATTCGATCTGCGCACTTTCTCCGAATTAGTTAGCGTCGATCTGAAATCCGGTGCCGATCTGCACCTCTCCATTAACCATTAACCATGTCGCCGATCTGCACCCTCTCAGACGCTCTAAACTCAGACCTGTAAGGGTTTGTTACTGTTTTTGCCAGCGATGAGAGGAGGGGACAAACGGACGATTCTCTCTGGCAAGTTATGTAGTATATTGTGAAAGAGAGAATGCAGAGAAATAGTCGACTTGTAAGTTGTAAGAGACAGAGCGGATGGAGCGATTTTTATAGCGCACAAATTAAAATCTTTGTTTCAGGGAAAAAGAATACCTAAGTTTTATTAAGGAATAAGAATCCTGGAATATTAGTCTACTTTCCTTGATTTGAGGATTCAGATTACTTTCCATACTTTTTAAAAAATTAAACCAAACATAGGATTTTAAAGTTTTGGAATCAGATTATTTTCCTTCTCCTACCAAACATAGGAATTTAACAATTGGGAATCAGATTACTTTCCTGGAGCAGAATCCTTACCAATCAAACGGGCCCTTAAAAAATTATGCCGTACATACGAAAATATGGACCACGTGCTAAAAAAGGAATGAAAAGAATACAAGACAATGAAACAAAATACTAAATTATTAAACAACAATCTAACATTAGAATCATCTGTCATGGCCTTGACTTGTTCTTTACTTTTTGTTACGATAATTTTCATAACAAATTAGTTATGGGGTTGACACCAATGCGGTTGATCATACGCTGCGGTTAATTTCTTAATTAATTAATTTTTTTATTTTTTTAACTGTTTTGTTTTTAATTTATTATTTCTAATTAAATTAATTAATGTTTGATTAAATCTCCTAGTTTGAAATAATAAATCTTAATTATAATTAATAAACACTAATCTTTATAAACTTTATTTGAGATTTATAAACTCTAATTGATAATTAATAAACTCTAATTAGAGTTAATAAATTCTAGTTGAGATAAATAAATTTTAATTATTTCTAATTATTCTTAATCTCTCTTTATCTGGCCGGCCACACATGAGTTTTTGCCATTAATTAGTTAAGAGTATGAATAACAAATTTATGCAGGTAACTGGAAATTGCATTACACAAATAATGTAGATATGTTACTTTCTTTCCTTTTCTATCTTTTTTAATATTTCGGGAGCAATACATACATTTTTGGGATTAAAATTTTGCCTTTTTATGAATATTTTTAATTTTCTGATTTTAGATATTATAATGAGAAAAAAAGAAGACTGTGAATGGAATTTCCCAATAATTAATAATTGGGCCCAAAAGTGGGGGAAAAAGATCATGTGAATCCCTTGTATTGTAAGCACATCAATTGATCCCTCCGCTTATAAAAGTCCAAAAATGGGCCAATTATTAATGGAAAGTGTCATTTTATAATTTAATTAAAAAAATGGCAACATAGTTATTTTTGTTTATGGATCGGAACATACTCAGATATCACAGACGCATGATCAATATTCTTATACATCAATTTTTCTTCTTAATCTAAAAAAATAATACAAAATCTCCATAAACGAGCTTTGAAACTCACCTGGGATTGCCAAGTGAAAAAATTTTAGGTATATGTTCATCATCTCTTCCGGTTTACTCACATAAATATTAAATTTTCAAGTCCAGAAATACTAATAAATTTGACATTGCAAATTCCACATATCACATATATAAAATGTTAATGTACCAGATACATACTTATCTTCTGCAGAGATTTAATAAAATAATTATAAAGTAGTAAAATATTAGAAAAGTAAGATTCAATAGATAAAAATAAACGTAACACGGGAGCAAAAGTAGATCTATAGGGACAAAAATGTATACAAATGTGCATTGCCCCTTTTCTTGCGCGGTGATAACAGCGGCGGTGGGTTCCATGACATAAAAAAAACGTTAAAAATAATTATATCCACAATTTATATATTTTTATTATTTTGTATGATAGTCCAATGATTAAATAGAATAAAAATATTATTAAACGGTTTTTAACCAATTAATTTGACGTTTTTATTTTGCTCTCATAGTTTCATTCTTGTTTAATTTTAAATTTTTAGTTTTTATTGTCAAAATCCTAACACACACACATATCTATTTTAAGTCTAAGAGTTTTAAACAAAGGGGAAGAAAAAGATTAGAAAAACAATTGGCACATTGTATTTGTATTTGTATTTGGATTTGGATTTGACTTTTTTTTTTTTTTCCTGTTACAAGACTCTTCAAATTAATAGTTTTAAGTAAATGGGTTTTTATAAAAAGTTAGTTTCAAGTAATTAAGTACCCTTGTCCTCAAATGCCCATAAATTATACTTCCTCCGTCCCATTATTCATGACTCAAAATTTTTGGGCACGGGTATTTAGGAAAAGTGAATTAGGGATAAAAGATGTGTGATCCAGTACAAAAAAGCGGTTGAGATTAAGTTTTTTAATTAAGGCCTAAGCAAGCTCTAAATTAGCAAAAATAGAAAACAGACCATGTTACATGGGAAGGCCCAAAAAGGAATATAAACCATGAATATTGGGACAGAGGAAGTACTGAAAGATTGTATTACTACGGAATAACATATTTATTCAGATAATTGGAAATATATATATATTAAAACGATTGCGGATTCGAGCCTTCTCCTTAATTCGAGGTCTACGTGGCGCTCTCTCATTTCAGTATTCTTATTTATCTTTAATCGTGATTTTGAGCATTTTTATTCATTTATTCTATGTACATCAATATAAATTTTCTCATCCCACATTGATTCTTAATAAAACCTCACTCTTGCAGAACCTATATAAATACTCACAATCCATGTGTATTTTCCCATTCCGCAATTATTTTGCACAACCAATATAATTTGGCAAATTAATTTGTAGGCCAAATAAATAGTTTTATTTTATTGACAATTTTAATTTGATCAATTATTAAGTTGTCAGCATTAATTTGTTTAATCTAACAAATTTATAAATTGACGCGAATAAAAGAAAAATCTCAACAATACGTATTCTCAATTATAATTCTCGGATTTGTATATATATACACTTAGGGATAATTCTCGAAATTTGACTTTGTGACGAGATGATCAGACATACACACCAATTAACATCGTATATAATGAAATCTTTGACATTTGATTTTGTGACAAGATGATCAGACGCACACAACAATTAACATCGTATATAATGAAATCTTTGACAGATTGTGAGGTAAAAAAAATAATTTGATTCTATTAATTTCTTGCAACTAAAGAAAGTGAAATAAAATCAAAGAAACACACGTTTTGATCAATTATCGAAATATTATCACTCCGAAATAAATTAAATTATTTTTAATATTCATGCTTATATATTGCAAAATAATAATAAAAATAAAAATATTTGTTAAAGGACAGTACAATAAAATCAAAGAAACAACCTTATTGATGTATTTTATTATAATTTCATTACTTTTGCAAGATTGCTTATAGTGAATTGTTGAAATAATATTACTCTCTTATGCATAATATTATATTAATTTTACGGTTACATACTTATAAATTACAACATAATATAATTGTCGTATTACACAAATGATGTAGATTAGACACGTGTTTCTGCTCGCTCGCTCTCTCTCTCTCGCGCGCGCGCGTAAGTTGTCGGTAGCAATTTTGCTCAAAAAATGTCGCTTTGTCGGTAACAAATAGGAGTACTACTTTAATTAATTGTTGGATTCCACGATTTTACAGAAGAACAATAATATTCGTGAAGTTACAGAGAAAAAGAAAAGGACAGAAGATTATGATTTATGAATGTAACCAGTAATTTATTAATTATACACCATTTACACTTATCACATGCACGTAGAGTTGTTGAACGGGCCGGCCCGATCCAAATTTGCTTCAGCATATATGGTGAGGGCTGGGCCCCTCCTTGAAATGAGCCCTAATTGGGAAAATATATATTTTTAATTCTGGAAAAAATATAAAAAATAAAGAGAAAGAGAAAACTCTAAAAAATAATTGGAGATATTATCAAGAACAATCAAGAACTGCAATATCATTCAATAATTTGAGTCATTGTGGCAGACACGATGTTGAGCTCGTCAGTTCCTTTTCCTTATTTTTTTTTCCTTTTATTTTTATTATATATATATATATATATTTTAATAATGGATTATCATTCCCACAAATTGTTTCCTATGATTGTGAAATGTCACAGTTTTTTCATGCATAGTCCATTCATTTTATTTCAAAACAACCAACTTCATTGCAAGTTGCAGCATATTCATTATTTTTTAGTGTTTGAGTCTAACCTAGGATTGTTGTTCTTCTTTCTGTTTTTATGAAAGAAGGATTGTTCTGCTAAAATAGCTGTTTTTATTTAATAGTACTGTTGTCCTTTTCAGAATTACTATAGTTTAGCCCCACTTGACATAGTGTTTTGGACCTAATTTATTGGCCATATATCAGCAGCCTTTTTATCTATATTTAGTCACATGCATATTTCCAATTTTAAAATTAAGAATTTTTATATTAATTTAGGCCATCGATATATATCATCTTCATAATTCATCTAAATTATTGTACTCGTTAACATGTACTGGGATCAAGAATTAAATCAAAATCTACTGAATTGTCAAAAATTAATTTGTTGGAGCCTGACTTTTCGATGACTTTTGGTTACATGTACGGAAAGAATGCCCATCTCGATTAAAGAGCCGAATATGTTATAAAAATGAGGGGTTAATTGATTAAAAATCACATTTTTTTTACATAAATTTGCAAATTCGTTATGCATAAATATCTTATTTTGAAATAATATCTATTTCCTAATAAGTATCATATTTCGAAAATTTATAGAAAAAATGATGTCAGACTTTTCATTTATCCTTATCCTCACTCCTCGATATAATTTTTTTTAGTTGTCATTTTTTTCATGCAATAATTAGGGATAAAAATAGTAAATTTGTCCACTTTATTAATATACAAATTTTAATGGAAGTGGACACTTCATTATGTAACGAAGGGAGTAATTTTTAAACTTCACAAATCTAATAGGAGTACTAACTTTACCGTTTGGTGCAAATTAAGCATATACCGAATTTCTTTTATATTTACGACATCAGACTATGTGTCAACATGGAAAAGAAATTTGGCCAAAGTTCAAGCAATATGGAAAAATTGGTATGTTCATTTTAGCACCAAAATCGAAAGATGTTAAATTTGTGAAGTTCAAAAATTGTGTTGAATTCACAAATTTGTGTAAAGATTGTGTTCTATTTTTTGCAATTAACCCTATGAATTCATTTAAGGTGATAGCTGCCTTAGCTAGCTTAGATAGCTAAAAAGAATATAGACTAACCCAAAGTAAAGATTTAAATATATGAGCTCCAAAATAAAGAAAAGATGGCTTATAACTTTATAAATATCTCCTTTTTTTATCCAAAAAATATGTCCTTTAAAAATAAAAATAAACGTTATAAAGATCTATACAGGCAAGAATCAGTCGAAAATATCTTTTCTATTATTGGATTTTTGGACAATTATGATTGGCATATATGCGCATGAAATTAGTTAGGAATAAACTTTCTGAAGAAAATGTTAATTTCTCTTCTTTTATGTAGGGTATTTTTTCTCTAGTTTTATTTTTTCTTTCTAATTATTAGAGGTCGTCTTCGTTCAACCTTTAGACAAAAAGAAAAAAGAAAGAGAGAGAGAGAGAGGAAAAGGAGAGGAACTAGAAGCGTCCCCAAATTGCCATGTGCCCGATGGCCCCCCCACTTCATTTCTTAATTTCTAACGTCCTTTTTTTCCAAAAATAATTAATGTCATATTTAGCTGAAATTTTGTGAAAATGCTGTTAGAGTAGTACTTAGGCCATCTCCACGCTCCAGCAGTTAGCATAAAAATAAAGCAGTTTAAGCACAAAAATACAGTAAATACAACAAATTATCTTCAACGGCCTGCTCTATATTTTACAAAAAAAAAACAGAATATTTTAAGAATATTCTTTTTTTGTTTAATCTTAAAAATATGAATAATTTTTGTCAATTAATAACATGAAGTAATTATATTAATGAAAAATAATAACCTAAATTCATTACATCAATATATAAAATAAGATTATATTATAAATAAATAAAATTACAAATCAAAGAATCCAGGAAAAATAAGAAGGGATAAAACTAAGCCTCATTTTAAAACACCTCAAACAAGTAGGAAAATCATTGTATCGACTTTAATTTTCATGCTTCTGTTGTGTAATTGTTTTTATTTTTAAATTTTTTTTTAAAATTTCCCTATATATTACTCTCTCCGTCCGCAAAAAGTGTAGGACTTTCCATTATTTTAAACCTCACAACAATTAGGAAACGTGTTACACTTTTTGCGGACGGAGAGAGTATGTAATTAGATTTTTTTAATAATTTTAATGTTGATGTTATATATTTAGAAACATAACTAAAATAAAATATTTTGAGATAAAATAGCTAAAGATTAAGAAAAAAATAAATATAACAAAGAAGAAAAAATAAAGCAATGAACATTATTGCTCCAAACTTGGAGCAATATTGTTCAAACACACAAAAATAGAGCAATTAATAGCGCATGGCTGGAGGAGGATTTTGCTCCACGTTTGGAGATTTGCACCAAAATGAAGCAGGCCTAGAGATGCCTTCAGACTACAAATAACAACAATCTCGTGCTCACACAACCATCCAACCCAACCATATTTATTTTAATAGATTTATCAGCAATTTTGTAACCACCTAATCACAACATTATATATAATTATTTTATGTTATTTTGTAATCGTAATATAATTATTTAAAATAAAATATCATTAAAAATGTTAAATTTATAAAAATATGACAAAATATAAAAAAATACGAATGAAAAGGGAATTTCAATGGTGTGTTTTTAATATAGCAAATTGGTCTCTATTTTAGAAAATGAAAAAAATATCAAATTTAGTACTTCCCTCGTCCCATTTCATTATACTCAATTTCCTTATTTAGACGTCTCATTTCATTATATTCATTTCCTAAAATGAAAACACAACACATAATAAATATCGCATTATAATTTATAAATTACACCATAAGCTACAAAAAGTTAAATCTTTCCATTCTCTCTCTTACTTGATTGGACAGAAATACCCCAAACAAACTATTTTATCTTTCCAACTTTATTATAAATAACTCATTTTCTTAACATTTGTGTTTGGCCAAATGAATATAATAAAATGCGACGGAATGTGTATTTTTAAAAAAAAAAATTTAATATTATTTATAAAAGATACTAAAATTTTAATTTTAACATATAAACCAAGTAAAAAAAATTAACATACAAATAAAATTTGGTGGACCAATGAGAAGGAGACAAGTGAATCAGTGGCTTTCAGCAGATACCTTGTGGTCTCTCGTGGTATGTGTAGGGGTGAGCAAAAAAATCGAAGAAACCGAACCGACCGGCAAACCTTACCGAAACTGTTCCGAAAATACGGTTAACCGAACCGACGGTACGGTTAATTTTTCTAATTTTAAAAAATCGAGGGTACCGGTTCGGTTTTTGGTTTTTATTTATAGAAACCAGCGGTTAACCGAACCGAACCGAACCGATGCTCATGAAATATTTATAATTTTATTATCTATCATATAAATATTACATTTTATCAATTTTATTTGATTACTATTTTGTTCTCCTATGTGTTTATTCTTCCGAACTAGACATTAATTTTTTTTTATTCCACAATATTGTCAATTAGTTTAAATTGACAATAAATGTAGCTTGATTGTCCAATTAATCTTTTATTACACTATTATTATATATACTTGGTATATGAGATGTGTTAAGGTTTTATTATTTTTATTAGTTTATTATTTGTATTTTATAAATTATGTGAAATATATATATTTTAGAAATGGGAATTTTTAATACTATGAATTAAAAAAATTATAACTTTCTTTTATTATGGTTAACCGTTGAATAATTGGTTAACCAAACCGATTTTTAGGTTAACCGTTATAACGGTTTTTGGTTTGTATTTATAATTTTTTTAGTGGTTAACCGAACCGATTTAAAACTGCATGATCGATTTTTTTTATACCATAAATGATTGGTTAACCAAACCGCTTTCATCCCTAGGTATGTGATCAGTCCTAATGTGACCTTGCATTTAAAATTTTCCTTTTTTTTCCTTAATTACCTACGTGGAGGTCGCCCATTTTCACCAAATGGGTGCCCTTATTTGTAATCTTATATATGTTCACCACGTGTCACACAGCTTGTTTAATGCACTTGTATAGTTCTACGCTCAAGAGAATATAATAACTTCTCTATATTGGGCCGGGTCAAGGTATATCGAATCGGGTCTTTCAGTTTGGACACCTCTAATTGAAGCGCTTTTATGACCATATTTAGGCCTTCAAAAACCAAGTCTCATATTTTAGAGAAAAGAAAATGTTAATTATATAAACAAGAGTTTTTTTGCTATTTTTTTTGTTTAAAAGACATTTTGAAGTGTATTTTAAACAAACTAACTCTTTAAATAAAAGACGATGTCGGACGATGTCCATCTGGATAATTCTGGTTGCTACAAAAACTTCGATTTGGCCAAATTTATAAATCTTGAAAAAATAACAATAAATGTAAAAGTTTGTGAAAAAAAATGGAAACTTCATAGAAAAAATAAAAAGCAAACAAATATTTGTGTATTCTAAACTAATTAAGCCGTATATAAATGATAAGATTTTATATAAGGAAACACTAGCGTATTACCCGTCGAAACTCGACGGAAAATCATATTAGTATAAATTTTAAAAGTAATTTAATATTATTTTTGAGTTATAATATTTCAACAATCTATCAAGGTGAGTGTTTCTTCGAATTTTTTCCATGTCCTTTATCAGCAAGAGACCAATAGAAATTAAACTAAATACATGTATTTTTTTTAACAAACAAAATATATATTTAAAAAGGTAATAATAAATATTAATCCAATATGTGAAAAATTAACTTTGTAATCACCTCACAATTTATAAAAAAAAAAAAAATCATAGTAAACGATGCCAATTGTTATGTCGTGTGCCTAACCATACTCGTCGCAATTTTTTTTTTTGGACGATGATCTCTTTTGCTAGTGACTTATGATATTGTAATACGTGATTGACCATGACTAAACTCAAGTTTCAGTAGGTATAGTTCTATACTCGAAATAAAGTGTATGATTCTTGTTTATTATCATAGCAAAGAAAACAATCCATGAAAATTATCTCTGTTGTGTGTACTCATAATCATTTTGGAGTGTACAATCGTATCCCTAGCATGTAGCCCGTCATTGTTGTCGATTTTTTAATGAGAATCACTTTATTTTGTAATTTATTAGTAAAAATTTAAAATTGACAAACATGGTTTTTCTACACTTTTAAAGGCTCTTTGATATTGATTTCATGCTAGAAAACCATAGTTTGAATGAGTTTGCACTTAGGTTTTGTTATTTTATGAAATTTGATACTCCTATGCATGTTTTGATGAATTGGCAGGAAAATGGAGTGATAATTGAGAGGAATGAGCATAACAAGCTTGAAGTTCAGCTCGATAGGAGTTCGTAGGTTCAAACGGATCCCAAATCGGAGCTATAACGAAGGAGAACGAGCCAAAATAAGAAAGTTGTCAGACTGGTGCCATCCCAGCACCAAAGATAGCACCAGATTTCGGCCATTAGTTGAATTTTCCCTTATTTTGCAATTCTTTTTATTTTTGGTAGTATTATAACCCTACTAGGATGCAAACTTGTACCCTCGCCTATATATATGTCTCCAAAACACATTCTATCATCTATCACCTTTCATCTATCTTTTTGATTTTTTTTATCTTTCATCATCTTTTATTCTCTTTTATTATTTTTAGCATAGTTTTATTTTCTTTTGAGCTTTTGGAGATTTGAAGACGAGATTCAAGAGTTCAAGATTGGAGCGAGCTAGACTTTAGATTTCTTCTATAATTTTTCTTTGTTTTCAATTATGAATTTCTTTTGTTTTGATTTGTTGTTTACCATGACTATGAGTGGCTAGTTTTCTTATATCCTAGGGTTAGAGAGTAGATGGATGATTGAATTTGAATCTTAATTAATTGATCAATTACGACCTTCTCTTCTTTCTTATGTTCTTGGTTTGATTGTTTGTTTAATTGCTTAGCTACCAATTTTGCATAATTTGATGTGTTAATTTGAGATCGGAAGAAGATAATTAACATGTGATCTAGAACATAGAACATACTTTACAAAATAGCCGGAAGGTCTTGAGTCTTGTGTGAGAACATTTAATCTAATCAATCTTTTTGGAGTTGCATGCATATGATGTTAGTCGGGAACGATGACCCTTGCATGTGATCAATGGTTTATTCGCCACGGAAGTGGGTTTGAACTAAATTTGTGATTGTTTTAGGAAGAGTCGAGTCTTTGTGTTAATTGATTGATTGATGAAGGTTTGAATTTAATTATCCATTGAAATCAAAATCTTGGGATATCCTCTCTCTTATTTGAAACTCCAATTGTTTTCTTTTTATTTGTTTTTATTTATTTCTTTAGTTTAGAATTAAAACCAATCTCATCTTTTCAAGAGTCTAGATAGTAGGATAACAATTGAAAGTGGTACTTGCTTGAATTAATACAATCTCTGTGGAATACGACCTTGCTTCCCTGTACACAATTGCACCCGTGCACTTGCGGTGTGAAAGAAAATAGCGAACAAAAATACAACGTAATACTTAGCCAATGGTTCAACCACCCTGATTTATTGATTGTTGCAGAGCACGACGATGAAGTAAAACGGTAATTTGATCACTTTTAGCAAGCTTAATAATCAGCCGAATTAATAGTGACCAAGTTAAACTTCCCAAAAATTATTTACTTAGTACTCCCTCCGTCCCAATAGCATGGTCTCACTTCTTTTTGGCACGGTTATTAAGAATAAAAGGTTTAGTGTATAAAGTAAGTTTATTCCACTTTATGAAGGAGTATTTTAATTAAAAGTAATACTCATAACCAACAACTATTTCCCCGTTATTACACACTAATTATTTCCTTATTTGGACTGAGACCTTGCTATTGGGACACCCAAAAAAGGAAAGCGAGACCTTGCTATTGGGACGAAGGGAGTACATACTAATCACCATATTGTACTTTACAATTAGTGAAATCTACTAAAAAAATCAATGTCATATTCCTTTTTATTTAAGATTATTGAAAAATAGAAATTGAAAATGTATTCGATTAAAATTTCAATTAATAACTAATCAAATATAAATTTCAAAACATATTTTTTGCGTACTTTGTTTGTACAATAATATGTAGTAGTAATTTTTTTTTTATCTCAAAAGTATAATCTTTGATTTTTAATTATTGAAAATAAATATTATATTAAAATGTTCTTCTACATACCAAATTTTGATATTAACAATATTTTATTTTTATTTTAGAATTTTTTTGTTATTTCTCTCTCTATTTTTTTTAGATATTGATTGACAAATAAACTCGTTTAGAAAATATATATACGTACACATCACAAACTTGTTTAATTGATTTTTTTTTAATTCTAGGGAATAGTACATCACATTTTTTGTCAAGAAAAACTAAATATCAATATCACATTTAAAGTATCCAATGATTAGAATCGCACGTCTTTACTTTTGTTATTGTTATATAAGTATAATAATTCAATCAATTTATTCCCTCACACTGATAGACATTTTAATCTTCACCTTTTAACTCAATAATACATTGCTTGACTCTTAGTCTCTTACACTATTATTTAGAGTAATTTATCAATATTTACTATACATATTAAATAACTACAAAAAATATGTATGCACGATTATCTATAAAATAATATAATTATATGTTTCTACAGTGATGATTTACCATTTTTTAGCTAGGTAGTTCATAAATATAAATGCAATTTATATACAATTTATTACAAAATTTATTAAGGTAATCAATATGAAATCTATATAAAAAATTGTGTTTGTCTATACGTCTCAAAAAAATTATGCTTGTCCATATTTAAACAAAATTGTTACGTCAAATTTTATTAATGCTTGTGACATTTTTCTGATGTAAAAATATATGGTAGGATGATATTATATTTCCTTACAACTAAGATACCAACTACCATGTATTAAAAAAAATACCATGTAACACATAAAGCAAATGATTCTTAGAATATGGCAATTTCCTGAATAAATTAAAACTCGCTTATACATTGCAAGTTAAATTACTATAGTTTGTATTTATATATGTCAAATACTTGTGGTACCATATTTAAAGAACAATTTATTTTACTTGATCATTGCAAAAATTATAAAATTTTCAACTTTAATTAACTTTTCAAGAATGTATTTTTACTTTATTTTTAATATTAAAGAGACTTCCTGCTTTTATCATATAATGTTTAACTAAAAATGTATAAACTGAATGACAGTCAAAATCATAAAAAACTAAAATTGTATTATCAACATGAATTCAATGAAACAAAAGGCTCAACGAATGGACTTGGTGCTGCAGAAAAGTGGGTGACTCTCTATTAATATTTTAGGTTGTTATCTATTATCCATTGATTCAATCCTGCAAGAAAAGTAGAAATAAGTATATTATGTTAATTTCTAAATTCATATAAACATAATACAAATGAATCTATGAATATAGAAGAGGAAACAAAAGCAAAGCAAGTCCTACTCCCATTTATGGTGTTTGTATGTGTGTAAACATAATAAGTTACACTACAGAAATATCAGTTCAATATTCCATTGAATGAAGTCCAAAATTCATCTCCACCACCAAGACAAATTGAAACTTCGAATCTACTAAGAAAACAAATATTTCATGTGAATATCTCCAAAATATAGAAAAATCTCACAAATGAACATAGGAGGAGAATAAAGCAAATCAATTCTTACAATCACAACTGGTGTTGGCATGGCGAATAGGTTGTAGAAAATATGATTCATGTATTTATAACCTAATAATATATAAAGAAGAAGATTAATTAAGGAATATACTGATATTAAGGAGATATTTTCTCCTTTAAATAAAGGACATATTTCGGCTCAAAATATAATGTCTGATTTTTGCTCCAACCAAATTATACGTGTATTAACAAAGTAATTGCCTATAGATTGTTTTTGGTCCATGGACCACGGCAATTGTTTCCAAAATTATGGTATCATATATATTATGAATCTCAGCTTCATATTTAATTATAGATACCAAATTGGATTTCTATTATATTATTTCATTCTTCATATATTTATTACCATAGTTGAATGCCTTAACAGAATCTAATACGGAGTATGAATAAAACTCAAAATATGATAGATAACAAATAAAAGATATTATATTCTTGTGGTTGTGGCCATATTTGACATATTGGGTGTTTCATTCTTGCCATACCAAATACGAAAAATGCTTAAAATAATATTAGTATAATATGAATAAAGCTCAAAATATGAGAGATATCAAATATTTACATATAATATTCTTGGGTCATATTTAACATATTGTATTTTTATCGATAATATGAATTTAAAAAGCTTAAATTGATGATTTAAAATAAATAAGAATACCGAATGGAGAGCGTGCTACGTAGGACCCCAAATTAAGGGGAGAGTTCGAATCCGTAATCGTTTTAATAATATATGGATGGATGGATGGATTGTGTGCACTGGGTATGTTATAATATACTACTACTATTAATTAAAACGAATGAGTCGGTCTGTTGGAAATTGTTTGACGGAGATGGAGATCCAAACAATATTTTAATTTCGAAATTTAATTGCAATACTTATCTTTGCTAAGCATTATTTTTTTTTATTTTTAAAAATATTACTTTGAATGGGTGTTTACTTTGCGTGATAGGATAGATTGATAAAATATATGATTGACTATATGAAGGATTAGATGATCAAACAAGTTCAAAAGTAATCAATCTATCAACATAGTGGATTAACCAATACTATTTTTATCTATCTATCCTATCACCCAAAGTATACACCCCTGACGAAATAAGTATTATCAAAACTGTTTACCTCACAGATTTTAGTCTCTCAAACGGTTTCACATAATTTTTATGAAGATTTAAGTGATTATTTTTTCAATTAATTATATGCCCTTTAAAATGTTGACGTAACAGATTTTTTTTCTTTTCTTTAGAAGGACATGTAACTGAAGTTAAAAACAGGCCATTGCTGTCCCAGTGGGGATGACCTAGTGGTGGAGTGGTTGCCTGTTGACCAATAGGTCAGAGGTTCGAGTACTTTCGGCCACAAAAAACTCTAGGTGGGGTGTGTGAGTATTAATATTTGTAATGATATTAAAAAAAAAAAACAAAAAGGCCATTGCTTGTGTTTGCCTAGTGGTAAAGTGGTTAATGCTCGGGCTAAAGATTACGGGTTCAAATTCACCGTCACGCGGCTTTTAAATTTTTTTTGTAATGTTTGTTAAAAAAAAATAAAAATAAAAATAAAACAGGCAATTGCCAGTCTCTAACCGCTGCCCCTAATCGTAATCTGACCGTCCATTTAAATTGGGATCTAATTGAAAGGCGTTGAAGTCCAAACCTTTTTTTTTTCTTATCCAATTGGAGAAGACGAATGGGTTGAACCACAAAAGCCCATTTAACTAGTAATAATTATTATCCCTAAAAATTAAAAAAAAACAAAAAAATAACACTAGTAATAATTATTAGAGTCAAACTGATTGGTTAGACCTCGCTTAAAAAATGATCGGACCACTAAAATAATTCCTGAGCTCAACACGAAACGATAAATTTAATACTCCCTCTGTCCACAATAAAATTGCCACATTGTAAATGACACGTATTTTAATAATTTGTTGGTTGATTGTATTGTGAGTGGAATAAGGGACCCACTTTTATATAGTTTTAAATTGTATTGTGAGTGGAAAAGTAGGTGAGGTGTGTGAGGTCTATTACTATAAATGGATGTGGCAAATTTTTTGTGGACGGACCAAAAAAAAATTGTGGCAAATTTATCGTGGACGGAGAGAATATAAAAATAGTTGAACTAATGTCGGGCCAACTTCGAAATTCAATCGAACTTCTATTTTTACAGCTCCTATCTGTCCAATTTCGAGCCATCCCATCGAGCCGAGTTGGCCGAGTTGATTTTTGATATCGCTAGTAATTAAGCATTTATGCTAGTGTTGGTTGTTAGCTCAGTTAAATATTCTAGCTAGAGGCACACTCTTCTGTATCCGAATGCATGATGCATTCAGATTAGTAGAATTCTAATTAAATTAAATATAAAATTTAAAATATATCATAAACTTTAAATATAATTTTTTAAATTCAAAGAATTTATGGTTAATGAAAGGATTATGTTATTTATATTTTTATATCAGACTTTACTAGAAAATTGTGTTGTACGAAAGTAAGTATTATTAACTTTATTTTTATTTAAATTTATTTATATTTTCCAATTTTTTTTAATATTGAATTGGGGAAATTATCACTTTACATCTTTGAGCATTTTTCGATAATGTTCATACGTTTGATAAATAATAATCATCATTGGATCCTTCAACATTTTTATAATTATGTCTTAAATGATATTTTCGGCACCTTAAATATAATGTGGACATACAGAAATCTGATGTAGAAATACATGATGAAAATAGAGAGGAGACATAGAATAGACAAATAGCTAAGTAAAAATTAATAGTTGTCAATAAACTTAGTTTGTACAAATAATAGCAATATTTTGTCTTTTCGGACCCTTTTGTCCTTACTTTTGATTTTTCTCAGCTAACTTTATATTTTTTCTCCTCTCTCACTTACTATCTTCAGCAAATCGTATTCGTATCGGCTTTACCAGCATACCACCATCCGTCTCTCATTCCGCCGCCACCGTGGCGGCAAGGTACGAATAGTCATATTCGTACCAGCGTACCACCGTCCGTCTCTCTCATTCTACTACCGCCACCACCATAGCCACGGTGGCGAGATACGCTTGGTACGAATATACACATTCGTACCAGCGTACCACGTCCGCCTCCCATTCCGCCACCGACACTACTACCACGCTGCCGCCAAGGCGGTAAGGTACGCTTGGTACAAATTTTAATATTCGTACCAGCGTACACCCGCCCGTCTCTCTCATTCTACCAACCCCACCACCACCATCACGGTGGCGAGATACGCTTGGTACGAATATGTATATTCGTACCAGCGTACCACGTCCGCTTTCCATTCCGCCACTGCCACTACTACCATCGCCGCCGCCACGGCGGCGAGGTACGCTTGGTAAGAATATTCATATTCGTACCAGCGTACTCCAGCCCGTCTCTCTCATTCTATTAACGCCACCACCACCGCCACGGTGGCGAGATACGCTTGGTACGAATATGCATATTCGTACCAGAGTACCACGTCTGCCTCCCATTTCGCCACCGCCACTACTACCATCGCCGCCGCCACGGCAGCGAGGTACGCTTGGTACGAATATTCATATTCGTACCAGCGTACCCCCGTCCGTCTCTCTCATTCTACCAAAGCAACCACCACCGCCGCCACGGTGACGAGATATGCTTGGTATGAATATGCATATTCGTACCAACGTACCACGTCCGCCTCCCATTCCGCCACCGTCATTACTACCACCACCGCCGCCACGACGGCGAGGTACGAATATTCATATTCGTACCAGCATACCACCGTCCATCTCTCTTATTCTACCGCCACTACTACCACCGCCGCCGCCATGGCGGTGAGGTACGCTTGGTACGGATATTCATATTCGTACCAGCGTACCACCGTCCGTCTCTCTCATTCTACTACCGCCACCACCACCGCCACGGTGGCGAGATACGCTTGGTACGAATATGCATATTCGTACCAGCATACCACGTCCGCCTCCGATTCCGCAACTACCACTACTACCGCCGCCGCCACGGCGGTGAGATACGCTTGGTACAAATATGCATATTCGTACTAGCATACCACCGTCCGTCTCTCATTCTACCACCACCGCCGCCACCGCTACGACGGTAGGGTACGCTTGGTACGAATATGCATATTTGTACCAGCGGACGGTGATACTAGCGTATCACCGTCTGCCTCCCTTTCCGCCATTGCCACCACCACTCCCATTGCCACAACGGCAGAGTACGAAATGATAATTTTGTGTCGGGGTTACCATGTCGTAACCTAGTAAGGTGTTAAGAAATGAGTATCGGGGCATATCTGGTGGCAACTGTTTGAAATTGTATGCGGTACGAAATGACAATTTCGTATAAGGTTACCATGTTTTAATATGGTAAAGTTACAATCATGATCTGAAACTATCGGTAGTGTCAGTTAAATGAGAATGCGATATATATTGAACAATTTTTCACTGCTCGGAATGTGCAAAATGAGAATGAGTATGATGTTGATGACGATCATGAATTACGTATCGACGTATTTTTATTTGGTGTCACGAATGGTACGAATTTATTTAATTCGTGCCAGTCGTTCCGATGCACAACGATATAATTTATAATATTCGTACCGATGTTACATTGTGATGTGCGAATGATACTCATACCTATAATTGATACCATGAATTGTAGGTACGATGGTATGAACTATAAATATCGTACCATTCATACCTTTTTTTTAGTAGTCACAACACATAATAACACATCACAATTTAAAATTAAATGGTAATAATCCAGCCCCAACATACATAATTATTTCAAAATCAGTTACCAACGCGTACATACATAAATTGTTCTCAATAAATACTAACATTCAACAGTTTAACATAAAACCAGCACGACCAAATATATCCAACACGCAGCGGATATCACCAACGATGGACTCATATCCGGGTAACATCGCCTTGTGGTGTACATAGTCAAGCTCTTCCTATTGTATGTCCAGACAACCTTCCATAAACAAACAAAAAACAAATCAGTATTATATGTGACACAATCAAACACAGTACGAGTGGTATCAATATTATCTTCATATCGGGTACATCTTCAAAACATGATACCTTGGTACGAAATGTCTATTTGTATCATAACAGAGGTTTATAACCTAGTACCCCGTACAAAGTAATTATTTCGTACTAAGTTACCACTTCATAATATGGTATCCTGCTATGAAATGTCCATATTTGTATGAAAACATCATGTTACAGCGTGGTCTGCTGGTACGAACCATTTCGTACTGAATTACCACTTCATAACATGGTATCCTAATGTGAAATGTATATATTCGTACCATAACATGGTATCTCGGTACGAAATTTCCATATTCGTAACCGAGTACCAGGTTTTGGCGTAGTATGCACAATATAAATACACCATTTTCATATTGGGGTATCAAGTTAGTGGACCCAGAAACCAAACATCAAACCACCCAAAATTCTCCAACAATTCGTCCAAATCAAGCACAAATCCCAAAAATCACCCAGAAATCAAGCCAAATACATAAAAAATTACCAAAACAATATGAAAACCTCATAAGTCATAAAAAACAAATGCGAAAAAGCCCTATATCAACAAAAAATTAAAAAAAAATACAACTAAAGTTTAAAAATCCTAAATAAGCATGAATTGTGAGAATTAGAAAGAGAAATTACCTGAATCTATGGATCTATTTGGAGCACGAAACCGCCATGGATGCTAAGAAAAACCTTGCGACTAGTCGAGAATGCAATGGTACTCTGTTACGAATACGGATAATCGTAATCGAATATTGATACAAGTAACTCACGTACCAAAGTGTGTAAACCACCAACATTGGTACGAAGATATGACTTAAGTAATTCATAACAACTGTAAATTCGTAGCACGTTTGAATTCAGGCGAAAATTGTAAATCTTAATGTATTGAATATTCACCAAAAAAATTGAAAAAGATAAAAAAAAACAAAAAACACGACATTACCTCTTGGTGGACGTCGTATACCACCAAATAATTCCTGCAACCTGCTCAGAATTAAATTAGTATAGCAACAAGCAGGGTCGAACCACAGAGAACGGGAATTCACCTATTTTTCCTATAAATCTAGTTTTGGTGTAGCCACCACGCCTTAAATTGAGATAATTAATTAAAACTAAGAAAATCAATAAATTAACAAAATAACAAACGGAAATATAATCAAAAGAAAAGCAATCCGGCTTCGAATAAATCCACACTAGTCTAGACTCTGATCATCGATGCAAAGATTAATTAATTCCCAAGAACCAACCAGTTATAGGGTACCGTGAACGCAGCGGACATACCCCAATTCCTACATGCTTTATCGATAGTTAGCTGTAGACGCCAGACCTAACTATTTCCCTTATTAAAACACAACCTTGCTGGAGACGCCAGACCTAGATTAATGCTCTAATAGCTTTTAGATCTGAAGGAACCCAATTTAGACGAATTACCCAAGAACGCAAGTAATAACCCGTCTACCAATTTATTCCTACTACGAACATGGTAGCTTTATCACTAATTAGCCCTATTCCAATAATTACGGATTGGGGGAACTAATTGACTATAATCCAATTAAATCTAAGTTGATCAGGCTTAAATAAAATCGGAATTAACTTTAAACTCAAGGAACAAATCGAAACCCTAGGAAATTAATTATACGAACAATTAGATCTCACAAAATTATTAAACTAGTGCTTCAATATTCTCGCCGAATTAAAGAATTAGCTACTCATAATAAATTAAACGCAATCAAATAATAGAAAAAAACATGAAAATAATAAAGGAATTAAATGAGAACAAGAAATCGTCACCAGAATTCCACGAACGATGCAATCCGAAAACAATATTCAAAACTAAAATTAAAACTAAACTAAGCTATAAAGTCTTCTGCTCTCGGTTCTTCCCAACGCCGGCGGCTCCAAAAAGTAAAAAGAAAATATGGAATAGAAAACTCCCCCCCCAAAATTAACTAATGTTGGCGGCTGATCTCAATATATATATAAGAAGCTAATCTTAATTAGCCGCCAATTACCTCAAATTAAGCTAAATAATATAATTAAGTCCTCAAATCCTAAATAGAATAGACATTTAAATATATTGTTTAATGATTACAAAATAATAAAGCCCGACCCATTTAATTATCTTCCATCTTCAACTTCGATCTTCTATAATTGGACACAAAATCCATCCTTTTCGACTTCTTTCATCCAAATATATCAACAACCGAAATCTGTATTTCCTGCATAAAAACTACACCTAAACGTGCATTATATCCATATAAAATTATAGAAAACTTAACTTCTGAACAACCAAAATACACACTCATCAAATCTCCTCACACTTGAGTCATACTTGCCCTCAAGTATGAAGTAAAAATCAAACTCAATCATCAAACATGGTTGTTCAGAAACATTAAATTCCCATGACTCAACATGAACAACTCAATAGGAAAAGAAGATGCAAAAATAAGAAATGAGACACGAACTGACTCGACACACAATAGCCAAGTAAATACCAAATTATTTATGTCCGTAAACTTTCTACTGCCAAGTAAAAATCAAGCAACTCACAAAAGATTCTCAACCATCAAATGAATGGAATGTAATCTCAAGTATGCCTCATTATCATCAACTTAGTCAAAATCGGGCAACAATCAAACATATCTCACGGATTCACTCATTCACTCCCTACACTGCTCCAGGACAACCACTCATAAACAAATTTCACTCGATCGCGATATAAAGCAGCCAATATGTAACTCAAGAAGGACTTTTCTCATTTGGCATAATGGGGCTAGGGACCATTCAAAATTTGGAAGGATCTAACAGGGATTCCTAGGCTTCAGAAATTAAGAACAAAGTATCATGCATATCCAAACCGAATCATCATCCATGCAAATTAGGCATCATAAAGAGAACAAACTAACTCAGCTCAACAAACTAACCATCAAACTGTATGTCAACTCAACTCAGGTGCATATTTTCATTTTTTTTCTGTTTCTTTTTTTCTTTCTTTTTTCTGTTTTTTTCTTTCCTTTTTTCAGCACCTCTTTTTTTCTTCAAATTTCGAACAAACATACAATTCATCACTTCAGAATACATTCCAATGATAAGCAACACAACGCATGAGTTACAGCTCCTCTCACCAAATCACAACTTTTTCATAACAGAAACTTCAGCACATGGTTCTGTGTGGGCAGACTGAACGTACAAAAATTGCCTTTTCACTCAAATCACACATGGATGAATTTTTGAATTTGAACATGCACAATAGGGCCAAGAGAAAGTCAAAAATAGGCCTTGGTTAAATATTTAGTAACTCAAATGAAAGAAATGGTCAAGGCTTCAAAATGGCTCACTAGGGGTTAATGTAAAGGTTGGACAATGTAACTCAGGCCAAAATTGGTTCACCCTAATGCCTTCTATCATGCATTACAAAAATGACACACTCGATATTGCAACCTTGTGAATTAAATTCTCTCAGAAAGAACAAAGTAGAGAGTGCTCTACTATAATAGGCTCAAATCTCATTTAGTGTGGGTTTAAAAATTCAATTATTGCCCTTTTTCGTCATCCCAAGTATCATTCAATAATTCTTCAAAAATTAATTACATTCCACCATTTTACAGCATATTGAATCACAAGTTCATCACACAACTCAAACAAGTAGAATGCGTTTACAAAGTCAAACAAATCTGGTAATACTTGGCTTTACTTGACACAAAAACTTGACTCAAGAAAAAAAATATAACAAACGAACTAACGTAAACACACAGACAACCTCCTCACACTTAAGCTTTGCTTGCCCTCAAGCAAACAAAGAAAAAGCATAAAAAGGAGAACAAACACATAAACGCAAACACAAAACTAAAAGAAAGATAAAATAAAATAAAAACAAAAGGAAAAAAAACAAAATTAAAAAATAAAAATAAAAAATAAAATAAAGAAAGGGAAAGAAATCACCCAAGCCTTCTTCTTGGAAATTTAGGTGGCTTAAGCTCCAACTTGGGTAGCTTCACATCTAATGGTACTGATCTGTCGCATGGATCCTGTTTGGGCAAACTGGACCTATTTCCAGAATCTTGAGCATCAAAATCAGTTGCCCCTTTCATCGAAGTTAGATCTAGCTTTTCCTGCATTAATTCAGTCTCAAGGTATTCTTGGACAGGATGGTCAATCATATCAATGGCGTATGCATTCTTAACATCGAGAGGATTACTCATGGTATCATCAATATTGAAAATGAATTTCTCTCCATGATAATCCAAGCATATAGTGCCATTGCAAACATCAATGATGGACTTAGCCGTCCTTAAGAAAGGACGACCTAAAAGAACACCGGATGAATCCCTAGTTTGCATGTCACTCATTTTCACCACATAAAAATCAGCAGGATAAACAAAATTATGCACCTCCACAAGAACATTTTCCAACAAGCCTTCGGGATGAACACATGATCTATCGGCTAACTGAATCACAACCCTAGTATCTACTAACTCAATACCAGATAAGCTATTATAGACAGCTAAAGGCATGACATTAATAGAAGCTCCTAGATCACACATAGCATGCTCAATTTTCGTATCTCCAATGTAACAAGGTAAAGAAAACATACCTGGATCCTTGCATTTGGGTGGCAACTTTTTCTGTATCACAGCCGACACGTTTTCACCCATCACAATCTTTCCAGAATCCTTGGCCTTACCAGCAATGAAGTCCTTCACAAATTTGCTCAACGGAGGAAGCTTGATCGCTTGAAGGAATGGAAGGTTAATCTCTAACTTTCCAAATATCGACATGTAGTCCATAGGATCTTCCTCCGGCTTCTTCGCTAATCTTCTGGGAAAAGGAGCAGGTATCACAATGTTAGGATCATATAAACTCAAAGGTTTATGTACCTTAGTCGGCTCCTCCGATGCAATCTTCTTTTCCTTTTCCTTCTTATTCAGCACAACTGCCGGATCAGTGTCCGGTTTGGCAAACGGGAAGTATTTTCACCCTGTTCAGCAGGAACTGCTATTCCGTCAGAATCGTCCAGTTTGGGCAGATTGGACCCTTCTCCAGATTCATTGCTCGAGCCTTCTCGTGACTTCTTGACTGTGGGTTCACTCAACTCCTTACCACTCCTCAAAGTGATTTTGTTCACATTCTCCCTTGGATTAGCCTGAACTTGTGATGGCAAGCGGCCTTGATTCCCCTTAAGCTCGTTCATAGAAGTCGAGAGTTGAGACATTTGATGAGCTAAGCCATCTATGCACACTTTTTGCTCATTTTGAGTTTGTTGGAGTTGCTGCACATTGTTTTGCAAAAATTGCTGGGAACCTATCAAATCTGCCATCATCTCCTCAAGAGACTTTCCTTGTTTTTCTTGTGAAGGTGGAGTAGGCGATGCTTGCTGAAATCCTCTTTGATGAGGTGGTCGGTAATTTTGTTGTTGTTGCGGTTGTTGAGGCTGCTTCTGCCCTTGATCTCGCCAACGGAAATTAGGATGATCCCTCCAACCTGGATTATAAGTATTCGAGTAGGGATCTCTCTTCGGTATTGGATCTTTGCTGCCATAAAAGTTATGCGACTAGTTGACTTGAGCATGGAGATCTTCGTCGGTCCCATCGCATTGCAAGCTTGAATGGCCAAAATTACCACATGCGCCACACGGCTTCTCCACTGGTCCCACACTGGCAGACTTCTCGACCATAGTATTTAGCATATTTTCTATTCGTCCCATCCTCTCTTCGAGCGTCTCTTCAAAATTGGAGGAATTTGCTTGTGCAGCTCTCTTAAGCAAACGAGGCTCCTCGTACTCCCTTGTTGCTTCTACTAAGTGTTGAATCAATTTCTTAGCTTCACTCACCCTGCAATGCAAAAATCTGCCTCCACTTGATGAGTTAACTAAATTCTTCGTGTCTACGGTCATGCCTTGGTAGAAATACTGCAACAAGTCTCCATCGGTGTACTTATGGTTTGGGCAACTATCCACCAATCTCTTGAATCTGGACCAGTAAGTACTCAAGGACTCATCATAGTCTTGTTTTACTCCACTAATCTCCTTCTTCAGCGCATTAGTCTTCGTTGGGGGAAAGAAATGCTCCAAAAACAACCTCTTCATGTCAGCCCATGTAGATATGGAGTTTGGCGGAAGGCTTGTGAACCAGGCGTTCGCCTCTGCTGTCTGAGTGAAAGGAAACGCCGCTAACTTGAATTGTTCTTCAGTAACTCCAGCTGGTCGTTTCTGCACCTTGCATATCTTGACGAACTCACTTAGGACGTTGTACGGATCCTCTCCTTTTTTACCGTAGAATTTAGGTAAAACATTCAGCAATCCCAACTTAATCTCGATCGACGCTTCCAAATCTGGTATGAGTATCGGTGTCGGAGAATCATCTTCCAGATGGCTCGAAAGCTCACTCAGTCTTGGATCTTCATCTGCCATGTCGTCTTCAATAATCACGACGAAAGTCGACTCAACTTCTTCCTCGGTTTCTGTTTCTGCTTCAGAAATACCTTCCGTTTGGGCAAACGGAACACTTTCAGCTTCTGGAACACTACTGTCAGACTCGTAAACAGCTTCCGTCTGGGCAGGCGGATCTCCTTGCAGTTCCAACAGATTCTGCTGCTTCTTAAGCTTGGCCTCCTTCCTCAACCGTTTCGCTAACTTCTCAATTTCAGGATGATATAGAAGGTCCGGGTTAGAGGCCCTGCTCATAAACAACAGAAAAGTAACCCAAGATCAATAGGAAAAATAAATTAATAAACACCGTTCCCCGGCAACGGCGCCAATTTGGTGGACGTCGTATACCACCAAATAATTCCTGCAACCTGCTCAGAATTAAATTAGTATAGCAACAAATCTAGTTTTGGTGTAGCCACCACGCCTTAAATTGAGATAATTAATCAAAACTAAAAAAATCAATAAATTAACAAAATAACAAACGGGAATATAATCAAAAGAAAAGCAATCCGGCTTCGAATAAATCCACACTAGTATAGACTCTGATCATCGATGCAAAGATTAATTAATTCCCAAGAACCAACCAGTTATAGGGTACCGTGAACGCAGCGGACATACCCCAATTCCTACGTGCTTTATCGATAGTTAACTGTAGACGTCAGACCTAACTATTTCCCTTATTAAAACACAACCTAGCTGGAGACGCCAGACCTAGATTAATGCTCTAATAGCTTTTAGATATGAAGGAACCCAATTTAGACGAATTATCCAAGAACGCAAGTAATAACCCGTCTACCAATTTATTCCTACTACGAATATGGTAGCTTTATCACTAATTAGCCCTATTCCAACAATTACGGATTGGGAGAACTAATTGACTATAATCCAATTAAATCTAAGTTGATCAGGCTTAAATAAAATCAGAATTAACTTTAAACTCAAGGAACAAATCGAAACCCTAGGAAATTAATTATACGAACAATTAGATCTCACAGAATTATTAAACTAGTGCTTCAATATTCTCGCCGAATTAAAGAATTAGCTACTCATAATAAATTAAACGCAATCAAATAATAGAAAAAAACATGAAAATAATAAAGGAATTAAATGAGAACAAGAAATCGTCACCAGAATTCCACGAACGATGCAATCCGAAAACAATATTCAAAACTAAAATTAAAACTAAACTAAGCTATAAAGTCTTCTGCTCTCGATTCTTCCCAACGCCGGCGGCTCCAAAAAGTAAAAAGAAAATATGGAATAGAAAACTCCCCCCCAAAAATTAACTAATGTTGGCGGCTGATCTCAATATATTAAGAAGCTAATCTTAATTAGCCGCCAATTACCTCAAAATAAGCTAAATAATATAATTAAGTCCTCAAATCCTAAATAGAATAGACATTTAAATATATTGTTTAATGATTACAAAGTAATAAAGCCCGGCCCATTTAATTATCTTCCATCTTCAACTTCGATCTTCTATAATTGGACACAAAATCCATCCTTTTCGACTTCTTTCATCCAAATATATCAACAACCGAAATTTGTATTTCCTGCATAAAAACCACACCTAAACGTGCATTATATCCATATAAAATCATAGAAAACTTAACTTCTGAACAACCAAAATACACACTCATCACCTCTATCAGAATGAACAATCGGAGAATAATCAGCCAATGAGAGAAATTTTGATAAGATTCGTCGGAGAAACCTTCAGTCGGAGAAAAATCTTCAATCCAACCAGGAGAGTGCCGTCGATTGAGAAGTGGATGCTTCACTATAACTCGTCGGAACTGCGATGTGCAACGAAGAGAAAAAAAGGAGAGAGAGCGAGCTTGACGTGAGAGTTGAAAGAAGAGATGATAGAGAAGAGAAATCCGGAACTAAAAGAAAACGCAAGAAACATAAAAAGAATGAGAGAGAAAAAATAGGTGGTTTTGGCCAAAAGTAAGGACAATTTCGTCCAAAAATGCAAAGTATTGCTATAATTTGTACAAACTAAATTCCTTGACAACTATTAACTTTTACTAAGTGATTTAGCTATATGACCCAATTTATAACGACCCGGCTTTCGGACTGACGGCTGGCCCCACAAACTATCACGAGTCCTTTCTAGCGTGCTATTGACTTTGCTCTCACTTATTTGCGTTCAATTTATTTGATATCATGTGATGAGCAGGACCGTGCTGAGTTGTCCATTGACTTTGCTCTTCGGACAATTGTGAAAATTATGTCCCTTCTCAAAGCAGTAGTAGCAGGCTCCCATGCCCATTAGACATTCTCCATTGTGACGCTTGTCACACTTAGGGCATAATGGCTTCAGTCCAGGTGCTCCAGTGTTAGCTGCAGCTCTTGAGCTTGATCCAGCTCCAGCATTGCTCCTTCACGAAGCCTCGAATCACATTCATAAATTCTCCCATGAGATTTTCTCCATTTCCATTTGAGATTCGATTCGATTCAGAATCCTCAGTTTGCGAAGTTGCACGAGTGCGCCTCATGATTCTACAATAACCAACACTAACGGTTACTAACTTACACTATCTTACAGAAATACGGAAGGAAAGAGAATTAAACGTTCTAATCGCGAAGAAACACCATTTGCATTCAAGTCACATAAATCCAAACCAAACTAAAATGAATTTGTACTATCACGGGAAAAACAAATGAAAACAAAATAAACTTGGAATAAATATCAAACCCAAGTGCCAACAAAATGTTAATCTCCAAAACCTAGTAAAGAAAAAAGACAAGGTTCTTAACAAGGAAAAAAAATAGACTTATTCTATGGTCTCAAGGGACAAATAAGAGAAATCGACTAAAACTTCTAGTCGTCGTCCATGTTATCACCGGCGACTGATTCATCCTCCGAGGGATCTTCTTATTCCTCCTCGTCCTCCAGATAAAATTAAAGACGTCTGCATATTCTTGAATCAGTTGTTCCATAAACGATTCAAACTCTAATCGCCGATGCGAGATGGGTGCAACAGATTTCTCTGATGAGCTAACTCATGCGCAATGTAGTTCACTTTCTTTGGAATAGTATACACTTCTTTGTAGACAGCCTCCGTCTGGCCCCATGTACAATGAGGGCAGTCGAACTCTCTCCAGTACTCCAACATATTTTCTAGGTTTCTCATTAATCCTACTTGGGACTTCCACGCATAATTCCAGAAAGGATTGTTCAAAGGCTCGCCAAAAAATACGTTATCCGCCATCGTCCTACAGAAATAGGGGACACGAGTAAGAAAGTCTTTCTAAGTTCTACTAAGTTCAAAGTATTTTTTTTTTTCCGTGACTCAAAATAATTCAAATATTTAAGTTACACGTAAAATTTCAATAATCACAATCAAGTAACATAAATTTCAAAAAAATTAACACATTTAAGCTCAATAGATTTCAATAAATTAAAACACTTTTACCTTGGAGTCGGAACGCGTAGGGGTCGAATGAGATTGACACTTAAAACATCTTAACTTATGCTTTGATTTATTTTACTTAAAAAAAGTAATTTCTGACGTGGAGTGGCTAAAAATAAAGCGCGTTGATATGCATGATTGATTTAACACGTAGACGTAGTCCACTAATTTTCAAATAAATAAAATACATACCAAAAAGAACAAAAAGCACGTCGTAGTCGGCTAGGATTAGCCCAATCGATCCATTAATTAACATCTCGACAAAAATTCAGCTTTCCAAAAAAATGGTGGAAATTACAAAAAAAATTACATAAACTTTGTCTATAAAAAGAAAACACAATCATGAAATTTGAAACAAATCAAATCAAGTAAGAAAATTAGTAGAAAAATCAATAATACATAGAAAAATATACAAGCATATCATAAGCCCACATTCAATTCGGCGCATAATCATAAACCTCGCCGGAAAATCAAGAAATGGAGGACCTCCGGCGAATGGGACAAGAATTGCGGCGGCCCGCCGCCGCATCCAACCTCAGCACAACAATCTCCGACGACCTTCTCCGCCCCCACGGCTTCACGGACGTCTTCGGCGGGCCCCCCCGTTCCATATTCTCTCACCAGCTATCTTCCACCGCTTTCTTCTACGATGACATCTTCTGGCCGCCGGAGAATGCGACGGCGGCGGCGCCGCTGAGGCGGGGTGGCCGGAACTTGCCCGTCTTCGATATTCCTTCTACGAAGCAGATTAGTAGCGATCGTTGCAGCCGTCAGAAGAATAGGTTCTTTAGTGACATTTTCAGCTGGGATTCTAAGAAGATGATGAGCTCGAGATCGAGATCGAAGACGAATTCGTCGTCGGCGCTGAGCTCGGAGGAGCTCAGCCCCCTCCGCCCTACGATCTCCGACCACGAACACGATGACATTTCCTTGTTAGCGTCGAAGCTCAGGTGTGTACTCTTTTAAATTTAGGGTTAATTGTCGGATTTAATTTCACTATTATACAATTTTATATAATTTTGAAATGATTTTCTAAGTGTTGCAATTAAAACTTTATTTTTTACTATATATTTTGCAATCTTTCACACCGTTTAAATTTTCTGGCTAGATGATATATCCTTTAGGCCAATACAATATTTCTATTTATTGAAACTTGAAATTTGTTCTGTTTAATTTAGTGGGAAATTTTAAATATAATAGTGTAAAAAGTGAAAAATTTTAAACCATGATCATTGTCATGTGAAAATTACAAAACGGCTTAAATCTGGCAATTAATTCTTTATATGATAATCCTCTTTATCAACTTAAGTTTTTATTAGTATGTACTTTCGATTTTACAATAATATTTTTATGCAAAAATATTGTTAAATTAAGTAGAGTAAATAAGTTTATACTAAAATATCTTTTTCCATATCCAGACCAATAAACGTTAAGAATTCGTGGAATTCATCGAGAAGCGGACATGAAGATCACCAAAAACAGAAAAAATCGCCATTATTTTCAGACAAGAATCGCAATTTCGATTCTGAAAATGAACATCTGGACAAATTATGGGGCTGTCCTTTTCAAACAAACGCAATCAAAGAAAGCGTTGATCTTGACCAATTGAATTTCAGAGTGTCCCAAAACGACGACGTGCAGTTCAACTCACCATCATCGGCAGTTTCATCAGAGAGAAACGTAGAAGAAACCTGCGAAATTAACGACGAAGACGACGATGATGATTTGACGAGCTCTTACGTTATCGAGCTCGATTTCTGCAACAGAGAAACATCGAACGGTGTTGATGAAGCGATCGCGTGGGCGAAAGAGAAGTTTCAGAAACATAGTTCTGAAGAGAAATTACCTACAGCAGGTTAATTAAAATCATCCTTTTCTTTTCTTGTAATTTTGTTCGGCATGAACATGAAATTTTCTAGTATGTCTCTTATTTTGCTGATAGTAATCTTTGTTGAACTAATGCAGAAGTGATTGAAGAGTATCAGATTTCTTCAAAAGGGCCTAAGGATAGCTCGATATTAGTGGTACATTTTTACACTCTTATCATTGACACTAAAATTTAATGGCTAAAAATTACATAATTAATTTTACCTGAAATTTTAATTTTCACTCAATGTTTTTAATGTTACAATCACAACACGGCCTTTGAATTTTTTGCGATTTCAATATCTCCAACTTTTTCATGAGTAATACTAAGAAAGTCAATTTAGAGACACTGGAAACATTGTAATTGCAAAAAAGAAAAAAGAAAAAGTAGATTTCAAAAATTGTTGGTGCGAAAATTATAAATTTGGGTAAACATAGTGTTATGAAGTCTATAGTTTGTAATAGGTAAATAATTTTTTCTTTACCATAACTAAGTCTCTTGGGCTCACAAAAAGTGGTAATTAATTTGATTAGTAGAATATTAGTAATTTATTTGTTGTGGAAAATGTTGACAGATAGAAGATGAAACGAGCATAGTCGATGAAAAGATAAGGTTGTGGTTGACCGGCAAGGAATCCGACGTCCGGTTGCTAATGTCTTCCCTTCATCATGTGAGTCGAACTTGGTCGTGGTTGTGCAGCTGCTTTTGGTAAACTTAAACATATACTCCTATGTTCGATTTTTCAGATTCTACGGCCTAACAGCGGTTGGATCGCAATACCTCTAATGAAATTAATCGAGAGTTGGCAAGTTAAGAAAGCGTATCAAAAAGCTGTTCTCTGTCTACATCCAGACAAGCTACAACAAAGGGGAGCTACACTCTTCGAAAAATACATTGCAGAGAAAGCCTTTGCTGCTCTTCAGGTCAAACTTTGACTTTTATGGTCTGGTCTAAGACATATTCGGCCTTAAATTTTAATCTTTTGGTGTAATTGTTTTAGGATGCCTGGACGGTGTTCGTCTCATGTAGTTGAAAAAGATGGCTCGAGTTACATCATATCTGGAGTTCAACCATTCGACCAATCGCAATTGCTTACGTGCATGTGGTTTCACCAATCACATCATTTACGTGTTTCAATGAACATGTGTGACTCATAATAATTGTCCCAGGATTTCGATGTGTAAAATTATTTTTTTTGCCAAAAATTAATGTTGGGTGTAAGATAAATACTAGAGTGAGAACAGTATATGTTGTAGGATTTTGTTTCTTTCTTATTGTGGTTAGTAGATGTCGTGCTTATTTCAGTCATTTAACCAATTAAAATTACGTGTTTAAATTTTAATGGCTGATTTTAGGGAAAGTCAATTTTGGATTATCTGTTTAAAAAAAAAAAGGATTCACATCTGCATGACATGTATCAGAAATATAAAAGAAAGAATAAACATAATCTTATAAATAAAGAATTTGAGAGTAAATATGGTTGTGTGCATTGCAAATCAAAACTATTCTCGAAGGTTAAACTTTTTTTTTTACTCTAAAAATTACTAGTAGCTTACTCCCGAGTAGGATCTAATTATAAAATACAAACAATATGAACAGATTAAAATATTTAAAATGAGTGATAGCTAATTAATGAGATTAATCATATATACATATGTATGTATATATTAGCATTAATTCTTAATATTACAATATGAGTTGAAAGGTCAAAAATGTCAACATTATGCGTGTGTTAGTGATTCAACTTATATGATGAAAAATCACATGAAAACAATAATTAAGATGATGAGAAAAAACAACTTTATTTCGCATGCGAAAAGTATATTACAACAAAATTATTGAGTTTTGACTAAGCCCGACAAAATTATTAAGTCCACAATTGAAGAGCACAATTTAAAACTGATAAAATAAATAAATTGTGCATATAAAGTCATGTCAAAAAGGTCCAAAATAAAGTAGCATAACTTTTATTGACAATAGTATGATTTTAAAAGTTTACTAGATGCTACATTCGGTGCTTAATCGGCCATAAAATGTGAGAAATAGTACTTATAGTTAGGAATAACAATTTTTTTTTCTTTTTTTTATTCCTCTAAATGTGAGTTGATAGATTTCTTAAAAAAATAATCATTGAAAGCATCCCTACGAGGATCAATTAGAATTCCTTAAAGTATAGCATTTAAATTAATGAGTTGCTAAGATGATTTTTAGAGTTTAATAAAATGAAAATCTCCTAAAGTTGTTTAATTAGACGAGTTTATTTTATTATGACTTTAGAATCAATGAGCCTCTTGTGAATAATTTTAATTGTTAATTCGATTTGAATGCTAACTTAATTTAGTCATTTAAGTTCTATTTGAGATAACGTATTTTGAAATCAGTTTCATCAAGCTTTCTCCCAAATTCAAATTCTTCATTAGAAGGAGAAGAATAATATAGCAAAAGCATAGACTATTTAAAATATTCTTGGTTGAAGAACTAATCCAAATATTCTATTATATGCATTTATTTCTTTATTTCCTATTTAATTGCATTGGTATATATGTGTTTATATATCTTATATAAAATACGAATGAATAACTTACACACAATGTATGTTCATAAAACGAAATACAAAATTTAATAATATAATTTCATAAGTATCCAAACCTTCCTTCAAATCAAGTTTCATTCAAGTCTTGTATTTCATATCAATGAATCCACTCTCTTTCGTTGTTTGTTGGGATGTGGCTTTGAGGTTGCTATGAGTAGGCCGATGGTAGTTGAACGTCACCACCACCGTCATGGTGTGATCGCGGCAGCGGATCCGCCGTGGAGTGTGAGCTGGTATATATAATATACATAATTATCTTTAATCTTATTTATTGTTTAAAATAATGATATTTTAAATTATTTTAAAAGAAATTATATATATATATATATATATATATATATACATACATACATATAACACATTAAAATGTAAATTTACAAGACTCAGTTTAGAATTTTAGATTCAATTAAACATGTCTAAGATCGTGTATTTTAGACAATTCCGATAAATAAGTTCAAAATTTTCATTATGTAGTTCGACTGAGCGCGATTACACTAAACAATTTTAAAGGGCTGTAATCTACAAATTGCAGTCATAAATTGACATTGGGCCGAACTAGAGCCCAATTCCCTGCTAAAATAAAGGCCTTATTTTATAATATGCATTTTCCAATTAAATAAATTGAAGAATAACGTCATCTAAATGTTGAGCTCTCAAATTGTCCAGTAAAAACCGACCCAACATTCATCTACTGGCTCTAGGACTATAATTGAGCCGAGTCGAGCCAACTACTGGACCAAAGGAAGAAATTGGATCGTGTCCATTTTGGGGTTGTATAAGTCCAACCGACTTATGGGCTTTTTCGGATCAATAAATACATGACAATCCAACACGAAATTGGATTCAAATAGTTTTTACATACCTAAATATCAAAATAATTAGAGATGAATAAGATGCATTAGGTGGGAATTAACTGTAATATTGTTCGAATTTAATTTAAATAGATTAAATTAATTAAATGCGAAATAATTTAGGAGTTGCTAATTATTTTTGGTGATGGGTTACACAAACTTCGGCCCGAATTTTTTTTTCCCTATTAACTTTAAATTTTATACCAATAACATGAAATTTCGTATTGTTAAAATTTTTTCCCGAGCCAAGCTTCTGGCGAAGTACGTTGACAATTCTATTTTGCAGGTTTCTTATATTACCGAACTCCAATTGTTCGACAAAAGTCCTGAAAGAGAAGAATTTTACTTACGACTCCAATCTTTCTACTTTTTATTTTTCCTTAATTTCTTTTAACGTCTAATTTGGAGATTATTTTGCGATGGAAACTAAAATTAAGGTGAAGCTTTGCTGATTGGAAAAAAAGAAATGTAATATACAAAAGCATTCAATTTCATGGACTACGTACAGCTAATTCTGATACAACCGCATGCTGTAAAAAAAAAGCAAGTAGTATTTTTATTCTCTCTCTAAGTTGGGATGAAACCCAGTTATCGAGTCGAATAGGAACACCACTGAGCTACAAGGCTCGGGTGGAACACTTGGTGAGCGCGTGGGGCGGATCACTCGTGGAAATGGGACACAGATTTATGAACATTCTTGAGAAGTTGTTTTGAGTGGGAGGCGTTGAGAGATGAAGTTGAAGCAGAGTGAGAGGATGAGGGTAGAGAGAGAGAGAGCTTGGTGGTTGCTTCTCTCTCCTCTTCATGTATGGTATCCAGCATCTTCGACGCCCTGTTCCTCATAATGCTCACGAACTGTGGAGGAGCCACTTCGGTGATGAATCTTGCAAGACGAACATTCGCCATTTTTGTTAATTTCAAAGAACAATTTAGCCCAAGGAAAAACAATATTAGTGAGTAAGAGAGAGAGAGAGAGAGAGTTTAGATTATGATGAGGAATAATGTACACTATGGTCGAAATTTATAGCAATAGGACTAGGAAGGTTGATGAAGGTGATCAATAATCCTCCTTTTATTTATTTATTTATTTATGATGTGTTTTTTGCGATTTAGATTGAGTCAATATTATTCGTTATGCAACGAATTTAAATAAATTTTGGATGTTTGTGCCGCTCTTGCTTTTAGAATTAATTGGTGGATGTGACGTCGTATTGATGAGGCAGGACCATCTTGGAGGACAGGTGGCGTGTGAGTGTGTGTAGATACTAGATAGATAGACATGGAATGGATCTCATTTTAACCCGTTGTACACAACTGGCAAATTAGGTCCGAACCGACAAGCTGGCGGCCGGGCCGGGCTGGACTCTTAAAATTTGAACTTGAGCTCTTTGATTGGCCCGATCAAATAATTTAATTTCCAGGAAAGGTTGAGCTATGTGAAATAGGCCTTATGGATTTTCGGGTTGGCTAAGACAGCTTTGTCCGGTGACTTTGTCAGCTATCTTGATGCCAATCAGCACATAAAAATCCTAAATTATGGACTTTATTCTATTTTTATTATTTCAATTCTCTTATTATCAAAAAATGGTTCCGTTAGTTTTTAAATGTAACAATTTTTTATTTTGATTTTATGTGTTACGATGATTGCTTTATATATATATATAATGATTGTAGATCATAAGATTGGTTCCTAATTTCTACGGCAGGGATGGTTTCCTATAATAAAGGAAAATTCAAGTAGCCTACATATGACAAGTGGGAGTTCCTTTTCCAAGCATAATCTAGTTATTTATCTACAAAGTTTATGTATTTTAACACATACGCTCGTTGACAAATATGGATTTTTCACGTTGTTTAGTGTGCATTTGATGCCATTTTTGAGAGAAAATCCATGTATTTAGCAGCTCTTTGCCTTAAAACTTTGCATTGTGAGAAATTATGCTTGTTTTGGGTATTTTGATGAAATTTCAGGAAGAATAGAAGCTGAGGTGGAGTGAGAAGAACTTGGAATGATGAAGAAGAGCTCGATACGGAGTCGTAGAAAGAAACGGGAGGCAATTTGGAGTCCGTACGAGGGAGAATGAGCAAAAACGAAAAAATCGTCCAACGCCCTAGTCGTTACGGCCGCGGCTAGCGGCGCTACCAGAGTCAGCCAAGGCTTTTCACGCCTATGCCCCGCGGCCGCGGCCGTGGCCAAGGTCTAGCCCGTGGCGCAAAGTAGAAAAGCAGGTTTCTCCAATTTTGTCCCCCTTTTTGTTATATTTTTTACACTTCTTCTTACTCACATCTCCAACACCTATAAATACCCCTTCAAAACTCAAACCCTAGCATCGACAAAGCCAACAACCCACATCTCCACACACTCTACACACTTTTTCACACACCTCCACCATTTTCATCTTCCACCCAACAACTTAGAGAGATAAAGTGTGCTTGGGGGAGAATTGGAGAGAATACATCAAGGATTTCAAGATTGGAGCTCAAGACCAAGGATTTGTCTATGAATCTCTTGTTTTCTTGTTCTTCTTTCATGTTTATCTTTGTTGTGGATATTTGCTTTTCATTATGATTAGCTAAATTCCCCTATTTTAGGGATTGGAGATGGGTTTGTGATGGATTGATCTTTATCTTAATTAATTGTTTATGAGTTCTATTATTTCCTCGTGTTTGTTGATTTGGTTGAATATTTGAATGCTTAGCTACCATTTGAATGTTTTTGTTGTGTCGATTTGAGGCTCGAGAGAGGAGGAATCGATACTAGAACCAAACACGAGGCACAATATTGCAATAGCCCGAGAGGGTGAGTGGTTTTGTGAGGGCATTTTATCCAAGGAGCCGTTAGGAGTTATAGGCTAGCTTAGTGACCGGAGACGGCATAACTAGCGTGTAATCTACAACTCGAGTCGCCTGAGAGGGGGCTAGAGTGAAAAAGAGATCGCCCTAAATAATTAGGATTCTATCAATAATTGATTAGTAAAATAATTTCTAATTGCTTATCCATCGAAATCTAATCCCTAGGATAGCTTCGTTTCCATGTTCTCCTCTCGTTTATAGTTTAATTATTGTTAATTAGAGTTTATTTGCTTTAATTAATTTAGTTTAATCTCTTCAATTTATTTGTGAGTCTAAATAGATTAAAATAGCTTATTAGTAGTATTCATAAGACTTTCGAACTAGTCCTCGTGGAATACGACCTTGCTTGCCGAATATTACAATAGCCTCGTACACTTACGGGTTTTATTTTCTTAAAAAAAGAAAAGGCGAACACTCGTGAATAGAAGATTTCCACCCATTCATTCATATGGAACGTGGTTCAAAATATTACAAGTACTTTTAAATTTAAACTCGAAATGATTTTATGTTATTTAATTTGTACCTACTTTCCTTCATACTTGTGATAATGCTCTTTGGAGGCACTTCATAGTTCATAGTTCATACCTTTTTTAATCTTCATCTGATGATTTAATTAAGGAGTTAAATTATTATTCGGATATGCAATTTTTAAAGTTTAACCAATCATGACTGATGATCTAGAAAGCAACTCATACCCTATTCAGTTAGGCGTTGTTACGGAGAACATTAGTAGACGACGATTCCACGATAGGGTTGCGATCTTGGTGGAATTCATTATGTGCAAGTTACAAAATTGAATAAAAGTTATTTCACAACATGTAGCGTGGATGGACCTACAAAACACATGGAGGAAAATAAATGACTATGATGTTTTTCTAGTTGCCTACTATATCGGGAAGAAAAAAATACATGCATGTACAAGTTTATTTCCTAAGAAAACAACATTTTTTAATTAATAAACAGCTGTTTAGAATCTCGAGGGCTGAAATTAAAAGTATGTCTAAAAATAGCGTTTTGATTTATTCCCATGAATAAAAATAACGCCTAGCTACAAGTGGGAGAACCGTTTGCCCCTTGTCATCATCAATTATAAATTTATAGATTAATCATATTATAATTGCATAAATTATGGAAAAAACAAAAAAGAACTTTAACTTTTGAGTATCGAGCAAGAAGAATTCATTTCATAAAGCCGACTGCCAGCAGCGACAGCTATTATTGAGCACCAATATTTATTAAACGACTTTAAGTAGAGACTTGAGGCACCAAGGTGTAGTGCACAAGTATTTAGGGGTGCTTATTCGGGTAGTTATTTTTCGGTTATTAACCGAAACCGATGATAACCGGTCGGTTTCGGTTACCCGATAACCGGTATCGTCGGTTTCGGTTCGGGTATCGGTTATTGTTTTTTTATTTTTTCGGTTATCGGTTATTAACCAATACCCGTTCGGTTAACCGGGTAACCGATTAAATTATTAAATACTTAAATAATAATAATAATAATTATTATTATTAATAATATATATTTTTCTTATTTTTTGTTTTTTTTCTTATTTTGGTTATTCTTCGGTTAGTCGGGTAAAGTAACCGGTCGGTTATCCGGTTACCCGACTAACTTGTTTTTTTATTTTTTTTGGCAAAAATCGGTTATTTTGCCGGTTAATCGGTTACCCGGTTAAATAACCGGTCGGTTATCGTGTAACCGATTAACCGGGTCGGGTCGGTTTCGGTTATCATTTTCCTGCTTATTCGGTGTCGGTTAACCGAATTTTCGGGTTGGTTAACCGACGGGTAACCGAATAAGCACCCCTACAAGCAGCTTGGATGTGCGACACTTGTAAAGTGTTTTAATTAATGTGTTGTAAATTTAAACTTTAAATTAAAACACTTTACAAATGTCGCATATCCAAGCTGCTTGTGCACTACACCTTGGTGCCTCTAAGCCTCTACTACGACTTTCCAGTCGAGTGAAAATTCTTGCATACTCCTTGTAACATATTTTTATTAATTGATTATAAAATTTTATGAAATTCTTATTAAATAAATTATTTAATAAATAAAGTTCTATGATGAAGATATATATCAATTTTTGTGGCTACAAGTCAAATCTTGATATTGATACATACTGATATTTAAGAGTTCATGAAATTGCGCTACGTCAACCCTAGATCCTCCATATTCTCTCTTCCTACAACTATAAATTTGAGTCTTCATATCAACGACACACCACACAACAAAAAATCATATTGAAGGCTCAAGAGTTTGAGAGAAATTCTCTACAAATTCTCTCTCAACATTATCGACCTCAACGTTATAAAGTTCGAACATCACATCCAAGGATATCAAGAGGCATATTTCTCCAACAAATCTCAAAAGCTATTTGAAGATAGTTTGAAGATCAACTTGAAGATAAGAATAAATGATCAAATAGATACATACATATATATATATATATATATATATTTCAATCCGAAATTCTTATATTTGTACTCTATTTTGTGTGTTTATTGAATTAAATACTACAATAATTGTATTTACAATCCTTTCGTGATAATGCATTTTATACATCACAATAATAGTGCATCTTAATGTGCATTCATGACAATCAGAAATTATACATACAAAGATCAATAACGCAGATTGGTTAATTTGTTCCTACAAGGTGGAAAACTTTTATTTGATCATCGACTATACTATTTATATTTACAACTTTACTTATGTGTTGCATATTGTTTAGCTAAATTTTTTTTAGATGGATACAAGTTACATTATTAACTACAAATTTCATGACATTACAAATAATTCTATATAAATCTCAAAACTATCCCAATTTTAACAAACTAGTATAAACTAAACACAAATCCATATAAAATGGGACAATTTTAACAAACTAGTATAAACTAAATACAAATCCATATAGAATGGAAAGACAACCCACATCTTAGTAGGACTTGAACCATAGACTTCTTGCGTAAGTAAAATCTTATGGGCCTCAGCTTTGCCACTTGACTAGGCTTCACCGACCCTTTTAGCTAGTTATATAAACCCATCTCTACTATATATATAAGTTTAGTAAAGTTGAAGTGGATAAGTAGAGAAAGAAGTACAAATACTTTGCTAGTGTTAGATTAGATTGTGTATGGATCGGATTACGGGACTGACGACTGGTCTGAATTGTCTAAAAATCGCAATCAAATAAAATTCAGAGTGAAATATCGTAATCCCAAATTTTCAAACATATATAGACATCACGTGCGCCGTGTAAGCCAGGGAATTAAATTTATCATCAATTAATAAAAAAGTGATAATAATTATTTGGGAAATTGATCTCTAAAAAGAACAATTTTGGAAGGTAATAAGAAAGCGAGGATAATTGAGAGAGACCGGCCGACGGCCCGACGCCACCGTTCCTTCTAGGATGCTCATCCACATTTCCACTTTCCCGAAATACCCTCATCAATGGGATAAAATACTAGGTTCTCCAAATTACACGTGTTGCTCAATTCGTTTCAGCAAAAGCACACGAAATTGTACAGTGCAAGAATTTTACTTACGACTTCAATTTTTTACCGTATGTGAAAATTAGCAATCGAAAAAAACATTTGCTGAAACTAAGACGCGGCAATAATCTAACATAGTCATTTCATCAAACATATTGCCTACATAGACAAAATCACAAAACTAACAAAGAAATCGGCAATTCCCCATACTGAAATCATACAAGGGGCTATGGAGAGAAAATAATTACTACTAGATTTTACTACTATATTTTTATAATTCCTCCGTCACGTTATTCTTGTCTAGTATTCTTTTTTGGATTGTCCCGTTATTCTTGTCATGTTTCATTTTTTTGGGCTAAATTAAGGGTTATTAAGGCCCTATTTAAATTGCTAATGTAGCCATTATTTCTCCTAACTACTCTATCTTTCACTATTTTCCCCCTCATTTTCTATGTCGTTCACTATTCACTCTCTCTCTACCCACATTATTTCATTATTTGAACATACTTTTTATTTCATTATTTGTACCCTATTAAGTATTCAATTAAAAACTCCAATAACACACCTTCTATCTCTAATCCCTTTCTCCTTAATACACATGCCCAAAAGAAATGAGACAAGAATAATGGGATGGAGAGAGTATATGATTAAAAATGATGAGTCAAATCCCTCCCATACAAATGTTGAATCTCGTTTAAACGAGATTGTCTAGAGGAAGCCTTGTGTTAATAATTAGTGGCGGATCCAAGCGGTTGTTGGGGTAGGTTGAAGTCCCTCAAATCAATTTCCCAAAAAAAAAATATTGAACGATAGTTGAAATTCGAAATAGCCCTCCTCAATGAAATTTTCTGCATTCACTAGTGTTGGTCTACACAACACTTTTAAGTTTAATTAGTTATTAAGATAGTTTAATCGAGACTATATATACGAGCTCAAATTAAATCACATCGAAATCGACAAACCCTAAAAACGAACACAAGGATTATATCACATGATCCGAGCTGAGTGTTTGTAGTCTGGACCAGATCTGTAAAGTATTATATTCTGCTAGGACCAAATTGAGGTACAAATTCAACTTTATAGTAAGTACGGTTAAGATATTTATGTACGTTTTTGTTGTTTTGCACTTCAAACAGGCAATTGGATAAGTATATGCAAGTGTAAAAAGTATTTATATATCTCTTATTTCTCATCCAAAGAACTAAAATAAAATACTTAATCATAATATATAGTGTCAGCTCTGTTAAATGCACTATCGAGACAAATATTTCTTATATTTAACACTCCCTCAAATAACAACTACGAATTTTCTACGTCCTCCTCTATAATTTGCATGCTATCGCATAAAAGTGAATAACCTAAAACACACCCGGGCTACGAATTTTCGACACGAAAAAAAAAAAAATAGAGACCCTTCAATAGAAATTTTAGAAACGCGTTTTGCCCTTTGGGCCCTCCCTTAGAGCCATCACTACAATACGTACACACACACACATATATATGCATATATATGTGTGTATATATATGAGCATCATCAAGCTTCTTGATATATCTCATTGAAACTTTAAATGAAAAAATTGAAAGAAACATTTATACGCAAACTTGTATCATCATGTCTTCTTCCTCATCAGCCCAAAGAATCCCTCCAAATCCAACTCCCGAATTTTTTTACTACTCAGCAGGCCAGCTAGCTCCATTTTCAGCAGTTGCACCACCTCGGTATATCCAAGTGTCCCGAATTCGTCTTGACACGACCCTCGATGCTATAATCGAAGACCCGACAGCCGACGATGACAGCATCGAGGAGTCGTGTCTGCCGTCGTCTGACGACATTAGTCGCGACGACGGCAGTATGCAGGAGACATCTGTAGTGATCATGTTGGAAATGGAAAAGTGTTCTTACAAGATGTGTTCTCTGGAGATGAAAGAAAAGTCTGTTCCTTCCTTCAGCTTTACCTGTCATCGTTTTGTTTAATTAATTGATACCCTAACTGTATTTGTACGGGTAATTTAGTTGGTGTATCTTTGTTTGATTTTTCTTTCTACCTTTTGGATATTTTAATTTTTTTTTTCTAGTTGCATGTTGTATTGTACTATATTTTAGGGATAATTAAGGCTTAATTTATAAAACAGAATTTAGAATAGGAGGAGTTTGATAGATAAATAACTCGACAGACCTCAAGAGCGGTTCGGAGTAGACTCGAATTGTGTATTCATGAAAACTTGTTATATGATTCTCCAAAAAATATATAAATACGATAATATAAAATTGTTAATCTAGTAAACCCCGATTTCATTTCATTTGTGAGTAGTGGGTGTACTACATGTACACCCTTAATAGAATTTTCCCATTTTAAGATTCTATTGAGTTGTACAAATTTTTATATGTACCAAAGTGAAGAGATTGATCCACTAGCTAGTAGAATGTACTAAATTTATCAAAGTAATTTTCATTAGCAAAATCAATAATTTTCAATGATAACTTAACAGCCTAGTCTGATTTTCCGGAAATTCACTGGAAATAACTTAGAAATGGAATATGTCAAAAGGGATTCATCAACAACAATCAAGAAAACCAAACACATGGCAATTATTCTGCCATTGGTTACCACCATTCAAGCTCCTCCAAAGGTTCTCTCTCTCTCTCTCTCTCTCTCTCTCTCTCTCTCTCTTCACCTAAACGACCTTTCGTGCCTAATTTCAACGACTTGTTCACAGCACGATTCTCTCTCCTCTCTCCTCTCTCTACCTACATAAATACAAGAAACCACTTTTTGATCATCATCTCCACATCTAGTCTCTCTCCCCCCTCTCTCTTTCTCTAGAATTTCTTGGAGCTACATAACAAAGATGAGAAAGCAAATGAGACGCGAGAACTGGGTTGAGGTTGCACCAGCACCCGTAATTTTACCCCAGAAGGCCTCGAATGCACCGAAGCTCGAGACGATAGTCGAAGAAGGATTGGAGAAGATGGATGCTGTCAACAAGAAGGTCCCATCAATCATCTTCTCTCTTGCATCAATACCTGTAAATGAACAGATTATCCATCAATATGAATTAAAGCACAGAACAAAGACTCAATTATGTGTTTTTTCCTCTTTGTTTTGTACTAATATGTAGGAAATGTTTGGTCAAGCATAATTCCAACTCCCATTTCTCTTTGCCCTTCTCAAAGATTTCCCATCAACCCACGGGCGCAGAAGCTTCCAGTACAAACCAGAAGCAGCAGCAGCCGCGTACAGCAAAGGGATTTCAAGAGCGTAAATTGAAAGAAGGAGAACAAAGTAAATGATTGAAGATGCAGGAGAAAACAATGAGTTTCTTATAAGTCAATAATTCCAGCAATGTTTTATACGAAAGATGGGGCAGAAAGGAAGATAGAAGGCACACGGTAAAGATTTTTTATTAGTCATCAAACCAGGAGTTCAAACTTCAAATAAGAACAGCAGATAACATAATATTCTGCTATCCTAGATTACATGTATTCTTCTATGTAGGTAGTTTGTCGTGTAAACTTGTGCATGCATACAATATTTATGTTTCAGATCTCTCATTTGGAACCAGTTTCCATCTCTTGTTTAATTCATTCTTTTCAGCTCTGAGTTTTTACTATTTTCCAATATATCGTTCGTCACTTCCCTTGCTCAACCATTTAGATTTTAGAAGCAATTTAACTGCTTAGTCATCAAGAATATGTTCCCTTCAAAATTCATTCATGCTCAAGAAACTTCAAACATTCGATTATATTATCATGTCCGACAGACCTATTCAGACAATTTGATCATAATCATCAATAAGCATCCAAATTTTTCTCACATTACAAAGAACTAGAATCATTATGGAGACATTACTCTACCTTCAATCAGATACGTGCTTCCAATTCCATGATATATTACTCGTATCAACGTATGATCTGGAAAACAGAAACAAAAAAGAATATCAAACTAAAGTAACAATAACAGAACTGAGGAAAATTGAGGTCACACAACTAACATTAATCTTGCTCCGGAAATATTTAAAAGATTGGCAGGTCGTGTCAACAAGTGTAAGGATATGTCAGTTTTTATATTTTTGGTTTTTTTACGTAAAATTACAAATAACTTGATACAACCACCCTATGAAAATCACAGAGTTTAAATTAGAATAGAAAACAAGGAGTAAAGCTACTAATGGCTATTTTGGTATTGTTTAGTTAGTTTACAAAGATGAAACAACCATATATTTGGTCCTCAAGACAAAAAATGGGCTCTTCGTCCTAAAAAAATCACATGAAAAGAATGTTTCAGCCAATAGAGAAGAATCAGCGAGCTAGCAGCATTAATAAAAAATCACAAGCATGACTGATCGTGCATTACAAATTTTACCTTGGATTTTGTATATGAAGCAACAGGAAGACTAAGGCAATAAATATAAAAGACGAGCCAATAGAAATGTAGGCTATCCCCAGGAAATTATTGTGGCCTCCTAACCAATTTGATGTTGAAAGAACAATCTTCTTGCTGCCACTGAAACTGTAGGTATTGTAGTTGTTCAGAAGTTTGACCGAAATTATATCATCAGCATCTAAATCCTCTTCAATTCTTCCATACAACTTCCGGAAAGACGGGAGAGCAGAAGTACGCATCCATATGATAAGATCTTCTTGATCACTCAGCTAGTTGGTGCAATTTGATAGAATCCACAAACAAGACAAAATGATAAGAGAATGAGATGTAAATTCGGTACAAATATACTAACTGCTCAAAACATTACATATAAGAAGAGAAAATAGCAGTTGCAACAAAAAAGATGCAAAACTCATACTTCATGAGAACAGAACAATTTGCAAATATGCAAAATTTTCACTCTTTTGCTGTTATTATGCAGAAACAGCAGCACAAGACTGGACCCTCATGGACTTAAGTTCTCCATTTACCAATATTAACTCTTAAATCCCTAATAAACTTTAGCCAATAAAGAAAATGCAACTGAAGCATATAGATGCATACCCTAGGCTTATTGTTAACCAAAATATGGTATTGAAAATTGCAACTGAAAATATTTTGTAGCGGTTTAATTACTTGAAATATTTACTGACACAAACGGAGTAGGATACTCTTATCTTAATGTTCAGATAAAACATAACTATGATGGAATGATGATAAGTGAATAGTAGATATAATGACGAGTCCTGTAATCAAAGCTTGATGGAAGGATGAGAAATAAATTAGGTCTCATTAGTTAAATGGGTCAATGATTTTAGCAAGCCCAAATAGGCAAATAGAATGACAAAAGCTTGCAGAAATTACCAGCAGTGACAGCATTCTGAAGACTACACAACTGGAGAAGCATGTGATATGATATAATCATTATCAAGTTGGTTCAGGGCTAACTACATCAGAAACAGTGCAATAACAAAATAATTGGCTTCTTCGAAGCATAAAAATGAAAATATTTACTATCTCAGATATGCAGATAATCATGACCAAATTATTCTCATTCCCAATAAAATAGTAAAAGCTGGATTAGGAAACATTTGGCTTTCCCAGGTTGTGAGTGTGTGTATGCGTGTGCATGCACGCGCACGAGTAAGACATTAGGGGGGTGGGGATGTTTTTTTGTGATCAATTGACACTGGATTAAATAGAAGAGACTAAAGTTAAAAAAATAAAAATTGACATGATGGACAATCAAATATTTGAGAGTTATGTTATGCGTTTAAGAGAGTCAAATTTTTTGAAGCAATTATATAATTGAACACTGAATTATGCAATCACTCACAGGAATATTGGGGTCAAGTGTTGCACCACCAATTAGAGTTCCATTCTGAAAATTGAAGGGATAAACATGCTTTCCAAATTTATGATCACGATCGCTCTTCCATGCGATGTTCTTCCTGTTGATTTTCACCTCATCTACTCCCCGGAAGAAAGAGAACGAGTCATTAAACATACTCCAAGCGACCAGGCCACAAGGGACAACAGGGAGACCATTGATAACATCCTCTGGTGCACAGGAAGCTATATCATGGTACTTCAATCCATGCAGAAGCTGATGATCACTTCGGCTCTTAACATACCTTAATAAGACCCAAAAAAAAAAAAAAAATTGACTTTATATATCAAAAGATGGTAAAGTGAAATCTGTAAGCTCAATGTACTGGATATGAGTAAATGAATATTTTACCGTCTATGGTTCTGGTAGTAGTTATCAAGCTGGTAGTAGACATATATTGGAGCCTTCATATTCCGAGGAACCTATAAACGAGGTTTTAGGAACATGTTAAATATGTAATCTTCCCTAGGCCTGAAGTTAAGCAATTAATTTTAAAAACAAGTTAAATATGTAACGGATAGGACATAACACATGCCACAAATGTTGTCAATACTCACAAATAGGAAATATGAATAAGAAAAGATACTTTATAAGATCTAGTCAACAATGCATGAGGATTGAGGATCACTTGTTCATATGGAATTTCAGAAGTCCCCAATGCAATATGCCCAGTGCCCACTCAACCAACAGTCATAAGACCGATCCACTTTCAGTTTTATATCCATCAAGGCATCAACTGGTGTCCTTTTTCCAAATTTTCGAAGAATGTGGAGAAAGAAACAGCACAAAGCCTTTGTTTTCTGTACCATAGCCAGATTAGTTTGCAGTGGCCCTCATTTTTGAGATCCGCCAATCATATGTTAATCTACCTTTCTAAATGTCAGAACAGCAACATGAAATGGACACTATATTAAACTTCTATCTACATCTTTGCATCAGGGATTCTGATCTGATTAGCAGTTTCTTTACCATCATGTTTTTTATCCCATCTAGCTCTAGCTCTCATCATACTCTTGGTAATTTGTTTGACGGGAGTTCTATAAAGCCAATGTACTAATCTACATTAATCATAACAAACAAATCAGTGCGACCAAATTCACTATCCACTCATAATTGAGAAATACACAGTTGATGGCAACAGAGCATACTACTGACCTTCAGGTATTTGGTGCAATTTTTGGGAATGAAATCATTTTCAATGTATGCCAGCTTGTTGCCTCTGAATGGTTCTGGAACGCATTCAACATCATATCTATATACAATTTCAACAACCTGCAAACATACCGCCAACCAATCCTCATATCAATATTCATCAGCGTCTTATATACATTGAACCACAATCTCATGCCAAAAACATTAAGAGAGGAAGAAGAAAATTTACACTTCGTGAAGCATGAAGACAGCCAATCCCAACTGGAATAAATATCACGCCAACCACAATAAATACCGAAACCACCTGTCAAGAACAAAAATCAATTCATACCTAATACAACTTATAATCAAGCCAAATTTTTATTACACGATTCATAAACCCACCAACAACCATTTGCAATTTTTCATCATTTTCTTACCCACGCAGGTGACAGGACCGGTTTACAAGCTGGTAGATTTTGCTGAGTGAACTGGTATATGACTGCAAAATAACAAGAACACCCATCAATCAATTCAAACATTACTATCTACCTCGTAACTGAAGTTCAGATTCCTCAAGCTTAATTTGGATTGCCAACCAGAATCATAATTCCCCAGTTACAGGATTCCAGTTGAAAATAAATGAACGTACACACACACGCACGCACGTATATATTCATATACATAACAACTGATAAAGCTGTGCAGAGCCCCAATCGGCTTAACAATATAATTTCATACAGTGTACTGATATTAACACCAAAAATATATACCAATCAAATAAGAAATACAAACACACACACACACACACATACAATTGGAGCGGCCTTGTCTGAATGACACTGAATCAGCTTCGATTCCAGCTGCCGTGGACCTCCCTTCATCCATTTCCCTTCAATTCAATTTCAGAGCAACTACTGCAACACAGTTTCTCGATTCCGCAACAGCATCAGGACTAAAATTCGTCACTGAATTCAAACGCCTGCCAAGGAGAGAGAGAGAGAGATCGGCCGATTACTCGCACCATAAAAAGCGACGACAACGTAAAAACAAAATTTGAGAGAAAATACATAGCCATAAGGTTCGTTGAAGTTACCTGAAAAAGTAAATTGAAAGAAGATAAAGAAATAACTTGTAGCTCCCAATTTGGGAAGATTATACAGTGATCGATTGATCGGAGAAAACGGAAGTATTTCACAGAACAAAAAAGCGCTATTTGTTCTCGTAATTGTTGGGCTCCTGCAAATGCGACCTTTGATTTATTTTTGTTCTCTCTCTTTTTAACGGTTTTTTTTTTAATTAACGGTTTAGGGTAGTTTATACCTATGTTCCAATAGATAGATATAAGTCTCAATACCCAATATACTCACTTTGGCATTTAAAAAATTTGTTATACACACTTATTTTGAAACAAATTAGTTATACTCAAGTTTACAAAAATACCCTTGGATTGTGACATATTTTATTGAAAAAGTTGTCAATGATTGAGAATTTCTTACATTGTGTCATAACTTTTGTCCTTGTGTACTTATCTTGCACAATCATTGTGAAATTATCTGCGAATTATTGTTTAAATTGTAGATTTTGCAGATTATTTATTTAGTAAATATTATTTTACATATTTATTTAGTATTAACGAGTACGTACAGATAAAAAAATATTGAAGGCCGAAAAATATGTAAATTATACCAAAAGAACAATAATATCATGAAGAACCAAAAAACTGAAGATCCCTCTCGGACAATGGCAAAAAAAATGAAGATCCCTCTCGGGCGGGATCTTCTTAAAAAATGTAGATGTCCGAGAGGGAAATTAATTTTTTATGTCTAGATTTAATTATAAAAATTAACTATGAAATTTTATTGTGAATTAGTGCAACATATATTAATATTTGTAATTTTTCTTTGATTTATTCATGATTTCGTATTTTTAGACGAATAATTTGATTAAATATATGATTTTTTTAAATTATAAATGCATTGAGAGGTTCCTAAATCAAATCCCTCTCGGTTTAACCAAGATCCCTCTCGACATACATAAAATCCCGCTCGAGCGGGATCTAGACACGTTGTAGATGTCCGAGAGGGATCTTGGATTTTTATGTCTGGATTTAAATATAAAAATTAACTATGTAATTTTTATGTGAATTAGTGCAAAATATATTAATATTTGTAATTTTTGTGTGATTTATTCATGATTTCGTATTTTTGGACGAATAATCATAATTTGATTAAATATATTATTTTTTTGAATTATAAAGATTATATTATTATAACAGTCAAAATACGAAATCATGAATAAATCACACAAAAATTACAAATATTAATATATTTTGCACTAATTCACATAAAAATTACATAGTTAATTTTTATATTTAAATCCAGACATAAAAAACCAAGATCCCTCTCGGACATCTACAACGTGTCTAGATCCCGCTCGAGCGGGATTTCATGTATGTCGAGAGGGATCTTGGTTAAACCGAGAGGGATTTGATTTAGGAACCTCTCAATGCATTTATAATTCAAAAAAATCATATATTTAATCAAATTATTCGTCTAAAAATACGAAATCATGAATAAATCAAAGAAAAATTACAAATATTAATATATGTTGCACTAATTCACAATAAAATTTCATAGTTAATTTTTATAATTAAATCTAGACATAAAAAATTAATTTCCCTCTCGGACATCTACATTTTTTAAGAAGATCCCGCCCGAGAGGGATCTTCATTTTTTTTGCCATTGTCCGAGAGGGATCTTCAGTTTTTTGATTCTTCATGATATTATTGTTCTTTTGGTATAATTTACATATTTTTCGGCCTTCAATATTTCTTTATCTGTACGTACTCGTTAATACTAAATAAATATGTAAAATAATATTTACTAAAGAAATAATCTGCAAAATCTACAATTTAAACAATAATTCGCAGATAATTTCACAATGATTGTGCAAGATAAGTACACAAGGACAAAAGTTATGACACAATGTAAGAGATTCTCAATCATTGGCAACTTTTTCAATAAAATATGTCACAATCCAAGGGTATTTTTATAAACTTGAGTATAACTAATTTGTTTCAAAATAGGTGTGTATAACAAATTTTTTAAATTTGAAAGTGTGTATAAAAAATTTTCACTCTAGATATAATGTAGACTATTATTAATTAATCAATTGACAATTACCAATTTACCATATCACTTGACTATCTAGAAATTGTAGTATACGTACACATACATAAAATTCTTATGTAGTCCACGTTTACCATTTATCTTTATTATTTTCTAAATTATTATGTTTCTTATACTTTTTCCTTTCCCCTCCCAATTCTAATTTCTAACAAGTTTATACATCATTTTCCAGGTACCCAATGTAATGTTAATATGAAAGATGACTTGGAAAAATGACGTGTATTGAAAATATAAACATGAGATCAATATATCTTGCACAATATTTATTCTCGACATTCATTGCCAACTTCATATGTTTTTCAGATGCTCAAAATTCCGTCCAATATTAAATTTGATCCCAGACGAATAGATGAGTATCGAATTGATATTTTCAAATGTTGAAACAATCTTGATGATAATGAGGCCAAATGTTAACTTAGAATCATATATTTGCCGTGACCTTTTTTAGAGGATTTTTCACTTTCCAACTACTGTAAGATTTGTATACTTCAGCAAGTATAACCAAAAACAAAATATAACTGGTAAAATTTAAAAAAACGCTCATAATTTTAATTCACAAAAAAGTATCCCTTATATACATGCGAATCATAGAATAAAAGATGAAATACTCAAAATTCATGAATTCTCTAAATTACAACATTTCCAAACCCCTTCTCTATATTCTACCTCGTATGCAAGTGGCAAATTATGCAAGAAAACCTACTACACAACAAAACGACATGAAGCTCAACATCATCGTATTCGACTTACTATAAAAGGGGATGTTTTCTCCAAAACTAGGTACAAGAAGAACCTACGAAATCTGATGAGTGATTTGGTCGCTTGGTCCTCCGATGATTATACCGAACATTCTTTCGACCGAAGGTCCCATCTCGTGAACTAATTTAACCGATTCTGAGAGCCGGTTGAGAAGATTAATCGAAGCAATAACTTCATTTCTTTGCAGTTGCAGCTGAAAACAAATATGTTGGTTGGATACAAACAACATAAAACAGACACATATGAAGTTTTGGATAGGCTGACTGAACTTACACGCTGAGGGGATGGTTCGTTGCCATTGACAGAGAACAAGATTTTTAATGCAGTCCCGAGTCCCAGAACCTGAAGCTTTCCCCAAAGACGGCACTTTTCACATCCCACGCAATCCATCAATGCGCTGCAGGTTCGACAAAAGAATCGGGTTACTACTGGAAAATATGTAGAAATCAAGTGTTGCTATTTATATATGTTTCTGCAACTGCAATACTCTGTAAAATGCAAGAGTGAAAAGTATGGCGTTTGAAGTTGTTAAACAGCATAAAATGTGACGAAAGAGTAACAACGGTAAGAGACGGCCATTTGATGAAAAGAATAGAGAAACCTTATATTTCTGAACTGTCTCTGTGTCTGCTTCATCAGTTCTGGTCCACTTTGGCCTTTCCACAGTTTAGCTTCGTCGAATGGTTTAGGGCATGCAGATAGCAGTTCATGATCATTAAGAAGCTTTTTCAACGAAAACTGTGTATTTGTGTCCTCCAATGGATTACCAGTATCATAGTCAGCTTGCTCCAGATAATCCTTAGCCTAGCCGTTACCCAAGGAAGGTAAGAAATAACATTTAGAGGGAATCAAAATAACAAAAACTCAAGGTAGACCAACTCACTTTTGTCACTGATCGAAGTACAAAAAGAAAAGTGAAGTACAAGTTTCGGACACGATCTGGATATTTCAAGACCCGATCATACAATAGTGATAGATTTTGGCCCCACTGCAACACGTAAAATATGAAATTCGTTACTCATGGAAATTATGATGGATATTTAACAAATTAAGAGTACATTTTTAGGATCCTAGAAATAAAAAACAAATTCAACAGTTAAATGATAAAATTACCTCAACCACTAGTTTGCTATATATCAGATCTACATGTTTACTTCACAGGAAATATTTCCACAAGGCGTTGTCATGCTAAGATTCTAGCATAAACAGGTATGAAATTAGGATTATACCGTGTTTGTTTTTTCATCGAGAAGGTAATCAGCAGCAATGTGAATTGAGATGGAGGAATGAAGACCAGATATCAACTTGTACAGTATTCTTTTCTCTTGGCACTCCTCTGATGGATCTACAAAGGCCAAGCATTTCAGGTCAAAAAAGATGAAGCTAATATTGCAAAAAAAATAAAAAATAATAAAAGAACCTCAAACAGTTATAGCAATCAATGATGTAACAAATCATATATCAGATTCTAAAATTAACTCCTGTTTTCAACAATCGTCATGTTAACAGAATATGAACATACACTTGTGGCAATTCTCCAAATAAATAGCATCCCATATTCTTCTTGCAGATGGACCAGTGTAGCCAGTGTAGCGTTCGGGATTCAACTGTAGATCTACATATGTCATTTCAGCTGCAAGGCAAACATTCCAAGTGGTGTACAATTAGGATTTCACATTAATTTGGTTCTGATGAACTGCCAAATGAAGAACATGAAGGTCAAGCAGATAGCAGAATAAATTTACAGAATGAATTATCAGAGCTGCAGCAAGAGATCACTATAACTAAAATCGAAAAGGGAGTGGCTTCAAAGTTAATTAAATGCAGGAGGGATAACTCTGTAATCAATGATTATTGGAAAACAAATAAATGCACAAGTAGTGATGAGCACCATTATCTGTCTCATCATCATTTGTCCATGGATTATCTACCTCCATCCAGCCTTTGAAAGCTGTAGCATCTACTGTGCGATCTACAGCAGCCACGGGCTTTTCCTCTTGACAAACTAGTTTATCTGACGAAAGGCCAGTTCCAGAAGGTTTTCGAAATGTTTTGGGAAACTCGTTCTCTGGGCATTCACAGACACTGCAGTCCCTCAAACGGCATAGACCATCATCAGGCCAGAAAGGGCAATCACACCACAATTTTACCTATTGCAATAAATAACAGTAAGGTTGCAAGTATACAGCTGATCAAAGAACCCGAAGCAGATAAGCAACTATACGGTGGAACAGTAAGGATCGTAGAAGAACATTAGAAATATTTGGTGCACCATCAAAATCGTTCTAACATGCTAGCATCTTAATAATTATTCACAACAGATAATATGTAGATGGATAACGTGTTGAGTCTTTAAATAAGCTTCAAATGAAAACAACTATACTCAAACATTAAGAAATCAAAATAGAATTCGAAAATATGAAGAGAATTGATCATTTTAATTCTCAACAAAGAGTAAACAAGATGGTATCATTTACTAATAATTGTATGAGTTTAGACATAAAACTAGAATTTCTAACCTTAAAGTATCGGAAGAAAGGATATTTCACGATCTGTTGGAGCAACGGATACAACACCTCCACATTGATCCGATCCACAGTCTCATATTCACAACAACAATCCTCCACAAGTCCATGATATTTAAGCCCTTCCTACATATATGTGTACATTTTCGTGCATGATAAGTCGTGATAAAGGGTAAAAAATAAAAATGAAGCTTAAGTAATTCAAATCAAAAAACAGCTTCAACATATGCTCGAACAGAATTTCGACAAATCAATCATGTACATCTCTAAAATAAATAGGATTCCAACTTTATGCAGGGAGAAAGATGGTCTCATAAAGCCAAAGAAACCAATAATTGGAATTTAACCTGAAAACACACAGTATGCAACTATTTTATGATAATTTAACAATAGACAAAAATGAACTTAAGAAGAATAGAATTTATGAGCTAAGAATTTTCATTAATTTGGAACAATTATGATGCATAAACACGAAGCTTTCAATCTCTCTACCGTTTCCCATTTTTCCCTCACAGTTTTAGCTTATTGCTAATTTCTCCTCGTCTTTAAGGCTCCTATCATTTGCTTTTCGTTAGTGCTTTATTTATAGTCAAAACTACACTCCAAATTACGGTGTAGCACAAACTTCTTGCTTTATTATTCACTTGTATTTTGACAAGCAGGATGAACATTCAAACTTGAATAGGAAAAAAAATCCAATTATGTATTTTGGGATGTTTAGTAACTAACATTGAGATAGCATTTCATGTAACTACAATATAATTAGGGGCGTTTACTTTGCGTGATAGGATAGATTGATAAAACATATGATTGACTATACGAAGGATAAGATGATCAAACAAGCTAAAAAATAATCAATCCATCAAATTAAACTGTGGATTGTCAATACACACACAATATAATATATATATATATATATATATATATATATATAACCCTAAAAATCGAACGTTCAACATATTGCACAGAGAAACGGCGAACGAAGCAAGAAAAACTCAAAATAAGGTTAAAATCCGGAAATAAGAGCTATACCTGAGAACAATAGCAGCTCTTGATGCGATCAATCAAGGAGGTCGGAGAATTTCTCGGAACAAACACAATAGCGAGGATAAGAACAACTGCGGCGAAAATCAGATACCATTGATTCACGCGCGTTTTCTTTCCGTCTTCAGATTTCACCATTTCACGGCGAAGAGATCCCCAAACAATTCAGCAAACAATGAATGAAGAGATTTCGAATTGAATGCGTGTTGTGTGTGTGTGTAGAAATACGAGCGACGAGCGTTAGAATTGGTGGGAATATTAACAGTAGAAATATGAAAAATGCGGGCGGTTGTTGATGGTATTTTTCTGTAGTTTAAAGTAAACAACGGTTGCTGGAAACTACTAGAGTAAAAGCATCTTTTTATTCAACTCATTTATTTAAATAATTCTTTTTTCAAATCAAAGTCTGAATAATTTGAGACAATGAAGGTGCAGCTTCCGTTAGTTAAGATATATTTCCCTCCAACCTTGAAATTTGACATTTGAGTAATGTGTGCATATATTGTGAACTTTAATTAAGGTAGCGTTTGATTTGGTGGATGAGATATATAAGATTAATAGCATAAGATAAGATTATAAAAATGATTAATAATTCATCGAAGCTTGAAGTCATAAATTATCACTCATTTGAATGATAGGAGCACGGCCGCTTATCCATCACTGCTCTTATCATTCAAACCAAACATGTGATTATTTGGAATTATTTTATCTATCACCCCTTATCAAGCAAACCAAACGCTAAAAGAAATGTTTGAATAATGGGTAATTTTAAACATAGCCTCCATTTTACTCTCTATAACCCCTTATTTTTTAAAAATAATTAAAATTATAATAATTTACTATTTTATCCTTATAGCCCAAAATATACTAATTAACTTATAACTATAAAAAATCCTATAATAATAATTCGTGGTATATAGCCCCCAAATCATCATCTCCCTACAAACTCTCGCCCTCAATTATTAAATGTTGGAGAATCGAAATATCAATTCAAACTGGAAAGAGCTAATTCACTCAAAATTGAAAACAAAGTATTGCACTTACATCACTCCTCAATCTCCTAATTATGCAAAAATTAATTTATCACCCTAACTTCAACAGAATCTCTGTCGTCTCATAATTATTTACATCACCAAAATTTGACAGAATTGGAACATTAATTATAAGAATATGATGAACTCAGTTGTCTCGAGTCGAACTGTGCTTTTTGATCCAAAACCTCCTCCTCCTCGCCGCTTTTGATGGCGACAGCTGGCAGTATCTGAAACGGCTACATCTGCGGCGGATTCCACTACCTCGGCGGCGGCCCGCCACCATGAGCATCTGAAGAAGCGGCCCGACTTCAATAACCGCCTGTAGTAGCATTCCCTTCCGCGGCAGAACTCTTCCCTGGGGAAGATTTTCTAAGATCAACCTTTACTTGCCCTCTTTCAATTCCCACACAAAACCTTTACTTGCCCTTTTTCTTCCCTTTACATTGCATTTTCTGTTATATATTTCTTGATCACTTTTCGATTTTACGCAGAAATACATCCAGAAATGCGTAGGATAGAGGTTGTTGGCTATATTTTCATCTATTTTCTTCAATTTTTTGGGTTGGGGGATAATATTAAGCAAAACATGGTGGTGTTTACGGCTTCTGCAAACCATTCAATTCCTTTTATCTTCACAACATTTGAAATTTTAATTATTAATAAAATATTATAGTTTTTGGAGCTATAGGGGTAAATAAGTACAATTACTATAATTTTAATTATTTTTTAATATAAGAAACTATAAAGAGTAAAATGGAAGCTGTGTCTTAAATAATTTGATTGCAATTTGACTCGTTTGCAATCCTAGAAATCATGCTCGGCCCATTGATTTTTGGGCTGGGCTAGTTAGTGATACTCGGCCCATGGAAGTCAAGCCCAGTGCAAAATTAATTTTGTGGGCCAGTTTGTTCATTGGGCTCATGGAAGCCCACGATCATGTCGGTTATGTATCCAAATTAGGACTAGTAATTATGGTTAGTTCAATACTTAGGGCAACAAATTAATCAAAATTTAGGCTCAACTTATTCTTATATCAATTTATTGTCTTTTAGTAATAGGCGTTTTGTTCTTATTCAAATAAAGTTGGTCAAATCTTGAATATGCTCACTTGTCTTTGTATAGGTTCGTGCATAATAAATTAGTTAGGTCTATTAAGTATGACCGACTAACTTGAAAGCATAAAACTTAGTCTATATGATACTGAATTTCATATATAATACATGGGTGTGTATGATGTCATATACTCCCTCCGTCCCATTTATATAGGCGGAATGGAATTTTCACAAAGATTAAGAAAAATTATTGGAAAAATAAATTTTATAGTAAATTTCTTAATATGCCCCTATTTATTATTTGACTATGTATTTTTTATGAGTTAATCAAATAATTAAATAGGGATATATTAGTAAATGAGCTAAAAATCATTACTTTTTATGGAAACAAACCTATAAATTTGGGACATCCGAAAAAGGAAAACAAGCCTATATAAATGGGATGGAGGGAGTATATTAGATGGACATTATAATTTATAATTAGATCTTTAGACGAAGTTTCAAATATGAGACGATGAATATTTTCAAAAATGAAAAACTGACTCAACTCAACGGAAGACATGTAGTTCAAGGTATTGTTTTTCATCTTTCTCCGTCAAGTTTAGTCATATTTTTGTCAGAAAGTAGCTTATTTGCCATATTAAAACATCATCAAAAGTCAGAGTTTTTTTACAAATATTTTGAAGATCGTATCTTGATGGTCCCAAGACGGATACCTTGGTGTAGAGGGGGGGTGAATACACCAAGGTTTAAAAACTTTTCCAATTAAAACTCTTTTAAGTGAGCTGGTTGTGTTTGATCCAGCTGGAAGACAGCTTGATCGACACAGCTGGCTGTGTGCGGAATGTGGTGGGATTTTGGAAAGTCCGTCTGTTGCTTCAAATATATTGCAAAGCTTAGTTTCTCTTTTCAGTTAATCAGATTATGCAGCTTGAAAAAATGCTTATGAATAGTTAGCTGGTTGCATAAATAAACATGAAAGAACAAAGCAACTTAACGTGGTTCGGAGAAACTACTCCTACGTCCACGACCAGAAACCTCTGGTAATCCACTAAGGATACCACTGACTTTTCGCGCAGTCAGCAAGCGTTGCAGCTTAGTTCCTCAAGCTGGATACAAGTTTACGCGTACTGTATCGAAACGTAACCGAATCGTTTACGGGCACAGCTGAAGCCTAACCTGTAGTTTACGGGTACTACAGAACCAACACTCGAATTACGCGCTTCGAGCAGGCGTACCTTTACCTAACCTTTTCTGGGTTTGGGTTTGGGTTTGGGGGTTTTCCAACTATGAACGAGTTCTTACAATGAAGAACTTTGAGTATGATGAACTCGTTCAAACTAGGCTTAAGATGGGAAGGATTATATGCCTAGATACTAGTGGGAGAGAGCTTGACGGCACGAGAATAAATAATAACTCATAAGTATGAAGGCTGCTGGATCTTTGAAGCTTTTCTGAGAGATCTCTTGATCTTTGGTTAGACTTCCTTCAATGAAGTATGTTGATCTCTCTTGAATATATTCTCTCGTCACACCTCCCATTCTGATGATGAAGAAGACTTCTATTTATAGGGAGAGATTAGAACTAGCCGTTGGAAAGAGCCGTTCTGAATCTCTACCTAACTTCTGACAGGATTGACTTGTCTTCTTCCTTGATTTCCTCGTAAAGCAATCCTAGGTTTGACTTCTAGGTCTTTGAGGTGTCGAGTTCCTGATGGTCCAGATCAGATCTGACTTTATCTCAAGTTGACTTCGACTCTGCTGTGCTGGTGACTCTGAGCTGTCTTGAACTCTGCTGGATCATTGACGCTGAGCTGAGTCTTGAACTCTGCTGGGTCTTGACGTAGAGCTGAGTTGTCACACGAGTTGGGTCTTTCCTACAGCTGTGTCTGGAAGAACTTTATCGTCTTGAATCTGGATAACGTTACTTATCACTCGACTTGGCTTACCCTGCTGTGTACTCAGCTGGGTCTTCTGCTGTCTTCAGCGATTCCACCTGAACTTAGAAACTCTATAAGCTCAAACGGGTGGAAATTTGGAAAAACGCTTGGGTTTGAGCAAACATCTACTCGGTTGGGGTCAGCTGGGTTTTGGTATCACTTCAAAACTCTATTAATTTTCCCAACAATTTCCCCCTTTTTGATGATGCCAAAATCCCAAGTTGGAAAAACAAAAATTTCTTCCCCCTTAACAGGAAATGGGGATTCAACGAATTAAACATTCACAGCAGGTAAACATATTCAGAGCCTGGACAAAGAGAGATTGTCTTCAGGTTGATTTTGATAAAATGAACTTTTCATTAATAGGAAGAATTTTTACAATTATCTAAATACAAAAGTTCAAAAAGAAAATTCCCAGTTGGCTGGGTCTTCAGCTTTGCTGCTTCCTTTGTTCATCAATCTGATGGTCAGTCTTGAGACCATATCTATTGAAGATGAACTCTTCCAGCTCCTTCCATTCAGCTTGATTCTTCGATTTTGAAAATCCTCTTTCACCAGCCCAGTGATTAATTTCTTTGATGATTTGGGCCTTGTCAGGAAGGTTCGTTCCAGCTAGAAAAGGAGGCTTTAACTGTTTGACTTTTGGAGCCTTCAGCTGGATGTTGTTACTCTTGGCATAGAGGGCAATTGATCTTGCCATCATTGGATCTGTCTCATGAAGTTCGAGAAAATAGTCCTGGAAAGCAGTTTCTGGATCCATGCCTTTGAACTGATTCAAGTAGTAGAATTCTTTGATGAATTCTGATTTGCATCTTTCCCAGTTTTCATTGATATCATCTGGGTTCTTCTTGTCACCGAAATTTCTTGGATTTGTTTCTTCTTAGCTTGCCTGTAGCTCTGCCTTTTCTTCTTCTGCTTTTTCTCAGCAGGCTTGAGCGATTCAGCTTTCTTCTTAATAATCTTATCCAGCTCTTGCATTTCTTTTCTTTGCTCGTTGTGAAAGTTACACAGCCAATGATAGTCTTTGTATTCTTCAGGTTTGTGTCCACAGGCTTTGGCAAGAGCAACCATTTTCTCTCTCCATGTCTCTTTGGTAGTGCGGTTAGCTCTGTCTCTTCTTCATCCAAATCTTTGGCAAAATCGTCGATTTCCCTTTGAATTTCTTGCACAGTTCCCACTTGCAGCTTCCCTCTCACTTGTTTTTCCGGCTTCATTCGATCTTCGCTTTGGCATTATCAACAAGGGAGGCGGAGAGGTTGGCGGCTTGTTGCGTTGATCTTGGCGAGAGCGAGCTTCAACTTCGGCGATCTTGGGCGAGTTGTCGAGTTGTGGCGAGGTTCGGTGGGCATTCTTCTTCTTCTTCCGGCTACGGGCGAGCATCCAGATCTTTATATAAGTTGAATAGTTGGCGGATGTCAGAGCTGTTGGAGAGAGTGGTCTTTTTGAGAGCTTCCAGCTGGCTTGAAAGATTTGTGATGTCGTCGACCAGTGGAGCTTGAAGATTTGAGATGATCTCAGGGACTCTCTTCTCTAGATGAATTGACTGATCAATTTGTTGAGAAACGAGAGATTGCACGAGATCTTGATCGGTGCTTTCTTGAAGATTTTGAGCAAAATTATGGACTTCATCGATTGTCCGCTGTTGTTCTCGAACTTGACAGTCGAGAGCTGAGAATCGCATGACGACGTTTACTTGAGACTTCAGTCTGTCCTGAAAAAGAATTTCTTCAACCTCTTTAGAGATTGCTTCCTTCATGGCGGTTGAGAGCTCGACAGCTGAGTCCGTTTGGGTTCCAGATTCAACATGACTGGGTTTATCTGCCTCGATCTCGACCAGTGAGCGAGTGTCATCGGCAATTGGACTCGTAGGGCGGCTTCCTCGGTTCGATTGATGCAACGGCGGTTCTTCAATGATCATTACCTCAGCTGTTTCATCAGGTACAGCTTCCTTGGTAATCTCAGCAGAGACTTCTTTAGAATTGTCAGCTCCAGAATGTGTCTCCCATCCCGCTGCTATAAGAAGCTTGTTGGTAGATTCCCAGACTTCAGCTGGGTGCGGCTTGGGGTATTGCTGAGACACTTCTATAATTCCTCTGATGAGATCATTCTGGTGTAAGTATGCATCCTCCAGGCTTCCAAAGCCAAAAGTGTGCTGGAGGCGTGCTTCATCCGTCTTCAATTTCTCATAAGAGAAAGTCTCTATCAGCTGCTCATTCTGGTACCAAGTTGCCATCTTGGTAGCCAGATAGAACTTGAGATCTCCAACTTTGACGAGGGCAATAGGCAGGTGCGCCAGAATCGGATGCTGAGTTAGAACACTCTTGATCCCTGCAATGCGCAAGTCCTCGTACATGGCTTCCATAAAGGCTGAGCCAGTAGAGTTGAGTGATGGAGAGGCAGAAGAATCACTCTCCTCTGAATCTGTGGAGATTTGAGGAACAGGTTCAAATGGGTTCACAATTGGCTGTGAAGAAGTATCAGCCAACTGCGTGGGAATTTGAGCTTTGGGTGATGGTTGTTTTGGGGGTGATCTGGGATTCGTGGAATAGGGTTCAGCATGGGTGTCAGCTGGCTGTGAAGGAGCTTCAGCCAGTTGAGTATCTGTCTGATCTCTTACAGGAGATGGCTCTTTGGTTGGAGAGCTGGGTGGAGGGGAAGGCTGTTTCGGAGGAGAGCTGTGAGGAGGTGAGGGCTGGGGTGAGCTTCTTGGATTATCCAGCTCGTCCTCTGAGCTGGATGATAATCCATCATTCAATCCCATCTCGGCCAGGATGTTTGATCCGTATTGATCGAAGGCCGACACTGGCTATGGGGAGAGAATCACCATTGCTTGACTTGGAATGACAGCTGTTTTCTTTTTCTTCTCAGCTGGACCTCCAGCTGGTTTAGGGTCAGCTGCCTTCCTCTTTCTTTGTTTCTTCTCGATTTGGAACTTCGCCTGTTCCTTCCATTCTTCTTGCTTTTACTCACAGAATTTCTTTTCAGAAGATCATTGACTTGACTTATTCTTTGGAAAAGAATCTTCGTTTCTGGAAACGGTTCTGAATCAGCCCACTTTACTGTGTGCCATTTCACTGCTTGCTCTATCAAGAAAGAAATTTTGGAGCAGAGATACAGTGGCTCTGAAGCTGAAAACGTCGTCCTGGTGGAGTTGAACTTTATCTTCTCTGACTCCTTGACCAGTCGGTTGAGTAAGAAATCAAACCAGTTGACGTTTGCGCCTTTGATCATGGCAATCATCGGCTTGAGTTTTGGAATGCTGATCTCTCCTTGAGATCCAGCTATCCCTAAGATGCATTTTTGTGTAATATCCGAAGAACTCCGTACTTTGGCTTGAGCAGGAGCTTTGACATGCTTGCTCTGTACGGCTCTGGGGAGATAAGCATCTCTCTGCTGAGGAATTCATCCACTTCTTCACGGCTGTAATCATCTGGGATGAATCCTCCTTCTCTGGGTAGGTTGAACACCTTTCGTAGCATCTTATTGAGTTTGATGGTGACGGTTGCTGTATCAAACTTTCCGTCTTCGCCTTTGACGATCATGTCAAATGAAGATGAGTAGAAGCCGTCTTCATCAATGATGTTGAGGTAGAAAAGTGCGGCATCTCTCTTTAGCAAAAGATTGGGCATGGAGGTTGCCCACAGCAGGAGACCGGAGTCTGCAACTAGATCCACCATCTCTTTTAACTCTGAAATATGGAGGTTGGAGGTGGACAGAATACTCTCAAATGATAGCTTTGTCATTAGAGCTTCAAACTGGTTCATCCCTGCGGTTGATTTCTTGGGCGCCATTTCTGCAACTTGGTGAATTTGATTGTGCGAAGAACTTGCAGAGAATAGATGAAGATTTTGAATCTTTGAAATTTGCAGAGATAAAGATGAAGGAAGAAAGAATTCGCGTATCTTTTCCATATATATCAACTGCCATATAGGGTCAACGGTTGAGATTAAATCAGTTGATATTCTGATCAACGGCTGGGAGAGATTCACTCATCACGTTTTGCTGACGTGCTTTCGGCGAGTGTATTACAACCGCGCGTGAGGCATTTCAAACGTTTGACGTTCTGCCTCGATCCTGCCGTGCTACAGTACTATGCAGACTTTATAATTAATGCGATGGGAAAGGAAACTTATCAAACAATTTAACTAAGGAATGTCTGTCCGCTTAACATAAGAATTCAAAATAATTGGACTTTATATAGCATATTCCTCAGAGCAATTATTGCATGAGACGCAAACCGGTCAGCTTGGACACAGTATCCAGCTGATATCACAGCGGTCTTCTCCTTTGCTTGATTGACAGTTCTCCTCAGCTGAGTATTTGAAGATTTTGCTTGATTTTTAGTCAGCTGAGTTCCCTTTAGCTCTTCGACTAATGTCCAGCTGAGTTTGTTCCCCCTCAGCTGGATGGTTTTTCTTCACCCGGTTTGAGCAGTCCAAATAATTCACACATCATCTTGACTTGGATTTCAGCAGTTTGTGCTTTTGTGTGAATTTTCCCAACAATGGATTCCTTCAGATGTTGAGAGATCTCTTGGATGCTTTCTAAGTTGTCAGCTGAAATAGAGAATTATCTTGATTTTACCACTGGATCAGGTTTCTCTTCGGCTGAAGACTCCAGCTGAATCTTCTTGATGAGTGCATCCTGCTGGGTATTCTACTTGAATTTGCACTCTTTCCAGCTACGTAGAGTTCCCCCTTGATTTGATAGTAGGTGGCTTTTTCTTCAGCTGCATCCTACATCAGTTCATTTCTTTGATGAGGTCTCAGTTTGTATAGCAAGTAGACAGCTGTCCCAAATTCGAATTTGATTCATATCTTCTTCTCTAATCATCTCTTGAGACCAATGTACTCGAATATGTATGGTATTTGAATCTTCAGTTTTGTATCCAGCTATCTTTATTTCACAGCTGGTCACAGTCAGCTAGCTGGGTTTCTTTATTTTCTTTGTTGGATAAAACAACAAGATGTTTCAGACATCTTAATCAGAGCAGTCATTCTCATCTGAGTCGGAGAAGGAGATTTGATCATCATCCATTTCGCTCGATTCGATCCTTTTATCCTCTCTCCGGGAGGATGACTCAGCTGGGTTGCTCTTTGGGTAGAGTTGCTTGTCGTGATGAACCTTCACGATATTCTTGTACTTTTCCTTGCTTTGTTCCAGCTGATTAATGCTTCGTACAAGCATGGCAACTTCTTCGTTCAAATCTTCTTTGCTCATAAATCTGAGCTCTTTGTTGGTCCTTCCAAGCTGAGCTGATTGAGCTTCTTTTCTCGGCTTGATCCTCAGCTCTGCTTCATTCATTCGGCTGGATGAATCTCTGCTTGTGATCCCCAGATCAAATTCGTTGGCCTTCAAGATGGAGAACAATTTTTCAGTCTCCATGCTGCCAAGATCAGTTCTGCTTTGGTGAACCACTTTGTGTGTACACCATTCTGAGGAGAGAGCTGAAAGACCTTTCAAGTTCTTGTCTCGAACTGTATATTTTCCAGTTCGGATCGTCTCGATCTCGATGACAAGTTTGGAGAATCTGAGCTCCATTTGATCGATGGACTCATAGGGGAGTTGCTTGAAATTGTCGAATTTCTGGCATGCAACTGAGAATTGTTCTCTTGAATTTCCTCTGAGCCTTCACACAGCTTGGCTAGAGTGTCCCACATCCCCTTAGCTATCTCGCAGTTGATGATCTTGCTGAGATAAGCATTCGTCACCGTTGAGGAGATGACGTTGCGAGCGTAGCTGTCCAAACCAGCTTGTCTTCTTTCTTCTGGAGAGTACTCCCTTTTGGGCTTCACAACTTGCCGGAGTACTGGTTCAGCTCCAGGTAAGGTTTCTGCTTGTCTTTCTGATTTCATGATGATGATGGGTCCGTCAGTGATAACATCCCACATCATGTCGTGATGCGCACTCAGAAAGCTTTTGAGTCGGAACTTCCAGATCTGATAATCATCGACAGAGAATGTCGGAAGATTCCTGCACAGGGAAGATTCCATGACAGTATGCAATATAATGATAAAAAATAAAACTTTGAAGGATCTGTTCAGGTGACCACTATCAGCAAAGAGGCTGACTTGACACAGAAAAAGTGATCTTTTGAACCACTGCTCTGATACCAATTGATGGTCCCAAGACGGATACCTTGGTGTAGAGGGGGGTGAATACACCAAGGTTTAAAAACTTTTCCAATTAAAACTCTTTTGAGTGAAATTTGTTGTGTTTGATCCAGCTGGAAGACAGCTTGATCGACACAGCTGGCTGTGTGCGGAATGTGGTGGGATTTTGGAAAGTCCGTCTGTTGCTTCAAATATATTGCAAAGCTTAGTTTCTCTTTTCAGTTAATCAGATTATGCAGCTTGAAAAAATGCTTATGAATAGTTAGCTGGATGCATAAATAAACATGAAAGAACAAAGCAACTTAACGTGGTTCGGAGAAACTACTCCTACGTCCACGACCAGAAACCTCTGGTAATCCACTAAGGATACCACTGACTTTTCGCGCAGTCAGCAAGCGTTGCAGCTTAGTTCCTCAAGCTGGATACAAGTTTACGCGTACTGTATCGAAACGTAACCAGACTGTTTACGGGCACAGCTGAAGCCTAACCTGTAGTTTACGGGTACTACAGAACCAACACTCAAATTACGCGCTTCGAGCAGGCGTACCTTTACCTAACCTTTTCTGGGTTTGGATTTGGGTTTGGGAGTTTTCCAACTATGAACGAGTTCTTACAATGAAGAACTTTGAGTATGATGAACTCGTTCAAACTAGGCTTAAGATGGGAAGGATTATATGCCTAGATACTAGTGGGAGAGAGCTTCAGCAGCCTGAGAATAAATAATAACTCATAAGTATGAAGGCTGCTGGATCTTTGAAGCTTTTCTGAGAGATCTCTTGATCTTTGGTTAGACTTCCTTCAATGAAGTATGTTGATCTCTCTTGAATATATTCTCTCGTCACACCTCCCATTCTGATGATGAAGAAGACTTCTATTTATAGGGAGAGATTAGAACTAGCCGTTGGAAAGAGCCGTTCTGAATCTCTACCTAACTTCTGACAGGATTGACTTGTCTTCTTCCTTGATTTCCTCGTAAAGCAATCCTAGGTTTGACTTCTAGGTGCTGAGGTGTCGAGTTCCTGATGGTCCAGATCAGATCTGACTTTATCTCAAGTTGACTTCGACTCTGCTGTGCTGGTGACTCTGAGCTGTCTTGAACTCTGCTGGATCATTGACGCTGAGCTGAGTTGTCACACGAGCTGGGTCTTTCCTACAGCTGTGTCTGGAAGAACTTTATCGTCTTGAATCTGGATAACGTTACTTATCACTCGACTTGGCTTACCCTGCTGTGTACTCAGCTGGGTCTTCTGCTGTCTTCAGCGATTCCACCTGAATTTAGAAACTCTATAAGCTCAAACAGGTGAGCTGGAAAAACGCTTGGGTTTGAGCAAACATCTACTCGGTTGGGGTCAGCTGGGTTTTGGTATCACTTCAAAACTCTAATAATTTTCCCAACATATCTTTTTTTGAAACTCGGTCCAAAAATCAAACCAGAAACTATAATTATTCTATATCAAAATAGAAAATTTACTTTAGATATATAACCAAGCGTAGCAACGAATAATCTTAGATATTATGTTCATTTAGTTGATAATTAAAATAAAAATTAAAAAAAAAATAACCGTCTTGAGCAAGATCTAAATATGCAATTATGCATGTCACCAGTCGAGATTTGAGTTGGAATGGGCTTGGGCCACACCCTTTAGGTTCGATAATATTTCGACCCGGCCCAAATTCTTCCTTTAGTTCGATTGAGACTCGATATTTTGACAGCTAGCTCTTGTATTATTTATTCATAAAAAATATTGTTGAATGAGTAAATAGAAAGAGACAAGTCCTAAATTGACACTCTTAAATATGTGAACCGTACACAGTTTTAAAATTACTTTTTCTAACATGTGGATAAACATTGGAATTTTGGGACAATGAACGTGGTCCAATACTATGTAAGCAAAATCCAAATATATGTCGACCGAAATTTTTGGGGGCTGCTCTTATCTTAATGACTCAAGATTGCAAACAATATAATAAATACGTAATTACTTATTAATATCTACTCCCTCCGTTTTTTTTAAGTGTTTTATTGAGAAAAAATTCTTGTCCCTTTTTAAGTGTTCTATTACGGAATTTGAGATTAAAATAATGACAAAACTCCTATTTTACCCTCAAAAAAGTTATTGGAAAATGTAATTATTAGACTTTGAAAATAATAAATATGGGTATAAAAGTAATATATCATGCTTCCTTGGTTTTTATAATTTTTCTCAATAGGACACTTAAAAAAAAACAGAGGGAATATAGTACTAACCTGGTTAGTAGTTTATGACATTAATAATAAAGAAAGAAAAACAAATAGTATTTGTGCCTGAAATATGTGTTTTGTTATTGATGATGGTAACAGTTCCAAGACATTTCCAATCTTCTCTTGTTATTTTATAAATATATAACGGATAATGAAATAATTTGATGCGAAAGTTGGAAAATCGTCATGAAAGTCCAAGAATTTAATTAAGTGGTTTGTATTCAAATCCTCTGACTCATCCCAATTCTTGTCAATACTCATGGGTCGAAGTTATTGTACCAATTTTTTTTAATACGATTTGTATAGAAATAGCTTTACCTAAAGCATAACCTCAATTACAATTATGATTTTCTCTTGTTGCGGGAGAAAAAGAAAAATCTTTATCAGTATAGTTAAGTAATGTGTTTCCTCTAATTTATTCGCTATATCTAAATACTCGAACTAAATTAAATTATTCCATAATATCGTAAAAACCTAACAAATACTAATTGCAAATGTCATTCATACAAATTCTAAATAATAAAAAGCAATTGATTACTTATAAATGCCACACTTATAGGGGCAACAAATAGACAATTTTTCGTGGCAAATTATGTCTCTACGTACATTAACTTTGAGCACAAAAGATAATGTTGACATAAAATTAAACGATCAAACTATTCATGTAGAATAATTATATAAACAAGAATTTGGTTCATATAAAAACTAGTCCCCATGTAAAAATTACAAACTAATCTGAACTGTTGATCATGATATGATCTATAGTTGTTAATAATCAAAGCATGAAAATAGTATGTAAAAAACATGATTTTATATAAGCATAATTTTTTATACAAAAAGCATGAATCGAGAATAGTAGTATTAAACATCATTGTATATATATTAAAAAACATGATTTTATATTGAAAAAAATATGGTTTGTAGTTTGTACGGGAGAACCGATTTTTATACTAACTCATCCCATATAAACAATACCTATCTAGCTACTACTCCCTAAACATTGTAATTAGTTAAGAGAGAAAAAGAACATGCAATGAAACGATATTATTAATTACTATGTGGAAGATTACTTTATATCCATCTCACAATAAAGGGCCTTTTGTTATAATTAAATGAATAAATCCCTTTTTATCGAAACAAGGCCACTTTTTATTTTTATTTTTTAAAAAAAGACATAATTTAATGGGGGCTTTGAGGAAATAATGAGTAATGACCAAACTTCTCAACTTGACACTTGGTTTCGGTTCACTTTACTTTTCACATATTTCTTGGAGCAAATAATTAGGGGTGAACATTCAGTTATTCGGTTTGGTTTTGGTCTAAACCAAATCAAATTTAATAAATTAAATTTTTAAAAATCAAAACCAAACCAAACCGAACTAACCGAATAATCGAACCGAATAAACCAAATTTTTAAAAGTTAAAATCAAATCAAACCAAACAAACCGAACGGTCATGTTGTTCTAAATATTTCATCCAAAATTAACAAAAATATACTTAATACAATAAGACAATAATAGTATTTTAATTTAAAAAATTAACATAATGTTATAAACTAGAGAGAACAGGGAATAAAGTAGAGAGAATAAGAATTCTATCTATTGAGATGTATTCAAAGTATGTTGAAGTGTGTAGAAGATGTGTACAATATGAGGACCAAAGGCCTCTATTTATAATGGTACAGAGCTAGGGTTTTAGGGTGGATGACTTGGTCAACACTCATATAATGTATATCTATAAGATATTTACAACACTCCCCCTTGAGTGACCAATCCCTAAAACAAATGTTGCCTCATTAAAACCTTGCCAGGAAAACCCAATGGGACAAAACCTGATCGAAGGAAAAAGAGTACAACTGCTCTGCTTGAACTTGATCACTGTAGTCTTTAAGTCGTTGCATTCCGACTTGTGTACCAACTTTCTTAATGTTGACGTCGGCAATACCTTTGTGAATAAGCCCGCCAAATTGTCACTTGTGCGAGTCTCCGTTGAAACAATGATACAAGTATAACATTTCACATTTGACAATATTATTTTGATGTGCATGTCTTGTTAAAAACCTCTTCAGAAAAATCCTGTGGGAAAAAAAAAAAACTCGATAGAGGAAAAAATTACATAACATACACTTACTCATGTGTTGCATTAGTTGTCTCGTTAAAAACCTTGACTAAGAAAATCCATCGGGAGAAAAACTTAGTAAGGGGAAAAATACGAGTACAACCATTTGGCCTTTAGAGTATAATCTTTACGATTACTCAAAATTAATCTTCATGGCCAAATCCTCATAAATATGTAGTAGTTTCTCACTCCCCCTGAAGATAATAATCTTCAAAATTAACATATTTCACTACTATAAACGTAATTTCATATAAAGATTGGGAGGAGATTTAGTGAATAAATCCACAAGTTTTTCACTAAACAAACTTTTGTGGCCATAGTTCATATAGACTCATTTGTGCAACACAAGTTAAATTATTCTCATTGAGAATAGTGGGGGATATATCTCATATCATTACACTAATTTGAGAAATTGCATTATTAGGATGAGATAAATAACCAACATCCTAGTAGCCACCAATGTGAATCTCGATCTCTTTCATAAAATAGACTAATATAATTTTAACCTTTTGAAGATAACGAATGATATTCTCAATATCAGTTCAATGTCTCATTGTGAGATCATTAAATCTTGCTAGCAATGTTACTTTAAATGTTATATCAGATCTGATAGAATATATAGTGCTATCAGCACTCAAAGTAGGGAACTTTTGGTCCCATAATATAATCGTTATCTTCCATATTCACTTCAAGTCAAGTAAAGAGACAATCATTGTGGTCTAACTAGATGTGATTTATAATAAAAATCAATCTCTCTACAACCTTTTCAAGTAGGTCGATTGGTGTAATAATAATATGCTCCTTTAGGAGATGTTCGATCTTCATATCAAGTCAATACTTAGATTTAGCTAAGTCTTCTATTTCAAACTCTACCTTTATGTACGAGTTGACTCTTTCATCAATATAAGTCATTCAAAGACTTTTGGATATGTACACAAGTACATATATCATTATTCGTATTTCCTTACTTCAGAAGGATTAATTCACACTTGTTGTGAATTTATATTTCTCTTTCTTAGAAATTTTTAGTACATTAGAGACTTTTATATATATTCACGTACAATGACCCAACAAATATACGGATCAATAATATTCATTACTGCGATAGATATTAAATAACGGAATGTGATGCCATATTAGGAGAATATATATAAGAAAAATCAAATTAGGATCTCCGCCTAAATCTTTGAGCTATTTACATCGCTTTATTTCTCATCATCTCATCAATTTCTTTTCTCTTAGTACAAATACTCATTTGTGTCAACATTCTTTGACATGTGTACTACAGAGCAAAAGATTATTTATTTAGCGAGTCAAGCTCTGCCTCAATTGCTTATTTCAAATTTACTCAGTGCCTCTGGCACTTCTATTTTCTTTGATCTGGATCCAGAATATCATTTCAAAATGATATAAGCAATTTTGTCGAGGCAAAAGTATTGTCGACAATTATAATATTTTACTATTTCTCATTTCTCTTGAATTCACATAATTCATGGCATTTTCAATCAACCAGATTTTCATCATTTCTCAATGATATTTTTCTTAACTGGTTATTCCGTAATCTCAGTCTTTTAATATTTGGTGCACGTGCATATGCACTGGGATTTTCGTCCTTATGACGATCCTCTTTAAGAGATTGATGAAGTGATATAATTTCTCTATTCAATTTTATATTCCGTGGATCTTTATATTTAACACCAATAGATCTCTCACGCTTATGGCGTTAAAGAGCATCGTCATCTAATTTATTTAGTTCACGAGGAACTTCAATTCTTTATGGTGCATATACAACATGTATATGAGATTTGATCACTCATTTGACAGTAATAACTTGTTGAACTTCAAGTTCATCGCGTGAATATTTAATCCAACATGTAATCCAACCTTTTGTTGGGAACCCATTTTTTATACGTTGTGGGTTTGCACTTGAGACATGAATTCAAAAGTTCGTGGATGGGAAACATTATGTTCTCGACCAACAATATATGAACTAATATTGTCTCAATGTGGTATCCTTTCTATTGGATATCATTAAGTAAGTTTCCTTTTGAACTTACTAGAGTGAGCATTCTCTAGCATTTAATTTAGTATCATTATGATACAAGCTCTTCCGGAGCCATTTATCATTTGTGCAATATATACACACACAAAATCAGGGATAATCATATATTACCCAAATATTTAATTTCTTTGTTCTTCAAAGCATGTAATATTCTTTATGAATATTAATTGTGCTACTTCAATAGCATCAATATATAATCTTTCAAGATTATTCGAAGTTCTTGTTTCTTTAGAAACAACGATTATTATATCATAAGAATTATAGATATAATATATCACAATATATTTATGCAGTAATATATTTCCATCAAGTCTCAATATTGAAGTACAAATACAATAAGAATTTGCAAAATAACCGATAACAATAATCTTTATAAAAGAAAATACAATTGTTTTGATTTGCTTAAATATAAGCGATTCGTCAGATTAAGAAATTTATAGCAATTGATATGAACAAATTAACAAATATTATATTTCAATATTCCAATATATTTGACTAAAGACATACACATGTTTCGTCAATTCATATAAATCAATCTAATATCAAACTTAGATTACAGAGGTCATTATCTTGATCACACGTATGATCGTATATTATAAATATATATGGGGTTTGCTTTAGAATTAAAAGCCAATGAAAATTGTATGAATTGAGATTTTAGACCGAAAAGAAATTCGTACCTTAATGGTAGACTAACCTTTTTAGGATCGAAGAAGGAGGGGTTGAACAATCGTGTTGATAACGTGTTATAAACTAGAGAGAACAGGGAATAAAGTAGAGAGAATAAGAATTCTATCTATTGAGATGTATTCAAAGTATGTTGAAGTGTGTAGAAGATGTGTACAATATGAGGACCAAATGCCTCTATTTATAATGGTACAGAGCTAGGATTTTAGGGTGGATGACTTGGTCAACACTCATATAATGTATATCTATAAGATATTTACAACACATAACATATATACACACACACACATATTATAGGAAAAGCCAAATATGTTAAACGAGCAACAAAAAGATCGGTCCATTGGCCTTGTTGCATGATGTTGATATCCATGCTTTATTTCAAGTTCTATTGGGTCCAACAAGCTCTTGCGCTAAATTCTTTCAAATTATTTTTCATTATTGAGAAAAGTTATATATAAATATAATTAATCTATATATACTATATAAAAAATTAATATATATATATAAATATAAAAATTCGGTTTCCGGTTTGGTTTGGTTGTCAAAGCATCAAATCAAACCAAACCAAACAAATTAAATTTTAAAAAAATAAAACCAAACAAACCAAACGAACCAAACCAAATTCTATTTTCGGTTTGGTTTGGTTTGGTTTTCGGTTATTTTTGTTCACCCCTACAAATCATCACCCTTGTTTTTCCTATTACATATTTATTATATAAAAAATAATTAAGAATTTCCAACAAGCATAATTTAATATATTTCTCAATTTTTTGACATGTAACAATTATCTATACATGTAGTAGAAATATATCATACGATAATGCAATACAGGATCCAACTTGCTTATATCATATTGCATAAATTAGCATCATTAATTAATATATATAGGTTGCATAGACTAAGAGTTGCCTAAAAGTTACAATATGACCGACCTATATTCTTTTATAAAATGCTTATATTATACTTTCATCATTTTGAGTTAATTTTATAATTAACATTTATTTTAATGGATTTATTAATCATCATGTTAATTTGTTTTGGTCATTGAATGTGGCATGTCAAATAAAATTAATTAATATGCGACTAAATATCTTGAAATTAACATAATATATCCAATTGTCAAATAATTTTTAGAAAAAAAAAATCAACATAATCCAGTTCCTTAAATTGTTTTCCAACTAGACCCGTTATTTTATTTTAACAAAATTTTGTTACACTTTTTTTAGAAGTCATGCCATATGTCAAAATAAAATAGGTACATTTTACACTAGTTAATAAATCTGTTAAATATTAAATAGCCAAAATTTCTTGGGGTCCAAAATTGATGTTCGTTATTTCAATCTATGTTTTAGAACTTTAAAATTATAGAAAAATATTTTTATATGTGCATCAAAGTGCTGGAGAAGTGAATTCATCTACTAGAATTACATACAACATTTTTACGTATAACACTATGATGCACGGATTCTTCTAAAAATATCATGTACATTGCCTTATCAAATTTTCATTAGGGTGTGATTCTCATCGAATTTTCGTTAGATTCACGCTGAATTTGTCATGTGGCGTATCTTTCCAAATAAAAAATAAAAAGTAATCGGGGTTTACGAATCTCATACGAGAAAGTTGTGAATCTTGTGGATGAAAGAGGTGTACGGGATTGACTTTGAGAACTTTATTTGAATTATAACTTATGTATTGGGCTAATTATATTTGAATTGTTATTTTGTTGTTTAATTAAATTAATATATAATTGAAAATGTTTAAGTTTTAGGTGAGAGAAAATGTGAAATACATACATTTGATTTATGAAAATTTAAATTTTTATATATTTTATAAGTGCAACATATAATCAAATATTACTCTATCCAACCCAAAATAAGTGTCTCGTATACCATTTTGGGTTGTCCCAAAATAAGTGTTTCATACTAAAAAAAAGAAACTATTTTCTCTCACAAAAAAAATGAAGACTCCACCACTTTCTATTTTTTTTACCTTTTAATCATTCATCTTCTAAATACTCGTGTACAAAAAGGATGAGACACTTATTGTGGGACGTAGAGAGTAATAATTAGACGTATCAATATTGTCGAATCACATACTATAATTTTCAAAATTTTGTATCCCCATACCCATATCGCATTGCTCCCGCACCCGCCCCATGCACCCGTGCAACATAGGTATGATGACAAGAACTACTCAAAAATACGTTAATGTTACAGTTTACATTATTATTCTCAAAATACATATTGTTGGGAAAATTAATAGAGTTTTGATTTGATTCCAAAACCTAGCTGACCCCAACCGAGTAGATGATTGCACAAGCCTAAGCATTTTTCAGCTCACCTGTTTGAGCTTATAGAGTTTCTAAGTTTACAGGTAGAGTCGCTGAAGACAGCAGAAGACATAGAAGAAGACACAACTAGCTGAGGAATTCAGTAGAGCAGACTCAGCAGAGCAGACCCAGCTCAGAGTCAAAGACCCAGCAGTATCAAGACCCAGCTCAGTGACGGAAACCCAGCTCAGTGTCAAAGACCCAGCTCAGTGTAAAGGACCCAGCTTAGTGTCAATGACACAACTCAGGTCTAAGATAGCTCAGGTTAATGACACAGCTCAGGTTAATGATACAGCACAGGTCTAAGACACAACTCAGAGTCAAGACGCAGCAGAGTCCAAAACACTGAAGACACATCAGAGACGCTTAACAGCTCAAAGACGAAGATCTTCTCCAAGACAAGATCCCGATATCAGAAGATCTTGTCTGACGCGGTCAAATCAGAAAAGAAATAGCTTCTGCAGATGCAGACCTACTTCATAGGTTAAAGGCCAAAAGTCAATAAGAGTAGGTAAGATTCAAACGGCTCTCTTCCAACGGCTAGTTTGAATCTCCACCTATATATATCTCCTCACCATTGAAGAAACAAGGCTGGTGAGGCTGGCGAGACGACTGAAGAAATAAAAGAGCAAATAGAAAAATGAACAACGATCTTCAAAGCCAAATCTTTCAAGAACACCCAGCCAGTCAGCTGTGTTCTTAGTTGTTCACATATTCAGTCATAGGCATAATAGATTAGAATAGAAATATCTTAAGCCTAGTTTGAACGAGTTCATCATACTCCTTGTTCTTCATTGTAAGAACTCGTTCATAGTTGGAAAACATACCCAAACCCAAACCCAGAAAGGTTAGGTCAAGGTACGCCTGCTTGAAGCGTGTAATTCGAGTGATCAGGTTTTACAATACCCGGAAACTGTAAGTCAGGTTTTTTCAGTACCCGCAAACTGAAAGGTGTAGGCTTGACAGTGCCCGTAAACTGTTGGAACACAGCTCGAGTTAGAGTTGTGAAGTTGCTTGGTACTTGGAAACCAAGTGGTAGTGAATTACCAGTGAATCTGGTTGTGGACGTAGGAGGTGTTACTCCGAACCACGTTAAAATTACTTTGTTCTTTACTGCTTTGTTTTATGCATTCTGCTAACTCATCATGAGCATTATTTTAAGTTGCATAAACTGACTAACTGAAAAGTGAAACAGAGCTTTGCAATATAATTTGAAACAACAGACGGACTTTCCAAATCCACCACATTCCGCACACAGCCAGCTGAGTCGATCAAGCTGCCTTCCAGCTGGATCGAACACAGTCAGCTCACTCAAAAGAGTTTTTAATTGGAAAAGTTTTTAAACCTTGGTGTATTCACCCCCCTCTACACCAAGGTATCCGTCTTGGGACCAACAATTGGTATCAGAGCAGTGGTTCAAAAGATCACTGTATCTGTGTCAAATCAGCTTCTTTGCTGATAGTGGTCACCTGAACAGATCCTTCAAAGTTTCAAAATCTTTTTAAAATCATTATATTGCATACTGTCATGGAATCTTCCTTGTGCAGGAATCTTCCGACATTCTCTGTCAATGATTTACAGATCTGAAAGTTCCGACTCAAAAGCTTTCCGTGCGCACAACACGACATGATGTGGAACCAATCATAAAATCAAAAAGTCAAGCAGAAGAATGAATGATCAGGAGCTTGAAGATGAGAAAACACAGCTGATCAAGAAGCTGAAGATGGCCAAAGCTGAATCAGATCAAAGAATGGCTCTAGCCAATGCAAACACAACTAGAACCAAGCCAATGATGTACCAAAGAGGTCGTACATAATCAAGCCAGCTCTCTAAGCTCAGTCCTATCAAAGAAGAAAACTGCTCGGCAACTCCAAGCCCAAGAAAAGCAACAACTCCCAGTTGATCACAGAGCTCAAAGGCAGCAAATAAATCCAGCAGACTGGAATCAAAATCAAAGACAGAATGTCATCCAACACAGACATCAAGGTCAACTAAAAAGACTGCTGAGAAGGATCTCAGCTGGTTATAAAGCTGAAAATCAACCGAGCTTCACATCAAGATTCCAGCAGACGGGATATCAAGCTAGATATCAAGCTGACAGACTCCAACTATGAAATGGACCTCATCAAAATGGAGTCAACAAGGTCCAAAGAAGAAAGGACCCTTTCAAGGACCAACCAGAAGTATCACTCACAAAAGATAAGGACAAATCTGGGTTATCAATGGAACCCTCAACAACAAAGTCGGACCCAATCTCAACTGGGTGCCGAAGGAGTGATAACAGATCAAAGAGGGACATGAGCGTTTTGAGGAGTCATAAAGCATGCTGTGAAAGAAAGATAACTGGTGATCAAAGCTCATGACTCACCTCAAAGCTCTTCAAATAATATGTCAAGCGTACTGGTCCCAGGAATGCATTGCAAAGAACAGGAAATCGAAGATTCTACCCCGCAAAACAGTAGTGAACTCAGCTGATCATGGAACAGCTGACTATCTTCTCAAGATCAGAGATCAAGTTGACAGATGAACGTAATTGTTGAGAAAATCACTGGCTCAAGTGAAGTAGGAAGTAGCTGAGAAAAGACAGCCATCTACTATCAAATTCAGGGGGAACTCCACCAAGCTGGAAATCGACACAGCTGTGATATCAGCTGAGGGCAAATTGAATCCAGCAGAATATTCAAGTGGAGAATTAAGAGAGAAATCCAGCTGAACTATCAAAGGTCATCCTCTGGATATCAAACAAAGCTGGATCAAGCGTAAATCGCAGAATTCAGAAGAGGAATCTAGATGAAGGGAACTCAGTGTAGCAGATTCACCAACAATTGGTATCAGCTCAAACCGGATGAAGAAAGTTCATCCAGCTGAGGAGGAACAAACTCAGCTGGATCTCAAAGCTCAGTTCAGAAGGATTACCCAGCTGAGGGGGAATCAAGCTCAGCTGGACATCAGTCGAAGAGCTAAAGGGAACTCAGCTGAAGGAAAATCAAGCTAATCACCAGATACTCAGCTGAAGAGAAAACTCAGTCAAGCAAAGGAAAAGACCACCGTGGTATCAGCTGACTTCTATGTTCAAGCTGACCGGTTTGCATCTCATTACAGAGTACTGTAGCACGGTACGATCGAGGCAGAACGTCAAACATTTGAACTGCCTCACGCGCGGTTGTAATACACTCACCGTAAGCACGTCAGCAAAACGTGATGAGTGAATCCCTCCCAGTCGTTGATCAGAATATCAGCTGATTCAATCTCAACCGTTGATCAATTATGGCAGTTGATATATTTGGAAAAGATATGCAGATTCTTTCATATTTCATCTTTATCTCTGCGAAATTCAAATCTGCAAAACCTCTATCTATTTTCTGCAAGTTCTTCGCACGATCAAAATCAACAGATTGTAGAAATGACACCCAAGAAATCAACCGCAGGGATGAACCAGTTTGAAGCTTTAATGACAAAGTTATCATTTGAGAGTGTTTTTTCCACCTCCAACCTTCATATCTCAGAACTCAAAGAGATGGTGGATCTCGTCGCAGATTTCGGTCTCCTGTTGTGGGCTACCTCCATGCCCAAACTTATGCTGAAGAGAGATGCTGCCATCTTCTACCTCAACATTATCGATGAAGACGGCTTCTACTCATCTTCATTCGATGTGATTATCAAGGGCGCTGACGAAAAATTTGAATCAGCAACCGTCAACATCAAGCTCAATAGAATACTGCGAAAAGTGTTCAATCTACCCAACAAAGGAGAATTCATTCCAGACGATTACAGCCGTGAGAAAGTAGATGAATTCCTCAGTCAAGAGATGCTTATCTCCTCAGAGCCGTACAGAGCGAGCATGTCAAAGCTCCTACTCAAGCCAAAGTACAGGCTGCTGCTGGATATTACACAGAAGTGTATTCTTGGGATAGCTGGATCTCAAGGAGAGATCAGTATTCCAAAGCTCAAACCAATGATTGCCATGATCAAAGGCGCAAATGTCAACTGGTTTGATTTCTTACTCAACAAACTGGTCAAGGATTCAGAGAAGATCAAGTTCGACTCCACCAGGGTGACATATTCAACCTCAGAGCCCCTGTATCTATGCTCTAAGATTTCATTCTTGATAGAGCAAGCTGTGAAAGGGAACACAGTAAAATGGGCTGATTCAGAACCGTTTCCAGAAACGAAGATTCTCTTCCAGAGAATTAGTCAAATCAATGATCTCCTGAGGAAACAGCCTGCTGTGAGCAAAGGCAAGAAGCAGCTGGAAGAAACAGAGGCAGAAGTTCCAGCTGAGAAGAAACAGAGAAAAAGGAAGACAACTGACCTCAAACCAGCTGGAGGCTCAGCTGAAAAGAAGAAGAAAATTGTCGTTCCACAGATTCAGGAATCTTCAGAGGCTACTCCAACAATCTCACCAAGCAAGCTTAGTCAAGCAATGGTGATTCTCTCCCCACAGCCAGTATCAGCCTTCAATCAATTCAGATCAAACATCCTGGCTGATATGGGATTGAATGATGGATAGTCATCCAGCTCAGAGGACGAGCTGGATAATCCAAGGAGTCAGACACCTCTTCCCAGCTCACCCCAGCCCTCACCGCCTCACAGCTCACCGACCAAACAGCCTTCTCCTCCACCCAACTCTCCAACCAAAGAGCCATCTCCTATAAGAGAGCAGACAGATATTCAACTGGCTGAAGCTCCTTCACAGCCAGCTGACACCCAAGCTGAACCCTCTTCCACTAATCTCAGCTCACCCCCAAGACAACCATCACCCAAAGTTCAGTCTCCCACGCAGTTGGCTGATGCTTCTTCACAGCCTACTGTGAACCCAATTGAACCAGTTCCTCAAATCTCCACAGAATCAGAGGAGAGTGATTCTACTGCCCCTCCATCACTTAACTCTACTGGCCCAGCCTTCATGGAAGCCATGTACGAGGAGTTACGCATTGCAGGGATCAAGAGTGTTCTAACACAGTATCCAATTCTGGCCCATCTGCCTATCGCCCTCGTCAAAGTTGGAGATCTCAAGTTCTATCTTACCACCAAGATGGCAACTTGGTACCAAGATGAGCAGCTGATAGAGACCTTCTCCTACGAGAAGTTGAAGACAGATGAAGCACGCCTCCAGCACACTTTTGGCTTTGGAATCCTGGAGGATGCATACTTGCATAAAGATGATCTCATTAGAGGTATAATCGAAGTCTCTTAGCAGTATCCCAAACCGCACCCAGCAGACATCTGGGAGTCAGCCAACAAGCTTCTTACAGCAGCGGGATGGAAAACACCTTCTGGAGCTGACTACTCCAAAGAAGTCCCAACTGAGATTACCAAGGAAGCTGTACCAGATAACACAGCTGAGGTAATGATCATTGAAGAAATAGCTGATACAACAGCTGAACCAGAGGCAGCATCTTCACCAAGTCCAATTACCGATGACACTCGCGCACTGGTCGAGTTCGAGGCAGACAAACCCAGTCATGTTGAATCTGGAACTCAAACGGACTCAGCTGTCGAGCTATCAACCGCCATGAAAGACGCAATCTCCAAAGAGGTTGAGGAAATTCTTTTTCAGGACAGATTGAAGTCTCAAGTTGATGTCATCTTGCGATTCACAACTCTAGACTGTCAAGTTCGAGAACAACAGCGGGCAATTGATGAAGTTCATAAATTTGCCCAAAATTTACAAGATAGTACAAGTCTAGATCTCAAGCAATCTCTCGTCTCTCAAAGCATTGATCAGTCAAAATATCTAGAGAAGAGAGTTCCTGCAGTAGTAACAAGACTTCAAGCTCTACTGGTCGACGACATAGCAAATATTTCAAGCCAGCTGGAAAGCATCAAGAAGTCCACTCTCTCCAATAGCTCTGACATCCGCCAACTCTTCAACCTATATAAAGATCTAGATGCTTAGTTCAGAGCTGGAAGCAGCAGCACTGCTCAGCTGAACATTGCCACAGCTGACAACTCAGCCAAGATCGCTGATGTTGAAACTGCTCTCGTCAAGCTCAACGCAACAGTCACTAACCTCTCTGCCTCCCTTATTGATAATGCCAAAAAGGGGAAAGAAAATAATAAAGCTGGAAAAACAATGGAGAGGAAAGCTGCAGCTCAGGGGGAATCTGTCCAGCCAAATCAGTCGGAAATCGACGACTTTGCTAAAGAGCTGAATGAGGATGAGCCAACTGTTCCAATTGCAGCAGTCAAAGAGACATGGAGAGAGAAAATGGTCGCTCTTGCCAAAGCTTGTGGACATAAGCCAGAAGAATACAAAGACTATCACTGGCTTTGTAACTTTCACAATGAGCAAAGAAGGAAAATGCAGGAGCTGGACAAGATTATCAAGAAGAAAGCCGAATCGCTCAAGCCTGCTGAGAAAAAGCAGAAGAAGAAAAGGCAGAGCTACAGGCAAGCTAAGAAGAAACAAGTCCAAGCAGCCTCAACTGACAAGAAGAACCCAGATGATTTCAATGAAAACTGGGAACGATGCAAATCAGAATTCATCAAAGAATTCTACTACTTGAATCAGTACAAAGGCATGGATTCAGAAACTGCTTTCCAGGATTATCTTCTCGAACTCCATGAGATGGATCCAATGATGGCAAGATCAATTGCCCTATATGCCAAGAGAAATAACATCCAGCTAAAAGCTCCAAAAGTCAAGCAATTGAAGTCTCCCACTCTAGTTGGAACGAACCTTCCCGACAAGGCCCAGATTTTCAAAGAAGTTCATCACTGGGCTGGCGAAAGAGGAATCTCCAAAATGAAAAATCAAGTCGAATGAAAGGAGTTGGAAGAATTCATCTTCAACAGATATGGTCTCAAGACTGACCATCAAATGGACGAACAGAGGAAGTAGCACAGCTGAAGACTCAGTCAACTGGGAATCTTTTCTTTTAAACTTTTGTAAATTTAAAGTTGTAAAATTTCGTATTAATGAAAAGTTTGTTTTATCACAATCAACCAGAAGACAATCTCTCTTTGTCCAGGCTCTGAATTTGATTATCCGCTATGAATGTTTAATCTTTTAAAACCCCGTTTCTTGTTAAGGGGAAAGTAAATTGTTTTTCTCTGTTAGGTTTTGGCATCATCAAAAAGGGGGAAATTGTTGGGAAAATTAATAGAGTTTTGATTTGATTCCAAAACCCAGCTGACCCCAACCGAGTAGATGATTGCACAAGCCTAAGCCTTTTTTCAGCTCACCTGTTTGAGCTTATAGAGTTTCTAAGTTTACAAGTAGAGTCGCTGAAGACAGCAGAAGACATAGCAGAAGACACAGCTAAGCGGACACAGCTGAGGAATTCAGTAGAGCAGACTCAGCAGAGCAGACCCAGCTCAGTGTCAAAGACCCAGCTCAGTGTAAAGGACCCAGCTTAGTGTCAATGACACAGCTCAGGGCTAAGACAGTTCAGGTTAATGACACAGCTCAGGTTGAAGACACAACTCAGGTTAATGATACAGCACAGGTCTAAGACACAGCTCAGAGTCAAGACGCAGCAGAGTCCAAGACACTGAAGACACAACAGAGACGCTTAGCAGCTCAAAGACGAAGACCTTCTCCAAAACAAGATCCCGATATCAGAAGATCTTGTCTGACGCGGTCAAATCAGAGAAGAAATAACTTCTGTAGATGCAGACCTACTTCGTAGGTTAAAGGCCAGAAGTCAATGAGAGTAGATAAGATTCAAACGGCTCTCTTCCAACGGCTAGTTTGAATCTCCACCTATATATATCTCCTCACCATTGAAGAAGCAAGGCTAGTGGCGAGACGACTGAAGAAATAAAAGAGCAAACAGAAAACTGAACAACGAACTTCAAAGCCAAATCTTTCAAGAACACCCAGCCAGTCAGCTGTGTTCTTAGTTGTTCACATATTCAGTCATAGGCAGAATAGATTAGAATAGAAATATCTTAAGCCTAGTTTGAACGAGTTCATCATACTCCTTGTTCTTCATTGTAAGAACTCGTTCATAGTTGAAAAACCCATACCCCAATCCAAACCAAGAAAGGTTAGGTCAAGGTACGCTTGCTCGAAGCGTGTAATTCGAGTGGTCAGGTTTTACAGTACCCGGAAACTGTAAGTCAGATTTTTTCAGTACCCGCAAACTGAAAGGTGTAGGCTTGACAATGCCCGTAAACTGTTGGAACACAGCTCGGGTTAGAGTTGTGAAGTTGCTTGGTACTTGGAAACCAAGTGGTAGTGAATTACCAGTGAATCTGGTCGTGGACGTAGGAGGTGTTACTCCGAACCACGTTAAAATTGCTTTGTTCTTTACTGCTTTGTTTTATGCATTCTGCTAACTCATCATGAGCATTATTTTAAGTTGCATAAACTGACTAACTGAAAAGTGAAACAGAGCTTTGCTATATAATTTGAAATAACAGACGGACTTTTCAAATCCACCACATTCCGCACACAGCCAGCTGAGTCGATCAAGCTGCCTTCCAGCTGGATCGAACACAACCAGCTCACTCAAAAGAATTTTTAATTGAAAAAGTTTTTAAATCTTGGTGTATTCACCCCCCTCTACACCAAGGTATCCGTCTTGGGACCAACACATATATTTAAAAAATATATAAATAGTCCTTATCTTCTCAATCATATATTAATTACTCTCTAACCACGTAGGTGGCTGCAAATTCTCAGGTCAGATACGAGCTTTAATTGATCAGTAGTCATTTAAGAATCAGGCATTGAAACCTAGCTAAGCATATTTTATAAAATTTCAACTTAGTTTTTAGTCTTATGTGTTCTTGAGAAGTTTATAAATTTTAGTTTACCATTTGGTTGATTATGTTATTCTTGAAATTTCTATTTCCCGTGGCGACCTATATTGCTTCTTTAATTTTATTACAATTTCAAGAGTGAAATAAAATATATCACTAATGTATGTGACATGTATATATATGTATGAGGAGAAAACATATATGTAACACATTTAAATATCTAGATATCCGTGCGTTCGATCCATCTTCTTGTGACGGTCTCCCTCAAGAGACAAGATCGGGCTACATTTTCCTAAAACACTAATACAACATATATATATATATATATAATAATAATAATAATAATAATAATATATATATATGGAGTAGTTATTATATACGGATAATTTTTGGAAAAATAATAAAGTACAATGTGTTTCCGAATTTATAATTTTTATTCGATTTTTAAAATACTTCAATAATAGTACCACATTTTACTATGACATTCACATTCTCAATTTCTTCATCCAAAGGTTTGTCCGTTATGTACTAAAAGGACACCCTTTCACGCGTCAATAAAACAACGTAGTTTTATAGCAAAAAGTATTATTAGGTCCTGTACTTTTGTGTTTATTTCATTAAGTTTTTGTACAATTTTTTTGTTTTAATAGATCCTTCTATTTACAATATTGATTTCAATGAGTTCTTATTTAACGGTTTGTTAAATTTCCGTTATCAATAATATATAATCATTTATATATTAAATAAAATTCACATTATACCATAATATTGGGTAATTTTGGTTCAATCTTCACAATCGTTTTTCATGAATATATTTCTCTTATCCGTAAATTCTTGCCAGAAACCGATGACAAATGGACAGTGGAAGCAACATTTTGTGTGTGAATCTATATTTTGGAGGATTAATTTATTCCACATTCTTCATTCTAATTTCTTCTTTTAGGTTTGTATATGCATAAATGTTATTTTCAAGGCTTATTGCGTTGCTTTGGGTTGCGGGCTTGGTTTCTGGAGCTGTTTCACCTTTTGAAGAATATGTAAATTCATTAAGTAGATTTGATGAAGCAACACTTTGTGTGTGAATCTATATTTTGTCGGATTAATTTATTCCACATTCTTCATTCTAATTTCTTCTTTTAGGTTTGTATATGCATAAATGTATTTTCAAGGCTTATTGCATTGCTTTGGGTTGCGGGCTTGGTTTCTGGAGCTGTTTCACCTTCTGAAGAATACGTAGATTCTTGATAGTTTTATCGGAATGTATTTATTAAAAGTGGAGTAGTATTTTGAAGATTTTATGGTTTTTGGAATTTGGATTTTAATAGGGGATCGCTCATTTTTTCAACCAACAACGAAATATTTGGGAGTCTGAAACGATAATGATCGATATATGTGCAAAATTGCTCGTTGGCTAATGATGGAATAAGAATACACTATAAAATTAATTTTTATTTAATAAAAAATGATTATTTGTTATTTTAATAATGGAAAAGTTAACAAACCATTAAATAAGGATTCATAGAATTTAAAATCATAAGTAGAAGGACCTATTAAAACGAAAAAATAATACAAGGACCTAACACAAAATACAAAAGTAAAGGGACCTAAGAATGCATTTTGCCTAGTTTTATTGTTAAAAAAAATGATGATGTTGTAATTGCAAAAAAAAAAAAAAAAAGTGTAGCACATTGAAACATTTTAAAAATTGTAAAAAATCATAAATTCGAGCAGACAATATGTTGATTTACGGGTAACCAACCCTTGTTATTACGACAAAATATTAATACAGTACTAACAAGACATCCATAACTAACAATATAACCATATATATATCGAACGGAACATTCACTCTTTATATTCAACCTACGGAAAAATATAATTATTCACTACAAAAATGTGAGAATTTGATGCTACATTAACTATAGCCAACAATTTTAGTCGAGAGAAGACTATAGTCAATATTTATAACTTTAAAATTCTGAAATATGATATTTATTTAAAAGTAAATTTTACTTTAAAATAATATACCTATTCGTATACGGATGGGGTATTTAGTTAGTGCCCGTAAAAAATATACTCCCTCCATTCCGTTATTCTTGTTTCATTTTTTTGGGCACGAGTATTAAAAGTGAGTTCAAATAGTGAAATAAAGTGGATAGATGGAGAGAGTGTGTGAATAGTGAACGACACAGAAAATGAGGGGAAAAATAATAAAATATGGAGTAGTTAGGAAAAATAAGAGTCAGATTAACAATTTAAATAGGATCTTAATAACCCTTGATTTAGCCCAAAAAATGAAACAAGACAAGAATAATGAATCAACCCAAAAAAGAATACAAAACAAAAATAACGAGACGGGAAATATAGGCGGCGCACTATGAATAGGGATACCAACTCTCAAAAGATAGCGTAGAATCACCTCCAAGGAGAGATGTAGAATAAAAGTGAAAGCAGTATTCATCTTTTTCTTTTTCTTTTTGCTACCTTTCATACTTTTCCTAATCATCAAATTGTGTCACCTTCTTTTGTGGATTTTTGAAGAGGAAGATTGATCTATATATAAAAGGGTATTTCTAAAATATAACATCATTTTTTACATTGTTTTACAATTTTGACGCGTCTTTTTAATTCTTGCAATTTAAAGCATTACTTTTCAAATTTTTACAATTTTAACACTCCCCAACTTTTTTTCCGACAAGAGTCATCTAACTTGTTTGATTATTAATCCACCTGTTTATAAATTGACGTTGTTTAGTCGTAAAATTTCGAATTCAACATCAATTTTATAAAATTGTAGATTGGTGTAAAAGTGGTATATAATGAACTTTACGATTAACCTTATACCGAAAAATACACTCAATTCATGGCAGTTTATTTCTTTGTTGTAATATTATAGATGAGATAAATTCCACGGAGGGTAACTGCCGAATTATATCTAGCAAACTTACCCGAAACAACGTTGTTTTGTTGGAATGAATTTAGCCAAAAAGACGTTTTGTAAGAGACGTTAAATTGTAAAACTGAAAAATTAGTTGATGCTTTGTAACCGCTCTATTTTAGTTCGTTGGTGTGTCATAATAGTTAAATCCAACAAAATTCGCGATTCTTATACTTTTAACCCTAGTTGATCATCTCAAAAAAAAAAAAAAAAAAAAAAACCCCTAGTTGACACATAGATAACTACTTAATAATTAAGTGGCGATTTATGTATCTATACTTAACCAATAGTCATGAATATATATATATATATATATATATAGAGTTAATATATCTATTTTATTTTTGTAATAGAGTTCAATATAAGTTTTATCACAATAAATAGATAATGATGATTTCAACTTTATCCTTGGATCATTTTCCGATGCCAAGAAACACTGTTTGATTATCGATGAATACATTGAAAACATATTTTCGGTGTCGAAAAATAGTCTCAAGATAAAATTAAAAATATTTTGTATTTATTGAGTGTGAAATTATCTTTATATGTTTATTTAAATTTAAAAAAAAATTGACACGGAATCCTATATATTTTGAAGCCTGGTAAAATAGACATGTATGTGTGTGTATATTTGTCTTTCTTGTTGTTGCAGGGTTAAGAGCGTAGACATGGGATATCTGAGCAAGGACACTGAGACACAGGCTTTGGATTTTTGTTATTAAAACACTGCATAAAGCCTTTCTGCTAAGTACAGTCACCCCTCTCTCTCTTCATTTTACTCACTCTCTCTCTCTCTCTCTCTCTCTATACATTTATTGTATGTATATGCCATCAAGCATAGGAAAGCCTCAAACAGTCTCCACAATTAATTGTACTAGCTCTCTCTCAACTCAAAAACCCTAGTTCTACACTAATTCAGATTCCATTCAATTTTCCATCCCTTCTCTCTGTCTCTCTCTCTAAACATAGAATAACAAAGAAGAACCAGCTCAGAAACGGCATGAGAGTTAGTTGTACATGGAGGTGGATCAGATCCAATGTAAATTCCCAAAAATCAGCAATGGCGGTTATGCTTCAACAATTGTAACCCAGAGAGAGAAAATGGACGACGACGAAGAGGACGGAGAGAACAGACGGAGCACTCCGAACAACGGCGCGAGCGGCGGCACAGCCGATCCAGGCGGCGGCGTTGTCGGATTATACGGCTGGCCGTCGTCTCGGATAGTTAGGGTTTCGAGAGCTACCGGCGGGAAAGATCGCCACAGCAAAGTCCTCACATCCAGAGGGCTGAGAGACCGGCGCGTCAGGTTGTCGGTTAACACTGCGATTGAATTCTACGATTTGCAGGATCGTTTGGGCTACGATCAGCCGAGCAAGGCGGTGGAGTGGCTGCTGGCGGCGGCGGCGACCTCCATAGCGGAGCTGCCGCCGATTAATCCCCCTTTCCCGGTCGCTAATAAGCGGCCCAGCGAGGAGGAGAATACCGCCGCCAGCGGAGCTGATCAGCGCATGATTACTATCGACACAGTTATGGATCGTGGCGGCGGAAGCAGAAATCAGCAGGAGGCGGTGGCGGCGAAATCTCCCGTAGGTAGCAGCAGCTCCGAAACCAGCAAGGGTTCGGGGCTTTCGATTTCCAGATCTGAAAATCGGTTTAGAGCGAGAGAGAAGGCGAAGGGGAGAGAGAATGAAAAATCATCTTATGTTGCTTCTTTCACTGAGCTCTTGAGCGGTGGCGGAATCAACTACATCAACGGCGGCGGCGGTACGCAAGTCTCCGTTTGCCGCGATCAAAGGCCGATTAATAATGACAATTCAGACCACCAGTCAAATTTCTTCCCCAAATTTCCCTTGGATTACTTCAGTAGTGGGCTTTCACTGCCCCCGGCAACAGCTTCTCCGGCGCAGATAGCGGCGCCGCTTCTGTTTAGCGCGGCGGCAGACCACCTGCACCCGGAGCTGCAACCCTTCTCATTTGCCTCCCATAACTTAGTATCCGCCATTAATAGGGGGACCCTTCAGTCCAATTCTTCATCGCCGCCGCCATCTCTGCACTTTCCTCCAAGCTTCTTCGGCGGCGCACCTGCCGGAAACCACCGCCATTTCTTACCCGGATCCGACGCCCGTTTGCAGCTCTACTACGGCGATGGTGAGGGAAATGATGGCAGACATTCTGGGCCGAAAAGGAAAGACAAACCCTGATTTCTGTCACTCTCAAAACAGCTGGTAATTAATCTCGATTTTTCTTGAATGTACTTACTAATTTCACATAATTATTTAATTGCTGCATTGATTGACTGCTTCTGTCCCTTCCTTGTCTGACTTCTTATCTGGATTTTGACATTTTCTAGAACTATATGTATGAAACAAGTAACAGTCTTACTGCAAATCATTCATATGGGTTGGGTTTGAGGGTTTCTACTCAATTAGTCTTTAATATTATACACAAATTATAAAAATTGTGTGTTTTTTTTTTTCTGGAAAGGATGAATGATTTAATTTAGAAATATATCTACAAAATTTTTTTAGGCTAGATTATGTTCTAATAAGGTTGTAAGCATTGAAATATGTACTAACTAATAACGAGTTCAACTTAGTTAATACTAAATAAATCCAGCTAAACATTGTTCGCTTAGATTACACTTCTACATATATAGTATTTTTTTTACAATATAATTCATTATTTTATTTTTGTGTAGTATATTTATTAGTGAATTCACATTAAAAATATGTCAAAATAGAAATCAAAATTATAATATTTAAATTATTGAATATATAACGAAAATATCCTGAACTAAAATATTCAAGCTATTACTTATCTAACATAAATGTCACAGAAATTAATTAATTTCCGACCTCGGAAAGCTAAGATGAATCGCCGATGATTGTGTAGGATTTGGAGTCATTTTTTAAAAAGATGTCAGGGATTAAAATAAAACGATGTTGTTTTTAATCCATGTCACTAAAAAATTTCCAATCGATCTTAATTGGGAAAGAAATACTTTGAATTCAGCTAAGCAAGCTTCGCGGTAAATTTTGGGATATTTATTTTAGATTGTTAATAATTTGGATATATATTTTATTACTTAGAGTTAGAGTTAGGATAGTTGGAAATTAACATGCATTTAGGTTAGATGGTAGATAGTTTGTATAGTAAGCTGTAAATTACCCAAAATAGAATGGAAAAATAGGAATTAGGAGGGGAGAGAGAGATGCATAGAAATAGAAATAGAAATCTTAGAGTAGATAGATCATAGATGTGGGGATTCTGATTTCTGAGAAAAGTGGATTAGTGAAAAATGTTGTCCGTGATAATAGTAGCATAGATACCTGCGAATGCGAATGGGGACCGGCTGCTTTTCTGTATGTTTGGTTTCCTTTGTTTCAACCATGTCTATGGCGGAGACAGGTGTTGTTATCTGAGCTAGCTAGATATATGTGCGCACGTTAGCATTACCTGCTGGTGCAAACCCTTCCCATGTGATTTTCATTTATGTGGGATGGGATACAATCATACAAACTTTCAAGTTTGAATTCCTTTTCTTATTTTAATCAAAATATTAAAATACTAATTAATTAATTGGGTGTCAGTTATTTTATGGAGCCGTGCTCTGACGGTTACAGATAGAAAACCTTTAGCTGGAGATTAACAGTTGTCAGTGCTTCGGCGCTTTGTCTGAATAATGCTATTGCTGCTCCATGTGTGTAAGTATCTAAATTTATTAAAATTTGGGACTATGTATTTTTAGGGTTTTAGTTCTTCGATATCTTTATTTCTTTTTTCCAAGGAAGTTTCTGATTACCTAAACCTGAAGCACACTAATTGTTCAGTTACTTTATACTCATACGTCCAATTTTAGTAGACTTGCTTGTCTTATTTCAATGTCTCATTTCAATAGATTATTACTTCAAATAGATATTCAATACATAATATTCATTCTTAATATAACTCATAATTATATAATATGCTACAAAAAATTACTCTCTTTCTTCTTTGTTGTATATCTAACCTAAATATCCTCAAAAGAGCTTATTTCTCTTTTCTAAATTTATCATAAACAACTCATTTCTTATCATCCATATCCGAGTATGGAAGCATATTGAAATGGGACAGAGGGAATAGTTTATGTGGGGTAGTATACTAGTATTTCTATTTCATCTCCAATTTTGGATATTTTGGTTTGATATTTTGGATGAGTTTCTTGAATATTTGATTTTCAAAATATTTGAAAATTTTGATATTTGAACGAAATTTAAATACAACAAGAGGTATTTTTCGAGAATGAAAATCTAACTCAACTCGACTGAGAAATGTCTAGCACAACTAACTAAGTTCAAATCTGAATTTTTTAATTGTCTAAAGGTCATATCATAAACTATAATTATCCCATTTTATTATTATCAAATTTCTTTTACATATTCACTGTTGAAACTAAAAGTATTTTTGTTCATGATGGAAGTTGCAGGTCTAGAGAGAGAGAGAGAGAGAGAAAAGCAGCGCCATTTCGTAAGCATACTACACTGCTTTCCTGGTACTCATCATATATGTTATTATTAGTAGATGGATTAATAACAAATTTTACTATGCTTGAGGCTCCAACTCTTAATAGAGAATTATATATTGTTATAAATATATGTTCCACAATTATATATACTCTGTTGAGGTACTACCAATAAATCCTTAGACATTTGTATTTCTCTCGCATATCCTTCTGAGAATATTTGTATTTGCATGCATTAAGGAACAGCATTCTTTTATAAATATGCTATCGACGTAAACCCAATTTCAATATCAAGATCCATGATAATCTGAAACATGTACTTCGAGTTCGTATGTATATATATATATATATATATATATATATATATATGGACTTACGATATAAATAATGAAATTAGAATACAATAAGAGAGAAACCTTTGAGATCATTTGTTACATGATTTTGTTTTAGTTGGGATGGGGGATGGAGACGTGTGTCATAATCTTCCAGCATACTGGTAGATTAAAAAACTTGTGGTATATCATGATCATCCTATTCACATATATTTGAGAGAGAGAGAGAGAGAGAGAGAGAGAGAGCGCACCGCAGGGTTGAAGGAGTAAGAGCGGTGTGGAGTTGGGAGGAAGTACGGGAGGACGGCGGTTGTCGGGGAGGTGGGGAATGAGCGGCAGCGGAGTTGGTTTTAGGGTAATGAGAAAACGTAAATGGATGAACTCGATCATTGTCCTTAACGGATAGTAATACTCTCCCTCTAAATAAGTATTTCGAACCATCAAAATTCTTATTCCTAAAAGAATGTCCAATCTCATAATTCTATGCAAAAAGTATGTCAAAAGTATTGGATTTATCTTTTATTTAAGGTAAAAAAATTACTTTTTCGGTTTCTCATGCAATAATTAGGGATAAAAATGTCATTTGTCAGCTATATTGTTATACGCATTTTGATGACACTTATTCGGGCACGGAATGGTACATGACATCTTAATAGGTACTACTCTATTCTTTCAGAAATTTAATTTAAAGGTCCCGGCACGAATGTCAAGAAATGAGTTATGTTGTTTATAATAGATTTGAAAAGAAAATAATTTTTGGAGGACATTTTTGTCGTTTCATGATGAGTAGAAGAGAGAAAACAACTTTTTTACATGATATAATGTGTAACTTAGGAGTTATATTATGAATGTTTATTTTATATTGTGGCGTATTGCAGTTTGGATGAGATCCTATGTTCTCAACTTTTGTTTAAAAATATTTATACGTGTTCCACTATTAATTTTACTATTTTAAAAATATTTATTTAAAAATAAAATTTTAGTAATATAAAAATTATATACCCTAATAATCAATTAACAATTCAAAAAAGGCAAATTAATTATAAAAAATAGGGGTTATTGCCTGTAAATACGCAACCTTTTTTCAAATTCTGGAATTGCACATGACTTTTTTTTTGTGCTTCAGTATACATAACCTTTTATTTTTTTTCTAATTTTACCGAGGCCATCGTTTTTCCCCAAATTGAATCACGCAAGGATCATACGTGGATGCCGGAAATGCCACTCTGAACAACAGAGATAGCCACACAAAACGATGTCGTACTATTTTAAAGGAAACGCCGTCGTTTAGATCAAAATCTCACTTATTTTCCCTCTTTTGCCTCTGCGATTAGAACATTAGAACTTTTCATCACCAAGCGAGCAAGAAATGGGGGAAAGAGAGCGAGAGAATTAAATTGTGCGCAGAGGCAAAAGAGGGAAAATAAGTTTGATTTTGGTCTAAACGACGTCGTTTCCTTTAAAATAGGACGACGTCGTTTCGTGTGGCCGTTCCGGCTGTCCAGAGTGGTATTTTCTGACCTCTACGTGTGATTCAATTCGGGGGAAAACGATAACCACTAAAAAATATATGTAACCTATTCGGATGAATGAACCCTAGGTAATAATTGTAAAATTGTTCTAAAACATTATAAATCAAAATTGAAGAAAAAAAATAACAAAAATTAATTAAATATAGATTATGGAACATAGTGGGACATTAAATTAATTGGGGACAGAGAATCTCAAGTGATTGTCGATGTATTTTGAGTATCATACTAATTTGTTGTATTGAGATGGATGAAGTATTATTTATAGGATAGAAATAATGGATAATAGTAGTATCGAATTGTGTGGGTATACTAACGTGTCGATCCCTTCTGAAGTGGCTAAAAAGTGATGTTATTAGAAAAGTTATGTTGTTATGAGAAATGATTATCCATACAATACCACTATTTTAATTTTTATTTTGAAGGGAATACCACTATTTTAATAATATTAATATACGTCCATATAATGAATTAAGTATGGAATGCCAAGGCTAATCTCGAACCCTATGGAAGCCACTTTTTATAAAGCCTAAATTAAAGCAAAGTCAATTTATTCAATTAGGTTATTGAAAAAATGGCATACATTTGACCTATATTAATACCTGACAAGCTTAATGTACGCCAAATTTGGATCTATGTTAGGTAGCTTGGTCACTACAGCCGCATTTGAGTTTACTTAGATCAGACCCACCCCAAATTTCCCAACAAATAATACCCCCTCCGTCCCACCATAAGTGGTTATATTTTTTTCGGCACGAAAATTAAGGAGAATGATGTTTAAAAGATAAAAAGATAGGAAGTGGTGGGGCCCATAACTTTTTGTGAGAGGGGTATATTTTCTTATAAGGAAAGTGGTCACTTATTCCGGAACAACCGAAAAAGAAAATGTGATCACTTATCCCGGAACGGAGGGAGTATAACAGAGATTTTATTAATGGAGACTACATATTATTAGTTGGAAACAGCTGCTAAATATAAAATTGTTCAGTGTCGAAAGCATAGAACAAGACATGTTCACGACCAGTGGAATAATCGAAACATAGGAATAAACAATTCTATTTTCTATCCGATATGGAACAGTATGGGGTGCTAATAAATAAAAAATGAGGATTCCATCGCAATATTTAAAAAAAAAAAATAGTTTCTTCAAATAATAATGATAATATAATTCGTTTCATAAGACAACACCATATTTATTACTCCAATACAAATACGAACACGACACGATAAGAATCTGCTCGACACAACATGAATTGTATAAACACTGACACAAAGGTGACAGTTTCATTCATGTCGATACGATACGATACGATAACGACACGATAACTTCAAATCTGTCTAAGAACTAACTTAATAATAAAAACGATAACTATAAATATAATATTATCTTATTGTACAAAAACAAAATGAATCCGACACGAAATTATCATATTTAACACGATAAGAACACAAACACAACAAGACTGGTCACTAACCCATTAATTTTGAGCGTGTTTGTGTCCTGTTGTATCAAAAATTGTGAGCGCTAACCCTAATCATCAGAAAGAAAATAAACATGCGAACAAAAGGACTCCTAATTAATCAAGCCACACCGAACAAAAATAAACAAAATTCAATCTGACTGAAGCGATTCAAAGTCCAACAGAACAACGGCGAATTCCCTGCATATACACAAACGTTTTATAGAAACCATCAATGACATGCATCACTATCAACATCAAAATGTCACAAGAATATAAGCAATGCCAGCAAAGATCCCAGTCATGAACACCTCAAACACAGATCTCTATCTAAAGTCTATCGACACATGAAGCCAACTGGCAAGACCCGCATGTCAAACAGAGAACTGAGTTTAATGTCTTATGTTAAGCAATTCAGATTAGGTGAAGGTGGTCAAGAAGAGAAATGTCAGCTATTTTTCACATATTTATTAACTCAGTTACTCAGCTAACATAGAATATGTAGCTGAATTTGATGTTACATATAAGCGTACAATCTTCAAACCTACAATTACAATATTCACAGATGCATATAACTAACAAAGGCAGGAAGAGCCAAAGGAAAGTTGTTCTTACAGCAGTATTACAACACTCTTTGAGTTCAAAACGAAAGCAGATGCCCGTCACCTTAAGTTTCGCAGGCAGGATCCAGTAGATGGTCTAAGCCTTGTAATCGACCTACGACAGATGTACCACTCACAGTAGGGAGCAAGATAAACTCCACTGACTACTCAATTTATGCCATTATCAAGACAAAATTGTATACTCTTCTCAGAATTTGTAAATCCTCCCTCAAAATCAAAAGCTGCATTTTTCCTGGAAATTTCATAGATATGTTAGAATTACCAAACAAAGTAGTAGTGGTAATTAGAAGGGAGAAGGAGAATAATGCACCGATATATGAAACAAGCATAAATGAACAGGACATCCAGAAAACAATCTTTTTCTTAAACAAAATTATAGTAATGAATCATCATCTGTTGTGCAAGTAACCATAGTCACTTACAAAAAGAACTACTCAAAGGAAATAAGCCAGCAATAGCATAATGGACTACATTATAGAATGAACAAATCACAGATTCTGCAAATAAGATCTTTCAAAGAATTGTTATAGCTATATGCCAAATGCCAAAAAGAATATATTTGCAGACAATTTGACTGTGAAACACGATAATACAAGGAAACCACAATTTTAGGTATTCTATTCACTAAATCTTGTTAGGTCTGGGTGCTTTTCTTCTAGTCTTCAAGGCTAAGATTTAAAAATTCAAGAAACGTTTTATTGAAAACAAAATCAAGACATTGCAAAATAAAACAGATGACGAAACTTAGAAGACGGCAGACACAGCATCTCATTGCATATTGAAATCCGTCTAAATGAATTAGTATATTCACAATAGCAAATGATAATTGATGCAGTATTATTGGATATGTCACTCCCGATGGCTTAGGAAAGATACAAATTCACATGATCACTTCAGGAAAAACTCACATCAAGTCAAGGGTATTAAAGATTACAGAAATACACGAAGAACAAGGCAAGAGTAACAACCAAACATCAATAGGCATATCTCACAGAAGCATCTAAGTAAACTGCGCGAAAGCAAATGATTCAAAAGGCTTCATATATGCTATCCTGAATCCTGCTAAGTATCTTCTATGTCTTCTACAAAAGAAGTGTTTAGATATAAACAGACAGAACAAAACCCAATCAGAAAACCTGTGGCAATCTGCAGCTATATAGAAATTACCTCTCACATACTTAGTCCAACAGTTGCTGAATCTCCCATCCATCTCAAAACGAGTTCATTTCCAAACAGTAAGTCCTCCTCTTCACCAACATCCTCGCAGCTGTCCGAAATGGCTCCTCAAATGCTGAGGCGACCCAATTCCCTTCTGAACTCACAATCTCTTTTTTCGGCTGCTCACTAGGTCTTATTGCAACCAACGTCGCCCCTTTCAATACCATACCATTCGGCAACTCCAATTGTGGGGCATACCACAGTCTCATATTCAGAGCCGGTACGAGAGTCCTCTTTGAGGCTGATGAGGCCGATAACGGCTTCACCCTCAGCTCCTCCAACTGCTCTTTGTTCATAGACAGCACGCCCTGCCCATCAGCATCTGTCAAAACCAAGTTCTCCAGCGTCGTATGCTCAGCTATTATAGGCTGAAGCAGATAATGCCTCGCAGAGGCAGCAATCAGCGAGCTAATCGTCCACACAACCCGCAATTTCAAGCCCCCATTCGTGTAGAATGACTCCGGTATGCTCCCATTATCATTTTCAGCTCCATTACCATTGTGATTGCCATTCCCATTATCACCATTACTGACAATAGAAGCTCCCAAACAATCGCAGCCATTGTTGGCACTCTGAACCACGCTGGAAGCTCCAAGAATCACACAATTATCAAGCGTAGAGCCGAAATTAGCCTTCCATTTGAGCAAAATACCCTCATCAACCCCCAATTCCCCGCTCGGAAGCTCAATCCTAAGGAGCTTAATTTCCCTAAAATTCTTCAAAACCTGCGTGGGTGAATGGTGGGTGACGCTGTTCTGCTCCCCCTCGCAGTCGAAATCGCCCGATAGCGACGAGCCGCGGCGCGCGGAGGGCGTAATCAGCTGAGTCAACGACTGCAATGGCTTGCACAGGCCGGAGAACAGGATGCGGAAGAGCGACGAAATTGGGTGGCGAAACTTGTCCGACGCGGCGGCGGCCGACGACGACGAGGTGGCGGAGGAAGGATCGTCGTCCGAGATGACGCAATCGACGCGGACGACGACGTCGTCCACCTGCGGCACGAGCGAGTGGAATCGCCTGGAAACGACGCAGCACCGGCCCAGCGCCTTGACGTCGCCGATTTTGTTGAAGATCAAGAGGATTAAGGAGTCCGGAAGCCGGTCGAAGTGGTCGATCGGTTCCGTCCGGATTCTGCCGCCCAGATCTACCCTAATTGACCCCATTTTTTTCTGCAACAATTCGCGATTTCCTTCGCCTGAAATCTATCAATCGACGAAACAAACGGATTATTCAGAATTTCCGGCCGAGATCTACGGACCTATGTATACTCGATTGTTCGGAATTTCCGGCCGAGATCTACGCACACACTGTGTATCCTCTCTCTCTGTCTCTCTCTCTCTGTGTCTAGTGCTGGAAGATATCGGATGGGGGGGAGAGAGTGGAGGAGGTAAAACGACAATGTGATGTGGCGTTTCGTGACGTTTTACTGAAATTATTGTTCTCTTCTCTCCACTGATTTATATATACATATTATATATATATGGCCTTGAGGGTTAGTTGCTAGATTAGGGATAAGTCTGTTTTTGGACATAATTAATTATTGCAATTTGATTTTGTTTATTTATTTGTGGTGCTTTCCTTAATTATCCTGCAAATAATAATTAATTACTATAGGATGTTGGATTTTTAATGAAAAACTGTTCTATTATTTAGAAAGTTATTTGCACTTATTATTCACAAAAACTCCTATGTATTGTGTCAATAGATTATTTTTTAATTTCGAATTTTTTTAACTTTTTCATCATGAGATTGTTTCGCGCAAAACTCCTCTCATTTATTAATATGTTATTCTCGCTTAATTGAGACTGCAGAATAATATGACCAATGTAGCTATAATATAAATGAATATAAGATCTAATCGAGCATATACACACGAGATATTTATCATTCTCATACAATGCATATATAATGGAAATAATGAAATAATGTAATGTAGAAATAATATAAGTAGTAAATTGAAAAGGTATGAAATTAAAATATAATAAAGATTAGAGAATCGGATAGTTCAATCATTTTGTTCTACATATGTACATTTTTTTCTGCCATGATATCTTTTTATTTATTTTTTAAAAGATACAAATAAAAAATAAATTTAATGTTAATAATGAGATGATTATATAATCAACCAGAAGTCAAATAGGGGAATAATTTGACAGCAAAAAACAGTGCACACAAATATGAGAGATTCCATATATATATATATTTTTTAAGGGTAGTGATATTCGGCCACCCGGTGGCCAGCCACCACCGGTTTTTTTGCCAAAAATCGGTCGGCTCATTTGTTATTTTTGATCGGTTTTTTTAGTATTTTTTTGTGTCAATTATGTCCCCAATCTAATTTCCCTTCATAATCTTTTATTTAGGCGTCAAATCTATCTACATTATTTCTCCCTCTCTTTTTTTCCCCTCCAAAATGGCCGAAATTATTTATAAAATTATTAAATATTTATTTTAGAAAAAATCTTTTTTATGTCAATTAATATATATAATGCTATTAAAATGATATTAAATCGCTTTCATAATATTCCTACCGCTGTAAATAATTAAAAAAAATTATAATACATTTTATATTTAATTAGATTTAATATAGCAGACATATATTTTTTTTCTAATTAATATTTATAAAGCAAATGAAATTTCATTAATTCAATTTCATAATATTCCGACTACAAGTTGAATATTAAAGAAAATAAATTAAATTAAATCAAATATTTTTTTCTCAATTAATATATATAACGCAATTTTAAAGTAGATTAATTCGATTTCAATGTATAGTATTTAATTTAAATTAAATTAAATTTAATTTTGACTACTATAATGAATTTAAAATTTAAAACAATAATATTCCTTGGAAATACTATACAAAATATCTATCACCTAAGTAATTATTTCCCTCCCATGTATTAGTTCCTAAATTAGTGGGATTATATTAGGATAAAAAAATTTCCCTCCCACGAATTAGGTCCTAAATTGTGCTATTATATTAGGATTATATTTCCCTCCACAAAACACAAAATAATTTTGAAAATAAACTAAAATTCGAAATATAATTTAATTTTGAAGAATCCCTAATTTGGTGGAAATTAGGTATAATAATGGAAACAAAATCGAAAATTAATTATGGATAAAAATCAATCACAAAATAATATCCAAAATAAAATAAAATTCAAAATATGGATTTAATTTTGAAGAATCCCTAATTTGGTGGAAATTAGGTATAATAATGGAAATAAAATCAAAAAGTAATTATGGATAATAATCAATCACAAAATAATACCGAAAATATAATAAATTTTGAAATATGATTTAATTTTGAAGAATCCCTAATTTGGTGGAAATTAGGTATAATAATGGAAACAAAATAAAAAATTAATTATGGACAAAAAATCAATCACAAAATAATACCGAAAATATAATAAATTTCGAAATATGATTTAATTTTGAAGAATCCCTAATTTGGTGGAAATTAGGTATAATAATGGAAATAAAATCAAAAATTAATTATGGATAATAATCAATCACAAAGAATTCCGAAAATAAAATAAAATTCGAATTTTGAAATTTGAAATTCAAAATTTGAATTAATCTCCTAGATTATAGCAGTAAAGGGTAAATTAGACAATCCATAATATAGCATAATTTTTTATTTTTATTAAATTAATTAACAAGTCCAAATATTTACAAAAATGTCATGGGTGGCCAACCATCTAGTGTCCAAAAATCTTTTCCCATTTTTTAATTATACATTTTTTTTGGTAAATAGAAATTTATTTAACCAAATAAGCGTGACAAAGTGTTTTAATTATACATTTTCAATTTGCTTATAGTGTACTCTTGTGTTTTGTTGACTAAGTAATCAACATTGGATTTTGTAGGTGCGAATAATATGTGTTTCCTCTACAAATAATTACAAAAACCGTAGCAAATTTTCATGTCTTAAAGGCCAACATGCTTTAATTTTGATGCTTATAGAATTCCGAGATACAAAACTACAGTAAATTCTATTATATTTATTTTTTCAAATGAAATTACGTCGGTCAATAATCAAAGATCTTTTGTCTTGGTAGTAAAAACAAGTCTTAATACACATAACTATCCAGTATGAAGATAGTGTGTACCACCCATACCCACTTTTGGTGGCATGTATAAGCTATATCCACTGACAACTTTTTGGTTTTTTTTTGCACTTTTCGGCTGTTTTAAAATAGGTTAATTGTCAAATTCATGCATTAATTTCCGTGTCCGATCATTGTTCAAATAACTGTTGACTTGCTTTATGAATGAGGACAAAAATGATTCCCAATATTATACAATGTACAGATTCAGCGTTCTGAATATTTTCATGCATCATTCACGTCAAGACTTTAATATAAAGCTTGTCATGCATGCCAATGTACGAAATTAAATAGTGTCAATGCACGCGTAAAATCTTATCGGTACATCTATTTAGTTTAATTGATTCTTCTGTCTATATATATATCACACACAGAAGCACATGAAATTACACTTCAGAAAAAAAATGAAAGAGATAGAATCACAATACCACAAAAACAAGTAAATATCACTCACGTTTGCTAGAGAAATGACATAGCAGACGACATTTATTTTTCAAAATTACTATAGGTGAGTTTAATTTTATTTTTAATGATGGTATCGAAGAGAAATATATTGTACCGATCGTATTTTTATTGTACCGACCGTACACATCACCTATCGGTACAACTAAAACATCGATCGGTACAATGTTTTTTTTGTCCACACACTATTTCATTCAACTCTCTTTCATTATATGCTCTTTTTTTTAACCATCTCATCGTTGTTTTGTAGAAACGAAGTCACACACGTACCGGCATTTTCACTTGGGGTTAATCGAGATATAGAAGGAATTTTCATTCGGAGATTGAATAGGTCAGTTGAAATAAAATTGTAAATGAGTATCGGAACAAGAAAAAACTGTACCGATCGGTAATATATTTGTACCGATCGGTACAGACAAATGTTCACAAATACTCTATCGGTACAATATTTGTACCGAGCGGTACAATGGTTTTTTAATAATCTTATTTTTTCTAATAATATTGTATTTTTGCAGATGGAGTGTAGGAGATTCATCGTTAAATACAACGGGGAATGGGACGATTGTGTGTATAATGGTGGGGAAGAACGAACTTTCTACCTTCCGGTGGATACGATAAGTTTCTCTAGCATTAAGGAATATATTGATTTCATAATGATGTCGAAATCGTTAAGTCTTGAGTATGAAATATTCTATTTATTGACGTCTAGAACTGGCCGAAGTGTTAAACATAGTTTGAGTAACGATGAACAACTTCGTCGATTGTATGTTACCGAGTCTGAGCCTACATTGTATATCGTGCATATTGATGCTGTGTACAGGCTGTCATTTGATTTGAATGAATCTTCGCCGTATGTCTATGACGATCAAATCCCTCAGTACTCGCAGTACGACGAGTCGCTCGCACATTTGGCTTCATCTGATTGGCTTTGTGATACTCAATGGGGTGCTAGTGGTGATACTCAATGGGGTGCTAGTAGTGGCGCGAACATTCCTATGCGGGGGGAACGGCAGTCGCAGGTACCCGATGAGGCTGAATTTACCGCCGATTCCGACGAAGATGATGAGGAGGAATCAGAGTCTGATGAGGAGGAATCAGAGTCTGATGAGGAGGACGAACTGTCACAGTCTATGCATCTGACCCTTGGTACTTTTGCAGACTTCGTTACGTGGGTGCATACTCAAGGCGGCGTGAACAAGCTCTTATCAATGCTGATGCAGAGTAGTCGTATGTCCCTTGTTGAAGACACAGACTGCGCCACTGAAGCGGAGGCACTGTAGAATTGGTTAGTTCCAATGATTCCACTAGCTGCTACTGCTTCGCTCGTTGTTAGTGATCTTGACAGGCTGCCAGACGGTCCATTGAATAAGGGCGAGATATTTTACAGCAAAGACGATTTGAAAGTTGCTGTTGGATTGTGGCACATGGAACAACGAGCTGAGTTTAGTGTTCCACGTTCAGATACTGAACGGGTTCACTTCAAATGCAAGTACGGAAGTAACTGTTCTTTTGATTTGCGTGCTCGGAAACAGGGCGACTATTGGTATATTCACAAGTTCATTGGGAGACATACATGCAATCTTAATATAGACCATTCAGCTGTCAGGAAGGTCAGTGCTAAGGTTATTGCAGCTCATTTTGCGGGTAGAATGATCAATGAAGGTGAAATCACTAAACCGAAGTCAATTCGGGCATATTTGCGTCGAGAATATGGCTGCGATGCAAGTTACAGTGTATGTCTGCGAGCACGGAATCGAGCCCTCGAGATGATATATGGTGGATATACAGACTCGTGGAAGATGCTTCCCGGCTATCTCCACATGTTGCAGAGAGAAAATCCGGGCTCGACAATTGACTACAGTGTTAGCCCGAATGATGATCGGTTCGAACAAGCTTTTGTGGCGTTGTCAGCTTGTATCGTGGCATTTCAGTGGTGTCTTCGACCGGTGATCGTGGTGGATGGAACACACTTGAAGGGAAAAAATAATGGCATATTATTCGTTGCGGTCGCAAATGATGGAAACGAGCAACTGCTACCACTGGCATGGGGGATCGGTCCAATTGAAAATGATGTCTCGTGGACATGGTTTCTCAGTCATTTGAAGGAGGCATACGGTTGTCGTTCGGATATGGTCATCATCTCGGACGCCCACTTAAGTATCGCGAATGCAGTTAGGGTAGTCTATCCTGGCGTACCACACGGTCTGTGCTACTATCACATCCTCAAGAGCATGGTTAGTTTTGGAAAACCTTTCACCAAGTTGTTTCAAAAAGCAGCATATGCATATAGAAAGTCGGCTTATGAGAAAGCAATGAATAGCATTCTTGCTGGGAAGCCCGAAGCGTATAATAAGCTCATGAACATTGGTCCAGAGAAGTGGGCTCGATCAATGTGCCCTGTTCGACGATATAGTTCCCTGACATCCAATGCTGCAGAACCATTCAATAATGTATTGGTGTTTGCTAGACGCTTACCAATTTGCTCATGCTTGGAGACAATTAGACTCACCGTCGAAAAATGGTTTGATGAAAGACGTCAATTGTATTCATCGTCTACTGATTTTCTCACGAAGGAGGCAGAGCGAAAGCTCCGTACAGAGGTGGAACTCTCAAGATCTTACACTGCCACGCCCGTCAGACTTGATCTTCAAAGTGAATGACGGAAAAACAGAATCTAAATGTCGATCTGCGTGCGAGGACTTGCCCTTGTCGTGTGTTTGATTTTGATTTGATACCGTGTTCTCATGCTGCAGCCATTCAGTAAGAAAACCTCAAGTTTTTATATTTAATTTTATATTTATTTCTGTTGCACTTAATCTAATGATTATATGTTATATGTATGACAGGCGAAATGGGCAGCATGTATACAACTATGTGGACGATTACTACAAGAGATCTACACTTTTACAAATTTACTCCCAACAATTGAATCAGGTCCCTCCCCAGACTGAGTGGTCTTTACCTCCACATGTTGCGGCAATAATTGTTTTGCCACCACTGCCCGTCAGTCAGGCGGGGCGCCCGAGGAACTCCCGTCGTCGATCTGCAGTTGAGAATTTGTCCTCCAGCAGACGTCCAGTCACCGTAGATGAACCTTCCAGTAGCCGTCAACGGGCACCGAAAAAATGCAGAATATGTCACGAGACTGGCCACACAAGAAGAACATGCCCGCTCAAAGATCAGTAGGAGTAATTTATTATCAATTTAATGTTAATATGTGTAATGGCCATTTAAATGAAATGATTATATGTTAATGTTATCATTTTAATGTTTATCCAAAGCAATTAAATGGCACATGCAATTAGAATAAGAAATGATTAACACTTATGGCACAAAGCAATAATATTTGTCAAACATAATCGACATGGCTTTGCAAAGCCAATAAGAAAACATCACGAGCTATTTTACGCCTATACAAAGCCACACTTCCCTCTTCATTGCCCCATGCAATGGAGGGTCGGGCACTGATCATGCGCTCTATACTCATCAGCGCAAAAGGACCACAACTGTGACTGTCGATCTGAATGTGCTGCCTAACGGGCTCCCGTGGTGTAGGCTTAGTCAAAAAGACCATCCTCAATGCTTCCGACGTGCGTGGTGCATGGGTTAGGTCTATGGTATCCTAATACTTTCCTTCATTGAGCACAGTTGAGAATTTTTGCTGAAACGGCTTCAGCTGCCTCTTACGCACCTCCTGAACTCCTGCATTGTGCAGCAAAGAGTCGTGCACCTCAGCCGTCCATAACCTTGGAATGATACGGACGACATAGAAATGCTTTCCGGATAGCACTGGAACGATGATCTGCATAAAAATCACGTAGATGTGGGTCATATGTTATTAAAAAAGTTATAATTAATATAAGATGTAAGTTACCTGCTCAGCTTGCCTCCAAGATGTAATATCTGCATTGACATCCAAATTAGTTCGTAGCGACGCCGTCAATTTTTTGTTACTCTTGATCTTCTTGAAGTAGAACTCGACGTCCCTCTGTGTGAATAAAAAGCACGAAATTCACAAAAAGAACATATAAAATCCGTGAACCAATTAAAACATAATGAATTAGTAACTCACAAAGAATTCGGCATAACAGATGATTGTGTTCGTAGCATTTCGATCGGGGAGGACATGGTTCCTTTCTTCCAGACGTCCGCGCAAAACGTCAATGTACCTCTCGAACACCTGCACACAAAATAAATTGGACAATTAGAAGAAAAAATAAGTATAAAAATGAGAGTATATTTAAGAATATATTTGAGAGATTATTTACAGTATAATCAAGGTCAATCTCTGTGTTCTCAATTGTACGGAAGTACGGAGGATAGACGGCGGAGCCACCGATGATTACGCAAGCATCATCTACTGACATAAAGGCTGCATAGCGACGCCATTTCTCCTCCTCGGCGTAATCGGCAGGAGGCAACGAACCAATAGGCTGTGGAATTTCTTCTTGTGGCTCAACTTGTATAGCCGATTGTTGTCCTTCCTGCTCCTCTGCTCGGTTGTCATTTAAATATTCAAGTCTCTGCCTCGAGTATAAGTTGTACAGCTCAGGATTGTGCAAAATGGAGTTGTAGTCAAGGTTAGGAGGGACAGCAGTAATGGGCTGAGCCTCAATATACTACACACAGATAAAATAATTAAAGTCAATTAAATTTAAAATTTTAAAAAATTAATAAATTACTAACGTATTATTTACCTGAGGTGGCTGACGATATATCTCGGGATTTGGCACAGAATGCCGAGGAGGGTCGTATGCGTGCTCAGAATGCCGAGGAGGGTCGTATGCATGCTCAGGACCGCCCATGCTCACCCACTCGGGTGTAACAAAAGCGGGAGTGGAATGGCGTGCTGGGATGAACTCAGGATCGGCGCCTGCACCTCCAGTCTCCCCTCTTGGACTGACGTGTGGGGAATGCACGGGGGGTGGTGTGTCACGACGCGGTGGTGGAGGTGTATCTCGACGAGGTGTGGAACGGCGGGAACTCTTACTAAAAAGGTCTGTGAAGAAGGCCTTGATCTCCGGAAAAAATACATTTCTCCATTGTGAAGTTATCTCTCTCTTCACAGTTGTTGCTGTCATCTCTTGCAGCTCCTTCATAAACTGCCTATCACGAGATCGTCCACTGGTGTCGGCGCCGCTGCTCGATGACGACGATGGAATGTTTCTCCGAGCACGCTTTCCCTTACTTTTGGAAGTATCTTTCGACGGGGCCCGGTCTCTCAAGTCGTACGTGTCACGATCGGTGCATGGCTCTGACACGTGGGGGGGACTGCTAGGCCTCTGAACTGGAGGACGACGTGCAACTGGTATTCCTTCTTTTATTGGGTTGATAGGCCTCACGTAATGCACTCCGAGCACGTCGTCCATCAGTAGGGACCTCCAGTAATGTGTCTCCTCCTCTGCTGCCTCTGGCTCAATGGAGTCGAAACAGACGACTCCTGCACGAAACTGATCATCAAGATCCACCCGCAACGCTGCTGCCATTACCCATCTCAAACAGCGAGGAATGGCAGTGTCTGATACGGGAGTAGAAACCAAACGAGCTAAACCAGGAATAGCCTCGAACATCCAACACTGCAGTACCCACACATGGCCGTAATAATGGTACTTGGGCATCATTTTCGACCCCTTCGTTTCCAAATTCTTGGTGTAGTTCCTCAAGTTTTGAAATGTATACCCGCCCCATGGGAATCTGTTCCACGCGTCGAGATCATCCACCAATACCCAAAGCCAGGGCACCACATTTCTCCGATCATCGCCACCTATCCCGAAATAATAAGCGATGATAACATTTGCTGCCCGAAGGTGGAGCTCGCCTTCAGGATCAACTATCCCATACCCTGGAACAAACCGGTCCCGCAGTTTTTTGGCAGTTATTGGCTTCCCGTCACAAAATCTCTGATAAGCCTCCACATTATCCGGCGTGTGATCCGCATGTGGATCAAATGAAGCAGCTCCAAAACACAATCCCGAAATTAGGGCGTACTCCTGAGCTGAGAATTGGATATTTTTGTCGCCGAATCGTACGGCAATTCACCGTACACCTCTACCTCTCTTGATACGAGCATGTGTAGCGCTTTGCCGCACGCTTTGCCCAATGGCCATCTCATAAGATGCCCGAAACAGCCGGCCATGAATCTATCCAACAGTGCTCGACCCCCAACAGCAACAAGTCTCTGCCTAATATCTGTTATAATCGAAACTTTGTAGTACGTGTTAATCCTCGGAGAACAGTGTTGAGCATCTTCTCGGATCCAGATCCAACCATACTGAAACAAACACAATACGATTCAAAAATAAGAACACAAACACACTGTAGAAAAAAAACATTGTACCGACCGGGAAAAAATTTGTACCGCTCGCAGTAAAATCAACACATGATTTTACTGCGACCGGTACAACAGTTTTACCGATCGGTACAATTTTTTCAAAATTATCACACATCTACGTAATATATGTCAATTGATCATGATTTTCAAATTTATAAATGAGTTATAAATAAGTGAAAATGTAACACCAAATGATCTTATTTGTTAAATTAACTATTAAGCGTACCAAAAAAAATATAATAAACATCACAAAACATCCAGAATAAGAACAGAATCACACTGTATTAAAAACATATTGTACCGATGGGAATAAAATGTGTACCGATAGGATTTATATTATTATCTATCGGTACAATATTCTACACGGTCGGTACAAAATGTATGAAACATATAAGGCATCGTCGTAATTATCCTAATTAGCACGAAAATTAACATAATTAGCACATAAGCATAGCCACCGAAAATGTCCTAATTAGTACGAAATTTAAAGAATTACCACGAATTAACATAATTAGCACGAAATTAGCCTAATTAACTATCTTATTTTTAAGAAAAAATCAATAACATGTTCTGAAAACTGTACCGGCAGTCTGAAAAATCTGTACCGACCGGTTCAAAAATGGTACCGACCGGTTCATAACCTATCGGTACAATATTATGACGGTCGGTACAGTTTTTTCTTTCGTCCCTATTCAAATCGGTACGAAGTACTAACCTCTTCCAGACGTCGTTGATTTTCACGTTGCCGTTCATCCTCAGATTGATGTCTTGAACTTGATGACGCCATGGATTGATGAGAGAAGAAGGGGTGAATTTTTTTGATTTTAGGTGTACCGGTGGTGTGAGCCTTGGAAATTTTTTTGGGTGCCTTTGGAAAATTTTTTTATTGCATCGGTATGGAGATTAAAAGGATATTTATTGGGAGATTTGTACCGCTCAATTCAATTGAAAATTGAATACCGCAACAGGCGGTGGTTGGGTAGGTGGGGTCGTGGGGAAGTGGAAGAGAGAAAACACAAAAAAAACAAAACCCTAAATTCTATGCAATTAAGTTTTCGGTCAAAGTGTCAGAGAATCTCGGTTCTCTCTCACTTTCTATCAACCTCAACACCTGAAAAGTAAAGAAAAGGTGGGCCAGTGGTGTATGTTATACATGTATTTAAAAGTGGGTATACACGGTACACACTATCTATATAGTGGGTGTATTGAATTTCCTCTCTAAAATCAAACTAATTTATTCCCTAAAAAAAATAGTGGAAAAAAAAGAAAAAAAATATAAGAACTATTCCATCTGTTCTTTTTTTAATGTCCTATTTAGGGTCTGTTTGGTATCCATATATCAGTATATCAGATATCAAATATGGGTATGGGTATCAGATATTAGGTATGGGTATGAAATTGATATCTGATATCTATGTTTGGTATGAACTATTCTTATATGAGATATCAAATTCTTTTTTTTTAAGTTAACTTTTAGTTTAAACATAATAATAATAAGATTATGAATAAAATTATTAACTAAAAACGCGATTTTCTATCATACCAAAATATACCAAAGTATTTTGCAAGTGTCACTGACCATTACACCATCAAAAAATATTGAAAGTTTCATATATTTTACAAAGATAAATAAACTAGTACAACATTTAAATAACAAGTGTTGGGAAAATTATAAGGTTTTGATTTGATACCAAAACCCAACTGATTCTCCAACCGAATAGATGATCACGTCAACCTAAATAGTGTTGTCCAGCTCGCCTGTTTGAGCTTTAGATTTTCTAGGCTTACAGGTTAAGGAAGCGGAAGACAGTGGTCGACCCAGCTGTGTTTACAATTTGAGTCACTAAGAAGACAAGAATCGACCAGAGTGTTTACTGAGTCGCCTAGCAAAAGACAAGAAGGCGTCAACCTTCACTCGAGTCCTCCAAAGAGAGCCCTCGATCAAGCTGAAGAGAATTCGAGCTGAGTTCAAAACACAGCCGGTCCAGCTGTACAGAACAAAGGGAACTATCTCTGAAGACTTCACTTCAAGACAGTCCAGCTCTGAATTCAAAAGCCAGCTCTAAAGGCAGAAGATCCTGACTTCAGAGGAAGTCAACCTACCTCGACCAATGAGGGATTGCCAAATTAGCATCCTAGACTTCAGGACCTAGGATGTGACACAAATGAAGACAGGTGCAGATTCGCCCAACGGCAGATCTTGTATTTAAGAAGAGTAGGTAAGATTCAAACGGCTCCTCCAACGGCTAGTCTTGAATCTCTGCCTATATAAACCCGTCTTCAACCTCAGGATCAAATACGAAAAACTCTCTACAAGCTTTCATTATCTGAAATCATCAATCTTTCAAAAGCTCTCAAGCAGTTCTACATAGATCAAAGAACACTTTATCTTAAAGTGTTTCTAGTTAAGAAACTGCTTAGTTTTTCGTCTGTTCCCTAGGCCAAACTCTTTGTACATCTTAAGCCTAGATTTCGAACGAGTTCATCATACTCTAAAGTTCTTAATTGTAAGAACTCGTTCATAGTTGAAAAACTATACCCAAACCCAAACCCAGAAAGGTTAGGTAAAGGTACGCTTGCTCGAAGCGTGTAATTCGAGTGGTTAGGTTCTTCAGTACCCGGAAACTGAAGGTGTAGGCTTGACAGTGCCCGCAAACTGTTGAAACACAGCTCGGGTTAGAGTTGTGAAGTTGCTTGGTACTTGGAAACCAAGTGGTAGTGAATTACCAGTGAACCTGGTCGTGGACGTAGGAGGTGTTACTCCGAACCACGTAAAAACTCGTGTGCTCTTTACTTTCTCTTTATATTCAGTTTTGTTCTAACTCTTTCATATCATTGCATATTTGTTCAAAACTGCACACACAGCTACTCTCCAAAGACAGCTGTGTCTCTCTGAAAGTTGCACAACTTGACTAAGCTGATAACGTTAAGTTAATCTTTTGAAACTGAGTTTTTCTAAGTAACCGAGCTAAGTTTTCAAACCACCACATTCCGCACACAGCCAGCTGTGTTGATCAAGCTGTCTTCCAGCTGGATCGAACACAGCCAGCTCACTCAAAAGAGTTTTAATTTGGAAAAGTTTTTAACCTTGGTGTATTCACTCTCCCTCTACACCAAGGTATCCGTCTTGGGACTATCAATTGGTATCAGAGCAGTGGTTCAAACGACCGATGTTTCTGAATCAAGAGATTTGTCTTGAAACTCTGTGTCAGTGGTCAACTGAACAGATCTGTTTTTCAGAAAAACTCATATTATTACATACTGCATATTTCTATGGATTCTTATCTTAACAGGAATCTTCCCACCTTTTCGGTAGATTGAAAAGCTTCCTATGTGCGCATCACGACATGATGTGGGACGTCATCTCAGATGGACCCATCCTTATTTATAAACAAGGAAATGAACTCGTACCTTCTCATGATGGAGGACAACCAGAATACCGGCCAATTCTCAAACCAAAGAAGGAATACTCGTCAGAAGAACGAAAGCAAGCTGGACTGGACAGCTTCGCAAGAAACACCATCTCATCAACAGTCTCAAACGCCTACCTGAGTAAGATCATCAAGTGCGAGACAGCCAAAGAGATGTGGGAAACACTTGCCAAGCTATGTGAAGGATCAGAAGAGATCAAAGAAAACAAATTCACAATAGCTTGCCAAAAATTCGACAACTTCAAGCAGCTAGCCAACGAGTCCATCGAAGCGATGGAGCTAAGGTTCTCAAACATAGTCATCGAGATAGAGACAATCAGAACTGGGAAGTATACCCAGCGGGAAAAGAATCTAAATGTTCTTTCAGCTCTTTCAGCTGAATGGAACACTTACAAGGTAGTTCACCAAAGTCGAAGTGACTTGGGTGATCTATCTACAGAAAGGTTGTTCTCACTCTTAAAAGCCAACGAATACAACTTGAAGATCACTCAAGAAGAATCTTCAAGCAGACAGAATGACGGAGAACTCACCCCAGCTCCAAAAGAGATTGCGTTCAGAGCCAACTCTGACAAATCCGCATACATGCAGTCAGCTGAGTCATCGAAGAAGGATAAGAAGGACATGAGCAAGGAAGAGCTACTTGAAGAAATAGCCATGCTGGTCAAAAACTACAACAGACTCAACACCAGCAAAGGCAAATACAAGAAGTTCGCAAGAACTTACAGAGACAAGTACACAGCAGCTGATGAGAAGTCAGCTGACAAACGAACAGAAGAAGGTTGCTTCAACTGCAAGGAACCAGGACACTACCGGCTAGATTGTCCAAAGCTGTCCAAGAAAGACAAAGACCAACTGAAAGCTAAAGCAGCTGACAGAAGGAGAGCTTATATCGCCGATGAAGAATCAGAGTGCAACAAAATGGATGACATGCCATTTTCAGACTCGGAAGAAGAAGCCCTGATGTCCCATGATGAACCTGATTGGGATACATGCTTCATGGGACAAACAGACGGCATCGATAAAGATGAGGTAATGTCTCGAACTCAAAATTTATCTAACATCTCACCATCACACGAACACTCTACACAGGTCTCAGAATCTGGACTACCTGATTGGAGTCTAGTAGAGAAAGTAATGAACGATTCCAAGGAGCTTCAAGAGATCCTTGACGTCATTATGTGTGAGAATGCCGAGCTGAAGGCGGAACTTGAAAAGACAAAAGTATCAGACGCAGCTGATACAACTCAGCTCCAACAGGAAGTCGTTTCACTAAAAGACAAAATAGTGAAACAAGATCAGCTAATGAAGGAATTCTACTATGAGAAGAAACAAATTGATAGAAGATGTGGAAAAGGTCACAAATTGAATCGGAAAAGAAGTCAGCTGAGATCATTGAGCTGAAAAGCACCGAAGAGGTACTATCTAAGAAGATAGTAGCTCTCATCAAAGCCACGTCAACAATGGACGAGATCATTAGTGCTCAGCGTCCAGCGGCACTCAAAGCGGGACTGGGATACAACGAATCAAAGGATGCCTCAAACATTGCCTCCACAAGTGGAACAAAGGTAATGTTTGTACGTGCGAACGAACCTCCAATCCCAGCAGCTCAGCATCAACAGTTGAGGACACAACAGGCGTCAGGAAGACCAGCTGTGAAACATCCTCAAGCTCCATCGAAGACACAGCAGGCATCAAGAAGGTCAGCTGTGCGACAACCTCAAGCCCAACTCGACAAAGAACGTGCTCAACCTCAACGAAGACAACAGCCGGATTTCACAGATATACCAAAGAATAAACAACACGTTGAACGATATCAACCGGGATATCAGAGATACCCAGCTGGATACCACTCACATGAGTACCAGCTGGATAATCATTTCCATCCACATCATCACATGAGACAACAAAGACAAAGGAACGTCTCAGCTATGCACACAGCTGGAAACCAAAAGAAATCAAGACATCAAAACGGGAAGACACGGAGATCAAGACCCCGCCAGCAACAACCGAAGAACACAAAGAATGTTATATCGACTCAGCTGGGAGAATCATCAGATCAAATGACTCAATTCGAGTCATCAAGCAGATCTGGGTCATCAAAGGATCTCTGTCTAACCCACAAGGACCCAATTAAAACTGGGTACCTGAATTTTAATTTTTTGTTTAGGTTGCAAGGAATCGACGCATCTCTGAGGAGTCGATGAGAACGCTATGGTACTTGGACAGTGGATGTTCCAAGCACATGACGCACCTAAAGCATTTACTCCAGGAGTATATCGAGCGTACAGGTCCACAAGTAACATTTGGTGACAACTCCAAAGGCCTAACCAAAGGTTATGGTATATTTAAAACTAGAAATGTTATAATCCCAAATGTTTCTTATGTACAAGGATTGCAACATAACTTGCTTTCCATTAGCCAATTCTGCGACAACGGTTTTTCTGTCAAGTTTGATGCACAGGGATGCACAGTGAAGCACAGGGATGCACAGTGAAGCACAGGGAAACCAAGCAGATACTCCTAAGAGGGAAAAGAGAAGGAAATATGTACTTTGCTGACTGGAACAGCAGCCCTTCGGAGACTTGTCTTGTATCGAAAAGCAGCAATGAAGTCGGTTTGGTCATGCACGTACGGCTGAATCATCTCAACTTCAAGACAATCAACAAACTGGCTAGGAACCAGCTCGTTAATGGAATTCCAGATCAAATATATGACAAAAGTCATATGTGCAGCGCATGTCAACAAGGAAAGCAGACAAGAATTTCATTCTCTCTCAAGCCAGTTCAGTCAACTGATCGAGTACTTTAACTTCTTCACATGGATCTTTTTGGTCCAGTTACTCCAGCAAGCTTCAATGGCAGAAAATATACTCTGGTCGTTGTGGATGATTTCTCAAGATTCACATGGGTATCATTCTTGTACCAGAACAGCGAAACCAGGACTAAGCTGCCTATCCTGCTGGAAAGATTATCAACACAGAAGGAGTGCAAGATAATGTCAATAAGATCAGATCGTGGAACGGAGTTTCTAAATGAAACTATTTATGATTATTGCGAGAAGAACGGAGTTCAACACCAAACATCTGCAGCACGCACACCTCAGCAGAATGGTGTAGCAGAAAGAAGAAACAGAACTCTCAAGGAAGCAGCTACCTCAATGCTAGCTAGCTCTGCCATTCCAAAGAAGTTCTGGGCTGAAGCAATCAACACAGCTTGCTTCACTCAGAATCGCTCCCTACTCACATCAGGGCAAGGAAAAACACCGTATGAGCTATGGAACAACAGAATACCATACATTGGATATTTCAAGGTATTCGGATCTAAATGTCACATCCTCAACAATGAGAAGACACAGCTCAAGACGTTCGATGAGAAGACAGACCGAGGAGTATTCCTTGGTTACTCCGCTGTGAGTAAAGCATACAGAGTCTTCAACAGAAGAACTCAAATAGTCGAAGTAACTCCACATGTTACCTTTGACGAATCCTCCTTCGAATATAGAGAGTCTATCAAACGAAGAAATAAAGGAGAATCTTCAAGGCTGATTCAGACAAGAGCTCAAGAAAATAGAATCAGGAATCTGGCTGAACCATTAATTTGGGACGATGAGCCAGAGGAGGAACTTCAAATCAACCAAGAAGCACCACCAGCTGGAAATCGAGAAGAATCTTCAACGCCAAATCAAGGGGGAACATCATCAGTTGGAAATCCAAACACAGCTGAGTCCCCAGCTCCATCTCCAGCTGAGCCTCTACAGAAGTCTCCTCAAAATCTAAATCAAAGAGAACCAATCTCTCAAGATTTAACTCCTGAGCAACTACAAGTCAGACGAAATTTAGCCACGTCAAGCATCAATCAATTGGAAGAAGAAATTCGTAAGAGGAGAAGATGGATTGAAGATCATCCATCATCAGCAATCATTGGAGAACCAAATGACCAAGTCAAAACCAGAAGCTTAGCTGCTCAAGCTTCATCGGATCATCAAGAAGCAGCTGACACAGCTCAACTCTCAGTAGAGCTAGGACTGACGGACTATGATGAAGACACAGCTCTAATGGCATGTTACGTAGCTCAAGTGTCAGAGCCTCAATCAATTTTCGAAGCTTTGAAGAGCGTGCTTTGGACAAACGCCATGCAAGAAGAGCTGAACGAATTCCTCAGAAATTGTGTCTGGGAATTGGTCGACAGACCTCAAGAAGTCAAAATCATAGGACTCAAATGGATATTCAAGAACAAATTAGATACCCTGGGAGTCGTCATCAGAAACAAAGCTCGACTGGTTGCCAAGGGCTACACTCAGCAGGAAGGAATTGACTTCGAAGAATCATTTGCTCCAGTAGCACGATTGGAAGCAATCAGACTCTTTCTCGCCTATACAGCACATCACAAATTCAAGGTCTATCAAATGGATGTGAAGTGTGTATTCTTAAATGGAGAAATCAAAGAAGATGTCTACGTTGAACAACCTCCAGGATTTGAAGTAGAAGGAAATAAAGTCTACAAGCTAAAGAAGGCTCTTTATGGATTGAAGCAAGCACCTCGAGCTTGGTATGACACTCTGTCAAATTTTCTTGTATCCAAAGGATTCAAGAAGGGTTCAGTAGACAGAACTCTCTTTACCATCAAGTCAGGAGAAGATATCCTAGTTGTTCAAATCTACGTAGACGACATCATCTTTGGATCAAGATCAAGCTTCTTATGCCAAAGATTTGGAGAGATGATGTCAGAGAAGTTCCAAATGTCCATGATGGGAGAAATGAGTTTCTTCCTAGGACTTCAAGTCAAGCAATCATCAGAAGGAATTTTCATAAATCAATCCAAATACGTGAAAGACTTGATCGCCAAGTATGGAGTTCAATCCAGCAGAATTGTAAAGATTCCAATGAACACCCACTGAAAGATTGAACCAGGAACTGAAGGGAAGTCAGTTGATTCCAACAAATACAGAGGGATAATAGGATCCCTGCTGTATCTAACATCAAGTCGTCCAGACATCTCTTTCGCAGTCGGAGTGTGTGCCAGATTTCAAGTTGATCCAAAGGAAGCACACATGCAAGCAGCCAAGAACATTCTCAAATATCTCAAAGGAACTCGAATGTTGGGGCTGTGGTACCCAATGAAGACAATCTACGGATTTGGATACTCGCATTCGTACTTCGCTGGAGATCGGTTGGACAGAAAATCAACTTCAGGAACTTGTCAGTTCTTAGGAAGTAAGTTGATTTCATGGTTTTCAAAGAAACAAACGTGCGTCGCAACTTCCACGACAGAAGCAGAATATATGGCCGCCGGAAGCTGCTGCTCACAAATTCTCTGGCTAAAACATCAGCTGGATGACTATGAAGTGAAAACTGGACAAGTTCCAATTTTCTGTGATAGCTCAAGTGCGATTGCCATTTCAGAGAATCCAGTACTTCACACAAGATGCAAGCATGTAGACGTACGACATCATTTCATCAGAGATCATGTAGGAAAGAAGGAGGTGATTGTTGAGAAAATTCACACAGACATACAGCGGGCTGATATTCTCACAAAGCCACTGATAGAAGCAAGATTCAAAATGCTGTGCGGATTACTTGGACTACTCAACCTAGACGATGCTTCACCCAAATTGAATTGAAGCTGGTACCGAATTGGAAGCAAACCCACTGAATTGGAAGAACCCAAATTGAAAGGAAGCACCAAATGAATGCAAGCAGACAACTGCAAATCAGAATCAACGTCACTGATATCAGCTGAGAAAGAATTCAGCTAAAATCAGATGCTGAAAGTGAAGAATTATTCAGCTGAGGGGGAACCAGCTGGAACCACGATGACCCAGCACACCCACTCAACCGAGGTATCAGCTGACTACAATGATCAACTGAGAGGTTAGCAACAACATTAATTACACCTACTCAACCTGTTTTTCTGTCATCTCATATCTTGTCATATCTAATCAATCTTAATTAAGAGTCTGCAAAGAATTGAATCATGAGAGTTTCGAGGCAAAAGTCAAAACGCCTCAACCGTTCTCTCTCGCGCATTAACTTACATCTTCTAATCAAGAAATTGACACGATGCGAGAATCACTCCTAATCGTAGATCTTCTTATCAATAGACAAATCTTGATCGTCCATTCATCAAGAAAACTCTTTAAATATGCTAGAAGATATACGTAAAGTATTGCATCTTCCCTAAAAAGTTTTTCGGCATTCTTTCTTATTTCCATCAATTGGTATTATTTGTTTCTACTAACAAAAGATGCAGAAGAAGAACATGGAATCCAGAAAGATATCTCCCAAAGCCGATCAAACTTGAAGAATCTGTCAAAGCTTCAAGATAAGAGTTGCTTAACTCTCAAAGAAGACGGAAGTCCAGAAGAAGGTGAAGCCCTTCGACAGATCCAGGCCAAAGGTGAGATCGCAAAGCTCAAGAACGTCATTCACCAGGAAGGTGCAGAAAACTTTCTGGGAATGTCAAAGGAAAAAGACCTCCTCAGCCCCATTGATTCTCTCAACATAAAAGAGAGAACGGGACATACAACTCCCTGGGATGCAAAAATCAACGTCAACAGATCTGGACCAAATGTTGATAAAGTCGGAGTATTCGAGAGCAGTCATAACAAAGCTCTTGCTCCACCACAGGAGGCACAGAAAAATATGCAGGAGACAAAACAGCATGCATCTATCTCCGTCCTACTGAATCGGAGACAACTTGAGGAGACAAAACATGTCAAGCACCGTCTTCAAACAGAAGACTCAAGTCAAACGTGCTACCGGGGCCGAGAAGCCAGCTGACATTATGTGAGAATTCGTAATCACTCTCCGAGGAGCAGAAGGCCCACAAGCGGTCGTTTCTTACGGTGGAGGAGAAGTTCATGCCCCTGCGTGAACATCATCGTCACCAACACCGCAACGGAGTATTCCAGCTGATCAATCAAGCTTAAACCCCAAGACAGATGGAATACTTCAACCGTCTTCTCCTCAGTTTCCTTCAGCTCCACAGGGACACCAGCTTCAAGATCTTCCGATGAAAGATGCTCAAGTCCCTGCACCAAGCTTAAATGAGAAACATCACCCAGCCAATGATCACCTGTAGCTGGATGATGATGATATGAGCTGAACACAAGTCCCTCAAGAGCTGAATCAGACTTTCTCATTCAATCTAAGAAGTCTGAAGAAGCAAAAGTTGCAAGGAATGAAGTTGTGCCCGACTCAGAAGATGCTATCTCCCGTGCCAACTCATCCCTCTGAGCACTCAGCTGGACTGCCCCAGCTGAATCAGGCCAAGGACGCTGTGTCTGCAATCACAGCTGAGGCTAATGCTACTAAAGAAGAGCCAGCTAATACAACAGCTGAGCCACTTAGACTCCAAACCTCGCTGCTCAGAGCTGAAAATCACAGTTTCGCCAAACTAAAACATCGCTTCAGCCGATGGTGTATCTCTCCCACCCTGTTTTGATCATGCCAAAAAGGGGGAAGTAAGGAAGAAGAGAGACAAGTCAAAGAAGAGGCAAACTGTTGAGCTAGAGGGACCACCGAATCGACCGACCACCAAGAGACGAGTCAAAAGAAAGAAGCAACGGATGCAGAAGAGAAGACCCAGCCAACTGGGATTGAAGACTGAAGATTTGAAGTTTTTTTTTCTTCTTTCTTTTTCCTGTGTTATAATGTATATTCTTACATTAATAAAACACAAGTTTTTCTGCGTCATAAGTTGTCTCAGTTAGGTTTTGGCATCATCAAAAAGGGGGAAATTGTTGGGAAAATTATAAGGTTTTGATTTGATACCAAAACCCAACTGATTCTCCAACCGAATAGATGATCACGTCAATCTAAATAGTGTTGTCCAAATTTCGCCCGTTTGAGCTTTAGATTTTCTAGGCTTACAGTTAAGGAAGCGGAAGACAAGCCGACCCACCGTGTTTACAATGAGTCAACTAGCAGAAGACAAGCCGACCCTACCGTGTTTACAATGAGTCACCTAGCAAAAGACAAGAAAGGCGTCAACCTTCACTCGAGTCCTCCACAGAGCTCGATCAAGTCAAGAGAATTCGAGCTGAGTTCAAAACACAGCCGGTCCAGCTATACAGAACAAAGGGAACTATCTCTGAAGACTTCACTTCAAGACAGTCCAGCTCTGAATTCAAAAGCCAGCTCTAAAGGCAGAAGATCCCGGCATCAGAGAAGTCAACCTACCTCGACCAATGAGGGATTGCCAAATCAGCATCCTAGACTTCAGGACCTAGGATGTGACACAAATGAAGACAGGTGCAGATTCGCCCAACGGCAGATCTTGTATTTAAGAAGAGTAGGTAAGATTCAAACGGCTCCTCCAACGGCTAGTCTTGAATCTCTACCTATATAAACCCGTCTTCAACCTCAGGATCAAATACGAAAAACTCTCTACAAGCTTTCATTATCTGAAATCATCAATCTTTCAAAAGCTCTCAAGCAGTTCTACATAGATCAAAGAACACTTTATCTTAAAGTGTTTCTAGTTAAGAAACTGCTTAGTTTTTCGTCTGTTCCCTAGGCCAAACTCTTTGTACATCTTAAGCCTAGATTTCGAACGAGTTCATCATACTCTAAAGTTCTTAATTGTAAGAACTCGTTCATAGTTGGAAAACTATACCCAAACCCAAACCCAGAAAGGTTAGGTAAAGGTACGCTTGCTCGAAGCGTGTAATTCGAGTGGTTAGGTTCTTCAGTACCCGGAAACTGAAGGTGTAGGCTTGACAGTGCCCGCAAACTGTTGGAACACAGCTCGGGTTAGAGTTGTGAAGTTGCTTGGTACTTGGAAACCAAGTGGTAGTGAATTACCAGTGAACCTGGTCGTGGACGTAGGAGGTGTTACTCCGAACCACGTAAAAACTCGTGTGCTCTTTACTTTCTCTTTATATTCAGTTTTGTTCTAACTCTTTCATATCATTGCATATTTGTTCAAAACTGCACACACAGCTGCTCTCCAAAGACAGCTGTGTCTCTCTGAAAGTTGCACAACTTGACTAAGCTGAAAACGTTAAGTTAATCTTTTCAAACTGAGTTTTTCTAAGTAACCGAGCTAAGTTTTCAAACCACCACATTCCGCACACAGCCAGCTGTGTTGATCAAGCTGTCTTCCAGCTGGATCGAACACAGCCAGCTCACTCAAAAGAGTTTTAATTTGGAAAAGTTTTTAACCTTGGTGTATTCACCCCCCCTCTACACCAAGGTATCCGTCTTGGGACCATCAACAAGCAAATAAAGTAAGTTTACAAATACAAATCTATTAGAGCACATCATTTCTAAAAAAAAAATTGTTTTGTTTTAACATTAATAAACAAAGTATGAGCAGAATTCTAATTACTAAAAAAAAATGTGTGTAAATATCCTTAACTATAAAGCTTCTGCTAACTAAATTAAAATTTGTCTCATACCATAATAGTATAATATATATGTATACCCATGTAAATACTAAATTCTGGATAGAAATCATCTTCTTCGGAAATATGCAGAACCATCCACTAATATTCAAAAATAGAATATTCATGAAGCAAACGAAACGATCAATCAAACATAGACCTGCCCAAACTGGAGGGCCCGGTGGGCCTAACCGGAACCGGCCCGCCGGTCAACGATTTTTTAACCGGCCTGGCAGTCAACGGGCGGTTAACCGGAATTATAAAATATATATATATATATATATATATATATATATATATATATGTGATGTTGAAGGTTCGAACGGTCAAAACCGGCGGTTAACCGTTGGAACCGCCGGTTAACCGGCGGAACCGGAACCGCCGGTTCCAACGGAAAAAAGGCAGTGTGCAGCAGGCTGCATCAATGGCAGCAAACGGCTAGAAAATAGCCGTTGCTGCTGCTGCCTCCCCCCTCCCTTCCCCCCCATTTTACCCTATAAATACCACACAATAATCTCTCAAATAATCACACCAATTCTCATCTCTCTCTATTTAATTTCAAGCATTCAATCTATTATTTGTTGCTCAAATTCTTCATTTTTTGTGTTAATTTTTTGCTCAAGTTCTCAACTTCTCTCACCACACACTTCACTAATCCATCCATAACCATATTCCATAATGTCGACCTTCTCTCGTGTCGATAAGGGCAAAGGCGTTGCCGAAAATCAAGACGATGCTCCTCCTCGATCCAAAAGAGGAGGAAGATCGGCTCGGCAAGCTCGAGCAATGGCCGCCGAAGAAATATCAAGGGCGTATGCGGAACAACTTCAACAACAAGAGGATCGAGAGTTTGCCGAGCAAGTTTATCGTCAAGATGAGGAGATGCTTCGGCAATCTCAAGAACAATCCAATGAAGAAGAAGAAGTCGAAGCGCAGCCAAACAAACCGACGGGTCGACCTCTTGTGTCGGATATCTTTACTAAACATTTTTAAAAAATGCCTAGAGCCCAGGCACCTAGCGACAAGCCCGGAGATCCTCCAAAATACAACGCCTATTGCAACTATTGCAATAACGTCTATAAATGGACGCATGGAGGAGGCTATGGCACACTAAGGCGACACATGGAGACGTGTCATCCGGGAGAATACGGGATTGCATAAACACAAACTCAAATTCGTGGCACCGGTTTCTCGGCGACGGGTACGTCTTCTCACCTTTTATTTAAATATGATCATCCACATGCCGAAGATGTTATGGCTAGATATTGTGCTATGGAAAAACAACCTTTTACATTTGCCGATAAAATAACCTATCAAGAAAGTATAAAAGATGCATATTGTCCCGCCGCTAAAAAAATTAGTAGAAGTAATATGCTTAGACGAATTAGAAGACAAGCTTTTGATAAAAAATGGAATTAATGAAATATTTGATGAACTTAGACCATAAAGTTTCTATTTGTGCCGATATTTGGACGGATTGTTTTCATCAAAATAATTACATGGGAATAACATGTCATTGGGTTGATGATAAATGGATACTACAAAAACGTTTAATTGCATTTAGGGAGTTCGATGATCCACACACGGCCACTAATATTGCTTTAATAATTATAACCGTTTTAAATGAATACCAATTGATTAATAAAGTATTTTCGGTTGGTTTTGATAATGCATCCGCCAACACCGCTAGTATTCCCGAACTCATTGAAGCATGTAATCCATCTTTCCAAGGAAAATATTTTCATAGTAGATGCATTTGTCATATTTTGAATTTATGTGTTCAAGATGGACTTGAAATTTTTAATGAATCGGTTATGCCAATTAGAAAAGCCGTTGCCCTTTTGCATAAAAATATAACTTTAGGTAAAAAATGGCAAAAATATTGTCGTCATAAGAATATTCAACATAGGAGTTTTGTTAGAGATGTATCACATCGTTGGAATTCCACTTATGAAATGCTTAATTCTACTTTAGAGTATAAAGATTATTTATGCGAATTTTTTAGAAAAGAATTTGCGACGGTTCAATTGACTTTATTACCTTCTTATTGGGACCAATGCATGGATTTATATCAATTGTTAAAGGTTTTTAATAATGCCACCGTTCAATTATCGGGTGTTTATTATTGTACTTCCGTTCGTGTGTTGGAACATTGCATGTATATTGCACTTAGCTTTAAAAATTGTTTTAGTAAACCCAATTTGTAAGGTGTGATTTATTTTATGGTTCAAAAATGGCTAAAATATTTTAGAAATATTCCGGATGTTTTTTTAGTAGCTAAGTGCTTAGATCCTAAATGAAAATATGATGGTGTTTGTCAAATGTTAGATATTTATTATAATGCTTTTAAGCAAATGGACTTTTTAAATGTAAAAATTGATGGAGAAATAATTTTCTTTGATATTCCTAATGTTAGTCAAATAAAAGATGATTTAGAAAGAACTTTAAGATCTATTTTTGCCGAATATAAGATGACTCATGGATATGATCTTGACATAAATGCAACTATTTCTTTTACTTCTACCACTTCATTTATACCACTTGATTTAAACTCCTTAGATCCCTTAGTTCAACAATTAAGTAGCATGTACCAAGATAGATCTTATGAACTCCCTAGGGGCCAAGGTAATAGTGAATTAGATAAGTATTTGGGTTGTCGTTTTGTTTTTTGTGTTGAAGATAGTGCTCCACAAATCGACGTGATGAAATGATGGTCAAAGAGAACGGAGTATCCCGTACTCTCTATCATGGCGAAAGAGTTGTTTGCCGTTCCCGCATCCACCGTCTCGGTCGAACAAGCTTTTAGTATTGGCGGACTCATGTTGGACCAAAGAAGATCAACGATGAAACCAAGAAACATTGAAGCCACAATGTTGCTTGATGATTGGTCGAGGGCCGACCTTAGAGCTCGATTGGGATGATCGCGACGAGAGCCTAAACGAAGAGTTCACCGAGAGTGATCGATCGGTGGACGAGAACTACTAGGGAGTAATATAATGTAATCGAACTACGTGGACTTTGATTCCTCTATGAGGATACGTAGGCAACTCAATTTTAATATTAAAATTGAGCTCAAGTCCTTTTTTTTTTCCTTTTTTTTCATTTCAACTTTCAAGTGTTGTAATTTCAACAATATTAATGAGAAATGATTTAATATTTTTATTCAATGACTACTAAGTAAAATTTAAATTTTTTTACTTATATTGTCTTAAGATATATATATATACAAAAACAATCTGTAATTAACCGCCGGTTTTCGGCCCTGAACCGGCGGTTCGGCAGAAATCGGCGATTAACCGGCGGTTTTTAATTATTATTATTATTTTTTTTTCCAAAACCCTAAATTCTATCTATAAATACCCCCAACCCTTTTCTCACTCACTCCCTCAGCCGTCTTCACCTTAATGATCTATCATTCAATCTTCCTCATCTCTTCACCTTATCTATCTTCTTCATTTTTTCTTCTTTTTTAATTTTCTCTCTCAAGACTCAAGTTTCAACTTCAATTCTACAAAATACAAACAACAATGCCTCCTAGATCTAGTATTAAGGTTGATATTTTCAACAAGCACTACACCAGTAGTGCTCCATTGCCCGACTATTCTAATCCAACCTATGAAGTTCATTGCAATTATTGCAACGAAGTTTTCAAGTGGACTCAAAATGATGGCTATGCTTCCCTTGTTCGTCACATTCAAAAAGCGCATCCGACCGAAGCTATGGGAAATTGAGTATGTAATGTTACTAATGTAATCTCTATTTTGTAGTTGAAAATTGAAATATGTATTTTGTAATGTTTAATTAATTAATTTTCAAGTACTTGTAATTTCTATTTAGTAATGTTTATTTTAATTTTCAAGTATTAATGAAAAACTAGTTCATTTTCATTTATGTTTCATTTTCTTAATTTTCAATGTTATATATATATATATATATATATATATATATATATTAGGAAAAAAAAATAAAAAGTGGGCCGATTTTAACCGGAACCGGCGGGTTTTAACCGGGCCCGGAACCTCCGGTTAAAAAGCCCGGCCCGTAATCGTGTACAGTGTACACGGGCCGGTTACGGTTCACTCTCCGGTGAAACCGTAACTGGCGGGCTCGGGCCCGGAGGGCCCGTGGGCAGATCTAATCAAACAAGCAAGATTATATAATTCTACATTAATTCAACCATAACAAAAGCACTCTATATATAATAAAAGGAAAAATCGTTCCCTCAGAATAAAAAAGAATAAAAACAACTTTTGCAACAGGATGTTGAAGGCGGCCCGACATATATACCATCATGAACGAGTATAAATTCTGGTAATAATTTTAAAATTGAGGAATTGAAGAGTTTTTACCTTGAGGAAAAAATTAATAATGAAATTGAAGCGGGTATAAACGAAATACTGAGACAAATTTGTTGAAGATCCGACCACCCTTATTAGCGTGAAGAACTTGAGCGTGGAGCGTGGAGGAAGAAGAAAAGAGAAGGTTGGACGTTTAGGATTTTGGTGTGGAGAAAAAGGGAGATATGAGTTACACCGTATAAAAAATTGGTATATGGGTCATATTAAAAATCAGGATATCAATTTGATATCCATATACTGATATACCAAACAGAAGATATGGATATGGGCCATATCGACACCCATACCTGATACGTATATGAATACCAAACGAGCCATTAGCTTAACTTTTTTTTAATATCATTACAAATATTAATACTCACACACCCCACCTAGGGTTTTTTTGTGGCCGAGAGTACTCGAACCTCTGACCTATTGGTCAACAGGCAACCACTCCACCACTAGGTCATCCCCACAGGGACTAGCTTAATTTTTTAATATCATTACAAATATTAATACTCACACACCCCACCTAGGATTTTTTTGTGGCCGAGAGTACTCGAACCTCTGACCTATTGGTCAACAGGCAACCACTCCACCACTAGGCCATCCCCACTGGGACAACTAGCTTAATTTTTTGTTTCCATATAAGTGTCCTAGTTCAAAATTTTAGAGTAAATTAATGACATTTTCCAATTTTATCCTTATTTAATGCTTCTAGTAATTTGTTAATTAGTTGTATGTATACATTAATGATGGTAATTAATAAGGTTACATAGGTAAATTTCTTTATTTTCTTGGTATGTGTAATTTGACGGTGGGGGGCACTTATAAAAGAACGGAGAGGATATATAATTTTATTTTTATTTTTTTAAATTCTGACATTCACTTAACGCATCTATGTTAAGTGTTAGTGTGGTTGAATTGTCATATTGCCCATATTTTTTTATTATAATGTTTTATTATATATAATTCTGTGTGGTATCCGACGAACCACGGAGATAATTCAGAACTAAAAAAGATCCATGACAAGATTTTTATGTTAAAATTTAGATAGTTCGTGAAGTTAATTAATATTATCGATAGTTCATGATGTTTTTGTGAAAATGATAATAGTTTGGTAATTAATATGATATTTTACCTATTGAAAAATATCGATTACATTTCCATTTTCAAGCCAGATGTACCTTTGTTCCATGCTTTTTCGACCTACAGTAATTTGTTTTTTTGAGAATTAAATAGGAACTTCTATTTATATGAGAACTAGGAACCAATCTAAATCATCCATCCTCTAAGATTTATTGACATGATTTAATCTCATAACTAATTGGTCAAACCCATTTTAGTTGGTCAATCCCTCATCTTTTCACTTAAGTAAGGTTATTATGGTAATTTTCGCTGTTTTATCCAGTTTATAAAACGAAATGCATAAAATAGTGTAAAGTGATGTATTAATTAGTGTAAAGTGATGCATTAATATCACATTTCTGATTCATCAATTTTTTTTTTTATTAATTTGGATAATAGCTTTTACACCCTATTTATGGTCTATAAAGAACAAAGAAAATCTATAAAGTGTGTATCCTCATAAAAATAAAAACTTATAAAGTGTGTACCTATACAATTAAAACATTACATATATCGTATTCGTATTTGTTACTTGATGTTCTGGGCATAATTTTATGATGCATTAATACGATTAACGTGATGCATTAATACGAAATTATTGATGCACATAAGTGAAGGACTCATTACCACAATTAATGTAGAATGCATATTATATTTGTGCATTAAATTGCTTAGATTTATGCATTAATTGTGTATTTTTTTTACATGTATCATTCATTATATAGTTATTGGTCATCTAGTGTAGAAAATACCCATCACCACAATTAATGCATTCGTTTATGATATTTGTGCATTACATTATTTAAATTTATGCATTATATTGTGTATTCTTTATACACTAATGCATCAACTTATAATGCATAAACCATATTAACCTAATGCATTAATATTAAGACGTAATGCATTAATATAAATAACATAATGCATACCTTCGAAAATTCAATGCATTAGCTGATTGATAACCTCATAACATCGAAAATTGGAATACCCAACATCAATAAATTCCAAATCTTCATTCTCATCCATCAAACAAACTCGATTGAAAATGAATTACATCATTGTTTAGCATTTGATTTTGTTTTCTATGTATAAATGTAAAAACATAAATTACTTTCCAGAATTCAATTTTCTTCTTTCCGCCATTTTGATCACATTGTAGCTCGTACTTCTGAGAGATTTCTAATGTGAAATTTCAATCTTACCAAAAAATCCTACCTAATGATTCTAATTCCTTGTTCCAATAAATTAGCTATTCTTGTATCAAAGTCCTCCAATCTGAAGCAACTAAGCGAAATCTTCACCTATTTAATACAAATCCATTTTCTAGATAGAGAGAAAAAGTTTGAGTTGTGGTGTGTAGTGACGGTAATTGCATAATTCGACCACCTGTGGTGGTGGTGACGACGGTTTCCGGCAGAGACGGTGGTCGCGGCAGCAGCTGCAACAATGGTGGTGGGTGGCGGTGGTAGAGAGAGATAGAGAGAGAGAGAGAGAGAGAGTGATGGTCCCGGAACGAGGTCTTCGGTGTAGAGGGGGTGAATACACCGAAGAGGGATTTTTAAAAACGATTGACAAATTAAAACAGAGTTGAGTGAGAGCTCAGTTATGAGTTCAGCTGACTTCTAAAGAAGGTGATCAGCTGGACTGATAACTCAGCTGGTTGTGCGGAAAGTGGTGGAAAGAAAAACTTAGCTCGTTCCCTTTACAAAATCTCAGAAAAACGTAGTTTCAGTTTTCAGTTAAGCAGGTTTGAAACAAATGCAGCTGGCTGGGTCACACAGCCAGAGAACTTAAGCTTTGAAAACTTGTGCTGTGCTAATGCGGTTAGTTCTTTAAATATATAAAATGCAAAGACTGAATAAAGCAATAAAGAACACGGAATTTTAACGTGGTTCGGAGAGAGAACTCCTACGTCCACGACCAGGTTATAGCTGGTAAATCCACTAAGGATGACCACTTGGTTTACGAGTACCAAGCAACTTCGCAGCTCTACCTCGAGCTGTGTTCTAACAGTTTACGGGCACTGTAGAAGCCTATATCTTTTCAGTTTTCGGGTACTGAAAAACCTTACATTCGAATTTCGCGCTTCGAGAGGGCGTAACCTTGACCTAACCTTTTCTGGGTAAAGGAGGGTTTTGGTTTCCAATTTCGAATGAGTTCTTACAATGAAGAACTTTGGAAGATGAACTCGTTCAGATCTAGGCTTTGGATTTACTATGATTTCTGCCTATTGATCAGATGAAAAACTAAAGCAGTTTCTGAAAGTAAACACTTAAGAATTTAAGTGTTCTTCAAAGAGTTAGATAATTGCTAGAGAGCTTTTTAAAACTTGAGAGATTCAGAGAGGTTGAAAGCTTGTAGAGAGTTTTTCGTGTCTGATTCTGAGGTTGAAGACTGCTATTTATAGGTAGAGATTCAAATCTAGCCGTTGGATGAACCGTTTGAATCTTACCTACTCTCTGATATGTCGATCTGCCGTTGAGCGTATCTTCACATGTCTTCATCACTGTGTCAGATCCTAGGTTCGCCTTTCTAGGATGCTGAGATGTCGATCCCTCATTGGTCGAGGTATATTGACTTCCTCTGACACCGGGATTTCTGTCTTTCGAGCTGGTTTTTGAATTTAGAGCTGGATTGGGTAAACTGACTTGAAGTGACGACTTCAGAGTTAGTTCCCTTTTTGTCTGCTCAGCTGACTCTCTTAGACTTGAGTCAGCTCAATTTATTCTGCTCCGTTGGATCTCCTTGGCTAGATCCACTCTTCTTTTCTTGAGAGTCAGTCTGACTCAGCTCAGTCTTTGAATTCTGTTCAGCTAAGAAACCTTTCAGCTGACTTTGGGTCCAGCTGATTACTCAGCTGGGTTTTCTTTCATCTTCAGCTTCCTTACCTGTAAACTTAGAAAATCTAAGGCTTAAACAAGCAAGCTGGTAAGCTTAACTTAGGTTTGTACATTCATCTACTAGGTTGGAGAACAGTTGGGTATTGGAATTGAATCAAAACTCTAGAATTTTCCCAACAGTTTTCCCCTTTTTGATGATGCCAAAACCTAACTGAGAAAAACAACCTACTTCCCCCTAAATGAGAAAGTGGGTTTAAAAATGATAAGAAAATTTCAGCAGAAGATTAAATTCAGAGTTCAGTGCCTGGACAAAGAGTTATTGTCATCAGGGTGAGCTTGAGAGCAAAAACATTTCAGTTTTATTAATCCACAAAGATGATTACATGAATTACAGGATTAACAAACTGAAAAATAGACAAAAAAAAAAATTAAATCCCAGTTGGCTGGGTCTTCATTTCTGCTGCTGCTGCTGATTCTTCAGTCTATCTTATTCCAGCTGCTCATCTGTTCTTAACCTGTACTGGTTGAATATCATCTGTTCCAGCTTCCTGTATTCTTCTTCGTTGTTTACCTTGGAAATTTTTCTCCTGATTGCCCATCTATTTACTTCTGCGATAATTTTCGATTTGTCAGGAAGATGAGTTCCAGGTATCAGCGGAGGCTGGAGATGATACAACTGGAGAGCAGTGAATTGGATCTTTGCGGTACTTGCAGCATTGAAGAATGCTTTCGCAGTCATCCTATCTTGATGAAAAAGCTCATTGAGATGCATCTTGAAAGCAACATCTGGGGGCGTATTAGGGTAAGCTCCCAGATAGTAGTAATCTTCAATGAACTCAAATTTTGTATGTTCCCAGTCGTCGTTTAACTCTTCTGGGATCCATTCATCTATTCTTCTCCAGTTCATCAGCATCTGAGACTTTTTCTTTGCTGCTCTTATGTTTGCTCTTTTCTTCTTCTGCTTCTTTTCTTCGGCATTGAGCAAACTTTCTTTCTTCTTTTGTTGTTCTTGAAAGCTTTTCATCTCTTGCTTTTGTTGATTCACAAAGTTGCAGAGCCATTGAGTATCATTGAACTGTTCTGGCGTGGCTCCACTAGCTTTGGCAAGAGGGATGATCATTTTGCTCCATTTTCCTTCCCGTCCAGCTGGTTCTTCTGCATCCAGCTCAGCAACAACTTCATCAATCTCAGACTGCATCACTTGGATTTCGACTTCAGCTACAGCTTTCCCTTTGCCCGTCCTTGATGTTTTTCTCTTGTCATTACCTTCCCCCTTTTTGGCATTATCAACAAGAGCGGAGGAGAGGTTGACAACTGTCTCATTCAGCTGGGCCAGGGCTTTGTCAATATCAGCAATCTTGGCTGAGTTGTCTGCTATGACGAGATTGAGCCGTGTTGTGCTGTTGCTTCCAGCTTTGAACTGATTGTCCAGCTCCTTGTAGAGATTGAACAGCTGGTGAATGTCAGTTATGTTGGAGAGAGTCTACTGTTGGAGAGCTTCCAGCTGGCTGGATAAGTCGTTGATGCTGCTTTCCAGTGGAGCTTGGAGGTTTGAGATGATCTCAGGGACTCTCTTCTCTAGATGATTTGTCTGATCAATTCGTTGAGAAACGAGAGATTGCTTGAGATCTTGACTGGAGCTTTCTTGTAGATTCTGGGAAAATATGTGAACTTCATCAATGGACTGTCCATTACAATGGACTTGCCATTCTACAGCTGTGATGCGCAGAAGGTTGTCAACATCTGATTTGAGTCTATCCTGGAATAGTATTTCCTCAACTTGTTTGGCGATCTCGTCCTTCATTGCATCAGAAAGCACATTAGGATCCGTCTGGGTCCCGGATTTGACTTGGCTGGGTTTTACTGCCTCGATCTCGACCAGTGAGCGAGTGTCATCGGCATCTGGACATTGTGGGGTAGCTTCGGTAGGCTCAACTGTTGCATTAGTTGGCCCTTCGTCAATCATTATTGCCTCAGCTGTGTCGGCAGGGACAGCTTCCTTGGCAGTCTCAACTGGAACAATCCAGCTGAGATTGTGTAGGTAAGAGGTGGCTCTTGAGATGACCTCCTCAGAAGGTGGTACTTCATCCTGTTCAACCTTTTGGATGAGGATTTGGATCAGCTCGTCTTGATGCTCAAAAGCATCCTGAAGACTTCCAAATCCAAATATCTCTTGCAGAGCTGCTTCTTCGGCTTTGAGCTTATCAAAAGTGTAGAACTCCACAAGTTCTTCATTTGCGTACCAAGTAGACATCTTGGTAGCTAGATAAAATTTGAAGTCGCTGACGGTGACTAATGCGGCGGATAGAGAAGCAAGAGAAGGAAATTGTTGCAGTGCACTCTTTATTCCTTGAAGCCTGAGGTCCTCGAACCTCATGATAGTGGCAGCACGTGCAACGGCTCTGGGACTGAGGATTTCGATTTCCTCAGAGGAAGTGGGGCTAGATGGTTCAGCTTGGTTTTCATCATCCAACTGCAAATGATCGTCAGCTGGATGGGGCTCTTTAGGTGAGCTGGGTGTGAGGAAGTTGGATGGTTTCAGGTACTGAAGAAGTAGGAGAGGACGCTGGGTGAGGTACCTGAGGATGAGGAGGAAGGAGAAGAGAGTGTTGTTGAGGAGGAAGGAGAAGAGAGTGTTGTTGAGGAGTTCCAGCTGATGTGAGATCAGCTGGAGCGGGTTGTGAGGATGCTTGAAGAATTTGGCGAAGGGGAATAACATCCTCCGGGTCAGGGTGGGGGACCACTACCTGTGGTTCTTCAGCTTCTCGTGATGCAATCACACTCCTTGATCTGAGCTGGAGAAGGAATCCTGAGTTGTCTCCTCAGCGACTGATATCCATTCAGTTTTCTTCTTTTGGATTGGAGAGGCTGTGGGAGTGGATTCAGATCCAGCTGGCTTATCCGCTGGCTTCTCTGCTGTCTCCTCAGCTGGCTTGCTGGCTGCCTTGATTTTGAGCTTCTTTTTGGCAGGAGGAGATACAGCTGGCTGAGTTTCCTCCGGCTGCTTCCTTTTCCCTGCTTGAGAGGGAGAGGCAGTCTGCTGCTTTGTCTCCTGCATCTTCTTCTTCCCTTCAGGGGCTGCTTTCTTCAACAAGTCAGAGAGCTGACTCTGCTTTTCAAAAAGAATTTTGGACACAGAAAACTCTTCTGTGTGGTGCCACTTGATTTGCCGTCCAGTGGTGTAGTGTTCTATTATGCACGCCACCTTGGTGCATAGATAGATTGTCTCCCTACAGCTGTACCGGGTGAAGCTGTCATCTTCAAAATGAATCTTTTTCGACTCTTTCTCCAATTTTCCCATGAAGAAGGAGAACCAATCCACAGGATCATTCCTGAGGATGGCTATCATTGGCTTCAGCTTGGGTATGCTGATCTCTCCTTGAGATCCAGCGATACCGAGGATGCACTTCTGGGTGACATCCAGAAGTAGTCTGAACTTAGGCTTGAGCAGAAGCTTGGACATGCTCGCCCTGTAAGGTTCCGGTTTGAACAGCATCTGGTCCAGTTCGGCCTGGATTTCTTCTCTGGTGTAGTTATCTGGGGAGCGGTCCCCAAGAGTCTTTAGGCCGAACAGCTTGCTCAACATCCGGTTGATGTTGATGTCGACATCCCAAGGAGTTGTATGCCCTGTCTTTTCCTTGAGATGTAGAGTGATGTTGGAGCGGAGTCGTTCATCTCTGTTTGTCATCTCCATGAAGAATTCTACCACTTCCCGGCGGAAGATGTTCTTCGGTCTTGCGAATTGCAGTAGACCGGCTTTCTCGATGAGATCCAGCACCTCCTGGAACTCTGAGTTCTTGTAATTCTTGAGAGTTAAGCAACTCTCAAAGTGAAGCTTTGACATGAGATTTTCAGACTGGTTCGCTCCTGGTGTTATCTTCTTTGGTGCCATGATCTTTTTCTGTATTAAAGAGTTAGAAGATACAAGGGAAAGGTGTTTTGCAGAAAGATAAGCAAGAACTTGTTATATAAAATTTCAGAGATAAGAAAGAAACTATGGCGACGATTTGCATATCTTTGATATATATATATATCAACCGTCTATTTTGATGAACGGTTGAGATCTTGGCATCCGACTTTAAGATCTGCAGCTGGGAGAAATTTGCGCTACACGTTAAGTGACGTGCGTAAATAGAGTGTAGGTCACGCGCGCGTGAGGTAGTCAAAACGTTCTGACTTCTGCCTCGACTTTCCCGAGCTACAGTACCCTGCATGCTTTTCATTAAATGCGATGGGATTCGATTGGATGGATGGCTTATTGACTAATCCATCTAAGGAATGTCTGGGTATTTGAATTAAATTCAAATAATTTTATCCTTAAATAGCATATTCCTCAGGGAAATAAATGAAAGACTGCAAACCTGTCAGCTGATCTTTGTAGTCAGCTGATACCTCGGCTGTGTTTGTTTATGTTGAGTTTCTCCTCCAGTTTTATTATCCAGCTGAGCTAGATTCCCCCTCAGCTGGTTTCCCTTCTTGAATTGAGTTCACGAACCGACTAGGTCTGGATTCTTCCAACTTGATAACCCAAAGGTATCCGGCTGAGTCTTATTCTCCCTCAGCTGGATGAAGTTCCTTCATCTGGATTAAGCAATCCAAGCAATCCACACAGCATTTTGAATCTTGCTTCCATCAGAGGCTTTGTTAAAATGTCAGCTCGTTGGATATCTGTGTGAATTTTCTCAACAATGACGTCTTTCTTTTCCACGTGATCTCTGATGAAGTGATGTCGAACGTCAACATGCTTACACCTTGTGTGAAGGACTGGATTTTTAGATATTGCAATAGCACTTGAGCTATCACAGAAGATTGGAACTTGACCAGTTTTCACTTCATAGTCATCCAGCTGATGCTTCAGCCAGAGAATTTGAGAGCAGCAGCTTCCAGCTGCCATATACTCCGCTTCAGTTGTAGATGTAGCGACACACGTTTGTTTCTTTGAAAACCATGATATCAACTTGCTTCCTAGGAACTGACATGTTCCTGAAGTTGATTTTCTGTCTAATCGATCTCCAAAGAAAGTCCGAGTCCGAGTATCCAATCACGCAAATTATCTTCACCGGATACCATGACAACGCTCTGAGTACCCTTCAGATATTTGAGAATATTCTTGACTGCTTGCATATGTGCCTCCTTAGGATCAACTTAAAATCTGGCACATACTCCGACTGCAAATGCTATATCTGGGCGGCTAGCTGTGAGATACAGCAGGGAACCAATTATCCCTCTGTATTTGCTGGGATCCACTGGTTTTCCTTCGGTTCCAGGTTCAATCTTCCAGTTGGTATTCATAGGGATCTTCACCGTTTTGCTGGATTGAATTCCATATTTGGCGATCAAGTCTTTCACGTACTTGGATTGATTTATGAATATTCCTTCTGTTGATAGCTTGACTTGAAGTCCTAGGAAGAAACTCATTTCTCCCATCATCGACATTTGAAATTGTTTTGACATCATCTCTCCAAATTTTTCACATAAGACAGTTGATATTGAGCCGAAGATGATGTCGTCCACATAAATTTGGACAACTAATATATCTTCACCTAGTTTGATGGTGAAGAGGGTTCTGTCGACTGAACCTTTCTTGAATCCTTTGGATACAAGAAATCCTGTTAGAGTGTCATACCAAGCTCGAGGTGCTTGCTTCAGACCATAAAGCGCCTTCTTTAGCTTGTAAACTTTGTTTCCTTGTACTTCAAATCTTGGAGGTTGTTCTACGTAGACATCTTATTTGATTTCCCCATTCAGAAATGCACACTTCACGTCCATTTGGTATACTTTGAATTTGTGATGTGCAGCGTATGCAAGGAATAATCTGATGGCTTCCAATCTTGCTACTGGAGCAAATGACTCTTCAAAGTCTATTCCTTCTTGCTGTGTATAACCCTTGGCGACTAATCTAGCCTTATTTTTTATTATTACTCCAAGAGTATCCAGCTTGTTTTTGAATATCCATTTAAGTCCTATTATTTTGACTCCTTCTGGTCTATCAACCAGTTCCCAGACGCAGTTTCTGAGAAATTCATTCAGCTCTTCTTGTATTGCATTTGTCCAGGGCACGCTCTTTAAGGCTTCGAGTATTGTTTGAGGCTCTGGAACTTGAGCTACATAACACGCCATGAGAGTTGTGTCTTCGTCGTAGACGGTCAGTTCTAGCTCTACTGAGACTTGAGCTTCATTAGCTGCTTCTTGAGGATTTGATGACGGGTTTTGAGCAATTGAATTTCTTGTTCTAACTCTGTCTGATGGTTCTCCAATGATTGCTTTGTTGGATGATCTTCGATCCATCTTCGTCTTCTTCTAATTTCTTCTTCTAGCTCATTGATGCTTGTTGTTGCTAAGTCACGTCTTGCTTGGAGATGTTCTGGAGTCATATCCTGAGACTCGTTCTGATTTGGATTAGAATTAGATTGATCTTGAGGCGTAGACAAAGTGAATTCAGCTGGAGAGGGAGCTGGAGAGTCAGCTGGGTCTTGATTTCCAGCTGGCGGCATTCCCCCTTGGTCTGATACTGGGGATCCCTCTGGATTTTCAGCTGGTTGATTTGCCTCTGCTGAATTGATTTGTGGTTCTCCTGGTTCATCATCCCAAATAAATGGTTCGGCTAGATTCCGGATTCGAATTTCTTGAGATCTTGTTTGAGCTGGATCGGTGTTTGATGTTCCAGCTGTGTTTCTTTGTTTGATCGACTCTCTGAATTCGAAAGATGTTTCATCAAAGGTGACATGAGGGATCACTTTGACTGTTTGTGTTCTCCTGTTGAAGACTCTGTAAGCTTTACTTACAGCTGAGTAACCAAGGAATACTCATCGGTCAGTTTTGGCGTCGAACGTCTTCAGCTGGGTTTTCCTATTATTTAGGATATGGCATTTTGAACCGAAAACCTTGAAGTACCCGATGAAGGGTTTCATGTTATTCCATAGCTCGTACGGAATCTTTCCTTGTCTGGATGTGAGTAGCGATCTATTCTGAGTGAAGCAAGCTGTGTTGATTGCTTCAGCCCAGAATTTCTTTGGAATGGCTGAGCTTGCTAACATTGAGGTAGCTGCTTCTTTGAGTGTTCTGTTCCTCCTCTCAGCTACACCATTCTGCTGAGGTGTACGTGCAGCTGAGGTTTGATGTTGTACTCCGTTCTTCTCACAATATTCATATATAGTTTCATTCAGAAACTCAGTTCCTCGGTCTGATCTAATCGAGATAATTTTGCATTCCTTTTGAGTCGTCAACCTTTCCAGCAGGGCCGACAGCTTGGATCTTGTTTTGCTTTTTCGGTACAGGAATGAAACCCATATGAACCTGGAGAAGTCATCCACTACGAACAAAGTGTATTTCCTGCCGTTGAAACTCGCTGGTGTTACTGGACCAAAAAGATCCATGTGAAGGAGTTGAAGAACTCGATCAGTTGAGGGCGTCGGCTTGAGAGAAAATGAAATCTTTGTTTGTTTTCCTTGTTGACAAGCACTGCAAATATGACTCTTGTCATAAACTTGATCTGGAATTCCATTAGCGAGCTGATTTCTAGCCAGCTTGTTGATTGTCTTGAAGTTGAGATGATTCAGCCGTACGTACACGGCCAGTGACTTCATTCTTCTTTTGATACAAGACATGTGTACGGAGGCTGCTATTCCGATCGGCAAAGTATATGTTTGCTTCTCTTTTCCCTCTCGGCAATACACCTTGGTTTCCCTGTTTTTCACTGTACATCCCTGTGCATCAAACTTGACAGAAAAACCATTGTCGCAGAATTGACTAATGGAAAGCAAGTTATGTTTTAATCCTTGTACATATGAAACGTTAGATATTTTAATATTGTTGGTTTCAAATGTACCGTAACCTTTGGTTAAACCTTTGGAGTTGTCACCAAACGTTACTTGAGGGCCTGGACGCTCTTCGTATTCTTGGAGTAGATGCTTCAGATGAGTCATGTGCTTTGAGCATCCGCTGTCCATGTACCACAGTGTTCTCATTGATTCCTGTATGATGCGTCTTTATCTTGCAGCCTGTCACAGAAATCAAAATTTAGGTCCCCAGTTGTGATTGGGTCCTTATGGGTTAGTTAGAGATCCCTTTACGATCTAGATTTGTTTGATGACTCTGATTGGATCATTTGTTCTGATAATTCTTCCAGTTGTGTCTATGAACACGTTCTTTGTGTTCTTTGTTTGACTCTGTTGGCTGGGTCTTGTTCTCTGTCGTCTCCCAGCTTGATTTCTTGATTGTTCAGTTCTTCTTTGGTTTCCAGCTGAGTGTACAGCTGAAACATTTCTTTGTCTCTGTCTCTGCTGTCTAACTTGGTATCTCGGCTGGACTTGATAATCCAGCTGGTAATCATATGACTGATATCCAGCTGGATATCTTTTCTGATATCTTGGTTGATATCTTGCCACTTGCTGCTGATGATGCTGGTGTCGATGTTGTCCAACGTCATTCCTTCGTTGTGGTTGAATCCAATGTTGTTTAATTTGTGCCTGGGGTTGCCTTACAGCTTGTCTTCTAGGACCTTGCTGTGTTTTCTGTTTCCAGTCTGTTGTGCAGCTGGAGTTGGATTCTCTTTTGCTTTCACAAAAGTTACCTTGGTTCCACTTGTAGTTGCAACATTTGTTAAATCCTTAGACCCATCATAACCCAATCCCGTCTTTAATGCTGCTGGTCGTTGTACACTAATTATTTCATCCATCGTTGATGTAGCTTTGATAAGTGCTACCAGCTTTGTGGTTAGTGTGTCTTCTGACCTTTTTAGTTCCAAGATCTCAGCTGACTTTCTGTCTGACTCAGCTGTGGATTTTTCCAAGTTGTCCACCAGCTGTTTTTTCTCATAGTAGAATTCCTTCATCAGCTGATCCTGTTTGACTATCTTTTCGTTGAGCGACACTATTTCCTCTTTGAGCTGTGTGGCATCAGCTGCTTCTGATGCTTATTTCTTTTTCAGTTCTACCTTCAGCTCAGCATTTTCACACATTATGACATCAAGAATTTCTTGTAAATCCTTGAAGTCATTCATGACTTTCTCCACCAGATTCCAATCAGGTTGTCCTTCTGATTCAGAGACCTGCGTAGAGTGTTCGTGTGATGGTGATGGGTTAGATACGTCCTGAGTTTTAGAAGTTACCTCATTATCGTCGAGTCCGTCTGTCTGTCCCATGAAGCAAGTATCCCAGTCTTGATCATCACGGGCCATGAGTGCATCTTCCTCTGAGTCTGAGAAAGGCATGTCATCATCTATTTTGTTACACTCGGACTCTTCATCAGCTATATATGCTCTTCTTCTGTCAGCTGCCTTAGCTTTCAGAAGATCTTTTTCCTTCTTTGACAGTTTGGGACAGTCCTGCTTGTAGTGTCCCGGCTCTTTGCAATTGAAACAGCCTTCCTTTGTCCATTTTGATAAGTCAGCTGGCTTTTCATCAGCTGCAGCGTCCTTGTCTCTGTACGTCTTGGCGAATTTTTTGTATTTGTCTTTGCTGGTATTGAGCCTGTTGTAATTTTTCACCAACATGGCAATTTCTTCCAGTAGCTCCTCTTTGCTCATATCCTTTTTGTCCTTCTTCTTCTTGGAGGACTCAGCTGACTTGACATGAGCTGACTTTTCAGAGTTGGCTCTGAACGCTATCTCTTTTGGAGCTGGGGTGAGTTCTCCTTCATTCTGTCTACTTGAAGACTCTTCTTGGGTGATCTTCAAGTTGTATTCGTTGGCTTTTAAGAGTGAGAACAACCTTTCTATAGATAGATCACCCAAGTCACTTCGACTTTGGTGAACTACTTTGTAAGTGTTCCATTCAGCTGAAAGAACCTTTAAATTCTTTTCCCGCTGGGTATATTTCCCAGTTCTGATTGTCTCTATCTCGACGACTATGTTTGAGAACCTTAGCTCCATCGCTTCGATGGACTCGTTGGCTAGCTGCTTAAAGTTGTCGAATTTTTGGCAAGTTATTGTGAATTTGTTTTTTTTGATCTCTTCTGACCCTTCACATAGCTTGGCAAGTGTTTCCCACATCTCTTTGGCTGTCTCGCACTTGATAATCTTACTCAGGTAGGCGTTTGAGACTGTTGATGAGATGGTGTTCCTTGCGAAGCTGTCCAATCCAGCTTGCTTTCACTCTTCTGAAGAGTATTCCTTCTTTGGTTTGAGAATTGGCTGGTATGCTGGTTGTCCTCCATCATGAGCCGGTACGAGTTCATTTCCTTGCTTATAAATGAGGATGGGTCCGTCTGTAATGACGTCCCACATCATGTCATGATGCGCACACAGGAAGCTTTTCAATCTGAATTTCTAGATTGCATAATCATCAACTGAGAAGGTGGGAAGATTCCTGTTAAGATAAGAATCCATGAAGAGATGTACATGATGCACTAGTATGAGTTTTTCTGAAAAACGGATCTGTTCAGTTGACCACTGACACAGAGTTTCAAGACAAATCTCTTGATTCAGAAATAGAGGTCGTTTGAACCACTGCTCTGATACCAATTGATGGTCCCGGAACGAGGTCTTCGGTGTAGAGGGGGGGTGAATACACCGAAGAGGGATTTTTGAAAACGATTGACAAATTAAAACAGAGTTGAGTGAGAGCTCAGTTATGAGTTCAACTGACTTCTAAAGAAGGTGATCAGCTGGACTGATAACTCAGCTGGTTGTGCGGAAAGTGGTGGAAAGAAAAACTTAGCTCGTTCCCTTTACAAAATCTCAGAAAAACTTAGTTTCAGTTTTCGATTAAAGCGAGTTTGAAACAAATGCAATTTGGCCGGGTCACACAAAGAGAACTTAAGCTTTGAAAACTTGTCTTTGTGCTAATGCGGTTAGTTCTTTAAATATATAAAATGTAAAGACTGAATAAAGCAATAAAGAACACGGAATTTTAACGTGGTTCGGAGAGAGAACTCCTACGTCCACGACCAGGTTTTAGCTGGTAAATCCACTAAGGATGACCACTTGGTTTACGAGTACCAAGCAACTTCGCAGCTCTACCTCGAGCTGTGTTCTAACGATTCTACGGAGCCTTTGTAGAAGCCTATATATTTTCAGTTTTCGGGTACTGAAAAACCTTACATTCGAATTTCGCGCTTCGAGAGGGCGTAACCTTGACCTAACCTTTTCTGGGTAAATGAGGGTTTTGGTTTCCAACTTTGAACGAGTTCTTACAATGAAGAACTTTGGAAGATGAACTCGTTAAGATCTAGGCTTTGGATTTACTATGATTTCTGCCTATTGATCAGACGAAAAACTAAAGCAGTTTCTGAAAGTAAACACTTAAGAATTTAAGTGTTCTTCAAAGAGTTAGATAACTGCTAGAGAGCTTTTTAAAACTTGAGAGATTCAGAGAGGTTGAAAGCTTGTAGAGAGTTTTTCGTGTCTGATTCTGAGGTTGAAGACTGGTATTTATAGGTAGAGATTCAAATCTAGCCGTTGGAGGAGCCGTTTGAATCTTACCTACTCTCTGATCTGTCGATCTGCCGTTGAGCGTATCTTCACCTGTCTTCATCACTGTGTCAGATCCTAGGTTCGCCTTTCTAGGATGCTGAGATGTCGATCCCTTATTGGTCGAGGTATATTGACTTCCTCTGATACCGGGATTTCTGTCTTTCGAGCTGGTTTTTGAATTTAGAGCTGGATTGGGTAAACTGACTTGAAGTGACGACTTCAGAGTTAGTTCCCTTTTTGTCTGCTCAGCTGACTCTCTTAGACTTGAGTCAGCTCAATTTATTCTGCTCCGTTGGATCTTCTTGGCTGGATCCACTCTTCTTTTCTTGAGAGTCAGTCTGACTCAGCTCAGTCTTTGAACTCTGTTCAGCTAAGAAACCTTTCAGTTGACTTTGGGTCCAGCTGATTACTCAGCTGGGTCTTCTTTCGTCTTCAGCTTCCTTACCTGTAAACTTAGAAAATCTAAGGCTCAAACAAGCGAGCTGGTAAGCTTAACTTAGGTTTGTACATTCATCTACTAGGTTGGAGAACAGTTGGGTTTTGGAATCGAATCAAAACTCTAGAATTTTCCCAATAGAGAGAGAGAGAGAGAGTTGTTGTGTGTAGCCACGGTAATTGCAGTATTCGATCACCTGTGGTGGTGGTGACGACAGTTTCCGGTGAAGCCGGTGGTGGCGGCAGCAGCTGCAGCGATGATGGTGAGTGGCGGTGGTAGAGAGAGAGAGGAGAAAGATAGAGGACTTATGCAAGGAGAAATTAGGTTGTGGGTGTGAATTTGATTTGGTGAAGTTTGATTTTGACTTTTCTACCCCTAGCTTGTTAAATCTGACCGAAAGATGCAGATGAAAATCTGATATTATTTTTTAATGCGGGTTTTATCCTAGCCGTTAGATGACATTGATCAAGGGCTGTAAATGGTTCTTATTTCTCATGTAAAGGGTGGTTCTCACCATATTTACACCCTATATATATATATATATATATATATATATATATATATATATTTTGTAAGACTTTGTTTATTTGAGAGAAAAATAAAGGATATATAAGGGTTTACATATGATCTCTTCCTTATATAGGGGTCGGTTCACATACAAAATACTTTTTTCATAAAAAATAATAATAATGCATTTTATGTATTAAAATAATATATTTTTTTATGTATTATTACAATGCACTGTCATAATAATGCATTTTTTATTTACTATAGTGCATTGTTACGATAATCCATTCCATATTCAATTATAATGCACCGGTCAATGACAACCATAGATCTACAAAAATCAATGGTATAGATCGCTTTTTATTTCTTGTGAAAAAAGACTTTTGCATGTGATCTCTTCCCTATACATATACTCCATACATGTGATCTCTAATTTCTAGAATTATAGAATTATGTACAACTTGCAGAAGATTTTAAAAAATTATGTAGGACGTAATGATTCAGAATTCAGAGTTTCTACATATTTGACTAATTGTTTATAAAAGTTTTTATTAAAAAAATGTGAATTATAATGACAACGAATTTGATTGAAGGAGCAAAATATCAATCTCTGAGTTGTAATCAAATATGTATAAATATAATATGGAATGGAATGGAATGGAATTAATGCAATGATCCCATATATCAATAAATATAATTTCTTTCAAATTTTCTGTGTGCTGCTCTACATTGTCTGGCTAATATTAAGTGCCACTCAAAAGACAATGTTACGCTGTCCTTTTATAATTTATATACACACATCACTTGTGACTACGTATATAATAAATTAAAAATAATACTATATATATCGACAATTCGTGCAGCAAAGAAATTATTTCTTTTTTCTTTATAAGGATGAATCACAACCGCTATTTAAGAAGCACATTGGTAAAGACGTAAACTACACTAGAAAATCTAGTACGACATATATAGACTCTACCGACAAGGTGTTATGATTCGAATTTGAGACATTTAGTCATAAGGATTCTTGCTCTACGAGTAGATTGCTCGGATACAAATAATTAATGTTTTATTTTTTTGAAACCAATAAATAACTGTTATCTTGAAAAATAATTCAGTAGATGATATAATTTTTTAAAAGATGTGTGCAATAATCCATGTAGGTATGGAATGATGATGTGCAAAGTGCAAACCCTAAATCCCGGAGTTTGTTGTCAAGAAACATAACCCATACGTTACGGCATGTGTTCATGTTATATGTCTACTTTTTATTTCAATATTTTTCTTGATTTTTTTATTCTTTAGAATTTTTAAAATGTATAGATAGTAAAAGTGCACAACCTTCTAAGTAGTATGTAGTTATTGAAATGTTACTATACCGTGCAGTCCGTACTTTAAATTATAGAATCCAATACACATAGACCTCGATCTATGTTTGATATAAATATGAAATTATAGGATTGCATTTTATGATAGTAAATAATCATACCCAATAGCGAAAGATTTTTTTTAATCACAAAGTTAAAAATTATATTTTTCTTATGGAATACGCTAAAATATACATACAAGTGTTTTTTAACATTTTGAAATTACATTTTTACAATATTTAACATACCCGAACTATTGCTGAATCTCATGGTTAATCCACTCAGCTTTCGGACAGCTCTATCAAGTTCAAGCTATTTTCAATTCGGGTCAATCAGACTAAAATGTTTTCGAGCTAGAAATTTTTGTTTAATCCTCATTTTTTCGATCCATACGCATTGGCCTGTTGGTTTCAGCCTAATTGACATCCCTAATTGTATCCATCATTTAACATTGTTGATCCAGAATTACCATAATAATTATATAATCATAAAAATTTCTCTAATTTAAGGCAGGAAAATTAGAATTAAAATTCGCTGGATAGTGGGTTGGCACATATGTTATAACTTCTGCAGTTTCTTATTCCATTAGAAAATATATTGGGCTAATCGTAATTTAATCATCGTATGGGCTACAAACTATTGGTCCATTTAATTAGAACCTTAGATAAGATTTTTCTTACTATTTTAATTTTATGGGAACCAATATTCTATTTGTTACTTTTTTTTTCTTAAATAATGCGAAATGTTCTTCGACACTTTCAATCCCAAGTTCCCAACTTAATGTTATAGTCTTATAGATGTAACGTAATTCATTAAAAATCCATAACACCAGTTACACCAAGTGTTACGGAGATGTCTATACTGAAGAGGTGGATTTGCATAAGATTGATCTTGTTTGGATTCAAATTATCAATTTTTTCAGGATAATTATCATTTGGTGTTTTAACTGGATTGATCTTGTTTTATCCAACTGTACATTAAGATCACCGCAATCAAGTCTTCGTGTATACTGAATGTGTAGGGGTAACATTTATCTCTATTTTATATCTTGTTTATTTGTATGGTTAGACCTTAAACGAGTATTAATTATAAATAATCTCTCTAATTATTATTTTTGTACGGAGAAAAGTCTAATTCTGATAGTTGTTAGCATTTGTCATTGATAATCGTAAGTAAACCAAAGTAGACTTTTTTTAATCATTTTGATGGTCCCTGAGCTGAGTCTTTGGTGTAGAGAGGGTGAATACACCAAATATAGATTTAAAAACTTTTTCACAAGTTTAAAAAACAGAGTGCGTGAGCTCAGTTATGAATCCAGCTGAAGATGGTCAGCTGTACTTATAACTCAGCTGGCGGTGCGGAAAGTGATGGTTTTAAAACTTAGCTCGTTTGCTTAGAAAAACTCAGCTTGAAAAATATTATCTTTACGTTTTCAGCTTAATCAAGTTGTGCAATTTTCATAAAAACACATCTGTCTTTGGAGAGCAGCTGAGTATGCAGGTTTGATAAAATACAATGTGCCAATAGAGTTAGTATAAAGACTGAAAATAACGAGAAAGAAATGAACACGAGATTTTACGTGGTTCGAAGTAACACCTCCTACATCCACAACCAGATTCACTGGTAATTCACTACCACTTGGTTTTCAAGTACCAAATAACTTCACAACTCGAACCTGAGTTGTGTTCCAACAGTTTACAGGCACTGTCAAGCCTAAACCATTCAGTTTGCGGGAACTGAAAAAAACCTTACAACCTGTTGGGAAAATTATAAGGTTTCGATTTGATACCAAAACCCAACTGATTCTCCAACCGAATAGATGATCGCGCCAACCTAAATAGTATTTTCCAGCTCGCCTGTTTGAGCCTTAAAATGTTCTAGGATTACAGGTTAAGGAAGCGGAAGACATCAGTCGACCCAGCTGTGTCTACGGCGAGTCGTAGCGGAAGACGACGGTCGACCCAATGTCTACGACAGGAGTCGGCTAGCGGAAGACGACGATCGACCCACTGTGTCTACGAGTCGATAGCGGAAGACAACGATCGACCCCGTGTCTACAATGAGTCGCCTAGCAAAAGAAAGCGAGCGTCAACCTTCGGTGAGTGATCCAAACAGAGCTGATCAAGCCGAAGAGAATTCGAGCCGAGTTCAAAACACGCTGTCCAAATTGTGAACAAAGGAACTATCTCTGAAGACTCCACGTCGAGACGGCTACGAATTCAAAAGCCGGCTCTAAAGGCGAAGATCCCGGAATCGAGTAGGAAGTCAACCTACCTCGACCAATGAGGGATTGCCGGATCGGCATCCTAGACTTCGAACCTAGGATGTGACACAAATGAAGACAGTGCAGATACGCCCAACGGCGGATCTTGTATTTAAGAAGAGTAGGTAAGATTCAAACGGCTCCTCCAACGGCTAGTCTTGAATCTCTACCTATATAAACCCGTCTTCAACCTCGGGATCGACACGAAAAACTCTCTACAAGCTTTCATTATGCGAAATCATTATTCTTTCAAAGCTCTCAAGCGCTCTACATAGATCAAAGAACACTTTATCTTAAAGTGTTTCTAGTTAAGAACCGCTTAGTTTTTCGTCCGTTCCCTAGGCCAAACTCATTGTATATCTTAAGCCTAGATTTCGAACGAGTTCATCATACTCTGAAGTTCTGAATTGTAAGAACTCGTTCATAGTTGGAACCCCATACCCAAACCCAAACCCGTAGGTTAGGTAAAGGTACGCTTGCTCGAAGCGCGTAATTCGAGTGGATAGGTTCTTCGGCACTGTAAACCGAAGGTGTATAGGCTTGACAGGTGCCCGCAACCGTTGGAACACAGCTCGGGTTAGAGTTGTGAAGTTGCTTGGTACTTGGAAACCAAGTGGTAGTGGATTACCAGTGAACCTGGTCGTGGACGTAGGAGGTGTTACTCCGAACCACGTAAAAACTCGCGTGCTTCTATCTCTCTCTCTTTACTTTTGCTTTATATTCAGCTGTGTACTAACGCCTTCATATCATTGCATACTTGTTCAAAACTGCACACACAGCTGCTCTCCAAAGACAGTTGTGTCTCTCGAAAAGTTCTGGGTTGAAGCAATCAACACAGCTTGCTTCACTCAGAATCGCTCCCTACTCACATCAAGGCAAGGAAAGACACCGTATGAGCTATGGAACAACAGAATACCATACATTGGATATTTCAAGGTATTCGGATCTAAATGTCACATTCTCAATAATGGGAAGACACAGCTCAAGACGTTCGACGAAAAGACAGACCGAGGAGTATTCCTTGGTTACTCCGCTGTGAGTAAAGCATACAGAGTTTTCAACAGAAGAACTCAAATAGTCGAAGTAACTCCACATGTTACCTTTGACGAATCCTCCTTCGAATATAGAGATTCTATCAAACGAAGAAGCGAAGGAGAATCTTCAAGAATGATTCAGACAAGGGCTCAAGAGAATAGAATCAGGAATCTGGCCGAACCATTAATTTGGGACAATGAGCCAGAGGAGGAAATTCAAATCAACCAAGAAGCTCCACCAGCTGGAAATCGAGAAGAAGCTTCAACGCTAAATCAAGGGGGAACATCATCAGCTGGGAATCCAAACACAGCTGAGTCCCCAGCTCCATCTCCAGCTGAGCCTCTACAGAAATCTCCTCAAAATCCAAATCAAAGAGAGCCAAACTCTCAAGATTTAACTCCAGAACAACTCCAAGACAGACGAATTTTAGCCACTTCAAGCATCAATCAACTGGAAGAAGAAATTCGTAAGAGGAGAAGATGGATTGAAGATCATCCATCATCAGCAATCATTGGAGAACCTTCGACCAAGTCAAAACCGAAGCTCACTCAAGCTTCATCGGATCATCAAGAGGCAGACACGGCTCAACTCTCGCAGAGCTAGAACCGACGGTCTATGATGAAGACACGGCTCTAATGGCGTGTTACGTAGCTCAAGTGCCGAGCCTCAATCAATTCTCGAAGCTTTGAAGAGTGTGCCTTGGACAAATGCCATGCAAGAAGAGCTGAACGAATTCCTCAGAAATTGTGTCTGGGAATTAGTCGACAGACCTCAAGAAGTCAAAGTCATAGGACTCAAATGGATATTCAAGAACAAGATGGATACCACGGAGTCGTCATCGAAACAAAGCTCGACTCGTTGCCAAGGGCTACACTCGACAGAAGGAATTGACTTCGAAGAATCTTTTGCTCCGCAGCACGATTGGAAGCAATCGACTATTTCTCGCCTTTGCAGCACATCACAAATTCAAGGTCTATCAAATGGATGTGAAGTGTGCATTCCTAAATGGAGAAATCAAAGAAGATGTCTACGTTGAACAACCTCCAGGATTCGAAGTAGAAGGAAATAAAGTCTACAAACTAAAGAAGGCTCTTTATGGATTAAAGCAAGCACCTCGAGCTTGGTATGACACTCTGTCAAATTTTCTCATATCCAAAGGATTCAAGAAGGGCTCAGTAGACAGAACTCTCTTCACCATCAAGTCAGGAGAAGATATCCTAGTTGTTCAAATCTACGTAGACGACATCATCTTTGGATCAAGATCAAGCTTCTTATGCCAAAGATTTGGAGAGATGATGTCAGAGAAGTTCCAAATGTCTATGATGGGAGAAATGAGTTTCTTCCTAGGACTTCAAGTCAAGCAATCTTCAGAAGGGATCTTCATAAATCAATCCAAATACGTGAAAGATTTGATCGCCAAGTATGGAGTTCAATCAAGCAGAACTGTAAAGATTCCAATGAACACCAACTGGAAGATTGAACCAGGATTTGAAGGGAAGTCAGTTGATTCCAGCAAATACAGAGGGATAATAGGATCCCCGTCGTATCTAACAAAGTCGTCCGACATCTCTTTCGCGATCGGAGTGTGTGCCGGATTTCAAGTTGATCCAAAGGAAGCACACATGCAAGCAGCCAAGAACATTCTCAAATATCTCAAAGGAACTCGAGAATGTTGGTGTGGTACCCACAAGACAATCTACGGTGACTGGATACTCGGATTCGACTTATTTGAGATCGATTGGACGAAAAATCAACTTCGGGAACTTGTCGGTTCTTAGGAAGAAAGTTGATTTCATGGTTTTCAAAGAAACAAACGTGCATCGCAACTTCCACGACGTAAGCCGAATATATGGCCGGAAGCCGCTGCTCGCAAATTCTCGGCTGAAACATCACTCGGATGACTATGAAGTAAAAAGCTGGACGGAGTTCCAATTTTCCGTGATAGCTCAAGTGCTATTGCAATATCTGAAAATCCAAGATTTCACACAAGATGCAAGCATGTAGACGTGCGACATCATTTTATCAGAGATCACGTAGAAAAGAGGGTTGTGATTGTTGAGAAAATTCATACAGACATACATCGGGCAGATATTCTCACAAAACCGCTGATAGAAGCAAGATTCAAAATGATGTGCGGATTACTTGGACTACTCAATCTAGACGATGCTTCACCCAGCTGAATGGAACGACCAATTGAACCGGAGAAGACCCAATTGAATGGAACGAACCAAATTGAGAACGAACCAAGAACCAACGAACCAATTGAATAAACGAACCAATTGAACGAACAGACCAATTGAATAAAGCAGACCAATTGAATACAAGCAAATAACTGAAAATCAGAATCAATGTCACTGATATCAGCTGAGAAAGAATTCAGCTAAACCAGATGCTGAAAGGAAAGGATTATTCAGCTGAGGGGGAACCAGCTGGAACCACGATGACCCAGCACACCCACTCAACCGAGGTATCAGCTGAGAGGTTTGAAACAACTTTAATTACACCTACTCAATCTGTTTTCTGTCAAATCACATCTTGTCATTACTAATCAATATTAATTAAAAGTCTGCAAAGAATTGAATAATGGGAGTTTCGAGGTAAAAGTCAAAACACCTCAACCGTTCTCTCTCGCGCATTAAATTGACATGACGCGAGAATCTCTCCCAGTCGTAGATCTTCTTATTAACAGACAAATCTTGATCGTCCTTTCTTCAAGAAATCTCTTTAAATATGCTAGAAGATATACGCATCAAACCTAGAAAGTTTTTTTTTTTCTTTCTTATTTCCATCAATTGGTATTGTTTGTTTCTACTAACAAAAGATGCAGAAAAAGAACATGGAATCCAGAAAGATGTCTCCCGAAGCCAATCAAACCTGAAGAATCTGTCAAAGCTTCAAGATAAGAGTTTCTTAACTCTCAGGAACCTCAAAGAAGACGGAAGTCCAGAAGAAGGTGAAGCCCATCGACAGAACCAAAGCCAAGAGGAGACAAAGAAAGCTCAAGAACGTTATTCACCAGGAAGGTGCAGAAAACTTTCTGGGAATGACAAAGGAAAAAGAACTCCTCAGCCCCACTGTTTCTTTCAACATAAAAGAGAGAACGGGACACACAACTCCCTGGGATGCAAAAATCAACGTCAACAAACCTGGACCAGATATTGATGAAACCGGAGTATTCAAGAGCAGTCATGTCAAAGCTTTTGCTCCGTCACAGGAGGCACAGAAAAAGATGCAGGAGACAAAGCAGCATGCATCTAACTCCGTCCCAGCTGGGAATCGGAGACAACTTGAGGAGACAAAATATACTGAAGCACTGTCTTCAAACCGAAGACTCAAGTCAAAGGTGCTCAGTCAGTCAGCAGAGAAGCCAGCTGACATTATGAGAGAATTCGTAATCACTCTCCGAGGAGCAGAAGGCCCACAAGCGGTCGTTTCTTACGGTGGAAGAGAAGTTCACGTCCCTGCTTGAACATAATCATCACCAACACCGCAACGGAGTATTCCAAATTTAACAACCAAGCTTAAACCCCAAGACGATGGGATACTTCAACCGCCTTCTCCTCGCTCTCTTCAGCCTCCACAGGACACCTTCTTCGAGATCTTTCAATAAAAGATGCTCAAGTCCCCGCACCAAGCTCACAAGAAACATCACCTACCAACAATCACTCCGCAATTGATGATGATGATATGAGCCGAATACAACTCCTCAGTGCCGAATCGACTTTCTCATTCAATCTAAGAAGTCCGAAGAAGCAAAATTGCAAGGAATGAAGTTATGCCCGACTCGTAAGATGCAATCTCCCGTGCTAACTCATCCCTCCAAGCACTCACTGACCGGATCGCCTGGCCAATTAGGGCTGGGCAAGACGTCGTGTTCCCGCAATCACAATTGAGGCTAATGCAACCGAAGAAGAGCGCCAAAATACAACAGCCGAGCCACTAAGACTCTAAACCTCGCCGCTCGTAGCCGAAAACCACAGCTTCGCCAAACTAAAACATCGCAACAAATGATGGTGTATATCTCCCACCCCGTTTTGATCATGCCAAAAAGGCAAAAGTGAGAAGAGAGACAAGTCAATGAAGAGGCAAACTCGTTGAGTTAGAGGAAACTACCGAACTGGGACCACTAAGAAGAGACGAGTCAAAAGAAAGAAGCAAATGTATGCAGAGAAGACCCACTCGATCAAGGACTCAAGACCGAAGATTTTTTTTCCTTCTTTCTTTTTCCCGTGTTATAATGTATTTTCTTACATTAATAAAACACAAGTTTCTCTCGCATCATAAGTTGTCTCGCTAGGTTTTGGCATCATCAAAAGCGAAATTGTTGGGAAAATTATAAGGTTTCGATTTGATACCAAAACCCAACCGATTCTCCAACCGAATAGATGATCGCGCCAACCTAAATAGTGTTTTCCAAATTTCGCCCGTTTGAGCCTTAAAATGTTCTAGGATTACAGTTAAGGAAGCGGAAGACAAGAAGAACCCGTGTCTACAGAAGAGTCACTAGCTGAAGACAAGAAGCCGACCCCACAGTGCTACAGAGTCACTAGCGGAAGACAAAGAGCCGACCCACCGTGTCTACAGCAGAGTCGATAGCGGAAGATTCAATGCCGACCCAACTCGTGTCTACAATGAGTCAACTAGCAAAAGAAAGCAGGTACAACCTTCACTGAAAGGATCCAAACAGAGCTCGATCAAGTCAAGAGAATTCGAGCCGAGAAGTTCAAAACACACTGTCCAAATTGCATGCAACAAAGGAACTATTCGAAGACTCCACGTCGAGACAGGGGCCTCCAAATCCGAATTCAAAAGCGCTCTAAAGGCGAAGATCCCGAATCGAGGAAGTCAACCTCACGACCAATGAGGATTGCTGACAAGATCCTAGACTTCGTAACCTAGGATGTGACACAAATGAAGACAAAGATACGCCCAACGGCAGATCTGTATTTAAGAAGAGAGGTAAGATTCAAACGGCTCCTCCAACGGCTAGTCTTGAATCTCTACCTATATAAACCCGTCTTCAACCTCGCATCACACGAAAACTCTCTACAAGCTTTCATTATCTGAAATCATTATTCTTTCAAAAGCTCTCAAGAAGTTCTACATAGATCAAAGAACACTTTATCTTAAAGTGTTTCTAGTTAAGAACCGCTTAGTTTTTCGTCCGTTCCCTAGGCCAAACTCATTGTATATCTTAAGCCTAGATTTCGAACGAGTTCATCATACTCGAAGTTCTTAATTGTAAGAACTCGTTCATAGTTGGAACCCCATACCCAAACCCAAACCTGCAAAGGTTAGGTAAAGGTACGCTTGCTCGAAGCGCGTAATTCGAGTGGATAGGTTCTTCGCACCCGTAACCGAAGGTGTATAGGCTTGACAGCGTTCCGCAACCGTTGGAACACAGCTCGGGTTAGAGTTGTGAAGTTGCTTGGTACTTGGAAACCAAGTGGTAGTGGATTACCAAAGGAACCTGGTCGTGACGTAGGAGGTGTTACTCCGAACCACGTAAAAACTCGCGTGCTTCTATCTCTCTCTCTTTACTTTTGCTTTATATTCAGCTGTGTACTAACGCCTTCATATCATTGCATACTTGTTCAAAACTGCACACACAGCTGCTCTCCAAAGACAGCTGTGTCTCTCGAAAAGTTGCACAACCTGACTAAGCTGAAAACGATAAGTTAATATTTTCAAACTGAGTTTTTCTAAGTAACTGAGCTAAGTTTTCAAACCACCACTTTCCGCACCGCCAGCTGAGTTGTTTACCCGCTCGACCCTCCCTACCGGATCAATAACTGAGCTCTCACTCAACTCCGTTTTAACTTGATAAAAGTTTCGAAAAATCTACTTGGTGTATTCACCCCCCTCTACACCAAGTACCCAGCTCAGGGACCATCACAACCACTTGAATTTCGCGCTTCAAGCAAGCGTAACCTTGACCTAACCTTTCTGGGTACAGAGGGATTTGGTTTGGGGTTCCAACTGTGAACGAGTTCTTACAATGAAGAACTTAGAGTTTGATGAACTCGTTCAAAATCTAGTCTTAGGATATACGATGATTTCTTCCTAGGAATCAGACGAAAAACTGGGCAGTTTCTGGACTAGAAACACTTTAAGATAAATTATTTTTTAAACTATTTAGAACTGCTAAAGAGCTTTTGAAGGCTTGATAATTCAGAGAATGAAAGCTTGTAGAGAGTTTTTCGTATCTGATCCTAAGGTTGAAGACGGGTATTTATAGGTAGAGATTTAAGACTAGCCGTTGGAGGAGCCGTTTGAATCTTACCTACTCTTCTTAAATTCATAATCTGCCGTTGGGCGTTTCTGCACCTGTCTTCATCAGTGTCACACCCTAGATTCTGAAGTCTAGGATGCTGATTTGGCAATCCCTCATTGGTCGAGATAAATTGTTCTCTTCTGACACCGGGATTTGTCTTCAAGTTGTTTTAAGAATCTTGGAGCTGGATCTGAAACTCTGACTTGAACTGATGCTTTCAGAATTAACATTCCTCTTGTTCTGTACAGCTGGATCAGCTGTGTCTTGAACTCAGCTCGTTTAATCTTCATCTTGATCCTGCTCTGTTTTGAACTCAGCTCACTTCAGCTTGATCCTGCTTTATTTTGAACTCAGCTCAGCTGGAAAACTAAGCTGATAGTTGACTCCTGCTGTTAACACAGCTGGATCTTCTGCTGTCTTGAGCTTCTACTGTCTTTAGCTTCCTGAACCTGTAAACTTAGAAAATCTAGAGCTCAAACAGGCGAGCTGGAAAATACTACTTAGGTTGATGATGCCAAAACCTAACTGAGACAAATTATGAAGCTTCCCCCTACGTTTAAGAGAGGTTAACAAAAATCAGCAGTTTTAATAGAGTTCAGAGTTCAGAGCCTTGACAAAAAGTAATTGTCATCAAGGTGAGCTTTGAGTAGCAAAAGAAAAATTGTTTTATTAATATAATAAATTACAGCAGTTAAAAAGATAAATTGAAAAGAACGAAAAACTTCAATTCTTCAATTCTTCAATCTTCAATCTTTAATCCCAGCTGGCTGAGTCTTCTCTTTTGCATCTGCTGCATCTTTATTTTGACTCCGTTTCTCCTTCAACTGGTTCCTCTAGCTCAGCAGTTTTGCCTTTGCATCATTGTCTCATTATCTTCCCCCTTTTTTGGTATAATCAACAAGGCGGGAGAGACAAACTATCCTCTTATTGAGCTGTGCAATTTCCTGAATTGCGTCAGCGATCCTCGCTGTGTTGTCAGCTATTGCGATGTTTAGTTGGGCTGTGCTGCGGCTGTCAGGTCTGGGCTGTGTTCAATTCTTTGTAGAGGTTGAACATCTTGTGAATATTCGTGTTGTAGGAGAGATTCCTTTAATCGATGACTTTCAGCTGGCGTGAGAGAAAAAAATATTTCCATCCAGCGGAGTCTGGAGTTTTGGTGGCTTAGCTGTTGCATCGGCTGGCACTTCTTTAATAGCAGTAGCCTCAGCTGTGATTGCAGGCACAACTTCCTTGGCTGTTTCAGGTGGGGCGGTCCAGCTGAGTGCTTGGAGGTATGAGTTGGCTCTAGAGATGACATCTTCTGAGTAGGGCACAACTTCATACCTTGCAATTTGACTTCTTCAGACTTCTTATGATTGTATGAGAAAGTCTGAATCAGCTCTTCAGTTGCGTACCAGGTGCTCATTTTTGGTAGCAACGTAGAACTTGAAGTCGCTTACAGCGACTAATGCGTCTGGGAGCGAAGCTAGCTCCGGATTTTGTTGCAATGCGCTTGTGACTCCTTTAAGCAAGAGGTCTTCGAACCTTGAGATGGAGGCGTCACGTGCAACTCTTGAGGGACTTAAGTATTCCCCTTCCACTTCTGAAGTGGGAGTAAGGGGTTCAGCTCTGTTTTCATCATCCAGCTGCAAGTGATCATCGACTGGATAGTATTTTCCACTTGAGCTTTGTGCAGGGGCTTGAGCTCCAACTTTTATAAGTTGATCTTGAAGTTGGTGTCCCTATCAAGCTGAAGGAAATTGAGGAGAAGGCTGTTGAAGTATTCCATCTGTTCTGAGGTTTAAGCTTAGTTGATTGGGGTCTAAGCTTAGTTGATCAGCTGGAATGCGTCGTTGGGGTGGTGGCGATGATAATGTCCATGCTGGCACATGAACTTCTTCTCCACCGTAAGAAACCACCGCTTGTGGACCTTCTGCTCCTCGGAGAGTAGTTACGAATTTTCTCTCAATGTCAGCTGGCTGACTGACTGGGCACCTTGAACTTGAGTCTTTTCTTTGATGACGGTGCTTCAGCTTATTTTGTCTCCTCACGTTGTTTCCTCTTTCCAGCTTGGAAGGGAATAGATGCATGCTGCTTTGTCTCCTGCATCTTATTCTTTGCCTTATGTGGCGGAGCAATAGTTTTGACATGTTTGCTCTAAAAGGCTCCGGCTTCAGCAGCATCTTGTCCAGTTTTGACTGGACTTCCTCTCTGGTGTATCTCTCTGAGGAGAGATTTCCGTATGTCTTCAGGTTGAATTTCTTCGTCAGGATCCTGTTGACGTTGATCTCCGCATCCCAGGGAGTTGGGTGTCCCATTCTCTCTTTTGTTTTGAGAGAAACATTAGAGCAGATGCGGTCCTTTTCCTTTGACATTCTCAGGAAGAATTCTTCAACTTCCTGGTGAATGATGTTCTTGATCTTTGCAGTCACCCACTGCGTTAGACTGGATCTATCGATGAGCTTCATTATCTCCTGGAACTCCGTCTTCTTGTGGTTCCTGAGAGTTAAGCAACTCTCAAAGTGAAGCTTTTACAGAACTCTTCATGTTGATCAGCTTCTGGAGATATCTTTCTAGATTCCATGTTCTTCTTCTGCAAATTTTGTTAGTAGAATAAATAATATATATATATATATATATGGGAGGAAGAAGAAAGAGTACCGGATCAAAACTTTTTAGGGTTAAGGCGAATGCTTGCGTATCTCTTCTAGCATATATATATCAACTTTCTTGATGAATGGACGATCAAGATTAGTAATTTGATATGAAGATCTACGATTGAGAGTGATTCTCGCATCATGTTAGTTTCTTGTTCAGAAAATGCGATTTAATGCGCGCGTGAATACGGTTGATGCGTTTTGACTTATGCCTTGAATTCTCATGCTTCATATCTTTGCAGACTTTTCATTAAATTTGATTGGATATGACATGATATGATTTGACTGAAGTCTAACTAAAGCAGAATGAATAGGTATGAATTGATGTTGTAAACCTCTCAGCTGATCATAGTAGTCAGCTGATACCTCGTTTATGAATAGCTGTGTTGAGTGGACATTTTTCCAGCTGTATTTTGAGTTGGTTTCCCCATCAGCTGAATAATCCTTCAACTTAGGCGTCCGGCTGAGCTTGGTTCTTCTCAGCTAGGTTCTCCTTTGAGGTTGATTCTGAATTCCAGTTGGGTCTGCTTCCATTCAGCTGGATGTGGCTTCGTCTGGGTTGAGTAATCCAAGTAATCCGCACAGCATCTTGAATCTTGCTTCTACCAGTTGCTTTGTGAGTATATCAACACGCCGTATGTCTGTGTAAATTTTCTCAACAATCACATCCTTCTTTTCCACGTGATCTCTGATGAAGTGATGGCGCACATTCACATGTTTGCATCTCATGTGATGTGCTGGATTTTTTGATTTAGCAATAGCACTTGAGCTATCACAGAAAATTGGAACTTGTCCAGTTTTTACTTCGTAGTCATCCAGCTGATGTTTCAGCCAGAAGATTTGTGAGCAGCAGCTTCCAGCTGCCATATATTCTGCTTATGTTATGGAAGTTGCGACGCACGTTTGCTTCTTTGAAAACCCACGAGATCAACTTGCTTCCTAGGAACTGATATGTTCCTGAAGTTAATTTTATGTCCAACCGATCTCCAGCGAAGTCTGAGTCTGAATATCCAGTCAGCTGTAGATTGTCTTCAGTTGGGTACCACAGCCCAACATTCTGAGTTCCTTTGAGATATTTGAGAATGTTCTTGGCTGCTTGCATGTGTGCCTCCTTTGGATCAACTTGAAATCTGGCACACACTCCGACGGAGAAAGAGATGTCTGGACGACTGGCTGTTAGATACAGCAGGGAACCTATTATCCCTCTGTACTTGCTTGAATCAACTGATTTTCCTTCAGTTCCGGGTTCAACCTTCCAGTTGGTGTTCATTGGGATCTTCACTGTTCTGCTGGATTGAACTCCATATTTGGCGATCAAGTCTTTCACGTACTTGGATTGATTTATGAAAATTTCTTCTGCTGATTGCTAGACTTGAAGTCCTAGGAAGAAACTCATTTCTCCCATCATAGACATTTGGAACTGTTTTGACATCGTTTCTCCAAATCTTTGGGATAAGAATGTTAATCTTGATCCGAAGATGATGTCGTCTACATAGATTTGAACAACCAGAATGTCTTCTCCCAACTTGATGGTAAAGAGTGTTCTGTCTACTGAGCCCTTCTTGAATCCTTTGGATACAAGAAAATTTGATAGAGTATCATACCAGGCTCGAGGTGCTTGTTTCAATCCATAAAGCGTCTTCTTTAACTTGTAGACTTTGTTTCCTTCTACTTCAAATCCTGGAGGTTGTTCAACATAGACATCTTCCTTGATTTCTCTATTTAAAAATGCACACTTCATATCCATTTGATAGACCTTGAATTTATGATGTGCTGCATAAGCGAGAAATAATCTGATTGATTCCAATTGTGCTACTGGAGCAAATGATTCTTCGAAGACAATTCCTTCTTGCTGTGTGTAACCCTTGGCAACGAGTCGAGCTATGTTTCTGATGATGACTCCAAGGGTGTCCAGCTTGTTCTTGAAGATCCATTTGAGTCCGATGACTTTGACTCCTACTGGTCTGTCGATCAATTTCCAGACACAATTTCTGAGGAATTCATTTAGCTCTTCCTGCATGGCGTTTGTCCAGGGTACGCTGTCTAAGGCTTCTAGAATGGTTTGAGGCTCTAGAACTTGAGCTACATAACACGCCATGAGAGTTGTGTCTTCGTCGTAGACGGTCAGTTCTAGCTCTACTGTGAGTTGAGCTGTGTCAGCTGCTTCTTGATGATTCGATGTAGCTTGAGCAGTTGAGCTTCTGGTTCTGACTTGGTCAGATGGTTCTCCAATGATTGTTGATGATGGATGATCTTCGATCCATCTTCTCCTTCTATGAATTTCTTCTTCCAGCTGATTGATGCTAGAAGTGGCTAGATTTCGTCTGGCTTGGAGTTGTTCTGGAGTTAAGTCTTGAGAATGAGACTCTACATGGATTTTGTTTTGAGGTAACTTCTGTAGTAGCTCTACTGGAGTTAGAGCTGGGGATTCAGCTGTGTTTGAATTTCCAGCTGATGGCATTCCCCCTTGATTTGGCGTTGGAGGTTCCTCTTGATTTCCAGCTGGTGGAACTTCCTGATTGATTTGAGGTTCCTTCTCTAGCTCATCATCCCATATTAATGGTTCGGCCAGATTCCTGATTCGATTCTCTTGAGCTCTTATCTGAGTTTGCCTTGAGAATTCTCATTCATTTCTTCGTTTAATAGAATCTCTGTATTCGAATGATGATTCGTCAAAGGTAACATGGGGAGTTACTTCAACCGTTTGAGTTCTTCTATTGAAGACTCTATAAGCTTTACTCACAGCTGAGTAACCAAGGAATACTCCTCGGTTAGTCTTCGCGTCGAACGTCTTGAGCTGGGTTTTTCCATTGTCTAGGATATGACATTTAGATCCGAAGACCTTGAAATATCCAATGTATGGTATTCTGTTATTCCATCGCTCATACGGTGTCTTTCCTTGCCTTGATGTGAGTAGAGACCGATTCTGAATGAAGCAAGCTGTGTTGATTGCCTCGGCCCTGAACTTCTTTGGAATGGCAGAGCTGGCAAGCATCGATGTAGCCGCTTCTTTGAGTGTTCTGTTTCTTCTCTCTGCTACACCATTCTGCTGGGGTGTGCGCGCTGCTGAGGTTTGATGTTGAACTCCGTTTTTCTCGCAGTATTCATATATAGTTTCATTTAGAAACTCCGTTCTCCGATCTGATCTAATTGACATTATCTTGTACCCCTTCTGAGTTGAGAGTCTTTCTAGCAGGATTGGTAGCTTAGACCTTGTTTCGCTCTTCTGGTACAGGAATGATACCCATGTAAATCTTGAGAAGTCATCCACTACGACCAGAGTATATTTTCTGCCGTTGAAGCTTGCTGGAGTAACTGGACCAAAGAGATCCATGTGTAGAAGTTGAAGAATGCGATCAGTTGACTGTACTGGCTTGAGTGAGAATGAAATTCTTGTTTGTTTTCCTTGTTGGCATGCACTGTACATATGACTTTTGTCATATACTTGATCTGGAATTCCATTAGCGAGCTGGTTTCTAGCCAGTTTGTTGATTCTCTTGAAGTTGAGATGATTCAGCCGTCTGTGCCACAGTCAGCTGACTTCATTACTGCTTTTGGATACAAGACAAGTCTTAGGAAGGCTGTTGTTCCAGTCAGTGAAGTACGTATTTCCTTCTCGTTTCCCTCTTAGTAGTATCTGCTTGGTTTCCCTGTGCTTCACTGTGTATCCCTGTGCATCAAACTTGACAGAAAAACCGTTGTCGCAGAATTGGCTAATGGAAAGCAAGTTATATTGCAGTCCTTGTACATATAAAACATTAGAGATAATAACATTTTTAGTTTCAAATGTACCATAACCTTTGGTTAGACCTTTGGAGTTGTCACCAAATGTTACTTGTGGGCTTGGACGCTGGATGTACTCCTGGAGTAGATGCTTTAAGTGGGTCATGTGCTTGGAACATCCGTTGTCCAAGTACCATAGCGTTCTCATCGACTCCTCAATGATGTTTCGTTTCCTTGCAACCTATGACAAAAATCAAAATTTAAGTACCCAGTTTTAATTGGGTCCTTGTAGGTTAGACAGAGATCCTTTCACGACCTAGATCTGCTTGATGACTCGGATTGGGTCTTTTTTTCTGATGATCCTTCCAGCTGAGTCGATGTATACATTCTTTGTGTTTTTCAGTTGTTGCTGGTGGGGTCTTGATCTCTGTATTTTTCCAGTTTGATTTCTTTGTTGATGTCCGGGTCTTTTTCGGTATCCAGCTGAGACGTTCTTTTGTCTCTGTTGTCTCTTGTAATATCTCGGCTGGAACTGGTACTCCAGCTGGTGATCATATGAGTGATATCCAGCTGGGTATCTCCTTTGATATCTCGGTTGATATCTCTCGAAGTGCTGTTGATGTTGCTGATATCTGAATTGTCCAGCCTGCTGTCTTTGTTGAGTTTGAGCACGTTGCTGTCAGATCTGTGCTTGAGGTTGTCTCACAGCTGGCCTTTTTTATGCCTGATGTGTCCTCAATGGTTGTTGCTGAGCAGCTGGAATTGGGTTTTCCTTTACTTTTACAAACATTACCTTTGTTCCACTTGTGGAAGCGATGTTTGTAATATCTTTAGTTCTAGTATAACCCAATCCTGTCTTGAGTGCTGCTGGACGATGAACACTTATAATTTCGTCCATTGTTGTGGTAGCTTTGATTAACGTCACCATCTTCATAGTTAGCGCCTCTTCAGATTTTCTCAACACTAAGATCTCAGTTGTCTTTCTTTCTGATTTAGCTGTGATCTTTTCCAGATCTTCCAACAGCTGTTTCTTTTCATAGTAGAAGTCCTTCAACAGCTGATCTTGTTTTACAATTATGTCCTTCAGTGAGGCAGCTTCTTCTTTGAGCTGTGTAGCATCAACTGCTTCTGATGCTTCTTTCTTTTTCAGTTCCACCTTCAGCTCGACATTTTCACTCATCATGATGTCAAGGATCTCTTGAAGCTCCTTGAAATCGTTCATAACTTTCTTTACTAAACTCCAATCAGGTAGCCCTGATTCTGAAACCTGTGTAGAGTGTTCGTATGATGGTGATGGGTTAGATAGATTTTGAGTTCTTGACATTACCTCATCCTCATCGATTCCGTCTGTCTGCCTCATGAAGCATGTATCCCATTCAGGTTCATCATGGGCCATCAATGCTTCTTCTTCTGAATCTGAAAATGGCATGTTATCCTCTATTTTGTTGCACTCCGACTCCTCGTTGGCGATGTAGGCTCTCCTTCTGTCAGCTGCCTTAGCTTTCAGTTGGTCTTTATCTTTCTTGGATAGCTTGGGACAGTCTAGCCTGTAGTGTCCCGGTTCCTTGCAGTTGAAGCAACCTTCGTCTGTTCATTTGTCAGCTGACTTCTCATCAGCTGCTGCGTACTTGTCTCTGTAAGTTCTTGTGAACTTCTTGTACTTGCCCTTGCTGGTGTTGAGTCTGTTGTAGTTTTTGATCAGCATGGCTATCTCTTCAAGTAGCTCTTCTTTGCTCATGTCCTTCTTGTCCTTGTTTGAGGACTCAGCTGACTGCATGTATGTGGATTTTTCAGAATTAGCTCTGAACGCAATCTCCTTTGGCGCAGGTGTTAGCTCTCCATCATTTTGATTGTTTGAAGATTCTTTCATGGTAATCTTCAAGTTGTATTCGTTGGCTTTGAGCAGGGAGAATAATCTTTCAGTTGAAAGATCACCCAAGTCACTTCGACTTTAGTGTACCACCTTATATGTGTTCCATTCAATTGTTAGCTCTGAAATAACTTTTAGGTTCTTTTCACGCTGGGTGTATTTCTCAGTTCTGATGGTTTTTATCTCTACCATGATATTTAAGAATCTAAGCTTCATCTCTTCGATGGACTCGTTGACAAGCTGCTTGAAGTTATCAAACTTCTGGCATGCAATCATGAATTTATTTTCTTTTATCTCCTCTGACCCTTCGCATAGCTTGGCTAAGGTTTCCCACATCTCCTTTGCGGTGTTGCAGTTGATGATCTTGCTGAGGTAGGCGTTGGAGACAGTTGATGATATGGTATTCCTTGCGAAGCTGTCTAATCCAGCTTGCTTTCTCTCTTCTGAGGTATATTCATTCTTTGGCTTGGGAATGAACTGATACGTTGGTTGTCCACCATCTTGAGCAGGTACAAGCTCATTTTCTTGCTTGTAAATGAGGATGGGTCCGTCTGTGATGACGTCTCACATCATGTCATGATGCGCACAAAGAAAACTTTTTAATCTGAACTTCCAGATTGCATAGTCATCAACCGAGAAGGTGGGAAGATTCCTGTTAAGATAAGAATCAATGGAGATATGCACAGTATGAAATAATATGAGTTTTTCAAAAGAGTATCTGTTCAGTTGACCACTGACAGAGTTTCAAGACAAATCTCTTGATTCAGAAACATCAGTCTTTTGAACCACTGCTCTGATACCAATTGATGGTCCCTGAGCTGGGTCTTTAATGTAGAGGGAGGGTGAATACACCAAAGATAGATTTAAAATTTTTTCACAAGTTTAAAAAACAGAGTGCGTGAGCTCAGTTATGAATCCAGCTGAAGATGATCAGCTGTACTTATAACTCAGCTGGCGGTGCAGAAAGTGATGGTTTTAAAACTTAGCTCGTTTGCTTAGAAAAACTCAGCTTGAAAAATATTATCTTTACATTTTCAGCTTAATCAAGTTGTGCAATTTTCATAAAAACACAGCTGTCTTTGGAGAGCAGCTGAGTATGCAGATTTGATAAAATGCAATGTGTCAATGGAGTAACGAGAAAGAAACGAACACGAGATTTTACGTGCTTTGGGGTAACACCTCCTACATCCACGACCAGATTCACTGGTAATTCACTTTCCATTGGTTTTTAAGTACCAAGCAACTTCACAACTCGAACCTGAATTGTGTTCCAACAGTTTACCGGCACTATCAAGCCTAATCCTTTCAGTTTACGGGTACTGAAAAAATCTTACAACCACTTGAATTTCGCGCTTCAAGCAAGCGTAACCTTGACCTAACCTTGCTGGGTAAAGAGGGGTTTGGTTTGGGGTTCCAACTGTGAACGAGTTCTTACAATGAAGAACTTAGAGTTAGATGAACTCGTTCAAAATCTAGGCTTATGATATACGATAATTTCTGCCTAGGAATCAGACGAAAAATTGGGCAATTAAACACTTTAAGATAAAGTGTTCTTTGAACAATTTATTAGAACTGCTAAAGAGCTTTTGAATGCTTGATAATTTCAGAGAATGAAAGCTTGTAGAGAGTTTTTCGTATCCGATCCTGAGGTTGAAGACGGGTATTTATAGGTAGAGATTTAAGACTAGCCGTTGGATGAGCCGTTTGAATCTTACCTACTCTTCTTAAATTCATAATCCGTCGTTGGGCGTTTCTGCACCTGTCTTCATCAGTGTCACATCCTAGGTTCTGAAGTCTAGGATGCTGATTTGGCAATCCCTCATTGGTCGAGATAAATTGTTCTCTTCTGACACCAGGATTTGTCTTCAAGCTGTTTTAAGAATCTTGGAGCTGGATCTGATACTCTGACTTGAACTGATGCTTTCAGAGTTAACATTTCTCTTGTTCTGTACAGCTGGATCAGCTGTGTCTTGAACTCAGCTCGTTTAATCTTCAGCTTGATCCTGCTCTGTTTTTAACTCAGCTCACTTCAGCTTGATCCTGCTTTATTTTGAACTCAGCTCAGCTGGAAAACTCAGCTGATAGTTGACTCATGTTGTTAACACAGCTGAATCTTCTGCTGTCTTCAGCTTCCTGAACCTGTAAACTTAGAAAATCTAGAGCTCAAACAGGCGAGCTGGAAAACACTACTTAGGTTGATGCGATCATCTACTCGGTTAGAGTCAGTTGGGTTTTGGTATTAAATCAAAACTTTATAATTTTTCCAACACATTTCAATTATTATCTTTCTTTTTTATTTTTACATGTACCCTACACGTAGCAATTTATGTGACAATACTATCTCTTCGGTGGCACAAGGGATATATACTATAATTTTACCATTAAATTACTAAATAAAACTAAAAAATTAAATTAAAGGATATGACCTCATTGATTGCTTTAACTCATAAGATGAAATCCATCATATCATTAAAAAAAAAAACTCTCCACAAAATAAACAAAAAGATGCTCTCAAATCTCCTAGTTGGCGGAATAACGATCTTACGATTAAAGAGTCCGAAATCAAATTTCATCGATGCATTCTAAATCGAGATACTATGTGCTCAGCTATGCGGTATGGTAATAAGATCCTCATCATCATCTAATGAATTTTGTTCATCTCTAAATTCTGTCGATTTCTGACAGCTTAAAGCCTAATTTGCCTATTAAATCTTCGAATAAACTCCTCAACTCTTACGTTCACTTTTTCATTCGACATTCTCGAAAACTCATTAATTTTCTCGTCTTCCAAACTCTGTTCTTCGCGATCACGTCTCTCCGACAGTGTTCTATGCAGAAACATCGGCTTCTCCTCTTCATCCGCCGCCGCAACAACAGCGTTCTCCGAATTACTCCGCTCACATTTTTGTAACTTCTTTTTATGACAACCATCGACGGCGTTTATAATCTTTTCCTCGGGGTTCTCTTCTTGTTTCACGTCGTGCGACGTCATCGTCTCGAACGGGACGACGGCGTGGCCTTTTGGTGACGTGGCAGTAGTAATGTCTTTGATCATGTGTTTTTCGTAAGTCGAGACGATGTTTTTGCTTTTTGATGACGTGGCAGTAATGTCTTTGATCACATGCTCATCGTGGAAATCGTGCTGTTTCGTCGAGGAAAACGCAGCGAAATCGGCGGCGATGATGAAGACGAGGGTGTTTGATATGAAAAACCAAAATTTGGTGGTGCAAATTAGGGTTGAAGGTGAGAGGTTGAAGATGTAGAATACAGAAATGTATATGAAGATGGATGACAAAAATGCCCAAATTGAGCTTAGGTTGGGATTGATTTTCTTGCGTTTTTCAATGTTTTGATTCTTGGGGTTCTTCTTCAATTTTTCAAAATTCAGGGGGGTTTCGGGGAATTCTGAAAATGGGACGGCCATTTTTAGAGAATTTGAAGATTTGGGTGGTTTTGATTAGGAGTGTGAAAATTGATGGAAATGAAGAGGGGAATTTATAGGAGTTGGAATTGGAAGTGGGATACTCTAGTAATTTAATATATATGATGAAACTTGTTAATAATTGAATCTTTTGATATCGATCTTATTGCCCACCACTTTATTTAGATTTCCAATATTTTGATGACATCGTCATTTAGCTTACTAACATCATGAATCTTTAAAAAAAAAAATTTCACGTATTATCGTATTTGAGATAAGATTCAAATACACCTTAATTATACTCATCGGAATTCAGAGGTAAAGATGGTTTTGGTTCTAAAAAAGTCCCAAGTCTCAAATTAATGGTGCAATTACACCCACTAATTGAACGGCTTGTTCACCTCTCGGCTCTCGCCTTCATGGTGAAATCTCATCCACATAAAATGATAAGTTATTAATTGATGGATAGAAATACGGACTGAGTTATCCATCATAGGACAAATCATTCGAACAAAACATTTGATTAGACTGAATTATTTTATAATTTTTATCAATTCTTATCAAACATTATCATTCAAACCAAACGAGGCTTTAAGTGATAATTGAGATGATACAAGTATGAATCATAATAATAGATGATATATATATATATATATATATATATATATATTATAGTAAAAAAAATATCTTTACAATGATCCTCATATTTTTTTCTCTTTCTTTTTTTTTTGAAAAAACAACGATCCTCATGTTGATCATACATCAAATTGCCAACAATGACCAACAAATTTAATTATCCTATTTAATTTTTCTTGTCTTACACGGACAAAATCATTTATTTTAGTACCAAAATGTCGTATGACGTGGCTGTCTAATCATTCAACATAAATCATTAAATTCCTGCCATGTGTAAAAATGACATATTCATCGCCATCATGTAGGCATCATTTGATTGCTGTGATTAGGGAGACATCAGTTTTGAATCTTGTAAATTTGGATATAATTAAAAATTACTACCGTATATCATTTCATAATCTTTGTTTAAGGTTGATATTTTTACTTAATCCAATTCTATTATGTGGCATAAACTCTATTAGTAAGATAGTTTATGAATTTTTTCTTACCTAATAACTATGAATACATGAGGCCCACTTCTCTAACCACTGAAGGTAGAATTTTATAAATATAATGTAGTGTATAATTATCCATACGTCGTTCACCATTTGTGTAGAAGGATTGATATTCCTACTAATTTGTTCATTTCAAATGAGTTTTGTTTTTAGAAGAAGGTCAATTAAATTTATTAAGATTATAATCAAGCATGAAATTGAAAAATATTTGCACTCTATACCTTTAAAAAAAGTATACACTGGTAAATGCAAGTGTTAAAATATGTAGATATTTTTTAGCAAAAATAAAATTGCAGTTTAATTAGTTGCATTATAAGAGTTTTTTTTTTTTTCATGTAAAATTTCTATCTGTTTTTTATTAAATAAAAAAACAATAGACCCCAAGAACAAGGCGAAATATACTGAATTTCTTTTAAGGATTTTTTCTGTGATGAATTTTGCATTTCAAGTTTTTAACAATGTACAGATTTCTTGATTGAGGTTAGTTTAGTCCATTTCAAGAAGCCTAAATGGATCCCAATTTCAGCAGTAGGCAATCATATTGGGCAGTAGAGGCCCATGGGCTGCAGCCACAAAGCCTGTCAAATTGAAATTAATTTAAATTGCGGAATTGGTTATTAGTGAAATTTAAATTTGAATTGAAAAATATTGTTTTAGGCTCATTTGGTTTTGAAGATGAGATAGATAATATTAATAGAATATAATAGGATTTTATGTTTAATTAATGATCAATCCTAATTCAAAATGATAATTTATCAGTCAATTAGTACAAATGAAAGTACATGGACCTAATTTGGTAATTAAACTTTCTATCCCAACTTTTCATACATTTTTCAAATCTATTCCAACATTTGAAAGTTATCAGACTTTTTGACTTTTGATTTTTGATTATTCTTTTCCAACTTCCGGCGTCGGAGACGTGGCTGAAATTACCACAAGACCTCCAAATCTAGCCGTCACATCGACTCCACCAAAAACTAAAGAAAAAATATGGACATTTTTTATTTCATGTTTTCGACGTCGAAGGTTTACTAAAAAAATAAGAAATCGTGTTATTTTTTATAACTTTCACATATTGGAATATGTTTTTAAAATCGAGATAGAAAATAATATAATCAAGTACATGAATGTATTTCAGCATTCATCCTCCTAAGGGATATTAATAAGAATAATTAAACAAATTAATAAGCTACCAAACTGCAGGCTATTGCACAAGAGTAAGAGTGAAATTTTTTCTAACATGCCGCAACGAATAACGACAATGGATTTGACCTAAAAATCACATAATTAATGAACCCTTCAACCTAACTGGAATTCCTAGTAAGAGGGTATGGGGAAGTAGCTTGAACCCTAATCTTTCTTGTATGAAGAAATCTCATCAATGATCTCTTCAAGCCGGTGGTCGGACTATAAAGTGGAGAAGCTAGCAATGGGGATGCCACGTCAGATCGAGCCGAGCCGTATGATTCTGCATTTCGACTCGCGACCGATATAATTGCTCGAGCCTGCAGTGTGTATTCAAAGCATATTCATGTGAATAATGATGCAAAATATATATGTTTCAAATGTTGTAACTATTGCATGAGTTTATAAAATAATTAAATATCATATATAATAGAATGGAAGAGATCATATGTAAAAGTCTTTTCCCATAAGAAATAAGAAGTGATCTGGACCATTGATCTTTGTAGATTTACGGTTGTCATCGACTGGTGCATTATAATTTAATATGAAATGGATTATCGTAACAATGCATTGTAGCAAATCAAAAAAATGCATTATTATGACAGTGAATTATAATAATACATAAATTAAAATCCATTATTTTAGTACATAAAATGCATTATTATTATTTTTTTATGAAAAAACTAGTGTTTTGTATGTGAACCAACTCCTATGATAGAGAATCATGCATAATTGTTATGACTAGAAAGAAAAATTCTCAAACAAAAGTGAACGTTCATTTTCATCTTTAGCTATTATATATTATTAGTAACAATTCAAAGTGAATGCATTCATTCTATCGAAAACGCATCAAATATTCATAATGGTATTTTAACTAACAAAAATAATTTCATCTATTTTTTTTTTTGGAGAATATCGGAAAATACCTGAAGTTCAGTAGCGTCGCAAACAGCAATTTTCCCATTATAGAAAATTGTGAGCTGCTGCTTCCCCCCTTCATCCTTATCCACCCTAATATTAATTTAACATTAACAAATATACTTTCTTGAATTATAATGATCATCAAATTAAAAAAGACCAAAAAAAATAATCCCACTTTTAATTAATCGCGTTCTTTTTTGTATCTAATTTTTCTTTTATCATGATGAGAGTAACTCGCGCCAGAATAGCAGATGCTAGTGTGTGTGTGTGGGTGGGTGAAATACACTCATACTAACGTACATATACATGAGAGAGAGAGAGAGAGATACATGTCCTGGTGGCGGCCGTCGTTATCGTCGGTGGGGCGGAGAAAGACAGAAGGCGGCAGTTCGAGGCGGAGCTCCAAATTGCAGTTTCTTTTCATCTTTTATACAATGCTTTCCGAGGGGAGGGAGATAGAGAGAGAGAGAGAGAGAGAGAGAGAGAGAGAGAGAGAGTATTGAATTGTTAATGGCGACTGTTGAAACTCATGAATCACTGCCTATATAACGGAATCTTTGAATTGGAGAGTCGAAACGAGAAAAACGACAAACGTGTTTTAATAGAAGAGTAATTTATTACTAGAAATTTAAAAAACAAAAAAAAGTTGATAGACGAAAATGGGGAAAGTGTGAGAAAGTATATTAATAATCACGTGTAAAATGAGATATTCTCATAAAACCGCTCCACCTACAATTATAAAAATTGTCTGAAAATTTATTACGCATTTTTCCACAGTCGCCCACATGTTTGATTATATATTAAGAAACTGGTGCGATATTTTTAATAAAAGTTACACGAATATTATTATTTGTATGTACTTAGTCGTCTAGTATCGTCACTATAAGCACATTAATTCTTGCAATAAAAAAATAATAAAAATGGCCTGGAATAAATTTACACGAGATCTTATGCTACACATTTGTTACAAATCATATTTCTTATTTAATTTCTTGTAATAAAGACGTGGAATAAATTCCACAAAACATGTTTGTTACAATATTTCTTAATTTTGTTATGTTTCAGTAAAAATATATATTCACGAGTACACACATAATATCTCGATCCACAAAATATTGTGAAATTTAAATACCTTTCACTCTCTCCACTCAACCTTTCATAACTATGCGGATACATATTCTATATTTAGATACTTATCACAAAATACAATAATTACAATTCATATATACCTAATTGATGCAATGAGATTCTGTAGAATTAAACTTTACTCCACCAGTAAATTTTAGAGTCATGTTTCTTTATGATAGTATTTTTTATGTATTACATTAATAATGCTCTGTTTATGACAATCGTAGAACATTCAAAGTTCGGATTTGTTCATAGTATACGAGGGAAATGTTTCTATTTAAGCATCCTTTAATTATAATATATACACACATAGGGAGATCTAGTAGAAACTTTTTCTTATGTAGAGACTAGAAACCATGCATCTTCAATTCACATATAAAATAGTGCAACTCTATATATACAATGATGCATTTTATATATTAAATAATAATATATTTTTATGATTATGCATTTTTTTATCACAATAATGCATCATTTGATGACAACCGTAAATCATACAAAGATCGACGGTTAAGATTAATTTTAGTATCTAGTTTTACAAGAGGAAAAGTTTATATAAGGGTATTACTTTACTTAACATGAGCACATTTTAAATATTGCATTCGATATAATTAATTTATTTATATTTTATTGAATGAACAAAATAACACCACACTAAAACCGTGTAATGCTATTTTTCTTGACTTTGATAGTGCAACTCAGTTTCCTCTTTCGAGTTAGGCAGGTCGAAGCTTTATTGACATTTATAACCTTCTACCACGTTTTTCTTTTTTTTTGGGAAAAGTAGTATATACCCCTAACGTTTACCCCCTATCGTATTTACATTCTGGGAGAAACATTTTGGGCTGCCAACACCTTAAGGTTTCATAAGTTATACAAATAATCCCTCGCGTCAAACGGATTTCTGACGTTGTCTATATTTTGTAATTTTTTTTTCTTTTATATTATTCTTCTTTGAGGAATTTTATCAAACATTTGAAGTGCATTTGCATAAACAACAACAATATATGTTCCATTTGGTCGAAAAATGCGCTCCACTCCTCGTCTTCTTGCATCTTCTCGAACATCTCTATAGTGTACACTCCACACCCATGCATCCCTAACCCTATAATCATCGAGCTCTACACAAACACATCTTTACTCTCGACTGAATCGAAGACGTCGAGCACCTTGTCTAGATCACATCATTTGGAGTACATGTCGATCAAGGTAGTATGACAAGATCATAATAGAACCTCATTCCTTCCTTCCTAGACGACATGAATCCAACCACCTAACTCTATCCCCCCAACTCCGAACATGCTGATAAAGTACTAACAAGAAAAAACGGTTGTAGCTTAGTTGTGATGGATGGCAATGTCCATGAGTTTCTCACGAGAGTGTGAATTTCTCTTCAATAATGTTGATTTTGCAGTTGCACTCTTAAGTGTTTGATTAAAATCCTCAAAGAAGAATATTAGAAAAATAAAAAAGAAAAAGAAAATTGTGGATGACATCAGAAATCCATTTGACATTGATTCGAGAGGTTATTTGCACAACTTCTGAAACGTTAGGGTGCTTGTTGATCCCAAGACGGATTTCTTGGTGTAGAGGGGGGGTGAATACACCAAGGTTAAAAACTTTTCCAATGAAAACTCTTTTGAGTGAGCTGGCTGTGTTCGATCCAGCTGAAAGACAGCTTGATCAACACAGCTGGTTGTGTGTGTGATGTACGGAAGTTGGTGGGTTTGGAAAGTCCGTCTGTTGCTTCAATTATATTGCAAAGCTCTATTTCTCTGTTCAGTTAGTCAGTTTATGCAGCTTGAAAGAATGCTTATGAAGGGTTAGCTGAATGCATAAATAAAGCAGTAAAGAACAAAGCAATTTTAACGTGGTTTGGAGTAACACCTCCTACATCCACGACCAGATCCACTGGTAATTCACTACCACTTGGTTTCCAAGTACCAAGCAACTTCACAACTCTAACCCGAGTTATGTTCCAACAGTTTACGGGCACTGTCAAGCCTACACCTTCAGTTTCTGGGTACTGAAGAACCTACCTTACAGTTTACGGGTACTGTAAAAACCTAGCCACTCGAATTACACGCTTCGAGCAGGCGTACCTTAACCTAACCTTTTCTGGGTTTGGGTTTGGGTGTGGGTTTTCCAACTATGAACGAGTTCTTACAATGAAGAATGGTGGGGCATCGTATACCACCAAATAATTCCTGCAATTCGCTCAGAATTAAATTAGTATAGCAACAAGCAGGGTCGAACCACAGAGAACGGGAAAATCACTTATTTTTCCTAAAAATCTAGTTTTGGTGTAGCCACCACGCCTTAAATTGAGAGAAATTAATTAAATACTAAGAAGACAAAGAAATTAACTAAAATAGCAAACGAGAATATAATAAAAAAAAGCAATCCGGCTTTGAATAAATCCACACTAGTCTAGACTCTGATCATCGATGCAAAGATTAATTAATTCCCAAGAACCAACCAGTTATAGGGTACCGTGAACGCAGCGGACATACCCCAATTCCTACGTACTTTATCGATAGTTAGCTGTAGACGCCAGACCTAACTATTCCCTTATTAAAACACAACCTAGCTGGAGACTCCAGACCTAGATTTAATGCTCTAATAGCTTTTAGATCTGAAGGAATCCAATTTAGATGAATTACCCAAGAACGCAAGTAATAACCCGTCTACCAATTTATTCCTACGATAAACATGGTAGCTTTATCACTAATTAGCCCTATTCCAACAATTACGGATTGGGGAAACTAATTGACTGTAATCCAATTAAATCTAAGTTGATCAGGCTTAAATAAAATCGGAATTAACTTTAAACACAAGGAATAAATCGAAACCCTAGGAAATTAATTATACGAACAATTAGATCTCACAGATTATTAGACTAGTGCTTCAATATTCTCGCCGAATTAAAGATTTAGCTACTCATAATATTAAAACTAAACATAATGATATAATAAAAAGAAAACATAAAACTAATCTAATGAAATAAAAGAAAATAAGAACAGTCACCGAATCAATCTGCAATTGCAATCCAAGTATCGAACTCTAAACTAAAAGTATGAAAATAGAATAAAATCTTGCTTCCCCAAATCTTCTACTTCCCTTCGTCTTATCACCGCTAATGAAAATAAAATTACACTATGAAAAGTATTCTGCTCCCAAAATATCTATGCGGCTAAAAAAACAAAAAATAAAGCTATCAAAAAGTATCACCCAATATTGCCGGCTCCTCCTGATCTCTAAAATATATGACGGCTAATATAAAAGTATAAGTCAAAATATATATGTAAACTAACTCCTAAACCTATACCAAATAGGCAACAACTGCTCTACCAAAAATAAGGACTTGGGCTTAATTAGGACAGTTTTAATTAGCCCAATAATAACAAAATAACTATCTGTCCAATAAAATATAATGCCCAAAATTAATTACAACCCATCTTCTTGCATCCTTAATCCACAGCAAAATCATGCAAAATATTCTTCTTTTCCGACTTCTCTTGTCCAAATCTACGTCTTCACAATTCTTCAATATCCTGCGCAAAACACACTTAAACGTGCATTATACTCGCGTAGAATGATAGAAAACCCCAACTTCTGAACAACCAAAAACATACACATCAAATCTCCTCACACTTGAATCATACTTGCCCTCAAGTATGAAGATAAGATAAAACTAAATCATCAAACATGGTTGTTCAGAAACATCAAACCCCTCAAGACTCAATACAACGACTCAATTAAAAGGGAAAGAAGAATGTAAGATAAAAGATGAGACACGAACGAATTAAATAGACACACAAACAACCAAGTAAATACCAACATGTCCAACTGCAAACTTCTACTGCAAGCCAAAATCAAGCAACAAACAAGAGATTCTCAACCATCAAATGAACATAATGTAATCTCAAGTATGCCTCATTATCATCAACTTAGTCAAAATCGGGCAACAATCAAACATATCTCACGGATTCACTCATTCACTCCCTACACTATTCCAGGACAGCCACTCATAAACAAATTTCACTCGATCGCGATATAAAGCAGCCAACATGTAACTCAAGAAGGACTTTTCTCATTTGGCGTAATGGGGCTAGGGACCATTCAAAATTTGGAAGGATCTAACAGGATTTCTAGGCTTCCGAAAATAAGAACAAATATCATGCATATCCAAACCGAATCATCATCCATGCAAAACAGGCATCATAAGGAGAACAAACTAACTCATCAAACTGTACGTCAACTAAACTTGGGTGCATATTTTCATTTTTTTTTTTGTTTCTTTTTTCTTTTTTTTCTTTTTTCAGCACCTCTTTTTTCTTCAAATTTCGAACAAACATACAATTCATCACTTCAGAATACATTCCAATGATAAGCAACACAACACATGAGTTACAGCTCCTCTTCGTTTGGCCAAACAGAACGAAATCACAACTTTTTCATAACAGAAACTTCAGCACATGGTTCTGTCTGGGCAGACTGAACGTACAAAACATTGCCTTTTCACTAAAATCACACATAAATGAATTTCCGAATTTGAACATGCACAATAGGGCCAAGAGAAAGTCAAAAACAGCCTTGGTTAAATATTTAGTAGCTCAAGTCAAAGAAATGGTCAAGGCTTCAAAATGGCTCACTAGGGGTTAATGTAAAGGTTGGGCAATGAAACTCAGGCCAAAATTGGTTCACCCTAATGCCTTCTATCATGCATTACAAAATGGCACATTCGATATTGCAACCTTGTGAATTAAATTCTCTCAGAAAGAACAAAGTAGAGAGTGCTCTACTATCATAGGCTCAAATCTCATATAAGTGTGGGTTAAAAAATTCAATTATTGCCCTTTTTCGTCATCCCAAGTATCATTCAATAATTCTTCAAAAAATTAATTACATTTCACCATTTTACAGCATATTGAATGACAAGTTCATCACACAACTCAAACAGGCAGAATGCGTTTACAAAGTCAAACAAATCGGCAATACTTGGCTCACTTGACACGACTTCAGCAAAAATCAAACCTAACAACTAAACAATGAACAACTACACACTCTCCTCACACTTAAAACGTTTCTTGCCCTCAAGAAAATAAAGAAAAAGCGCAAGACAGGAAAACAACTAAACACACGCAATCGACAAAACAAAAGAAAGAGACAAGGGGCAAGATGTCACCGGGGTCTCTTTTGCCGAAGTCTAACAAGTATAGATGCACCCAGATCAGCCAAGTCTTGCTTCACGGAAGCAACTTCATCCTTCAATTGCGTGACCTGCTCCTTGAGATTCGGCACTTCCGTGGCTAAAGTATCCAGAGTGGGCGTACCTGCACTAAGAGAACAGCTCGGGAGGCATTCTCCCGGCTCAAGAAATCGAGGCTGGCCCTCCGAATTAAGGACAAACATCATAGAATTGTCAAACGTAGCATAATCAAACTGGGCAGGGGGCTTACAAATAGACATACAACCAGACACAGTCAAATCAAAGTTACGTGCCACAAAAGCACCCAAAATATGACATAATGTGATATGACGAACAGGATGTGTACTGATTAAATGCATAGCAGAAGCAACCCAATAGCCCAAATTAACCTTAACGGCACTATGCATACAACGTAAGAAAAACAAATCATGGCAGCCAAGTTTAGCGAAACTAGTAGTTCGCCCAGTCAAATTATAACAAAGGTACAAGTGGCAAAGACGCAAAACAGGATCAAGAATATCAGACACCACAGAACGAGAAGCTTCAAAAGGCTTGGCATCATGACGAGCTAATAAACTCCAAGACTCCTCAGAACTACCCACAGAATTTCGAATTGAAACTAAACCACATGCAGACTGCCTATGTGCATCACTCACTGCATCCTCAACCGTACAGATACCAAACTTCACATTCCATTCAGTTAATGAAAGATGATGATGCATATTAAACAAGCGAAACGAAATGCACTTCACATCGAGATCATCCGTATCGACAAAATGAAACGTGGTAAAGAACTCGAGAGCAACCTCCCTATAAACATCAACGCGTGTAATAGAAAGCAACCAAGACCAGCCAATGCGTTCAAAATAACCCACAAATTGGTCATAAACATGCAGACGCTCTAAAGAAGAAACATGGAGAGTTTTACCAGAGATGAACTTCTTGTTCCTCCGAGCAAGCAAAGATGTTGTCCACACCGCTTTCTTGAAAATGAGGAGCTACTCAACTTCGACGGGGTCATTAAACTCAACCGGCATCCTGCAGGTACTTAAAGTATCATCGAGTTACGCTGAGGAGGCGGAAGAATCGACAACAGACTCCTCCGAAGAAGCGGGGACAGATTCCAGCCTATAATCAGAATCGTCAGACTCGGAAGCGGTGGCAGTATGGGACGAGTGCTGTCGGCTAGAAGGAAAAGAGGACTCCGGCGGCGATACATGGGCTGTGGCAGCCTTGCGTTTGCCGGCGACTTTAGTGGAGGTAGTCGCCGGAATTTCATCAGGGAAAGATGGGGAAGGTTCCGGCATTGAAAGAGCGGCGGCTTTACGTTTCCCGGCGACTTTAATGGAGGTAGTCGCCGGAATTTTAAAAGACGAAATGGAGCAGCCACTGGAATTGGAGAACGAGGACGACGAGCAGAGGGTCATCGTCCGGCAGTCTGAGCAACTGTTGTTGCCGGAATTTCCGGTGGTGGAGCAGCTAACGGCGGTGAATTCTTGGCAATTTCCTGGCGTTTGGCGGCGACGGTTTTCGGCCGCTTGGCAGCAGCGGTTCGTCGCTTCGACTTGGAAGGCATGGTGGTGGTCTCGCCAGCTGGAGGAGGAATAGCAGTAGGCGGAAATCGCCGGCAGGATGCTGGGGCTTGTGATGGAAACGGCGCCGGCGAGAATAATGGCGTGGTGTGGAAGATAGGCGGCGGTTTGCAATATGGGAGAATAGAGAGAAGTTGGCGTGTGCTGCTGCTGTAGAATGAAGGAAGGAAAATTGAATTAGGGTCGAAAAAAAATGAACGACTAAATTAGGGGGGGAAATTGAAACGCCATTTTTTTTAACTGAATAATAAGGAAAAAATGAAAATATGGGTTGCCTCTCACAAGCGCCTTTATTTTAAGTCTTCGGCTAGACTCTTCGATGCAACTAAGACCACGTCGGGGGTAACAGTGAAATTGCTTCCACTGTCGTAACGAGAGACTTATCATAGTATGGCTTCAATCGGTGCCCGTTGACCATAAAAGTTTTCCCCGTTTCCAAACTCATGATTTCAACTGCTCCGCTTGGGGAAATCGTCAGTATTTTGAAAGGACCAATCCATTTCGTCTTCAACTTTTCGGGTATCAAACGCATCTTCGATTGATACAAAAGCACCTTTTGGCCGACTTGGAACGTTTTTCCTCTCAGATTCTTGTCATGCCACATTTTTGTTCGATCCTTGTACCACATGGCAGCATCATAAGCTTCGAGACCAAACTCCTCTTACTCTTGAAGTTGAAACTTCCTTTCCTCCTCACACTTGAGTGATTGCATGTTCATTTGCTTCACCGCCCAATAGGCCTTGTGCTCTAATTCAACCGGCAAATGACACACCTTCCCAAAAATCAACCTATAAGGTGACATGCCGATAGGAGTTTTATAAGTTGTTCGATAGGCCCATAAGGCATCATCTAACCTTAAGCTCCAATCTTTCCGTGAGGGGTTGACGGTTTTCTCCAAGATCTGCTGAATCTCTCGATTTGAAACCTCAGCTTGGCCATTCGTTTGTGGATGATAAGGAGTAGCCAACCGATGATGAACACCGTACTTCCTCATTAATGCCTCAATGGTGCAATTGCAAAAGTGGGTTCCCTGATCACTTATCACTGCTCGCGGTACTCCAAACCTTGTAAAGATGTGAGACTTCAAGAATGCTGCAACTACCTTAGAATCATTCGTGCGTGTGGCTTTCGCTTCTACCCACTTCGAAACATAATCAACGGTAAGCAAGATGTATAAATTCCCACACGAGCTAGGAAACGGTCCCATAAAATCCATCCCCCACACATCAAATATTTCACAAAAAATCATTGGAACTTGGGGCATCTCATCTCTCTTGGAAATATTTCCTATCAACTGACACCACTCACAACTCTTACAAAAAAGATATGCATCTCTATTCAATGTAGTCCAGAAGAAACCAGAATCTAACACCTTTCGAGCAGTACGTTTTGGACCAAAATGCCCATCACAAGCAAGTAAATGGCAGTGCAAGAGAATCTCACCTTGTTCCTCCTCAGGAATGCATCTTCGAATGATTTGATCCGCTCCAACCTTCCACAAATAAGGCTCATCCTAGAAATAATACTTGCAATCACTCTTCAACTTAAGTCCTTGAGCTCGTGTGAAAGTGGGCGGGAGCTCCCCGGTTGTCAAATAATTAACAATATCCGCAAACCAAGGGTCCTTAGGAAACTTACTTGCTGCTGCACAGAATTCTGATTCTGGAAATAGGCTTCGTTTGCTTAAACAAGTGGTATTTCTGTTCCTGACAGCATATAAATGCTCCTCCGGGAATGTTTCCTTGATAGGAATAGCATCATAATCTTGAACCAAACGACTTAAGTGATCAGCAACATTATTTTCTGCTCCTTTCTTGTCTCGAACCTCCCAATCGAACTCTTGCAATAATAGTATCCATCTTATCAATCGCGGTTTCGACTCTTTTTTGGATAGCAAAAACTTCAATGCCGAATGATCCGTGTAAACAATTATCTTATAACCCAAGAGATAGGACCTGAACTTCTCAAAAGCAAAAACAATGGCCAACATCTCCTTCTTGGTAGTAGCATAATTGCATTGAGCCGGATTTAACGTCTTCGAAGCATAATAAATCACGTGGCTCTCTTTCCCTATCTTTTGTCCAAGAACGGCACCCACCGCATAGTCCCTGGCATCACACATAAGCTCAAAGGGAAGATCCCAATTGGGTGGTTGGATAATAGGAGCCGTGGTCAGCTTGGTCTTCAACAAATCAAAAGTTGCTTTACAGTCATCCGTTAGGGCAAACGGAACGTCATTCTGAAGCAGTCGAGTCAAAGGTTGTGCAATTTTGGCGAAATCTTTGATAAACCTTCTGTAAAATCCGGCATGCCCTAGAAAACCTCGTATCTCCTTCACATTCGTGGGATAGGGTAGCCGTGCAATCAGATCCACCTTCACCTTATCAACTTGAATTCCTCTTTCTGAAACGACATGGCCCAAGACAATTCTTTCCCTTCCCATAAAATGACACTTCTCGTAATTCAATACCAAATTTTTCTTCACACAACGAGTCAAGACTTTATCCAAATTGTCAAGACAATCATCAAACGAATCTCTATATACTGTAAAGTTGTCCATGAAGAATCGAAGATCTCTATGAATTTTTCGATCATATCTGAAAAGATGTTCATCATACACCTCTGAAAAGTCCCTGGTGCATTACACAATCCAAACGGCATCCTCCTGCATGCGTACGTTCCAAAAGGGCACGTAAATGTGGTCTTCTCTTGATCTTCTTGGTTGACATAAATCTGGAAATAACCACTATAACCATCCAAAAAACAGAAGAACATTTTCCCAGCTAACAGCTCCAACATCTGATCAATGAACGGTAAAGGAAAATGATCCTTGCGAGTTGCTGCATTTAGCTTGCGGTAATCGATACACATGCGTCATCCAGTGACAAGACGCATCGGCACCAACTTATTCTGCTCGTTCTCGACCACTTGCAATCCAGATTTCTTCGGAACCATGTGAACCGGGATCCTCCGATGCAATCTCAAAGGTTTATGTACCTTAGTCGGCTCCTCCGATGCAATCTCCTTTTCCTTTTCCTTCTTATTCAGCACAACTGCCGGATCAGTGTCCGGTTTGGGATCACATAAACTCAAAGGTTAGGATCATATAAACTCAAAGGTTTATGTACCTTAGTCGGCTCCTCCGATGCAATCTCCTTTTCCTTTTCCTTCTTATTCAGCACAACTGCCGGATCAGTGTCCGGTTTGGGCAAACGGGTAGTATTTTCACCCTGTTCAGCAGAAACTGCTATTCCGTCAGAATCGTCCAGTTTGCGCAGACTGGACCCTTCTCCATATTCATTGCTCGAGCCTTCTCGTGACTTCTTGACTGTGGGTTCACTCAACTCCTTGCCACTCCTCAAAGTGATTTTGTTCACATTCTTCCTTGGATTAGCCTGAACTTGTGATGGCAAGCGGCCTTGATTCCCCTTAAGCTCGTTCATAGAAGTCGAGAGTTGAGACATTTGACGAGCTAAACCATCTATGCACACTTTTTGCTCATTTTGAGTTTGTTGGAGTTGCTGCACATTGTTTTGCAAAAATTGCTGGGAACCTATCAAATCCGCCATCATCTTTTCAAGAGACTTCCCTTGTTTTTCTTGTGGAGGTGGAGTAGGTGATGCTTGCTAAAATCCTCTTTGATGAGGTGGTGGGTAGTTTTGTTGCTGTTGCAGTTGTTGAGGCTGCTTTTGCCCTTGATCTCGCCAACGGAAATTAGGATGATCCCTCCAACCAGGATTATAAGTGTTCGAGTAGGGATCTCTCTTTGGTGGTGGATCTTTGCAGCCATAAAAGTTATGCAACGAGTTTACTTGAGCATGGAGATCTTCGTCGTTCCCATCGCATTGCAAGCTTGAATGGCCAAAATTACCACATGCGCCACACGGTTTCTCCACTGGTCTCGCACTTGCAGACTTCTCGACCATAGTATTCAGCATCTTTTCTATTCGTCTCATTCTCTCTTCGAGCTTCTCTTCAAAATTGGAGGAATTTGCTTGTGCAGCTCTCTTAAGAAAACGAGGATCCTCGTACTCCCTTGTTGCTTCTACTAAGTGTTGAATCAATTTCTTAGCTTCACTCACCCTGTAATGCGAAAATCTGCCTCCACTTGATGAGTTAACTAAGTTCTTCCTGTCAACGGTCATTCCTTGATAGAAATACTGCAACAAGTCTCCATCGGTGTACTTATGGTTTGGGCAGCTATCCACCAATCTCTTGAATCTGGACCAATAAGTACTCAATGACTCATCATAGTCTTGTTTTACTCCACTAATTTCTTTCTTCAACGCATTAGTCTTCGTTAGAGGAAAGAAATGCTCCAAGAATAACCTCTTCATGTCAGTCCATGTAGATATGGAGTTTGGCGGGAGGCTTGTGAACCAGACGTTCGCCTCTGCCGTCTGAGTGAAAGGGAACGCCACTAACTTGAATTGTTCCTCAGTAACTCCAGCTGGTCGTTTCTGCACCTTGCATATTTTGACGAACTCACTCAGAAAGTTGTATGGATCCTCTCCTTTTTTACCATAGAACTTAGGTAAAACATTCAGCAACCCCAACTTGATCTCAATCGCCTCCAAGTCTGGTATATATATCGGTGTTGGAGGATCGTCTTCTAGATGGATCGAAAGTTCACTCAATCTCGGATCTTCAGCTGCTATGTCGCCTTCAGTAATCGCGACGAAAGTCGACTCTACTTCTCCCTTGGTTTCTGTTTCTGCTTCAGAAATACCTTCCGTTTAGGGAAACGGAACACTTTCAGCTTCTGGAACACTACTGTCAGACTCGTAAACAGCTTCCGTCTGAGCAGACGGATCACCTTGCAGTTCCAACAGATTCTGCTGCTTCTTAAGCTTGGCCTCCTTCCTCAACCGTTTTGCGAACTTCTCAATTTCAGGATGATATAGAAGGTTCGGGTTAGAGGCCGTGCTCATAAACAACAAAAAAGTAACCCAAGATCAATAGGAAAAATAAATCAATAAACACCGTTCCCCGGCAACGGCGCCAATTTGGTGGGCGTCGTATACCACCAAATAATTCCTGCAATTCGCTCAGAATTAAATTAGTATAGCAACAAGCAGGGTCGAACCACAGAGAATGGAAAAATCACTTATTTTCCCTAAAAATCTAGTTTTGGTGTAGCCACCACGCCTTAAATTGAGAGAAATTAATTAAATACTAAGAAGACAAAGAAATTAACTAAAATAGCAAACGAGAATATAATCAAAAGAAAAGCAATCCAGCTTCGAATAAATCCATACTAGTCTAGACTCTGATCATCGATGCAAAGATTAATTATTTCTCAAGAACCAACCAGTTATAGGGTACCGTGAACGCAGCGGACATACCCCAATTCCTACGTACTTTATCGATAGTTAGCTGTAGACGCCAGACCTAACTATTCCCTTATTAAAACACAACCTAGTTGGAGACGCCAGACCTAGATTTAATGCTCTAATAGCTTTTAGATATGAAGGAACCCAATTTAGACGAATTACCCAAGAACGCAAGTGATAACCCGTCTACCAATTTATTCCTACTACAAACATGGTAGCTTTATCACTAATTAGCCCTATTCCAACAATTACGGATTGGGGGAACTAATTGACTGTAATCCAATTAAATCTAAGTTGATCAGGCTTAAATAAAATCGGAATTAACTTTAAACACAAAGAATAAATCGAAACCCTAGGAAATTAATTATACGAACAATTAGATCTCACAGATTATTAGACTAGTGCTTCAATATTCTAGCCGAATTAAAGATTTAGCTACTCATAATATTAAAACTAAACATAATGATATAATAAAAAGAAAACATAAAACTAATCTAATGAAATAAAAGAAAATAAGAACAGTCACCGAATCAATCTGCAATTGCAATCCAAGTATCGAACTCTAAATTAAAAGTATGAAAATAGAATAAAATCTTGCTTCCCCAAATCTTCTGCCCTTCGTCTTATCACCGCTAATGAAAATAAAATTACACTATGACAAGTATTCTGCTCCCAAAATATCTATGCGGCTAAAAAAACAAAAAATAAAGCTATCAAAAAGTATCACCCAATATTGCCGGCTCCTCCTGATCTCTAAAATATATGACGGCTAATATAAAAGTATAAGTCAAAATATATATGTAAACTAACTCCTAAATCTATACCAAATAGGCAACAACTGCTCCACCAAAAATAAGGACTTGGGCTTAATTATGACACTTTTAATTAGCCCAATAATAACAAAATAACTATCTGTCCAATAAAATATAATGCCCAAAATTAATTACAGCCCATCTTCTTGCATCCTTAATTCACAGCAAAATAATGCAAAATATTCTTCTTTTCCGACTTCTCTCGTCCAAATCTACATCTTCACAATTCTTCAAAATCCTGCGCAAAACACACTTAAACGTGCATTATACTCGCGCAGAATGATAGAAAATCCCAACTTCTGAACAACTAAAAACATACACATCAAAGAACAAGGAGTATTATGAACTCGTTCAAACTAGGCTTAAGATATTTCTATTCTAATCTTTTCTGCCTATGACTGAATATGTGAACAACTAAGAACACAACTGACTGGCTGGGTGTTCTTGAGAGATTTGGCTTTGAAGATCGTTGTTCATTTTACTGTTGGCTCTTTTATTTCTTCAGTCGTCTCACACACACACTTTTCTTCAATGGTGGAGGAGATATATATAGGTGGAGATTCAAACTAGCCGTTGGAAAAGTGCCGTTTGAATCTTACCTACTCTCATTGACTTCTGGCCTTTAACCTACGAAGTAGGTCTGCATCTGCAGAAGCTATTTCTTCTCTGATTTGACCGCGTCAGATAAGATCTTCTGACATCGAGATCTTGTCTTGGAGAAGGTCTTCGTCTCCGAGCTGCTAAGCGTCTCTGCTGTGTCTTCAGCGTCTTGGACTCTGTTGTGTCTTAGATTCTGAGCTGTGTCTTAGACCTGAGCTGTATCATTAACCTGAGTTGTGTCTTCAACCTGAGCTGTGTCATTAACCTGAGTTGTGCCTTAAACCTGAGCTGTGTCATCGACACAAAGCTGGGTCTTTTACACTGAGCTGGGTCTTTGACACTGAGCTGGATTTCCGTCACTGAGCTGGGGCTTGATACTGCTGGGTCTTTGACTCTGCTTGGTCTGCTCTGCTGAGTTCCTCAGCTGTTTGCTTAGATGTGTCTTCTGCTATCTTCAGCGACTCTACATGTAAACTTAGAAACTCTATAAGCTCAAATAGGTGAGCTGGAAAACTCTTAGGCTTGTGCAATCATCTACTCGGTTGGGGTCAGCTGGGTTTTGGTATAAAATCAAAACTCTATTAATTTTTCCAACAGTGCTAGCAGCTCAAAAGATTTCCTTGGGAAGGTAAGTATGATAGGGGGTAAACGTTAGGAAGATATATGCTACTTTTCCTTCTTTTTTTGTATATAGGATTATATAGATTTAATCTCTCCATTTCTTTAATTAAATTGATTAATATTTTACAAAACTATTTAATATTCGATGCAAGATATATAATCTATGTTTCAAAGAATTATTAGATTGAAGAATAAATTTTAACTTATAATTTGTCGGTTACAATTTGAGTTCGATCAAAATGATTTCTAACGAGAACCAATATTATGTAAATAAAGATCGAGCTCGATTTGATAAGCTCTGCTTTAATATGAAAAATAATTTATGAATGAAAGTAAATAAATGGAACAAAGTATATTTTTGAGATGTTAGGAAATTGAAGACCTCGCCCATCCAAAATTTCAAAGAATGTATAATTACAAATCTATAATGGGCTTTTATTGATTTAATTGGGCCAATATTATATTTTTCTAAATTGGCATATTAATTGATTTAGAAGTCTCTCTCTCTCTCAGATAATGAGCCAATTTATATTGACCTGGAATCATCCAATTTCCTATATATGCACAAAGCCCACAGACAAAAGTCGCGGTAATTATATTTTAAATCATTTCGCATTTAATTTAAATTTGTATTTTTTATTATAACGTGCTTATATTATAGTATGTGTCAACATTATATTATATTTCTTTGATAAAGAATGCTAACAATATGTGACATGAGTGCGTATAGTAGAAATAGAGAGATGCAATCGTCAACTACATTTAAACAGAATATTTTGTACAATATAAAAAATATATTATTTTATTCATCCCAAGAATTTAATCTCAGTTTCTTTATTTAAACGTCCCAACAAATTAGTCTCATACCAAAAAAAAAAAAAATACAATACTCAACAAGACATAATAAACACCCCATAACTTTTAAATCACACATTATTGTCATGCAAAAATAATAATAATAATAATAATAATAATAATAATAATAATAATAATAATAAATTAAAAATAATCCTATCCAGCTTCTCATGATTTAAAATAAAAAAAATATTCTCCAAGAAATTATTTTCTCTAAACAACTCATTTTCTAATATTTGTGGGAGACTAAATTCTTGAGAGAAAGTGAGTAATTACACATTTGTCTATAATAAATAACCAACAATATTTATATACAAATGCTTCTCCCATTTCCAATTCGATCGAAACTCGTCCACATTCAATTCTATTAATAACACAAACACCAATATTTAATCCCTAAAGAAAACAATATTTAAAGCTTAATAAATAACTAAACGATTAAAATCATAAAAGCTGGGTTTAATTCGGGATAATATTACTTTTAATATTAAAAATCATAATAATAGCACATGTTTTTAAAAAACACAAATAGTAATACTTCTGGACATATTTATCTCTTCATCTCTCCATCATTATGCATGAATTCATGAATTAGAATTTGAAAATTCACGAATTAAAATTTGTGAATTCACTAATTTAAATATGTGATTTCACGCATCAGGTCAGATACATATTCTTTAAATTTAAAATATTAATTCGAAAATTAACAAATTCTAATTTGTGAATTCAAGAATTTTTATTTGTGAATTCACTAATTCTAATATATTATTTCACGCATAAAAAATGAGGTTGCCGAATTGAAAGAGAGACGACGACGGCGACTAGGCTATGTTAGTCGGTGATGAAGATGAGACCGCAGAATAATATTGCTGATATTTCCTATATTTATGATTAAGCTTTATTATGTTGCTATTGACGTTTTCAGGACTTTTCATATCCTATTAACCTAGTATTTAAAGGTTCTTTTGTGGAGGAGTTAGACGGTTGATTGATAAATTAAGAAAAGGGTTTTCTCTCAATCTCCTTGTTCATTACGCTTGTGCTGCGTCAGTTGGTAATCAGGGTCAGGAACGCTCTCCATGATGCCGCCTCGACGTGCCAATCCACTGAATGAGGTTGCTTTGCTTCGTGAGCAAGTGGAGGCTCTCACCCAAGGCCTCACTGACATGCACACGCAGCAAGCAGATTTCTTTACCCGCGTGGCGCATCTCTTTCCTGATCGAGAAGAGATGGACAATCGACATTGTGAGGATCAGCACCGTGATGATGCCTCTGCCAGATTCGATTCTGACGATGACGATACCCTCACTGCTGACAATCCGTTTGCCACTTTGAACCGGCGTGATGGTCGCTGGCCGGATACTAATAATCGTTCGGAATCCGGCTTCCGCGTGGACATTCCCAAATTTCTTGGAATTGGTACTCCAGATGAATTCTTAGATTGGATTTTTGCTGTTGAAGAATTATTGGATTTCAAAGAGGTTCCGGCCAATCGTCGCGTTGCCCTTGTTGCGACGCACCTGCGTGGACGTGCTTCTTCCTGGTGGCATCACCTCAAGACTACTCGCCTTCGGCAAGGGAAGTCTGCCATCATCCAATGGGATAAATTTTGCAAACATCTCGAACCCGGATTTTTGCCCTTCAATTATGATCGCCTTTTGTACCAGAAATTCTAAAACCTCCGCCAAGGTATTCGGACTGTTGATGCTTATTCCACAGAGTTCTATCAACTCCTCACACGCCTCGATAATCGTAAAAAAACTGATCAGCTTGTTTCCCGCTACATCGGCGGCCTTTGTGTCCAATTTCAGGACACTCTTAATTTATTCTGCCCCGCTACTGTTTTCGAGGCTCACCAACATGTTGTCACTTTGAAAACTCAATTTAACCGTCATCCATCTCAAGGATTTTATAATGGTGCGGACCGTCGTCCCACCCCTCCACCCTTGACGGCTTCGAGTGATCCTCCACGGGCAGCAGGCTCCGTCACCAACAACCAGACGCATGCTTCGGGCGCAGCAGCGGTCGGTCCACGACCTCCAGGGACAGGACGTTGTTTTAATTGTGGTGATCCTGGTCACCGTATGTCAGCATGTCCAAATCCTCGCAGCGGCAGAAACTTCTTAGCCGATGGCATCGATGAGAATTCTTTTGATACTTCTCCCGTGTTTGATGAAGAGCCACTTGAAGAATTCCCTGAAACTCACCTTCGTAGGGATGTGGGTACTCTATTGGTTTTATGTCGCGCATATCTTACGCCTAAATCTGAGGGCGAAAGTGATCAACGTCATTGTTTGTTTCAATCGACTTGCACCATTAATGATAAAGTCTGTAAGTTTATCATTGATTCTGGGTCTTGTAAGAATGTTATATCCCGTGATGCTCTTTCTAAGCTTGCACTTCCTATGTCTGCACATCCTAAACCTTACGCCCTTGCTTGGTTAAATCGTGATAATTTGGTATCTGTTACTGCGCGTGTTTTGGTGACTTTTTCTATACGAGGGCAATATCGTGACTCTATTTGGTGTGATGTAGTCCCTATGGATGCTTGTCATTTACTATTGGGACGTCCTTGGCAATATGATTGTCGTGTTGTGCATGATGGCTATTTCAATACATATAGCTTTAATTCTGATGGTTCGAAGATTGTTTTACATTCCTCTGTTCCATCTCTACCATCTCCACTAGTAACTAATCCCATCTTATTAGTTTCTCGAGCTGATTTTGAGCATGAGTTATCCTTAGGCTCGCTCGGTTTTCTCTTACTTGGTTATGATGTTGCTGCTAGCTCGACTGTACCACCTGTAGTTTCTTCTTTATTGGAGGAATTTGCTGATGTCTTCCCGCCTGAACTACCTGCCAGTTTGCCTCCACTACAGGACATCCAACATCACATTGACTTCGTCCCAAGGGCCTCTTTGCCAAATCGACCACATTATCGTATGAGTCCCACCGAACATGCTGAGCTTCGTCGTGAAGTGGAAATATTACTAAAGAATGGGCTCATCCGTGAGAGCTTGATCCCGTGTGCTGTCCTAGCGTTCCTTACTCCTAAAAAAGATGGGTCGTGGCGCATGTGTGTTGACAGTCGTGCCGTCAACAAGATTACTGTTCATTATCGCTTTCCTATACCCTGTTTAGATGACTTATTGGATCAACTGAATGGGTCCGCGGTATTTTCTAAGCTGGATTTGCGCAGTGGCTATCACCAAATTCGAATCCGACCGGGTGATGAGTGGAAGACAGCCTTCAAAACTCGGGAGGGCCTCTTTGAGTGGCTCGTAATTCCATTTGGTCTCTCCAATGCTCTGAGTACCTTTATACGTGTCATGAATCAGGCCCTTCGTCCTTTAATTGGAACGTGTGTCGTTGTTTATTTCGACGACATACTTATCTATAGCAAAAATGATGAAGAACATGTGGCCCACTTGCGCGCCGTCTTACTTATCCTCTGAGCTGAGAAGTTCTATAGAGCTCCCAATAAATGTGTATTTTTCACTACTACAGTGTTGTTCTTAGGCTATCGAATTTCTGCGGCAGGGATAAGTGTGGATGATGACAAAATTAAAGTTATTCATACTTGGCCATCACCGACGACATTGACTGCAGCTCGGAGCTTCCACGGTTAAGCATCATTTTATCGTCGTTTTATCCCTCACTTCAGCTCTATTATGGCTCCACTCACTGATTGCATGCGGGGCAAGGTCTTTGTTTGGACGCCTGAAGCCGACACCGCATTCCAACTAATCAAGGAGAAATTGACAACAACACTTGTTCTTATTTTGCCGGATTTTACTATACCATTTGAGCTTCATTGTGATGCTTCGAAGGTTGGAATTGGAGCTGTTCTAAGCCAAGAAGGCCGACCGGTGGCTTATTTTAGTGAAAAACTGACAGGTCCTCGCTCTCGTTACAGCACATATGACGTCGAATTCTACGCTGTGGTTCGTGCTGTGCGCCATTGGAGACATTATTTGTTTCAACGTGAATTTGTTTTGTTTACTGATCATGATTCGTTGAAATATCTAGCTACTCAGGACAATGTCTCTTCCCGTCACGCGTCATGGGCAACCTATCTCCAGCAATTTACATTTGTTCTCAGCCACAAGTCTGGTGTCGGAAATCATGTTGCCGACGCCCTCAGCCGGCGACATTCCTTATTGGTTGATATGCGTGTTTCTGTGCCGGGTTTTGACACCTTTACACAACTTTATGCAACTGGTCCATTCTTTTCTAAGGTTTTATCTGACCTTGCTGTTGGTGATTCTGCAGAATTTGTTTTATCCGATGGTTTTCTATTTTATGGTGTTCGCTTGTGTATTCCTGCGTGCAGCTTGCGCCACAAACTAATTTCTGAATTACATGGTGTCGGACATGTTGGGCGTGATCGCACGCCTGATCTTCTCCAACGACAATTTTATTGGTCGTCTTTACGTCGTGATGTAACTCGTTTTGTTGCCCGGTGCCGCATCTGCCAAGTCTCTAAGGGCACCGCAACTAATGCTGGACTTTATCAACCTCTCCTTATTTCAGCGGCTTCATGGATTGCCATCCTCTATCGTGTCGGACCGTGATTCCCACTTTTTGAGCCACTTTTGGCGAAGCTTATGGCGTCTTGCTAATACTGAGCTCAACTTCAGTAGTGCCTATCATCCCCAAACAGATGGCCAGACGGAGGTGGTAAACCGTTCACTTGGCAATCTACTTCGTTGTTTGGTGGGTGACCATGTCAAATCCTGGGATACAAAGCTTAGTCAAGCTGAATTTGCTCACAACTCGGCCCTCAACCGCAGCACGGGGTACTGCCCTTTTCATGTGGTTTATGTCTTTGTTCCTCGCGGCCCCGTCGACTTGATTAACCTCCCTTCTCGAGCTCGATTTGAAGGGCGTGCTGTTGATTTTGTGGAGAATTTGCAGCAGGTTCATAATGCTACTCGTGCTCATTTGATTGTGAGCAACGCCTGCTATAAAGCTCACGCCGACACCAAGCGTCGCCATTTGGAGTTTGAGGTTGGTGATTTTGTTTGGGCTGTCCTCACTAAGGACCGTTTTCCGGCACATGAATATAACAAGCTTGCATCACGTAAAGTTGGTCCCGTTGAAATCTTGGAGAAAATTAATCCGAATGTTTATCGTCTTCGTCTTCCTGCTCACATGCGCACTTCTGATGTCTTTAATATTAAACACCTAATTCCTTTTCATGTTGATCCACCTTTTGAAGATGAGACCTCCGCCGATTCGAGGGCGAATCGTTCTGCCGCCGGAGAGAATGATGAAGATGAGACCGCAAAATAATGTTGCTGATATATTTCCTATATTTATGATTAAGCTGCTATTGACGTTTTTAGGACTTTTCATATCCTATTAACTAGAGCTGGCAAATTTCCGGGCCGGCCCGGCCCGGCCCGAGCCCGGCCCGGCCCGAGCCCGGCTGGCTTTTTGGAAAAATCGGGCCGGGCCGGCCCGAAAATTCACCGGGCCGGAAAATATGGAGCCCAGCCCGGCCCGAAAAATCAATTTATAGCACATTTTTACCGGGCCGGGCCGGGCCGGCCCGAGCCCACCGGGCTTTTGCCTATTTCGGGCCGGGCCGGGCCGGGCCGGGCCTGTTTTGACAGCACTACTATTAACCTAGTATTTAAAGGTTCTTTTGTTTAGACGGTTGATTGATAAATTAAGAAAAGGGTTTTCTCTCAATCTCCTTGTTCATTACGCTTGTGCTGCGTCAGTCGGTGACGATGACTTTAAAATCTACGGGGCCGGCGGAAAGATAGTCGACATGTATGAAAAAGATAAAGAAGATACGCATAAAAAAAATAAAAAGATGAAAATATATTGAGATAAAAAAACTATGGATAAAAATGTCCAAAAATATTATTATTTATTTTTTTAAAAATTAGTGCTATTACTAATTTTTTTTTTTCTTTAAAAGTGATATAATCCAACATTTTTTCCGATTGGTTTAATTGGGCTCACTTACTGATGTACAAACGTGAAACGAAGAATCAAGAATCCAAACATAATGTTACAAAAGGTCCCTTTCACGCGCCTAAATTGCGCGTCGGATTCATAAATAGAAAGTGGCGTTTGCCGCATATAGTACAGTGTTATTTTCTCTTCTTTTTTTTTCCTCTCTCTCTCTTCTATCTTTTTTATTTTATTTTTTAATTTCTTAAGGCTGGACCATTCGATCTTGCACGAATGAAGATATCATTCCTTTTAATACACTCAACCATGATAAATACCATACAATTTTCCAGCTGAAAAACGCCAAATAAAAATCTCGATAAAAAAGTAATCTTTCCTGGTAAATCATTCGCTAGCGTGAAATTTGCGTGCGCCTTTGTTTTAATCAAACTATTTGTCATTCAACAATCAATCCGTGAGTTTGAATTTTATTTTTCTTTCTCTCTTTGCCCTTTGATTTTTTTTTTTTAATTGTTACTGTTGTTTGCCCTAAAAAAAGTTCCTTTCTTGAACTACTTTCTGCTTTGCCCGTGTATATTTTAATTTCTGCTATTGGGTTTTTCGACATCTGAATTATTGAAATCTTGCAACTTTTGGTTTGTGGGTTTTTCTTGAATTTTTGAGCTCATGCTATGATACTATCTGTGTTGGAGATATGGGTTAGCTGTGTGATGATGTGAATTGGGGTTTTCAGATTTTTTGAGCATTTTAAGGCTGTTGTTGTGAATCTTGAATTAGCAGCTGCGTTTGTTCATTTATGGGACTTTTGTTTATGATGTTTCTTGCTTCTTTTTCTTGTTCCTTTTCAGTTGCGTGTAAGACTTTTATGACTCTTGGATGCTGAAAGTTTGTACTTTCAAGAACTAAATTGGAGGGATAAAGTAGTGGTTGAGGCTTTGGTGAATAAATTTAATCAATTTGGTTACTTTTGAAGCAAATGAGGTTGGATTTTGAGAGTTTTAGTGATATTTAATCATGAATTTGAATTGTAAGAAGGCATAGAGCTGTGAGGATTTTGAGGGGTCTGATCATTTGTGATTTGGGTGATATTTTGTAATTTGGACTTGGATTGAGGTGTAAGGGTATCGATCCATCTCGAGCCTCGTAGGGTATTTGGTTTAACATTGTAGTTGATGTTGTTGTTGTTGTTGTTCCGCGGTAATTTAGAACATTTGAAGAAAATAGTACGAGGAAAGAAGTGTCTTCAAGCATTAGGTTCTGTATAGTTGAAGATGCAAAGAGTTCGAGTTTCATCACATCAGTCTCCGGTGCATAAGCTGGGGGATTCACAGATGACTTTGTCCCCGAAATTTAAGTTAGCTGCAACGTGTTCAGCCTTGCTTGATCCAGGACTAGAATTCGAACTATCTATGAGGGGAGAGCCTTTAATTCCCGGACTTCCCGATGATGTTGCTCTACAATGCCTACTTCGTGTGCCAGTTGATAAACACGCAGCATGCAAGGTGGTCTCCAAACGTTGGTATTCATTGTTTGGTAGCAAAGAGCAATTCTTTACCTTGAGAAAGGAGCTCGGATTTCATGATCCATGGCTTTTTGTTTTTGCTTATCACAAATGTACCGGGAAAATCGAGTGGAAGGTTCTTGATTTAACGCACTTCTCTTGGCACACAATCCCGGCTATGCCTTGTAAGGCCAAAGTGTGCCCTCAGGGTTTCAGGTGTGTTTCCATCCCCCACGAGGGTGCTCTCTTCGTTTGTGGAGGCGTGGTTTCTGATGTTGATTGTCCGCTTAATTTAGTTTTGAAATATGAAGCACGTAAGAACCGTTGGACAGTGATGAAGAAGATGATCACTGCAAGGTCCTTTTTTGCAAGTGGGGTTATTGATGGGATGGTATACGTGGCCGGAGGTAATAGCGCAGACCTATTTGAGCTCAATTCAGCTGAAGTATTGGATCCTAAGAAAGGGACGTGGCGCCCCGTTGCTAGCATGGGAACAAATATGGCCTCATATGATGCTGCAGTACTAAATGGGAAGCTTCTCGTGACAGAAGGCTGGTTTTGGCCCTTCTATGTGGTACCTAGAGGACAAATTTATGACCCGTTGACTGATAATTGGGAGAATATGGCTGCAGGACTCCGGGAAGGCTGGACCGGATCGAGTGTTGTAATACACGGTCGCTTGTTTGTGGTGACGGAGCATGAAAGAACAAAATTGAAGGTGTATAACTCGGGGGATGATTCTTGGGATGTTGTAGAAGGCCCTGCTTTACCGGAGCAGATATGCAAGCCTTTTCGTGTCAGCTGCTGGGAATGTAAGATTTATGTTGTTGGTCGGAATCTTCATGTGGCCGTGGGCCATATTGTGAAGCTTCGCCCAACTGCCTCTTGTGAAAAGAAATGTAGATTTTCTGTTCAGTGGCGAATTGTGGATGCACCGGGAACCCTCTTTGACCTAACACCGTCAAGTGCACAGGTTCTATTTGCTTAGGACGTGGTTGGTTTTTCATTTTTGTTTTTTGTTATCTCGTCTTTGTGCTGCTGCAGAATTAACTATATGAGAGTATGAATTAGAGGGAATTGTTCTGTATGGATTGCTTTTGTTATATAAATATATATATATATGTGTAAAGGTTATGATCTCTATTTATGTTTATTTTGGCTTGAGCTTATGCATCTTGAGACTTGAGTAAATATGCTACTATTTGCAGTTGAGATTTTGAAATCATGATTTCATTTCATCGTGCTTTGTCTTCATTATCTTAGAGCATACAAAAGATGCATGTACATGAATCATCTGCTGCAATGGGAAGTAGTAATCCATCCATGCAATGGAAATGGAAAGTAGTAATGCATGGTTATTTTCCTCGCTACCTTCGTTTCTCTACTTGTTATCGACATTCTTGATTCTTTGTGCTTTCGTGTTTCTCTCTCTTTGTTCATAACCACATGAACTCAAACCGGCTAATGATAAAGCCTATCTAAGCACTCATTTTTTGTCATTTGTTTGTATTTCAATGTAATTTTCACTTTCTTCATCATTCGTGTTCGTTTCTTTCTGTCTGTTCTGAAACTAGTACGATGATGAATCGATTCTTGTGATGGTGTTGTTTTTGTTGTGCAGTTAGTGTGGTATAGGTGGTGCTTGTATTTGTAATATAGAGATGACAAGAGTGGATCACATTGCTCCACATGTATTGACAGCAATCTGTTGTTAGATATATGAGTAAAGTGTGCTGTATTTCTGTTTTCTGTCCAGAAAGATTGTATTTTTGTTTTGGTATTTCATTTGGAACCTAGCATGGATTTGGATGCGATCTTTTCTACAAATGATTTTGGCTTGTTCTTGTTTTTGGATTTCATAAGGCTTGTTCTCTATCTCTCTCTCTCTCTCTCTCTCTCTGCGCTAATTTGAAGGTGTTGAAAAGTTTTCATGTGAGGAAAAAAAATCCCGTGAAAAATGATGATGTTCTTGGTATGCCTAACATGGTGCTAAAACGACGTAGTTCAAATATATAGGAAGTAGGAACATATGTCCACATAGAGAAAAATACAATCGCGTCATATTCCCAAATACAAGATGAATTTGAGCATTCACTACTAATTAAAAGGTTGATGTGTTATCGAAGCGTCTAGAAATAGTGTTGAATTTGTAAAATTGGTTAAAATATATTCGGCAATTATTATTTTTATTATCAAATTTTTGCTATGCTTTCACGCCGCTAAAGGCAACTTGGACTATATCATGAGTTTTTGCAGCGATTTTGGTAATGATTTCTTGAGCCATCATGCAATTATTTTCAAATTTCATACCCTTTTATTAAACTTTCAAAAAAAAAAAATTAAAGCAAAAATAAAAAATCTACTCGATAATTAAAGGGATAATGTAATGATTATACATACTTAAGTCCCACAATATTTTTAACGGGACATTGGCATGCGCTTATGATTTCTTTTAACACCCACTCTATAAAGAATTTGCAAATGAATTTCAATGCAAAATTTATAACAGGTGGTATCGGAGTGAGCTCCATTTTGTATCCACATTCGTGGAAGGGGCAATGAACGACAAGTGGTATCAGAGCAAGCTCTATTCCCATCCCTCGTTCGTGGAAGGAAGAGATGATGGGTTGTGGTACATGCAGCTCGAGTCATGATGATAAGAGTCTCAAGCAATGAACACTTGAATCTCGAATCATCATGACTCGAGCTCTGAGTCATGTTTATGCTTTGATCTTATGTTTTTAATGTAACATCTTTAGCATTTAGATGTGTGGAAAATCGTCCTCTTATTCACCACTCTTGCTGCTTTCATTTAACATATCAAATTTTACTTGATGAACGAAAAAATATATATATATATATATATATATATATATATATATATGGAAAAAAGTGTTGCCAGCTATTGAGTAAAGCAACAATTAATTTTTAAAAAAAATATACAATATATTTGAATACACCATTCTGAAACATAACAGACATGCATTCCTCTCTCCAAGCTCTCTCTCTCTCTATCTCTCACTCTCTCCTTCCTTTCTCTTCACTGTCTTTGGTAAGTTTTTTTCTTTAAAAAACACAAGGGAGTCCCCGCCAATATTTTTTTCAGCGCCTGTCCCTGAACATTACACCAGTCGAGTTAATCCAAACAAACAAGACCTACTTCCACAATACTACCAACGGGGCAGCCTGCATCGAACAACTGCAGCTCCCCCGACGAAGGTGGCGGCAAATAGGTGTTCATATCTTTCAAAAACACTAGCAATACACGTGCTGAAATATAATCTGGAAAAATAAGACTCAACACAGGAAAAACGATAAATGTTAATCTATTGTAATGATAATTATACTCTTGGACAGAGATTTAAGACAACTTTTTTAAGGAAAATATACTTACATTGAGCATCACAACAAAAAAGGGAGAAGAGAAAGAAAAAAAATAAACAGCTATGAGTTCCTGTACACAGTTTCTCCGATTTGATCGACTTCCAACATCTTGACAAACCGCGTATTCCCATGTCATTTACAAGGAAAAATGATGTACCTTGTGATGACTTTTCATGCAAGGTAGTTGTATATTTGTGGGTTGTTTTTGTCGCGCTCCAGATACTCTCGATCTATGAGGCTCTCGATCCTCTTCTTCAAGTCTGCCGGTTTTATTGGAAACTTCAGCTGTATAATCAACAAGAGGAGACATTTCAATACTAAAAATACTTCCCTTTCATGCTTTCTTACTACTTACGATATAACTCCCTACGTCCAGATCCTCGTACAGGTTGAGTATTTTCGTTACCTGCTGAAAGAGTTCAGTGATGAGTAGAGTGTGACTCAGCACTTTTCTTGTCTTCATTATACGAACAATAGCAGCATCAACCTGTATGATTATGAAAAGTATAGCAAAAACTAAATTAGTGCACAAAACAAGATCTGTAAGAACTAAGTAGTAGAGAACAAATTAGATGTCTTCAACTGGACCTGATATTGACGATCTTGGAATACCCTTTCTGTGGTGCTCGTATTCTCTTCAACTGTTTCCTTCATCTGAATCGCATTTACCTGCTTACAGAGTTGGTTAGCCTTCGAGTACCACATGATTTTGCACGCATGAAATTCAATTGCACAAAGAGATCATTTTGTCGATGAGAAACGAACGTGTCCTACCTTTATGCGATACAGTGGAGCAGCAAATTGATCATTAAAGACAAAGGAGTCATCATCTTCCACATCTCTGCCTTTAGGATTCTGCATGAGCAGTTCTATTATTTACGAGAATATTTTTCAAGACAACCGAGAGAATAGAACGGATACTCACTTTTTGAAGAACGCGGAACTTTCCACATGCAAGGGACTGCAAAGTCCGTCTCAGTTCTTTATCCTCAATACCAGTAGATTCTTTTATATCTTGAAAGCAAAGATTTTGCGCATCATTGAACAGCATCAATACAACAGTCTGTCACAGAATGCACGTGATATTATATGTTAACGGCAGACCAATGCCAAACAACGGTAAACAGAAAGAGGAGAAATTTATATAGCAGCAAATATTCTAATCTTACAAGACCAACCTGAAATAGAGAAACCGCCAGCTCCTTTTTACCTTTCGGAAAATCTGCTTTAAGAACACAATGACCTAACGAGTTTTGCCACATCAATCGCCTCCCACTATACTTGCTCAAGTAAAACTCTTTAAAAATGTCCTGAAGAGAATTTGGCGGACAAAGAGAGATGGTCATTCTATAGTGCAGTAGTATTCTTTGATGTCGAAATTAATCACAGAGATATCAAACCTGATAAACATTGAGCTCATGAGGGAGCCGGACATCCATGGGAGGATAGGTTGGCCAGTACCTGCAGATTTCTTATCGTGCATGAGTGAATATTATGCAAGGTAGATGTCAATAGAGAAGCAACAAAAAATAACTTACCCAGTGGTTAAGACATGAACACTCATCTCGATCCCAGATGGGAGTTTCGTCCGAGCTTGAGATGATTGCTTGAATGATTCATTAATCTCTTTAGACAGTTCAATGTCCTGGATTGAAGTTTCCAATATCATTAGAACACTAAATTATCCTTAGCCGCTAACGGAGTCAAGAGACAAAGTGCAAGCTAAAGATAATCGAATTTATTTATCAGTGTGAAACAAAACAAAAAATTATTTCCCAATATCTTGTCCCCTAGGGATGAGTCGCTCAACAACACTGATAGTCTTGTCTCTCAGTCTAAAATTGATTTCCTAATAATTTTTTTAAATCCCCCTATTTCAAACAAAGTGTTATCTATAGATATAAACACAATTAAATAGAGAGAAAAATTAATCAATGTAAAAACCAACAACAAACTAACAAAGTCATTTCTGTGCCGGCAGACGTCATGAAAAACTGTTATCAGTCCAGTGTAAGTGCTGTAAGATATGATATTCAGTTTGGAGGTAATTTTAGTAACATTGCAACATGGTAACACAATATACATTAGATGCCCTGAAGCCAGGTATATGTTGCAGAAACCCGAGTTTTTCAGCATGGTTCACCATATAGAAATTATAATAAGTACATTAGTCGTCGAGCTTTTAAACCAAAACAAGTACGCACCTTGAACATTCCTTCGAGTTTGTTAGTAAATTGACTGCCACATTCAGTTTTTAACTGCAATAACATATCACAGTCTTTTACTTCCATGTGAAAAGAAAATTTTGGTGGGAGTCAAGGAATATATATTGAGACGAAAAGTTCACCTTAGTAATCATAGACTTCTCTGCATCAATAGAAGCACTTTTACCCAACAAAAGCCTTTTAGCAAGATCTTTCTTGTAGAAAGCTTCGAATACATCCTTGCCCTAACAAAGGAGTGCGAAATAAATTCAGCAACATAATTTGTTGAATTGCAAGGTAAACGAACAAGCTTGCATCTACCTGTATAAATCTGAACAAGACCAAAACTTTATCAAGTGTACCCTCCAATTCTTCTTCTGAGGCACCCTTGTTTCCAGCACGAAGCTTCTCATCAACAAACTTGGCAATTAGCTCAGCAGGCCGATTCTGGGAGAAAGCATAAGATTAGTCAGTACTATGATAACTGATTACAGATCAGTAAGACTTGATCAAATTCAAATAGAGATGCTGATATTATATGGCTATGGAAATTCAGCTTCCAATCCAATCCAGCAAGAATTTATCCTTACGCATGAAACCAACCCCAGCTGATTCAAGAGAAAAGTAACAAATAAGAACAATGTCAACAACTTTAGCTCGCCATTTTATTGATAAGAGTACAGTTGCAGTCTCTCCCTTCCTCAACTAAATGTTGATCAAAATTAGGATTTTGACCAAACCATCTTGCTGAAAAAGGGGATGTTTGGTTACATCTTCAGTCTGTTCGGTTGAAATGAAAACAAAAGCAAATATGCCAATAATTTGTTTCATATGTTTCCTGCTGAACTATATAAAAGGCATTAAGAACTAACTTCCCTGAAAAAAAAAAAAAAATTGCATTACTTGTACAACTGACGGATGTTATTACACATGCTATTAGTATACTTAAGTAGCCACCTGCTAATATTTTAATCAATTTTGTAGATTTTAATGTTTCACCACGTAAATTTCTTTTTTCTGCGGTCACAAGTCAATACTCCCTCCGTCTACGAAAATTGTAGCTAGTTTTCCTTTTTCGTCCGTCCACAAAAATTGTAGCTAGTTTATTTCTTTCCATTTTAGGACATGACTTTACCCACTTTATTACTTTTTTATTTATTTCTCCACTCACAAAGGTAGGTCCCTTTCTCCACTCACTTAACATCTACCAACATTTTATTAAAACTCGTGCCACACAAAACTATCTACAAATTTGGTGGACGGAGGGAGTATATAGTAATATACGTCAATGAGCTTCTACATTTGTGCACGGAACAGTTAAGGATGAAACTTCACTCTAACAAGAATAGGGGGGAAAAAATCAAACTGAAGAGGCCGTAATGTAATACCTGCCGGATATTAATGAGATGCTCAAATGCATCCTTGATGGTGTTGCTAAACGCTTCATTTTTGGAGAAGCTTTCCTCCCATATTCTATCAAGATTAGCCTTAAACTCCAATAAGCTAGACACCATCTCTCTGTCCTTTTCTTCATCCATGACAATACTCTGGCCAGTTCTTCGGATGTACTGATTCAGGGATTGCCTCAATGATTCAAGAGCATTGACCCTGGAGAAGAGCATATACATCCTCTGAAGATCTTCAATACGCTTCCCATCCATGAGTGTCATGAAACCCTGCACGAGTAGATCCAAATTACTAGACAATTCATATGTAAGCACAAGGAAAGAAAGTGATTACTACAGATGGAATTTGAATTTATTCCTCAACAGCCACCTTATCTAGAATGGCAATTATATGACGCTCAAGCAACTGGCTTTCAGCAGTTGCTACTAGTGGCTTTCTTGTAGTTGCGTCCAGGTAAATTAGACATCTTTCGTTTTCTTCTTGCAACCTCATCTGGAAAAACAAAGGTAGCCAAATAAGTTGCTGAGAATAATCCAAGAAGCCTTAAACTCAAAGAAGCAAGCAAGGAATATTAAATGTTAGATGAACAAATAGTAAAAGAAAAGTGCAGCACAGATTCACACCTCTACATGCTTTAGATAATCTGGAACATCTGCCTGCTGCATGTATTTGACACCTTCGGCTGCATAAAACTCAGATGTACCTTCAAGGAATGGCTTCTCAAAGCTTTCTGGATAAATACCCAATGCAGTAAACATCTTCAATAAATGATTAAGGAGAGTTCTATCAACTGCTTCACCTAATCTGCAGGACAAACAGATATATTAGCATTAAAAAGTCCCATACTCTATAAACTTAAATTACTTTTTACATAGTTAATATGGTTTCTCAAGAGACTGATATAGAAAAAGAGGCACTCCTGTCCTGAAAAGCAGTGAAGAACTCTGATGTGATAGGTGAAAGCTATAAACACGACTAAAATTAAATAAAAAGTGTGTGAACAATTTCCAGAGTTGGAAAAGCTGCAAATCACCTTTCACTCTCAATCATTTTTAGAAGACCGAATACGGTTTTGCGCTCCACTTCTGAAGCAAGGGAAAGATGTTTGTGGAAAAGCTGCAAGCCCATGTCCCATAATGAGCGCACATTCGGTGTTTGCTTCACATATGTTCTATCTAGATATAATGCTATACCCCGGATCATTAGCATCTGGTCACAAAAATCCTGCCACCGCTTCTGAACAAGTGATAAGAAAACCACCAGATCTTCACTCTGGCCAACCAAAGACTGAAGGGCATCAGATATGAAGGTCTCGCACTCCTTCTCAATCCGTTGATAGAGACTTCCTCCCATTTTGTGCAGACAAAGGTCATTGACCGCCTTAAGATCATAATTGCTCAGTCAGCATCTACCGATATCCTATAAGGGGGTAAAAAGAGCATCTAAGTATACCTGATAGAGTTTCTCCAAGTCACATGGATTGGGTTGCTTCAAAAATATGGCGCTGATAGCAGACTTGAGTGTTGCCCATGTATTTTCCTCAAAATCAACCGGCAGCATCGGTTTGGCTTCAGACACAAGACACAAAATTAATAAAAGCTTGTGTCAGACAAAACAGACTGCACCAGAATTAAGTGAAAAAACTATATGTCATGGATTTCACATGAGCCAGCTGCATGCAACAGACAAATATTTGAATCATTAAGATACAGTCTTGCCTTCAACTTCCGAACTTTACAACTTCAGTTACTGTCTATTCTGCATGATCAGACACACCAGATCATAAAATAAAAACAACAGTTACAATTTGCACAGCAAGCATCCTTCGAATTTTTACAGATTCAAATCAATCCACTTGTAGGGAAGCGTGTCCTGATTATATTCACATCCTTCACTTTGTGATTAAGTATAATTTCATCCAGATAATAAGTGCATGAATAGATGTGTATGAAAAGAACTGCTTAGAATAAATAACCAACCCCCTAAAATAAACAAGTAATAAATCTTCCTGCACAACGAATACAACTCTTATTTTAACAAGATAGCATGCATAATCACCAAAATGATTACTAAGAAATCTCATAAATACTTCCAGACATGAAATATTTATTAGTGCACTCAATTACCCTAATTCAAGCGAGCAACTTTTTCATTATATTTATATAATCAATTTTCAAACGAAACTATTTATCCCAAAAGATGCTCTCAGTTCTAGATAAGACTAAATTAAGTAAAAAGGTCAGATGCAATCCCTGGTGAACTCTCATAAATTTAATTTATACTATTAGTGCAATTGCCATTTATACATCTTGGCTGCTTGCTTCTTCTGCTAATTGATATTTCATATTTCACATTTCTCTCATAGGACTTCACAGGAAGACCTTTAAAATACAATGTGAATATTATAGAAAAATACTTCTTTCAACTTGCTGTATATAGCATAATTCCACGAGCATTTCCTGCTAGAATTGGAAAGTGACTGTAGGCTGTAGCTATTAGTTTGCTTCCCTCTTATTACTGACTAAATTCCAGATCGATATATTCTACAACTGTTAAAGAGTAAAAGAAATAACTAATTCCAGATCAACTTCCGTAGTCGATTTAAAGAGGTTTATTTGCCACCATTTAGTCGCAAGACACATTCACGTACACTTAAGCCAAAGAAACAAAGTCCGATACACAGTGAATTCCTATCGTATTAGTTCAATATTAGCTACTTTATAAACACTACAAGATAGAAGCATCAGAATTTGGACTAATATTCGTCTAGACCATGTATTTAAAAAGAACACTGTATTCCAGCTCCTACATTTAAGATTACAAACACCAAAACGAGAAAAATGCTATATAAAGAAATTGGATACTAGTCTAGAACTTCTAAAAATTTCATTTGTTAAGTACATATCAGTGAAACTGAACTTAAAAATTCCCACTCATTCATTTCTGTAAAAACTGAAATAATCCCAGATCTCCGCACACTACAAGCATATTACAATCCGAAGCAAAATGCTTCAAATAATTAACTAATTCACCTTAAAATTCCAATTCGACCCAATCACGCAAACACACAAAAACCCTAAAAATCCCACTTCAAGCACAAACTGTATGGGGCAATAAAATAATTCGAATCTCTCACCAGAATTATCCACACTCAGAACACATTAGTAAATTGCATAATCAGCAAAACAAAATCCCACAAGAAAAATAGAAAAAAAAAAAATACCTTTGTTGAGCTTAATTACGAGCTTCTTCGTCGGCTGCGGAAGGGTGGCTTTCTTCCGCGACAAATTGGCCGTGACTCCGCCGCCGGAGGAAGCAGCGGTGCGTCCGAAAGCACTGGAGGGGGAGGAGGCCTCCGATACGGCGTCGTTAGGATCATCTTCGATCATCGGAGACAGGGCGGGGGGGTCGGAGAAGTGGACGTGGGGAGTATTGTGCTGCTGTCCGTTCTTGCTCCCATCGAGCGGCTGCGACTTGGCCTTTTTCATTGCCGGGAGAATTGGAGCTGCGGCGGCGGCGGCGGAGGAATGAGGGGAGGAGGAGCGCTTGTTGGGGTTGGAGGTGGAGGTGGAGGAGGCGGGGTGAGACATAGAATAAGTTATGAATCTCAAGAAAAGCTGAAGCTCCTCATTATAGGAGAAATTTTGCAAAGAATTGAAATCAAGAATTTAGAACACGATGAGATTGAAGGGAAAAAATTATTTTTTTTATTTTTTTATTTCCGCCTTTTTGGAGTATAATTGCTAAATAGTGGTTCTAGAGAGAGAGAGAGAGTAGAGATTTTATTTGAGTGGATATTTTTAGTACTTATTTTTTTTTTGTGGGTTTTCGATTTGGGCCGTTTGTAATTTAGGTGGTGGGGAATTTTGTAATTAAGGGTTTGGGCTTCAATATTGGGTTTTGTTTGTAAAACTATTTCCCTATTATTTTTCTTTTTTTGGGAAAAGTAAATATGGACATGGATGACAATATATATTTAGGGGGCGTTTACTTTGAAGGATAGGATAGATTGATAAAACATAGGATTGACTATATGAAGGATTAGATGATCAAACAAGGTCAAAAGTAATCAATCCATCAAAGTAAAGAATGGATTAACCTATACTATTTTTATTTATCTATCCTATCACCCAAAGTAAACACCCCCTAGGTATTTATTACTTCCTCCGTCCCGTTCATCTTGACATATATTCCTTTCTGGATTGTCTCATTCATCTTGATACATTTCTTTTTATAGAAACAATTAAGGTTCACTTAAAAATCATTTTATTCACTTTAAAAATACTTTACATCACTTCAAAAACATTTTATATCACTTCAAAAGCACTTTATATTACCTCATTCATTTCAAATGCACATTATATCACTTTATTAACAATACTAAACACCACCTTTACATTTAATACCCTTCTTCCTAATACTCGTGCCAAAAATAAACGTGTCAAGATGAACGGGACGGAAGGAATATTATTTATCGAATTGAGGGAAGGTATCGCGAGATCTCTATCCTTTTCTATATGAGTAATACAAGTGTGGCGCTGCTAAGTGAAACAGTTTGAATACTCTATTCTAGATGGGGAAAGTTTAATAACCGAAAACATTATTAGCATACCTAAGAAGTATGCAACATGTGTATATGAATTTATAAGGACTACATTATAAGGCTAAATACTCCTAGAAGATGTGTCCATGGAAGGTATTTTAGACATTTAGTTACCGAATCATTAATTTAATGCTAAATCATCACTATTTTTTAAATTTGAAACTATTGTCATTTTGTAAAATGGGGTATTACATTTCAAGAAAATTATTACCAAACTAGGTACAAAAGTTGGTGAAAAGTCTTTATTCTTCAAATTTTATAAAAATTGAACTCGAATAAATAAATACATTTGAAATGGATGGACGCAAATCTTTACAGTTTGCAATTTGGAGGTATTACTGATTTGGTTTGAGTAATGAAACTTTATAGACATAGTAATTATTTCTCACTTTACGTTACTTGTAATTGAAAAAAGATTTTATTTTGGAAGAGAAGGACTTGTAGATCGTATTGCATTTAGTATATAATCAATTAACAATTCAATATGATATAGTATCTTAAAGACTATTATTATTATTATTATTATTATTATTATTATTATTATTATTATTATTATTATTATTATTATTATTATTATTATTATTATCTGACAGATTAAATAAAAGAAAAGGAAAAGCAAAGTTGGATGACTTGACTTGAATTTACATTTTGTATTGTGCAAGCTAACAAAATCTCAACTCAAAACAAAGTAGGAATTCCAACTAAATGACAATGGTATTATACCATATATATATATATATCAAAATAAAATCCATCAATATTTAATTGTGGGTATAATTAATATTCGATAAGATTGAATAAAAAGAAAATAGCAATAACTGAAGCATCTGGGCTGAGTGCTAAAGCCAAGAAACAAATACCTCTCTCGTTAATTTAAACCAAAAGGCAAACAAGCAAAGAAAGGTATTCGCCGCATTCAATATTATACATATATATGTGTGTATATATGTGTGTGTGTAGCATATATATTTGGTTTCAGCATAACTTTTTCCGTCTTGATTATTTATAGAAATCAAGAAAACCTCTCTCTCTCTCTCTCTCTCGCTCTCTCTCGGAAGGTCTTGTTAGCATGATTGCCTTGTTAAAAACTCTTGCGTTTGTTCTAGCTTTATCAGGTAAACATCCTCTCTCTCTCTCTTATTTACTTTCAAAATTACCAAATATCAGGTCGGAATTTGGTGATTTTGAAAGTATATAATTTATGTTATTATTTAATCAAACTCATAAATTTTATAATTATTATATTGATATCATAGCATGCATAAGATTAATTTAATACTCTAAACTATAAAATGTTCTCATGCATCATTCGGGTACAGTACTAGTTCGATTAATTAGCTGAGCTGAGCCGAAATTGATCGGCAGCAAAAACAAAAACCATATATATATAATTAGTTGACAAAAACCATATAGTTGATCTTGTAATTTCTATTTTGTCGAATTCGAGTTCTGGCTTCAAACCACATAATTTTTAGCTACAAGAAAGAATAAAACTTAAAAATTTAAAAACATAAAAAACCATATAAAGAAATTGTCAAACTAATCTTTTGTAACGGACAAAAGATCATTTATATGCCAAAACACACACACACACACACGCACACTATAAACGAGCCCAGTATGTTTTTCAATTATGATTATGAGCTATCAAATTTTCGATTATGTAACTTCTTCTTATTAAGTTGTCTTATATCTTATTTTAACTCAAAATGTGAAATCCTCTATTTTAAATGTTTAAATTTGTACGCTTGTAATGAGCGCATATCTAACCATGATAATGTAGATAACGTGCAATTATCTTATAAAAACTCAAAATATTACACCGTATAAAAAGAAAGCAAAGTCTTATTGATTATTTTGAGGTTTGAATTATCTGTTATATTTTCATGTTATATCAGCTTTTGGTCTCCTCGAAGAAGTCAAATCCTTCGGCATCAATTACGGACAAGTTGGAAACAACCTGCCGCCACCGGAAAGAGTTCTTGATCTCCTCCACTCTCTCAAGCTAACAAAAGCCCGAATCTACGACACTAACCCTCAAATTTTGGCAGCATTTGCCAACTCCAACGTCGAACTCATCGTCACAGTCGAAAACGAGGTGTTATCCACTTTAAGGGATCCAAACCAAGCTCTTCAATGGGTCATGACCCGAATCAAACCCTACGTTCCAGCTACCAAGATCACCGGCATTGCCGTTGGGAACGAGCTCTTCACCGGCGGTGACACCACCCTTATATCTTACCTCATGCCCGCGATGGTGAACATTCATGCAGCCTTAGTCCGATTAGGGTTGGACCGGTTCATTCATGTCTCGACACCGAGTTCTCTTGCAGTTCTTCAAGAATCCTACCCGCCTTCAGCCGGGTCATTCCGACCCGAACTGAATCGGGTCATGCCTCAACTTTTGCAATTCTTGGCGGCTACAAAGGCTCCATTTTGGATCAATGCGTACCCATATTTTGCTTACAATGGCGACCCCAATAGGATTCCTTTGGACTATGTATTGTTCAACCCGAACCCAGGAGTGATCGACCCATATACGAAGCTACATTATGATAACATGTTGTATGCACAAGTTGATGCGGTGATATTCGCCATGGCGAAAATGGGGTATGGAGGGATTGAGGTTCGAGTTTCGGAAACAGGTTGGCCCTCAATAGGGGATCCAAGTGAAATCGGGGCTACCATCCAAAATGCTGCTGTTTACAATGGAAATTTGTTGAGGAGGCAATGGAGAAGTGAAGGGACTCCATTGAGACCTAAAATGAGGTTGGAGGTCTACATGTTTGCTTTGTTCAACGAGGATATGAAGCCCGGCCCGATTTCAGAGAGGAACTATGGACTGTTGAAGCCCGATGGGACGATGGTGTATAATGTCGGACTATCCCAACTTACAAATACTTGATCAACTCCATACAAATAAATTTGTAATTATCAGATGTAGCATTTAAATAATAAAAGCAATTAATTCACTTGCTTTTGTGTTCTTTGTTTGATATTATACTGTATATTATTGAAACTTGTCTTTAATTAGTTTGTCAAATAATCACAAGTTCGAGAAAATGTGATTTTTATTGCAAGACTTTGCAACTTTGGACGTCTCTAGTTAAACAACTAAGATAGTTTGCAGCATGAAGAAAAAATAGGTACAATAATTCACATCAAAACATTAAAATTTATATTACCAATCATGTTCGATCTTCTATTCCTACATCAGTCACACATGCACCACGCATAAAAAAAAAGGTTAATTTCCGCAAATAACATATCATTATCCGAATTTGCAAACTTCACACGAGTTCGTAAATATTGTATTTAAATCTCACTTAATCATACAATCAAGAACCAAGTAAAACAACAATTCCGTTCAGGCTGCACAGACAAATTTTGCTAAAAGAAATTTGGGTCATAATATTAAGAAAAATTAAAATATGGTTTTGCAATTGCAACAATTTAATTTTCAGGTGAAAATTGTACAGTTGGATAAACGTTGTGTTATTTTGGCAAGTATTGATATTATTGGAATAGAAGACTAAACATCAAACAAATAGTGAAATAATTGAAGGGACATTGTGTTAGTTTCGATTAATTGTAAACAATATACACCAGAATGTATTGATACCATTGGAATGGAAGACACAGCTTCAAACAACTAATTGTAGGAACAATGTGTTATTTTCGACAATTAACTTTAAAAAATACACACCTGCACGTATTGATATTATTGGAATAGAAGATGAAACTTCAACGAACAACTAAAGGTGCCGTGCAACTTGACAGTCCAATTTGGATGCTATATCAAGAAATAAAATTCCACAGCACAAATGAATACATGTATAACAATAACATTATTCTACATGCCTATAATATAATAGTGCAATGAAATAATACAAATGAAACATATCTAGCAATTTGAAACTAAGAAACATAATTTGACCATCTACCACAGATCTATCAGGGATCAACATAAACACTAAATATAATCGCGAATGGCTCGAAAATAATCACAGTTCAACAGAAAACAACAGACATTATTTGAAGCCCTCGATCTTAAGATGATAACACAGCATAACATGCCAAAAAAAAAAAGAAAAAAAAAAGAATAAGAAACAGCTTACCAAAAAAAAGATACATGTGCGCCTTCACTGGAGTATTTGGCTGCCATAGTCTTCATTAAATTTCTCATAACGATATGCGAGGAGATGAGCGGAAGGTCTAGTGTTTCTCAATGCCACCTCTACGTCTCTGTGTGTGATTGGCCCGACCTTTGGCAACTCTGCGTGCCAGCAACACTATTAGTAATGGATAAAAAGGAAACGAGAAACAAACTACTATAGACCTAACCAGATTAAGGTGAATTGAACTAATGAGTAGCAAAATTTTCTTGATTAAGTGGTTATAAGTGACAGAATAAAATCTTGACCGCTCCATCATCAATACTAGTATGAATTGCAGTTTTCCAGTTTGCTTCACTTATATTAAGCCAGCAAGATATATAACGTAAGAAAACAAAGAATATGAGATGCAACATTTCTTCTGTGAGTGTATCGAAGAGCTCAATACTCGTGAATCACAAGTAAATGAGTTACAAGTGCATAAACAGTATTACATTCTAGCACCCATCTCAAACTCATTACTAGATATTGATGGATTTGTTAGACATTATAGATTGCTAGTTTAATTCGTCCTTTATTGAGTTTTACTTATAATGGGTTTACCCTAACAAATGAGTTTGTAGGAGCAGCAGTGAACACAACTTAGTAAAGACATACCATCCTCAGGCACCTGATCTTGTATCTCCTCAAGAGATGCCATTACCCGTCTCAATGGTTGCATTGCAGCCTCCTTGCATAACAGACGAAGATCTGACCCTGAATAACCTTCAGTCTTGTCAACCAATAAATCATAAGGAAGTTCCTCTCGAGATTCTGATGGCAATAGTTCTTCAAACATTGCTCTTCTTGCTTCTGGTTCCGGAAGTGGTACCAGGATCTAAAGTACATGGAAACAATATATAAATTCCCTGCCGTTAAGAAAATCTTTTCCAATAAATCAAATCAGCATAAATACAAGTATATGAAGCTATTGCAGCATCCCCGACAACTTATATTGTTCTAAACAGAATTGGGAAAATAATTAAAGCAATGTAGCAAATTATGAAGTGAGGCATGAACCTGTTTAAAAACATACCCGCTTTTCCAGACGCCTAAGCATTGCTGCATCGAGTTCCCATGGGAGATTAGTTGCTGCCAGAACAAATACAAGTTCATTTGTCTTTGTCAAACCATCCATCTGCAGTTTACCACAAACCCATCAGTATCTGTAGAGTGTAGAGTATAGCTGAATTGACAAAGCATACTTAATGTGTAACCATAATCATACTAACTATACCATACGACATTAGCATGAAACATGTCTAGGATTATTACATGTAGGAAATATTCACTTCACTTAATGCTACTAAGGGTATATCAATGTAGAGGCAAAGTATGGGTTATTTCTCGAGGGGTTCAAGCTTTATATCTTATATAGGAGAATTAATAACAACAAACCCATCTTTTCACATTCATCCTTCCAATTTGTTGTCAGCTGAATGAGACAGATATGTTCCACTTACTGTGTTTGTTTCCAATTTCTGAATAGTACATAAAACAAAAGTAATACTAAAAAAAATAACCTGTATGAGCAACTCAGTCTTCAGACGCCTGCTTGCTTCATGTTCGCTGCGCCCTTCACCTCGTTGGCTGATAATTGCGTCGATTTCATCCAGAAAAATAGTTGATGGTGCATGATGCCTAGCAAGCTCAAACAATACTTTCACCAGTTTTTCAGAATCACCTGCAATTAGATGCTTCTTATATCATGAGTGAAACACAAATGATAAAATGTGATGTTTTATCTAGTTTAATACAATTTAGAAAGGGAGCTTTCCTTTTGATTAACTTTCAAGATTAAGAAGGTCTTGGGTTTTGTAAAACTGAATGATCTAATAAACCACAGACTAACACATATGGTCTGAAGAAAGTGAGGAAGATGGCAAAGGAGAACCAAAATCAATTTATCAAGAGGTAATCAGGTAATAACGACGAAGTCTCAAAGCTAAATGAAAATTAATATCTATAGAGAGCAATGTAAAAGTGTACTTTCTATTAGCTCAGAAAGTGGTCTAGTTACTGACAAGTGACAACTGAACTTGCACTCCTAAGTACACCTAAAAGTTAAAGTTAAAGAGGAAAATACCAAGTAACTTAGAATCCCACTATCATACAATAGCAGCAAACAAAGGCGGCCAATAATATGGGCGTGATGAGCTAAGTAAATAACGTACGAGGATGTTGTAAAACTGAAAACAACCAATATCTTACCCCTCCATTTGCTAACAATTGATGATGCAGAAATGTTGAAGAATGTGGTTTTGCACTCAGTTGCAACAGCTTTTGCCAACATAGTCTGCAATTTGATGTAAGATTTAAGAATTTATATTTACCACTCGTAGTTTATTAAGATATGAAACTAAAATTACCAATAGATAATTAGATCAAATTGGTAATGAACTAAGAAAGGATATAAGAATGTGAAGACAAAAATATTTGAATATCATGAATTAGTAACTGCATCCAATTTATGTGAACATCTCAATTAAGTTGAACTTTACATTTTTGGCATGGAATAGGGCTGAGATCAACATTATTATGGTATTAAGTTATTAACATAAGGTTCCTTTTTAAGTAAGTCCCCAAGAGGGTTCAGTTGATTCCTGATTTGTGTTTCATCTTTCTTTTCCTTTCTTTGTTTTAAAGAAATTCACCGATCAATTCCAACTCTTTCTTTTACCTTTGATTTCTTTTCCGATTGAGATGTATAGATCCTGTTCATATGGATTAGCAAAAGATGTGCAAAAGCTCTATTCTCCTCTTCCATTTTATGAGTCTCTTCCTTTTTGTGTATAGCATCACAACTCCCTATGACAACATCCACTAATTAAACTATTACAGCTGAACTCAGGCCCCTGATACTATAATATTTAAATGCAACAGACCACTGTTGTCTTGTACTTGCAGAAGTCTAGATATCAGGTCCTAATGATGAGTCCTATTTAATATTTGGTAATTGCAGTACAAGGAGAGGAGGGGCACAGATAAAGTTGAATAGAAACCTTTCCCGTTCCAGGGGGGCCAAAAAGAAGAATGCCTTTCCATGGCGTCAGAAGGCCAGTAAAGTACCTATATAAAATGAGTACAGGCAAAATTTTAATTGAGCTCGAGAAACCCTAACTTAATTATTCTGCACGAAGTGATGCAGCCAGTTTAGACTTACTGTGGATATTTTATAGGCATGACAACAGCTTCTTTCAGAAGCTTTTTTGCATTCTCTAATCCTTTTATTGTTTCCCATTTAACATCTGGACTACCACGAATGATATCTCTGCAAATGATATAACAAGAGAGGATCCACAAATCAATGCACATAACAAGCTGATTAGGACTAATGATATTATCCTGCAACACAATTGGGAAATTAGTTCATTTGTTATTACCTACATAAACTCTCTGCCAAAGCACGCACTTCCGCTGACTCAAAAGAAGGAAGTAATGACTTTTGCCTGAAAATGAACATTCAATGTCAGAGACAGACGGCAATGGTCAAAGTAACTTGTGCCACTTTGAAAATAATTGAGTTACTAAGTAAAGTTAACCCAAGCCACTTAAACATAAAACCAAATGAACAGCAGAACAAGAGGAAAATGGATATGTATACCCACCAAAAGAAGCACCTTATAATCCTACAATTGATCTTCAGTTTAAAATTTATTGTTTCCACTTATCAAATTATGCATACATAAAATCCAGTAAAAAAATTTGCACTAGAATAAAAACCTACTCACTGCAATATCAACCAAACTTCATCAGCTAAAATATTTATTAGATCTCCGTATATGCTGTTAGGTTGGTTCTGAGAAGAATAAATAATATTGTCTCTCCACTCTCTCCCAGTGCAAGTTAATTTCAGTTAGATGGAAAACAATAGCCAGGATTCTTTCATCAAAGAGAGCTACAAAAACAACATATGAACTTCACATTTAACTGTAATAGAATAGCAATATACAAACAAATCTATTAGATGAAAACTGTTAGAAATTGGTTAATATTCCTTGTTTTGGGAAGTGCATATTACTTCTTCACGCTATGCATGTCATGAACATTTATAATGGGCAAAACTAAGGGATGAAGATCATACGGTTTCTCATCTTGTCCTTTAGATGCTCCATTAGATTGGACCAAGTTCCCGCCGTTCTGAATCAAAACTATTGTGTCAAAATATCAAATCGGCCAAAAAAGTAGCAAAAATCCATCCTTTTTCAGTCAAAAGCACACTACCTGGTTCCTAAACTGCTCATAGATAGCCAAGTCAGACGTGTTCTTCACACTAGTACTTCCATTCGCCATCCCATTCAACACAGTGTGCCCATTTGCAGCTGCATCTTTCAGCTCAGACTCCCTCTTCCTCCCAAACTTGGAATCATAAAACAATTTAAATTCCTATATTGTACACCCAACAAATAAATTTTATATAAACATCGGTACTACCACTTTAGCCACTCCTACAAATGCAACTCACAGATCCATAACACAAAGTTGGCTCATTGGCATATAGATACGCCCATATCAAGGGAGAGCAGTAGAAAAATCATAGGCAGACGACAAAAATAAGACTGGCATGATTCATCAACTACTTCGAAATCACTCCAACGACTAACAAGCAATCTGCACACGCACACACACACACACACACACACACACACACGTTCACACACCAAAACGCAAAGAAAATGTAAATCACAGACGCTCTAATTGCACGTTGAACAACGAAGCTCGTAATATTATGGTACAACAATTGAAGCCTAGAGTACACCTACAGTCAGCTACACGAATACAGGAAACACTACGATTCGCCAAAATCATGATTCGAAGCACAAGTCAACACAAAATTAACACTCACATACACAAACACAGCGTCGCCATCGCAGATAGAGCATTGAATAAGCGGAATTTAGAGAGTCAAAATCTACCATAAAAGACCAGCGCGTGGGCATAGGCTCGTCGGCCATGAGAGAGGAGTAGGTAGCTCAATACACCGCTTCGCCGCCGTATCTAGCGCATAAACAGAGGCGCGCACACACACACACCCGCGCGGATGCGTGTGTTTTTGGATCTTCAATCGTCACACTCTATGTAGTGGCGGGGTGGAGAGGAGATCGAGCATGTGCTTCTCTCTCTTCAGGTTAATAAGTAGAGATGGAAATTTTGAGAACGAAGTCACTAAAATATGTAAATAATAAATAAATGAGGAAAATCTCCACATGATTTTGAAGAGGCCAAGATTCTCTCTCTCTGGTTAGTGAGTGGTGAGTTGTGAGGCAATGCAGAAACAGCAGAACGTCGTAGAAGATGGGGCCCGCGGGTACTGTCTTTTTCGTAGGGGTGTAGTCGAGTCCAGCCGGGTCGAGTCAGTTAGATCGAGTCGAGCCGGACTGAATATTGTCAAACTTAAAATTTAATTTGTCTTGAGCATTTAATTAATTTTAATACAGTCCAAATATGAATCGTTCATCATTTTTTAAATTGAGTCCTGTAATATATATATATAGGGGTGTGCACGGGCCGAACCGAACCGACAAAACCGACCGAACCGAAGGGTTTTGGTCGGTTCGGTTCGGTTTTTTTGTTAGTCGGTTTTCGGTTCGGTCCAGAATTTTGCAAAATTTCGGTTTTCGGTTTCGGTCTCGGTTCCACGAAATTTCATCGGTCGGGCACCGAACCGACCGAATATATATATAATATAATTATATAATAATATAAATATATATATTAAAAAACCCTAACTTCTATTCTCTGTGCAGACTGCCGCCTTGTTCTTGCGTTTCTCACTCTCACCACTCACTTCAGCGGTGTGCTCTCTCTCATCTCCTCCCCAGTCTCCACCGTTCGACATCCCACCGGCCACCACCGCCCTTCTCCCACTGCCGGCGGCGTCCCTCTCGGCTCTCCCACCATCAAGCATCTCTCTCATATCCTCTCCACCATCCGGCGTCCACCTCGAGCTCGACCTTGTCGACGCCCTTCTCCCACCGTCGGCGGCGTCCCTCTCGGCTCTCCCACCATCGAGCATCTGTTGCATCTCTCTCAAGTTTCATCTCCTCTCCAGTCTGACTCCAGCTCCACCGTCCACCTGGTCCAACAGATTGTTCATTTGTTTGTAACTGTTGAGTTCTCACTCATCCTCTTTTCTTGTTTTTTTTTTCTCTTTAGCAAGAACATTATGAACAAATAGCAGAAATTGGGCCCAATACAAAATTAAGCTTGTTTTTTATATGCTCAGACGTTTTCCTCACTTGTAAAATCAATTTTTTTGAATAAACTTGCTTTTTGGTTCATGTTTTTTTGTGCCCAGATTTTGTACCTTTGGCAGGAAAATTGAAATTGATTGAATTTGCAAGCAAAAATAGCGGCAAAATTGGCTGATGTATTCTGTTTTTATTGTTGATTTATTGCAGATTACTGTTGTTGATTTGTTGAATTTTATTGTTAATTTGTTGCATATTATCAATTTATCATGGTTGATTATCAATTTTTATTGTTAATTTATTAATTTTTTTTATAACTGTCGGTTAACCAACCGAACCGACCGAATTTTTCGGTTCGGTTTCGGTTCGGTCCAAAGGATCTAGTCGGTCGGTTTCGGTTTTGGATTTTTTGATCGGTTCGGTTTTCGGTTCATGAAATTTTGGCCGGTCGGTTGGACCGACCGACCGACCGATGCACACCCCTATATATATATATATATTAATTTAAGTAGTAACGTTTTCTTTTAAAAATAACATATTTTACTAAAATCGTAAATTTCTGTTAGACGAAAGGTGAGTCAAGATTTTTTTTTACTTGGAAAAAGGGAGCGGTATAGATTTGAATCCGAGACAACTCTTCACATACAAGATCTATTAGCGCTTGGATATCCGTGACAGGATGCTTACTAAGATCTAAAATCTATTTTTTCCTTATTAAAATAAGTTAATCAGACAACTACTATATTCATCACTAATTCATGTGTGAAAATATAAGCTATACATCGCATTAATTTATTTTTAACATAGCTCGCAAAATTATTAACAAGTTAGTTTTTAAGGAACAGAGGCGTCGACTTTAATTCCTTTATATTTTCATGCCGTGTCAATAATTATGAATTCTAGTCTAAATTTATTTTTTTCCATTTATAAGAAATATTTTACTCATACATACGCGTGTAGGCATGATTCTTGAAGTGAAACGAAAAATCATTTAACTCCCTGAAAGAAAAGATGATCTAGAATGATGTAATAACGTATAAATATTAGAGAATTGGATAAAAGATTTTGAGTATAAATAACTTGAGGTATCGAAAAATTGGTCGATCCGCCTAACCTGATGTGCTCGCTTGGACTATAAAAACAGAAGTTCGATTTAATTTCGGGCCATGTCATTAAGTCCGATGGGTTCGAGATGCCCCGACCCAATTATTTTACACTAAAATTATTATTATGGCTAAATTATTTGCCATTTTATGTGATCCGACGAATTTTTGGATCGATCCGATTTTTACGGCTGGCCCGAGCCCGGCCCGAGGTGTTCGATAGCTCTATAAAAAACTAGTACAATAATTAAATAATACAATTTTTAGATTTCTCTTTTCAATCAAAGCTTAAAAGGTAGTTATTTTAATGTGGGGCAAACCTCAAAAAGTAGTGAGGATTGCCTGGCCCATATTATACAGCTTAGATTAAATAAATATGCCGATATCTACTGATAGTAGGCCCAATTAGGATCCCTAGGCTTAATTAGGCCTTTAGCGGCCCAATGGTCCATGGCTGCTTGCCTATATTCATGGTAATAAATAAATAAATAAATTTCGAATTATTGGAAAATAAATTGAGTAATGTTTTTTTTTTGAAGGAAATTGCATTAAATTACGAAATATCCGAAGATACAAGCTCTCTCAGCCAAGCTGGGAAATCAGAAGTCCAAACCGACGGACTTGAAATATGCGCTGCATACTGCGCTAAAAAATGAGCCGCTCTCATAGCAGATCTATAAGCATGGAACACCCCGACAACTAACACATCACGTGTGGCCTCCATAATATCTTGTATCTCTTCCGGCAACATCTCCGCTGCCTCATCCGGATTAGTCAAAATCCGAGTCACTGTAAACGAGTCTGTAAAGATCTCAATCGGACTCATTTGTGCCTTAATATTCTCTGTAATTGCATGAACAACAGCTTGAGTTCAGCTCCGACAACCGAAGCAGATGGTGCTACTTGACGAGTAACAGCGAGAAGAATTGTGTTCGCCGCGTCTCGCACAATCACACCAATGCCAAACAAATTCTTCTCATTATCATAGAGTGCATCTACATCAGCCCGAAAGGTCCCCGTACGAGGTGCTCTCCAGCTCCTCTCCCCTGGCACCATGCCCAAGATTGAAGCCACCGATGTTGTTGGTTTTGCATGCTGAAAAGCAGCCCATAACGTTCTAGCATGAGCTTCAGAGGTGCAGCCATCATCATCACCATTTTCATGCTTCCATTTACAAAGCAATTGCCACACCATCCATAACAAAATGACCCACGTTTCATAACTCTCATTATCCACCTCCTGCCGCATCATTGTGCCAATGTCAACAAAACTCATATCTCGGCACTTCTTGAGCAAATACCACCAGCTGCTATCCTTCCACACATGTGAGATTTTATTACAAAATAAAAGACTATGCTGAGTGGTTGCCCATTGATACTTACAGAAAGTACACAATCCTGTAGTTGGGACATGATGACGAAGAAGATTTAACTCTGTCGGAATCATGTCATTCATAGCCCTCCAAAGAAAAACCTTCACTTTAGGCGGCACCGAGACAGACCAAATCATCTTTCTATCCTCCCTACTCGACCATGGACTAGAGTCATAATATCCAATCTCAGCAAGGTAACCCCCTTTTACCGAATACTCTCCTTTCTCATCAAATTTCCATAATCGTTCATCCCTATTACCTCGCTCACCAATAGGCGTATTCAAGATATATGCCTTCTCAAACGACAAACAAAAACCATCTAATAGCTCAAGATTCCAAGTTTTGTCATCATTAATAAGCTCGGACACTCTAAGATCGTTATCCTGCCTCTCAGAGCCCAAATGGAGCCGACCCGTTGGACTTTCAGCTATCCAAGCATCTCGAAAAACACTAATTTTTGTCCCGTCTCCAACTCTCCAACATAAACCCTTATGAAGCACATCCATTCCCCAACACAACGACCTCCATACATAAGACGAGGACGACGTGATCTTGCCCTCCATAATATCACCATTACGAAAATATCTAGCTTTGAAAACCCGCGCCACCAAAGAAATAGGATTTTTTATCATTCGCCATACCTGCTTAGCTAGTAGAGCTTTATTAAAACTTATAATATCTCTAAAACCCAAACCCCCTAAATTTTTTGGTCTACACAGCTCACTCCACTTCCTCCAATGCATTCTCTGTTTTTCCCCTTCATCTCCACACCAGAATCCGGCGCAAGCTCTATCTATGTCTGAACAAATCGAAACTGGAATTCGAAAACAGGACATGGTATAAGTTGGAATTGCTTGTATAACAGATTTAATCAAAACCTCCTTTCCTCCCGCTGAGAAATACCTATCCTTCCATCCAAGCAATTTTTTCTGTACCCGTTCCGTCAAATACCCAAACTGCATTCGTTTCTTCTTCATAGAAAACGTCGGCAAACCTAAGTAAAGAGAATGCCCGTAACTGCTGTAAGACCAAGACTTCCAATGATCTTTGTCGTTGTTTCATTATTGCAGTTAGGGCTAAGAGCTACTGCTGATTTTTCAAAATTTATCAGCTGCCCCGACGCCACTTCATAGCTTTTTAAGATTTTCATCACACTTCGGCACCCTTCCTCATCTGCTTTGAACAAGATCAAACTATCATCCGCAAAAAATAAATGAGAAATAGTAATCTGTCGCGGCACAATAGGAATCCCAATCAACTTGCGCTTATTCTCGAAGTCTTTAAACAAAGAAGACAACCCTTGCACGCATAAGACAAAAAGAAAAGGTGACAATGGATCTCCTTGTCTCAGTCCACGCGAGGCCTTAATGCCCTCGTAAACACCATTATTCAGCTGGAAAAGGAAAGAAACACTTGTCACACAATGCATAATGAGCTTCGTAAACTTATCCGGAAAACTTAATTTTTCCAACACCGCCTTCAAATAACTCCACTCCACTCTATCATATGCTTTGCTCATGTCAAGCTTAAGAGAAGCGTACACATCTTTTCCTTTTTTGTGGTTACGTAACCAATGTTGGCATTCAAAACTTACGAGGACATTATCCGTAATCAATCTCCCCGGAATAAAAGCGCTCTGAGCAGGATCAATAACTCTCGCCAACACCTTTCGAAGTCTATTAACCAAAACTTTTGACACGATTTTGTAACATGTATTGCACATGCTTATAGGCCGAAAATCCGAGACCCGCTCCGGCTTTTACTTCTTTGGAATCAGGCCAATTATAGTCTCATTCCACTCATGTAAATGGATATCAGAATTGAGAACTCTCAACACTTGACGAGTAACAAATTCTCCAATTGCCGGCCAAAATCTTTGGAAAAATCTAGCATTAAATCCATCCGGACCAGGGGCCTTAGACGGATGCATATCAAAAACTGCCTTCTTCACTTCCGCTATAGTATACGGCTTGTTCAGTGCCTCTACCTCCTCTGCTGACAACCTTTCCGTAATATGGCCCGTGACTTCCTCAATTTGAGCATTACTTGGATTAGCAGAATTGAAAATATCATTGAAATATTTACCAATCAGCTTAGCTTTCTCCTCTTCTTTGGTTTGCCACTGCCCACATTCATCGAATAACCCTTTTACTGTATTTTTACTCTTTCGTGTCGAAGCTGCTCTATGAAAAACACTTGTATTGCGATCACCATCCCGCATCCAAGTTATACGAGCTCGTTGTTTCCAATGGCACGCTTCAATCTCTATTAACTTGTCAATCTTTTCTGATATTTTGATCACTTCCAGTGGCGCGGTTTTCTGTCCCACACCTCTCATAAGCCTCTGTCTTTGCTTCCTGAGGTCCGATATTTGTTTTCCCAGCCTATCAAACCGCGTTCCTGCCCACTTTTGAAGAAACCCCTCACAAGCTTTTAATCGACGTGGCAGCTCTGTATAGATGGCATCATTTTCCCATGCACATAAGAAATCCGGAACGAAATTCTGGTCAATTAACCATTTCTCTTCAAAATGAAACCTCCCCCGACCCCTCTTCACTATCTCCTCCTCCTTTGGCTCAAACTCGCACCATACTGAAATCAAGTGTCTTAGTTGTTGCATTAGGGAATAAAAGCTGCCATTCCGAAGTAGCTATATATCTATTATGGCACCATCTTTGCGTTTATTAAACCACGTAAATTCTCTATCCGGATTTTGCACTTCCCCCAAATCACAATGGAACAAAACCTCTCTAAAATTGCTCATTTGTTGTAAAGATCGAGGTCTTCCTCCACACTTCTCTGAATAATCAAGCACTTCATTAAAATCTCCTGCCACTAACCAAGGCTGATTAAAAGACTGATTCAAATCATGCAATTGAGTAATGTTAATATACGAAGTTTTCAAAAATTACGGACTAAAAACTTATTCAACATTCAGAATGTATTGCTATAATGTAGATTGTACAATTTTTGTTTTCATTTTTTTGTAATAATCTGCTGACGCTATCTAAAATAAGAATTGTAGTTTGTTTTCCTTCCTAGTTTGATTTCACTATTTTAGATAGTTTTATAAATTTCTCCGTAAAAATTATGATAAAAAAAAAAAAAAAATTGGCATCCCCATCTACATTTCCGATGTATGCTTTTAATGCATACATAAAAAAATTTTGTAGTCATATTGCGTCAAGATCAATCTTATAGTACTCCTAATCTAAGGACTAAGGAGTAATATTTTCAATCTTATAGTATTTATTTAAAGTGATTTGATTGATGGCCCAAGCTATGGACTAAGGAGTAATATTTTCATAGCTCGAAATCCTCGAATGCCAAACCTTTTCTCTTAATGAGTTTCATCATCATCATTATCATTTATCGCCTAATTTTTTGTTCGTTTGCAACTTTACGGAATGATTTAGTTGATGAAGTGTGTGATATGTGAGGGACTTGTCAAGAGTTTATATTTCATCATCACCTTTTACATCATGTGCAATATTTGGACGATCCATAGATTAGTCGACTTTGTTAATCGGATTTAACCCGAGATCGATTGTTGCATCCAAAATAAATATGGTGTTTATAGCGAACCATCGGTGAAGTGTGTCGGAAGTTTCATTTATCTCATAATCCTGAAAATAGTTTGGAGAGAGTTCCCTTTTTTTTTTGTAATTGTAATATTAAATTTAAAAATTGCACTACGGTGGATTCGAACTTGAGACATTAAAAGCCTTAGGCATTAATTACTATCTATAAGTGTTATGTCACACAAAAGTGAGATTTATTTAAAGCGGACATATAAAATAAAGAGGATTATTTAGGTATATCCAGTATGGTGATAGTGTATACCACCCATAACCAGTTTTGAGGGCATGTATAACACATAACCACTAAGACTTTTTGACTTTCCTAATTATATCTATTGTGACACTTTCTAAAATGTGGCTTATTTGTGTGGAAATGGGAAAAAATTGATTAGTTAATCGAAATCATATAAAATCATGTATTTACCCTCCTATTTTAGCTATTTAAAATGATAGCTACGTATTTCTCTATTACATATTTTGCTAATCGATCCAACGCTTTCAAAATGGTATCAGAGCCTTGTTTTTATTAAGGAATTATATTTTATTTATTGCTTTAAGTATTATCCTAACGGAGGAGACATCAAGAAAATATGGATCCGGACAATTGTCCGAGATGCGAGTGTTACAGGAATTATCTCTAAGATCTGGAGATAAAAAGAGAAAGAAACTAGATGTTATGGACATTCTGGAGAGAATTGTTCGACTCCCGAGTCGTATGTGAAAGAAAGCTTGAATACATGGAGCCTTTCATTCAAGAAATTGAGGCAAGAGAGAGATTTGATGCAAATCTAAGCACTCTCCAATTCGAGGTGATAAACACCATGAGGAGAAACCATCAGAACAATCATATTTGATGGATCTAAAATGATGTCCAAGGTGTGGACATTTCCAGGAACGTCTCCAAATTTTGGAGAAAAGAAGGATAAGATACCAGAGTGTTCTGACACACTGGAGGAATATGTTGAATATCTTGATTCAACATAACCAGGAGAAAGAATTAATTGATTCTTGCCTCCAATGAATCAAAATAAAAGAAGATCTTCTCCATAGTTGTATCTGCCTTGAATGGGAGATAGAACATGCTATGAGAAGAGACCATTGGATCCATTTGGGATTGAATTGGAATCATCTCTGATGGAACCAAAGAAAGATAAAGGAATATCATCTACTCTTTTATTTCAAGAGATTACTCCAGATTCATCCAAAATTTCGGAGGATCTGAGAGAAATACAAAAAACGGTACAACATTATGGTGATAGCCTGTATGGTGTTCCACACGATCTTTACAAGATTGCTATGAAACAAGATGAAATTTACAATATCCTGATGAAGATCCAGTCACAGATCGAAAAACTGGAGCAACAACCTCCTTCCAGTCAAAGGAGGAATCCTTTTGGTAATGAACCCACTTATCCATTTCCAGTGGGAGAAACCAAGAAGGATCCAAATATGGAGGCCTTGAAAATAATGATTCGAGAAAAGAAAAGATGAATAATCTCGAAAGAATCAATCTTGACGACCTCCAGGAGTTAGCAGAATCTTTTGCTAACATGACGATGGTTGATTTAAAAATGAACCAGAATGTGGTCCAAAACCCACAGCCGGTAAATAAACTTCCACAAGGAGCTATCATTGGAAATCCACAAGATTTTCAAAATGCACCCGGAGCCATTAATGTTGTCCAGGATTTTCAGACTGGAGCAAGGTATGATCAACATACCCCAAATGATGCATATATGGCGGCAAGAAGGACAAGGGCAAGAATACCACAACCAAAGGTGCAAGATACACCTTATGGGAAGCGCGACCCTGGATCCAATCCATCCCTACGGAGTAATGCTCGATCTTGATGAAGTGAATTTCAAAGATCGAGAATCTGTAATTGATGAGTAGACGTCAACTTTGAGAATTGCGGCAGCAACTCTCGATTTAAACAAGGAATGATTCGTAAGAATCCTCGAAATGAGCCTTGCAGGAATTGCCAAGATAGCATGGGAATTTTTTTCTTTGGATATCAAGAATGCATGTTTTGAGAGTGAAAACTTCACTGAACATGTTCAGAATATGGCAACGATATTTAAAAGCCATTTTCTGGGAGAAGGATACTTTGAGGGATTTGATCAAGAAAAGAGAAAGAAATACTTGATGACATTGTATAATCTAAGACTTGAAGTTTTAGATCAACAATCGCTTAACAAGTTTCTACAGCTCTTTACTCTTTATCAACACCAATCTAAAGTTGATGATAGAGTTGCACTGGAAATTTTCTTTCTAAAACTTCCAAGCCCATGGAAGGAGATGTTAATTCGGGATTACGAACCAGGAGATCCTGAAAAATGTTGCAAGAAGGATGTCATATGTACATCGAAAGCTCTCAGAGTGGTGTCAACAAGCAACAGCTCTGAGGAACATGAAGAAACTGAGGAGGATTAACAAATACGCTCCTCTAAACTGTGATGATAATGATATGCCAACGATCATTGGAGGAGAACCACCAAGGCTGAAAAGAAGCAATAAGAATAGGTTTCAGCCCTATCATAAAAGTGGAGATCCAAAAAGAAATTCTTGGAAACCAAGAACCAGATGGTCAAGAAAAAAGGCCAGATCTTACAAATCAGGCCAAAGAAATGGACCATCAAGGAATAAGTATCCATTCCAAGGAGCTAATAAATCCCAAGGAAGGACACCTGCCAAGAAAACTTTCAGGAGAACTCACACTAGAGGTAATGAAAGTTTCAAGGATTGCAACTGCTGGACTTGCGGTGCAAAGGGGCATATTTCTACAAATTGCCCTGACAACGAGAAAAGAGGTATCAATAAATTCGAATCCACTCCGGATATCGAAGATGCTGTCTACTACCAAGAACTGATACAAGTATATCAGTCAAAGATATACCCTCGGATGAGAGTATATATGAACAAGAAGAAGTCTTCAGCGAAGAAGATTCAGAATGGTCTGATGGAACTAGATCGGAGTCAGACTGATCAAGAAATTGTTCATCAGGAGAAAGAGGACAGGACGGGATTCTCCAGTCACACAACTCTCTCTCAAAATCTGATTGACAAGATTATGAAGAAGAGTCTAAATATACAAAAGTATCAAGGCTTTTCAGCAAGTAACATAGATCAAGTTCAGATGAACTTTAATCTAAGGAGCAGGAAACAACAAATCGTCTATGGAATTACTAGGCGAGAAATGTCGCTTCCTATAGAGCTTACAGGGAATCAAGTGGAGATGCAGTTGATTCCAGCTAGTGACATCAGGGAAGATCTATCAAAGATTAAGCCCGAAGTCGCTGAAAAGATGAACTGGATCCATATTGGAGCAATCCAGTTGATGTTAAAATCGGCTCTCTTTACCGGAGTTCATATGCCGATCGATATCGCTATATACGATAAAAGAGTTAGAAATCTGAAAGATTCCGTATTGGGAACAATTGCGGGAGATCTTTGTGCAGGACAAGTAATGGGAATCATCTATCCAAAGATTGCCTACAATCTTAATGATACCCATTTCAGCAAAGCTCTGACACTTTATCAGGACTTTAAACGCAAGGATTTATTGGAGGAAGGAAATAGGCCTTACTCCATTACTTATCAGGTATCATATGCTCTTTCCAACTCACATCACACTGAGTTATTTCTGGGAAAGAAGTTCATTGAGATACCAGATATCTTCAACAAGGTGACAACAGCTGTTTGTCCAGATAGAGTGGAAATTGCTCGGTTAAGAAATGTTGATATTCAAATCCGAGATAGAGAAGTCATGAGACACGATCAAAGTCTCAGGATAACTTCAGGGAGATTATCCATCCAAGGAGACAGAATTATGTCTTTACCATATGGGAGGAGTCGGAGTCTCATTCGAGAAGCTCAACCTCAAACATCTTAGAGTAACAAGGTTCCAGTGAATCTGAAATGTCCCGAGGGATGGAGAGAAGTGATAGTAAAATTCGACACTACAAGGTGGGAAACCAACTTCCCTTGTAATGTTCTTTACTATCTACAGCAGCCGGAGATCAATCATTACAAAGGTAGCCTGGAGATTGGGGGAAAAGTGATGAAGATCAAGGACAGAGCTGGAAGAGAAGCAGTTTTGCTATTGGGTTTGGATTTTCTTGAGGATCACAAACCTTGGGCAAATAAAGAAGATGAAATGGAAATCACGATTAATGGGAGAAAACTATTGATCGAATGACAAGTCCATTCTCTATATACATCTCTATAGGGATGTTACATGAAAAATATAAGGCAGAATAATTTGCTGCTTATATTGATTCAGGTGCAGAAATTTGTACTGCAAAACGAGGAGTCTTCTCAACAGAGATAGAAGATGATCTACCCCGAATTGCAGGAAGAGATTTCTCAAAGAAAATTTTGCTATTGGCTAAAGGAATAAAAGAGACGGAAATTCTAATTGGCGGAGCCAGAGGTACACCTTGGTATAAGGTTAAAACTCCACCAATTTATTTCCATGATACAGGTGCAGATATTCTGTTAGGAAATAATTTCCTACAGATGTTCAAAAGATACATGCAGGATAATAAAAGAAGTCAATTGGTGTTCACAACCATTTGCGATCATAAAATCATTGTCCAGAGGCTCAAAAGGGCTTTTAATCACTAGATACCATTGAGTTTTCGCAGCAAGCGTGGTGATGAAGGAAAACTTCGACACCCAAAAATGAAGGATCAAAGGAGATTCAGCGAAGCAGTGCTAAGCTGTATTAGGGAAAAGGATCTCAAAGATGAAGAGGTTCAGATCCTCAAAGCATCTTTAATATCTCATCAAGATATTAGGGAAGAAATGCAGGTGTCTCTAGAAGATGTCAAAAGGAAGATTAAGAGGAATTACAATGAGAATCCTTTGGCATGGTGGGATAGAAACAAGCTCAAAGCAACCTTGAACGTGAAGCCAGATAAGGAGTATGAGTTTGTTAGATACAGACCAATCCTGATGAACCTCAAAGATCAACAAGATATGAAGGAGATAATCAAGGAACACCTTGATTTAAAGTTAATCGAATCAGGGAACTCGCCTTACAGCAGTCCCGGATTTCTGGTAAGGAATCATGGTGAGATCAAACGAGGTAAACCCAGATTAGTTATTAATTACAAAAGAATTAATGATATTCTGGAGTTTGATGGATATTTTATCCCTAGTAGAGAACACCTTATTAACTGCATTAGAAATGCTAGGGTATTATCTAAGTTTGATTGCAAGTCAGGTTTTTACCAGATTCGCATGGAGGAATGGAGTAAGAACTTTACAGCCTTCTCTACTCCACATGGGCATTATGTTTGGATAGTAATGCCAATGGGGTTGGCTAATGCGCTCCAAATATTTCAGAGGAAGATGGATAATCTGTTTAAAGATTATTTTTCTTTTATGTTTGTCTATATTGATGACATTTTAATTGCATCAAAAAATATGGAGGAACATATCAAACATCTTGAAATCTTTACAGATGTTTGTTACAAAGAAGGATTAATACTATCTGAAAAGAAGACAGTCATTGCTATCCGAAAAATGGAATTTCTGGGTATCGAAATCGATGAAGCAGGAATCATTCTACATGACCATATTGTGCAGAAGGTCCAGAATTTTCCTGAAGATCTGAAAGAAAAGAAACAACTTCAGAGCTTTCTGGGAGTTGTTAATTTTGCGGGATCATTTATTAAGAATCTTGCAAAATATAGAAAAGTCTTCAGTACATTACTGAAAAAGGGTGTTCCGTTCATCTAGACGGAAGAACATCGACTGAGAATGAAGGGGTTAAAAGAGGTTTGCAGAAATCTCCCAAAACTCTCGATACCGCAGGACGAAGATGACTTAGTCCTGTATACAGATGCAAGTGATTATTGGTGGGCAGCAGTCTTAACCAAGATCACTCCTAATGGAGAAGAATCCTGCAGATACTGTAGTGGTTTATTCTCAGAAGATGAGGCCGTGCGATGGCACATCAACGAAAAAGAATTATTTGCAGTCTGAAAGGCGTTTAAAAAATGGCCTTTATTTTTATTAGCAAAGAAGTTTACTTTGAAAGTCGATAACACACAGGTTAAGGCTTTCTTAAGAAACAAGATGGAATCTAAGCCTGAAAAGGCTAGATTAATTAGATGACAAGCTGAATGTCAATATTATATTTTTGATATTGTCATTGTGAAATCTCACGAAAATGTTCTTGCAGATTTCTTAACAAGAGATGGAGCAAATTGATGTGAACTCCATTCTACTGGCCCATAGACATCTGAGAGAAAATCTGGAGATGTTAACGGAGAGTGGGATGAGTGCATTCTGAATGCTGAACAAGCAGGAAGATTGTAGACTCTCGACAAGATGAAAGTCACCGAGAGAATAGGAGCTTGCATACGGTCTCAGGGTCAACTCTGGGCTGCATGTCCAACACCAATCCTTCGGGTGGCCAAAGATCCTTTGGTGAAAGAAGAGTTTCGAGTACATGGCTCTAAACTTGTAGCAGAGGATTCCAATACCTTTTGCCCAAGTTCTAAGGTGGTGGTATCTTCGGAACCATTGCCCCAAGAAAAAGATGATATTCAGGGGTCACACTCTGAATCATCATGTCAACCCAGCACCTCTGAGGAAAAGGAGGGAGAGATTAATCTTAGGCCAATGACTGGCACTTCTAAGATTAATACTGATAAAATTGAAGTTTCTTCTGCTTGGCAGATTTATCAAGCAACCTGGGAGAAGCTCAATACAAGGACTGGAATCACCCCAGAAAAAATAAGGGTTGATGTTTCAGGGAAATATCCTCGGGTGTGGATGATGCCAAATTCAGATCCACACGAAGTCAAAAGATGGTATGAATTTGGAGCACTTGCTTTGGTTTATACCACATCTCCATCATTCGCCGAAATCAAGAATCTACCCAAATGGATTCAAGAAGCGGTGTATGATACATGGGCTAACAATCTGCAGCTTAGCCGAGGTGATATTTTGGAGCTGTATTTTATTAGTGCAGTCCCAGAACCAGCGGGAAAAGAAAACCATGAAGCCTTCTACTATATTAGGCTTCGAAGACCAGATGCACGCGCCCTCGAAAAAATCAAGGCGCCTATAGAGAAAGAGACTACTCTAGTCTCTACATTACCAGAAGACCTCATCTCCACCAGAAGAGCATGAGGATTATGGGTCTGTCTCACAGAGATGGACAAAGTCAAGTTTCCGTTTAAATTCTTTCAGAATTCAGTAAACGGATCATTCCTGTTAAACATTATGACAGGAAAATCGACAAAATTTGCAGAGGAAGCTTTCAAAAGAAAGAGGACCTTGCTCTGGGAAAACAAGATTGCGACGAGCAAAGAAACTCATCGCAAATACTGCAACATGGCTCATTTTGGAAACTGGTCTGAGCGAGTTTGTTCAGATTGTCAGAACCAAAAAGAACCAGAGTTCGGGAAGGGGTTCTTGCCCAGAAGGGGAAAAGAGAAGGCTCGGTCCAACGAGCATCTAGAGCACAAGGCGCTGCCAAAATCAAGAACGCCCAGGGCCCCGGGAAAAAAGTAGATTCCCGACACAGGTTGGTGGAGTCATGTGACTCTGAGCTGGAGAACCACCCACTAAAAAGAAAATGACAGTAGTGGGTGGAGGAACAGTGATTACCCACTAAACAACAGATGGGTAAAGCAACAGGAGAACCCTACCAATAGAAAAGTGGTCCATTAGTCACAAGAAAGGAACCTCACACCTAAAGTTAGTTGTCTTCATTCAATAATGGAAGACAAGGAAGGACCCATTCACGTGAAAGCAAGCTGGCCAAGGATAAGAGCATCCAAGGCAATAATGCAGGGGAAGAGGCCTTTCACTGAAGACCTCTATATAAACAAGGATTGAAGAGAGCATTCGACATCAGAAATCCTACAACTTATCTTCTCTGCTCTCTCAAAATAAAAATTTTGTTATAGTTCCTATTCTAGTATAGTTTAGTTTATGTATTTCAATTCCGCTACCATAGGTAGCTAAACAAGTCTGTCTCCTCCCTAAAGGAGATATACTTATATTGTAATAAATATTATATAATTCCTATATAAAAGTTTGGGCTTTTGTTCATCCATTCCAGTATATTATTTTCTTTGTGTATCGACCGAAAACCCTATGTCCCGGGTAGGAAACGAACGGGGGCTGTGCTGTGTGTTGCTGAAGGAGTCTGCATCTGGAAACCATCGGTTGCGATCGTGTGGTTGGACGAGGTCCCTAAAACTTTCGGTGGAAATACCCGGAAGCATTACGGTCAAAAAGGTATGAAGTTGGTATGCGTTGATTTTAGTTATACGGAAGTGTGATTGTTTTGCATGATTTATCTCCAAATTGGAAAAATAGATAAATAAAGCAGAGTATGTAATGAAGAAATTTAGTAGAAGGGTAAAAGATCAAAAATTTTACGCATTTTGTATGATTATAAGGTTGACTAGGATATATCAATATTTCCCCTTATTTTATACAATATTTTATACATAAAAAATGGATATAATAACCCTATTGGTGGGCCAGTGGGTGCTGCTTATACATGCCTCCAAAAGTGGTCGTGGGAGGTACACACTATCTCTATACTGGTTAGAATGAATTTCCTCTCTAAAATAAAAGTTGTAGGATTTTTCTGTCTCTATAAAAAGTATTTATCGAAATTTCCAAAATTAATTTTGGACATAAAATGATTATGTTATGCCAATTAAAATTACATAGATAGTTTGTATTCATTTTTTGCCCCTAAATTACTTTTATTTAATTTATTCGGATAAATATTACACGAAAAAATGGGGTGTATTTAGGGGATTAATTTTACCTTCGTGGATTGCTATTTTAGCGGTATGGCCCATTTCGGTCACTTAAATATCAAAATTATAATCATGAATCCTCTAATATAGACATTTGTTTTTTGAGATAAACTAATATAGACATTTTTGGATCAATGTTTCAAATCTAAAGGATAAGCAGTTTAGAAACCAGAATTGTCGTTATCTTTTCAAAAAAATTACTTGGCGACTAAAAATTGATCGCAATTACTTGGGTACAATCCCATGCGATCGAGCCCACGCGCACTGACGCGTGCACGACACGCGCCGCGATCGACCGTTAAGTTAGGCGTGTCCACGCGCTTGATAATTTTTTTAATTCGGCGCGTGTAATACACACGCATGACTTTTTAATTTTTTTTTCAGTTTTTTTATTCTTTTTTTTCAGTTTTTTTATAATTCTTTTTTTTAAAGAGTTGAGCGAGGGGAGTCGAAGGCCTCGGAGCGAGCTAAAAGATATTAATATTGTCACAATCATTATCTATAAATTAAAATCGGAGACGAAGGCGGAGAAGAAAAAAAAATTAAAAAAATCGAATTTAAAAAAAAAATTGAAAAGTCAACAGGTTGATCCGGGTTGACCCTGTTTGACCGGGTCGGTTCAACCCGGATCCGGTTGCATCCCATGAGATTGGTTGCATGGAAGTGTACCTCAAAACTGATTCGACTTCTTAAATTTTACCATAAAATATATCTTATGAAATTTACTTCAGATCGAAGCTTCTTACAACTATATATCTATTACTAATACGAAAATAAAGCTGCCCCATCCACGGTACTCCGTTCAGATTTTCCTTTATTCTAGTAATTTGTCTAATTTTAGTTCATATCTATTGCTAATACGAAAATAAAGTTGCCCTATCCACGGTCATCCGTTCAGATTTTCCCTTATTCTAGTAATTTGTCTAATATTCTAATTCTAATTTTTATTAATTTCATGTTCTTGAAATATCACATGTTTATCTATTAATCACATCTCATATTTATCGTTCCCTCTATTTAATTAATTTCTTCTATTATGCATATTAAAATAATAATAATTCGAAATACATTCTTATAAACCCTTTATTTTATAGTAAATTCTTAATTCATATATAATATATATATATATATATACATATATATGCAATATTATAGAACTTTTTTGGCAAAGATTAGATATATAATTTAGCATGAACCAACCAGACGGTTCAAATATATTTAAAAAAGAAGGATTTTTACTAATTTTAATTAATATTAACTTTGTTCAGATTTTTATCGAGTAATTTTGCATAAAACAACGAGACGGTTCAAATAACACTAGAAAGAAGAATTTTTACTATTTTTAATTAATATTACTTGTAGTGTTCATATTTTTATCGAGTATTAAACATGACAACACCCTCAGCGCACCAGGTCTGTGTACATCAGAGGTCAAGAGAGGAAGTATAATAGAGACATCATTAACAGATAATGTCCACGGTTCTCTATTTCTATTTATCTTAAATTCTGTATTTAGTGCAATATTAATTATATAAATATATATATATATATATATATATATATATATATATATATATATATTTGGCCTTTTGGCTAAGATTAGGGATATTAATTTAGCATAAACCAACGAGACGGTTCAAAAAAACATAAAAAGAAGAATTTTTATTAATTTTAGTTAATATTAACTGTTGGTCCCGAGACGGATACCTTGGTGTAGAGGGGGGGTGAATACACCAAGGTTTAAAACCTTTTCCAATTAAACTCTTGAGTGAGCTGTCTGTGTTCGATCCAGCTGGAAGGTAGCTTGATCGACACAGCTGGCTGTGTGCGGAATGTGGTGGGTTTTTGGAAAATCCGTCTGTTACTTCAAATATATTGCAAAGCTTTGTTTCTCTTTTCAATTAGTCAGTTTATGCAGCTTGAAAGAATGCTTATGATGAGTTAGCTGGATGCATAAATAAAGCAGTAAAGAACAAAGCTATTTAACGTGGTTCGGAGAAACTACTCCTACGTTCACGACCATAAACCTTCTGGTAATCCACTAAGGATACCACTGACTTTACGCGCAGTCAGCAAGCGTTGTAGCTTAGTTCCTCAAGCTGGATACAAGTTTACGCGTACTGTATCGAAACGTAACCAACTGTTTATGGGCACAGCTGAAGCCTAACCTGTAGTTTACGTGTACTACAGAATCAACACTCGAATTGCGCGCTTCGAGCAAGCGTACCTTTACCTAACCTTTTCTGGGTAGAAGGGTTTGGGTTTGGGTTTGGGTTTTCCAACTATGAACGAGTTCTTACAATGAAGAACTTTGAGTATAATGAACTCATTCAAACTAGGCTTATGATAGGAAGGATTTTATGCCTAGATACTAATTGGAGAGAGCTTCAGCAGCCTGAGAATGAATAAGTACTCAAAAGGATGTAGACTGCTGGATCTTGAAGCTTTTCTAAGAGATCTTGATCTTTGGTTAGACTTCTTTCTCTGTTGATCTCTCTTGTATATTCTCTCTCTCTCTCTCTCGTATATTCTACTACTGATGATGAAGAAGACTCATATTTATAGGGAGAGATTAGAACTAGCCGTTGGAAAGAGCCGTTCTGAATCTCTACCTAACTTCTGACAAGTTGGTCTTGTCTTCTTCCTTGATTTCCTCGTAAAGCAATCCTAGGTCTGACTTCTAGGTGCTGAGGTGTCGAGTTCCTGATGGTCCAGGTCAGTTCTGACTTTATCTCAAGTTGACTTCGACTCTGCTGTGCTGGTGACTCTGAGCTGTTTTGAACTCTGCTGGATCTTTGACGCTGAGCTGAGTCTTGAACTCTGCTGGGTCTTGACGCTGAGCTAAGTTGCCACACAAGATGGGTCTTTCCTACAGCTGTGTCTGGATGAACTTGATCGTCTTGAATCTGGATAACGTTGCTGATCACTCGACTTGGCTTGCGCAATCATCTACTCAGTTGGGGTCAGCTGGGTTTTGGTATCAAATCAAAACTCTATTAATTTTCTCAACAATTTCCCCCTTTTTGATGATGCCAAAACCCCAAGTTGGAAAAATAATTTGTTTCCCCTTAACAGGAAACGGGGTTTCAAAAGATTAAACATTCACAGCAGGTAATCATATTCAGAGCCTGGACAAAGAGAGATTGTCTTCAGGTTGATTTTGATAAAAAGAACTTTTCATTCATAAGAGGAAATTTTACAACTTTCTAAATACAAAAATTCAAAAGAAATGATTCCCAGTTGGCTGGGTCTTCAGCTGTGCTACTTCCTCTGTTCGTCAATTTGATGGTCAGTTTTGAGACCATATCTGTTGAAGATGAATTCTTCCAACTCCTTCTATTCGTCTTGATTTTTCATTTTGGAGATTCCTCTTTCGCCAGCCCAGTGATGAATTTCTTTGATAATTTGGGCCTTGTCAGGAAGGTTCGTTCCAGCTAAAGTGGGATGCTTTAATTGTTTGACTTTTGGAGCCTTTAGCTGGATGTTGTTTCTCTTGGCATATAGAGCAATTGATCTTGCTGACTCAATCCAAAACACCTATAAATTGACTCGTAATCGCACGAGGTCACTCTAGTGTGATAAACTAACCCAAGTCGTATCTCAAGGAAGGCTAAGCAGGGCGATTAATCATGCTACGCACAAAAAGCAATAAATCCTAAACACTCTAAACAATAGGTTGGGTCTGACACTCTCACTCTTCATTATCTAGACTAAAATTAATTATTAAATTACCAACACAATAAACATAGACAAGATCAAATAAATAAAATTATCAGAATATAAACCCTAACACTAAAAATTCTTGAACTAACAACCGTAGATAAATTAACAAGCACAAATACTGAACATCAAAGAGAACGACAATAATAAATCATAACAGTAATGCAAAATCAAACTAAGCATAAATAATGAAAATACCAGATCGAATCAAACGAAGAAAAAAAATGAATACTGGCAAGAATTAAACGGAATTACTAAATAGAATTAAAATGCATTTGATCCTTACAAAATCTGAAAGCAAAGGTATCAGCAAAAAAAACGAAAATTCAGAATGATTCCTAGAAGAAGTAGTTTCCGTCTGTTGTCTGTAGCGAAAGTGATAACCTAAAAAAATTACAATTCTCTAATTTAAATAGCTAAAGAGCGCCCGCTCAACATAAGCGAGGGTGGAATAAAACTGCGCAAAATCTAACAACTAATATATTAAAAGTGAACGACCGCTCATAAATGAGCGACTGCTGACACAAAACACGGAAAATGAGCGATGAGGGAATGAGAGGCCACTCAAAGAAATAAGAGACCTCTTAAGCGGCGGCTGACTTGTTGTTCGCTATTTTCTCTTTGTTTCTTGCCCTTTTCTCACCACTTCTATTATTCTCCCCAATCTCCTGCAAAACTACTTCCACAATCATAAAAACACTCACAAATAAGACCAACAAATGCATCAACTATATCACAAAGATTACTCAAATAGGAACAGATAAACACAAAACACTTGCCATCATTGGATCCGTCTCATGGAGTTCGAGGAGATAATCCTGGAAAGCAGTTTCTGGATCCATGCCTTTGTATTGATTCAAGTAGTAGAATTCTTTGATGAATTATGTTTTGCATCGTTCCCAGTTTCCATTGAAATCATCTGGGTTCTTCTTGTCGGCTGAGGCTGCTTGGACTTGTTTCTTCTTAGCTTGCCTGTAGCTCTGCCTTTTCTTCTTCTACTTTTTCTCAGCAGGCTTGAGCGATTTAGCTTTCTTTTTGATAATCTTGTCCAGCTCCTCTATTTCTCTTCTTTGCTCGATGTGAAAGTTACACAGCCAGTGATAGTCCTTGTATTCTTCTGGCTTATATCCACAAGCTTTGGCGAGAGCGACCATTTTCTCTCTCCATGTCTCTTTGACTGCTGCAGTTGGCTCTTCCTCATCCAGCTCTTTAGCAAATTCGTCGATTTCTAACTGATTGGGCTGCACCGATTCTCACTGAGTTGCTGCTTCCCTCTCAATTGTTTTTTCAGCTTCATTCTGATCTTCCCCTTTTTGGCATTATCAACAAGAAAGGCAGAGAGGTCAGCAACTGTTGCGTTGAGCTTGGAGAGAGCAGCTTCAACATCAGCGATCTTGGCTGTGTTTTCAGCTGTGGCGATGTTCAGCTGATCAGTGCTGCTGCTTCCAGCGCTGAACTGAGCATCCAGATCCTTGAATAGGTTGAAAAGCTGGCGGATGTCAGAGCTGTTGGAGAGAGTAGACTTTTTGATGGCTTCCAGCTGGCTTGAAAGATTTGCTATATCGTCGACCAGTAAAGCTTGAAGTTTTGTTACTATCTCAAGAACTCTCTTCTCTAGATGGTTTGACTGATCAATGCTTTGAGAGACGAGAGATTGCTTGAGATCTAGACTTGTACGTTCTTGTAAATTTTGGGCAAATTTATAGACTTCATCAATTGTCCGCTGTTGTTCTCGAACTTGACAGTCTAGAGCTGTGAATCGCATGATGACATTGACTTGAGACTTCAGTCTGTCCTGAAAAAGTATTTCCTCAACCTCTTTAGAGATTGCTTCTTTCATGGCGGTTGATAGTTCGGCAGCTGAGTCCGTTTGGGTTCCAGATTCAACATGACTGGGTTTGTCTACCTCGAACTCGACCAGTGCGCGAGTGTCATCGGCAATTGGACTTGGTGGGGCTGCTACATCAGTTGGTTCTTCAATGATCATTACCTCAGCTGTGTTTTCTAGTACAGCTTTCTTAGTAATCTCAGCTGAGACTTCTTTGGAATTGTCAGTTCCAGAGTGTGTCTCTCATCCCGCTGCTGTAAGAAGCTTGTTGGCTGACTCCCAGACATCTGCTGGGTGTGGCTTGGGGTATTGCTGAGATACTTCGATGATACCTCTAATGAGCTCATCCTGATGCAAGTATGCATCCTCCAGGCTTCCAAAGCCAAATATGTGCTGGAGGCAAGCTTCATCTGTCTTCAACTTCTCGTAGGAGAAGGTTTCTATCAGCTGCTCATTTTGGTACCAGGTTGCCATCTTAGTGGCAAGATAAAATTTGAGATCTTTGACTTTGGTGAGGGCGATAGGCAGGTGAGCCAGAATTGGATACTGAGTTAGAGCACTCTTGATCCCTGCAATGCGTAAATCTTCATACATGGCTTCCATGAAAGCTGAGCCAGTGGAGTTGAATTATAGAGAGGCAGTGGAATCACTCTCCTCTGATTCTGTGGAGATTTGAGGAATTGGATCAATTGGGTTCACAGTAGGCTGTGAAGAAGCATCAGCCAACAGCATGGGAGATTGAACTTTGGGTGATGGTTGTTTTGAGGGTGAGCTGGGATTAGTGGAAGAGGGTTCAGCTTGAGTGTCAGCTGGCTGTGAAGGAGCTTCAACCAGTTGAATATTTGTCTGCTCTTTTACAGGAGATGGCTCTTTGGTTGGAGAGCTGGGTGGAGGAGAAGGCTGTTTCGGCGGAGAGCTGTGAGGCGGTGAGGGCTGGGGTGAGCTGGGATGAACAGGAATATCGCCAAGTACTTGAGCGATAACCTGGGTCGGGGAAGGTGGAAGAGGTGTCTGATTCCTTGGATTATCCAGCTCGTCCTCTGAGCTGGATGACGATCCATCATTCAATCCCATCTCAGCCAGGATGTTTGATCCGAATTGATTGAAGGCCGACACTGGCTGTGGGGAGAGAATCAACATTGCTTGACTTGGAGTTGCTTCTGAAGAAGAGTTCGCCACAGTTGGTGGAATGACAGTTGTTTTCTCTTTCTTTTCAGCTGGGCCTCCAGCTGGTTTGGGGTCAACTGTCTTCCTTTTTCTTTGTTTATTCTCAGCTGAAACTTCTGCCTTTGTTCCTTCCAGCTGCTTCTTGCCTTTGCTCACAGCAGGCTGTTTCTTCAGGAGATCACTGATTTGACTAATTCTCTGGAAGAGAATCTTTGTTTCTGAAAACGGTTCTGAATCAGCCCATTTTACTGTGTGCCCTTTCACAGCTTGCTCTATCAAGAACGAAATCTTAGAGCATAGATACAGGGGCTCTGAGCTTGAATATGTCGTCCTGGTGGAGTCGTACTTGATCTTCTCTGACTCCTTGACCAGTCGGTTGAGTAAGAAATCAAACCAGTTGACATTTGCGCCTTTGATCATGGCAATCATTGGCTTGAGCTTTGGAATACTGATCTCTCCTTGAGATCCAGCTATCCCAAGAATACACTTCTGCGTAATATCCAGTAGCAGCCTGTACTTTGGCTTGAGTAGGAGCTTTGTCATGTTCGCTCTGTACGGCTCTGGGGAGATAAACATCTCTTGACTGAGGAATTCATCCACTTCCTCACAGCTGTAGTCGTCTGGAATGAATTCTCCTTTGCTAGGCAGATTGAACACATTTTGCAGCATTCTGCTGAGTTTGATGTTGACGGTTGCTGAATCATACTTTCCGTCAGCGCCCTTGACGATCATATCGAATGAAGATGAGTAGAAGTCGTCTTCGTCAATGATGTTGAGGTAGAAGAGGGCAGCATCTTTCTTCAGCATAAGCTTGGGCATGGAGGTTACCCACAGCAAGAGACCGGAGTCTGCAACAAGATCCACCATCTCTTTTAGTTCTAAAACATGGAGGTTGGAGGTGGACAGAACACTCTCAAAAGATAGTTTTGTCATTAGAGCTTCAAACTGGTTCATCCCTGCGGTTGATTTCTTGGGTGCCATTTTCTGCAATCTGTTGATTTTGATCGTGCGAAGAACTTGTAGAAAATGGATAGAGGTTTTGAAGATTTAAAATTCGCAGAGATAAAGATGAAATATGAAAGAATCCGCGTATCTTTTCCATATATATCAACTGCCATAATGGATCAACGGTTGAGATTGAAACAGCTGATATTCTGATCAATGACTGGGAGAGATTCACTCATCACATTTTGCTGACGTGCTTACGGATAGTGTATTACAACCGCGCGTAAGGCAGTTCAAACGTTTGACGTTCTGCCTTGATCCTACCGTGCTACAGTACTCTGCAGACTTTATAATTAATGCGATGGGAAAGGAAACTTATCAAGCAATTTAACTAAGGAATATATGTCCGCTTAAAATAAGAATTCAAAATAATTGGATTTAAATAGCATATTCCTCATAGCAATAAATGCATGAGAAACCGGTCAGCTTGGACAAAGAAGTCAACTGATACCACGGCGGTCTTTTTCCTTTACTTGACTGAGTTTTCTCCTCAGCTGAGTATCTGGTGATTAGCTTGATTTTCCTTCAGCTGAGTTCCTTTGAGCTCTGCGACTGATGTCCAGCTGAGCTTGATTAGCCTTCATCTGGGTAATCCTTCTGAACTGAGCTTTGAGATCCAGCTGAGTTTGTTCCCCCTCAGCTGGATGATTTTTCTTCATCCAGATTGAGCAGTCCAAGTAATTCACACATCATCTTGATTTAGATTTCAGCATGTTGTGCTTCTGTGTGAATTTTCCCAACAACGGTGTCATTCAGATGTTGAGAAATCTCTTGGGTGCTTTTCATGTCGTCAGCTGGGTTAGAGAATCAGCTTGATTGCTCCGCTGGATCAGGTTTCTCTTCAGCTGGTGATTCCAGCTGAGTTTTATCTTGGTGAGTGCATCCTGCTGGGTATTCTACTTGATTTTTGTTCTCTTTCCAGCTAAGTAGAGTTCCCCCTTGATTTGATAGCAGGTGGCTTTTTCTTCAGCTGCATCATACTTCATTTGAGCGGATTTTCTCATCATTGGCTCATTCCTTTGATAAGGTCAGCTGTCCCAAATCCAGCTGATTCATCTGCTGCTTCTGAATTCTTCTCTTGAGACCAATGTACTCAACAGTGAGACTGGCTGAGTTTTTAGTTTTGTATCCAGCTGTCTTTATTTCACAGCTGGTCCCAGTCAGCTAGCTGGGTTTCTTCATTTTCTTCATCGGTTGATTCAATAAGATGTTTCAAACATCTTAATCAGAGCAATCATCCTCATCTGAGTCGGAGAAGGAGATTTGATCATCATCCATTTCGCTCGCTTCGAGTCCTATATCCTTTCTCCAGGAAGATAAGTCAGCTAGGTTTCTCTTTGGGTCAAGTTCCTTGTCGTGATGAACCTTCACGATCTTCTTGAACTTTTCCTTGCTGTGATCCAGCCTATTGATGCTCCGTACGAGCATGGCAACTTCTTTGCGCAATTCTTCTTTGCTCATATTTCTGTGCTCATTGTTGGTCCTTCCAAGCTGAGCTGATTGAGCTGATCTTCTTGATTGAGCTTTGAAGACTCTCTCTTTTGCCTTGGGAGTCAGCTCCGTTTTATTTATTTGGCTGGATGATTTTCTGCTTGTGATCCTCAGATCAAATTCGTTGGCTTTCAAGATGGAGAACAATTTTTCCGTCTCCATGCTGCCAAGATCAGTTCTGCTTTGGTAAACCACTTTGTGTGTACACCATTCTGAAGAGAGAGCTGCAAGAACTTTCAAGTTCTTATCTCGAACTGTATATTTCCAGTTCGGATCGTCTCGATCTCGATGACGAGGCTAGAGAATCTGAGCTCCATTTGCTCGATGGACTCACAGGAAAGTTGCTTGGAATTGTCGAATTTCTGGCATGCAACTGAGAACTTGTTCTCTTGAATTTCCTCTGAGTCTTCACACAGCTTGGCTAGAGTGTCCCACATCCCCTTAGCTATCTCGCAGTTGATGATCTTGCTGAGATAAGCATCCGTCACCGTTGAGAAGATGACGTTGCGAGTGTAGCTGTCCAATCCAGCTTGTCTTCTTTCTTCTGGAGAGTTATCCCTTTTGGGCTTCACAACTTGCCGAAGTACTGGTTCAGCTCCAGGTGTGGTTTCTGCTTCTCTTTCTGACTTCATAATGACGATGGGCCCGTTAGTGATAACATCCTACATTATGTCGTGTCGTGCGCACATAAAGCTTTTGAGTCAGAACTTCCAGATCTGATAATCATCCACAGAGAATGTCGAAAGATTCTTGCACATCGAAGATTCCATGACAGTATGCAATATAATGATTTTAAAAAGATTTTGAAACTTTGAAGGATCTGTTCAGGTGACCACTATCAGTAAAGAGACTGACTTGACATAGATACAGTGATCTTTTGAACCACTGCTCTGATACCAATTGTTGGTCCCGAGACGGATACCTTGGTGTAGAGGGGGGGTGAATACACCAAGGTTTAAAACCTTTTCCAATTAAACTCTTGAGTGAGTTGTCTGTGTTCGATCCAGCTGGAAGACAGCTTGATCGACACAGCTAGCTGTGTGCGGAATGTGGTGGGTTTTTGGAAAGTCCGTCTGTTACTTCAAATATATTGCAAAGCTTTGTTTCTCTTTTCAGTTAGTCAGTTTATGCAGCTTGAAAGAATGCCTATGATGAGTTAGCTGGATGCATAAATAAAGCAGTAAAGAACAAAGCTATTTAACATGGTTCGGAGAAACTACTCCTACGTCCACGACCAGAAACCTTCTGGTAATCCACTAAGGATATCACTGACTTTACGCGCAGTCAGCAAGCGTTGCAGCTTAGTTCCTCAAGCTAGATACAAGTTTACGCGTACTGTATCGAAACGTAACCAACTGTTTACGGGCACAGCTGAAGCCTAACCTGTAGTTTACGTGTACTACAGAACCAACACTCGAATTGCGCGCTTCAAGCAAGCGTACCTTTACCTAACCTTTTCTGGGTAGAAGGGTTTGGGTTTGGTTTGGGTTTTCCAACTATGAACGAGTTCTTACAATGAAGAACTTTGAGTATAATGAACTCGTTCAAACTAGGCTTATGATAGGAAGGATTTTATGCCTAGATACTAATGGGAGAGAGCTTCAATAGCCTGAGAATGAATAAGTACTTAGAAGGATGTAGACTGCTGGATCTTGAAGCTTTTATGAGAGATCTTGATCTTTGGTTAGACTTCTTTCTCGGTTGATCTCTCTTGTATATTCTCTCTCTCTCTCGTATATTCTACTACTGATGATGAAAAAGACTTATATTTATAAGGAGAGATTAGAACTAGCCGTTGGAAAGAGCCGTTCTGAATCTCTACCTAACTTCTGACAAGTTGGTCTTGTCTTCTTCCTTGATTTCCTCGTAAAGCAATCCTAGGTCTGACTTCTAGGTGCTGAGGTGTCGAGTTCCTGATGGTCCAGGTCAGTTCTGACTTTATCTCAAGTTGACTGACAAATATGGTTTTTACACTATTTTCGAGTGTTTATTGTGTTGATTTGTCATGCAAAATCATGTTTGTAACGAGCTTTTTGTCTAAGTTTTACTTTCTTTAAGAATTTGATACTTGGTTGTGGTTTTGGTAGTATTATATTCCTGCTAGGTTACAACCTTGTACTCCCAACTATATATATATTCTTGAAGACTCTTGTGGGGGGACTTTTGCATATTTTTTTTTTACATATTTTTGCTTTCTAGATTTCTTTTTAAGCTTTTTAGCTATTTAATTAATTACTTTTCTTGGAGAAGATTCAAGATTGAAGATTGAAGACATTCAAGACGAGATCAAGAATCCGAACTCCAGTTATTTTAATTAGTATCTTTAATTATGTTTTTCTTTTATTTCTTTGTTGAAACCCTAGTTATGAGTAGCTAATTTCCTCGTTGATCCTAGGGTTTGTAAGATTCAATTGAGATGATGTTTTAGATTGATTGATTCCAATTTTCCTGTCAATTTATGGTTTGTGATTCTTGGTGCTTTAATCATGTTTAGATAGTTGGCCACTATTTATGCATGCTAGTTGTTCGATTAAATTCTTAGCCGGTTTAGTTGATCAATGGAACTCAAGAATGCATGATATGAATGATTATGAGACCTAGCGGTGATTAATTCGTTCATAGGAGGTTATAGATCTTTTGTGCTTTTTGGAGTTAGTAGATTATCTTGAGACCTAGCGGAGATAGATACTTTGCTAATCTACGTTTTGCATGACTTGTCGAGAGAGAGCTTGTGAATATAATTGTGATCCCTTCACCTGAATTGAATTAAAATTGGTAATTGGGTTAATAAGTTAATTTCGTTGATTGATTTTGAGTTGAAGCATTCCCTAGGATCAATCTTTTCTCTTTGATATATAAATTTGTTTCTTTACCATTTATTTTCTTCTAATTAATTAATTTCTTTTTAAGTTGAAAATAAAGTTCCATATAAAAATAATCAAGAGCTTGAATAGTAAAGAGGTTTCTAAATTTTATTTCCCACTGTATTTTCGATTTACAGTCCCTGTGAATACGATACTCGATTTACTAATTATCTACAATTGCACCGTTTAGTTGCGTTATATATTGCTAAGATTTTAGTGATCAACTTTTTGGCACCGTTGTCGGGGACAGTATAGATAATATAGTGATAATAATCTTGATTCTGATTTATTAGTTCAAGCATTTTTTTATTTTATTTTATTTTTAATTTTCCCATTTTGCGCTAGTACTAATTTTGAATTATTTTGAGCAGGTGGTGCATGAACACGCGAGCAAAAGGAGAACAGTTGATTCCTTTCAATCCAGAAATTGAAAAGACACTCAAAGCGATTAGGAAGGAACAAAGAAATAAAGATATGGGGGATCAACTCGCTCTCACACAAGATGATTTGTTACGTCGGATTGAAGAGATGCAAGCTCAGATTGAGGAGCAGAATAGGAGAATGAATCAAGCTTCTCCACCTCCATTGAATCAAATGTTTCAGCCGAGAGCTAATCAATTCCGAGATGGAGGATGAGGAGTTCGAGTGGAAGCAAACGCCTTTGAATTAAAACCAGCTCTGATCCACATGGTGCAAGCTGATCAGTTTGGAGGAGGCGTAACTGAAGACCCAAATGCCCATCTCGGAGCATTCGTGGATATTTGTGAGACAATAAGCAGCAAGGCATTTCCAGCGATGTTACCCGATTAAGATTATTTGGATTTTCGTTGAGGGACAAGGCTAAGGCGTGGTACAGGACCTTAGATCGATCGGGCATCAATACTTGGGAACAGATGTGCCAGAAATTCTTAGCAAAATACTTTCCTCCTTCTAAGGCTCAGAAGATGATTGCAGAAATCTCTCACTTCACACAATTGGAAGACGAGTCTATTTACGAAGCTTGGGAGAGGTACAGAGAATTGCTCAGAAAGTGTCCACAACATGGGTTTAATGAAGCTCAGCAAATTACTCACTTTTACAGTGGGCTTACTCCTCACACAAAGAGCCTAGTGGACGCTGCTGCTGGAGGATGCTTAGTTAATCGGGGTGCAGCAGAAGCCTTGCGGATCATTGAAGAGATGGCGGCTAACAGTTATCAGTGGCCGATGGAGAGAAGTTCTACAAGAAGGATTGCAAACATCTCGGATGATAAATATGAAGATCTTGTAGCTGAAGTTGTCCTACTCAAGAAAGAGCACGAGAATGAGAGGAAAGCGAAGATGGAGGTAAAAGTAGTGCAGCCACAAGAGAGTGTAGATCCGCTACAAACTGAAGATACTAATTATGTGAATCAGCGGAACTACAACTATAACCGGCAGGGTTACCAAGGGGGAAATCAGACTTATAATCCCAACAATAGGAATCATTCAAATTTTTCCAATGCTAACCCGAACAATTCTCTGCAGCCTCCGCCCGGTTTCTCAGTCACCAACGGAGTCATCAATGAGCCGAAGAAGTTGTCGTTGGAGGAGATGATGCAACAGATGATGATCCAACAAAATACCTTCATTGGCCAAACTGGCCAAAAGATGACATCTTGGGAGACTACTGTTACTGCTCTCTCCAAGCAAGTCAAGATGATAGAAGGCCAAATGAGTCAGATGGCGAATCAAGCAGCAGCTCAGCACAAGCCCGGGCAATTTCTGAGCAATATGGAGATCAACCCAAAGAACCAGTGCAATGCCATTCAGTTGAGGAGTGAGACTTCATATCAGAATTACCCGGAAAGAAACCGAGAAGAGAAGGAAGTGGATGAAGAGATTGAGATTGATAATCGCTCTACACAAGAAGAAGACTCCTCAGTTTCAAACAAGGTGCCTCAAGCCACAAAGAAGGAGGTCCCCAAAGCTTCTAATCCATCCAACAAAGTGGTGCTGCCTACAGCTCCGTTTCCTCAAAGATTGGCTAAAGCAAAGATGGATGAGAAGATGGCCAAGTTCATGGAGATGTTTCAGAAGGTAAACATAAATATTCCTTTGCTCGATGCTTTACGAGATATGCCCGGATATGCAAAGTTTTTGAAGAAAGCTATCTCGCGAAAGAGGAAGCTTGGCAAATTTGAGACAATTAATTTGTCCGAGGAATGTAGTGTCGTTCTACAAAAGAAGCTACCATTGAAGCAAAAAGATCCGGGGAGCTTTACCATTGCTTGTGTGATTGGAGGGCAGACATTTGGCAAAGTGTTGTGTGATCTGGGGGCTAGTATCAATTTGATGCCTCTCTCGATTTTCAACCGTTTGGAGATTAGAGCCATAAAGCCTACATCTATAGCTCTTCAAATGGCCGATCGATCGGTGACATACCCTAAAGGGGTAGTGGATGATGTGCTTATCAAAGTAGAGGAGTTTATTTTTCCTACCGATTTTGTGGTGCTCGATATGCCGGAAGATAAGAATATCCCCCTCATTCTTGGCCGACTCTTTTTGGCTACCGGACGTACGTTGATCGATGTCCAAGATGGAGACTTGACTTTTCGAGTCAATGATGAAAAGTTAACTCTCTCTATTTATGATGCAATGAAGAGGACGTCCGAGCTAGAAGTTGAAGAGTGCAAGTGGATTGACTACTTTGAAGCTTGTGGGCAAACTTTACCTTTGCCGTATGAAGATCCATAGGAGCACTGTATCCATAACTCTGTCTATTCTCCTTCTGACCTTGGCGATGCTTGTGATGAAATCTTGGAGTATATTTCTGTTTTGGATTCTATGCAGGGACTTTCACAAGAGTCGGTTACCTATTTGGATATCAATAAACTGGTGAAAGGAGCAAGCATTGGTGAGGAGAAGGCAACAAAAACCTCGACATCCACTTACTCTGCGCCTAAGTTGGAATTGAAGCAGCTTCCCGATCACCTTATGTATGCATTTTTGGGTGATAATGAAACTTATCCTGTTATAGTTTCTTCATCTCTTAATGGTTTGGAATTAGATAAATTGTTGAGGGTTTTGAGGAAGTATAAATCTGCAATAGGGTGGTCTATCTCTGACATCAAGGGGATTAGCCCGTCTATTTGTATGCATCGAATTTTGATGGAACAGGACTACAAGCCCAAGGTACAAGCACAAAGACGACTGAATCCGGCTATGCAAGAGGTGGTGAGGAAGGAAGTGCTGAAGTGGTTGGATGCCGGGATTATTTATGCCATCTCAGATAGTGAATGGGTGAGCCCGACTCAAGTTGTCTCCAAGAAATGAGGCATGACTGTTGTGCAAGATGATAGGAATGAGCTCATTGCGACGAGGCTTGTGACGGGATGGCGTGTTTGCATTGATTACCGAGCTTTGAACGCAGCGACTCGTAAGGATCACTTTCCTCTGCCGTTCATTGATCAGATGCTTGATAGGTTGGCCGGGCATGAGTATTATTGTTCTTGGATGGTTATTCGGGCTATAATCAAATCATGATCGCACTGGAAGATCAACACAAGATGGCTTTTACTTGCCCATATGGAGTCTTTGCGTGTAGGAGAATGCCGTTTGGTCTTTGCAATGCACCGGCCACTTTCCAAAGGTGTATGATGGCGATTTTCCATGGCCTAATTGAAAACATCATGGAGGTATTTATGGGCGACTTTTCTGTCTTTGGTTTCTCTTTTGATAATTGTTTGGAAAATCTCTCTCAAGTTTTGCAGCGTTGCGAAGATACCTCTTTAGTTCTCAATTGGGATAAGTGTCATTTTATGGTGAAGGAAGGAATATGATGCAGGGGCATCGATCCAGCCCCCGGGCAAGTGAGGAGGACTCATTTGGCTGCGGTAAGCCTGAGGAGGACGTCCCACATCGGATAAATATGCAAGGCTATTAAGGTTTAAATAGTATGGGCAATCATTCTCTCTTAACCATGGTTTTAAGGCGAAGTTAGGCCCAACTATTGACAGCCTGCATCAGATTGGTATCAGAGCCGGGTGTGGGCTCGGTCCTCAAGGGAGGGTGGATGATGCAGGGGGGTATCGATTCAGCCCCTGGGCAATGAGGATGACTCATTGGCTGCGGTAAGCCTGAGGAGGACGTCCGGAGGGGACGGTCCTCAAGGGAGGGTGAATGATGCAGGGGCATCGATCCAGCACCTGGGCAAGTGAGGAGGACTCATTTGGCTGCGGTAAGCCTGAGGAGGACGTCCCACATCGGATAAATATGCAAGGCTGTTGAGGTTTAAATAGTGTGGGTAATCCTTCTCTCTTCACCATGGTTTTGAGGCGAAGTTAGGCCCAACTATTGACAGCCTGCATCATAATAGTTCTAGGGCACAAAGTTTCGAGAGAAGGGTTGGAAGTTGATAGAGCCAAGATTGTGGCTATTGAGAAGTTGCCTCCGCCAACCAATGTCAAGTCTATTCGGAGTTTCCTAGGTCATGCGGGGTTCTATAGAAGATTTATCAAGGACTTTTCCAAGATCTCCAAGCCACTTTGCTCATTGTTGGAGAAGGATACAAAGTTTGAGTTTTCCGAAGAGTGCCATGGAGCTTTTGAGAAGTTGAAGACATCACTTGTGATGACTCCTGTTTTGATTACTCCAGATTGGAAAGAGCCTTTTGTTTTGATGTGTGACGCGAGTGATTGGGCTGTTGGAGCTGTTCTAGGGCAGAAGAGAGATAAACTTTTCCGAGTTATCTATTATGCAAGCAAGACCTTGGACTCAGCTCAGATGAACTACACTACCACCGAGAAGGAGTTACTTGCCATCGTGTATGCGTTTGATAAGTTTCGCCCTTATTTGGTTGGGACCCATTCAATCGTCTACACCGACCATGCCGCCATTCGCTACCTTTTTACTAAGAAGGAATCCAAGCCTCGTTTGATTCAATGGATTCTATTACTTTAGGAATTTGATATGGAGATTCGGGATAGAAAGAGATGTGAGAATGTGGTGGCCGATCATTTGTCTCGCTTGGAAAATCCGGTGGAGAGAGACGATACCAGGATTTGTATCAATGAGAGTTTTCCCGATGAGCAAGTTCTCAAATTGGTTGATCACACCCCGTGGTACGCCGATTTGGTGAACTACTTGGTGATTGGAGTCTTGCCCCAAGGTTTGAGTCATTATCAAAAGAAAAAGTTCCTCCATGATGTCAAGTTCTACTATTGGGAGGATCCTCACTTTTTCAGACGATGCGCCGATGGAATCATTCGTAAGTGTTTGATGCAATCTGATTGGGCAGAGATTATTAAAGAGTGTCATAGTTCACCAAGTAGGGGCCATTTCGCTGCTAACAAGACCGCCGCTAAAATCTTTCATAGTGGTTTTTATTGGCCGTCGGTTTACAAGGATTGTCATGCATTTGTAAAGTCTTGTGATCGTTGTCAAAGGATGGGAAGTATCACCAAGAAGGACGAGATGCCACAAAATATCATTGTTGAAGTGGAGCTATTTGATGTTTGGGGGATCGACTTTATGGGTCCATTTCCTAACTCTTGTGGTTTTACTTATATTCTTCTTGCAATGGAGTATGTTTCTAGGTGGGTGGAGGCAATTCCAACGACCATTAATGATTCCAAGGTGGTGATCGAGTTCCTACAAAAGAATATTTTGACTCGGTTTGGAGTACCGAGAGCATTGCTTAGTGATGGAGGGTCGCAATTCAATAATAGATGGTTGGGGAGTCTCCTAGCTAAATATGGTGTGAAGCACAAAGTCACGACGCCTTACCATCCACAAGCCAATGGTCAAGCTGAGTTGGCTAATCGAGAAATCAAGCAAATTCTTGAGAAGACAGTGGCTCACAAGAAGGATTGGGCAAAACATTTAGATGACGCTCTTTGGGCGTATCGCACGGCCTACAAGACTCCCATTGGTATGTCTCTTTATCAGCTTGTCTTTGGGAAGTCTTGTCATTTACCTGTTGAACTTGAGCACAAGGCTTATTGGGCGACAAGGAGAATCAATCTTGAATTCAAAGAAGCTGGCTACATAAGGCAAAAGAAGTTGCTTGAGCTCGATGAATGGAGAAACGAAGCTTTTGAGAGTTCTCGTATTTATAAGGAAAGGGCAAAGAAGTTTCATGATCGTGCCATCCGCACAAAGGAATTTGCTCCGGGGGACACGGTATTACTTTTCAATTCTCGACTTCGTCTTTTTCCGGGAAAGCTCCAGTCAAGATGGACGGGTCCATATGTGGTGTACAAGACTTATCCGAATGGAACATATGAGTTGATCAAAACGGATGGATCTATGTTCACTGTAAATGGTCATCGTCTTAAGCCTTACTATCATTTGGACACGAATCGTGACCTCACGGTCACCCTCCTTAATGATCCTTAAAAATATGAGGTATCGTCAAGCTAAAGACGTTAAACTAAGCGCTTATTGGGAGGCAACCCAATATTTTTCTTATTTTATTTTTATTTTTATTTTTATTTTTATATTATTATTATTATTATTTATTATTTATTTATTTATTTTTCTATTTTCTTGTCTTTTCTTTTCCTTTTTTTTCGTCTTTAACTTTGGTGTTTAGTTTTATAGTGTCTTACTTCATTCTTAAAAAAAAAAAAATAATAAATAATTAAATGAAAAAGTTCCAGATGGGTGCTATTGTGGGTGCCATCCCACATGAGAAAGCAGCCAATTTCGTCAAAAATCTGGGCTGAGATTCACTACGGCGCTCTCCTTCATGCCACCATCGGCATGTCCGCGCCTCAGTGTCTTGCTCATGCCTCGCCAAAAACCCGCAAGCTTCCATTTCGGAGCGGTTGCTGGTGCTGTTACCAGTGCTGCAGTGCCGCTTTAGGCGCGTTCCTCAGTGCACTTACGAGCGTTGGTCAGTGTGGTAGCATTTTCTCTGCGCCTCGCTCCAAAGTCAGCCACGCCCAGACCAGCGCGTTCTACAATGCTGTTACTGCTGATGCCGCGTCTCAAATTCACGCAGCTGCTACCCAATTGCCGCAAGGGTCTTTGACGGCGCGTTCTCTAGAGCTATCTTCGCTGCTGCAGCGCCTCTCCTTCAGCCCAGCCCGGCCCATTACGTTCGCTCGGCCCTCCAGGTAAGTAGCTCTTCCCTCTTATTTCCTTCTCCTTTAATTTCAAATTCCCCACCTCTGCTCCCACACGCACATACTCTTTTCTATTTTCTTCCATCTTTCACCCATCTACTTCCAAGAATTCAGGTAAAATTCCACTTCTCTTTCAATTTACTTTTAGTTTTCGAGTCCTTGCATGATTTGACAGATTTCTATCCATAGCTTTTAAGCTCTTTTGCTAATTTTTGAGAAGTTGACGAATTAGAATTCATATTGGGGATTTTCATTTATTTACATATATCTTTGCATATGTGCGTATTTTCTCACTTATGAATAGATGATCAAGGGTATGAGTTTATCTTTTTAATCCTTGGATTAGAATTTTTTTTTTTGTGAATTATTTGGAGTAATTTGCGAAGTGCTCTGTTCGTGTTTATTATGATAAATTCTTGGTAGTTGTGCCTTGTTTTTGCAATTGAACATTCCTTTTTATTGTGTATTATGCTATCTTGTTCTCCTACCTTTTCGCATTCATTGATGCTGCAATTGCTCTTTTGGTCAGTTGAGTCATATTCTTAATCTTGATGTCTGAGAGATTACGGTTTGGGGGATGGTGTTAGTTTACGGATATAGGGGGCGTGTGTTTTGGTATGAACATGGGCATTACTCATTTGCTTTGGAGGATTATTTTGCTAGCATGTTCATGTTCATTGTTCTTTAATTTGGAAGTTGTCGATGGTTGTACAGTTTTGATTTGAGGATATGCTTGTGTAAAGCCATCGACACATTATTATTATTATTATTATTATTATTATTATTATTATTATTATTATTATTATTATTATTATTATTATTATTATTATTATTTTCTTTTTCTTTATTAATTTTTATTTTTCAAGTCTAGGTACCATTGTGTGCTTCCACGATGCCACAGAAGAACACCAAGACTACGAACTCAAGGGCAACTAGGTCTCGACGCACTCGTGAGCCTACACCTCCACCACTTCCTCCTTCACCGCCTACTCCACCGCCCCTCACTACTTATGATCCGGCTTTCTATGGAATTGAATTGCTTACTCCCGCTTCTAGGGAACGATGGGATCACTTGTGCCGTTTGCCTATGCGCCCTACCAAATATCCTTGTGACATGGCAATGAAGGCTTTGGGCATCGATACGGATGTGTGGCATTTGTTTGAGGGCATTGGTTAGGACACTATGATGCGTAGTCAATGGGATACTTATAGGCATCTCACTTTGGAGTTTATGAGCACATTTGTGATGCACAAGGAGGATGGTGTTCCGGCCCGAATCACTTTTCGGCTTGCTAATGTTTCCCGTGAGCTCACCACTATCACTCTTCATGAAATTTTGGGGTGTCCTCGTGGTGGTTATTTCAAGTCTGCTTACTTTAACCCGACGTCCATATGGCTTAACATGGTTTCGCCGGCTTTGGAGAAGTACAAGCATTTTTCTAGTGGTGACTCTAAAGCTTCCGCCATCCGCAATTCGGTGTTTAGGTACATTCAATGTATCCTTGCTTCGACTTTTCTAGCCCGGAAAAATGGTGGGAATGTTCGTGAAGATGAGTTGTTTGCTCTATATTGTCTGCTATCCAAGTTTTCTATGAATGTTGGTGCATATCTTTGTGACCAATTCCGAAGTCAAGCCGCTCTTCGTCGTGGTATGATTTATATTGGTGGTTTTGTGACGCCTATTGCTCTTCATTTTGGTATTTCTCTTGAAGGAGTTGTGCCCGTGACCAGTGGAAAGCTTGTTGACATGACCCTTGTTCGTACTCATAAGATGATTAAAGGTGGTCGCCGACTCTTATGGAAGATGAAGAAAAAGGATCTCATTCCTTTGCCTCGTCCGGCCCTTACTACCGTGTCCACCATGGATGATCAAACAAATTGGAGAATGGACACTCAAGCTCATTTGGCACTTATTGATCTCGATCCTAATGCTAGTGATAATGAGGCCGATGACGATGCTTATGAGACCGATGTGGCCCATGGGAGTCAAAGTTCTCGCCACCAATTGGAGACCATGGTTCATGCCATTCGTGATGAGTTGAAAGCTCATTTTGATGCTAGATTTGATAGCTTCGCCCTTGAGATACGAGGTCGGTTTGATACTTTGGAGCAAGCACTACGGTCATCCCATGCTCAAATGCCTCCTTCTTCTTCTCCACATCAACTTTGATACCAAGTAAGCTCTCTAGTCTCCACCACTCTTCTTCTTTCAAACTTATTTTTCCGTACCGTTGAATAAGTTTGGGGGATGGAGAAGGGTGGTATGATTTTCTAGTTTCTAGTTATTTTTGTTATTTTATTTGTTTTTTTTTGTTTTTATTTTTATTTTTAAGTTTTTGTTGTTGAGCATGCTTAAGTTGAGATGTTATGATGAGGCTTATGATGAAATTGTGTTTTTAATTGGAAAATTGTTGCTTGTTGGGCATCGCATGACTTGTAGATTATTGATTGATGATCTCATATATTAGGCCTCTAAGAATTTGAATAAAAACTTATAAGCCTAAGTGAGGATTTGAGCCTTTGACCTGCATGTTTATGTTTATGGTCTAATTTTTATTCTTGTGTGATTATAGTTCGAACATGCGTGTTATTCTCTAGAACTTGCGAGGGTATCTTCCTTGAGGTTGCATAGTGTGCTTTGAATTTGGAAATGATTAAAGATCATTTTTCTTAAGCTTATCTTTTCCTAAACACTTGTCCGAATTTGATTGAATCCTAGTTCGCCCCTTTGAGGTTTTAGCCGTTTCTTTGATTACATTTGAGTTGGGTTGAACGAATGAGAAGTGTGGGTAGAGATGTTGAAAAGAGTGAAAAGAAAAATTTGTTGAATATGAATTGTTTTGTAATAATTGTTATTTCCTAGTATAAGCTCTTAAAAAAAATTGATTGACACCATAATAAAGTTGTTTTGAATTTGAAAGAAAAAAAAAAGAGAAGAAAGAAAACAAGAAAGAGCATAAACGAGGAGGGTAGCATATTTGTGAAAGTTTGGCGTATTCTTGGTTGGTTTGAGTTTAAATGATCGAAAAACTTTGGTGGATTTTGTGTTTATAGAAAATTGGAATTTTTTTTTGGTGAAATTTGTTTTGTATTGGGAATTTATTAAGTCACTTAGCCAAAAATATCCTACCTTACCAAAGTGCCTACGTTGCATCCCTTTTAAAGACCTTTTCGATCCTTAGTTTTGAAGCACACGCAAGCAATGGAGAGGTAAGACGAATTGCAAGCCTATGGTAGAATGCATGTAATGATTCGAATTGAGAGTATACACGTCCTATCTTAAACACTTTGAGAGTGAGGGTTTACATGATAACGATTCCATGCCGTGAGTAAGAAAATTCAAAGAGGCTAGATATTTGAGTTTGTCGAGATTTATGAAACTTGAATTGTGATGACTACTTGTGATATGCTGTTTTGAAAAATTTCTGAAGCCGTGTTCATCGTCATTTTGTCTTAAGTATGTTTGTTGTTTTCTTTTCTTTTATTTTCTTATTCGAGGACTAACAAGTATTTAAGTTTGGGGGAGTTGACAAGCATGGTTTTTACACTATTTTCGAGTGTTTATTGTGTTGATTTGTCATGCAAAATCATGTTTGTAACGAGCTTTTTGTCTAAGTTTTACTTTCTTTAAGAATTTGATACTTGGTTGTGGTTTTGATGGTTTTGTAGGAAAACAAAATGTTAAATGTTGGAGGAATGGTTGTTTGAGGATTAAATTTCGTTAAGAGAAGAGTTCGTAGGCGAAAACGGATCCAAATTCGGAGCTCTAACGAAGGAGAACGGACCAAAACAAAAAAGTTGTCAGACTGGTGCCATCCCGGGTGCGACAGCACCAGAGAGAGCATCAGAATCTGCCCATACCTTGTTATTTTCCTTATTTTGCTATTTTTTTCTTATTTTGGTAGTATTATATTCCTGTTAGGTTACAACCTTGTACTCCCAACTATATATATATATATATATATATATATATTCTTGAAGACTCTTGTGGGGGGACTTTTGCATTTTTTTTTTTACATATTTTTGCTTTCTAGATTTCTTTTTAAGCTTTTTAGCTATTTAATTAATTACTTTTCTTGGAGAAGATTCAAGATTGAAGATTGAAGACATTCAAGACGAGATTAAGAATCCGAACTCCAGTTATTTTAATTAGTATCTTTAATTATGTTTTTCTTTTATTTCTTTGTTGAAACCCTAGTTATGAGTAGCTAATTTCCCCGTTGATCCTAGGGTTTGTAAGATTCAATTGAGATGATGTTTTTGATTTATTGATTCCAATTTTCCTGTCAATTTATGGTTTATGATTCTTGGTGCTTTAATCATGTTTAGATAGTTGGCCACTATTTATGCATGCTAGTTGTTCGATTAAATTCTTAGCCAGTTTAGTTGATCAATGGAACTCAAGAATGCATGATATGAATGATTATGAGACCTAGCGGAGATTAATTCGTTCATAGGAGGTTATAGATCTTTTGTACTTTTTGGAGTTAGTAGATTATCTTGAGACCTAGCGGAGATAGATACTTTGCTAATCTACATTTTGCATGACTTGTCGAGAGAGAGCTTGTGAACATAATTGTGATCCCTTCACCTGAATTGAATTAAAATTGGTAATTGGGTTAATAAGTTAATTTCGTTGATTGATTTTGAGTTGAGGCATTCCCTAGGATCAGTCTTTTATCTTTGATATATAAATTTGTTTCTTTACCATTTGTTTTCTTCTAATTAATTAATTTCTTTTTAAGTTAAAAATAAAGTTCCATATAAAAATAATCAAGAGCTTGAATAGTAAAGAGGTTTCTAAATTTTATTTCCCACTGTATTTTCGATTTACAGTCCCTGTGGATACGATACTCGATTTACTAATTATCTACAATTGCACCGTTTAGTTGCGGTATATATTGCTAAAATTTTAGTGATCATTGACTTCGACTCTGAGCTGTCTTGAACTCTGCTGGATCTTTGACACTGAGCTGAGTCTTGAACTCTGCTGGGTCTTGACGATGAGCTGAGTTGCCACACAAGCTGAGTCTTTCCTACAGCTGTGTCTGGATGAACTTGATCGTCTTGAATCTGGATAACGTTGTTGATCACTCGACTTGGCTTGCGCAATCATCTACTCAGTTGGGGTCAGCTGGGTTTTGGTATCAAATCAAAACTCTATTAATTTTCCCAACATTAACTTTATAGACGGTTTGAGACCGGTATGTACAATAAAGTTACTGTTTTAATTGAGATTAGGACGACAATATGTAGAAAATTTCTAAACAAATTTAAATTTGAAAAATACTTAATGAATGAATATACGTTCTAATTCCTAATTATATGCGAACAATATCACAACTTCTAAATAAAATATACTTTATATATTTTTTTAAATGTATATACGTAAATCAAAACATAAGTTATTTCCCGTCGAATCTTGACGGGCTACTTACTAATATAACTAATACACATATAGAGAGGATAAAAGTTGGCAAATGTAAATTCAATTAATGGATAACTGCTACTTAAATCATAAACTTTTACTCAATTTGAATTTTGACATTACTTTCAAAATTTTACAAAAAAACACATGATATTTTAACTTTTACAACTAAATTCATCCATATTTTTCTTATCAATCTAAATTTTTTAAATTATGATCGTTTGAGCCCTTGATTTAAGAAATCAAAAGTTGAGCTTTGATGAGCTCGATGAGAGGAATATTTTGGCATTGGGCCGACGTCTAGAACTTGTTAACGTCAATAAATTTCTACGTTAGGTCAATTGCTCGAAACTGCCACTGCAAAGTTCATTGTCATCAATAAATAACTGGACGTCAACCTATATATATACCAAAATATTCCTCTTCTCGAGCCGTCAAGATTCAACATCTGATTTCTTGAACTTCAGAGCTCGAACTACATGAATTTGAAAATTTGGTTCAACTAAAAGCTTGAGCGAGTTTTCATTGAAAAAAATAATTAATGTTAAGTATTTGTTTGTAACGTTTCGAAAGTCATGTTGAACTTGCAAATTAGATCAAAATTCGTGATTTAAATGAAATTAACCAAGTGTACTTATGAAGTTATAATGCTAAAATGAAGAGGATAAGACCAGAAGGTAGTTAAAACAGCCAATCTTTTGCACTAATATCGCACTTCTCACTACAACAAAAAAGGCCTTTGGCTACACCCCTTTTGCGACACCATTGGAAAAGCGTCGTGATAAAGCTCTATTACGACATAATATTTTATATTCTAGCTTAATGAAAAATTTGATAGCACTATTACGACATCTAAAGGCCTGTGTTGCAATATCTAATTAATTACAACATTGTTACGTGTCCCAAAAAAAATACTAAAGATTTGTTGCTTGGATGCCTTTAAATTAATCAAGTGAAAATTAATTAAATCCCGCCGAGTTCTAGGCGCCAACTCTCCCTCCAAATATAATGAATTTTTCGTATTAAAAGGTTAAATTAAAAAAAAATGTGCCCTAACCCCTTTCCCCATCCCCACCTGCGAAGAGATGGAGAAAATTCACCCATCATTTCCTCATTACCAAATCAAAAAAGATATAAAAGCTTCAGCAAATTAAAATTGAAAACCCAAATTGATTTTCAAGAGGAAAGAGTTGCAGAGGATACACATCTGATAGGAAGCAGGACCTCTCGACAATGATGCCAAGGTCAACCGGCTCATTTCTGAAGATTTTAATTTCATGCTGAGCAATCCAACAAATTCAAATTTGGTATATTTTTATATTTCCTTAGTAATTTTAATTTAAGTGACCAGATTTTCGTTTTGAAGATATGCTCCTGAAATTTTATTCTATTTTCCTTTTATCTGTACAATTGTTTTGAAGATATGCTCATGAAATCTTCAATTTTAGAGAAGACGTTAATGTACAGATTTTGTTTCTTAATTTGTAATTGACCCCCTAAAATTATAGTTAGGTTAGTTAATTGTGCTCTAATCTCTTGGCAATTCTTGTTGCAGCTTTGAATTTGATTCTTTAAGGTGTAGTTTGTTCTTTGAGAGTATTTCATTGTTTATAATACTTTTTCTTTTTCTTAAGGAAGTTAACCGAAAGGTTCTGTTTGGAGATTTTTGAAGGGATCGAAGTTAACCAAAAGGTTCTGTTTGGAGATTTTTGGTGAGGAAATAATAAGTTAAGGTATGATTTACTTATGTTCTGCTCATTTCAGTTCCATTGTTGAGGAAAGTACTATGTTATGATTTCTTTTATTATAATTTGTGAACATGGGTATACATTATTATAAGTTCTTTTTTTTTTTCTTTTTTTGCCTTCTTATTGCATGTCATTTAATTTGACGATGAATTTTTTTTCTGACCCAAGATTTAATCTTTCTTTTGTTGAGTTTTTATCATGTACTTGGTTGAATGGTCTTGTGTTTTAACATATTAGTTATATTGTAAGTTGTACCTGGAATCCACTACGACTATTAAGGCTTGGTGGCAATAACTCTTAGGAATATTCAACCAGAACTTGTAGTATGTGCCGTGACTATCCTCCATGGGATGTTGAGCAACTAATCTAGTTTCATAGTTTTCTTAAGCATTGGAAGTTTGGTGCATATGATATATTTTCTTAGTACCTAATACTGCTAAATAAAATATATATATTGTTGGTTTTCAGGTGATGGGAAGCATTATTCGATAACTAGCTCACCCCATAATCAAAAGAAATGTTGGATTTCATGCTCTCCGGTCACGTTATACTTGTTAACACCGAGGGTGCACGACCTTAAAATTTTGATGAGTTATTTATTTATTTCCATGTGATTGAAATGAGGTGTTTGTTTTTATTTGTCTTTTTTTTGTAGGTCTTTAACAAAACAGTGCTACACCCTTATATAAGACAGGTAAGACTGCCATTTATCTTATACATTTCTATGGCTATGACTGTTAATGTGGATTAAATTTCAATGGCCGCAACTCATAGAGATTATGAATTTATGTAGAAATATAAGGTAGCTGCAACTTTGTCAGATTTGGAGATATTCTGGTAAGTCCCATTGCAATATAATTTTATTTTGAGATATTGTAGAATTAAATATGTTTAAATAGTACATTTTCTCAGTTCAAGATATTATTGCCTTTGATTAATTACTATTATTTGGGTCAATGGTGTTTGGTGATTGAAAAATTATGATTAACAGTTGGCTTGTTAATTTTGGTACGCTGCCTTTGGAGTAGAGGTTACTCCGCCATACTATGGAAGAAGCAGACGAGGGAACGATAAAACTTGAGGAGGGGATAATATTTTGGGCTGATGTTAGTAGATGTGGTTCCCTGTTCTGTTCCGCAGGATCATATCTTTCAACGAACACAAGAAATTTTGTGTGCTACCAGGTATCGGTTTTTATCCCATTCTTTGAACATTATTTAAAAGTGCATCATGTATAGGAAATTTTGGCATTTATGTGAAAGCTATAGAGTTTACTGGTTTGCAGTTTATACTTGATCACGCCACTTGTGTTTCTTGAACTGCATTTTTGTCCTTTTTTTTGGGGTGATCTATCTTATTGGTAATGTTGGCATCACTCCCTTATGGGATCTACTTTTGAGAAACATAGGTCCATTATTTAACTTTGAACGGAACACGTGTTTACTTGGATGAATGTGTTCTGCTGTTATGCATTTTTCGTGCATCTTTGTCAGTCTAATTGTGACGACTAATTTGCAGGATGTTGCTGGTTGACATCGTGTGATCCAATTCGTAGCCAAAATTTAAGCCAATATGGATTAATGTTGATGGAAGAGTTTTGTGATAGTTTTGAACATGTGGATCAAGAACCTGGAGTCTGGAGACAAGGATAAGAAGTTGAAAGTGAAACATTTGGAATTAGAGCACTAGTCTAATTTTCTTATGGATTGTTAGTGCGGATAAGATAACATGATTTTAATTCTTTTTATTTATTAACCATTCTTCATTGTTATGAGTCTTGTGACATTGGAATTTATATTTGAAATAAATATATTTTTTGTATTTGTGTTTTAGTTATTAGTAATATTTTATTTTATTAATATGATTATTTTTCAGATGCAAATTGTATAATAATTCAACAACAATTAGCAATTTAGTATTATGAATTAGTAGAATTCCTGCGTATATTTCAAAATGCTAAAATACCTTTGAGGACGCTAAGAAATGTCAGTTTATAGTGTTTATTTAGCTGAACAAGTGTTGTAACAGACGTTTTATCAAGACACGTTTCTGTGTCCCTATACTTGCTTAACTTTTCCCAACACTTGCACAGGCGACATTAAAAATCAGTGTGGTGATAGGTCAAGTGTTGTTATAGGGCATATATTAAGTCATATTTTAGTGTCTTTAAAAGCAAATTTTGTTGTAGTGTCTCTAAGTTCTAGCTATAATAATTATTAGATAGACAAAGTTGAATGATGATGAATGCAAATCAAAATTCACTCAGATATTATGCTTCATTTTACCCAAGATACAAGATATATATAAATCTTATGGTCTACATTGGATTATTAAACTTTAGTTAGTAGTATAAGTGTGATTAGTCCATAACATGATCATGGATACGATTATAATCATGTTTTCACATCAAGTTCCATGAACTTGCTGGGAATTCAAAATATCATGCAAAATTTCCAAAATTTATCCTTAATTTTTTAGATTTTTTAATAATTAACTATGTATTGTATTTCTTGTTGAGTTTGAAGATATCATTGGATTTTGACAACATTAATGTCAAATATAAAGTTCAAATACTAATTGAAATATGAAGAAGGAATTACTAAATCATACTCGATCCATCCGTCCCCCAAAAGTGTAGTGCATATTTGATTTGTTGTGAGGTATAAAATATTAGTTGAATCACCCTAACCTGGAACGGAGGGAATATAATTTATGGAATAGCCTATATTCAAAGGAATTATCATAGAAGTACCACAAATAACATTATTATTATTATTATTATTATTATTATTATTATTATTATTATTATTATTATTATTATTATTATTATTATTATTATTATTATTATTATTATTATTATTATTATTATTATTATTATTATTATTTCAGACATTGCATAGACCACACTTTGGAGATTAATAAATTAGTACTCAGTCAATCATTTTCATTTTCAAATTAGATTATGTTCTCTTTTTTAATTTCGAGTAGTGGCATTGGCAACGGAAAATCTGCATGTCATTTCTAGTAGAAGTAGTAGCGCGTTCGAAAGGAACATGTTTTAGTAGCCACAACCTTTACATACAATCTTATTAATTTATTAGCAAATTAATATCCCATAAAATATTGGTAGAAAATTGTTACAGGAGTTCAATTACTATGTTGGGGGTTCTTTTATTAAAGAAAGTGAAAAACTGTCATTTTCTCAACCATGTTGGGTCTATAATCTATATAAGGTGAATGACATGCGATGGTCCACCAAAAAATGAATAATAGAGAGCATTATTAGAAACAATATGTCTACACATAAATCATATGTTTAAAGTCAAATCTAAAGTCTACTCACCATGAAATTTATAGGATGTTGTGAATAGTTTTGTGTACCTTTACAAATTAAGTTCCCAAGCATTATTACTAAATTGCTAATTGGAAGAGGATTTTGGACATGAATTTTGCATTTTATTTTATTGAGATACATTATATATAAGTCTGATCAATTAGCGACTTTGAATTAGATAAACAGATTCAACGGTTTTTCTGGGTACATCAGTCTTCAAATTGTAGTGAACAAAAACGTCAAAAATAAATCTCGAGAATATATATATATATATATGGAAGAGGATTTTGGACATGAATTTTGCATTTTATTTTATTGAGATACATTATATATAAGTCTGATCAATTAGCGACTTTGAATTAGATAAACAGATTCAACGGTTTTTAAGGTACATCGATCTTCAAATTGTAGTGAACAAAAACGTCAAAAATAAATCTCGAGAATATATATATATATATATATATATATATATCTCTTCTATATATACCAGCTCATGATGTTGATCGAAAATTTATGGTTTCTTTCAGACGTGGAATTAAATTCATTACACGCCATTTTTTTTTTTTTAATTTTGAGCTAATAACATAGTCTGCTTTTTTTACTTCCAACTCGACACTCCTACACCCGACAACTAAATCAATTTTAGATTTAAAACTGAGCTAAAACTTAGAAAATTCATTATTTATACTACCTGAAGTGTATTCTAGATATATCGGACTAGAGACGGGCCGACACACCCTTAATTTATCTTAGGGGAGCCTCGGCTTGGCCCAATTTAATTTCTTTTCAAACTTGAAAATTTTGTGATTCGCCTGAAATTTGTATCACGGCCCCGTTGACACAGCTTAGAGTATAAAGAAGTGCTTCTTTTTTTTTTTAAGTAAACGACATTGTTTCTGGTTCACAAGAAAATGAGAAATACGCCTATAAAAAAGAGAAATGTCGCCCACAAGAAAAATTTCTGGTTCTGACCCTATATTGAATGCACTGCGCGCTATTCATATAACTAAAACTAGAATGAAAGAATGCGTGAAACGATCACAAAAGCACTCTACACCAATAATTTCAAAATGTGGTACTGCCATACTTAAGTATATAACTTTAATCATTTGAACGATCAAATAACTCTACGTCACGATTGTGAAATCGGCATTTATGAAATTGTTAGATTTGAACGGCTATTATTAGTAAGTCGCATCATAGTGACAACGACTTTTGCGTCAAAACTAACCCTCCAAATCTTTGCCAGACATTAAGACCATTGTGTTGGAATTTCTTTTTTCTTAAAAGCGAGCATTCGGAGATTATTATTAATAAAAGAAAAGAAGAAAAAAGTAAAATAAAAAAAATAAGATACAAAAAATAAAAGGTAAACGAAGAATATGAAAGGAAACAGCATGCTTGATATAGACTCTCACGATTTCTACTCAATTGGTAGTCCTAAGGCATCGACACCTTATATTGGTGGTCCTTAATTTACTGTATTTAAAAAGTTGTTAGAAAGTCACCTTTTCGAGTGTCGGAACACATTCCTTTTTATGACAAGAGAAATCTACTAGTGCCTATACTAGCGTTTCTTAATTAGAAGTGCGATATATATAGATTGCTTTTGCATAATAATCTACAAAACATATATAAAAGTTGAATCTATGCAACGGACTCAAATTTCTAAAACATTGACGTAATTCGCTCAAATATCAATCAAGTTGTTTTTATTTTTCTTTTTATGAAGATATAGGCCCGCCTAAAAATATAACTTTTTGCTGCTCGTAGGCATATGCCTTAAAATGTCGTGCTAGCGAGGCATTTCTTTTGCGTACAAAACATTGTCCAGTCCACACTAAAAATCACGTCAGATTGGATCGTGGATCACGTTTGACAACTTTGGATTAAATAACTATTGTAACAATAGAAGAATAATATTTTGATTTATAAAAAAATTAATATGAGGTTTAAAACATTATTATAATATTGTAACGTTCTTGCGGATACCATGTATTTATCGCAAAATTTTTCAAAATAATTAATTTCTAGATAGAAATTAGTTATATTCTCTCATGGGTTTCTCTTGTGATACAATACTATTGTTGTTTTACCATTCAATCCGCGTAACTTCTCTAATTTTCTTCATATGTAGATGATATTTGAAACCTGATATGTAATTTAAAATAAACATGAAATTAATATTATTACTATTTTCGACCATTTTCAATTACTGCTCACTAACTGTTTGTTAATTGGCTTGTGTGAATCTTTTGGCTGCCAAATTTAGTTATGAATGCACTTTTCTTTCACATAAATGACATTTTACCGTTTTTAGTTCTTCCGTATATGTTACCACTTACCAAATTAAAAGATTCAGATTACAAATTATTAATGATGTCGAATATTTAAAAGTTAAATATTAGTTTTTTTGCATTAATATGATTCATAAGTTGTACTCCCTCCGTTCTAATAGCATGGTCTCACTTCTTTTTGGCACGATTATTAAGAAGAAGAGGTTTAGTGTATAAAGTAAGTTTGTTCCACTTTATTAAGGAGTATTTTAATTAAAAGTAATACTCCTAACCAACAACTATTTTCCCCTTATTACACACTAATTATTTTCTTATTTGGACTGAAACCTTGCTATTGGGACAACCGAAAAAGGAAAGCGAAACCTTGCTTTTGGGATGGAGGGAGTAGTTTTTAATTTGCATTAGTTCAAATAAATTTTACATAATATTAAGATCTAATAAATAATAAAAAAATATCCTCGAATTTTACATTTCAATTGGGACTCTCTCTCTCACAATTCGATGCAGACCTTGCGGATAACTCCCATGCGATTTGAGTCATTTGACACTATCGAAATTTATGTATGTAAATTAATTGTACAATATCGGCATATATTTCAGAATTACTATTCACTATCGCGTTGTTAAAATTCAAAAAGGAAATTGTGTATAGTATTGTTCTAATCACGGGGGCGCTGTTCGCGCATCCTTTATCGAATTTTCCCACTCTCTCTCTCGAATATATACTTTGAATAAAAAATAATTACGTCATTTTAAACTTGTTCTATATAAAAAAAATCATGCTTATTCATATATTTCCACATCAATTATTATCACATTCCCGACTCCTCAGGTTTTAAGTACTTGAAAACTTGTCTAATGATAAATTTGCATGGTTTTATGTAGTTTGAGATATAATTAGTTAGTTCATGACAGAATTGAAATAAAATGATAATTTAAGAAATATTTGACTATTCAGCCTATAAAAAATGTAGTAAATTATAGTCCGGTATATAAAATCATGTCATCGATGAATTAATATACCTTTTCATTATCTAAATACAATATCCAACTCGAAAAAAAAAATACAATTAATACCAAAGGTATAGAGAATTCAATTCAAAACAACAACGTGTAGGGTAAAAGGAAACCTAGTATTTTCCACCTATGGAAAGTTTATTATTGTGTATTATAACCAAGATTTTGCCGATCATATGTTTACTAATTTAGGAAAAATTAATTAACATGATTAATTGATTTCTCAAAAAGCTTCAACCTATTATCACCCAACTTTGTGTTGTAAGCTGATTTCTTGTATTCGGACCAGGTGAATTCCTCGTACAAACTTTCTTCGCCTTCCTCCATTATTGAACGTAAAGGTTTAATCTTTTCATCCAATGGTGGCCCTCCAAAATATATCATTGACACCCTTGATTTCAGGCAATTAGCCACCACTCTGTGCTTCACACTTCTAAATCTTCCATTGCTCATCACCTGCATGCGACGACGAAACCCCGTATATCATGTTATATCTTGTATTTATACATGTTAGACGAGTTACGATCCTCTAATCAATTTATTTTGGAATAATATATATTAATGATTAGATATATATGCTTCTGTAGTTTAAAGTTTCTTTTTCCAATATTCTAAAGTTTTCATGTTGTCAAGTGGACCGACCCGGTGAGCCCAGCCGACCAGACACGTTATTGGCAGACCACTACACGCTGAGTTGGGCCTCCTTCTTGAAATGGGTCTCAATTGGTCTGTTTTGAAGTACATAACTCTATTTTGATGCAAAGGCCCGGCCTAGATCCCCACCGCTCCATTCGTGGGCCTACACTGATGGGCCTCATTGGATTTGGGCTGGGCCGGCCCATTTGACAACTCTAGACACATGTTAGGATACCAATTGTATTTTTAGAGGGCGTTTATTTTGGATAATGACTTTGGACGAATATACATAAAAATAATATAAATTAATCTATCATAATATAAATTAATCTATCATATACTTTAGAATGAAAAAATCGAGATTGATCAAGGATCGAGCGAGATTCTTTTCAAAATCTGTAATGACTCACGTGTTATGTATCACGTTACAATAATAATGTTTTTTTTTTCGGCTATTTCAAAGTTCATGTATTTTGTGACACGATTTGACAGTCGTGTAGAAAAATAAAAAAATTATGCATTTTACGATAATATCCCGAATAATACAGGGTTAGACGCAGATTGGGACACCTAGTGTATCTAAACTTGCATAAGACATGTATGTCAGACAGACATACACTGATGAAATAAAACACGAGACGGGCTTTACCTGCAGAGAATCTCCTACATTGAAGTAGAATGAAGTTTGATCAGGTGGGATAGAAACCCATGTACCATTTTTCAGACAAATTTCGAAGCCCGGAGTGTCGGAAGATCTCATAACAGACATTATTTGAGGGTCTGTATGTTCACCAAATCCGATCAAATTCCGGCCACTTAATGCCTCAAGATCCGGGCATGGCGGATAGTGATTCAGCCGGAAAAACGAATCGCTCTTCCCATCTCCGATCAGCCAGCTCAAAAAATCTCTCGGCCCGATTTTCAGTTCGTCGGAGATATGATCCAACACTATACTCACCATGTTTCTCACAGCAGATACATACTCAGTCACCAGAAACCTGATCAACAAAAAAACAAAAAAATCATCTATTAAGATCAACAAGCCTCATATTATGTTAATCCGAAGGTATATATATTAAAAATATACTATATTATTGAATTATAGTATTTTTATTTATTTAGTTATTACGAGAAAGTTGGTGAAATGGCGGGGAAATTGGGTTTGGAATCCGTGAGTTCGGGCTGGGTGGAGAAGAGGAGGTGTTCGACCCAGCCCGTATCGCCGTTGGGCCCGATTCTCCTGTTGCCGTAGCCGAAGGGGTTGGGAGGGCCCGATCGGTCCTTCTCTTGTTGGGGAAGTGTGAAGAAGTTGAGAGCTTGGGATTCTAACATGGCGACCAACTCCATTGAAATTCCATGATTGATTACCTTAAAGAATCCCAACTCTTTGCAGGATTCGACTATGAGCCTTTTAGCATTAATGGCGTCGGACAAATCTACGACGGGAATTTCGGTGAAAATGTCGGAGGCGGATTTGCATGTTTGGAAGTGGGCTGCGTCAGTAAGAAGTGGCTGAGATAAAACCACCATGTCTTTGGAATTTTGAGAGAGAGAGAGAGAGACGGGAATGCAATGCATGTGGTTGTGTGAGGAGGAGGACTGGGAATTTATATTGTGGAAGGAGGGGGCGTTTAACTAGGAAAGAACAATAATTGATAGCAACATATATGTATTCTCACAATATACCTTTAAATCTAGCTATACTTATTCAAGTTGAATAATCTGATCTTATTCATCTATAAATAATTGTCATGTGTCAAAAAAAAAAATTTAAATCTATTAAATTTTATTATGGAAATACTTAATTATTTTCTATATATGCAAAATATTAACATTTCCTTAAGTAAAATTTTGTAGATTTTTTTTTTTAATTTTTCCTTAACATGTCTAGATGCGACATATTACACAATACTGCAATATTAGATGACCTAACTTTGAGTTATATGCATATACGATTTTTTTTTTCATAAAAAAAGAACGGCTAGTGATGCAATTACTACGTGATATGAAATTCCATATTTCAAGAATATTTTATTCAATTCTACAAATATTACATACCACATAAATGTATAACGCGTGATGTGTATTAATCAGGATATGCATTTGCAGTTAAAAGGAGCGGAACCTATAAAGTCACTTTATTTTATTTTATTTTTATGTTGTGGAACCCGCATCCGCTATTCAGTGCGTACATGATAAAGATCTGTCTCTTTGCAATAACCTGTAAATCACACAATGCATGTAAAGCAATTTTCTAAATCTATCATGAACCATAGGTTTGATTAATTAATCTACTTAAATTACGGAAAATTATGTAAGTCTCACTTGACAAAGTTTCCCGGCATTTGAAAATGAAGTAGGATCATCTGGAATTTGATGTGGCTTTACAACATGAAAATGCCCGTATAAAGGTCTATTTTGATTCTTCAATTTTTTTACTTTTTTTTATTTTTCTAATTTCAGCCTCAAACTCACTGTCATTTTGAGCTTATTGTCCATTAGAAAGAAATCATTTTAAGATTGTATTTCCACATCTAGCCTCAAATTTCCAGACTATCCTATTCAAAATTCAGGTACTGACAAAAATTATCCATTAGCTAGCTATAGATTTGGATAATTTCTTATAATTTGAGTATTAATTAATCAAAGTTAATAATATAATTAAATAAAATTATAATAATTAAAGATGTATTTGACTATTTAAGCCTATGTTTTAACCATCAAATTGTCATATATATCAGATGTATAAAACGATATGCTCTTGGTGAATTTGTCTATATAAATTAAATAAAAAATAAAAAGGTGGCGAAACAAGCAGCGCCGAAAACAAGGGAAGCCGAAATTCTCTCAAAGAAAATAATAATAATAATAGAATCCTAGAAAAAGTCGAATCTGTTATCAATGATCGATCATAATAATGTCATTGACTACAATTATCTTTCTAACCTATAGTTTTACCCTTCACTGTATATCTATTTATTAACACTTGTATCTTTATTGGATCAAATATAATTATTCTTGTAACGAATTTGGAGAAATGAAGATATCTAACTGCGCGCAGTCAGAAGAGCACTCTTTTGGAGATATATATAGGGAGAAATGGGATAATATATATATATATATATAGCGAGAGGATCAAATAGGAACTCCTATTTATATGAGAACTAGCAACCAATTCAAGTCATCCATCCTCTAAGATCTATGGATATGATTTAATCTAATAACTAATTGGTCAAACCCGATTTAGTTGGTCAATCCCGCTTTTTTTTTACTTAAGTAAGGTTACAATGGTAATTTTCGCTGTTTTATCCTGTGTAAAATCGAGATGCACAAAATAGTGTAAAGTGATGCATTAATTAGTGTAAAGTGATGCATCAATATCACATTTCTAATGCATTCATCTAGAACAAATCATATTTTTTACACCCCATGTTTATAAAAAATAAACAAGATTTATAAAGTGTGTATTACAATTAATATATTACGTATATCATATTCGTAATCGTATGTGATATCATAGTTAACGCATTATATATATCGTATTCGTATTTGTTACTTGATATTTTGGACACAATTTTATGATGCATTAACACGATTTACGTGATGCATCAAATATGAAACTGTGAATGCACAAAAATAGGAAAATACACGTTATCACAATTAATGCATTACGTATGCAGTATTTGTGCATTACATTGTTTAGATTTATGTATTATATTGTGAATTTTTTGATACATTAATAAATCAACTTATAATGCACAAACAATATTAAAGTAATGCATTAATATTAATAACATAATGCATACCACTAATCTGCTCCAAAAATTTAATAAATTTCGCAATAGTTATAAATTTCATAAATGATCAAAAACAAATTTACATCAATCTATTTCAAATTACAATAGTAATGTGCAAATGCAAGATAAACGATGGTGAATAGGAAAGTTTTGGCAAAATTTTACAGTAGCCATGTCATCATATTTCATTTTCGTGACATTTTTTTCATTTCACTTGGAGAGAGAGAGAGAGAGGAACAAAACAAGTCCTACAAATGAAGCATCTACGTACTAGACTAGAAAAAATATGCAGAAAAATCAAATTAAAACAAAGAACAACACAAATAATCAAGCGCTCAACTTGCTCCAATTGATGAGAAAGAAGAAGAAAAGAAGGAGGAGGAGAAGAAGAAGTCAGCGGCGGCATGGTGGTGATGCCGACGGCGGTGGCGGTGGAGATAGGGAGGGTGGTGGTGGTGGTGGTGAAAAGAGAAAGAGAAGAGGGAGGGAGAGAGAGCTCGAACGAGAGTGAAAGAAGAGAGGAAGATTTCCCCAATTTAGCCCTCCACTCCTTATTTTTAATCCATGTCAAAATTCTAGATTCAATTATAGACACACATTCTTTATAAATTAGTGGTCATGATTAGTTCTTATTTCTCATATGAGGAGTGGTTCTCATCAGATCCCACAATATATATATATATATCGATGGAATCTAGAAGAAATGAAATAGAAAATTTTGAGTTAAATTGGGACAAACTTTCAATAGAAGTGGGGATGTAATGTGTTATTCCTATCTTTTTTTTTTTTTTATTGAACAAATATTACAAGAAATTTTAAAGGTCGCGTGACGGTGAACTTGAACCCGTGACCTTTGGCCCGAACATTAACCACTCTACCACTAGGCTAATACACACACATGTGTTATTCCTATCTTGCTGTCCAAGGACGGTCCTAGATTGTTAACAAGGGACGGACGGACAAAATTACACTCAAATACTAACGGGGGCATGGGCATACCAAACCCCTTTCTCCTAGGGGTGTATACGAGCCGAGCCGAGCCGAGCCAAACACTAGCGTGCTCGAGCTCGGCTCGTTAGAAAATTCAAAGGCTCGAGCCCGGCTCGAGCTCAACTCGAGCTTTGTGTTTCGAGCTCGAGCTCGGCTCGACATATAATAACCAAGCTCGAGCTCGGCTCGCTAAATACTCGTTAAGATCGAGCTCGAGTTCGAGCGCTCGAGCTCGACTCGAAAAAATAAAAAATATAATAATTAAAAATAAATTATTTTTAGTTATTATATATAGTAATTATTTTTATTTATTATCAAATTATCATGAGCATTAAAAATAAAAATATATATATGATAGTTTAAAAATATTAATTTATTAATATATATAAATTAAATGTTGGTATTAAAAAATATTAAAAATAAATAAATATATATATACATATATAATAATTAGAAAAATTCGTGAACATGTTCACGAACATGTTCGTTTAAAAGGCTCGCGAACATGTTCGCGAGCTGGCTCATTTAGTATCGAACTCGAACGTGTTCGCGAGCTTTTCGAGCCGAATATAGGTAAGTTCGAGCTCGGCTCGAAAAAATTATCGAGCTAGGTTCAAGGCTCGAGCTCGGCTCGATTAGAAAACAAACTAATTTCGAACGAATAGTTTTTGAGCTGAGCTCTGAATAGCTCACAAACCGTTTGGCTCGTGTACAGCCCTTTCTCCCTTTGCCTCGGTTGAATAAAACGGGTAAAGGGCGTTAACAGTTAACACCTTGTTTTTAAGTTCACGAGTCTAGTGTTGACTTCTGATTCTCTCCTTTTTTTTGGTTTGAATATTTCTTTTGTTTCCTCAAAAAAAATATGGAAAGTTCCAAAATTAATAAATAATTTTTTTTTAAAAACAGGCTGCAAATACAAAATAAGAGTAAAAAAAAACTCTAGTTGCTACCCATAAGAAAAAGAAATTTAACAACAAAAAGCCTATAAATTAGAGGCAAAATTTGCTCCTCAAAACAAAACATTTAATTTAATTTAGAATCTCAAAACAAAACAGAACGTTACACTTTATTATTATTATTATTATTATTATTATTATTATTATTATTATTATTATTATTGAGAACAAAAGAGGCTTTTTATTAAGTATACAAGTATGGAATATGGAGAAGACCATCCACAAAGGATGGGGTTCATTCCAAACATGAAGTGTATCAACATCAATAGCAGCTCTCGCTATCCTATGCGCAATACCGTTTAAATCACGGCTAATGTGCTTGACTTTCCAACCCGATGATACCTCCATCTCTTTGTTGCAAAACGAGGCTAAAACTCCAAGTTCCGTATTGTTTCTATCATGCTAGATGATATCACAAGTAATTTTGCAATGAGACTCTATCCAAAAACTTGCATAAATCCCAACTCTTTCACCCAAGATAGAGCCTTAATCTCCCCCTCTTCTACTCTTAATTTTCTGGGCAACTTTAGTGCCTTAGCAGTTAGCAGCAATAAAACTTCCCTGGTGGTTGCGTAGAATAATACCAATGCCTATTATATTTTCGGTTTCAAAGAACGCTGCATCAACACCACATTTTATTCACCTTCCTGTAAGTCATGCCATCCTTCGCACAGAGTTCGAACACTTCTCCGACCCATTTCTTTACTTTTTTTTACAAGTTCCTTTAATATCTTGCTTCATATCCCCATTTCTTTTAGACCGGTCCTCATATAATAACATGATCTTTACACAATTTGTAGTTTTAAACATAGCTTTTAAATCATATCGTTGTACAAAAAACACCAAATTAACAACATACAACATGCATTTAGGGTAAATAAAAGAAATTATAGAGAGGGAAAATAGAAAATGATTGTTTAATCCAAATTTCATCATATGCGAGCTATTTATAATTGCTTGACAAAGATATCGCAAAATATCGTTTAACAAAGAGTCAAAATACTCTAAACAACAATAGTGGACCGAACCGGTTAAAAGTTATTGTATAAATTCTATGCATTAAGGCCCAATTGTTTGGGTCTTGTGCACAATAAAGTTCCAATCTCCTACAGAACTATTGGGCTTGTAAAGCCCATGGCCTATTATTTGTTAATTAAAGGATTGATTGCCAAATAAATAACTATTTTTGAACCAGTTGTAACTTCAAGTCTTCAACACCTCTTTTATGACTCCATCTTAACAATTCCAACATTCCAAAATTCATAAAATTTTCAGCACTAAAATGATGTTGTTTTATGGTCAGATTCGTTGAGAAAAATTGAGGATATCCAAATTGGTACAAATCAAGGAGTCGCTATTGAAATGTCTCAAATTGCAAAATAGCATAAAAGTAGACTAAGCAGTGATTTATTTAGATAGATAAAAATAGTATAGGTTAATCCACCGTTTACTTTGATGAATTGATTAATTTTGAACTTGTTTGATCATCTAATCCTTCATATAATCAATCCTATGTTTTATCAATCTATCATATTCCCCTCCTCAAAAAAAAAAAAAAAAGTAAACGCCCCCTAAATATGGATGAAAATGAGACTATAGGGGCATTTACTTTGGCTAATCGCTTATATAAATATATTATACACTACTCCACCACATATTTTATGAGTTGAACATTTTTTGTGTTTCATCATTTTCTTTTAATATGAATTATTTCATTCATAATAAATATAATATATTCACTAACATTCATTATTCCTCAAAGGAAAAAAAAAATAGAATGAAATAAAGTTAATTAGAGATTTAATATAGTTAACACTAATCATAGTAAAAAAAAATGTAAGTTATACCAAACTAATTCGATCAATTAATGAGCTAACTAGTTGTGTATGGTCAAGTTCAAGCTAGATTATTTTAGTAAGCAAGCTATACTAAATAAACTCGAACGAATTTTTATTATATTGCGATTCAAGTAGCAAATGAGAAACTTAGTTTATTTACGATCTTAAATATTCACTTATTCATGATCGAACGAGTAATACTCTGTCCCGATCATAACAAAAAGGGTTGCCATAAATACACATACTCTCTTAATTATTCGCTTCCAAAATCGGCTCAAAACCAACAGATTCTAACCTAAAATTACAAGCTTTAATATGAGGAGAACATGGTGGGGGCCCTATCACCTATACAACCGAATATTGCCTTCGGCCAGCCTGCAGATGGAAGTTTCTCTGTCATAATTCTTTCAGAAATCATCGAAAATTCCGAATGTCCCATTTAGATTTTTTACAAAAATTTAATAATTTTCGCAAGTTGATGTCGAAATAACATTTAATAAAAATAGAAGGGCATGTAAATCAAGAAATTATTTTTATGATTATTGGCGGAGAAGAGTGTCATATGGGTGAATGGAGAAGCTCCTCCAATTAAAACTCCTCTGTTTCTCTCTCATCTACCTTCTCTCCGCCGTCTACCTCTCTCTCTCCTCCACCAAATGCATTTTCCGGCCTCCCTCCGCCGCTCCACCTCCGCCCCATCTCTTCTCTTACCCTCCAAATTATGGAGAAAACAAGCATGCCATTCCCACCATGCGTTCTTCTTGCAATTCCCCTGTTTTCTTCTCAGGTATTTGATGAAATAAAAATGTATATTTTTTTTCATGAATTCTTGATTCTTGATTGAATCCTGGAACGCTTTTGAAATGGGTTTTTTGTGTTCTTGTCAGATTACTGGACGGTTTTAAAGAAAATGCAGCAAATTTTGGAGAATTCCACGATATTAGGTACGAGGTATCTGAGGTATATGCAGGGGATTGATGAAAGTTTTGGTGGGAATTTGAGTTTAGATAAAAGATTGTCTTATTTCGATGAATCCGATGATGAGAAAGAAATCCCATGTGGTTTCTTTAAACCATTTCCAATCTCTAATTCAGGTTAGATTTCCTGTGATCATATTGTTTAATTCTTGGTATCATAAAAAGAAGAGACATGTTTATAGTTTTCTTGATTGATTTTCAGATCAAACAGCGATGGAGAAATGTAGTCTAGCAGTAGTCGTCACAGCTATATTCAAGGACCATGACAAAATCCGGCAGCCGAGGAATCTAGGGCCGGAAACCTCGGATCACGTGTGTTTCTACATGTTTGTGGATGATGCAACTTTGGAGAGTTTATATTTTCAAAATGTGATGTCAAGAGGCTCTAAGATTGGTGTGTGGAGAGTTGTTAGGGTTTCGGGCGAGGGGTTATACGACAACCCCGCGATGAACGGGGTGATAGTTAAGCACTTAGTTCATCGACTTTTCCCAAACACGAAATATAGTATTTGGGTGGACGCGAAGATTCAGCTGGTAAATGATCCACTACTTTTAATTGATGCGCTCGTTGTGGGGCCCAACGTCGACATGGCCTTGTCGAGGCACCCGAATTTCGTGCACACCATGGAGGAGGCCATGGCGACGGCTAGATGGAACAAATGGAGGGATGTTGATGGATTAAGGGTGCAAATGGAGACTTACTGTGAGAATGGTTTCGAGCCTTGGAACTCAAACAAGTCTTATCCCACAGGTACAAATTTTTCTTACAAAATCGATCAGAATCGGGTCGGCTAAATTCTGTGCTAAATGTTTATGGCTAGAATTCACTTTTTCCTTGTTTATCTGACTTTGAATTTGATATGACACGCGATGTTTGTCAGAATATCGGAAATTTAAGGTCGTATCATGTGACAGGTTTCCCATCACGTTGTTCTCTTACAAGTCTCCTCTCACTTGATATGTTTGCCTCAATTTCTGCAAAAGATACTAGGTGTAGTCACTTCAAAAGGATAATCAAGGAAAGAGAGAGAGAGAATTAGCTCCATATATTTTCAAAATTTGTTTTTTTATTTAGTGGGATTAGTATGTTATAATATTAATTTTTTTCTTTTATTTCGATTTAGTTCAAATCTATCAATAAACGTTTATGATGTCATTTAATATGCATAATGTGCAGATAATACGAAAATGGGAGAGTAGTCAGAAAATTGAGAAGGTTGTGTGTTTTTTAAGTAACTTAAACTAGAGTCAAAGAGCCATAATGTTATGAATGAGTTGTACTACTTTAATTAAACCCTTAATCATGTTCAATAATTGCAACTCCAAATGAACTAAAGAATACGAAAATCATTAAGTGCTCCTCTTTTATTAATCTTGTTCATCACGAGAGACCTAACTTCTCCCACTTTAAATATTCTTTGATAAATGTTATGTCACATTCCAAATTGTACACTGTCAATTAGAATACATATTAAATCTTAAAATAAAATGGCTGATGAAATAAAATACGAAATACCCTGATTCCATAATTCGAGTTGTCCAAACCCCACCATATATTTAAGTGTTCTTGAATCATCATTACATACAATTTGCTTTTTTGCTTCCAGAATCTTCTTTTCTTCCCTAGTCCAAGATTTTTTTGTCTCAATCACAAAGAATGAAAAAAGAAAAGTAAAATAATAAAAACATTTATTTTTTTCAAGATAGGGAGTTGAGACCTAAAGTAGGATTTATATATGGTTGGCCTAACTTGAGAAAAAAGTCGGAACATTTAACGCTTACATAGCAAATGAACAATATTTATGTGGAGATATTTAAAAGGTAATATTACGATGACTGATATATTATTATTGACGTAACGTCAGATGTTCCCGACACTGCTATGATCCTGAGGAAGCATAGTGCAGCCACAAACCAGTTCTCCTGTCTTCTGTTCAATGAATTGGAGGCATTCAACCACAGAGATCAACTGGCATTTGCATTTGTAAGGGACAAAATGAGACCAAAATTGAACATAAACATGTTTGAGGTTGAAGTTTTTGAGCAAGTTGCAGTTGAATACAGACACAACCTTAAACAAGGTGGGGCCCATGTGGGGCCCAAAGTCAAGTGGGCCAGCCCTGGTTTGTTTGTACATGTGGAGGATTTCGGTAAATGCGAAGGGTATTTTTTGAAGATGTTGGGGGAGAAATTCCTTCATTGATATATAATTTTTTCATTTTTATACTATTGGAAAAAGCAAGTCATTAGTTACTACTCGAAGTTATGTTATAAAATAAATTGTGTGATGAATTTGATTTGATAGTGTAAATGTGAGAATTTAAAACTGGAATTTTAACAATTAAGAACTCAATATCGTATTCGCTAGGGTTTGGATCCTATATCCCACAATTTTATGTGGACTTTTCGTATCATACTATTTTAATAAAAAAATAAATTTAAATTACACAAGATATATTATCATATAAAGCACTAAACCATTATTTTAATAGTATTAACTATAAAAATAATAATTACTACTAATATAACTAAAGTATAAAAATTATACTTATATCATAATTATGAATAATAATCCTAGCAATACATTATTATTGGATTTTTTTATTAATCATAATTTGATATAATGTACTCTAATTAATATTTATTAAATTAAATCAACATACAAGAAATTGAAATTAAACAAAAAAAGTTAAAGATAAGCAAAATAATCGATAACACAAGTATAACGCGGAAAAATGAGAGAGAAGACCTAAAGTGCTATTTATTCACTAGGCCGCTTGGGACGCTCATGATTTATTATTATTTTTTTCTTTGTTTCATGTGCCGTAATATCTAAAAAAAATAAAAATAATTAAATGACTAAAATAAATGGGGTCTTGTCAGAGGAGTTGACAAAGAACAAAGGCAGGTTGGCATTGAATGTCAGGATTATCTTTATTTTTTGTTTTTTGTTTTCTTTCTTATTTTATGAATGTCAACTAATTTTTTTAGAATATAAATGTCAAGCTAATTGGTTTACGAGGAATGGAATCTTAAATTAATAATTAATTCAACTTTAATATGATTCATGTCCGAAGTCAAAGGTCTGAGATTAAGTTTATCGTGGCGCGGTATTTAAATTTATCATGTTGTGAGGTAAAATATCTTTTCAGCTTTAAATATAGATTAAGTGCGAATATAATTGAAAATTGTTCACCTACCATTAGCCAAACAATCTTTTTCAATGTACTCTGATAAGATTCATAAGATGATAAATGGAGTGGAAAACTTCATTACTAAAATTGATTCAGGCTTAAATGTTATTCCCTCCGTCCATCATTAATATGTACAGTTGACTATAATATAAATTTTAAGAAATGTAGTAGTGGGTATTGTGAGTGGAGAAATGAACCCACATTCTTATAGTGTTATATTAGGAGAAAGAAAAAACTGTAGTGTGCCATAAGTGATAAATTCTGTAAATAAGTTGAAAGATAGATTGTAACAGATAAAAAAAGGTGGTGGGTCATACTCTATAAAATGAATGTTCATGTTTTTAGTGGACGGACGAAATAGGAAAGAGGTGCATGTTTATAATGGACGGAGGGAGTACAATTTACAAGAAAAATAAAAATGAGAGTTTCAATGACTGTTAAATTCGTTAGTGAGAGGATTTTAAAAAAAAAATCAAAGAAAAAGAAAAAGAAATTAGCATTTGGATTTTCTTTTTGGAAGCAAAAAGAAAAACTACATTAGGTTTTTTCTTTTGGCAGCTACAAATTGTTATTGAAAGTGCATTTCACTAAAATTTATTTAATGAAATACATATAGATGCATATCTCAAAATAAAATATATACATGCTTTTAAAATTCACATTTATAATAAACTAAATAAATCAAATAATAAGTAATTGATTTTAGTAATTAATTAATTTATAATCTTCTAGTAAATTCAAAATAACCAAATAAGATTGAAAATGTCAAAAGAATTTACTAAGGTTAACTAAAAGAGGCAAAAACTAGAATAGTCAAATCACTTAGTAAAAATTAATAGTTGTCACCAAACTTAGTTTACACAAATTCTAGCAATCTTTTGCCTTTTCGGACCATTTTACCCTTACTTTTGATTTTTCCTACCTAACTCAAATTCATACCAGCGTACCAGAGTACCGCCGCCGCCACCACCACCGCCGCCATGAGGTACGATTTTAGTGTTTTCGTACCAGCGTACCACTATCTGCCTTCCAAACCGCCGCCGCCGTCACCACCACCGTCGCGGCTGCGATGTACGATTTTTGTATTTTCGTACCAGCGTACCCACCATCCGCCTCCCAATCCGCCAACACCACCACTGCCGCCGGTACGATTTTTGTATTTTCGTACCAGCGTACCACCGTCCGCCTCCGCCACCGCCGCGACGGCGAGGTACGATTTTTGTGTATTCGTACCAGCATACCACAGTCCGCCTCTGAATCCGCCACCACCATCGCTACTGCCACCATCGCGGCGGCGAGGTACGATTTTTGTGTTTTCGTACCAGTGTACCACCGTTCGCTTTTAGTATTTTCGTACCAGCGTACCATTGTCTGCCTCTCATTCCGCCACCACCACCACCACAGCCGCGGCGACGAGGTACGATTTTTGTATTTTCGTACCAGCGTACCACCGTCCACCTTCCAATCCGTCACCACCACCGCCGCCACCATCGCGGCAGCGAGGTACGATTTTTGTGTTTTCGTACCAGCGTATTACCGTCCGCTTCTCAATCAGCCACCACCACCATTGCGGCGGTGAAGTACGATTTTTGTGTTTTCGTACTAGCGTATCACCGTCCACCTTCCAATCTGTCACCACCACCTCCACCGCCGCCGCCACCACCGCGACGAATATATCAGAAAAATAAAAGTTAAAAATACAATATATCATTCGTTCCAACGTACGTGAGACGACTGGTATAATACATCAATTCGTACCAGTCATACCAATGCAGCACACCTTGCTAACATGGTAACATATTGGTACGCTGGTATGAAAATACAATAATCGTACTATTATATCGACAAACTCTAGTACGAACTCTCTGTTTTCGTACCGACATATCAAATTTGCATCTCGCGCGTGTATGGTACGCTGGCATGAATATAGCATATTCGTACCAACATTCCAATACAGCGTGCCACACCCACATGGTACGCTGGTACGAAAATACAAAATTCGTACCTCGCCACCACGGTGGTGACGGACGGTGGTACATTGGTATGAAAATACAAAAATTGCTCTCACCGCCGCAGTGGTGGCGGTGGCAGACGGTGGTACGCTGGTACGAAAACACAAAAATCGTACCTCACCGCTGCGGTGGTAGTGGATTGGAAGGCGGACGGTGGTACGCTGGTACGAAAATACAACAATCGTACATCACCACCGCGATGGTGGCTGATTGGAAGGCGGACGGTGGTACGCTGGTACGAAAACACAAAAATCATACCTCGTTGCCACGATGGTGGTGGCGGCGATTGTGTTGGCGGATTGGAAGGCGGACGGTGGTACATTGGTACAAAAACACAAAAATCGTACCTCGTTTCCACGGCGGTGGTGGTGGCGGCGGCGGAATGGGAGGCAGATAGTGGTATGCTGATACGAAAATACTAAAATTATACCTCGTGGCGGTGGCGGCGGTACGCTGGTAGGAATTTGAGGTGTTGAAGGTAAAAGATGAAAGAGGAGAGAGAATGTAAAATTAGATAGGAAAAGTCAAAAATAAGGATAAAATGGTCCAAAAAGACAAAAGATTGCTAGAATTTGTGGGTTTGGGCTACAGTGCACTATAGTGCACTACACAGATAGCTTGGATGCACGCCACATATCCGGAGGCTTCTTTTTCTTTTTTCTATTTTTAAATCCTAAAATAGAAGACGCCGTTTGCTGCCACAGTTAGTGCAATGATTTCTCATGGGTCCTACGTACGTTTCACCGGCAGCATCCTTATTACACCGGCGACGTATTTCTCCTGCGATCGACTTACCGGCAGAACACTTTTTTGGCTCGACATTACGAGACCGGCACGATGACGTCGTCGTCTCACTGGAACTCCCACTATTCCGATTTATGCTCTGGACTATGCTGTCACATGCGTCCGTTGGCATTCCTGAGGACTCAAAGCTTCCTCCAGAAGCTTTCAAACTATCCCACCAGCAGCATCCTTATTACACCGGCGACGTATTTCTCCGGCAATCGGCTCACCGGCAGAACACTTTTCCGGCTCGGCATTACGAGACCGGCACGATGATGTCGTCGTCTCATCGGAACTCCCACTATTCCGATTCCTGCTCCGGACTACGCTGTCACATGCGTCCGTTGGCATTCCAGAGGACTCAAAGCTTCCTCCAGTACCGGCAGCATTCTTATTACACCGGTGATGTATTTCTCCGGCGATCGGCTCACCGGCAGAACACTTTTCTGGCTCGACATTACGAGACCGACACGATGACATCGTCGTCTTACCGGAACTCCAACTATTCCGATTTCGGCTCCGGACTACGTTGTCACATGCGTCCGTTGGCATTCCCGAGGCTTTCAATTTATCCCGGCATGTGACACGAGTTCCAAGCACAGGGCAGCAAATACTGAAATGTCTATTTTACCCTTATAAAAACGCGGTAGTTGAGGGTATTTCCCGTCATTTATTTGTAAATTTTGGATTTATTCACCCTCTGCCACATTCAAATTGTATACAACATACAAAATTCGCGCGCGGCTCCTTCGTTCTCTCGTTTCTTCATTTCTTCCTTCTCATCTGTTCTCGCTACCGCCCTGTTATCATCCATTTAAATTTACATTCATCTGAATAGAAGCCTGTATTTAACGGTGTGCACCAGCTTCGAAGGTATTTTTGTCGGATTTAAGGTTTTTTTTGATCTTATGAACCTATAACCGTATTTAAGCTCCATAAATATGTTAATTACTTCTTTTCGTTGTTTTTGTCGTTGCATGTTTCCTGTTTCCAGCCACCGATTAACGATTTTGAGGTAAAAAATTATAATTGACTTAATTAGGGCTTAGATAGAGGGTTTTCGCAATAATTATTTTTATTAGAACCGCGAAATGAAATTAGTGTTACTATGGCTTATCCCCATGTGTATTTATTCCGAAGTTTTGAATTTGGATGGAAGTATGTTTTTTATTTTGTGAATTACGATTTAGGTTTATCAATTTCAGGATTTTATTTTTAATTAATTGATTGGTTGCCTGTCTACATTTTGTTTCCCTTGTTTTTAGATAATTATGGATATCGATTTGAATGTTTCCCTAAATAATGAAGTATCAGACGGTCATGTGTCGGATTGGCATTCAGATGAGTCTGGCAATTTTGTAGCTGGTTGTTATAAAACAGGTTGGGATGATATACCTATAGAACAATTACTTAGTGATGAAGACAGAATTGATGAGGAGAAAATTGATGGCAGAATTGATGACAGAATTGATGGCCAGAATGATGATGCTTCTGCTTGTGAAAGTGATGATGATCCAAATAAGGAAGTTAGTTGTACAGATGGATATGCAGAAGAGAAAGGTGATGGGGATGAGGTTGGTCATGATAAGAATTTTTTTATATCTATATGTAGACAAATCGAGAATCGATTATCAATTGGTTCCACTCTTGATTCTCTTGATCAAACTTATCTTTTGTATTGCGAGTATGGAAGACTTAAGGGTTTTAGCGTGAGGAAAAGTACTCATGATTATTTCTATAAAACCAGTGAAGTTCGCATGAAAATTTATTTATGTTCTTGCCATGGCAGTAGCAATGAAACTTGTTCCGCTGAAGTTTTGCCGAAATATAAAAAACAGAATTACAGAACTGGTTGTGATGCCAAATTAGTCGTGGTTCGAGAGCGAAACAGGCCCTTTCATGTGGTTAAGTTCTAGAAGGAACATAACCATGAATTGGTTCCTTACGAGAAAAGTTATATGTTGCGTTCATGTCGGAAAATGACACTGTTGGGAAAATTCTAAAGTTTTGATTTGATTCCAAAACCCAACTGTTCTCCAACCTAGTAGATGTTTGTACAAACCTAAGTTAAGTTTTCCAGCTCACTTGTTTGAGCCTTAGATTTTCTAAGTTCACAGGTTTGGAAGCTGAAGACAGAAGAAGACCCAGCTGAGTAATCAGCTGGACCCAAAAAATCCGAAAGATCTCTTAGCCGAACGAGCTCCGAAGCGAGCCGAGTCGACCGACTCAAAAGAAGAATGGATCCAGCCAAAGAGATCCAACTGAGCAGAATAAATTGAGCTGCATCAAAGTCTAAGAAAGACAGCTGAGCTGACCAAAAAGGGAACTAACTCTGAAGACGTCACTTCAAATCAGGTTACCCATCCAGCTTTAAATTCAAAGTCAAGCTCAAAAGACAGAAATCCCGGTTTCAGAGGAAGTAAATATACCTCGACCAATGAGGGATTGACAACTCAGCATCCTAGAAAGGCGAACCTAGGATCTGACACAGTGATGAAGACAGGTGAAGATACACTCAACGGCAGATCGACAGATCAGAGAGTAGGTAAGATTCAAACGGGTCCTCCAACGGCTAGTTTGAATCTCTACCTATAAATACCAGTCTTCAACCTCAGAATCAGACACGAAAAACTCCCCACAAGCTTACAACTTTTCTGAATCTCTCAAGTATTTAAAAGCTCTCCAGCAGTTATCTAACTCTTTAAAAGAGCACTTAACTTCTTAAGTGTTCAATTTCAGAAACTGCTTTAGTTTTTCGTCTGATCAATAGGCTGTAATAATTGTAAATCCAAAGCCTAGATCTGAACGAGTTCATCTTTCAAAGTTCTTCATTGTAAGAACTCGTTCAAAGTTGGAAACCCAAACCCTCCTTTACCCAGAAAAGGTTAGGTCAAGGTTACGCCGTCTCGAAGCGCAAAATTCGAGTGTAAGGTTATTCAGTACCCGAAAACTGAAAAGGTGCAGGCTTCTACAGTGCCCGTAAACTGCTAGAACACAGCTCGAGGAAGAGCTGCGAAGTTGCTTGGTACTCGTAAACCAAGTGGTCATCCTTAGTGGATTTACCAGCTAAAACCTGGTCGTGGACGTAGGAGTTTTCTCTCCGAACCACGTTAAAATTCTGTGTTCTTTATTGCGTTAATTAAGTCTTTGCATTATTCTTATTTAAAGAACTAACTGCATTTACACAACACAAGTTTTCAAAGCTTCTTCTTTCTGGCTGTGTGACCCAGCCAGCTGCATATTTCTCAAACCTGCTTAAACTGAAATGAAACTAAGTTTTTCTGAGCTTTTGTAAAAGGAACGAGCTAAGTTTTTCTTTCCACCACATTCCGCACAGCCAGCTAAGTTATCAGTCCAGCTGACTATCTTCTTTAGAAGTCAGTTGAACTCATAACTGAGCTCTCACTCAACTCCGTTTTAACTTGTTAAAAGTTTTCAAAAATCCCTCTTCGGTGTATTCACCCCCCTCTACACCGAAGACCTCGTTCCGGGACCATCAATTGGTATCAGAGCAGTGGTTCAATCGACCGCTGTTTCTGAATCAAGAGATTTGTCTTGAAACTCTGCGTCAGTGGTCAACTGAACAGATCCGGTTTTCAGAAAAACTCATTCTAGTGCATTCTGTACATCTCTTCATGGATTCCTATCTTAACAGGAATCTTCCCACCTTCTCAGTTGATGACTATGCAATGCTGAAATTCGGATTGAAAAGCTTCGTGTGAGCATCACGACATGATGTGGGACGTCATTTCGAACGGACCCATCCTTATTTATAAACAAGGAAATGAACTCATACTGCTCATGATGGAGGACAAACCGTAATACCGGCCAACTCTCAAGCCAAAGAAAGAATACTCTTCAGAAGAGCGAAAGCAAGCTGGACTAGACAGCTTCGCAAGGAACACCATCTCATCAACAGTCTCAAACGCCTACCTAAGTAAAATCATCAAGTGCGAGACAGCCAAAGAGATGTGGGAAACACTCGCCAAGCTATGTGAAGGATCAGAAGAGATCAAAGAAAACAAATTCACAATAGCGTGCCAAAAATTCGACAACTTCAAGCAGCTAGCCAAAGAGTCCATTGAAGCGATGGAGCTAAGGTTCTCAAACATAGTCGTCGAGATAGAGACAATCAGAACTGGGAAGTATACCCAGCGGGAAAAGAATCTAAAGGTTCTTTCAGCTCTTTCAGCTGAATGGAACACTTACAAGGTAGTTCACCAAAGTCGAAGTGACTTGGGTGATCTATCTACAGAAAGGTTGTTCTCACTCTTAAAAGCCAATGAATACAACTTGAAGATCACTCAAGAAGAATCTTCAAGCAGACAGAATGACGGAGAACTCACCCCAGCTCCAAAAGAAATAGCTTTCAGAGCCAACTCTGAAAAGTCAGCTCATGTCAAGTCAGCCGAGTCCTCCAAGAAGAAGAAGGACAAAAAGGATATGAGCAAAGAGGAGCTACTCGAAGAGATTGCCATGTTGGTGAAAAATTATAACAGACTCAACACCAGCAAAGACAAGTACAAGAAATTCGCCAAGTCGTACAGAGACAAATACACAGCAGCTGATGAAAAATCAGCTGACACCTCAAAACGGACAGAGGAAGGCTGCTTCAATTACAAGGAGCCGGGACACTACAAGCAGGACTGTCCCAAACTGTCTAAGAAAGAAAAAGATCTTCTGAAAGCTAAGGCAGCTGACAGAAGAAGAGCATATATAGCTGATGAAGAGTCCGAGTACAACAAAATAGATGATGATATGCCCTTCTCAGATTCAGAGGAAGATGCACTCATGGCCCGTGATGATCAAGATTGGGATGCTTGCTTCATGGGACAGACAGAAGGACTCGACGATGATGAGGTAACTTCTAAAATACAGAACATATCTAACCCATCACCATCACACGAACACTCTACGCAGGTCTCTGAATCAGAAGGACAACCTGATTGGAATCTGGTGGAGAAAGTCATGAATGACTTCAAGGATTTACAAGAAATTCTTGATGTCATAATGTGTGAAAATGCTGAGCTGAAGGTAGAACTGAAAAAGAAAGAAGCATCAGAAGCAGCTGATGCTACACAGCTCAACGAGGAAAAAGTGTTGCTCAAGGAAAAGTTAGTCAAACAGGATCAGCTGATGAAGGAGTTCTACTATGAGAGAAAGCAGCTGATGGACAATTTGGAAAAATCCACAGCTGAGTCAGACAAAAAGACAGCTGAGATCTTGGAGTTAAAAAGGTCAGAAGAAACACTATCCACAAAGCTGGTAGCACTCATCAAAGCTACATCAACGATGGATGAAATAATCAGCGTACAACGACCCGCATCATTAAAATGGGATTGGGTTATGATGGATCTAAGGATCTAACAAATGTTGCAACTACAAGCGGAACGAAGGTAACTTTTGTGAAAGCAAAAGAGAATCCAATTCCAGCCGGACAAAAGACTGAGAAACAGAAAACACAGCAAGGTCCAAGAAGACAAGCTGTAAGGCAACCCCAAGCTCAAATCAGACCACATTGGGTTCAGCTACAACGAAGGAATGACGATGGACAACATCGACACCAGCATCATCAGCAGCAAGTGGCAAGATATCAACCGAGATATCAGAAAAGATACCCAGCTGGATATCAGTCTTATGATTACCAGCTGGATTATCAAGTCCAGCCGAGATTCCAAGTTAGACAGCAGAGACAGAAGCAAAGAAATGTCTCAGCGGTACACTCAGCTGGAAATCAACGAAGAACTGAACTATCAAGAAATCAAACTAGGAGAAGACAGAGATCAAGACCCAGCCAAAAGAGTCAAACTAAGAACACCAGGAACGTGTTCATAGACACAGCTGGGAGAATTATCAGATCTAACGATCCAATCAGAGTCATCAAACAAATATGGATCGTAAAGGGATCTCTAACTAACCCATAAGGACCCAATCATAACTGGGGACCTAAATTTTGATTTCTGTGACAGGCTGCAAGAAAACGATGCATCATAGAGGAATCGATGAGAACACTATGGTACTTGGACAGCGGATGCTCAAAACACATGACTCATCTAAAGCATCTACTCCAAGAATATGAAGAGCGTCCAGGTCCTCAAGTAACGTTTGGTGACAACTCCAAAGGTTTAACCAAAGGTTACGGTACATTTGAAACCTACAATGTTAAAATATCTAACGTGTCATATGTACAAGGATTAAAACATAACTTGCTTTCCATTAGTCAATTCTGCGATAATGGTTTTTCTTTTAAGTTCGATGCACAGGGATGTACAGTGAAAAACAGAGAAACCAAGCAGGTATTACTGAGAGGGAAAAGAGAAGCAAATATATACTTTGCTGACTGGAACAATGAAATTTCCGTATACATGTCTTGTATCAAAAAGCAACAATGAAGTCAGCTGGCTGTGGCACAGACGGCTGAATCATCTCAACTTCAAGACAATCAACAAGCTGGCTAGAAATCAGCTTGCTAATGGAATTCCAGATCAAGTTTATGACAAGAGTCATATTTGCAGTGCTTGTCAACAAGGAAAACAGACAAGGATTTCATTCTCTCTCAAGCCAACGCCCTCAACTGATCGAGTTCTTCAACTCCTTCACATGGATCTTTTTTGTCCAGTAACACCAGCAAGTTTTAACGGCAGGAAATACACTCTGGTCGTAGTAGATGACTTCTCCAGATTCACTTGGGTTTCATTCCTGTACCAGAAAAGTGAAACAAGATCCAAGATGCCGGCCCTGTTGGAAAGGTTGACGACTCAAAAGGAGTGCAAAATTATCTCAATCAGATCAGACCGAGGAACTGAGTTTCTGAATGAAACCATATATGATTATTGTGAGAAGAACGGAGTACAACATCAAACCTCAGCTGCACGCACACCTCAGCAGAATGGTGTAGCTGAGAGGAGGAACAGAGCACTCAAAGAAGCAGCTACCTCAATGTTAGCAAGCTCAGCCATTCCAAAGAAATTCTGGGCTGAAGCTATCAACACAGCTTGCTTCACTCAAAATAGATCGCTACTCACATCCAGACAAGGAAAGACTCCGTACGAGCTATGGAATAACAGGAAACCCTTCATCGGATATTTCAAGGTTTTCGGGTCTAAATGCCATATCCTAAATAATGGGAAAACCCAGCTGAAGACGTTCGACGCCAAAACTGACCGAGGAGTATTTCTTGGTTACTCAGCTGTAAGTAAAGCCTACAGAGTCTTCAACAGGAGAACACAAACAGTCGAAGTGACCCCTTGTGTCACCTTTGATGAAACATCCTTCGAATTCAGAGAGTCGATCAAACAAAGAAACACAGCTGGAACATCATGCTCCGATCCAGCTCAAACAAGATATCAAGTAATTCGAATCCGGAATCTAGCTGAACCATTGATTTGGGATGATGAACCAGAAGAACCTCAAATCAATTCAGCAGAAGCAAATCAACCAGCTGATGATCCAGAAGAATCCCCAATATCAGATCAAGGGGGAATGCCGCCAGCTGGAAATCAAGACCCAGCTAATTCCCCAGCTCCCTCTCCAGCTGAATTCACTCAGTCTACGTCTCAAGATCAATCTAACTCTAATCCAAATCAGAACGAGTCTCAGGATACGACTCCAGATCATCTCCAAGCAAGACGTGACCTAGCAACTTCAAGCATCAATGAGCTAGAAGAAGAAATTAGAAGAAGACGAAGATGGATCGAATATCATCCAGCTTCAGCAATCATTGGAGAACCATTAGACAGAGTTAGAACAAGAAATTCAATTGCTCAAAACCTGACATCAAATCCGCAAGAAGCAAATAATGAAGCTCAAGTCGCAGTAGAGCTAGATCTGACCGTCTACAACGAAGACACAGCTCTCATGGCATGTTATGTAGCTCAAGTTCCAGAGCCTCAAACAATTTTCGAAGCCTTAAAGAGGGTGCCCTGGACAAATGCTATGCAAGAAGAACTGAATGAATTTCTCAGAAATTGCGTCTGGGAACTGGTCGATAAACCAGAAGGAGTCAAAATAATAGGTCTGAAATGGATATTAAAAAACAAGCAGGATACTCTTGGAGTAATAATCAGAAATAAGGCTCGCTTAGTCGCCAAGGGATATACACAGCAAGAAGGAATAGACTTTGAAGAGTCATTTGCTCCAGTAGCAAGATTGGAAGCCATCAGATTATTCCTTGCATACGCAGCACATCACAAATTCAAAGTATATCAAATGGACGTGAAGTGTGCATTCTTGAATGGGGAAATCAGAGAAGATGTCTATGTAGAGCAACCCCCAAGATTTGAAGTAGAAGGAAACAAAGTTTACAAGCTAAAGAAGGCACTTTATGGTCTGAAGCAAGCACCTCGAGCTTGGTATGACACTCTGTCAGGATTTCTAGTATCCAAAGGTTTCAAGAAAGGTTCAGTTGACAGAACTCTCTTCACCATCAAGCTAGGTGAAGATATTTTAGTTGTTCAAATTTATGTGGACGACATCATCTTCGGCTCAAGATCAACTTTCTTATGTGAAAGATTTGGAGAGATGATGTCAAAACAATTCCAAATGTCAATGATGGGAGAAATGAGCTTCTTCCTAGGACTCCAAGTCAAGCAATCAGCAGAAGGAATATTCATAAATCAATCCAAGTACGTGAAAGACTTGATCACCAAATATGGAATTCAATCCAGCAAAACGGTGAAGATCCCTATGAATACAAATTGGAAGATTGAACCTGGAATCGAAGGAAAATCAGTGGATCCCAGCAAATACAGAGGGATAATTGGTTCCCTGCTGTATCTCACAGCTAGCCGCCCAGATATATCATTTGCAGTTGGAGTATGTGCCAGATTTCAAGTTGATCCTAAGGAGGCACATATGCAAGCAGTCAAGAATATTCTCAAATATCTAAAAGGCACTCGTAGCGTTGGGCGTGGTATCCAGTGAAGATAATTTGCGGTATTGGATACTCAGACTCAGACTATGCTGGAGATCAATTAGACAGAAAATCAACTTCAGGAACATGTCAGTTCCTAGGTAGCAAGTTGATATCATGATTTTCAAAGAAGCAGACGTGTGTCGCTACCTCTACAACTGAAGCGGAGTATATGGCAGCTGGAAGCTGCTGCTCTCAAATTCTCTGGCTGAAGCATCAGCTGGATGACTATGAAGTGAAAACTGGTCAAGTTCCCATCTTCTGTGATAGCTCAAGTGCTATTGCAATTTCTGAAAATCCAGTTCTTCACACAAGGTGTAAACACGTTGACATTCGACATCACTTCATCAGAGATCACATGGAAAAGAAAGACGTCATTGTTGAGAAAATTCACACTGATATTCAACGAGCTGACATATTAACAAAGCCGCTGATGGAAGCAAGATTCAAAATGCTGTGTGGATTGCTTGGATTGCTTAATCCTGATGAAGAAACTTCATCCAGCTGAGGGGGAATCAAACTCAGCTGGATAGTTAAACTGAAGGAGTAACTCAACACAAAGAAATACAGCCGAGGTATCAGCTGACTACAAAGTTCAGCTGACAGGTTTGCGGTCTATCATTTATTTCCCTGAGGAATATGCTATTTAAGGATAAAATTATTTGAATTTAAATTCAAAATTCACAGACATTCCTTAGAAGGATTCGTCAATAAGCCATCCATCAAATCGTATCCCATCGCATTTAATGAAAAGCATGCAGGGTACTGTAGCTCGGGAAAGTCGAGGCAGAAGTCAGAACGTTTTGACTACCTCACGCGCGCGTGACCTACACTCTACATACGCACGTCACTTAACGTGTTGCGCAAATCTCTCCCAGCCGCAGATCTTGAATTCAAATCTAAAGATCTCAACCGTTCATCAAGATAGACGGTTGATATATATATATCAAAGATATGCAAATCGTCGCCATATTTTACTTATTTTCTCTGAAATCTTTCTGCAAATCAAGTTCTTGCTTATCAAGCTCTCTCTGCAAATCTCTTTTCTCTTGTATTCTTCTAACTCTTCAATACAGAAATATACAATGGCACCAAAGAAGATAACCCCAGGAGCGAACCAATCGGAGAACCTCATGTCAAAATTACACTTTGAGAGTTGCTTAACTCTCAAGAACTACAAGAACTCAGAGTTCCAGGAGGTGCTGGATCTCATCGAGAAGGCAGGCCTACTTCAATGGGCAATGGCGCGTCCGAAGAACATCTTCCGCCGGGAAGTAGCAGAGTTCTTCATGAAGATGACGAACAGAGATGAACGCCTCCGCTCCAACATCACCCTCCAACTCAAAGAAAAGACAGGGCATACAACTCCCTGGGACGTCGACATCAACATCAACCGGATATTGAACAAGCTATTCGGATTGAAAACTCTTGGGGACCGCTCCCGTATAACTACACCGAGAGAAGAGATCCGAGCCGAACCGGACCGGATCTTTGTTCAAGCCGGAACCCTACAGGGCGAGTATGTCCAAGCTACTGCTCAAGCCCAAATTCAGACTACTTCTGGATGTGACCCAGAAGTGCATCCTAGGTATTGCCGGATCTCGGAGAGATCGGCATACCCAAGTTGAAGCCCATGATAGCCATCCTCGGGAATGATCCCGTGGATTGGTTCTCCTACTTTATGGGAAAATTTGGAGAAGGAGTCGAAGAAGATTCACTTCGAAGATGACAGCTTCACCAAGTTCAGCTGTAGGGAGACTATCTATTTATGCACCAAGGTGGCGTGCATAATAGAACACTACACAACTGGACGGCAAATCAAGTGGAAAGACACAGAAGAGTTCCCTGTGTCCAAAGTTCTTTTTGAAAAGCAGAGTCAGCTCTCTGACTTGATGAAGAAAGCAGCCCCTGAAGGGAAGAAGAAGATGCAGGAGGCAAAACAGACTGCCTCTCCCTCTCAACTGGGAAAAGGAAACAGCCGGAGGAAACTCAGCCAGCTGGATCTCCACCTGCCAAAAAGAAGCTAAAATTTAAGGCGGGCGAGAAGCCAGCGAGGAGATAGCGGAAAGCCGGTGACAAGCCGGAACCGAATGGATATCGATTCTTGAGGAGACAGCTCAGGATTCCTCCTTCAGCACAGATCAAGGAAGGGAGTTCGTGATTGCTTCACGAGAAGCTGAGGAACCACAGATAGTGGTCCCCCACCCTGACCCGGAGGATGCTATTCCACTTCGCCAAATCCTACAAGCATCTTCACAACCCGCTCCAGTTGATCTCACATCATCTAGATCTCCTCCTCAACAACACTCTCTTCTCCTTCCTCCCCCTTCTCAGGTACCTCTCCAAGAATCCTCCCCTACCTCTTCAGTACCTGAAACCACCCATCTTTCAGCACCCAGCTCACCCAAAGAGCCCCATCCAGCTGACGCTCCTTTGCAGCTGGATGATGAATACCAAGCTGAACCATCAAGCCCTACTGCTTCTTCTGAGGAAATCGAAATCCTCAGTCCCAGAGCCGTTACACGTGCTGCCACAGTCATGAGGGTCGAGGACCTCAGACTCCAAGGAATAAAGAGCGCACTGCAACATTATCCCTCTCTTACCTCGCTCTCTGCTGCCTTAGTTGCTGTAAGCGACTTCAAATTTTATTTGGCTACCAAGATGGCCACTTGGTATGCAAATGAAGAAATGGTGGAGTTCTTCACTTTCGATAAGCTTAAAGCTGAAGAAGCAGCTCTGCAGGAGACTTTGGCTTTGGAAGTCTTCAGGATGCTTTTGAGCATCAAGACGAGCTGATCCAGATCATCATTCAGAAGGTTGAATAGGATAAAGTACCACCTTCTGAGGAAGTCATTTCTCAAGCCAACTCCTACCTACACAATCTCAGCTGGATCGTTCCAGTTGAAACTGCCAATGAAACTGTCCCTGCCGACACAGCTGAGGCAATGATGATTGAAGACGAGCCAACTGCTGCAACAGTTGAGCCAACCGAAGCTGCCCCACAGAGTCCAATTGCCGATGACACTCGTTCACTGGTCGAGATCGAGGCAGTAAAACCCAGCCAAGCCGAATCCGGGACCCAGATGGATCCTGTTGAGCTTTCTGATGCAATGAAGGACGAGATTGCCAAACAAGTCGAGAAATCCTTTTTCATGATAGACTCAAATCAAATGTTGATACCCTTCTGCGCATCATAGCTATAGAGTCGCAAGTCCAGAGCAATGGACAGTCCATTGACGACGTTCACAGATTCGCTCTGAATCTGCAGGAAAGCACCAGCAGAGATCTCAAACAGTCTCTAGTTTCTCAACGTATTGATAATTCAAATCATCTAGAAAAGAGAGTCCCTGAGATCATCTCAAACCTCCAAGCTCTGCTGGAAAGCCGCGTCATTGATTTATCCAGCCAGCTGGACGCTCTCCAACAGCAGACTCTCTCCCACAGAACTGACATCCACCAGCTGTTCAATCTTTACAAGGAGCTGGACAATCAGTTCAAAGCTGGAAGCAGCAGCACAGCACAGCTCAACCTAGTCACAGCAGACAACTCAGCAAAGATTGCTGACATTGACAAAGCCTTGGCCCAGCTGAATGAGACAGTAGTCAACCTCTCCTCCACTCTTCTTGATTATGCCAAAAAGGGGGAAGGTAATGACAAGAGAAAAACATCAAAGACGGGCAAAGGAAAAGCTGTAGCTGAAGTCCAAGTGATGCAGTCAGAGATTGACGAAGTTGTTGCTGAGCTGGATGTAGAGGAACCAGCTGGACGGAAAGGGAAATGGAGCAGAATGATCATCCCTCTTGCCAAAGCTAGCGGAGCCACGCCGTAACGCCCTCAATGATATTCATTGGCTCTGCAACTTTGTAACTCAGCAAAAGCAAGAGATGAAAAGCCTCCAAGATGAGCAGAAGAAGAAAGAAAGTCTGCTAAATGCCGAAGAGAAGAAGCAGCAGAAGAAAAGAGCAAACATAAGAGCTGCAAAGAAAAAGTCTCAGATGCCGATGAATTGGAGAAGAGTTGATGAATGGATCCCAGAAGAGCTAAATGACGACTGGGAACATACTAAGTTTGAGTTCATCGAAGATTTCTATTATCTGGGAGCTTACCCAAATACGCCCCCAGATGTTGCTTTCATGATGCATCTAAATGAGCTTTTTCATCAAGACAGGATGACGGCAAAAGCATTCTTCAACGCTGCAAATACCGCGAAGATCCAGCTCACTGCTCCCCAGCTGTATCATATCCAGCCTCCGTTGATACCTGGAACTCATCTTCCTGACAAATCAAAGATTATCGCTGAAGTAAACAGATGGGCGATCAGGAGGAAAATTTCCAAGGCAAACAACGAAGAAGAATACAGGAAGCTGGAGCAGATGATTTTTAACCGGTATAGATTGAGAACAGATGAGCAGCTGGAAGAAGATCGACTGAAGAATCAGCAGAAGCAGCAGAGATGAAGACCCAGCTTACTGGGATTTAATTTTGTTTGTTTTCAGTTCGTTAATCCTGTATCTCTTGTAATCATCTTTTGTGGATTAATAAAACTGAAATATTTTGCTCTCAAGCTCACCCTGATGACAATAACTCTTTGTCCAGGCACTGAACTTTGAATTTAATCTTCTGCTGAAATCTTTTAAAAACCCACTTCTCATTTAGGGGGAAGCAGGTTATTTTTCTCAGTTAGGTTTTGGCATCATCAAAAAGGGGGAAATTGTTGGGAAAATTCTAAAGTTTTGATTTGATTCCAAAACCCAACTGTTCTCCAACCTAGTAGATGTTTGTACAAACCTAAGTTAAGTTTTCCAGCTCACTTGTTTGAGCCTTAGATTTTCTAAGTTCACAGGTTTGGAAGCTGAAGACAGAAGAAGACCCAGCTGAGTAATCAGCTGGACCCAAAGTCAGCTGAAAGATCTCTTAGCTGAACAGAGCTCCAGAACTGAGCTGAGTCAGACTGACTCAAGAAAAGAAGAATGGATCCAGCCAAGGAGATCCAACTGAGCAGAATAAATTGAGCTGCATCAAAGTCTAAGAAAGACAGCTGAGCTGACCAAAAAGGGAACTAACTCTGAAGACGTCACTTCAAATCAGGTTACCCATCCAGCTTTAAATTCAAAGTCAAGCTCAAAAGACAGAAATCCCGGTTTCAGAGGAAGTCAATATACCTCGACCAATGAGGGATTGACAACTCAGCATCCTAGAAAGGCGAACCTAGGATCTGACACAGTGATGAAGACAGGTGAAGATACACTCAACGGCAGATCGACAGATCAGAGAGTAGGTAAGATTCAAACGGGTCCTCCAACGGCTAGTTTGAATCTCTACCTATAAATACCAGTCTTCAACCTCAGAATCAGACACGAAAAACTCCCCACAAGCTTACAACTTTTCTGAATCTCTCAAGTATTTAAAAGCTCTCCAGCAGTTATCTAACTCTTTAAAAGAGCACTTAACTTCTTAAGTGTTCAATTTCAGAAACTGCTTTAGTTTTTCGTCTGATCAATAGGCTGTAATAATTGTAAATCCAAAGCCTAGATCTGAACGAGTTCATCTTTCAAAGTTCTTCATTGTAAGAACTCGTTCAAAGTTGGAAACCCAAACCCTCCTTTACCCAGAAAAGGTTAGGTCAAGGTTACGCCGTCTCGAAGCGCGAAATTCGAGTGTAAGGTTATTCAGTACCCGAAAACTGAAAAGGTGCAGGCTTCTACAGTGCCCGTAAACTGCTAGAACACAGCTCGAGGAAGAGCTGCGAAGTTGCTTGGTACTCGTAAACCAAGTGGTCATCCTTAGTGGATTTACCAGCTAAAACCTGGTCGTGGACGTAGGAGTTTTCTCTCCGAACCACGTTAAAATTCTGTGTTCTTTATTGCGTTAATTAAGTCTTTGCATTATTCTTATTTAAAGAACTAACTGCATTTACACAGCACAAGTTTTCAAAGCTTCATCTTTCTGGCTGTGTGACCCAGCCAGCTGCATATTTCTCAAACCTGCTTAAACTGAAAACTGAAACTAAGTTTTTCTGAGCTTTTGTAAAAGGAACGAGCTAAGTTTTTCTTTCCACCACATTCCGCACAGCCAGCTAAGTTATCAGTCCAGCTGACTATCTTCTTTAGAAGTCAGTTGAACTCATAACTGAGCTCTCACTCAACTCCGTTTTAACTTGATAAAAGTTTTCAAAAATCCCTCTTCGGTGTATTCACCCCCCCTCTACACCGAAGACCTCGTTCCGGGACCATCAGACACATGCTAACAAAAGTCTGATAGAAGCTCTTTGTTCTGCCGGTATTCAGACTACCACTTCATGTCGTTTTTTGGAGAAGGAGTCCGGAGGACCAACGAATACTGGTTAAACCAGAAAGGATGCCCATAATTATATTACTTCCTTGAAGCAGAAGACCAAGGTTGAAAATGGTGATGCTGATGCTTTACGTACTTTTTTTTTTCTAAAGAAGGCAAATCACGAACCAGGATTCTATTGGGATGTGCAGTCCGATTGTGATGGCCGCTTAATGAATGTCTTCTATAGGGATCTTCGATGTGCAACGGATTATGAGTATTTTGGTGATGTGTTAACTATGGACAACACACATAAAACTAACAAACACAAGCTGGTTTGCATTCCTTTCATCGGCATTAACCATCACATGAACAACGTGTTGTTTGGTATTGGATTTCTATCCAACGAGAATACGAGTTCATTTGATTGGTTGTTCTCTACATTCTTGGACTCCATGTATGGTAAAGAACCGGAGGTCATCTTTTCTGATGAGTGTCGAGCCTTAATGAATGGCATTGATGCCAATTTCAAAACTGCAAGTCATCGTCTCTGTCAATGGCACCTTAACAGGAATGCGCCTTCACACTTTGGAAAGTGGAACAGACATAAGGAATTCAATAATTAGTGGCATCGTTGCGTGAAAGGTTGTGACAGCCCGGAAGAGTTTGAGAATGAGTGGAAATCACTTGTTGAGCAGTATGAACTATCACCTAAAAGCAAGAGTTGGTTCAAAAAATAATACAAGCTGAGACACCGTTCGTCTTCTGCATTCATGACGACTAAATTCTGTGCTGTCCTGCATGCAACCTCACGTAGTGATGTGATATATAGGGTTATTAAGCAATTGTGTTCTTCTACTGGTACACTTCATGAATTTGTAATTGCTTACGAAGAGGTAATGGAAAATTGGCGCAGAAAAGAAAGTGAAGCTGATACACTGTCTATTGGGATGCCTAGGCAAACAATTAAGAATAACAAGTTGTTGATGCAGCTGGGAAAGTATTTTACCATGAACGTCTTCAAGATATTTGAGTTTGAGTATTCACATTTAGGTAACGTGAAATTACCTAAAAAGCCAAATGACATTGATGCTGATTTCTTGGAATATTTTACTTTGACGGATGTTGATCACGGCAAAACGAGAACTGTAACAGTGAATAAATTTGAAAATTCAATAAAGTGTAGTAGTCATATATGGGAGAACACCGGTATTTTATGCAGGCATATTTTTAGGGTCTTCTTGGACTTGGACGTGGAAATCATTCCCGATAAGTATTTTCTGAAAAGGTTTTCTAGAACAGCCAAGATACGTAACTGCATGAATTATGAGAATGGATATGCCAAAACTGGCTGTGCAGATACTTCCAATGAACTATCATTTGTTAGTCATATCATGCGCGATACAGCCGACTTGCTCGAATTTGCCAGGAAAAGTACTAAATGTCGTTCCGTTATTCTTCATCACAATGCCCTGATGCGAGCAGAGATATACAAAACCATGGGTGTTGATACGAAAAGTTTGAGTAACAACTGTTGGAAAGGGACCTTTCCGGATTCTGGTGTTCGGTTTCGCGATCCGCCGTTGCCAAAACGGGCCGGTAAGGAAAAATCACCTCTACAGAGTCATTGGGACCGCCCTAAGAAGCGGAAAATTAAGTCATAAGAAAAACCCAGTAAAGGTTGAAGCTACTGTTTACCCTTTTAACTATATTCTTTATTTAAAAAAAAAACTTATTATCTTGTGAAGAAGATGATAGAATTAATTAAACATCTTCATAATATGATTTTGCAGCCTCACATGTTCACAACCATAGCGAAGGTTCTCAGGATAATATGCCTGTATCTTCTTTGGGGTCACAATTTTCCCGATATTAATATGAATCGGAGGCCCACACGAATCCTGCCAACACGAATCTTAACACTCCATCCGTTTCGCAAACCCACTCGACGGCGGGCTGGTACCCATTCTATGCACTACGTATGTTTTATTTATACGTGAAATCATGCAAATAAGGCTATTTTTTTTCTTATGATTGGCTCTCACACAGGTTTTTTAATGCTTTCTTTATTAGGAAAGGCCCGATTTGGACCCTCTGTTTATGCATGCGACACAATGACACCATAATTTATTTACAATTGCTGGAGGTAATTCTTTGCTGCCATGAAATCTATATTTGGTAAATTTTTCCATGCATGCACCATATATATGTGGTACATTTGTCATACCAGTATACTATAATTTATTTGTCTTCTTCTACTTCAGCTCATTGATGAAGCTTAAATTTATTTTTCTTATACTGCGTTATCTTAATTTTTCAATTTTAATACCTATTATCAATTTGTTTTTTTTCGAGGATGCACTCAGCCATCTTGCAACACAACTACCTCTCTCACCACTTTTGTACCCTTTTGTTCAGGTAATTTCTACTGCCTCTAAATTTTTAACTTCTCTCCCACTTTGCAGACCCGTGTTTAATCCCTCCCATTCAGTTGTCAATTTACTAGTGGGTTGAAATGATCCCATAACATTTATTTATTCATCATCGTTTCTGTATGGGGGTAAAATACCATATATAGTACGTTAGAAGCCCTATTTTTGTTGACAAACAGAAAGAAAATGGCTCCACCTAAATTGATTTCCCAAGAAAATCTGTTTTACAAGTCACCTTGGTCCCAAAATATTGAATCTCTAGTTCTCATGAATCTTGATTTGGAGTGGTTAAGAGGTAACTGGATTACGGGCGTCGATAGTGAAAACATGAAATGCGTTGAGCGGGTGCATAACATGTTGATGCAGGAACCTTACTGTGTTGGCATTCCACTTCTAGAATATCAACGTAAAGTGAATCAGTGGGAGTCTCGATACAATCGATTCTGCTCCCTACTACAATCAAAAGGGGTTTCTTATTGTGAAGCCACAAATATAGTTACGGCTAATTGGACAGAAATTGCCCAGGTTGTATGTCACTATATCAGTGAAAAATTATGTATTTTGTTACCCTTCATCTGGCCCGTTAATATTGTTTTAATTTTGTAACAGAGCAACCCAGATGCCTTGTGTTATGTGGATGAAGGACAGGTTAACTGGGAAATTTTGAAGCGGCTTTTTGAAGTTCATCTTTTTGTTCCCGACAGTGTGTCGCCACAACATGAGAGGCCGCAGAGTAGCTATGACTCCGGTGGACATGCACATGTTGGAGCAACAAAAAGACGACTCTATTTTTATTTTATGTTTCTCTAATATAAAAGTTTTTTGGAATATTATGTTTCCTGACCTTCACTGTTGTTCTAGAACAATAATATTTCATATCGATATAAAATAATATTTTCCAACTACTATTTCTCTTTATATTAGGTTTCGCAATCCACTCCACTCTATCGATACATGCAGGTTCTTTTATACCAACACAAGTTCAGCAAAAAAAGCACCATGGAGCCACTGACACCAATCCCTCAAGATCTGATCTTCTACACTGGTCGATGGACTCGACAACTGGAATATTTGGTCCTCTCCCAACTATGGTTCGAGAGGAAAAGAGCTAATGTCGTTGATCCTGCCCAGCGTAAAGAAATCATGATACAACGGGCCAAAGAAAGTATGGATGCAGATGGCTACGAGATTCCACTCGAAGAATATCATCGCAAGTTTTGGGAGTGGGAACAGCGTTACAACAACTACAACTCCCTTGTCAACCCGGTAGATGTGAGGCACGACATCTTCAGCTACAAAGTGGAAACAAATGACATAGTTTGGCGTGAAATATATGCGGTACTGGAGTTCTTTCCTATTATTTAATATATTTCACAACTCCAATTCAATAATTTTGTACAAATTTTCTAGGATAACACTACAAAAAACACTGCATATACTGAGGGCATTACTGACGGGCCACCTTATCCCTCGGTAATTCCCGACGGATTACCGACGGAAAAAATACGGGTCGGTTGAAAATTATTTACCAGATCTACCGAGGATTTATCGACGGAAATTCCGTCGGTATTGTTACCGAGGGAAATATCCCTCGGTAAATGCTTTTAAATTAATTTAAAAATAATGAATTAATTTACCGAGGAATTTACAGACGGAATTTCCATCGGTATTATTATCGAGGGAAATATCCCTCGGTAAATGCTTTTAAATTAATTTAAAAACAATGAATTAGTTTATCGAGGGATTTACTGACGGAATTTCCGTCGGTATTATTACCGAGGAAAATATCCCTCGGTAAATGCTTTTAAATTAATTTAAAAATAATGAATTAATTTACCGACGGATTTTATCCCTCGGTATTTTTACCAAGGGAAATATCCCTCGGTAAATGCTTTTAAATTAATTTAAAAATAATAAATTAATTTACCGACGGATTTTATCCCTCGATATTTTTACCGAGGGATATTTCCCTCGGTAAGTTTATTTTCGAAATTTTAAAAAAAATATTTAAATTACCGAGTGATATAGTTCCGTCGGTATACATATATTTTTAAATAATATTTTTTTTATTTAACACACACACACACACACACACACACACACACATATATATATATATATATATATACAAACCCTAACCTAAACTTCTCTTTTCTTCCCTCACCTGTTGCGCCTCTTTCTTCTCTCTTCTCTTCTCTCTCTCTCTCATCTCGTCGGACGCCGCCTCGTCGGCCACCGCCCATCTCACCGGCTCTCGCTCTCTATCCCTCACTGCGGCACCGTCCCCGTCATACCCTCTCCGGCCACCGCGGCTCCATATTCGCCTCTCTTCTTTTTCTGCTGTCAACCGCGCTACCGCCGCCGCCGGCCACCCCTGCGGTCTCCTTCTGCCGTCCGTTTCGCCTCTGTTTGGCTCCGTCGGTAAGTAACCTCTCGTCTCTCTCTCCCCTTCTCCCGTACTCTCTCTCATCCTCTTCTTTTTCTGCCTCTGTCAGCCGCGCTACCGCCGCCTGCCGGATTCCGCTGCCGGCCACCCCTGCGGTCTCCTTCCGCTGCCTCTGCAACGCCGCCGTGCCGCCTCTCCTTGGTGAGTTCTCTCTCTCTCTCACTCTGTCCAGCTCTTTCTCTCTCTCTGACCCAACTACATATCCATGGAATCAGCTCAAGGCTCGTGGATCTGCTCTTAATTATTGATAATGAAAATTTGTTATTGATATTTTCATGTTATGATTGCCAGAAGTATTCTTGGAGCATGCGTAACTTGATATTTTTTTATGTTTGTTTATATTGTGATAAGTCTTCAAGTTTATTGTTATTTAATTCTTTTTAAGCAATTTGATGTTTACTGAATTTCTGGCATTGCTTGTGGTATATTTATTTCCTTTTTTAAAGTATCACCTTGCAGTTAATTTTAGATTGTGTTGATGTCACCTATTTAAGATAAAAATTCAGGGAAATAAAATCTTATGGACGAGTATATAATGTAACAAACTTAAGAAACACAAAAAGGTGTTCACAAAAAAGAAACTAACACTCTCACCAGTCTTTCTTATCAAAATGCATTTATGTAGATTTTTATTTATGTTTCGGGTTTGTCTGAGGCCCTGCACATAACTTTCCATTAGAAAGAGCTAGAGTTTATGCTGCTTGCAGGAAAATTATGAATATACACCTGGTATTCATCTTTGAGCACTGATTCTATTTTAGTCAATTAGTACAGTGATCATATGCTTCTGACTTTCTTAAGTTGTAGGTTTTCCAATTCAATTGATTTTGCTTGAAATGGTTATAAGTTCTTACAATAGTTATATATGTTTGGGTTTCTTTTAGTGCAACTTCATTGTGATAAGATTTCAAGGGCAATCCTGGTTCCACTTACTCTTGATTTGTATATTACATATTTTGTATGTCATGGAGCAGTATATATTTGGATTAGATTTGAACATACTAGTAAGAACAAACTAGTGGTAAGAGAATATATTATGTACAAAAGGATGTAAATGATATGCACAAAATAAGTAGTTGTAGTTAAATTATGACTAATTTTTTTAGGCGATAAATTAGTGTACAAAATACATTTACAAAATGGGTTCATTAGTAGCCCTAAAACCAAGAAAAAAGGGATAACAGATATATATACTCATTGTTACATTATATGATTGTGTTGATGTCACCTATTTAAGCAAGTAGCAGTAAAATCTTATGTTTCTGCAGAGAGAAAAGGCGAAAGGAAGAAGAGAGAAGTCGTTCTACATAATGGAGCTTATGGAGAGCCGTTTGAACCACTCATCGGATGGTTCTGAGTAGTTAGTATTTTTTATTTGGAATATTAAAAACAACTTTGTAAGATTTGCTTATTTTGTCAACTTTGTATGATTTACTTATTTTGTAAACAACTACTATTTAGCTACATTAATGTTGTCAAATAACATACTTTATTGTTATATATGATGCGTTATTCTATTAGTTGTTATGATATGCATGTTTGGGATGATTGAGCAAGTAAATGGGTCGAAAATGGATACAACTAATACATAATTAATATTAAAAAAATTATGATTCTAAAAAAAATTAAAAAAATTACAGAAGAATATCGAGGGAATACCGACGGATGTTCCGTTGGTAGACCCAGTCAAGGAAAACCACAATTTACCGACAGAACTATATCCCTCGGTATTACCGAGGGAATACTGAGGGATTTTTCCTCGGTAATTACCGACGGAAATTACCCTCGGTATTCACTCGGTAACTTTGTTCGGTTGACGAAATCCAAAAATTAAAATTTACCGATGAAAATGTTTCTGTAGGTATTTACCGACGGAAAATCCCTCGGTAAAAGTGCTCCCGACGAATTCCGTCGACAATAAAATGGTGACAGAATTATCCCTCGGTAAAATTTACCGAGGGATAAAACCCGTCGGTATTCGTTTACCTACAAGCCATTTGGCGACAGACACTATCCGTCTGTAATTCTGTCGGTAACTCATTTACCGACGGAAATTCATAGGTTTACCGACGGAAATGTCTGTCGGTAAACGCAGTATTTTGCTGTAGTGTAAGCCACATATGCTTTGTTATATGGATGAAGGAGAACAGAACTGGGGGTATATGAAGGGGATTTTCGCAAAGGAATTACCGCCGCCGTCACCGGCATTTCAAAGAAGAACGACGGAAGGGGTATCAATTCATTCATCAGATGACAGTGATTATGAGTATGGAGACATTCATAACTATCCTCGCTTCATAGATTGATGTAATTTTGTTTGCATTAACTTTAGGAATTATGTAGTGAGCTTAATGACTTCGTATTATGCTTATTAGTTTAATGTTTTTTTGTCTCGTTTTTTCGTGAACAACAATCCTATGATTTGAAGCTTCTATGAACGTATGTGTACTCTTTTTAGTTGTGCTTCATTTCATACACTGTGTTAGCATATCATAAATGAAACTAAAGAACACTACATCATAAAATTAAATACAGGGTGGTGCTTAAATGAAAGAATCTCGGCAGGTCTATGTCTGAAAATTTGCTACATTTTAACTGCATCAATCAACTACATTTTATTTTCTCACTCAAGGAATCCAATGGGCATGGTCAAAAAGATTAAATACAGACTGCAGCTGAAATGAAAGAATATCTGCTGGTCTATGCCTGAAAATTAGCTTACTGTTGCCAGGAATTTGGTTGCTTATTTTTTTTTGTTATTTATTTTTGAACTACATTTTGTTATTTTTGTTGCCAAGAATGAAGTACATTTTGTTATTTTTGTTGCCAAGAATGAAGTACATTTTGTTATTTTTTTTAAGCGGCATCTATGTTTATTAGGTAGACAGCTGCATGCACGACCCTTTTGTTGAATTAAATTCGACGACTTTCACTCATGTAATAATATATCGAAATTTTATTTCCTAATTAATTCCCAGGCAGCATATTATTCTACATATTATTCTACATTTGTAGTACTTAATTAATGAGATTCAGCGCATAGAAATAAAGAAATGCCCCTACGAAACGACGCTTTGGTACTTGGCCCCAATTTTCCAAGTATTAAAAATGCACCTAATGTCGGCCTTTTTAATTAAGGTTACAATTAATTTATTCCTAAATAGTTGTGCCGTTTCAAGTCATCTCCACCGTCGCCTCCTTATCTATAAATATACATATTTACCATTATCCTAATCATTCCATAAATCCGTTTGTAAGCTTTCATAATTAAATTCCATCAACCACAAAATCTCGGCAACCAACTTCATCCCAAGAATGGCCGGTCAACACGTCTACCCCCCATCAAGTTCAAGAACCCAGAATTCCTGAAGGAGTTTTGTGACGGCGACAAAGAGCTCTTTGTCAATAGGTTGTATGAAAAACGAAACCTCTATGTCCTCTCTAATCCGATCCAACTTTTGGGTGCTATTCACGAGGTTTTCCAGGAAATTTATCCACTCCAAAGCAGACTTCTCAAATATACCACAATGGATGCAATAAATTTGTTGTGGGACATGCGCTAGAGAACTCACTTCTTCAAAAGTATTCTTGCGAAAAACATCTTTCATTATGATGAGGAGACGAACGAGATGATGCCAAAGGAGGAATGTTTCTGCATCCTGGAGGCTGTGAGTACATTTTTTTTTGTTTTATTTTTATATGACCGTTCATGTGTTGCACAAATTAGGCTTATGTTTATGCAGTTTCAGAAGTTCAAGGGGAGCCGCATTACAAAGAGATGAACGTTATTTTCTTCGAGTGCAGAGTGAATGATGTGGATCTCCGGAGGATGGCTGCCAAAATCGGTGTGGCTGAGAAATAGTAGTTTGTAGAAATCCAAGTTTATGTATGTTTAATGATTTTAATGTTGTGTATTTAACTTTTTATGCAAGTTATTTTTGTGTTTTTTAGCTATGTCTTTCATCGTAGGTCATGTTTAGTGCCCGGATTTATGTATTTTAAGTAATTTAATTATGTTAATGCTTCTATTCAGTGGCCTCTACTATTTTCTGTTGTTACACTACCAAATTAATGTAAGCAACGATGTACACTGCAATAAATTTAAGATCTAAAAACAATTAAGAAAGGTTACAATAGGTGCATGCAGCATGTGAAAAATTGAAATTCAAATAAAGTATAAAGCCTTGTTGACTGAATTGTAACACCCACCGGACCCCACAAAGAAATAGGTACGGGTGTGATGGCCAGTTTTCGGGCATCGGATGCCTGAAACTGTGTGAAGTCAGTGTGTAGGCAGTGAATTCAGAGGTCAAAAAAGTATTAAATGGATTCATTTCGGTAATTAAAAATCTTATCTAAATTAAATATGGCAATTACAACACTATTCTTCAAATGAAATTCCCAAGAAATTAGTAGGGTCTTGACTGTAATAACTTACATCTGTGCCTAAAACTTCAAGATTCTAATTATAACACTATGCCTGAAATGAAAATTGCATGCAAAGGTGCAAAGCTGGCAGAGTAGCGTGATGTTTTGCCTGAACTGTAATAATATAACATGCAGGTATGTGTCTGCTTTTCTGTTCATAGATTCGGCTATGTATGATAGCTTCATATAGAGAACCCTTGAAATGTTATATTCGGTTCAAAAAAATTTGTCGCGAAGCATCAATAGTAGATAAGAATTAAGGGCGTCAATATGGCTGGCAAAAAATAGGTATTATTTCTACCTTATGAGTGTGTACCTGCTTATCCCTAATTTTGTATGTAAGAACACTGATGGAGCCTTCACTAGCAGCTATTCCTCAGGATGTTGTTTTCTACGTACCACCATGGAATCACAGAGTTGTTCTATGTCGGCTAGCTTGGGAGAGTAAGATAGGTTACTGGAATGATACAGAAGGACGTAAGGTTACATGCATTCAACTTGCGAAAGAGTACATGGATGATGCAGGTATTCACATCAGTTTAGAAGAATATCACCGCAAATATTTGGAGTGGGAGCAGCGGTTCAACAACTTCATGTGGCTGAAGGACCAGGATGGGGTCGTATACATGAGGCACAATAACACTTTGCACGCGCACATCTCCACTTGGCGTCGAATTGCGCTGGTAACAAATTAATTCAAGTTAAATTATTTTTCATGTAAGAATATCTCGCCTTATCTCCATCTCGCCGATATTAAATAGTGTTACTGAAAAAATTATAGGAACGGCCACACATGCTCTGCTATTACGAAGAAGGAGAAGAGAACTGGCATCTCATGCTGTCATTTTTCTCCCTGGAGTTGCCAAACTTGGCTCCCCCAACTGAAGGATCAGATGAAGAAGGACCACCGACGATCTCATCAGACGAAGATAAATGATTTAATTATCAGTTTTAGGTACTGTAATGTTTGGTTCCTAATCAGCGGCATCTATGTTTAAATTGGCCGAGTTTGCAGAAATCCAGAGGAGTGTAGTTTAATTTTAATGCTTTGTAGTTGGGTGTTTGAATTTTATTTTAATGCTTTCTAGGTCATGTTAATTGAACTATTTTAATTATGGAAAATGCAACCTTTATGGATCGTGGTGGTACTTACACAGAACAGAATGACGTCTTCAAGTATGAATGACATCTTCAAGTACGGGTGAAGACTTTGTTGTAAGCCTACATAGCTTTATGGATCGTGGTGGTACTTACACAGAACAGAATGAGGTGTGGTGCAAATTTCGGGAGTGGCACAGACGGTATAACAATTTCTCTAGACTCATTGGAATGAGATCTGTGAGATATGATGCAGCTCGTAACGAAGTAACCACTTATGACGGAGTTTGGGATTATCTTGCTAAGGTAAGAGAACTTTTAATTCGACGTTCATATATGTTTGTTTACTAACTACACTAATACCAAATTGGTACAAGTAGTATGATGATGAGCTATTATGCTACATGGATGAAGGGGAGGAAAATTGGCGATACTTGAAGGACATTTTCACCATTCCCGAAGAGGATTATGATGCGGAGGAAACAGCTGATGACGTGGGGGGTCAGGTCATCATGGGCAGGGAAACGACGTGATTGTAATCGACTCAGATGAGAGCGACGAGATATAAGCATTCCGGTAATCATTTAAATATGGAGTTATAATATTCCATGTGTGTTCTAAATGTTGTTTTATGTAGTAGTGGTAGTAGTAGTCAGGGAAACGACGTGATTGTAATCGACTCAGACGAGAGCGACGAGATATAAGCATTCCGGTGATCATTTAAGTATGGAGTTATAGTAGTCCATGTGTGTTCTAAATGTTGTTTTATGTAGCAGTGGTAGTAGTAGTCCTTGATGACGTTCGTAGTGTTTAGGTCATCTGTATCTTAATATTAGATGTTGTTCTAAATGTTGCTTGTAAGTGTTATTTGAAGTCGTAATGTTATTTACGTTAAGTGATGCCTGCAAATTGTAATTTTGCTCCACCTACAAGTCAAAAGAAACCAACTTAAAATGCTGGAAACCTCCAAAAGCTAGAAATACCTGCAAATATAAATAACGGAATGGAAACCTAGGTCTGAAAAGCTGGATATATATAAATGAATAAGCATGAATAAGCAGCACCCAAAATGCTGGAAACCTCCAAAATATTTTATCCTAAGCATGAATAAGAAGCACCCAAAATGTTTTAACTTGTATAGGTTTGCCAACAACAATAGAAATTCGAATGAAAATGAAACCGAAATTTAGAGTAGTAATATGACATTACAAAACCACATAAACATGATGTGTTCTAATCACAATTGCCCTTTCTTTGTCTTTGCTCTCCTTTGTTGACCTACGATATCATAGGCCTTCAGCTCGGCGTCTTTCATATCAATACACAAGGACTTCCTAAAGTTGTAGAGCAGTTGGCCAAACTCCTTCTCGCTGCAATTCGGAGGGCACAATATTGATACCGGGTGGCCCGTCACGAGGCACTAAAGAAATTTCATTGCTAGGACTCCGCAGTCATGATTATTGGGCTATTGAAGGGGATGTTCGAAAACAATAATGGGCCATGTAGGTTTCAATTCGGAACCATCCCCAACAGAATCCCACAGGCCATCTCTCTCCAGTAGCCATGGTACATTTCTGGCAACATGCTTGAAAGCATCTTATATGTCCTTGGCTGCCACAACCGATTTCGACATAGAGTCGTACACGACTATTTCTTATTTTACGAAATCCACCTCATAGCATGCCCAATGTTCTTCAGGAATATAAGCAATGCCAAACAATTTTTCAACCTTATTCCATGGGATAGGGCGGACATAAGGTCGGTTGCCATTGACATACTCCAAAATCACGCTGGAGGTAGCAACTATGTTTTCAAGTGAAAGGGCTTGCTGTGTTACCCAGAAAGTAAGTAAATAAAGTGTCCATTTAAACCTAACAAACTTTCATTATGTAAACAGACCATATAATGTAAGATGAAGTAAATATGCAAAATAGGAAACTCACCCAGCACTGCTGATCTAAAGCCGTCCAGTTGTCGATGAATAAATTGGGCGACTCATTTGCTTTAATAAGCATTGTATCAAGTAAGGAATCAATAATCTAAACACAGACAAATGCTATCTATTTAGTCATGCACATAAGAAAACCAAATAATAGAAATTAATAAGCATATGGTGAAGATTAAATGGTTAAAATCAACTCACCCCTGACTCAAGCAATCCACGACAGCTCCATAGCGGGTGGAACCATTTTGTAGTTGCTTCTGGATTACGGGGCACAGCAACAGTTACAGAATTAACCCTGGAAAAAGTGATTGATGCAGATGTTACAAAAAACAGAAGGCGAGAGAGTTGAACTACCGGATGAGGTCATAATATTCAATTTACTATCAAATAACTCACCTCTTTTTAATGTTTTCACGGTACCACTTATCAAAAGCCAGAGTTGAACTACCGCATGAGGTCATAAGAGGATAGGGTTGATCTGTTGCATTTAGCAGGGATAGAGAAGATGCATGGAAGGTTCTCTTAGGCACTGTGTTTAGGGATTTTGGAATGGCAGTAGAATTATGTGTGGATTCAACCCTAGCCACGTCTTGCTTCACAACTTCATTTTTAGTTCCAATTATACAACCCTTCATAAACCGCAACTGCCTGGCCTGATGTGTAAAAGCATTTTCTACAGAAGAACGCTGGGAATGATAAGTTGACTCACCATCAGCTTCTCCTGTTTGCTTTAATATGGCACGTACGGGCTGAAAACCACTGGCTGTAGCTTTTTTGCGGTCATCATCTAGTTGCTTCAAAGCATTGCTGACTTTAATATGCGGTGGAACCTCACCCTCACCCGGCATCAAGTTTTCCTGGCAATGTAAAGGGCTTTGCTTTCTGTTGCCTGTGCTCAAACATGATTGCAGAAGTGGATTTTGTAGGGTAAACTTTGCCGGTGCAAATGCAATAATTTCTTCTCTCCTCGGTACCTCATGAAATGGACTGGCCTAACTCCTAAACTGCATCAAACTTGTCCTGCGTTCAGCTTCGTTCACCACTACATCTTGTAGATTCGCATTACAAAATAACCCAAACGTGGTTCTCGTTGAAGGATCATACTCGTCTCGATAGACATCAGACTGAAACTGAATGGAAGGGTCTATCATGTTTCCATCGGGCCTCTCTTCACGAAATTTGGGCTCACCAACGCTACAGCTGCGTGCGTTCATCAACGTGTCAATGTCACTCTGCATCTTCAGTTGTTTACTTTCGAATGATGTGAACTTCTGAAGTAACACATTCAAAAGTTCCATTACCTGAACACGCGTGTATATTAGAACACATATTATAAACTTCTATGAGCAATTAAAGGGTTAATAAAAACGTACACTGTCGGAAGATGCATCTTTAGCAGAGGAGCTTTCATCATCATGTCCGGATGACACTGATTTAATGGTACATCGCTGCGAACGACGAACATTGATATTGGGTGAACCACCTGATCCATGTGTACGTCTCTGGGAATTTTTAACATCAAGATTTGGACTACCACTACAACCGACTTCCTCAACTTTACCCTTACCCTTCACCTTCTGTTTCTTCTTCTACGATTGACTGCCACCAAGAGGTAGTTTTCTCTTCAATGGTTTCAAACATTCCGGTGTGAGCACCTTAAAATGTTGGAAGAGTTTCTCAATCGGCACTAGACAAACCATATCATTGTTAATTTCATTGGATGCAATCATCTCTATTTCCTCGACACTGAGCTCCATTACTCTCTGCATATTAGTACAAGGATTATAAGAAAAAAGTGATTGAGATTATAATCATATGGACAAAACATATTTTACTGCAAATTTGAAGTGTGTATTACCACAGATGATGCATGGGACATCTCAAAGTATTTCAGAATTGCAGCCAAATGAAAGAAAGTATTGGTACTCCACCGCAACATTCTCGGAAAGGCATTTGAAGCACCTTCAATAGGTTGCGCACAATGTAGGGCAAGGTCTCTGTGGACCTCATAGGCAAAGACTTGTAGGGCAAAGGTAAATCCGAAGACATCAAAAGCAGGTTTCTCAGAAGTACTCAAACTTCTATCTATAATTACCTTCGCATTGTGGCTTGCAGTCACAAGGAATTCATAAGAGACTAAACCCCAATGGAAATTGTTAAACTTACGCAAATCATCAGCAAGGTGCAAATACTGCACCTCTATCCTTTTCGATGTGCGGTGCCGCACAAGTAGAGTGCCGAAGAGTACCAATAACAATGCCAGTTTAAGCACCGTATCACCCCTACCTTTCAACCTCTTGCTGTGAAATTCGAAGGCGTTAAATATGTATACAACAAACAATGGATCTTGTCTACCAAATATTTCATCATGGATCTTCGAAGAGGAATGAGGTTCCTCCCAGCCTTCAAAACGCAATCCTGTTATTGTAAAATATTTCTCTGGACCAAGTTCTAAAGTACAACCATTTATAATAAAAGAAATCCTACGTCGTTCGATGGTCATCGGATCTAGGTGCTTGTACATATCTTGGGACTTCTTTGTGTGGACATGGACATCCATAAACTGCCCAAAACAAGACTCCCTAAACTTTTTCAAATTTGAACGGTCTAGTCGATGAATAATTACCCTCATATAGTCGTTCAAATTTCTACATGATACATTTGCACCTCCTAGTAAATACGAAATGTTCAAGCAGATAACATAAAGAATATCAGAAACAAAGAATAATGTAGGACAAAGTATTATTCAAAACTTAGTGTAATATAAATATTCGAAGTTCAATTTCATTCATAGGAGAATAATGTTAAGACACAATATTATTCAAACCTTAGTTTAATATAAATATTAGGACTTCAATTTCATACATAGGGTGAGCAAAACGACAATTAATCTCAAAACAAACAACTGTAAAGGTAATAATACTACATGGCATGCAAATATTCAAGCAGGATTTCTACTGCTGAAATCTATTAAAGGATATGCAATCAAGGTAAACAGAATTTAAATGTCATCATTACAAATAAACCACAACTAAATACGTATTAAACAAATTAAACTAAAAGAAAATACTATAGCGTCTGACCTCACCATTTCGGTAACATTATATTATATAAAAATAAAAGAACCAAAAAAATAAACTACACTGCAGAAATAGGCCAATGACTGCTTCAAAATTCAATCCGACGGCATAGGGTTTAGTAATGGAGAATTACCTTCGTTTTGGGCAAGACTTCTCTCCAAGTAAACCAAATAACAAAAACCCCTCTTTCGACCATGCAATTTAAATTGTATAATTAACGTGTTAGGGTTAGGGTTATCCAAGTTTGATGGCAATCGATTTCTCCATTTAGGCAACATTAAATAAAATTAATATTACCAAGAATATACACAACACTGTAACAGAGCATGCAATCAAAAATTCAAAATTCAATCCGACGGCCAGGGTTAGTAACTTCTGTGGAATTAACTTCGTTTGCGCAAGCCTTAAATCCAAGTAAACCAAGCAACAAAAACCCCTTTTTTGACCATGCAATTTTAATTGTATAAATCAGGGGTCGGGCTAGGGTTTACGTACCTGTGAAGGCCATCGAATTTTGAGTGTTGTAAACCATTATAAACCAAATTAAACAGTCCACCAGCCTGTATTAATAAAAAATTGAAGATGAAATACTACAAAATAGTGAAGAATCGGCATAAAAAAAAGAGAAAAATAACAAAAATGTAGGGAGAATAAACCCTAAAATCATTATTACCTTGTTCTTTGCAGAGTGTTGGAAGTAGAAACTCGAAGAAAATAAGTAGCGCAACCGGGCTAATTAATGGAGAAATTTTAGGGAAGAAATAAAGAAGACGACGCAGGGAAAAGACGAACGGGGGCGCCAAATTTTTGAATGAGGATGAATAAACGAAAATTGACATAAAAATTCAGTATTTTTCCCTCAACTACCGCATTTCTATAAGGGTAAAATAGACATTTCAGTATTTACTGCCATGTGCATGGAACACGTGTCACATGCCGGGATAAATTGAAAGCCTCGGGAATGCCAACAGACGCATGTGACAGCGTAGTCCGGAGCATAAATCGGAATAAAGGGAGTTCCGGTGAGACGACGACGTCGTAGTGCCGGTCTCGTAATGCCGAGCCAGAAAAGTGTTCTGCCGGTGAGCCGATCGCCGAAGAAATACGTCGCCGGTGTAATAAAGATGTTGCCGGTGGGATAGTTTGAAAGCTTCTGGAGGAAGCTTTGAGTCATCGGGAATGCCAACGGACGCATGTGACAGCGTAGTCCGGAGCAGAAATCGGAATAGTGGGAGTTCCAGTGAGACGACGACGTCATAGTGCCGGTCTCGTAATACCGAGCCGGAAAAGTGTTCTGCCGGTGAGCCGATCGCCGGAGAAATACGTCGCCGGTGTAATAAGGTTGCTGCCGGTAGGATAGTTTGAAAGCTTCTGGAGGAAGCTTTGAGTCCTCGGGAATGCTAACGGACGCATGTGACAGCGTAGTCCAGAGCAGAAATCGGAATAGTAGAAGTTCCGGTGAGACGACGACGTCATCGTGCCGGTCTCGTAATGCCGAGCCAGAAAAGTGTTCTGCCGGTGAGCCGATCGCCGGAGAAATACGTCGTCGGTGTAATAAGGATGCTGTCGGTGAAACGTACGTGGGACCCATGAGAAATCATTGCACTAACTGTGGCAGCAAACGGCGTCTTCTATTTTGGGATTTAAAAAAAGAAAAAAGAAAAAAGAAAAAGAAGCCTCCGAACACGTGGCGTGCATCCAAGCTATCTGTGCAGTGCACTATAGTGTACTGTAGCCAAAACCGAATTTGTGTAAACTAAATTTCCTTGACAACTATTGAGTTTCACTAGGTGAGGTGACTATTCCACTCTATTAACTCTAACTAAAATACAAAATTATTATTGAATAATAAACTCTATTAAGAGTATAAATGATCAAATTTTTTTTTTTAAAAAGTCGTTTTTGTCAGCAATTTGGCCTGAAATTTCTCAAAATTAATTTCTTTTAGCCGGTCTGGCTTTGAATTCTTTCTTTTAATTTTTTTGATTCCTCCCTTAGATGTGGCCAATATGCCCTATACTACCTAAAAACCGGCCGGCTTAGTCCGACCTTGATACCTTGACACCTCTATTATAGGGTAATTCTAAATACAGCTCTCGTTTTATTCTGTATAGCCCCCTATTTATTAAAATAATATTACTTTTATTATTTTACTCCATAGCCCCAAAAATAACAATTAACTAATAACTACAAAATAAATCATCGTTTGGGATGATTTGAACAATATTAGAATTGCTATGGAATTAAACAGTTTCCTAGCTCTGGGAATATTGTTACTATGATTACTCTCGAGTTATAATATAAGTTTTGTTCCCTATTAAAAACTATAAAAATGAAGAATTGCTTATATATATATATATATATATATATATATATATATATATATATATTACGATCGAACAATAATTTTTGAAGCAACTAGTTATACGAACTTGTGACTCTCAAGTACACGAGATCATTTATTTTCTATCATGTTTCGATAATATTTTATAATTTATATTACCAGTACACGTAATTACTAGCATCGAAACTAATTATTTATAATTTGTTGGTGGATAAAATTTAAAGCTAGAATTGCTTCACATTTTCGATTTAGCTCATTTACGCTTGATACAAATATTGATTTTTTTCAGTATAAAGAATAAGTTTATATATGCACATTTATTTGATGTAAGATAGACATGAAAATGTGCTGTATACCGTACTGCTACAGATATATAGTGTGTGGGTGGGTGTGCATAAATTTAGGAGAACAGATAGGGGCGGACACACATGTAGCTAAGGGGAGGCAATTGACCCCCTTTGTAATTTAATATGAATTACGTAATATACTTCTAATTATTTTATTATATCCACAAATACCCATACTCACATAGAAAGATAGGTTTTACTTCTCAATTTTTTAAGGTATTTCTTATGTTTTCACTATTCCACAACGATTGCAGAGAGCTCTTCTTCTTAACGATCTTGCAACAAAAACAAAAAGTTCACAAGCTTAATTTGTTTCTATTTGTGTGGATAAAACAAAAATATTAAAGATTGTGTATAATCATATCAATATGTTGTTTCTTTGAATTATTTTTTATGTAGAATTATGTCTATGTTGAGGTATTATAAAAATTGGATAAAAAATTCATCTTTGTCTAATGTGAGTCCCAACGAAAGTGTACAAGTCTTGCCCAACACGACTATGAACGCAACTTCATCTCAGAATTTGAAAAAGCAACCAGAATTTTCTTCGGACCCCGAAAAATGACCAAAAATCACTAAATATCATCCTAATATTCTTTGAAAGAGTTCAGAGGAAGTAATATCTGGTTGGCGCATGCTTATCAACCAAATGTTGAGAACTTCCCTCAACGAGATTTTGATCGCCACTACAGGAGATCAACACTAACAAATACGTACGAAGAAGAGTTTTATATTTAATTTCACTTGTTATAATTTTGACCCCTTTCCTTGAAATCTTGCGTCCGCCAATGAGAACAGATATATATGCGAGGGAATTAAATACAGTAATCACATTAATTTATTATGACAGTTAGTTAATTAATCAAGAAATTTAATTAATTTAATTTTTGTGATGTAGTAACTAAATTAATTGATCAACGAGCCACAAGCTTATAACACAAGAATTTATATATCAAGAATTATCATTAACCATCAAACCAAATTATATATACATCGGACCTACACATATATACTCATCATATATATAATTAAAAATCTTTAAGAGAATTAATGAGATAATGAATTATTCATTCTTTATTCTAGTAATTAATTACCTGGTTTTCCACTCCAAGTAAAACTTCTTTCGTTGCTGATCTCTCCATAATATGGCGTTTTCATGGGATTGGTACTATCTTGTTTCAATCTCGTATTTTATGATTTAAAACGCGATCTGAAATAAAGAATACGAACCATTATATCTTTCAACGGCGATGGCCGCAAAAGAAGGAGACGGAATTCAGGTAAACGTTGTGGCAGTGCGACGATCCGGAAAGAGGCACGTGACCCTTCGGAAGCATCGCTGAGAATGTTCTCGGGTCGTATTCTTCGTCTTCGTCTTCGTCTTCGTCTTCTTTTTTATAGTATTCATGTAAACAGTACCCTTGTCGTTCTTGATTTGGAAAGCTTTGCATTTTGTTTTCGAAACACGATTGATCGCGTGGAGCTTTTCATCATAAGAGGGGGCGAAAGAGATCATGATAAATGAGAGGAGAAAAAGAAGAAAAATGCAAAAGCTATAAAAATTTGTAATTTTTCCCATGAGAGATTTAATTTGTGTGTGAAAATTAAAGTAGGGTTTTTTGTTTTTGTTGTTCCTAGGTATGGGTTAGGGGTTGTTAAATTGAAGATATAGAGGAGGGTAAGGAAAGACGGCTCACATTATGTATAAATTCAATATTTTAGACGATTGCTCTTTTTTCTACCCAATATTTTTCCTTTTTGATTTTTGTCAAAGAGATTTTAATGAGTTGGGGACTTGAGTTAGCCTCTAATATTGAGAGTTTTTTTTAGATTCTTGTACTTTTTATTCTTTTTTATAATATAACTTCATTAATTGGGTAGTTTGATGATATTAGCTAGGATCTCAAGTTTATTGAATAATAGATTGTTTAGTTTGTTGACTTGAGTCTGTTTTAGTATTTTATTTGGAGGTGTTTCAATTTATAAAGTTCTATTCTAATATTTGATTCCATTTTTCATAGTAATTTTTAAATACATATTTTTGTGGTTATCAAAATCAATATTGTACTTTAAGTTATATGTTTCAAGCTATGATGTACGGATTCTTCTAAAAATACTATGTTATCGTATCGGATTCTCGTTAGGGTGCGATTCTCGTCGGATACCCGTGGGATTCGCACCCGATTCGCGAATAAAAAGTAATCGGATTCACGAATCTTGTGTGTAAAATTCGTTAATTCCGTGGGTGAAGTGAGTGTATGAGGTTAACTTTGATAATTTTATTTGAATTATGGCTTCTCTATTGGACTAATGATATTTGAATTGATATTTTGTTACTTAATTAAAATACATAATTGAAAATGCTTAAGTTTTGGGTTAAAGAAAATGAATTACATACATATGATTTATGAAAATTTAAATTTCTAATTATTTTATAAATATTACGTACATATAATAAAATATTAATACCAGACGTATTCTTGACAAATCGCACCCTATAATTTTCAAAATTATGTATCTACGTATCCGTATCGTATCGCCCCACATCCGCCCCACGCACCCATGCAACATGGGTTTCAAGCTTCATTACATAAAAGATAATGTGAGAGGCAAAGCCGGAAAATAATTTCAGTATTTGTTTCATTTTGTTGCTGTCTTATTTAATTATTAATATTTTTTTTTTAAACTTTGTAACAAAAAAATCTTAATCATCTAAAAGACATTGGTGAAGAACCATATCATAATATATACATTTGAATGTGATGTCAATCTCTGTTTATAATTACAATAAATATGATTAAGAAAATGAGGTTAGAGAAAAAGGAGGGAAGGTTTTATAGAAGTGTAATTATAATTTGTGGAATTGGGCGGTAATTAATTAATTAATTAATTTGCGACGGTTATGCGTTAAAAAAATGAATTCATAATAGAGTCTTAAGTCTTAACATTCACCCCAACCATATCCGAAATGTAAGAATACCAATTTCAAGATTATTACTAATTAATCACTATACTTCCTCTCTCTATAATTTCAAGAAATGTTTGAAATTTGACTCCACTCTCTACTTTCTCTCTCTATTTTTTTTGTAAAATGAGTTTAAATGATAAAAATGGTAAGTAGAAGAAGCATTTATAGGTGATCACTATTTTTCTAGCAATAAATCCGCAACTCAATCGGAGCAATTGTAGCAATATAGCAAATCGAGTATCGTATCCACAAGGACTATAAAACGAAAATAAAGTGCAAGCAAAGTTTAGATACTTTCCTACTATTCAAGCTCTAAGGGGCTCATGAGGTTTGGTTTTTCAATTGCAATTAATGTAAACAAACAATTAAAAACAAAACACTAACAATCAAAGACAAGAAATAATTCAAATAGATAATATTAAATAAATGGTTGATTCTAGGGAAATACTTTAAATTCAAATATGAGGGCACCTTATTCTAATTAACTATTAAACCAAATTAATACAATGCAAGGGAAGCATCACTCGAATAGTTACCCACTCTCTCTCGACAAGTGGCAACCGTTGATTAATAACTTGATTTTCTCCGACTAAGACTCAAACCAAGCATTAACTCCCAAAAGAACTACAAGATATGAACTTCTATGCATGTATCCCTCACCTCCTAAGCCTCAAGATACACACACAATGATGAAACTTAAGTTCTATGCAAGCAAAAACCGATTAAGAATTTTTACGAACACTTGGTATGCATAAAATGTGGCCAACAACTCATGCATAAATAAAGGCACCAAGAACTCATCCAAGCATTGAAAGACATAATAAATCAAGAGAGGAAAGATACCAACATAAATGAATTTAACAAATCCCCAAAATCAACCTAAAAGATTTAGCTAGACATAGAAATAGAAATAGACATAGAAAAGAAATAAATAGACATAATAAATGATACTACTATTGATGAAATGGGTAGATCTCCAATCAATGTCTTGAAATCATCCAATACAAGTCTTGAACACCCACCATAAAGATAAACCCTAAATTAAACTCCAAAATGAAGCATTGGGAATGAGAAAAATAGGTAAAGTTTGTCTACCTCGTTTTTTAGGGCTAGATCCCCTTATATCAGGTACAAAAAGTGATTACAAAGGACATAAAATGCGAAAAGGGCAAAATCGGAAGTCTGGTACAAAAATCTGCTAAACGGAGGTCCAACCGGAGACCGGGCGTGGACCCCCGTTTGGTGTGTCACGCTAACTGGCGGTTCATGTGGACCTCCGGGTGGAGCTGCCGGGTAGAAGTTTAACCAGATCTTGATGGAGACTAGACCGCCGATCCCCAGTTAGCAGGTTCCGGGTCTCCGGTTGTGTGCTCCAATCCTCCGTCAAGTTGCCGAACCTCCGTTTCGCCTTTTTCTGTCCTTTTTGCTTCGACTTTTCACTTTTCAAGCCCGTTTCTTCGATCCATTCTTCTTAAAGTCACTACTTGAAACCTTATTAACCATTCGTTATGTATGAGTTTTATTTTTATTTTTAATTTTATTTATTTATTTATTTATTTTTTATTATTTCCCCATACTTAGCCAAAATCACCAAATTTGTTTCCACCCAATTAATTCACCGCTCTTCTCCGTCTTCTCTGTTTTCTCCTCCTTCCTCGGCGAGCCCAACATCGGTTGCTGCTGCTATCCGAGATCGTCGGCGACCTGCTGCCGGAAACGGATCTGGGCAAAAACGCCCCCGGAGCAAACGGTGGAAGATGAAGCAGCAGCCGCTGCTGCTGTTTGAACCGCAGCCCACTGCTCTTCCTTCCCCCGCCTCCATCTTCTCCGACGCGACTCCACCAGTCAACACCGCGCGTATCTCCGCCCACAGCCCGTCGCGAACGACGCCGCCACACGTTGATCCATGCAGCACCGTCGACTCAGATCCGAGCGAGCTTCTGCCGCTGCTAATGTCGTCGGAAACACGACCAAGCAGCCTCCCGAACTGCTGCTGCTACTGCGCATCAAACCAGCGCCCCAACGCCTCGATTCGCGCACCACCACAGCAGATCTATCCAAATCCTCAAATTTTTATCTCTCTCACAGTGTCTCGTCTATATCCCCAAAATTGAAAAATCCTAAATGGCTCAATCCCTAATTGCTGCCACCCTCTGAAGCTACTGCCGTCGATCCGCCGTCGCCTCACACAACCCTCTTCCATTTCTAGCTCGAATACACACAAGTAAGATTCTAATTTTAGCACACTCGTTAACGGAAAGATCTGACATGGCTAATATTAATGTTTACTTGAGGATGAGCAATGTGCCCTGATTGTATCTCTTTGTGTGATTCGTTTCAAGATTATATGAATATGTTGTTTATCTTAGGATGTGTGTTTTATTAAGAAGAGAATGCATGCTGTCGACGGGTAATACTTGTGATCCCAATTCTGATTCTTCATTCTGATTGGGTGGCGGAGGCGACTGCTTGGGCTTAATCGTCGTCATCTCCTCCAGCGGTAATACCATCCCACAGTGCTCTGCTTTTACTCGTTTCCCTACTCTCTTTGTCAGCGGAAAACTGTCTTTGTGAGGTTTGATTTCCTTCGCTCGTTAATCACCCCTATTGCACGAAATTTTATCTTGTTGTTGAAGTCTCATTTCTGAGTTTTTGGGTTCCCCGGTCCTCGCTCACGGTTGTCAATTTTATTTAGTTTTGTATTTTGTCTTTAGCTAAATGAATACATGTACATGTTTTTCTGGTTTTGTTGCTTGAGAGGTTTCTTGTTACAGGATACACACACTGCCACCTCTCCGCCGTCTCCGGTTGCACCCCGACCTGGTGTAAGGTGAAACAAGAGGTTAAGTTCTCTCTTCGTTTATTTCTATGTTCTAATGAAGGAGATTATGTACATTTAGACATGTCAAACTCTCTTTCCACCTTTAATCTGTTCATCTCAATATCAATGGTTTGTTTCTAAAGCTCAATATTATTGATTTTGATTGCTAGAGGAGGTACTTTGATAATCTTATGCTTCTTTTTCAGCTTATTTGTTTTTCAAATTTGTCTATTTTTCTGTTTATGATCTTGTATGTGTATGTGTGTGTTGTATAATTGTTCTTCTTCGTGAGGTATATTTGGATATGAATTTGGGTAAGAGATTGAGGGTAATATGTGTGTGTGTGCGCGTTTCTTGAATAATTTAATCTTGTTCTGGGGTTTGTGAAGTTGGATTCTTTACAAGATTTACATTTACATTCTCTTTCAGCTTTTTTAATCAAGTTCTGAACTTCCTTATTTGAGCTTACTTTCAAGTCTTGAATATTAGGTTTTCTTGGTAGATTAATCTTGCATGATCAGGTTGTTTATTCAGTGAGAATGATTTGAGAATTTAAATGAGTGTTTGGTTGAGATGATTGTGGGAAGTAGTCTAAATCTTGCTGCATATGTAGTTAATGTTAAGGCTCGTTGCTGTTAGTCGAGCAGGCTTCTGAGTTTGCAGTTAGAGCTCTCTCTTGCCCCAATTCATTCAAGAAACTAATATATCCCTCGATTATTTGGTTGGGACAGATGTTTCAACGGATGGTAAATGGTGCTACATAGTTTTCTGGGTCGTTGGTAAGCCAACGACTAAGTGGAACCTGTTGAAAAATAGGCTGCTTGAGGTATGCCCTACTTGTATTCCATCAGCATCAAATTGTAGGCTTATTTAACACGTTGAGTGATTTCAGCCTTGATTATGTTTGTAACATTATAAAATAGAAAAGGAATCTGATTTATCCTACATATATAGATCTAAAATCTTCTTTAAATTTTGATATTGATTGATAATATTTGGATTATTTCTCATTGCTCTATCTACTTAGGATTATGGTTGAGTTAAAGGTGAGGAATTATTCAAATGAAGAAGCTAAGTTGTTAGCCATGACAATCTTTTTAATGTTGTTGCTGATCACACATCAGAGAGTGAAGAGAATTAAATTATGATGGTGGGTAAAAGGTATTTTTAGCTGAGGTTGCATTGAGACTTATGAGGCCAGGGTAAAAGGTATTTTTAGCTTTTCTTTTTTGTTTATTGGACATTTTGCATTGTTTTTGTTGTTCCTATTCTGCATAGTTATAATGTTGGAGCTTTTTTTAAGTCGATTTTTGCTTTTTAATGTGATACCAACCTTCCCTGGTGAGCTGAGATTGCAACTTAACTAGTGATCTAGTATAATTAATGATAATATTTTATGATGATGGGGCAATTTTGCCGAGGTGATGAGTCCATGTTTATATATCTCCTCTTTTTTCTTAGTTGTCCATTTTCATATTATTGATCAAATATCTTGTAATTCATTTTGTTGAATTTCATAACTTTACAAACTGGATGCATGTTCAAAAAAAATGATTTGTCTTTGATATTTTCTTTTGAGCAAGTGATTTTGGGCTTGTTAAAACTTCCAAGGCAGATTGATATGTATATTTTCATTATGCTTATAGTTGTTCAATATTTGGTGGTCTGAACATAGGAGACAATTCTATAGATGACTTAGATGCATATTGATGCTCATCCAGATATCAATTTAGTATCTATATCATATTTATAATCTTTATTTAAAATTTATAATTTTTTGTGTATGATGTATGTATTAGTTATGCAGCTAGAATTTTTTAAACTCGAGCTCTTTAAATTATATTATTGATTAATAATATCTGGATTATTTATCATTGCTCTGTGTAAATAAGATTGAAGAGGGGATGATCCAAGTGAAGAATCTAAGTGGCTAGCCATGACGGCTATATGAGGCTTTTAATTGGATAGGGTCATGATGCATTTATACCAGATTTTGATTTTCTTCCATTTCTTAGCTTTTTCTTCTTGCTAATTTATTTACTTGTTGCTGGTCTTATGAAAAAAGAGGTGTAGGCTTTATTGCTCTAAAGCTTCTAAGAAATCTGTTTTGTATTAGGCACAAAAAAAACCTATATTTAACTTAGAATTTTTTGTTGTCTTAAAGATGTGGTAGCCCACTTGACTTGTTGACAGTCGTTAAGTTGATGCAGTCTGAACTCAAGAACATTCAATTTCGTGCAGCCAAGAAGTTATCAATATTAAACAGGTACATCATATATAACTTGTGCATGGAGATTCGTGTGCTGTTATTGTTGATTTGTGTATTGATGATTTTTGAGTTGATGATTTTGTGTTATTACTTAATTTTTATTACTATGTAATCGTGGCAGGATTGTGTTGGATAAAGGGAATTGTTGAGCTGAAGGGACTATCAATATTGTTCGCCAGAAACGTTGTTCCAAATGGCTAGCTAGGTGTATTTCTCTTTCTTTTAAGACATATAGCTAGATAGAACACGTGATATTTTGACTATATTCGGATGATAATGTATGAATGTTTTGGATGATATATAATATTTGTTATGGATGGTAATATCATCTTGTTGTTTTAGAACTATTTATTCATTTATCGAAATAAATAATACAACGAAATTTAAATACATTTATAACGGTAAAGAACTGTTATGTATTAGACAAAAGATAATGTAAAAATACCGTTATCTAAAATACAAATCAACGTTATCTATAGTGAAATATAAAAAAATGTAGAATATTTCATAACGGAAAAAATTGATATTCATAACGGTTTATAACGTTATGTATAATAACTATACATAACGGAGATAAAAGTGTTATGTATAAGAAAAATACCGTTATGTATAACACTATAGATAACGGTTTTTCTCCGTTATGTATGTGCGCATCATACATAACACCACTATATATAACGGTTTTTTGGCCACATACATAACGGAGAATATCCGTTATGTATGAGCGTTTTTCTAGTAGTGAATCAAAGTAAATCATATCACCAATAAGCATAACTTTTACACGATAAGCCGATAAAACTAACAGGATTAACACAAAATGAGAGTTTATCACTCCCCTAAACTTAAAGCTTTGTTCGTCCCGAACAAAGGAAAAAGAAACTAAACCCAATAAACTCGAATGGGGTGTTGCTTAAGATCAACGATGCCTCAGAATTTTACTCAATTACAAGAAAAACACTTCTTTCACCAAGTTGACATGAATCAATAGCAAAAGTTAAACTCAACATTTCAAGCTATGAATTCTCACAAGGAACTGTATCACTCAACACTCTAGAGAGAAAGGTGAACCACTCATCGAAATCAATGCATGACAAATCACTTACCATAAGCTTGCATATCGTCTAACTTCTCCATCGAATAAAGTGTGCAAGAACAAGGATCAAAAAGGACTTTTTCAAGGTTATAATGTAGGCACATTGGTTAAGGTAGTGAAATGTGGCTAAGTGACTCAATTAGACAAATTCACGTATTCACCAACCTTATTTCTACTTCAAAATGAGTACAAAATGGAAATTCGTCTTCCTTCTCAACCACTTTCTATTTATCGAGGCTCCAGTATGCACAAAATTTTAACAAGGTGCACTAAATTATTCCCTTATGCTCTCATTTTCTTTTTCTCAATTTTAAAAGCAAATTATCAATTAGGCACACTGCCTTAATTTTTCACTTCGTTTCTTTTCAAAGAGCTAATGGGAATTTTGAACATTTCTAAGCAAGGAGCCCTAAATAAAACTTCTCAACCCTATAATTTGTTCAATCAAGCACAAGTCCGAGATACCCTTACACTCCATCAACCTCCTTTCATCCGAGTTAACAAAGAAAATCAATTAAGGCTCAAAAGAGCTTACAAAGGATATGAGAAAAAAAAAAAAACAAGGAAGTGTTTGGGTATTTTAAGTAGCTAACAATGATGGCCTAACATCATTTCCAAGTTCTTTGCACAACATCTCAACCTCAAAGTAGATACCAAAGTAAGTTCTAGAAGAAAATTTGCATGCATGATCAAACTCACAAGAAAGAAACTTGACATATATATATCAACACCCGGCTCGAAATCCTCACGGTTTTCTTTCAAAGCTTGCAAGTTATGAACAACTATACTACCAACTCATACAAAATGGATCAAGAACACACTTATTTCGCACACAAACTAACATTTTCATCATCGGCATCTCACTTGAGCAACAAAGAGCACAAACTCTCATTCAACACAACCATAGCTTAAATATAATTTTTTTTTTTAAATAAACACATAAACCCAACATAAGACTAACCCAACAGAAGCACTTAACTTATTTACAACATATTTGTATCCCATCCCTCTCCCCCAAACTTATTCAAGAACAACAAGATTGAGAATAAGATTGGGCGGAAAAATAGAATACAAATATGGAAGTACTTACCTCTCAAGCGGATCAAGGAGGCGAGGGTTGGTACGGTGGCCAAACTTGACCTTGGCTAACTTGGTGAGCTTGGAAGCGAGACATGAGCTTCATCATGTCCTTCATTTGAGCTTGATTGGCATTGCTCCGGTCATACATCTCTTGTTGAAAGGCTTGTTGACTTGCCATTTCTTGCCTTTGGAGTTCCGCCATTTCTTGTTGGCGAAAACGTATAGTCGAGATGTCATGGCGCATCACCACAAAGTTATTGTCCCAAGAGTCACAATAGGCTTCAATTCGGCCCACACGTACTCCTAATGCATTGTCCCCATGAAGACTAGAGGACCCGGATGGCTCCCTTGGAGGTTGTTGACCCTCTCGATTCTCCCTGTCTTCGCCATCACTTCTTTCCTCAAAAGTTCCCGATTCAGCGGCCATGCATATGGCTAACTCATGCGACGGGGAGTTCGACTTCCAATTCTCGGTGGCGAACAATGTACTAATAGAGGTTAAGGCCGGATTGGGTAAAGGACATGGTGGTGGTTGTGACAAGCTCTCCATGTTGTTTGAAAAAGTAGGGTTTGGAAACGGAAGTGAGAACGCGCATGTTCTTCAAACACACAATGTCATGAAGAATGACATCTCCCATTGTCTCCCACTCCGCGCTCTCCGGGCAAACCTTTCGTGCAATTGGTGTCATCAACCCTCCAAGACATAATGCACCTCGCTCTTGATTCCCTTGTGCAGCAAATTGGCGAAGAAGGAATTGTCCAAAATCAAGGCGAGTCTCGGTGAGCATAGCCCAAATCACAAACAACTCGGCGGTGCGAACATTGCTATTTTCCCCCCTTCCGAGAATTGAGTGAGCCAAGATACGTTGAATAACTCGAAAGACCGGGTTCCGAATACTAGTGGCCTTGGATAGTCCGGATTCAAATGGAGTCGATGTGGTTGTCATGGCATGCCATAGTTCGTGAGGTTGAATCGGGATGGCTTGGTGATAATGCCGCCTGGTGGGCACTCAAAGATTTCACAAATAGCCTTGGTGGACAAGATGCGTTGTTGATTGTTCAATTGGAATCGCACAAAGTGTGGTACTTTTTGCCAAGTATTCTCAACTAATATGGAGTTGTAGAACTCTAAAGTGGCCTTTGGGCAAGTAGGCCACCCCAACGCATCGTGATCGGCAAATTTACAAGGCTCCATTTATCTTTTAGCATGGATCCTGAAATTTACACGGTCACCCTCCCTCTGGAAAAAAATGCCATGGCTTTGTTGTGGGTCCAAAGGATCTTTACTAGCCACGCTAGTCCGAGCTCGCAAGTTAGCGGTCCCTGCTTTAGTTTTTTCCATGGTCTAATTCCTGCAAAAGATATTAGTGCCAACACCGAACAAACTAACAATTTATGAAAAACCCCGTTACCGTTTGCACAACTCTCTCTACTTGTGAGCAAGCAAAACTCCCCCAAATGTGTATTATAAAGCTCATGATTAAATCACCCAACACCCTACATTACACATTTTACCATCCCAACAAATAAGCTAACATGCTCTCTTCAACAATTAAGCCACAAGAATTATGCTTTAATCACTCAAGGTGTCATATGATACACAAATAATGACAATGCGACCGAAAGCAACGAGTAACAAGCTCAAAGCACAATAAAATCACAATATAGCATGCTTAGGTGCACAATTAAACCTCCAAAACCCCCAAACTTGAAATGCAAGCCTTAGAAAATAGCCTAAATAAATAAAAACGAAAATTATAAAATTTAAACTAAGGAAAACTTAATAACTTGGGTTTTGGTGTTGAAATGGAGAAATTCACATTTTCTTGGGTAGAGATGTAGTTTAGGTGGTGGGTGAGTGATGGATGGAAGGAATTAAGCTAAAGTGGTGTAATGGGAAGAGAATTTGAGAGAGAAAATGAAGAAGTGTCGTGGGTTTAAGAAAGGGGAAAAGAAGAACGAAGAGAAGAAAAGAAAAACAGAGTTTAAACCTTCGAAATTGCCGCTGCCCCTTCAATTAAACTCGCCGAGTTGACTCGATAACTCGGGCGAGTCCGCCCAGTGAGTCGGAGACCGAGTTGGCGAGTGGCTGGGTCTCCACTTGTTGTGTCACGCTGGACGGAGAGTCGGCTGGGTCTCAGGATGGAGCTGCCGAATGGTGGGCGCGTTGGGCAGATCTTGACGGTGACCTAGCCAGCGGTCGCCGCTTCAAGTGTCATTTGGAGGGGGTGCATCTCCTGTGGGCAGCCGAGTCGCCGTATGGAAGAAAAGGGAAAAACAGCGATGGCGTGCTCGAGCAAGGGAGCAGTGGCGGGACGGTGGCGTGGTGGTTGGCAGCAGCGATGGTGGCCAAGGAGGAAGCTGTTGCTGCGTGCACTGTTCACAATTTTGTTTTTTTTTACTTGCAAAACAGAAGATTCAAAGACAAATAGGCCCTATGTACAAAAACGAAATTCTAAAACTTAGATTAGCAAAGTTGACTACTACTATTACTTAATTAACTAAAAGCTAATCGACACAAGCAAATGCCAAGCAATTAAAACAACACCAACTTAACGAATTACTAACATTACTAATTACTATTTTACTTAATTAAAAGCAAGCAAAAACTTAGGCCACTAAGAACATGAACACAAACACACAAGATTAAAGATTACTTTAACTACTACTTAGCTAAAAACTAAAATTAGTAAAAAAATCAAGATAAAAAGAAAGCAAAATAAAACAAATAACATGCAAGTGTTGGGGTGCCTCCCAACAAGCGCTTTGTTTAACGTCTAAAGCTAGACGATACCTCAATTTCATGGGTCATTTAGGAGGGTGACCATGGCATTCCAATCCGGTTTACAATTAATGTAATGCTTGAGACGATGGCCATTGACAATAAATAAAGACCCATCCTTCGGCTTGATTAGCTCAAAAGCTCCTCCACTCAAACCTTTGTAGATCACATATGGTCCCGTCCATCTCGACTTAAGCTTTCCGGGGAACAAACGAAGACGAGAATTGAAAAGAAGTATAGTGTCCCCCGGCATGAACTTCTTGGGTCGAATAGAACGGTCATGGAATTTCATGGCCCTTTCCTTGTAAATTCGGGAGCTTTCAAAAGCTTCATTCCTCCATTCATCGAGTTCAAGCAACTTCTCTTACCTTGTGTACCCGGCTTCCATAAATTCGAGATTAATCCTTCTCGTTGCCCAATATGCCTTGTGCTCAAGTTCAACGGACAAATGACATGACTTTCCAAAGACCAGTTGATATGGAGACATACCTATAGGGGTCTTGTAATCGATTCGATAAGCCCAAAGAGCATTATCCAAATGGGTTGCCCAATCCTTCCTATGTGCCACCGACTTCTCAAGAATAAGCTTGATCTCCCAATTAGTTAGTTCGGCTTGGCCATTGGCTTGAGGATGATAAGGTGTTGTCACTTTGTGCTTGACTCCATACTTAGCAATAAGACTTCCCAACCATTTGTTGTGGAAATGGGATCCCCCATCACTTATCAAGGCCCTTGGAGTTCCAAATCGAGTCATGATATTCTTTTGCAAGAACTTGATCACCACTTTGGAATCATTGGTGGTCGTCGGAATAGCTTCAACCCATCTCGATACATACTCAACCGCAAGCAAGATGTAGCTAAAACAACTAGACTTGGGAAATGGACCCATGAAGTCAATCCCCCACACATCAAACAATTCCACCTCAACCATGATATTTTGAGGCATTTCATCTCTTTTTGTGATAGTGCCCGTTCTTTGGCACCGATCACAACTCTTCACAAAAGCATAACAATCCTTGTAAACCGAAGGCCAAAAGAATCCACTATGGAAGATTTTCACGGCGGTCTTTTGGGCCCCAAAGTGACCCCCACAAGGTGACGTGTGACATTGCTCAATGATTTTCTTCCGTTCGGATTGCCCAACACACTTTCTAATAATGCCATCGGCACACCTCCGATATAGATAAGGATCTTCCCAATAATAAAACTTAACATCATGAAGGAACTTCTTCTTTTGGTAATGGCTCAAATCTTGAGGCAAGACTCCAATAACCAAATAATTGACAAGATCGGCATACCAAGGAGTGTGATCAACAACTTCAAGGACTTTCTCGTCAGGAAAGGATTCATTGATGCACATCCGAGGGTCTTCACCCTCAATGGGATTTTCAAGCCTTGACAAGTGGTCGGGTACCACATTTTCGCACCCTTTTCAATCACGAACTTCCATATCAAACTCTTCAAGTAGAAGGATCCACCGAATTAAACGAGGCTTGGAATCCTTCTTGGTAAAAAGATATCGAATAGCAGCATGATTCGTGTAGACAATAGAACGAGTACCAACCAAATAAGGTCGAAACTTGTCAAAAGCATAGACGACGGCAAATAACTCCTTTTCGATCGTGGTGTAATTTATTTGAGCCGAATCAAGGGTCTTGCTTGCATAGTAAATCACCCGGAATAGATTATCTCTCTTTTGACCCAAAACAACTCCAACCGCCCAATCACTAGCATCACACATCAAAATAAATGGCTCTTTCCAATCCGGAGTGATCAAAACGGGAGTTGACACAAGGGTTTTCTTTAACTTCTCAAAAGATTCAAGACAAGCACTATCAAACTCAAATTTAGCATCCTTTTCCAAGAGTAGACAAAAGGGCTTAGCAATTTTTGAGAAATTCTTGATAAATCTTCTATAAAATCCCGCATGCCCAAGAAAGCTTCGAATAGACTTTACATTTGTTGGTGGAGGAAGCTTCTCAATAACCATAATTTTGGCTCTATCAACCTCCAAACCATCACTAGACACCTTGTGTCCCAAAATGATACCCCCTCTCACCATAAAGTGACATTTCTCCCAATTCAAACAAAGAGAAGTCTATTTATATCTTTGCAAAGCTTGAGAAAGATTATCCAAGCAAATATCAAATGAAGAACCAAAAACGGAAAAATCATCCATAAATACCTCCATTATATTCTCGATGAGCCCATGGAAGATAGACATCATGCATCTTTGGAAGATGGCAGGGGCATTACAAAGGCCAAATGACATCATTCGACAAGCAAAAATTCCATATGGGCATGTGAAAGCCGTCTTGTGTTGGTCCTCCGGAGCAATGGCTATTTGATTGTAACCGGAATACCCATCCAAGAAGCAATAATAATCATTCCCGGCCAATCTATCGAGCATTTGGTCTATGAAGGGTAGAGGAAAATGATCATTTCTTGTGGCGGCATTCAATGCTTTATAATCAATACAAACACGCCATCTCGTTTGAGGTCTTGTTGCAATAAGCTCTCCAGTTTCTCCTTGACAACGGTTATACCACCCTTCTTGGCAACCACTTGAGTAGGGCTCACGCACTCACTATCGAAAATGGCATAGACCATTCCGGCATCAAATAACTTCAAGACATTCTTCCTCACTACTTCTTGCATAATGGGATTCAATCTTCTTTGAGGTTGCACTTTGGGCTTGGCATCATCTTCCAATAAAATCCGGTGCATGCAAATTGAAGGGCTAATTCCCTTGATGTCGGAAATTGACCACCCAATTGTAGACTTGTATTTTCTCAAGACCCTCAACAACTTATCACTTTCCATAACATTTAGAGAATATGAAATAATAACCGGAAATGTTTCATTCTCACCCAAAAATGAATATTTGAGGTGATCGGAGAGAGGCTTCAAGTCCAAAGTTGGAGTAGAACTCGACTCAATCTTTTTTTTTACCTCCGGATTTCCTCCTTCAACTGGTGTATAGAGATCCAAATACTTCAAGTGCTCTAATGGGACTCCTTGATTAGCATCCATACTCGAAATACTCCCAAATAACTCTTCATATGCATCATCAATATCCGAATAAGAGTAAAGAGAATCATGAATACACGTTTCCAAATGATCCTTCAAAGGTAAAGATATTTCATCATCATGAACTTCAAAATAATCCAAAAACATACATTCTTCAATTTCGGGCTCGGTTGGCTTGTTCATTGCATCGAAAATAGAGAATGTCAACTTTTTATCATTGTATGTAAATGTCAATTTCTCATCTTCAACATCAACCAAGGCCCTTCCGGTTGCCAAGAAAGGTCGACCAAGAATCAAAGGCGTAGTTTTATTTTTGGACATATCTAAAACAACAAAATCGGCCGGAAAAATAAATTCCTCCACTTTGACTAGCACATCCTTCACAATACCCCTTGGATAATTGATAGATTTGTCGGCCATTTCCAAAGCGATAGAAGTTGGCCTAAGAACACCTATCTCCAACCGGTTATAAATAGATAGAGGCATCAAGTTAATACTTGCCCCAAGATCACACAATGCTTTCCCAAAAGGTTCCCCTTCAACTACACAAGGAATAGTAAAACTCTCCGGATCCTTTCGTTTCAATGGGAGCTTTCTTTGGAGAACGACACTACATTCTTCGGTCAATTGGATAGTTTCAAACTTTCCAAGCTTTCTCTTTCTTGAGACGGCATCTTTCAAGAACTTTGCATAATCGGGCATGTCCCTCAAAGCATCAAGTAAAGGAATATTGATTTGAACCTTTTTGAACATCTCCATGAATTTGGCAAGCTTTTCATCCATCTTTGCTTTAGCCAATCGTTGAGGATACGGGGCCTTGAGAGCTAATTCCCTGCTTGTTGAAGTAATAGCCTTAGAAATCACCTCTTTTGGGATTAGAGGTTCTTTGGTCTTCTCTTGAGGCTTCTCCACTAGAGTTATAGGTGTTTCCACTTCAATTTCATCATCCATAACTTCTGTTTCTTCCTCCAACTCTGGATAGTTCTTGTAAGTAGTGCCACTTCTCAATTGAATGGCATTGCATTGATTCTTTGGGTTAATCTCCGTGTTGCTTGGAAATTTTCCAGTCTTGGGTTGTGAGGCGGATTGGTTAGCCATTTGGCTTACTTGCCCTTCCAACATGTTAATTTGCTTGCCCATAGCCGAAACGGTCTTCTCCAATGAGGTTACTTTTCCCCCCGTTTGACTAATAAAGTCGTCTTGTCGCTCCATCATATGCTTCATCATGTCTTCCATGGTTGGCTTCTTTGGCTCATCGACTACCCCATTAGTAACGGAGAATCCGGGTGGTAGACGAATAGCATTGTTCGGATTAGAGTATGAGAGGTTCGGATTCCTATAGTTGGGGTTGTAGGCTTGATTACCTCCTGGATAGCTTGACCGATTGAAGTTGTTGTTATATCTCCTTTGATTGACATAATTAGCATCTTCATTTTGAACCAACTCTTCAACCTCACTTTGGTGCACAACATTTGCTTCCATCTTCCCATTTCTCTCATCATCAAAGCTTCTCTTGAGTAAAGCAAATTGCGCCGCCAAATCATCGTATTTATCATCCGACACCGAAGCTACCTTTCTTGGAGCACATCTTTCATTGGGCCATTGGCAACTATTGCGGCCATCTCCTCAAGAATCAGTATGGCTTCATCATAACTCCTATTAGTTAAACATCTTCCGGCGGTAGCATTGACAAAGTCTTTCGTGTGGGGAGTAAGACCTCCATAGAAGGTGGTTATTTGTTGATTTTGACTAAGACCATGATGAGGGAACCTCCTTAACATATCCTTGTACCGCTCCCAAGCTTCATATATAGATTCGTCTCCCATTTGTCTAAATTGGGAGATGTCGGCCATAAGCTTTTGAGCCTTGGAGGGTGGAAAGAACTTGGCCAAGAAGAGTTTGCACATTTGCTCCCAAGTAGAGATTTCTGAACGATTCAAAGTCTTGTACCATGTCTTGGCCTTGCCTATCAATGAAAACCCAAACAATCTCAATCTTATGACGTAGTTTGATGCTCCTTGGATCTTTATTGTCTCACAAATATCAAGAAAAGCCTCCAAATGAGCGTTAGCATCCTTCATCACTCCTCCCTCAAATTGTTCCGCTTGAATCATATGAATAAGTCCGGGCTTTAACTCAAAATTATTGGCATTACAACGTTCTACCCATCCACCGTCTTGAAAATGGGCGACTTGAGGTTGGAACATATGATTGAGAGGTGGAGGAGGTGGTTCATTAGCTCGTTTTTGTTGCTCTTTCATTTGGCATTGGAGCTCTTGCATTTGTCTTTCAAGTTCGGCTATTGCATTTAGATTAGCCATCTCGTTCCTTCTTCTTCCTCGGTTAGCTCTTTTGTGTGTTCTTTCAAGCTCTCTATCCAAGGGGGTGAGTTGTTGTGGCCCCTTGGATCTTGTGTTCATACACTATAGTACCTACAAAAAGAATTAAAAGTTAGAATTTGGCAAATAAGATCAAATAAAGCAATAATACTTGAACTAGTCATCTTAGTATCAAAATTGCTAAACACAATATTATCTAAATAGTCCCCGGCAACGGCGCCAAAAAGTTGATCACTATTTTTCTAGCAATAAATCCGCAACTCAATCGGAGCAATTGTAGCAATATAGCAAATTGAGTATCGTATCCACGGGGACTATAAAATGAAAATAAAGTGCAAGCAAAGTTTAGATACTTTCCTACTATTCAAACTCTAAGGGGCTCATGAGGTTTGGTTTTTCAATTGCAATTAATGTAAACAAACAATTTAAAACAAAAGGGTTAATTTGGTGTAAAACCAAAAAGAATTTCCAAATTCCGGTGTTTCCCATAAACTTTTAATTTTGTTTATAAAATCATAAACTTTTAATTTTTCCGGAATTTTCCCAAAAGTCGGATTCCGGCCAAATCGAACATGACGTGGTGCCGGAAAGTGCTGACTTGTATTTTTTTATTATTAAATAGTAATGATGTGTAATTAAGAGATTATATCATTACTTAATTGAAATAAGAATGCCATACGTTTCCTTTATTTTTCTTCAACCTTAATTGAATATATTTGACTTCCAGAGTATACCAAGGGTTATTGCAGTCACATTTTTTCCATACATATACATCATGGAGGTAAATTTTCCAGTAGAGAGATGCATGATATTTATGTTGGGGGTAACTTTGTTTTGAAATCAAGGTTTGATGAAGATAGATTTGGATATTTTGACCTAAGGGATGAGGTTAAGAGTTTGGGTTATGTATCATGGGATGGGTTGTGGTTTAAAGTTCCTAACTCTGAAGTGTACAAACCTTTGAGAGATGACATTGATGTCATGCTAATGCTTAAGCATTTATCAATGGATTGCATAGTACTCTCTATTTATGTTGACCATGGTAAGAATGTGGAAGAGAGTAAAGATATAGAGTTGTTCTACGTCAATGAGGATGTGGATAATATTGTTGGGGAGGTGGGCATAGATTGGAGTTCAGAGTCAGATGATTTGGATTATTGTCCATCTGAGGAAGATTTAACTGATGACGATTTAAGTGATACTGAACTAGCCGAGGACGATGATGAGTATGTAACCTCGAGGAAGATGATAAAATTTGATAAAATTCATGTGAAAGTGTTTGATAAGTATGTAGGTGGCCCTAACTTCGTTGGGACTATAAAGTGTGATAACATTGAAGATGATGAGCCTGTGTCGGAGTATGATGAGTCAGATGGTGATGTCAATTCATCCTCAACTGACGGTGAATTTGAAGATATTAAAATTAGAAAAAAAAAGGTTACTTATGACCCAAAGTGTGATCACACTCAATTAGTTGTTGTGCTTGGTATGAGATTTGAGAGTGGATATCAAGCTAGAGAGGCACTCACAACTTGTGCCATTTTTAATGGGTGGCATCTTCGTTTTAAGCGGGTAAGTAAGTCTCAGATGGAGGCTAGATGCAGTCCACCATGTACATGGAGATGCTATGGAAGTATAATCAAAGGGTCTGATGTGTTTACTATTAGAACTATTAAAGGAAAACACTAATGCCCAAGAAAGATGTCCAACAAACTGTATACCTCTACTTGGATTGCCAAACAGTATTTGAATGTTTTTAGGGTAAGGCCTGGTTTGTCTGTTAGTGATTTGAAGGAGGATCTGCTTCATAGATATAATGTTTATGTTACTAAATGGAGATTGCATAGTGCAAGAGCACTTGCTGGAGAAGAGTTGAGATGATAGATTCATGAGCATTATTCATATCTGAGGATGTACATTTCTGAAATGAAGAGGGTGGATATGGACGGTAGATTTGAATTGTTGTTAGGTGAAGGGGCTGTTTTTCGAGGTCTATACATAGGCTTCAGTTCATTAAGAAAAGGCTTTATGAAAGGATGTAGACCAATATTAGGGCTAGATGGTGCTTTCCTAAAGACATATTTGGGTGGGGTTTTGTTGAGTACTGTTAGGAAGGATGGGAACGATCAAATGTACCTAGTGGCTTGGGCTGTAGTTGAAGCTGAAAATGGGGAGAATTGGTCATGGTTCTTGGAGATATTACTAGAAGAACTTGGCATTCATGATGGAAATGGTTTCACTTTCATAAGTGATCAACAGAAGGTAATAGTTAAACCCTGAAATCTATTAAATAATTATTTATCATATCACCTAAATTGTGTTATTGCCTACAGGGTTTGATCAATGCTGTGAGCCGACTTGCACCATTTGCAGAGCACAGAAACTGTGCTAGACATGTATTCTGTAACTGGAAAAAACATCATAAAGGAGAAACTCTCAGTAAGATGTTCTGGAGAGCATGCAGGAAAGCCACTTATGTAGAGGCATATCAACTGGCATTAGAAGACATGAGATAGGAGAATAAAGCATCATATGCGGAATTTGTTGAAAGAGGTCCCAAAAAATTCTGTAAGGCATTTGTTGGATTTGAGCGAGTAGCTCAATTGAAGTTGGCAAGTTTATGTAGAAGCAAAATTGACTGAAGTGTTTTTGAGTTGTGCGAGAACAGAAACTGGTTTCTGAGCTTCAGTTTGAGCTAGTTTGATGTGGAACAGAATGGAACAGATCTGAAAGATTCTTTCCATATTTATGCGGATTGTGCGGAGATCTTTTCCTTATCCTTGTTTGAAGCGGAAAAGATGTTATATTGGTGATATAATTAATTGTTCCACAAGGCATATCTTCAAAGGAAGTTTCCATGCATAAGGAAACTAGGGCAAAGGAGGTGGAGAGCATATCTAGGGTTTCTCAAGACCTATATATATCGACACCAAAATAAGTTAAAGATAGAGCTGCTGCTGCTATTGTTATTGTTCATAGCTTATACTATTTCGTGAGAGTATCTTTCATTGTGTCTTGAGAGCGTTTATTTCATATATATACACTTTTGTAAGGGGGTTAGGTGTCAAGTTGCAGCTTGAGCTTAGGTTGTAAGTGGTGCACTTGCAATCATCAATTCACGCTAGATCGAGAAGAGTGTGAGTGAACGGGTAGCAAAAGATAGGAGATCTGTTTGTGTAAAACCTCTGTAACTACAACTTTGGATAGTGGATTGATTCTCTCTTAGGCGTGGCCCCCAGACGTAGGTTGATTAACCGAACTGGGTTACCATTCTGTGTGTCGTTTACTTAGCACAGTCATTATATTCTGTGTTATATTTTGTGCTAAGTTTTGATGTGACAGATTCGTACTTTATATGCATAAAGTTCTTGGTTTAGAACTTTCAATTGGTATCAGAGCAGGTACACCTAAGTTATTGGTGTTGATTTTGGTACCTGCTGATTCGTGTTTGTGATGGATTTGTGCAAAAAGAAAAAATCTGTTTTGCAGCCACAGATGTTGGCACATGGTCTAGACAATGTTCCAGTGAAAGGTGATGAAGAATATCTCATGGTCAAAGAAATCAACAAAAGGCTGAATCGTCAACTTGAAGTCGTGACGTATGAAAGAGATAAGTTGATTTCTTCTAACGAACTTCTTCAAAAAGAACTTCAACACTTGAAAAAGATGATGCGGATGATGAATTCAAGTACTACCCGATTGGATGAAATTCTTGCTATTGGACAACATGGCAAGGAGGGCATAGGCTATTCAGGAGGCAACTCCAATCGATCATCTGATAATAAGATCAGATTTTGCCCAGTGGAAAAGAATAAAGACAAAGCACAATATGCGGCACATAAAACACAGTCTGTTCCTGAACGTGAGTGTTTTCAGGCTCGAAAGTATCAATCTCATAGAACATCTGCAAGTACATGGCGTCCAATCTGTCACTACTGTGACAAACCAGGTCATATTAAACCAAATTGCAGATCTTATCATAAGGATAGACAGGAGAAGAGAAAAACAAAGGTTCAGAAGAAGTGGGTACGGAAGCTGGTACCTGTTCCTGTACCTGTTCCTGATAATGTTGGAGCAGTTGGAGAAATCTCATCTCAACATGATCCTGTTGCTGCTGATGTTGCTGTTGCTACAAAGAAAATTATTTCTTTTGTAGGTATTTCGAAGCATGTTGGTAAAGCTTCTGAATTTTTGGATGAAGATACCCCTACCTAATGATGTTCCTACACATGTTTCAAAAGATGCTCATTCTTCAGAAGTTACCGTGTCAACAGTTGATCTAGTTTCTACTGTCAATGATCATGAATGTGTTCCTTTGTTCCTGAAGAACATGTCTCAGTAACTGATCCATAAGTCATTCCTCTTGTCGTTTGTAAGACACAGCTTGATCCCACCATCAAGGTATTACTCTAACGTATGTTCTTTAAGATGTTTTTACAAACAAACACATCTCTTTCTTGTTAGAGATGGTTTTTTTTGTAGCCCCTTGATGAATTGTGCAACAAAAAATGGGAGAAAGTTTATTTGGAGTAAAGAAAGATTTATGTCGTTTTAAGGCTACTGAGCCAGACACTGAGCCTGTTGGTCCTGACTTAGAGTCTGAAGAAGACGAATCATACCTGAAGCTGAATGTTGAAGAGTTTGAGTCTGGATCTGATGCGATATCTGAATCTGAGAAAGACATGTTTGTGCGATCTCTGAAGCATCATAAGAAACTGGTTGTTTCCTGCCTTTTGTCATTTCTGTGAGCCAAAAAGGGGGAGTAAAAAGATGACATTATTTTGAAGTTATTTTGACATTGTTTTGTGATTCCGCTGCAAAGGAGTGTTATCTCCTATTGGATAAAATTTTGAAGTGAAGTTTCTCCTAATGTTTGGATTGAGGGGGAGTTCTGATCCAAGTGGTTTATCCCATTACGTATTCGAGGAAGAGTTGTGATCATAGAAGCTATTGTTAGTTCCTACTTCAGTTCAAGGGGGGGCTTCATCATTATCATTTTCATACGTGCTGCCGTGATTGAAGTCTGTTATGAAGATATTCAATATTCTGATTTTGTTAAAAGATTGTATTATGGTTTTTTCTACATAAATGCCAAAGGGGGAGATTGTTGGATTTGAGCGAGTAGCTCAATTGAAGTTGGCAAGTTTATGTAGAAGCAAAATTGACTGAAGTGTTTTTGAGTCGTGCGAGAACAGAAACTGGTTTCTGAGCTTCAGTTTGAGCTTGTTTGATGTGAAACAGAATGGAACAGATCTGAAAGATTCTTTCCATATTTATGCGGATTTTGCGGAGATCTTTTCCTTATCCTTGTTTGACGCGGAAAAGATGTTATATTGGTGATATAATTAATTGTTCCACAAGGCATATCTTCAAAGGAAGTTTCCATGCATAAGGAAACTAGGGCAAAGGAGGTGGAGAGCATATCTAGGGTTTCTCAAGGCCTATATATATCGACACCAAAATAAGTTGAAGATAGAGTTGCTGCTGCTATTGTTATTGTTCATAGCTTATACTATTTCGTGAGAGTATCTTTCATTGTGTCTTGAGAGCGTTTATTTCATATATATACACTTTTGTAAGGGGGTTAGGTGTCAAGTTGCAGCTTGAGCTTAGGTTGTAAGTGGTGCACTTGCAATCATCAATTCACGCTAGATCGGGAAGGGTGTGAGTGAACGGGTAGCAAAAGATAGGAGATCTGTTTGTGTAAAACTTCTGTAACTACAACTTCGGATAGTGGATTGATTCTCTCTTAGGCGTGACCCCCAGACGTAGGTTGATTAACCGAACTGGGTTAGCATTCTGTGTGTCGTTTACTTTGCTCAGTCATTATATTCTGTGTTATATTTTGTGCTAAGTTTTGCTGTGACAGATTCGTACTTTATATGCATAAAGTGCTTGGTTTAGAACTTTCAATTGGTATCAGAGCAGGTACACCTAAGTTATTGGTGTTGATTTTGGTACCTGCTGATTCGTGTTTGTGATGGATTTGTGCAAAAAGAAAAAAATATGTTTTGCAGCCACAGATGTTGGCACATGGTCTAGACAATGTTCCAGTGAAAGGTGATGAAGAATATCTCATGGTCAAAGAAATCAACAAAAGGCTGAATCGTCAACTTGAAGTCGTGACGTATGAAAAAGATAAGTTGATTTCTTCTAACGAACTTCTTCAAAAAGAACATCAACACTAGAAAAAGATGATGCGGATGATGAATTCAAGTACTACCCGATTGGATGAAATTCTTGCTATTGGACAACATGGCAAGGAGGGCATAGGCTATTCAGGAGGCAACTCCAATCGATCATCTGATAATAAGATCAGATTTTGCCCAGCAGAAAAGAATAAAGACAAAGCACAGTATGCGGCACAGAAAACACAGTCTGTTCCTGAACGTGATTGTTTTCAGGCTCGAAAGTATCAATCTCATACAACATCTGCAAGTACATGGCGTCCAATCTGTCACTACTGTGACAAACCAGGTCATATTAGACCAAATTGCAGATCTTATCATAAGGATAGACAGGAGAAGAGAAAAACAAAGGTTCAGAAGAAGTGGGTACGGAAGCTGGTACCTGTTCCTGATAATGTTGGAGCAGTTGGAGAAATCTCATCTCAACATGATCCTGTTGCTGCTGATGTTGCTGTTGCTACAAAGAAAATTATTTCTTTTGTAGGTATTTCGAAGCATGTTGATAAAGCTTCTGAATTTTTGGGTGAAGATACCCCTACCTCTAATGATGTTCCTACACATGTTTCAAAAGATGCTCATTCTTCAGAAGTTACCGTGTCAACAGTTGATCTAGTTTCTACTGTCAATGATCATGAATATGTTCATGTTGTTCCTGAAGAACATGTCTCAGTAACTGATCCAGAAGTCATTCCTCTTATCGTTTGTAAGACACAGCTTGATCCCACCATCAAGGTATTACTCCAACGTATGTTCTTTAAGATGTTTTTACAAACAAACACATCTCTTTCTTGTTAGAGATGGTTTTTTTTGTAGCCTCTTGATGAATTGTGCAACAAAAAATGGGAGAAAGTTTATTTGGAGTAAAGGAAGATTTATGTCGTTTTAAGGCTACTGAGCCAGACACTGAGCCTGTTGGTCCTGACTCAGAGTCTGAAGAAGACGAATCATACCTGGAGCTGAATGTTGAAGAGTTTGAGTCTGGATCTGATGCGATATCTGAATCTGAGAAAGACATGTTTGTGCGATCTCTGAAGCATCATAAGAAGACTGGTTGTTTCCTGCCTTTCGTCATTTCTGTGAGACAAAAATGGGGAGTAAAAAGATGACATTATTTTGAAGTTATTTTGACATTGTTTTGTGATTCCGCTGCAAAGGAGTGTTATCTCCTATTGGATAAAATTTTGAAGTGAAGTTTCTCCTAATGTTTGGATTGAGGGGGAGTTCTGATCCAAGTGGTTTATCCCATTGCGTATTCGAGGAAGAGTTGTGATCATAGAAGCTATTGTTTAGTTCCTACTTCAGTTTAAGGGGGAGCTTCATCATTATCATTTTCATACGTGCTGCCGTGATTGAAGTCTGTTATGAAGATATTCAATATTCTGATTTTGTTAAAAGCTTGTATTATGGTTTTGTCTACATAAATGCCAAAGGGAGAGATTGTTGGATTTGAGCGAGTAGCTCAATTGAAGTTGGCAAGTTTATGTAGAAGCAAAATTGACTGAAGTGTTTTTGAGTTGTGCGAGAACAGAAACTGGTTTCTGAGCTTCAGTTTGAGCTAGTTTGATGTGGAACAGAATGGAACAGATCTGAAAGATTCTTTCCATATTTATGCGGATTTTGCGGAGATCTTTTCCTTATCCTTGTTTGACGCGGAAAAGATGTTATATTGGTGATATAATTAATTGTTCCACAAGGCATATCTTCAAAGGAAGTTTTCATGCATAAGGAAACTAGGGCAAAGGAGGTGGAGAGCATATCTAGGGTTTCTCAAGACCTATATATATCGACACCAAAATAAGTTGAAGATAGAGCTGGTGCTGTTATTGTTATTGTTCATAGCTTATACTATTTCGTGAGAGTATCTTTCATTGTGTCTTGAGAGCGTTTATTTCATATATATACACTTTTGTAAGGGGGTTGGGTGTCAAGTTGCAGCTTGAGCTTAGGTTGTAAGTGGTGCACTTGCAATCATCAATTCACGCTAGATCGGGAAGGGTGTGAGTGAACGGGTAGCAAAAGATAGGAGATCTGTTTGTGTAAAACCTCTGTAACTACAACTTCGGATAGTGGATTGATTCTCTCTTGGGCGTGGCCCCCCAGACGTAGGTTGATTAATAAAACTGGGTTACCATTCTGTGTGTCGTTTACTTAGCTCAGTCATTATATTCTGTGTTATATTTTGTGCTAAGTTTTGTTGTGACAGATTCGTACTTTATATGCATAAAGTGCTTGGTTTAGAACTTTCAGCATTCATATCTCATGTTCCCTCATGTGATATGATTAATAATAATATTGCTGAGACCTTTAATGGGTACATTGTTAATGCTAGAGGGAAGCATGTGATAGACATGTTAGATGAAATAAGAACATTTCTTATGAAGAGACAAGTTAGGTTATTTGTTGTTGTTGCTTCTAATGTTGATACACTAGTTCCCAATGTTTTGAAAAAGTTAGAGAAATTGAAAGTAGAAAGCAGATATTGCATTGAACGTCCTAGATTGGGAAAGGGAAACAAATTTGAAGTAAGTTTACATGAAGACAGGTTTGTAGTAGTTGTGGATGATAAGACATGCAGTTGTAGGGGTTGGGATATTACTGGAATCCCTTGTGTTCATGCCATATCTGCCATGTCATTCTTGAATATGGATCCAGAATGTTTTGTACACGATTACTTTTCTTTCAGAAGGTATTTAGAGGCATACAAATACGGATTGGAACCTATGAATGGAAAAAAGATGTGGCCTCATGCTGATGGTTACCCAGTTCTGCCTCCTCCGGTTAAGAAAATGCTGGGAAGGCCCAAAAAGAAAATAGTTAGAGACCCTGATGAGATAAACCCAAAAGATAGCTGCAAATTGAGAAAGAATGGTGTAACAAGACAGTTGAGAACAGGACATAACATGAGAACTTGTAAGAATGAGACAGTTGAGAAGCCTCCAATAGAAAAGGTGGTTTAATGTTTTTTTTGCTTCATTTTATTCATAAGAATGTATACAATTACTAACTTCAACTCTTATTTGTTTAGAAGAAAAAAAGGAGACCTGCCAAACTAAAAGCTCCCGTTTCACAAAGTTCAGTTAGCACCATATCTGCTGCTAATACAAAAGATGTTGCAAAAGAAAGAGCTATAGCCAGAAAATGATACGGTGTTATTACGTTTCCAGAGACCGGGAACATCTATGCTACGGTACATCCTAAACAATCACTATTTTAGTACATAAATAATTTTTTAATGTTAAATTTTGATATTTTTCCATAAAGATGCCATCCAAGGGGAAGAGCAAAGTCCAGTTTGTCAATCCAAGATTCCAAAAAAGAAAGCCCCCGATTGCAAGAAAAACTACATCACCTCAGGATGCATCGGGTTCTAGCACAACTTACTTGCTGACGCAAGAAAGTAGGAATTGAATTTACTCAATCTGTCCTTTTTGTAATTAGCAGAACAACTGACTTGCCTAATAATTCAATCTGCCTATTTTGTAATGGATGAATGTACTCCTACTCCATTTTGTGTTTTTGCAGACCTTATTATGCGAATCTTGTTTTCAATTATGAAGAAGTTTCTTGGCTAGTTCGACTTTGTTACTGAATTAGATTGCACCAACCTAGAACATTGCAGTTGAAGTTTTTGCTTCTTACTCAATCAATGCAATTAAGCTGATAAAATAAATCCAACGATAATTACAACCACAAGAGATTAATCTTTCATTATTTTAGGCCTCTACTTTAACAAAGGATGACAAAAAGAAGCAAATCAACTATATTTATTCATACAATATTGTACATGTATAAGATACAAATTAACATGACAAAATCAATACACTTTGGTAATTAACATGCAAAATCTATTTATTTTGAAAATTGTGATAAAACTTAAAGTTCATGGATTTAGAAACCAAAATTAAAAAGTTCATGGGAAAAACCGGAATTTTAGAATTCTTTATGGATTTATCCCAAATTAACTCTTTAAAAAGTATACATGTCAGCAAATTTCCGGCGCCATGTCATGTTCGATTTGGCCGGAATCCGACTTTTGGGGAAATTCCGGAAAAATTGAAAGTTTATGATTTTAGAAACAAAATTAAAAGTTTATGGCAAAAACCGGAATTTGGAAATTCTTTTTGGTTTTACACCAAATTAACCCAAAACAAAACACTAACAATCAAAGACAAGAAATGATTCAAATAGATAATATTAAACAAATGGTTGATTCTAGGGAAATGCTTTAAATTAAAATATGAGGGCACCTTATTCTAATTAACTATTAAACCAAATTAATACAATGCAAGAGAAGCATCACTCGAATAGTTACTCACTCTCTCTCGACAAGTGGCAACCGTTGATTAATAACTTGATTTTCTCCGACTAAGACTCAAACCAATCCCAAAAGAAATACAAGATATGAACTTCTATGCATGTATCCCTCACCTCCTAAGTCTCAAGATACACACACAATGATGAAACTTGAGTTCTATGCAAGCAAAAACCGATTAAGAATTTCTACGAACACTTGGTATGCATAAAATGTGGCCAACAACTCATGCATAAATAAAGGCACCAAGTAATCATCCAAGCATTGAAAGGCATAATAAATCAAGAGAGGAAAGATACCAGTATAAATGAATTTAACAAATCCCCAAAATCAACCTAAAAGATTTAGCTAGACATAGAAACAGAAATAGACATAGAAAAGAAATAAATAGACATAATAAATTATACTACTATTGATGAAATGGGTAGATCTCCAATCAATGTCTTGAAATCATCCAATACAAGTCTTGACCATCCACCATAAAGATAAACCCTAAATTAAACTCCAAAAGGAAGCCTTGGGAATGAGAAAAATAGGTAAAGTATGTCTACCTTGTTTTTTGGGGCTAGATCCCCTTATATCATGTACAAAAAATGATTACAAAAGACATAAAATGCGAAAAGGGCAAAATCGGAAGTCTGGTACAAAAATCTGCTAAACGGAGGTCCAACCGGAGACCGGGCGTGGACCTCCGTTTGGTGTGTCACGCTAACTGGCGGTTCATGTGGAGCTGCCGGGTAGAAGTTTAACAAGATCTTGATGGAGACTCGACCGCCGATCCCCAGTTAGCAGGTTCCGGGTCTCCAGTTGTGTGCTCCAATCCTCCGTTTGGCCTTTTTCTGTCCTTTTTGCTTCGACTTTTCACTTTTCAGGCCCGTTTCTTCGATACATTCTCCTTTAAGTCACTACTTTAAACCTTATTAACCGTTCTTTGGTCATTTTACCTACACACATGCAAAAACTACACAAAACCGTGATACAATTCCAGAAGTAGTGAAATCAAAGTAAATCATATCACCAATAAGCATAACTCTTACACGATAAGCCGATAAAACTAACAAGATTAACACAAAATGAGAGTGTATCAATAGGCATAAAAAAAACTCTTATTTGGCCGATAAACCCGTTACTTTGGGCTCCTTCAAAACAAGGTATTCAAACTTGACCCACTTAATTAGTCTTCACAGCCCAATTGTTTCCTACACTCCGTATACTTTTTACATTACTATATATCATATATTATTCTTATTTCATCTTTATTAAAAAATCAACAGTTTATAATTCAAAAATATGGGTTTATAAAAATTAAAAAAAAAATCGACCACGAGAACTTTAAATTGAGTTTGAGTCAAATTGTTCAGTTGATTTCAATTATCAAGGATGCTATTCACTTATTCAGAAAAGAAAAGGAAAAAGCAAATTAATTATCTACTTTGACCGAAGTAAATAGTTTATTTTCAATTTATTAACTTAGTAACGGAATGATTATACGTTCCTCGCATACAAATACTAACGAGTGTATTTTTTGTCTTAAAAATGTGGCGGAAGCTACACCCGCCATGTGCTTGTTATATTACGATGGATAATGCTCTCAACATGAAATATACTGATACATGCATTTTCCACGTTGATTTGGTGCATTTGATGTCATTTGTGAGACATTCTACGCTCACGTTAACTAGTGTACTTTCGTGTGTTGAAAATGTGATGGAACACTACAAAAAAACACATATTTAACGACGGAAATTTCCATCACCGCTGCCATAAATTCCGTCGCCGATTTCACGTCCTGACGGATCGGCGACGGATCAATTTCAACGTTGATTTCTTGGTCGCTGGTGAAATTAACGACGAATTTCGTGTCCGTCGGGAGATTTAACGACGGATCGACAACCGAAAATTCCATCGTCGAGAACGGTCACTGGTTTGGTCGTCCTGGAATCGGCGACGGATTGGCAACGGACAACATTCCGTCGGCGATTTAAAGGGAGTAACGACGGAATATCGGTCGCCAATCCGTCGGCGATCGACGCTGGAATTTGTCCTTCGTTAGATTTGAGCTTGTTCGTATTGTTACTTTCCGTCGCCAGTCCGTCGGGAATTTTTATTTTTTAGGCCAATAATTTGTTTTATTTTATTTCCAACCACCTGTTCATATCAGACCCAATCAAAAACACATATTATTTTCAAAATACAAATACGCAATGAAATAACGAAATTCATATATAATAACTAATGTTTGAATCTGACATTCTTCAATCAACCAACACAACAAAGTATATAATATTCAGTTTTCAAATAAAAACTGTATTTCTCTATCTAAACTTTCTAGCTGTATTTCTCTACTAGATGTAAAGATTTGGTTTCTTGCCATAATCTACTACATATGTGGGGTACCGGGAGCCTACGTGTTATGACATTATAAATATCACATCGCTACTCTCACAGCTCCCCTTGCAGCTTCGTGTTTCATCTCTGCTGCTTTCCCACCATCTCGGAAGTACATATATACTTGCTGCAAATCCACACCCATTTTCTCCGTCAAGGTTAAGGTTAATATTGTGAATGAATGAATGAATGAAGCAGAGTAAAATCATGCTGGGAAGGAGGAAACTTATGACAGAGATTTTCCTTTGAAAACAATAGGAGGTGCAATTGCAGCCAAGATACAAAATCCAATGTGAAGCTGTTGTAGCAGAAGATATCAGCAAGATCATATATTCAATTCAAAAGAGTGTCTTTATCAAGCCATATAAGGAACTTACCAAGTAAAACAGAGAGGAAATTTATAATTTTTAGGGCAAAGAAAGATGTAACACTAATTAGAGAGAAATTGAAGAAATTTGAAAAAAATAAAAATTAAACAAATGAGTACCGTGCTGAAATGAAACAAATGTATGTTTTGTTTATCCAACCTCGATCACAAACAAAATGCTACGACACACAGTGATAAGTGAAGATGAATTATGCCAAAGAAACTTACTGTAGCATCATATGCTTGGCGGTTCAGTATCATGGACAAGTCTACTTGGCAGCGGACTGAACGGATAATATTGGCAAGGGAATTGATATTATGAATGTCCTTTTCCAGATCTTTGATGTCCGCTCCAGAATCATCAGAAGATACTAGATCAACCTTATTAAGAATCACAACATCCTATAGAAATAGAAAGAAACATAAACAAACATTAGATTGAACTAGTGAAGCGGAGAACAGCGGCTGAGGGCAGAGCTGCCGGCGGCACGACGGGGGGACTGACTGCGAGAGAGGGGGAGTTACAGAGAGATAGAGAGAGAGAGAGAGACCGAGAGAAAGAGAGAGTTTGGGGCGCTGACCTATAGGGCGTGGCGGCGACGGCAACGGCAGCGGCGCGGCGACTCCAGAAAAGCACCCTACATACACGGTGAGAGAGAGAAAGAACGTGAGAGAGAGAGAGAGACACATTGTGAGAGTGAGAGAGATTGGAGAGAGGGCGGCGACTTACCGTGAGAGAGAACGGAGAGAGACGGCCGGCGATGTAGGAAGGGAGACGGCAGCGGGGGTAGCGCGGTGAAAGAAGTGAGGAGGCGGTGCGGGTGGCGGCGCGGTGAAAGAAAAGGAGGAGGCGGTGAGAAGGAAGAGATGAAATTATGGCAATGGAAGGGAGACGGCGCGCGACTGGTATATTAACAACGGCGACGGACGCGTCCGTCGCTGGAACAGTAACGACGGAATATTTCCGTCGGGATTTGAAAAAAATTAATTTAATAAAATTAATTAACGACGGAACAATATCCGTCGCCAATATTCAGCAAATAATAAAAAAAATTCACGTTAACGACGGACTGTGTCCGTCGGCGCCGGCGCCGGAAGTTTAACGACGGACGAATTCCGTCGTTATTTATAAAAAAAATTAATTTCGGATTAACGACGGAATAATTCCGTCGTCGATATTAACGACGTCCAGTCCGTCGTTAATTCCGTCGTCAATAATGGTTCCGTCGCCAATCCGTCGTTAAGTCCGTCGTCACAGCTGGTATCTTTTTTCCGTCGTGTGTCCGTCGTCGAGGGACGACGGAACGAATTCCGTCGCGAATTCCGTCATTATTATGATGTTTTTTTGTAGTGGAAGCTACGCCCGCCACATGTTTGTTATATCATTTATGTGATGAATGTTGTCCTCCGCATAAAATATATACCAACTACAATATGTATCATACGTTCCACTCTCACAAATACATACTAACCAATGTATTTTTATTTTGAAAATGCGACGAAAGCTACGACCGCCATATGTTTGTTATATCATCTATGTAAGGACTATTGTCCTATGATGAAATATACCAAGTACAATATATTTATCATACGTTCCACGCACACAAATTAATAATAATAAGCGCGTCTTTGTATGTTGAAAATATGACATAATTAGATACGCATGCCAGTGTTTGTTATATCATCTATGTAACGAATGATGTCCTCCACACGAAACATGCCAAGTACAATACGTATTATACGTTCCACACACACAAATACTTATAACAAGTGTGTCTTTGTGGGTTGAAAATGTGACGTAAGCTACACCCGCCATGTGTTTGTTATATTATCATATATGGGATGAATGAATGCTAATACTTTCACTCCAATCCACATAATTCTGCTTGTGTTCACAGATACAGAAGATTAATGGTAATCAATAGATTAGTCATAGAAACAGATTGTTACAATCCTTGTTTTCCAGTTAATATTGTAACTTAGTTAGATTAATTAATAGCATACAATTTTCTCCCAAGCTCTACCATTATGCATTTGCAAATTACTTGCAAATTTCCATACCTTCACACCTACTTGGGAGAAAAAAGAGATGATCCCCATCTCTCACAACACTCAAGTCTTCAACTTGTGCATTTTCTGAATTTACTACCCTTTCAAGATTCTTGTCACCAAATTTTTCACCTACAACATGACACTTCATTGATCAAGACTAATATGATAAACTCGAAAGTGTGTTATTGAATACGCTCAAAACGAAATAGCAATATGTAACATGAAATAACCTCAAATAAGGCTAAAGATCTTACAAAAATGAGATGTGTATTCCATATTTAAATATAGAACGGGTAGATTTTTCAATATCAGAAAAGTCGAGCGGTCGGCCTAAATTTCACGCAGATTTTGCATTTGGTATTTTATGTTTCGAACATATATTACAAAATCTACGTGGGATTCAGGTGCCAGCTGGACTTTCTAGTACGTGAAAAATCAACCCGCTCTAGATTTGAAAACTGAATACTTTTATTGAATACTAAAATGCTAAAGTTGTAAGTGTACACTCGTGTTCTAAATCTTAAAACTGACTAGAATTTTTGAGATAAAAGTGTAATTTTCCCAACATATTATATATATATATACCTGCGATTTTGAGTAACTCTTCAAGTGAATGAGGTAGAATTATGAGCTTGGCATTCTTGTTTCTTGAAACATTTTCCTTATCAAAATTCATGTGAATTGTGACTCGCTTAGCGGATCTGTTGGTGCAATCGTTCGAGTCTCTGTCCGATTTCTTGTTGGCGCCATAGTTGAGCATAAGCTCCAAAATGCCTTCATTTTCTTGATTTTCTGCTGCATTTTTTGGTAGTTGATAATCACTTGATTTATGGTCTTTTGCATTTTTCTCTAGGAAGAGCTTCACCATTTCAAGGTGGCCAAAGACATGACCAGATGCTAAATTATGGTGCGTCTGAACGAGTCTCGAGTTCGAATCCAACCAATTATTGAGGACCAGACTCGGATTGTGCTGGCCGTCAATATCGACACCTTTCCATTGCTTGAGTTTCTTGAACCAAAAAGTATACATATTTATAAAAATTCTGCATAATTACAAAAAAAATTGATCCCTAATTATAAATATAGTTTTTTTGCTAATTCTCACCTGCAATAGATTGGTCATGACAATTTGTTCGTCATGAGGATTTGATCGAAGAATGCTGAGAAAAGCAGCCTTGTTTAGGCGTAGAGTTTGAGAAATTTCAGTTGTTCGAACCCCTAACGGCTGCGGCTTTTCACACAGTACACCTACTTCTCCCACTATTTCCCCTGCAGAAGCCTTTCCAATAATCTGTATATATATGCATGTAGGAAATTGGCATCATATATTATTAATTTATTATTTTGAGAAATATAATATACTTAATGTCCAGACATATGTTGAAATTCTCATAAAAGTTATAACTAAAATGTTTCGATTCCGGAAAATTGACGTGTAGAGTCGGTGATTGACATCGTTTAAGGAATACATGTCAAGTGGAGAAATCTACGTCGATCTCCGGCTTCACATATTGATTTTTCAATTCTGTATAGACAAACTCGAGAAATTTTAATTATAATATTAACGCTGAATACTAAAATGATTTTATATAAAAATTGGGATTTTTTATGAATTTCGGTAAATATAGGGATAAAATAGTACATTTTTCCTAGTGTTTTTAGTTTCTATAAATGGAAAGTATTTACTAGATCTTACTTGATCGTGTCCGTTGATCTTTGCTACAAAATCCTGCCAAAAAGAAGTCATTTTCAGACAGAAGTTTATAGTTGTAAAAACTTTGTAACATTTTATAATTTTGTAATTACATTACCGCTGATCCAGAGATGAGTATATATGCATCCGTCGACATCTCATTTTGCAGGATCACATCTTCTCTTGGTGGGTACCACTCCGCTTCCATTTCCGCAACCTTCAAGAGAAAGAGGATAGGAGTGTAATCGATTCAAGACGAGCTGAATATATATATATCATCATGCTTAAGCTTGACTCGTTTATAACTGAGCCGAGACTCGAGCTTTATTTGCCAAATAATTTACGGTTTACGAGTGACTAAACGAACTTCCTAAATTTAGATTTATATTTTAATTTTAATTATTATTATTATTTTAAAATAAATAATTTTATTCACAATAATATAATATATTCACTAAAATTCATTATTTTCTTATAAAAAATTAAATTAATTAGAGAATTTATACAATTATTAATTTGTTATTTTTAATCTAATCACTTAAAGAACTTGCTCACAACTATAATGCCAAATTTCAGACTTGGGTTGTTTAGCTAAGGAGTTTAAATAAACGAGTAATTTACAGCTTAGGGAGAGAGAGAGAGAGAGCACCAGTTGGAGAAGGATGTCCTCTGAGATGCCATGAAAAATAGTCGTCTTTTTCACTATAGGAAAGAAGAGATATTGGGCAATGCTGCAACGAATCGCCTTAGGCAGCCCCTTTAACGTTTGCTGCTGTTTCAATCCTTCTGTCTTGAATTTCAGACACATGTGAGATAAAATCTGATCTTTAATGTCCGAAGGCAACTGATTTCTCTTCACGAATTCCGCAGCAGCTGCCACACTATCCCTCTACAGCACCAAACCAACCAAGTTTCCCAAATGTTAGCTGAAAATTTTAGCACAGTTAGTTGCTTAGAGAGAGAGAGCATACAAAGTGTGCAGTAGAGCAGCTCCAGTGAAGTACGAGGTTAGTCATGTTTCCTATGAGGTAAGAAGTCAATCCGAGGTTGAAAAGCATGTAGAGAATGTCGAATAACATCTCTCTAGGATTCTCTGCGTGTAAATCGCCATAGCCGGTCGTGGTTAAGGTGACTATAGACCAGTACAATGCTGCTACATATTTTTCCCAGATCCCCATTTCTTTGAAATCCGGATACACTGCTCCAATCCAAGTTCGTCTTGGATCGGAGTATCTATCCGCGATCATATAGTTGAAGCAACCCGCGCAATGCACAGCAAAAAGAGTCACCTAAATTCACACAAAAGCAGCAAGAATTTGTCAAGGGTAACATAACTACATATACATGAGTTTGTTGCAGTAATTTGCTTACTGCTACTAGCTTCGTGCAACGAGTCCAGAAGTAGTTGAATCTGATGTCTTTCTCCAGCCTAAGATTCAAGATTTTGATGAAACATTCAGTTATGTTACTTAGTTGAGATTCATGGGAGGAATCGAAATATAATGGAGGGAGGAATAATCTGATCTTATCCAAACCTAGCGAATAGGGAGCTGACACGTCGGAGCCGCCATAGCCGGAGCATGGCTAGCAAGTTGAATCCCAATCCACCACTATGATTTGTGAAGAGAATGGCAAGAAATTGGAATGGAAGAGTTGAGAATAGATCAAAAATGAACCAAGATGTTACATACCTATATATGGAAAAAGAAAGAAAAAGAAAATAGTTTGAATAGCTTGATCAAGATATGTTTAAAAAAAAAACAAATTAAAAACTAGTTCGTGGATTCTTGATTTACTTACCTCACTGCTATTCTCTTTGGATCATCTATTACAACATATGACTGCTTATCAAGATAAGCGACGAAGAAGGTGAGTGCTATGTCGACAGCAAAGAAGGTGTTGATAATGTTGTCGAAGATGAAGAGAGCGTCTTGCTTGTAAGTGAGGAATGCAAACTGAAAAGGCGAAAACCAAGCTGAGTAGGCGACTAGGAGGACTAGAAAGGTTTCCCAAGCCCTGAAAAAATCGAAGATCAGATGAAGTCAGAACACTACGAGAAAAACGCTCATAGACTGATTAAGCCTAATGCGATCACCTATAGCATGGATTGTAAGGTGAGATTATGCGATTTCGCACTTTCTTAGCTCGGTTCTTGTCGATTTGAGTTGCTAGCGATGGAAGAAGATGATGATGGTCAGTAGAGAACACGCCATTACTAAACAAGTTTTTCAGAAAGGAAGAAAGAGACATTTGTGGTGTTGAAAGATGGAAGGGTTAGTAGTAAGTAAAATGTTTTTTAGCAAGGTGGTAAAGTACTCTAGGGCAACGAGTTTATATACAACGAAGTTTCTATTTATGGAAAGTTGTGTTCCCCGAGGTGGTTCTAGAAGGATTACGGGGTTTAACGTACGCTTTGTAAGTCATGAGGGGTTAAGTGGTAGGCGTCTCGAGTTGGGGAAAGAGGAGTTGAGATGGGTTTGAAGAGTAAATGTAGTTTGTGAGTACTCACGATTTAATTTAATGTTATATTTCGTACTGTATTTATGGAAGACGGGACTACCACGGTGTCGACATTGGTGGATGTAACGATGATTTCTTTCAATATCTATATATAGGCCAACAAGTGTGGAAGAGGGATGGTTTGGAGAGTGTTTGTATTGAATGCCACATGGACCTATAATCTTCTTAGTTGGCTGGAAGTTTAAATTCAAATAAATATTATTAAAAAAAGTTATTTTTTTTTCTTTTATTTCTTTTTTCTAGTAAAAGGACAAAAAATTTGAGATTGTCCGGTATATATTGTCACTAGCTAAGCAATTAGAACCATGGATGCAAGAAATGGATTCCGGCCATATATCCAACTGCCCTCTCTCTCTGTCTCTCTAACTGTTCATGTGCGGACCGACCATATTATTAGATTTGGAGTTGTTGCATTAAATTTGAAGTAGTGATAGAGTATAATTTTGTTTGTGCTTGTTCACTTGTTGCTTTCTTCACTTTGTTAGACTAATAAAATTTGTGAATGATGCTCGAGATAAGGAAATTGTGTAATTTAGACGTAATTATTGTGGAGAAAATAACTAGAGCTGCATATAGAAGATTAGATTAGATTTTCATTTATATGGTTGTCGTTATGGGCAGACAAATCTACTCTTCCAAATGTTTTAGTAACAAACATTGTCAACATTGTTGTTTTATCTCAACCTAAAAAGTGATGACGAGATTCAAATCTTGATCGTTCGGCCACGACATTGCCAGTCCACCAACTAGGGCACCCCTTGGATCATATTCCTTTTTTTTTTCTTTTTTTGTAATGTGATGGAAAATAGAAAAAAGAGGGATGATTTGGAGTAGGGGAGAATATTAGGGTTATTTTAGGAAATTTCACATTAAAAGTATTGGTGTCTTATTTGAGAAATATGGGTGTGTATAGTTAGTTTGGATATTTATTGCTTCTATTTTCAGTCCCACTCTTAAAGGTCTCCACCACTGCTCGTCTGTTCGTAACTAAGTGATTTGTGTTGAAAATACCATTTTATCCTCAATGCCATTATTAGAGAATCACGTCCTGCCCAAAAGTGTGACCCTATTGCATTCCGCTCAATATCTCAAAAAATATTTAACTCAAATTTAAGCAAAATATTCAAAGGTTAATTTATTGTAAATCTATAAACTTCCGATTTTCTTTTGGTCTAAAAATGAGTGCCTAAAACTATACCTCGAAGCCAGATTTCGTGCAAATTGCAACTGACATGGCATTGTAATTTTTGAACGTGGCGATTCAATAATTAAAATTATTTTGTTTTTATTATTAAAATTATTTACTTCATTTATAACTTGCTTCATTTCATTACTAATTATATTTGTCATAATATAATTTTTTTTAGTGGAATGATAATAAATTTATACGTGGGCATATGCAGTATGCTAAGTATAAAATTTAACCGGACATGATATTTATAACATGGTCCTAAGTATTAAAAAAGAGTTCGATGGCCGCCCCGCCCGTGATCATTTATCTAATTTTGCATATTAATAGTCAATTTTATGATATAGTATATTATATATATATATATATTCATTATTTGTCTGAAATATAAATTAATTAATTAATTGACCCCATGCTGCATGTAGACGCTTTTATAGCACACATAATGACGATTAATTTGTACTTTTTCTAAATCTATATATGAAAAAATGTACTTTCGCGAGCGCAAGAGATAGTGTGAATTTGTATGTGTGTGTGTGTGAGAGAGAGAGAGAGTGTCACATAAGCTTGGAGAAGCCAATGACCATGGAATATTATTTTTGATGTCTGCGACAACGTGGTCCTTAAATAAAGTCGTGGTCCCTCCATCATGAAATTTCCTAAATGGCTAAATCTTGGATTTTTATGTCTCTCTTAATTGTGGTCCTTAATAATCAGATTATCGAAAACGTCAACATACAAGTAAGCTATAATGATGGGCCTATTAAGAAATTAATGACAACAACATTAATCTCTACATACTAATCAATATGTTTCACTTAATCTCCTAAATTTGGATAGTTTAATTAGTTGGTGTTGTGATGAAATGTCGCTCACTCGAATCCTACCAATAATTTTTAAATCAAATTATCAACAATTAAATCTACTTGCACTAAATGGCCCCCATGCAACCTGTAAAAAATGTTTTGTGGGAAAAAAATCGAATTCTTGAAAATATATTTCCAAACTTTCTATTCAGTTAAAAAATTCAAATAAAAAATAAGTATCCAAATTGTGGTTCTGATTCTTTTGAACAATAGTGTGTGCATATAATTATTGATGTTTTGTACTCTCGCAAACATTTCAAAAAGAAAAAGAAAAAAAGAAATCAGTAGTACAAGATTTGGTTCTATCCATCTATTATTGTGCACAATTTCCATGTGCCTTTGTGCAAACTATTTATTATTCTGTCCAGAAATCATTTTACTGCATACTCCCTCCGTTCTTTTTTAAATGTCCTATTTAGTTTAATTTTTTTGTTTCGATATAAGTGTCCTATTTGAAAATTTGAGAGTAAATTAATGACATTTTTCCAATTTTATCCTTATTTAATGCTTCTAGTAATTTGTTAATTAGTTTTATGTATACATTAATGATGATAATTAATAAGGTTACATAGGTAAATTTCTTTATTTCTTGGTATGTGTAATTTGACGGTAGGGGACACTTATAAAAGAATGGAGGGAGTATACTAATATATCATAAATAGCGTAGAATTCGTGCCCTACTCTTGATGCGAGTGAAGAAGATTAAAAATTCAGTCTACAGCCAAAACATATACTGTAGTACTTATATTGTGAGACGGTTCGTATAAAATATTTTCCCTCTCCTAAAAATTAGAAACTAATCTACATCATTAATTTTTCCATAGTTTACATCATGAAAGAAACATTATTCTAATATATAAATAATATTTTCATAAAAGAAATATTATTATATATATAATTATATTGCTTGTATTGAGATTATATATGTCAAAGTATTAGCTAGGTCGAGGCGGGTCGGACGATAAAATAGGTCTAAAATATAGTAGCTCAATCTAACTCAAAAAATAAATTTTTTGATGTACCGTCTAGACAGCCCTAATTAAGAGGCTTGATTGAACGGAATTGGAAATCAAAATTTGTGTTTGATATAGTATATGCTAACAGCCTAACCCAGTTTAATATTCAAACCTTTTCCTAATTGTCAAAAGGAAAGATGACGGTAGCAAACATAAAACATAAAATTTCATCCTCAAATAATCCAATAAAAATAATGAAGTTCGATTCAATTTGGAATGCTTGAATCCAAACTTTGCCCTATCAGTGCTCTGGTCCAATTAGCATGACGTCATGTGTGCGTCATATGTGTGTTTGAATATGTCATTTACAAATTAGGTGCCTATATAATTAAGAGGAAATACATTAAAATAGCCATTTTGCTATTGTAAATCCAAATAATAGCTATCATGATAAAAAAAAAATTAAATACTAGCCATTTTTTTATTAATGTACTAAACTATCCTTAATAAAATTTAGTTTGTCGATACAAGACTGTGTTCTTGAATACATGAGTTGTATATTCGTGTATTCATGAATGTGCGTAATTAGAAATCACGTGTTCGTTAATACAAGATTATGTTCATCAATACAAGACTTATATATTTGTGTATTCATGTATTTGTGAATGTGCATTAATTACATGAGTGCACTGTTTTCCGGTAATGTATTGTTCCTTAAATATGCATTGATTACACAAATACATAATTGTAACTTTTAGTCTTATATTCTTGTATTCGAATTTAAAGTATGAATATTATTTGCAAAATTAATCTTTAGGGTATTTTAGTAAACAATGATTGTTATTTGTTTTTTTTATCTTGATCATGGCTATTATTTCAATTTACAATAACAAAATGACTATTATTTGGGTTGCCCCTATAGTTAATATAGTTATTAAATATATCAATGAAGCTATTACTATTTTTCTAAATTAGTACGTATACACAAGCTGTATCATCTTCAATAAATGATAAATTCAAATTTATGTTTGTTTTCATTCTAATAGAACATATGATAAAATTTATATGATCTATAAATTGAAGGAATTCTTTTACTTTTCTTTGCAATCCACGCCACCAAATTTCACGACTATTTTAAAAGAATAAGATTTTATTTTAATTTAATTAATTTCCTAGTTTAATATGAATGTGGTTAGCTTTATCTTCAAGATGGGGTGAATATGAAACCAAAAACTCAATCAAATCGATCCTATTTTGATCTCACTATTTAGAAAATTCGATGTAGCGTCAATCGCATTCATATGCCTACATATAAAACGTGCTACTACACTAATATATTTAGATCAAGGAGTAACATCAACAACTATAAATTGAATTAAGTATATTTTGCGAGGTCATGTTTCAAGGTCCACACTTTCCTCTAGTGGATGGAACTGCCACTTATCCTTTCAACTGAAAAATTAATCAAACCTCTCCTCCAAAAAAAAAAAAAGTTCAAACTTATATCCAAGTCCTATCACATTATATCAATTTATTAGTAGTCACATTGATTTTCCCACTTGATTAGGTTACCTCTTTCAGTTTATGTATGCCTCTTTTGTTTTATTTATTTATTTTAAGATTGATTTTGGACTTAATGAAATATTTAGGTGATTGAGAAGTAGGAGAGTAAGTAGGTTTTAGGTTAATTAAAACGCTTATTACTAATGCTAATGAAATTAGTAATGAAAATGAGACTTAATTCAGCGCTTCTGCGTACATATAATTTCCAATAGTCGTTTTACTTCTTATAAAACAACACACAAATTTATTGTCATGTTTGGGAATGCAATATTAGGATCGAATAATATCAATCACCGCGGCAAAGCTAAGTAGTCTTCCTTAAAGATAGCCAAACATAGCCTTGTTTTCATGTGTTAGCTGCATGGTATGTGCCGCACGCAACAATTATTCATTTAAATAAGGAAGAATTAATAAAATAGAAACTTTTCTTCTCGTAGAAATTTGAAAATATTAATTTGGATCGTTAATCTTTGTATGATCTACAATTGTCATCAAATATTACATTATGGTTATGTAGAAAATGCATAATCATACACATATATATATTAGTCATATAGAGATGCATTATTATTATTATTATTATTATTATTATTATTATTATTATTATTATTATTATTATTATTATTATTATTATTATTATTATTATAAATTAGATAAATCTCGTCAATTTTGATCCTTGTATTTTTATTAATTTTTAGCAACGTTAAAATATGATTTTATGCGCTAATTAAGAAATAAATATTTATATAGTCCGCAAGGAGTCAATTAAAGAACAAATGTTTTGGGGGCTTAGTGATAATATTGCAATTTTGCATTGAAATACGAAATGGTCCAACAATATTCGAAAGGCAAAAGTCGGCATTATAAATAAAGTTAATTTATTAATGTTCTTTTAGTTTTTTTGTTATTTATTGCCTGAGAATAAGGTTTCAACAGAAAAACATAAACCAAATGCGCTATTATTTAAACATGCTCGATGCTTTACAAGTTTTATATTAAAAATTATGTTTCTATATTTATTTAGATTTTATCTAATAGTTTAGCTCATAGTTAAGATAATGGCATTGGTTTAATGCAACAGAGCACTACTATAACAAAGAAAAGAGATTCTACATATCCACAAGTGGAAATTATCTATAGACCATTATTAATCTTTTCAAGATAAGCACATCTTATCTAGGGAAGGAGGGATCACGTTAATATCAAATTGAAGTGATGAACTATATATACTTATCTTCGGATACTATCTAATTGGTGAAATGATGATCTCATAATTAAAAAGGTTGGCAATTCTGCCCATTATACTTAATATTGTATCTTTATTGTTCAACAAAAAGTGAAGTATGAAGTAACCACCCTTCCATCACGCGAAAGAAAGCAGGAAAAAAATAATAATAAAAAGTTTTGTCAAAGCCCTTGTCAATTGTTTGTAATTGAAAGGTTATAATTTTGACTCAAAACAAACTCTTCTAGGCCTAATACTGGTTGCAGATATCTTGGGAGATTAAACAAAAACCTATAAGAATATATTTAATTAAAAGTTGACAATAATGAATAGCTACAACCGTCCAAATATTTAATTTGTTCATTTTTGGCCTTTCATACAAATCAAGAATTATTTAGCCAAACTTTCATGTGTTACATTTATTTAGTTTCCAGTTATTTAATATGATGACCACGTGACATCCATCCCAAAAGAATATTGGAATATATTTTGGAAGTGTATTAATTAAATACTTGAAATACACATTCAATGTATGTTGTTGGGTGTCATGCAGTAAATCTATATAATTAATTACAGCAATATTGTAATACGATCGAGATATTCAATTGAACGAAGGATTCCTATTCAATTAAATTGTAGCTTCCAAGTTGGTAGAGTTTTAATGATGATTCCGAACTCACTTATTGTAAATATAGTAAAAAAACCAAATTCTCTGCACCATGGTACTCGTCGCAGTTAGTGTTTGTCGTCGTCAAAAATAATGAAAATTATAATAAAAATTAAATATATAAGAATTTTGTTTTTATTTTATTATTATAATGGGAAAGTTAAATACTAGTGGAAATGAAGAAAAAAAAATGTAAATTCAAATTATTCACAAATTTTTAATCCAATTTATTTTATAAGGGTTAATTATTTGTACGTACACAAACTATTCACAAATTTTTTAATCCAATTTATTTTATTTTTTGTGAGAAAATACACCACCTTTACTAGGATTTGGTTTTTAGCCCGAATTCATCTTCCAACGAAATTATGTCCCACGTGGCACCGATTTTTCGAAATTATGTCACATGCCATATGGTTAATTAGAAGATCCTACACATTAACTAAGTGTCACACAAATAAAAGTCGACTTCATGTAGGACATAATTTCGCCGGGAAATGAATTCGAGCTAAAAACCAAACTCGAGCAAAGTTCATGTATTTTTTCACAAAAAAATAAATTGGATTATAAATTAAAACTCGTCAATGGTTTAGGTATCTATAGGCAATTAACCATATCATTATAGGATAAATAAGTATTATCATATGGTTAAATGGTACAGGAACATGGACATAAAATAAAATAATTCATTAAAAATAGCAAATGGTCTTTGTCAATATTGTGGAATCATGACACAAAATTTTGGCAAATCTGCAATCATTGTACGATAAAATGTCACACTCTCCAAGATTGAACTAAATACCCTTGACTCACAAATAAAAGGACCATATATTTAATTTATTCACATCGGTCAATTAATAAATATAGTATTTTACTAGTATTTATCGTCTATAAATATTTCGAGGACTGAAAGACTAATGTGACATGGTTACTTTAAGAATCCAACAATTTGTTTCATCAAGATTTCATGCCAACATAGGAACAAAATCATGCCATAGTATTTTTCGTAAAATTTCGAACATGTTTATTTTGCTACAAATTACTCAAAAACTGAATTCATTATAAAAATATTTTGTGATCATGTTTAAAATTAAAATCTGATCAAAGATTGTGACTTTTATAACAATTAATCCTATCTTTTTAATATTTTGGTGGAATTACGTGCCTTAAATTATCATGAAGGAGAACGAACGAAGACTAGCTCTAACACGACTGCAATGCCATGATTTCTATGAAAAATATTCAACCATTGAGTGACATTAAAAAAGAGCTTTAATTTAATGTCTAGCTAGAGATAGAGCTATAAATATAATGATAGCCCATGATATCTATCTTGTTTCTCTATCCTACCATCAACCTTTCGATCTTATTTCAAATTAGAACTAACTTTTAAAATATTTTAATAATTTTCTAACTTTGCAATATCATAACTTAAAATTAATTGAGAGATTTTGAAGCCCATTATCTGGACTTTCCTGTCATGCATGTCAATTTCATCGTGGTACATCTCATAGCGGAAAATTGAGTTGGGAGTTGGCATGACATAGTTAGGGCTTGTGGCCGAGTTGCAAGTCCAAATGTCCGACATCGACGAAATGGACAAGAGGCGAGAGGACAATTTCTACAATGAGTTTCAAAATTCATCAATCAATTTTGAGTTTCGACGTCAGATGGAAATTTAAATATCAACTCTAATTAAATCCGTCCAAAAAATTGGGGGAGACGAATTTACTATAAATGTTTGCGCATTATTGAAACGTTTTAAAAGTTATGTCTAATCTGAAATAAGATCGAAACATTAGGATTACCACTTTTGAAATTTTGTTAATTATTTAATACATCATTAATTGTGGACCATAAGATGGTTTCTTCTGCTATTGGGAAGGATCCAATTATAACACCTACTGTACTAATGCATGCAGAAGATGAAATTACTGATGGTTGGAATAATTCCACCAAATTATACACTAATTGTAGTTGCAGATTTACTAGGCTGGGAGATCTGTGTCTGGTTTTTTTACAGAAATTATAATAATTCAAAAGTTTCATCAAGTTTAGAAGAGAATTTTATTTCATGTAGTGGCCACTAGGAATACAGAAATTTATAAAAAGATTTTACTAGTGGCATTAGATAATTGATGTCTTGCTGCTATTATTTACTGGGATGGGATCTGTATCCATCGGTCATTTCTCTTATGAATATTAATAAACTAAAATATTTATTTTTTTGGACTACCTACAAGTGGAATGAGTATTTATTGTGATCAAAAGTTTTAAATTCGAATCTCACCAACACCTTATAGATTAAACTGGTTGTACCAGATTTTTCTAATATTATTTATTTCACATGTGTGGTTTGCAGAATATTACACAAGAATACGGTTTGGATTCAATCAAGGTTTTTACTATGTTGCAGGCAAGGAAACAATGGAGATATATAAGCCTTACTGATAGTGCTTGTCAAGTCCGGTCATCTATTACATCACATCAATATTGTGTAATATTTTCTATTGCATATACGGATAATTAACATATGTGAAGAAATTTAAAACTACCAAATTTTGGTTAGAAAATTCACAAAAATGATCAAATATTGAATGAAGAGAAAATAATTAGAAGTTTTTCATAAGCAAAATTTGATGGAACTTTAAATTTCCCTGACACGTGACAGTTGTAAGTAGATGCAATAGAGGATCTGACTTGAGTGTACGTAATTATCACATTCAGTGATTAAATTGAAATATAAATCAATTCCATGTCACCACTTTATTAAAATCTGCAACAATTTTGCATTATTTTTTGTGTGGAGATTTCTTATTAAGTGGCCAACTATGGTTGATGATAGCTGACTCAGGCAATCCATACCTCCCATTTTCCAGCATGAAGAGACTGAATTTATTGTTTGTAAATTGATAATAATAATTGTTGGGAAAATTATAAGGTTTCGATTTGATACCAAAACCCAACTGATTCTCCAACCGAATAGATGATCGCGTCAACCTAAATAGTGTTTTCCAGCTCGCCTGTTTGAGCTTTAGATTTTCTAGGTTTACAGGTTAAGGAAGCGGAAGACAGCAGTCGACCCACCGTGTCTACGGCGGGGAGTCGGCTAGCGGAAGACGACGATCGACCCTGTGTCTACAAGCAGAGTCGGCCTAGCGAAAGACAGCAGGCGTTAACTTTCAGATGAGTCCTCCAGCAGAGCATGATCAAGCTGAAGAGAATTCGAGCTGAGTTCAAAACACAGCCGGTCCAGCTGTACAGAACAAAGGGAACTAACTGAAGACATCACTTCAAGTCAGTCCAGCTCTGAATTCAAAAGCCAGGTCCAAAGGCAGAAGATCCCCGCGTCAGAGGAAGTCAACATGCCTCGACCAATGAGGGATTGCCAAATCAGCATCCTAGACTTCAGGACCTAGGATGTGACACAAATGAAGACAGGTGCAAATTCGCCCAACGACAAATCTTGAATTTAAGAAGAGTAGGTAAGATTCAAACGGCTCCTCCAACGGCTAGTCTTGAATCTCTACCTATATATAAATCCGTCTTCAACCTCAGGATCAGATAACGAAAATACAAAAAACTCTCTACAAGCTTTCTTTCTCTGAAATCATCAATCTTTCAAAAGCTCTCAAGCAGTTCTACATAGTTCAAAGAACACTTTATCTTAAAGTGTTTCTAGTTCAGAAACTGTTTAGTTTTTCGTCTGATCCCTAGGCCAAAATCTTTGTATATCTTAAGCCTAGATTTAGAACGAGTTCATCATACTCTAAAGTTCTTAATTGTAAGAACTTGTTCACAGTTGGAACCCCAAACCAAACCCCTCTTACCCAGAAAGGTTAGGTCAAGGTTACGCTTGCTTGAAGCGGGAAATTCAAGTGTGTAAGGTTTTTTCAATACCCGTAAACTGAAAGGTTAGGCTTGACAGTGCCCGCAAACTGTTGGAACACAGTTCGGGTTAGAGTTGTGAAGTTGCTTGGTACTTGGAAACCAAGTGGTAGTGGATTACCAGTGAACCTGGTCGTGGACGTAGGAGGTGTTACTCCGAACCACGTAAAATCTTGCGTGCACTTTACTTTCTCTTTATATTCAGTTTTGTACTAACTCTTTCATAACATTGCATATTTGATCAAAACTGCATACGCTGCTGCTCTCCAAAGACAGCTGGGTCTCTCTGAAAGTTGCACAACTTGACTAAGCTGAAAACCTAAAGTTAATCTTTTCAAACTGAGTTTTTTTAAGTAACCGAGCTAAGTTTTCAAACCACCACTTTCCGCACCGCCAGCTAAGTTATTTACCCAGCTGACCCTCCCCAGCTGGATCGATAACTGAGCTCACCATCTCTGTGATTTAACTCAAAAAAGTTTCTAGAAATCTATTTGGTGTATTCACCCCCCCCTCTACACCAAATACCTAGCTCAGGGACCATCAATTGGTATCAGAGCAGTGGTTCAACAGACCACCGTTTCTGTATCAAGAGATCTCTCTTGACAATCTGTCAGTGGTCATCTGAACAGATCCTCTCTGTGAAAAACTCATATTATTACATACTGCATATTTCTATGGATTCTTATCTTAACAGGAATCTTCCCACCTTCTCGGTAGACGATTATGCAATATGGAAGTTCAGACTGAAAAGCTTTCTCTGTGCGCATTACGATATGATGTGGGACGTCATCACAGACGGACCCATCATCATCTACAAATCAGGGAACGAGCTTGTCCCAACTCAAGATGGCGAACAACCAAGATATCAGCTCATTCCCATGCCCAAGAGTGAGCACACCTCAGAAGAAAGGAAGCAGGCTGGACTAGACAGCTTCGCGAGGAACACCATATCTTCAACGGTCTCCAATGCCTACCTCAGCAAAATCGTCAACTGCGAAACCGCAAAGGAGATGTGGGAAACCCTAGCAAAGCTAGGCGAAGGGTCGGAGGAGATAAAGGAGAATAAATTCACGATTGCATGCCAGAAGTTTGATAACTTCAAGCAGCTGGTCAACGAGTCCATCGAAGGGATGGAACTCAGATTTTCCAATATTGTGGTGGAAATAGAAACCATCAGAACTGGGAAATACACCCAGCGAGAAAAGAATCTAAAAGTTCTTTCAGCGCTCACAGCTGAATGGAACACCTATAAGGTGGTACACCAAAGTCGAAGTGACTTAGGTGATCTTTCAACTGAAAGATTATACTCCCTGCTCAAAGCCAACGAGTACAACTTGAAGATTACAATGAAAGAATCTTCAAGCAATCAGAATGATGGAGAGCTGACACATGCAACAAAGGAGATTGCGTTCAGAGCCAACTCTGACATATCCGCATACATGCAGTCAGCTGAGTCATCGAAGAAGGACAAGAAAGACATGAGCAAGGAAGAGCTACTTGAAGATATAGCCATGCTGGTCAAAAACTACAACAGACTCAACACCAGCAAGGGCAAATACAAGAAGTTCGCAAGAACTTACATAGACAAGTACACAGCAGCTGATGAGAAGTCAGCTGACAAACGAACAGAAGAAGGTTGCTTCAACTGCAAGGAACCAGGACACTACCGGCTATATATAAATCCGTCTTCAACCTCAGGATCAGATAACGAAAATACGAAAAACTCTCTACAAGCTTTCTTTCTCTGAAATCATCAATCTTTCAAAAGCTCTCAAGCAGTTCTACATAGTTCAAAGAACACTTTATCTTAAAGTGTTTCTAGTTCAGAAACTGTTTAGTTTTTCGTCTGATCCCTAGGCCAAAATCTTTGTATATCTTAAGCCTAGATTTCGAACGAGTTCATCATACTCTAAAGTTCTTAATTGTAAGAACTCGTTCACAGTTGGAACCCCAAACCAAACCCCTCTTACCCAGAAAGGTTAGGTCAAGGTTACGCTTGCTTGAAGAGGGAAATTCAAGTGTGTAAGGTTTTTTCAGTACCCGTAAACTGAAAGGTTAGGCTTGACAGTGCCCGCAAACTGTTGGAACACAGCTCGGGTTAGAGTTGTGAAGTTGCTTGGTACTTGGAAACCAAGTGGTAGTGGATTACCAGTGAACCTGGTCGTGGACGTAGGAGGTGTTACTCCGAACCACGTAAAATCTTGCGTGCACTTTACTTTATCTTTATATTCAGTTTTGTACTAACTCTTTCATAACATTGCATATTTGATCAAAACTGCATACGCTGCTGCTCTCCAAAGACAGATGTGTCTCTCTGAAAGTTGCACAACTTGACTAAGCTGAAAACCTAAAGTTAATCTTTTCAAACTAAGTTTTTCTAAGTAACCGAGCTAAGTTTTCAAACCACCACTTTCCGCACCGCCAGCTGAGTTATTTACCCAGCTGACCCTCCCCAGCTGGATCGATAACTGAGCTCACCATCTCTGTGATTTAACTCAAAAAAGTTTCTAGAAATCTATTTGGTGTATTCACCCCCCCCTCTACACCAAATACCTAGCTCAGGGACCATCAATAATAATAATTATATGATAATAGCAAAGCCATCAATTCAAATTCATTTTAAGGAAAAGCACTTATCAATTATCATCCGAGAGTCCCATCCTAAAGAAATAAATATGTTTTTAAGAAATAAAATAAAAAAATAACCACAAGAAACGCACATGATTTTTTGGGTGGGAAAGGCTTGTATAGTCACCATAGGTATGTTAGGAATATAACAAATCAAATAATCACGAAAACGAAAAATACGAGAATTATTTACCCAGTTTGTTATGATATATAACTACGTCTGGGGGCGATGTTAAGCCAAGGTTTTCACTATATTTTTCGGATACAATTTACAATGAGAATAACTATATATATAGCAAATAACCGAGCCCTAATCCTAGTAAAACTAGGAAACCGCATAGGTCCAAAAAAGATGTACGACAGCCCAAAAAATTCAGAATCGTAGAATGATTCACTTACTTTCAGGTTTCATACTCCAACAAGGTAATATGTACTACTACATCCGTCCCATTATTCTTGTCTCATTTCTTTTGGGTACGAGTATTAAGGAGAAGAGTGTTTAAAGGGTAAAAAGATAGAAAGTGGTAGAACCCATAACTTTTTGTGAGAGAAGCATATTTTCTTTTATGGAAACAGGACAAGAATAACGGGACAACCCAAAAAGGAATACAAGACAAGAATAATGAGACAGATGAAGTATTATTTTAACTATTTCTATGATGTACTTCTGTAGTATCCCGTCTTTCTTAAGTAATTAAAATAATTAATCTTCTGAGAAAGACAAGAATTTTAGTAAAATAAAGATTTTTCTTTCTGAAAATTTTATCCGGCAGATATATTCTACCGGAAAAATGAGTTTTAATTAATTTTTATCGTCTCGGTTAATCCGAAACGAAGAAGTTTTTACATTTATCAATAGATGATAAATGTTTAGTCATTAATTGACAAGAAGAAGAATTTAATTTAATTACGTGAAATTTTACGTAATTAATCGCTTAAAAATTTAGTTTCGGTCGATTTGAAAATGCTTCAAATCTCCGATTCTTTCTGTGAGATTTTTATCTAAGGTTCGTGAAACCTTAATATTAATTACTGTGTTGAGAAATTAGAGAGTTATTAGAAGATTAATTAGTTATTAATTATTTGAATTAATAATTAATTAATTGAATTAACCAAAACTTAGCCATTAAGTTTTAATAAAATAATAACCTACCCTATAACTCTAAACCTAGGTTATTAGATTATTAAAACATCTCTCTCTCATCTCTCATTCCACACGCACACACACATAGCAGCCATCTCTCTCAATCTCTCCATCTCTCTCTCGATCTCACTCTCAAACACACACACAACTCCATTGTTGATCATCATCCAAGCTTCCAAGACCAAAGTCATCTTCTCAAAGTAGCTAAGTAAGATTAATTTCATCTATTCCAAGCTCCTAATTCATGTTCATGGTGGAAGATCATATATATATATATATATGTGTCGAAATTTTGGGGAGAATTTGTAGAAATTGGTAGATGTGGTTCATGCCTTCATATGTTATTTATATGATGATTTTAAGATGTTAGATGATCAATTATTAGCTTAAGATGATGCATGAATAACTCTCATCATGTATATATATTTCGACATTTTTGGGGAGAAATGGAGGAGTGTTTAGATGATATTGATCTTATGGTATGTTGCTTATATCATAATTATATGATGATTTGTGTGATTAAATTAGAAAAATCAAAACCCTAACCCTAAGTTGCATGAAAACCGAAATTTAGAAGAAAATGCTAAATTTTAATTCATGCATTGAATGATGATTTGTTCTTCATGAATTATGCTTAGAATATGATTATAAGATCAAATATGTAATTAGATTTAAGCATGGAAAACCCTAGCTATCAATTGGCAATTTTCGAAAATGAGAAGAAAATAGGAAATAATGAATACATGAATTACATGATTGATTTAATGATATAAATGAGTTTAGTTAAGTATTTTAAGAATGTTTCATGTTGGAAGTAATTAAAAATTTCCAACCAATTTCATTTTTGAGAAAATAACCGATTAAATAAGAATATAAATTAGGGTTGAAGAATTAATACTTAATTGAATGAAATTAAATGAAGAAATGAGCTTAAGATGATAATTAAGTATATTAGAAATTAAAAAGAAGAGAAAATAATTAAAGAAATATTAATTTTGAAATAACCGAAAATTTAAAATAAATAAATAAAATATTAATAAAATTTTAATTAAGAAATTAATTGCATTTATGAACTTCTTAATAAAAATTAAGTATTATAAAATTTTATGGAAATTTAATTCAAAGAAATAAAGATTTTTCTTTTTATGGTTGATTTTCCCGATTTGGGGAATTTATATGTTTAATTGAGTTAATGTTGTATGAGAATTGATTAATATTGATGCTTAATGAGGAATTTAGATAGATTAAGATAGATTAAGAACGTTTGAAAAGTTAAGATAGGAATTCTCGAATTTCATCAAGTTGCGACGTAGAAATTCGAATAGAATTTCGTTAAGGATATCGAAGTCGTTAGTCGATAAAAGCTCTCGTTCTAAAATCGTTATTCCGTTTCGATTAAAGGAGCAAGCGGAAGCGGGAGCGAAACGTGAAGTAAAAGGGCTACAAGCATTAGAGCTTAAAGTTTAAAGCTTAAGTTTATCGAATTGGGCTTTCTAAACTAAAATATGTGAAAAGCATGATATCGTATGTTTTACAAAGTTATGATACTTGCCAAATGATTTTAAAAATGTTTAAGTATGTTACCATCTACTTCAGAAAGACGAATTCGGTTTCACGCAAGGTGAAATCTGTGTACACATTAGTAATCGTGCGCATTTCTTTGATAGGCCGATTATTCATAATCGTGAGCCTTTCCTTGATATGCCGATTGCAAGTGATTGAGAAAGAGGCCTCTTTCTCATCACCATTATTTATTTGTAGATATGGTTCATCGTTATAAATGTCTGAGACAAATGAGTTTTGAAAAGAAAGTATTTTTAGCATTTTACGAGTTGTTTTCAGAAAATCCTCGTATTATGTTTTCCGGCAAGTTTTCATATATAGCTGTATTCAGCAAAGTTTTCAAATGTTTTCGGCATGTGTTCACTGAGTACGTAGTACTCGATAGCATGTTATTTCTAAAACGTGCGAGGTTAGCGAGATACGGATGACGAAATTTGGATGGATGTTGGTTGTTGTTAATATTTTGAAAAATAAAGAGCCTAGATTATATGTCATCATACATATAGTCTTTCGTATTCCGCTGCCATGTTAAGATGATTTTTTTTAATTATGATGAAGTTGTTTAAACCCTAGAGTCGATCTATGTTTTGATAGTCGAACTCTTTTGTCACAGTTTGCGTGAAACTTAGTCTTGATATGTATTTAATAAAACCTCTATTCCATGAAGCTTTGTCGAACTCGAAACATTTTTCTTTATCTTGTTTTCTTGATCCTCAAGTCATTATATCATCTTCTTGATCAATTGTCGATTATTTGGTTGATCAGGTCTTTTAATTCCGAGTAATTTGAGTTATGTTTATTGATATGTATGTCATATTGATCTCAGTTGATCATCTCGAGTCATATATGTCACATTATTCTAAAGTGGTAAATCCAAATTTGGCCGAGTCAATGTAATTCCAATTGGGTCAATTTGGTAAATCAATTTAGTCAATTTAGGTAATTCCATGACCAGGTCCAATTTGGGTAAATCCAATTTGAGTCAGTGGCAATTCCAATTGAGTCAATTGGAAATAAATCCATTGAGTCAATTGAGTAATTCAAATTTGGCCGTCAATGGTAAATCCAAATTTGGGTCCAATTGATAAATCAATTGGTAGTCACTGGTAATTCAATTCAACCGAGCCAATTTGGGTAATAGTTTCTGCGACATGTTAAGTATGGTTATTCTTTTGAACGATAGCCGGGTCGCTATCTTAATTTCCTTTGTTAATCATAAATTGTGTAAGTCGTGGGACCTACCGGCCTTGACATCTAATATCGAGGTTCGGGCTGCGACAACTTCATATATATATATATATATATATATATATATATAGTGGTTCTAGTGAAAAGAGCCCTTAAAATAATAAATAAGAATAAATCACAACCCTTGATCCACAATAGATGGATGGCTAGATCTGAAGCGGGTCGGATCCGGGTCAAACTGGGTCGGACCCGGATCAACGAGTCGGACCAGAGTCAACCCGTTGACTTTTCAATTTTTTTTTATGTTTCGATTTTTTTTTCGTTTTTTTAATAAAGTGTGGTGCATCTCAATATATTGTGTGGTGCATCTCATTTCATGTTCTGGTGCATCTCATTACACAGTGTGTTGCATCTACACATTGTGATGCATCTCATTATACATGGTGGTGCATCTCATTACACATAGTGTTGCATCTCAAAATGCATTGTGGTGCATCTCATAATACATGGAGATTTATCTCATACACTATGTGTGTATGTATAACTATATCAAAACGAGAGAAAATCTTGGGGTGATTTGGTATGATGAAATCAAACTACTTTTCAAATCATTGTATTCATACCTTATCAATAAGCAAGTGTTTGAGATTTTTTTTTTTTTTTGTCTCCGCCTTCGGCTCCGATTTTAATTTATAGATAATGATTGTGGCAACATTATATATTTTTTAGCTCGCTTTGAGGCCTTCAGCTCCCCTCGCTCGACTCTTGAAAAAAAATCAAAAAAATAAAATAAAAAATAAAAATATTGAAAAAGAATATTAAAAAAATTAAAAAATGGTGCATCCCAATATACTTAGTGGTGCATCTCATTGCACAGTTCGGTGCATCTCATTGCACAGTGTGGTGCATATCACATGACTCTAAAAAAAAATCGAAAAAAAAAATTAAAAAGTCAACGGGTTTACCGGGTCCGACCCGTTGACCCGGATCCGACCCGGTTTGACCTGGGTCAAATCTGACCCTCCATCCCTTATAGATCTATAGTGGAGATCTATTACTAAGTTAAGATCCATTCTTATATAATCATTTCCCTATATATATATATAAGAATATATGTTAAAGTGAGAAATAAGAATAGATCTTTAACCATCTATCCTACTAGATCTAATGGATATGACTTAATCTTACGGTCAAATCCGCTTTTTCTTAGTCAAACCCGCTTTTTTGACTTAAGTAGGACTAATTCAAAAATCAGATGCACCAGACAGCATAACAGGATGCACCAGGCAATGTTTTTACCTTTTTTTAACTTTCGTGCGTGATAGTGGTGCGCAATATCGATGGTCGCGACGGCGAACAATAATGATGTTATGGCGAGTTAGTAGTGGTGGTGGTGGGTGGTGGTAACGAGAGGAAAGACGAAAAAAAATTGATTTTAGGATTTTGAAATAAACAAAAAAATGAGATGCATCACATGCACAAAATTGATGCATTACATATATAAAATTGATGCACTAGATAGCATTACTAGATGTATCAAATTTATATATTTAATTTTTTATTCTTAGGATAAAAATTATTTGTACAAGAGATCATATGTAAAACCATTTTCCCATAAGAAATAAGAAGCGATCTGGATCATTGATCTTTGTAGATCTACAGTTGTCATTGAAAAGATCTACGGTTGTCATTGACCGGTGCATTATAATTGAACAAGAAATGCATTATCGTAACAATTCATTGTAATAAATAAAAAATGCATTATTATGACAGTGCATTGTAATAAGACATAAAATATATTATTTTAGTACATAAAATGCATTATTATTATTATTTTTTACGGGAAAAATATTTTATATGCGAACCAACCCCTATATATATATATATATATATATATATATATTTTGTTTGAGTCATTTTTATCATTTATTGTAAAAGAAATACTTTTAAGTAGGACTCGTTTGCTACAAGTGGTGTACAAAATACTACAACATCCTAATATCTTATTCGCTTCAAAACATCATGCCATCTATAAAACAAATGGCTTATATGTTTTATATACAAATTTGTGTTATTCTATGTATCACTTTGGAGATGAGACACATTATACCAAATATAATTATATTGTACGCTAATTAATTATACATCTAAACAAATAAAATATTGATACTTTATACAGTAAGGGCTCGTTTGGTAGGGGTAATTAGGGTGTATAATATGTCTATGACACCTTAATATCTTGTTTGGTATGAAGTATACGGCCCTTTATAAAGTTCGGGCCCGTATGAATAATACTTACTTTTGTTGTTATGTATACTACCTATGAGGTGGTATAAATAATACTGCAACTAATTATAGCAATAAATTACAATAATTACTATGTGTTGCAGAGAATTTAATACATCATACCAAACGGAATATTAATTATTTATATTTATAAGACATTTCAGTCAAACATATCAGACCTTATCTCATACTTTGTACCAAACGAGCCCTAATGTTACACTAGTAACATTTGAGGGTATAATTAATTTATTACATTTCTAAATGTAACAAAATTTTGTTCAATTTTTATATGTAGTATATAAATGTATGTGTTGATGTTATATTACTACATTTTGTTACAAATAAAAATATAACAAATTTTGTGAACAATTACTAGATAATTTTGTTGTAATGCTTATCTCATACTATCAAGTATATATCAAGCAAACAAGCAGCTCTTATTAAATACTACTAATTTGAATTACTCATTAGAGTTACCCCATATATACCCCCTAATTCCTATCAAATATTACCTCCCCTATCTTAACCCATTTCTCATCAGATATCACATTATCACCTCATCCCAGAAAAAGGGCCAGGGGTTTAGAAAAGGAAAAGAAATAATGAAATTGGAGGAAAGAAAACAGGTATTTTAACCTTAAACATTAGAAAAAATGTCTGAAGTGACATATTTTATGAGTATCTAAATGGTGAATATTTTTTCTGTATTAGAGAGGTTTCGGGGGTCAAACCCCACTGCTTCCTCCCCCAACTCGAGAAAAAATGAGTGGCTAAAAATAATATTTTTGTTATAAAAATGACTAAAAAATGTTGAGTTATGGAGCCTGATAAGTTCAATCTTAATAATAGTCATTGGGCCTAGTGGAATCCTAATCAGATTAGGATTAAGATTAGTTAGAGTTGTTATATATAGTCTCTCTCATTGTAATTGTAAGGTGTGCAGAAATCCAAGATCAGGATATATCAAAGTGGATCAGGATGGCACCCATGCTAGATCTAGATCAGTGACATCAATGTGTGTTAGATCAGGGTATATCAAGATAGCATGACAGTGTGCTAGATCGGAGTAGATCCGAAAGCATGTTTGTAGATACAACCTCATCAGAAATTCTCTATTGAAGAATACCAGGCTTGGCATCGCCCCCAGACGTAGTCACATCGTGACGAACTGGATAAACAATTCTTATATCTTTTTCCCTTTCGTGATTCATTTGTACGTGTTTATTTCCTAACAAAAAATGCATAATTGCACAAAAGTTTTTTAAATTAAATTTGCAATATATAATAAATCAGCTCTCAGATAAGATGAATCATCAATTGCTCATGGGCATCATCCATACTTGAAAACACAGCAGAACTGCAGACATTGATTGTTGGTTTCTCTCATAATGAAAAACAACCATAATTCTCAAATAGATATTATGTTATTATTATTTTTTTTTTTTGAAAGGGATATTATATATTTGGGTTGGTCTCCCGTGAGACCGGTCTCTAATAAGAGACCGGATCCGGGTCGACCCGCTTTGAAAACGATATATATTAACAATACTGTAATATTTTAAATATATGGTTGTAGCCTAGTGGTAGACGGAAGCTTGTTAGGCGGAAGCGCCTGCTTGCCCACCCGTTGACCTGGGTTCAAGTCCCATGAAGTGCATTTTTCCTTTTTTTTTCTTTCTTTCACTATTATTTATTTTTTCCTTTCTTTTACTATTATTTTTTTTATTTTTCGCTTTTTTTTCAAAAATATTAAAAATATAAATCATCTTCCCTTGCTTTTACTTTTATTTCTTTTATTTTTTAGTTTGCACGTTTTATTTATTTTTCACTTTTTTCTGATTTTTTCTTTCTTTCTTGTTTTATGTTTATTTTTGTTTAATAAATTTCACTTTTGGATAATAGATTCAAGTAGGATATGTATTCATATATTTTTATTTTATTAATTATTCAATTTTTAAATCGTCAATTAAAAACAATTAACAAGCATAATTAACATATTTTTTCCTTTTCTTCTTTTATTTTATACTTAATTAATCTTAAAGCATAATTAACATATTTTTTTATTTTTCAATATAACAATTATCGTAAACAAAAATAATATTTTTCAAAAGTAATATATTTGTCAGGATAAAAAATAATAATTCACGAGAAAAAAGTAATACTTTTCAAAGCAATATTTTTTGGGATAAAAAGTAATAATTCACTAGAAGAAAAGTAATATTTTATCAATGTAACAATTGTCGTAAACAAAATGAATATTTTTCAAAGTAATATTTGTTGGGATGAAAAGTAATAATTCACAATAAAAAAGGTAATATTTTATCAATGTAACAATTATCGTAAATAAAAGTAATATTTTTCAAAGTAATATTTGTCGTAAACAAATGTAATAATTGTCGGGATAAAAAGTAATAATTAATAAGAAGAAAAGTAATATTTTTGTTGTGATAAAAATAATAATTCACGAGAAGAAATGTAATATTTTTTCAATTTAACAATTATATAGTAAATAAAAGTAATATTTTTCAAAATAATATTTGTTGGGATAAAAAGTAATAATTCACGAGAAGAAAGGTAATATTTTATCAATGTAACAATTGTCGTAAACAAAATGAATATTTTTCAAAGTAATATTTGTTAGGATGAAAAGTAATAATTCACGATAAGAAATGTAATATTTTTTCAATGTAACATTTGTCGAGATAAAAAGTAATAATTAATAATAATTAAAGTACATTTTCAAAGAAACAATTTTTCGTAAACAAAAGTAATATTTTTCAAAAGTAACATTTATCGTGATAAAGGGTAACAATTGTTGTAAAGAAAAGTAACATATTTTCAATGTGACATTAATTGTCGTAAACAAAAGTAATATTTTTCAAAAGTTAACTTTTATCGGGATAAAATGTATCAATTATCGTAAAGAAAAGTAACAATTATCGTAAACAAAAGTAGTAATACTTTTCAAAAAATAATATTTGTCGGTATAAAAAGTAATAATTTACGAGAAGAAAAGTAATAATTTATTTCAATATAATAATTATGTTAAACAAAAGTAATATTTATCAGGATAAAAAGTAATAATTCAAGAGAAGAAAAATAATATTTTTTTCAATGTAATAATTGTCGTAAATAAAAGTAATATTTATCGAGATAAAAAGTAATAATTCACGAGAAGAAAAGTAATATTTTTTCAATGTAACAATTTTCATAAAGAAAAGTAATATTTATCGGGATAAAAAGTAATAATTCACAAAAAGAAAAAGTAATAATTCATTTAATATAACAATTGTCATAAGCAAAAGTAATATCTGTCGTGATAAAAAGTACTCATGAGAAGAAAAGTAATAATTTATTTCAATGTAGCAATTGTTTGTAAACAAAAGTAATATTTTTCAAAAGTAATATTTGTCGTGATAAAATGTAATAATTCACAAGAAAAAAAGTAATAATTAATTTAATATAACAATTGTCATAAGCAAAAATAATGTTTGTCAGATAAAAAGTAATAATTCACGAGATGAAAAATAATAATTTATTTCAATGTAACAATTATCGCTAAACAAAAGTAATATTTTTCAAAAGTAATATTTATCGGGATAAAAAGTAATAATTCACGAGAAGAAAAGTAATAGTTTATTTCAATGTAGCAATTGTTTGTAAACAAAAGTAATATTTTTCAAAAGTAATAGTTTTCAAAAGTAATATTTGTCGAGATAAAAAGTAATAATTCACGAGAAGAAAAGTAATGATTTATTTCAATGTAACAATTGTATTAAACAAAAGTAATATTTTTCAAAAGTAATATTTGTCGGGATAAAAAGTAATAATTACGAGAAGAAAAGTAATATTTTTTTCAATGTATCAATTGTCGTAAACAAATGAATATTTGACGAGGTAAAAGGTAATAATTAACAAGATAAATAGTAATATTTAGGGATAAATAAATTCTAATTTGAGATTAACAAATATTATTGGAATTAATAATTTTAAAAAAAAAACCGAAAAAACAATAAACAAAAAATAATAGATGATGCATGGTGTTAGCGGGGGTTGATCCCACAACCCTTGGGTCCTCAGCGGAGTAGACAACCACCAGGCTAGCGGGTCTAATGTATAATGTTTTATCTGTATTTTATTTATTCCTTAACTTCGGGTCGGGTCAGATCCGGTCTCTTATTAGAGACCGGTCGTAGTGAAGTCTTTGCGTATATATTTTTGTTCATTCATTAGCAAGAAAAGTATATTCACAGGTCAAAAGAGAACAAGAAAATGATTTTCATAATATAACCAGAATATAAATTGCATCTTAATTTCCGTTTCGTTTTCATCCGAATCTTAAATTTAAACGCAAACTGCCGCAAGAAGAAAACAAGAAAGTTATAAATCTCTAGATAAGTTGGCCTCGTAACAATCAAATCATATATTTTTTTTATTTTATTTTTTTTTAGAGCAAATCATATATTTATTGAAAAACTATAAAATCATATTTGAAATTTGTAGGCTTTGTTTTTCTGGTCTTTTTTTTTCAGTATTACTTTATAAAACGGTCTATATCTGGTAGCGCACAAACAAACACAGAACACTCTGTCCGATTGAGCGGACCGTACCGTACGGTATGTTTGATTAGGGGTATTAAGAGTATATATAGGTAATTAGGATATATTAATTTCCAACTAAATTTATTTCCCAATTAAAATGTATTAACCCCTATCTAGAATTTATTAAATATTAATTAAATTAATTATTTAAAAATTAAAAACAAATCTATTACTAATACGAAAATAAAGCTGCCCCCTCCACAATGCTCCGTTCAGATTTTCCTTTATTCTGGTAATTTGTATAATTTTAATTCATATATATTCTAATTTTTATTAATTAAAATTTTATTAATTTCATATTCTTGAAATATCACATGTTTATCTATTAATCACATCTCATATTTATCTTTTCCTCTTTTTAATTAATTTCTTCTATTACACATTAAAATAATGACAATTTCGGAATGCATTCTTATAAATCCTTATTTTATACATTCTTAATTCATATATAACAATATATATATATATATATATATATATTTAATATTATAACAAATTTTACGTTCCTATTATTTGGTAGTATATTCATTAAAGTTTCCTTTATTATATTATATACAATTATAAAATTATATCGTCAATTAGATTATGTATAGAATTGTAAGTGCTCGAAAAATATTAGTCAATCAATTTAATTAATTTATATATATATATATTCTAATTCGAATTTATCATTATGATTATTATTATATTTATTAGTATGTATTTAATTAATATTTGTAATACATTTGTATTTATCTTTCCGTGTGTAATGTCATTAACTTCTAATAAACTATTAAATGTTGTAGTATTGATCTATCCATATTGTTATTGAATTCTATAGACTTTTATGTGTCATGTTATGACACTATATTATGTATTAGAAGAATTATCATTCTGAATTATGTTTAGATAATTAAATTTAAAGTAACAAACAAATTTTAAAAAATCAAATTAGCATTTTAAGAAGCCAATAGAAAATTTGTAAATGAAAATCCCTATGAAGACTAATTAAATATATTTTATCAACATGTCTACATGGAATCCTCTTCAATTTTTATTCATATTTTTCTAAAACTTCGATTAGTGTTTGTTAGAAAATATATACATAATCAAATGTGGGAAAGATAGCAAAAAAATGAACAAAAAAATTTGAAGATGTAAACATATTTTTTTTCGGTATTTTGGCAAAGATTAGATATATCAATTTAGCATGAACCAACGAGACGGTTCAAATATATTTAAAAACGAATGATTTTTACTAATTTTAATTAATATTAACTTTGTTTAGATTTTTATCGAGTAATTTTGTATAAAACAACGAGATGGTTCAAATAACACTAGAAAGAAGGATTTTTACTATTTTTAATTAATATTAACTTTGTTCAGATTTTTATCGGGTAATTTTGCATAAAACAACGAGACGGTTCAGATAACACTAGAAAGAATGGTTTTTTACTATTTTTAATTAATATTACTTGTAGTGTTCATATTTTTATCGAGTATTAAACATGACAACACCCTCAGCGCACCAGGTTTGTGTATATCAGAGGTCAAGAGAGGAAGTATAATAGAGACGTCATTAACAGATAACGCCCACGGTTCGCTATTTCTATTTATCTTAAATTCTTTATATTGTGCAATATTAATTTACATATTTTATTTTTTTGGCCTTTTGGCTAAGATTAGGGATATTAATTTAGCATAAACCAACGAGACGATTCAAATAGACATAAAAAGAAGGATTTTTATTAATTTTAGTTAATATTAATTTTGTAGTATTCAGATATTTATCGAGTATTAGCCAATGGGTTTGAGACTGGTATGTACAATAAAGTTACTATTTTAATTGAGATTAGGACTACAATATGTAAAAAATTTCTAAACAAATTTAAATTTGAAAAATACTTTATGAATGAATATGCGTTCTAATTCCTAATTATATGCGAACATCACAACTTCTAAATAAAATATATATTTTTTTAAAATATATACACGTAAATCAAAACATAAGTTATTTCCCGTCGAATTTCGACGGGCTACTTACTAGTAAAAAAATAATGAAGTAAGGGTGGACCGTACTGTAAGACTACGGGAGTTCTTAGGGCAAATTATTTAATATCTGAAATAAATAATAATGCGGCCAAACGCGGCCCAATAAGTATCGGGCTAAATCTGACCCATTATATATTGGGCTTCAAGAGTACCTCTCGCGGGGTCCACTTATACTATCTTATATGGCCTATAGGACCATACTTCTGTTCAAGATTTGTGCCTTACCAAAAGACTGCGATGCAGCCCGTACAGATTGAATAACACCGTTTGCATTATTTATGTTAATTTTATTTATTAGATTTGAACAATATCACTATATTGAATAATGCCACAGAAAAATCTACGACAATATTGTTCAAAGAATTAACAGTCACATGAAATGTATAGTCTCACAAGCCAAGGCTGCAACCAATCTTCAGTATTTTAGTTGTTTTTTGTAGTCCTGTTATTGTGCATTTTATATTTCGACCTATACAATATTGTCAAATTGATGGAATTCAGATTGATGGTTTTCCAATTATGATAGTGTCGATTCACCAATTAGGTCGCACAAATGTATTGATTCTCAAATAACTTAAGAATTAAATTGTACTACTATCTTTTAGTTTGTTATACAAAAATGATGATATTAGGTGGACTAATATTTGTTAAATTGTACGTGAAATAAGAGACAGACAATCATCAGAGAAATTATAAGTTATTCGAATCATTAACATTTTGAACAATCATAACATATAGTAATATATAGTAAGGGCTCGTTCGGTAGTCATGTTAGGATAAGGCAAGATTGTTTAAGTCAAGATATGTATAGTAGATAAGGTATGATTGATATTAAATCTTTGTGTTTGGTAGATAAGTTTGGAAATATAGATATAAAAAATGACTTGTATGGTACCCTAGTTTAAAGGTAAGATTAAATTTAAATTTACCATTTTAACCCTATGTATAATTAAAAATAAAAAATCAGATAAATAATTTACCTCTCTCCTCTCATTCTAGATTCATTCATCCTATTCCTCTCCACACTCTCTCTCTCAACAACACACCGCCATTGCCGACCACAATTTTCTACTCTTTCTATTCTCTCTCTCTCTCTCTCTTCCCCTCTCCCTCTCATTTTCGTGTTGCTTCCTTCTTGATTTTACTTTCTGCATTTGGGATTGATTTTTAATTGAGTCAAAGATGGGAATAATTCCTTGCAAATTGAGAACACCAGCAAATTTAATCAAGCTTCCTCAATCTTTCATCTCATTTTCGTGAATTCCATCTTCTCTCTCTCTCTCTCTCACACACACACACACAATCCACCACCGACCACACCACCACAACCTCCTTTATCACAATCACCTCTGCCGTCCGCTGACTCCAACCCAAGCAGCGCCACCTCTTCCCCGTACAACCACACCTCATGAAATCCCCATGGATTCATCAGTAAGAATGTGAGAGAGTCTGTATCTCAAAAAAGAATGTGAGAATGTGGAAGAATTTGCAGAAATTTCCTAGTATCAAATTAGATTGGAATGATGGAAATTTTTTTAGTATAAAATCCCAGAGAGCGTTTTAGCAAATAGTGTAATACCCCGCTTTTTCATAACTAATCTTAGTAAATAATTAAGATAATTATTTAGAATAATTAAAATGCGAGAACTTATAAAGAAAATAAGTTCATGCAATTAAAATTTTTCGGCAGTACTAATTTGCCGAATTCAAAGTTTCTAAGATTTATTCTCATTCCGGTTAATCCGAAATGAGATAATGAAGGTATCTATGATTACGTGCTTATATATTTGATATTATCTGAGAAGTATGTGTTAGTTTTGAAGATTTGATTTCTCCAGAGATCGTAAAATTTCTCCAGCAAATTATTTTAGTTACGGATTTTATTTCCCAAAATTTCTTGAGAAAGCTTATATTAGGGTTTGAGAAACCCTAATAATATTTATAAGTTTGAAAGCTTTTTAATTAAAGCTGTGATGATTGTTTATTGGATGTTTGATTAATTAATTAGAGAATTAATTAATCAATTAAAGTAAGATTTATATGCTTAATGTTTAATAAATTAATTAAGCTAATTTATGAAGCATAATTTTCCTAGGAAATAAAGCTTGTCTTATAAGCTTTATTATTAATTTCTAATTAATTTAATCTAATAATATCTAAGAGAATAAATTATAAGATTTTGTTAGTATTAAATTTAATTCATAATATCTTAATTTAGATATTATAACACTAAAGTCAAATTACTAACTAATAAGGAAGTGACACCTCACCTTATCCAAAATGCAATGATGATGAAGAGATTAGTCAAGATTAGCATGCTACATACGTGTGTTTAAGTTCAATGTATTTGGACAATCTATTAGATAAGTGTGTTAGCATCCATCTTCATCCTCATTCTCTCTTCCTCAAACTCTCGACACACACACGGCAACACACACAATCTTCATTGAAGAAGCTTCACCAAGCTCAAGAAATCAAAGAAAGTAGCATTCAAATTAATCAAGAAGGTTAGATCTTTCACTAATCAAGTTCTTAGCTCAAGATTTAGCATAAAAATCCATGTTTTTTTTCAAAATTTATGAAAAATATGGAAAAATAAGGGATTTTTAATTTTGATACTTGATGATCAAATTGATGATTTATATGAGTTCATGTGATGTATATAAACATGTTTAGTGATTGAATTTAGCTAGCTTGATCATTTGTTAATTAATTTAAAAAGGGCCGAAATTAAGGGCTAAAACTAAGAATATTTTATTTAATCTTACATGCTTGAATTGATGTTTAATTTGAGCTTATATGATGTTTTTGAACATGTTTATACATGAATTAAATGAGTTGAAACTCCCTGGCCTAATTTGTAAGAAATTCGAAATTAATGGTCTTGAAATTGAGAGTTTCTGGAGTTTAATTGCTAGCTTTAAGTCAAATTTGATTAACTCACTGACCTGGGCCAATGGAATCACCCATCTGAACCTGGGCGGTCATTGGAATTACCTGACTCGGCCAATGGATTTACTCGTTGGACTCATTGAATTACCAATGACTCGGCCACTGGATTTACCCAAATTGGTCCGTCAATTGAATTACCATTGGATTAACTCAATTGGTCCAATTTCATTTTCCACTCGGTTTTCCGGCCGGCTCGGTTTTCAATTTTTCCGGCTTTTTCCGGCTCAGTTTTTCAGCTGCTCGGTTTTCCATTTAGTTTCGGTTTTCCGGCTAGCTCGGCTCAGATAGCTGTTTTCCAAATTAGCTTTGATTTTCCACGGCTTGATTTATCCAAATTGATCTTTGCTCAACTTGTTTTCAGTTGTTTCTTCCGTAAACTCAAAAGTTGAAATGTTAGCTAATTTTTCCTAATGATACGTTAATGATGAGTTTAAGAATTAATGATACGTCATTAATGAGCTTACATGTCAAAGACATATATTGATAATATAATGTTAAGCTTAAATGTTAATAAAGTGTTTATATGCTTAAGTATGAGATTAAATGATGAAATATGTGATTTATGTTTTAAAATATATCCTGAAGTTATAATCGATTAATTATCGATTAAGAAGTTAAGTAAGAAAGAGGAAGTAATTAGAAAAGTTTAGTTCCTAATTGCCGAGATAAAAATCCTAGAAAAAGCCGAGACAAATTAGAGAAATTTTCAGAATAACAATGCATCCCTCATTTGAATATTTAATTTTTCTCGCTCTTATGTTTAAATTTAATTATTAAATGAAGGAACGAGCGGAACTGAAAAGTGAGGGAAAAGCCGAGAAGTTAAAGTATAGATAAAGTAGCTTCAGTCCAGGTGGGCTTTTCTATTATACAAATAAAATGTGGGCTTTTCTATATATCAAATAACTCGAGCTTTGCTCTGTTTTAGAAATGCTTTAAAAAGTATGTTTTAAAGTGATTATCATGCATAAAAGGATTGTTTTATGGATTCTCTTATGCCTATCTGTGTTGGTTCGCCAACTGTTATAATCGATCGGATTCTGAGTTAGCCAAAAGGGTGCTTTCCAGAATTAGTGTACACGGTAGCCATGAGTATGGACCCTGTTGAGGGGCGACCAGCCATGGTGAGTTGCGTTCGCGGAAGAAGGCCTTCTTCCCCGGCGTTGTTTCAGATATGGTTTTAATTGAATAAATAAAGTGGAGAAGCAAGTACGAAAATGATTTAGTAAACACGGGCTTTTTCTGAAAAACCCCTGTGTGTTACTGTGGAGATGCATGATTAATCTATAAAATCTATTATATATTTTGGCATGTGTCCACTGAGTACAAAAGTACTCAGCCCTGCATGTTATTTCTAAAATGTGCAGGCTGGCTTGGATGAAGATGGAGTGTGCTGGGCGGATTTTTGTTGTTGACCTCTTAAGACATTGTTGATGTTGAGCAGGATTATATGTCTTCATACATATAATCAAAGATATGTCATGTTGTTTCCGCTGCGACAACCAGATGGGAATTTATTCAGTAATTGTTGTCTTAGTGTGATGTTGAAGCTGTGACTTGATAAACCTTATTTCCGTTGTTAAACTCTGATACGAGATGGTGTTGTCTTTTGACCATTCTCGGCTATTTTGGTTTGACTTAAAAGAATGATTTATTGTACGATTGGTTTTTGTTGGATAACTGGGTCGTTATCTTGTTCCTTGGTTAATCATAAATTGTGTATGTCGTGGGACCCACCGGCTTGGTTATCTTCATTCTAAGTCGGGCTGCGACAGAGTGGTATCAGAGCAGCTTGTCTGCTCTAAGTCTAAAATTTTTCTTTTGAGTCTAGTCTAGACTTGAACCGCTAGACTAGTTAAGTCTTAAACAACAAAAGTCCAGCACCTCATCTCATCCAGCAAAGTCAGGTATGTATTAAAAGTTTTCTAAAGATTAAAAGTTTAAAGTTTGAAGATATATTGTAAAGTTTTGATGCCTTATGAAGAGTAAAGCCTAGATCTCATTTACTCTTTTTGATAAGAAAGACGTTATTTTAAGTGAATACTCGATTCGTGGAAGTCTTTGAAATTAGGAAATATTACGGGAGTAGCAATTTCACGCAAATCTCTAAAAAGAACCTTGAATTTTCTTGAAGAGTTTGTAATCCCGTATGACAAGATCGTTGAATGTACGAGACAGAAGTTCCATATGATTGACCGACTGTTATGTGGACCTGATCAACCCACATAGCTAGAAACTCAGTAATATGGGTCTTCCGCCTCCATAACGAAGTTAATTAATGAAATGAAGTGAGAAAGTAAAGAAGGAGAACTTTATGAAAATAAGTTAAAGTATGAAATAAGTTATGATTGATGTGTTAAATGTTTTAAGTTAAGTAAAGAAAGTTAAATGATTCCTGACAATTGTTTAATTGTTAAGGTTATAAGTCAAGTTAGCTTGCTGCTACTTGAATAATTAAGAAAAGTCCATAAAGCTAAGTGCTTTACCAAGCTGAGAAAAGTGTATGAAATTAAGTTACTTCGCTATTGCATGATTATTAAGTTAAAGTTATGAAAGTGATGATGATGTAAATGTGTGTGTAAATATTTGATGCATAATATGACGTAGTTAGATCTGTAACGGAGTAGTAGTCCGTACCGCTAATGATATTTTGTGTGATGTATTAACATCACAGATGACCTAGGGATAGCTTTTACAGTATATAAATCCCTTCTTTTGGAAAGACCTCTAAAAGACAATTTTTTTCAAGTATATAGAGAAAAATGACCAAAGTAGTTATTTAAGTTAAGTTGATGTTTTTTTTAAAAGTATTATGAAAAGATATGATGAAGAATGAAGAAAAGGAAAGCATAAGTAAGAAAAGAAGTTATATAAAGAAAAGGATTAAAGATGTTTATTTAAATTAAGTTGATGCTTCCTTAAAGTGTAAGATGTGAAATTATGATGCTCTAAGAGAAAAGAGAAGTATGAGGAAAGATAAGTAAGAAGATGAAGGAATGAAGTAAAGGATTTTATGAAAATGAAAGAAGAAAAGATTTCTTTAGAGGTTAAAAGTTGAGTTATTAAAAAAAAAATGTTAAATAATGAGATGAAAGTATAAAGAATATTGTGAAAATAAATTAAGAATGAAAGAAAATAAGATTACTTCAGAAGTTAAAGTCAAGTTATTAAAGACAGATAATTTATACTGTCAATTTATAAGTCAAGTTATTCTGCTGCTATTTAAAACAAGTTTATAAAGCTGAGTGCTTTATTAATGATGGCCTAATTAAGAAAAGATATAAAGCTGAGTGCTTTAATAAATGATTAAGAAAAGTTATGAAGTTAAGTTATGTTGCTATTACATGACTACTAAGTGAAGTTATGTAAGTGATTATATTATGATGTGATGTGAATTCTTGAATGTTAAGATATACGATTTAAGAATTCGCTTGTGAAGTATTTGCTTATGCAATATAGAATAAGATAAAAAGGTGCTTAAATGCAAAGCTCGATAAGAATAAAGTTATTTTCGTGATAGTTTTATAGTTTCTTAAAAAAACTAGAATGCCAAAGAAGAAATAGAGTAGAGGATGAAGTAGAAGAAGAGCAGCGAGATCCTACCCTACCTCCTCAGCCTGAGAGGAGAATCGAAGAATTATTTCTTCGACAAAAAAAAAAAACCCCCGACCTTCGACGGAAGAGGAAATCCGTCAGAAGTGGAAGAATGAATTCGTGCTTTAGAGCGAATTTTTTTTAGATTTCTTCGATATGATGATAGCGAGCGTCTCGCACGTATGTCATATCAGCTGAAAGGATCTGCAGACTGCTGGTGGGAAGCTTGCCAGAAGACTTACCCGAGCAGCTTGAAAATCTCACTTGGGTGTCCAATGAAGCCCTTTTCGAAAGATGTTTCGAAAAGCTTTTGCAAGCAGAAGTCAAGTGAGTTCGTAAATTTAAAGCAAGGGAAAAAAAAAAAAAAAGATAGAGTCAGAGTATGTCCGTGAATAATGTGACTTAGCCTGTTTCGCCCTGTCAAAGTTGATTCGGACAAGAAGATGTCTGAGCTTTTTCTTCGAACCCAGGCAAGACATAAAGAATAGTACTAGCAAGTCAAAGTGTTTTGACTTATGTTGAAGCGTTAAACCGAGCTTTGGATGTGGAATTGGCTATGCAACTAGAATAATCGCTTAGATTCCAAAGACCTCCCGATTCAATTTTCATGCGGCTGTTAAATCGCAATCCTCTCTTCCAAGTCAAATTCAAAAAGGAAAGAGGAAATGGAATGCTGATAATTAACCTAGCAAGAACCTATGGCATAGGTAGAGTCAGCAAACAATTGACTCAAGAAAAATATAGACCTCCTGTGGTTGGTCACGGTTGCTCGTCTCAAAGACAACAAGGAATTTCTGCATGCTCTAAGTGCGGAAAAATGCACCAGGGAATTCGCAAAACAGGAAGTAACATCTGCTATGCATATGGGCAACCAGGGCATTATTATTATCAGTGCTCAAATAGGCAGCAAGGGGCTGGAGGAGGAAAACCTAATCATTATCAGCCCCCGCATTTAAAAGCCATTGAAGGAGCCCACAGACGCAGCACGTTAACGTCAAATTCCTAGGCCTCAGCAAGAAGAATGAGCCGAAGCCGCGAACACCGCAAGAAGAGCAAAGAACAACACTAGAGAATTTTTGCTCTTGAGCAGAAAGTGAGTGTCAAAGATCAGGGCAATCTGGCAGGTATGGGTCAGATAAATGATGTACCTGTTATAATTCTTTTCGATACTGGTGCATCACATTATTTTGCATGCGTAGATACTCTTGGCCTTAAATAGAGAGAGATAGCCAGAACTTAAGAGTATCGATCCCGGTAGGTAAAACTACCCCAGTCATGCATGTTTGCCCTAATCTAGAATTTGAATTTGGATTCCTTAAGATGTCAGTTAAAACCCTAAATCTAATTCAAATGTGGGACGTAGACATCATTTTTGGGAATGGATTGGTTAACTGAGAACTTTGCCACCATTCGGTGTAAGCAAAGACAGATTTCTTTTCGTACCCCGTGAAAAGAGCCAACTTTATTTTTCGGAATAGAGAGAAACAAGAGAGGAATGCCGATTATTTCGGCAATTCAAGCAAGAAGGTTGTTGAGAAGAGAAGATGTACAAGCATATCTAGTTTATTTTAACAAAGATGAAAACCAAGAAAATAATATCGATGATATAGCTGTAGTTCGCAAGTTTAAAGATGTATTTCCTGAAGTTTTGTCAGGATTACCTCAGACAGGCAATTGGAGTTTACCATCGACTTTGAGCTCAGTTCAACTCCAATATCAAAGGCGCCGTATAGAATGGCCCCGAAAGAGTTGCAAGAATTAAAGATTCGGTTGCAAGAATTGCTCGACCTTAGTGTTATCAGGCCTAGTGTTTCTTCGTGGGGAGCACCAATTTTATTTGTCAAAAAAAAAAAAAAGAAAGATGGTAGTCTAAGAATATGTATAGACTATCGAAAGCTAAACAAATTGACATTGAAGAACAAGTATCCTTTGCCAAGGATAGATGATCTGTTTGATCAGCTCAGAGGAGCCAGTGTATTCTCAAAGATTGATTTAAAATCTGGCTATCGTCAGTTGAAGATTTGTCAAGAATACATTCCAAAAAACTGCCTTTCGAATGAGATATGGCTACTACAAGTTTGTAGTAATGTCGTTTGGATTGATAAATGCTCCGGCAGTATTCATGGATCTCATAAATTGAGTTTTTCACGAATTCTTGAATAGATTTGTCATAGTCTTTATTGATGACATTCTCATATATTCAAGAAGTGAAACAGCGTATGAAGAACATCTTTGAATTGTCTTAGAAAAGTTAAGATCTGAGAAGTTATATGTCAAATTCAGCAAGTGTGAATTTTGGCAAAAAGAAATAAATTTCCTCGGTCATGTTGTTTCTTCCGAAGGAATTAAAGTAGGCAATTCTAAAGTTCAAGCAATTCAAGAACGAAGATCTCCAAAGTCACCCTATGAGAATCGTAGTTTCTTGGGTCTAGTAGGTTACTATCGGAGATTCATTGAAGGATTCTCTAAGATAGCAAGGCCAATGACCCAACTTTTCAAGAAAGAATTTAAGTTTAAATGGTCTCCTGAATGCGAAGAAAGTTTCCAAGAGCTTAAAAGAAAGCTAACCACTGCTCTAGTTTTAGCAGTGCCAGAAGCAGGCAAAGATTTTACCGTTTATACGAATGCATCAAGGAATGGATTGAGTTGTGTCTTGATGCAAGATGGCAGAGTTATTGTGTATGCATCATGACAACTTAGACCTCATGAAGAGAATTACCCAACCCATGATTTAGAGCTAGCAGCAGTTGTGCATGCTTTAAAAATTTAGAGACATTATCTTTATAGAGCCAATTATGAGATCTTTTTGGATCATAAGAGCCTCAAATACTTTTTGAGTAAAAAGAGTGGAATATGAGGCAAAGAAGATGACTCGAATTAGTAAAGGACTACGATTGCAAAATTTCCTATCGCCCAGGAAAAGCAAACGTAGTAGCTGATGCTTTAAACAGAAAGAGCAGAACCGGGTTAGGATTTCTGCTTACTCAAGAAAAAGAACTTATTAAAAAGTTTTGGAAAGCTAAAAATAGAAGTGGTTTTATAACCACAATTTACAGAGCAATTAATTGCAGCTTTGGAAATAACTCCAGATTTGAAAATGAGAATTTCAGATGCTCAAAGAAAAGATGAAAAGTTAGAGAATTTGCAACTTAGGATTCGTAAAGGAAAAGGGAAAATTTTTGCAAAGTTGGAGATAATACTCTCCTATTTAAAGAAAGGATTTGTGTTCCAGATAAAGAAGAATTAAGAGCTGAGATCATGAGAGAAGCTCATGAAACGTCTTATACAGCTCATCCTGGAAACACCAAAAATGTATCAAGACTTGAAACAGAAATTTTGGTGGGAATGAATGAAGTGAGATATAGCTTCGTTTGTAGAGCGATGTTTAGCCTGTCAGCAAGTTAAGGCTTTACATTAACGGCCTTATGGAAAATTCCAGCCGTTAGAAATTTCGGAATGGAAATGGGGTGGTACCACTATAGACTTTGTAACTAGGTTACCTAAGTCTAAGAAGGGAAATACAGAAATATGAGTAATAGTGGACAGATTGGCGAAATATGCTCATTTCATACCAATTCCCGAAACATATGGATCGGATAAGTTAGCTCAGTTGTATGTCAAATAAATAGTGCGATTGCACTGTATGCCCAGATTGATCACTTCAGATCAAAATTCAAAGTTTACCTCCTATTTTTGGAGAAGTTTACAAAGTAAGATGGGTACCAATTTAAATTTCAACACTGCTTTTCATCCTCAGACGGATGGTCAGTCCGAGAGGATAATTAAAATCTTAGAAGATATGCTCAGAACTGTTGTATTAGATCGAGATAACTAATGAGAGCAAGTTTTATCTCTCGTTGAGTTTGCATACAACAACAGTTATCAAATGACAATTGACATGGCACCCTATGAAACTCTTTAAAGAAGAAAATATAGGTCTTCGCTTTATTGGGATGAAATAAGTGAAAGAAAAGTTTTAGGGCCGATCTTTGTAGAAGAAATAATCAAGATTGTTTGCCAAATTAAGCAGCGAATTAAAGAAGCGCAAGATTGTCAAAAATCTTATGCAGATTCTCGAATATCCGAATTAAAATTTGAAGTAGGACATAAAGTGTTTATAAAAGTTTCGCCTTCGAGAAGAATTTATAGTTTTGGCGTAAAAGGAAAGCTTAAGCCATGTTACATAGAACCGTATGAAATCCTGGAAAGGATTGGTCAAGTAGCATATAAGCTGGCATTACCGCCAAGCTTTGAGAATTCGCATAACGTATTCCATGTATCCCAGTTGTGTCAATACATGTTCGATCCTGAGCATGTTATTTGACAAGAAGAAGTGGTTTCGCAACCAGACCTCAGTTATGAGGAGAAACCAGAAGCGATCTTGGATCGAAAGGTCCAACAGTTAAGAAATAAATTGATCGCCTCAGTAAAAGTTAAATGGAGACATCACGGGCTAGAGAAAGCTACGTGAGAGCTCGAAATTAAAATGAAAGAGAAGTATCCCGAGCTTTTCCTTTGAGGTAAGCAAATTTCGGGACGAAATTTATTTTTAGGGGGAGAGAATGTAATACCCCGCTTTTTCATAACTAATCTTAGTAAATAATTAAGATAATTATTTAGAATAATTAAAATGCGAGAACTTATAAAGAAAATAAGTTCATGCAATTAAAATTTTTCGGCAGTACTAATTTGCCGAATTCAAAGTTTCTAAGATTTATTCTCATTCCGGTTAATCCGAAATGAGATAATGAAGGTATCTATGATTACGTGCTTATATATTTGATATTATCTGAGAAGTATGTGTTAGTTTTGAAGATTTGATTTCTCCAGAGATCGTAAAATTTCTCCAGCAAATTATTTTAGTTACGGATTTTATTTCCCAAAATTTCTTGAGAAAGCTTATATTAGGGTTTGAGAAACCCTAATAATATTTATAAGTTTGAAAGCTTTTTAATTAAAGCTGTGATGATTGTTTATTGGATGTTTGATTAATTAATTAGAGAATTAATTAATCAATTAAAGTAAGATTTATATGCTTAATGTTTAATAAATTAATTAAGCTAATTTATGAAGCATAATTTTCCTAGGAAATAAAGCTTGTCTTATAAGCTTTATTATTAATTTCTAATTAATTTAATCTAATAATATCTAAGAGAATAAATTATAAGATTTTGTTAGTATTAAATTTAATTCATAATATCTTAATTTAGATATTATAACACTAAAGTCAAATTACTAACTAATAAGGAAGTGACACCTCACCTTATCCAAAATGCAATGATGATGAAGAGATTAGTCAAGATTAGCATGCTACATACGTGTGTTTAAGTTCAATGTATTTGGACAATCTATTAGATAAGTGTGTTAGCATCCATCTTCATCCTCATTCTCTCTTCCTCAAACTCTCGACACACACACGGCAACACACACAATCTTCATTGAAGAAGCTTCACCAAGCTCAAGAAATCAAAGAAAGTAGCATTCAAATTAATCAAGAAGGTTAGATCTTTCACTAATCAAGTTCTTAGCTCAAGATTTAGCATAAAAATCCATGTTTTTTTTCAAAATTTATGAAAAATATGGAAAAATAAGGGATTTTTAATTTTGATACTTGATGATCAAATTGATGATTTATATGAGTTCATGTGATGTATATAAACATGTTTAGTGATTGAATTTAGCTAGCTTGATCATTTGTTAATTAATTTAAAAAGGGCCGAAATTAAGGGCTAAAACTAAGAATATTTTATTTAATCTTACATGCTTGAATTGATGTTTAATTTGAGCTTATATGATGTTTTTGAACATGTTTATACATGAATTAAATGAGTTGAAACTCCCTGGCCTAATTTGTAAGAAATTCGAAATTAATGGTCTTGAAATTGAGAGTTTCTGGAGTTTAATTGCTAGCTTAAGTCAGCTGGACCCAGCCAGCTTGATTAACTCAGCTGGACCCAGTCAGCTGGAATCACCCAGCTGAACCCAGTCAGCTGGAATTACCGTGACTCGGTCGGATTTACTCATTTGGACCGATCATTGGAATTACCAGTGACTCGGATCATTGGATTTACCCAATTGGTCCGATCATTGGAATTACCCATTGGATTAACTCGGTAGGTCCGGCCGGCTCGGTTTTCCGGCCGGCTCGGTTTTCGGCCCTCGGTTTTCGGCCCGGCTCGGTTTTCCCGGCCGGCTCGGTTTTCCGGCCATCGGTTTTTATTTGCTCAGTTTTTCCAGCTAGCTCAGTTTTCCAGCTAGCTCAGTTCTCCAGATAGCTCTGTTTTCCAGCTAGCTTTGATTTTCCAGTCAGCTTGATTTATCCAGCTGATCTTTGCTCAACTTGTTTTCAGTTGTTTCTTCCGTAAACTCAAAAGTTGAAATGTTAGCTAATTTTTCCTAATGATACGTTAATGATGAGTTTAAGAATTAATGATACGTCATTAATGAGCTTACATGTCAAAGACATATATTGATAATATAATGTTAAGCTTAAATGTTAATAAAGTGTTTATATGCTTAAGTATGAGATTAAATGATGAAATATGTGATTTATGTTTTAAAATATATCCTGAAGTTATAATCGATTAATTATCGATTAAGAAGTTAAGTAAGAAAGAGGAAGTAATTAGAAAAGTTTAGTTCCTAATTGCCGAGATAAAAATCCTAGAAAAAGCCGAGACAAATTAGAGAAATTTTCAGAATAACAGCGGCATCCCTCATTTGAATATTTAATTTTTCTCGCTCTTATGTTTAAATTTAATTATTAAATGAAGGAACGAGCGGAAGCTGAAAAGTGAGGGAAAAGCCGAGAAGTTAAAGTATAGATAAAGTAGCTTCGGTCAGTGGGCTTTTCTATTATACAAATAAAATGTGGGCTTTTCTATATATCAAATAACTCGAGCTTTGCTCTGTTTTAGAAATGCTTTAAAAAGTATGTTTTAAAGTGATTATCATGCATAAAAGGATTGTTTTATGGATTCTCTTATGCCTATCTGTGTTGGTTCGCCAACTGTTATAATCGATCGGATTCTGAGTTAGCCAAAAGGGTGCTTTCCAGAATTAGTGTACACGGTAGCCATGAGTATGGACCCTGTTGAGGGGCGACCAGCCATGGTGAGTTGCGTTCGCGGAAGAAGGCCTTCTTCCCGGCGTTGTTTCGTATATGGTTTTAATTGAATAAATAAAGTGGAGAAGCAAGTACGAAAATGATTTAGTAAACACGGGCTTTTTCTGAAAAACCCTGTGTGTTACTGTGGAGATGCATGATTAATCTATAAAATCTATTATATATTTTGGCATGTGTCCACTGAGTACAAAAGTACTCGGCCACATATGTTATTTCTAAAATGTGCGGTGGGCTTGGATGAAGATGGAGTGTCTTTGGGCGGATTTTTGTTGTTGACCTCTTAAGACATTGTTGATGTTGAGCAGGATTATATGTCGTCATACATATAATCAAAGATATGTCATGTTGTTTCCGCTGCAACACTCTGAATTTATTCAGTAATTGTTGTCTTAGTGTGATGTTGAAGCTATGACTTGATAAACCTTATTTCCGTTGTTAAACTCTGATACGAGATGGTGTTGTCTTTTGACCATTCTCGGCTATTTTGGTTTGACTTAAAAGAATGATTTATTGTACGATTGGTTTTTGTTGGATAACTGGGTCGTTATCTTGTTCCTTGGTTAATCATAAATTGTGTATGTCGTGGGACCCACCGGCTTGGTTATCTTCATTCTAAGTCGGGCTGCGACAAATAGGAAGGTGGAAAATCATCCGTGGCGATCGCAGCGGGGCTTGCCGCCGTTCTCTGGGCTTGGCTGTTCCTCCACCTGTAATTTTCATCTGTTTTTCTCCCTCTGCAATTGCTTTCTATGTTTTTTTTCTTTTTCTTTTCATCCAATAATCTCTACTGCATTATCTCTAATCTCACCTCTCTTTTTCCTCAGTTTATATCAGAATCCATGGAGGTGAGATTGTAGTTTAGTTGCTGCTGGGTTTGCAGAAGAGAGAAGATATGGTAGTTAAGTTGCTGCTGGGTTTGCAGAAAAGAGAAGATGAAGAAAAGTGGGTAGGGTAATTTTGTCTTTTCAATCCTTATCTATATCACTGTTGAAGTGAAGCATACGTATCTGTGGGTAAAGGTGAGATTTGTATTGTGAAGAGAAACAGTAAAATTAGTGCCGGGTTTTGATTAGTAGAGGGCTCAAGAGATTGTGTATCTAGGATACCAAATACTCCCTCCGTCCCATTATTGTTGGCCTGTATTCTTTTTTGGGTCGTCCCACGAAAATTGGCCAGTTTCCTTTTTGGGAAATATCCTTCTCTCACAAAAAATTGTGGGCTCCACCACTTTCTATCTTTTTACCCTTTAAACACCCTTCTCCTTAATATCCGTGCCCAAAAGAAACGTGCCAACAATAATGGAACGGAGGGAGTACTAGTTAAAGGGAGATACCTATCCTATCTTGACCTTATCTAGCCTAGCAAACATGACCTAAAGGGAAAATTTACAAATCAGACCTACACCTTGTTCATCATGAGCAAATTGGCCCATGTGATAAATCTTGGTCCATTTAAACATTTTTCTTTTATGTATCTAATTTTATTTATATATTTTACTTTTATGTGTTAAAATTTATTTATAAGATATTAATTAGGAGAATAACAAAAAGTGTAATAAAAAAATAAAGAACAAAACAACAACCACATGATATAAAAGCTACATACCGAATAATGCAAATAAAAATACATGATATACCACAGAATTTAACGGAGTCATTAAAATTACACAACCAAGTTTGGTGTGTTTACTTATTTTTTTTCCCGAGTTGTGCGATTTCCTCGTATTAATTAAATGCTTAATATTTTATTTAGAATTAATATTTTTTTGTATTAAATTACCCATTAATATTATTAGATTATTCATGAATATATAATACTAAAATGGTCCATTTTGTAAATTTCATAAATATATTTATAGGTATTATTACGAAATTTTGAAAAATCATACAAGAACTAAGAAGAACATATTGAGAATATGTATTTCAGTTTGAGAATTGAATTTGTAGGTTGAAGATGGCCAAGCCAAACATGTTAAAATATTAATTTAATCAAATGTAATTTTATTTTTCATAATATTGTCGCTCCACAAACTATTATAATGCTCATAACTTAATTATTTTTATCAATATCGAGGCAATTCTTTTGTCTTCTTTTCTCTTAATGCCAAAGTTGCACATTACGTTGAAAATTTCTTACTTTAGACTGCAATTGACACTACTTCGTCCCAACCTCGTTCAATGTGAAATTCCAATTTGTTCGTCACTCCCTCCGATAAGTATTTCATTTTGAAATTTATTGCTTCCTAATAAGTGTCTATTTTACTGATTCTAGAGAAATTAATGTAAATTTTTTATTTTTATTTTATAATAATTGCAATTTTTATTCCTTAAATAATTTTTTATAAAAAGTATACTTTGTCAACTTCCTGGGTCTTCGAATTATAAACGGAGGGAGAGGTAATAAATAATTTATATCATCCTATTTTCTTCTCGTTTGTTTTTTTTTTCTACCATTTCTACTTTGTCTCGGAAATGACAAACGTCCTCGGATTAAAAAAAAAGAATAAGAAGAAGAAAAAGAAAAAGAAAAAGAAAAGAAAAGAAAATAACCAAAATTATAAGATATATATTGGCTAAGAACTGGTAATATTTTTTTAACATCAGAGATATTATTTTTGCCTTGAAATGTTATTATGTCAAAATTTATTTGAGAAAATGAAATGATATTCGGAACATATTATCTTTTTCTAAACGAACAACTTTTGAAACTAAACAACAAATTATTTATAAAAAATCAGAAATATCAAATACTCCATAAAGCATCGGATATATTCATAAAAAGGTCAAAGTAATCATGCTTCGTCCTAACCACTTTAATCAATATTTTCTAAAGTTACAAATGCTTTTTTCAATTTCTAATTCGTACCATCCTAAAAAAAATGACACTATGCGGCGGTGGGACCCGCGTACAAAGAGAGCACGAATTATAATCATAAAACACGGAGAGATGTTGGTGCATATAATATTAACAATCATAGTAGTCGATGAAGCTTAGCGAATGGTAAAATTGAGGTCTATAATATTCTGATTAATCAAGAAGTTTATGGTTCAAGTTTCATTAGTTATGAATTGTCTTCCTCATTTTTATATAAGTTTGTATTTACTTTATCACTAATACTTTTTGGACATATATGTCCGGACATAAAATGAATATATTAATAATCTTAACTTATAATTTATCAAATAAAATAATGGTGTTGATTAGTACTCTAATGTATTTACTTAATTAATCTAAACCGTCATTTTTAAAGAGAGAAATATGAATACAAAAAATACGAAATTAAACTAATAAAGTTATTTTGACTGTTATAATAATATAATCTTTATAATTCAAAAAAATAATATATTTAATCAAATTATGATTATTCGTCCAAAAATACGAAATCATGAATAAATCACACAAAAATTACAAATATTAATATATTTTGCACTAATTCACATAAAAATTACATAGTTAATTTTTATATTTAAATCCAGACATAAAAATCCAAGATCCCTCTCGGACATCTACAACGTGTCTAGATCCCGCTCGAGCGGGATTTCATGTATGTCGAGAGGGATCTTGGTTAAACCGAGAGGGATTTGATTTAGGAACCTCTCAATGCATTTATAATTTAAAAAAATCATATATTTAATCAAATTATTCGTCTAAAAATACGAAATCATGAATAAATCAAAGAAAAATTACAAATATTAATATATGTTGCACTAATTCACAATAAAATTTCATAGTTAATTTTTATAATTAAATCTAGACATAAAAAATTAATTTCCCTCTCGGACATCTACATTTTTTAAGAAGATCCCGCCCGAGAGGGATCTTCATTTTTTTTGCCATTGTCCGAGAGGGATCTTCAGTTTTTTGGTTCTTCATGATATTATTGTTCTTTTGGTATAATTTACATATTTTTCGGCCTTCAATATTTTTTTATCTGTACGTACTCGTTAATACTAAATAAATATGTAAAATAATATTTACTAAATAAATAATCTGCAAAATCTACAATTTAAACAATAATTCGCAGATAATTTCACAATGATTGTGCAAGATAAGTACACAAGGACAAAAGTTATGACACAATGTAAGAAATTCTCAATCATTGGCAACTTTTTCAATAAAATATGTCACAATCCAAGGGTATTTTTGTAAACTTGAGTATAACTAATTTGTTTCAAAATAGGTGTGTATAACAAATTTTTTAAATGCCAAAGTGAGTATATTGGGGTATTGAGACTTATTTTTTTGCGTCAAATGAGTTTAAAGGTGAGAAATGATTCCTCTTTTTAGTAAGGGCAAAAAGGTCTGAAAATTGAATATATTGCTATAATTTATTGAAACTAAGTAGCTTGATAGAATTTATTTTCTATTAACTTCTAAGGCTAGTTTCTATTTCCTTCCTAAACTATAACATAAAATTATTTCCCGTCGATTTTCGACGGGTTACTTACTAGTTATTTGTAATATCATGAAATTTATGATTGATAATGTAACTTGTATCTACCTAAAAAAAACAATCATAATAATTAATTATTATTTTATAATTAAATTAATTATTACTGTTATTATTATTTTTTGAAGTTAATATATTTGTTTTACAATAATATTTGTAACTGACCTTTTCAAAATATATATATAGGGGAAGGATCAAATAATAATTTTTCCCCATGAGTTAACTAGGAACCAATATTGATTGTTCATTTATTTTAATCTATGAATGAGACAATCCAGCAAATTTGGTTTATTCTTTTACCATTTTAAGGTTTTATGGATAATATAGTGATTTGTTATTAATCTGTAACCCCCGTTCCTTGATTCATGGGATATACTTCATAATTTCAACTATATATTTTTGGTTTAATTGTTTCTAATTATTCAAGTAAGGTTTTCAAAATTTATTTCTCGTTTCAGTCATCATATATTTCTTTTTTGTTTTTCTCTTTTGCTTTTTGACATTGAATTACTTTACTGCATATTGCATAAATATTGCATAAGTGCTGCTTATTTTCTATATAAATAATGCATATTAAATACATAATTAAGTATTGAATTATTGTTTTAAAAAGAACTAAGTATTGAATTACTTAACTTCTACTGCATAAATATTGCATACATATTGCTTATTTTCTATAATCTTGTATGTGATCAAAATTATTTCGATCGTGTTCTATCTCTATCGCTCGCCTTTCCTCATTTCTATAAGAATATTGCTTGATTTCTATAAAAATATTGCTTATTAAATACTTAAGTATTGCTTATTTCTATAAAAATATTGCTTATTAAATGCTTGAGTATTGCTTAATTTCTATAAAATTACTGCTTATTAAATGGTTAAATATTGCGTAATTATTTCTATAAGGATATTGCATATATAATTCTTAAGTATTAAGAGTATTGAATTATTTTAATACATAGTATTGCTTATTTTCTATAAAAGTATTGCATATTAAATGTTAAGTATTGCGCATTTTAAATTAAAATATTGCATATTAAATTCTTAAGTATTAATAAGTATTGAATAGTTCATTAAAAAAAGAGATAATGGACTAATTGTATTATCTATTGCCTTACAATGAAGATTAACGAGTAGCAAAAAATTCATTTTGTGATTGGATTTAATTTGACTTTGTGGGGAACCGTGATTAACTCCCTATATTGTTGCCAAGTCGGTTAATGAAGAAAGATGAGTGAATTAGATTAATCCAATCTATCCCTAATGATACATGCATTAAATTTTTTGGGGCGTTTATCATCTAAATCTATCTTACTTATTTTACATCTCAGCCCTAGATCTAATGAAATCAATGGCCACTAATAGATCCTAGTTAACTCATAGGGATTGGTTTTCATGTGAACCACTCCCTATATATATATATATATATATATATATATATATATGATTTGGTTCATATAAAAACTAGTCCTCATGTAAAAACTACAAACTAATCTCAACCGTTGATCATGGTATGATCTACTGTTGTTAATAATCAAAGCATGAAAATAGTATGTAAAAATCATAATTTTATATAAGCATCATTTTTTATACAAAAATCATGAATTGAGAAAAACACTATTAAGCATCATTGTATATATTAAAAAGCATGATTATATATTGAAAAAAGCATGGTTTGTAGTTTGTACGGGAGGATCGGTTTTTATGCTAACTCATCCCTATATATATATATATATACTAAATAAGAGAGTTGTAACTATATTAACAAGTTTGCCATTTTCCCTCCAAAACTAATTTAGTGGATAATAGGTCTTGAACTTTAAGTTATTTCATGAATGATGAATAATATATGTTGGTTAATTCTATACATCTTCTTTCTTGGTTATCATGTTTGAGCTTTAAAAAAAATCAAATTATTTAATAATATTGAATGATTATGAATTTTGGCTTATTTGGGATTATGTAATTGAATTTTCTACTTTTTATATTTATTATTTATATACTAAATATTCTAATTTAATACAACACTATTTTGACTAAAATATTTAATTTTGAAAAAAAATTAGTACAATGAATGGTTGCCAAAAATAATTTTATTATTTTCATTATTTAGATTCGTAAATATTTAAAAAATATAATAGTGAAAAAATATTAAAAATTAAAATATATATTTCGAGATGTTTGGAAGTTATAAAAAATGAAGAATTATTAAAAATGCCAAAATTGGTTGAAATTTTTATAATGATTGTTCATCTTTAATTCTAATAACGTTTTGAAATGGGTTTTAATAGAAATTGTATTTTCAAATATATAAAAAAATGGTTGTTTAGAGATGCTTAGAAGGTAAGTTTTATGCTATTTTAAAAAAAAAATTATTTCTTAAATTATTAATGTAATTAAATGTTTTGTGTTTTATATTTGAATTATTTATAATTTACAAATATTATTTAGATGTTTATATGTAATTATTTAATAGTGTATTTTAATTTATGGACAAAGAAGTATATCATAATACAAAATTTAACATGTCATATTTATTAATGTTATTTGGATTGAATGTTTCTTTTTAAAAAAATATTGATGTAATGTATGAATTTTATATTTTATTGTGTTATTCCATAATTAACATATTAGATGATTAATGCATTTTATTAGCGGCAGACAGTTTTTCGACAACTTTATATGGATATAAAGTTGAATTGCAAATTGAAAAGGTTTGTAAATATTGGTGTGTGGTAATGAGAAACACTCTTCAAATAAAAAGAAAATTTTAATAATGTTTGAAATGTAATACTCCCTCCAGGCTCCATCCACGAAATATATAGCACAACTTTAGTGGCACGAGTTTTTATAATATTTGTAAATTATTTGTTAAGTGGAGAATAGGGACCCATTACTTTTGAATTGTTGTGATGTATAAAATATAAGAAAGTGAGTGGAATTATGCCCAAAAATGGACATGATATACATTTCGTGGACGGAGAAAATATGTTGTATTTGTTATTGTTATACTTAAAAATGTCATTTATTAATTTCTATACTGAAAATCAATGTATTATTATTCTCTTTTGTTGTCTGAAATTTTATACTCCATCCGTCCACGAAATATAGGTCACGTAGGGTGCGACAAGGGTTTTAATAAATGTTAGGTAGGTAGTGTTTGAGTGGAGAAAGAAATTCATTATATTGAATTGTTGCGATGTATAAAATAATGAATGTGCGAGATATTATCCCAAAAATGAAAGTAACATAAATATGGTGGACACTCAAAAAATGAAATTGTGTCCTAAATATATTGGACGGACTAGAGTAATTAATACATTTTACTCATTATTTAAGTGATTTGATAATTTATATGTTACATATTTTTAAAATGCATTCTACCGTGCAACGCATGGGTGCAATCTAGTATATATATATATAACAGACACAATTACAAAGTCATATAATTACTATTACTATGTATAAAATGATTTAAAAATTGTGAGAAAATAATTAACCTAAAAATTGTGATGAAATAATTATTTTGTTGTAAATATCTTATAGATATACATTATATGAGTGTTGACCAAGTCATCCACCCTAAAACTCTAGCTCTTTACCATTATAAATAGAGGTCTTTGGTCCTCATATTGTACACACTTTCGACACATTTTGAATACATCTGAATATACATAATTCTTATTCTCTCCTATATTGTCTCTTTTCTCTCTAATTTATAACACGTTATCAGCACGAGTCTCTAGCCCTGAGTCTCTAACCAATTGATGAATTAGATTGGAGGTATGCCCTAGGAAAGAATCGTGTCTTTTCAACAAGGTACATGTATACTGTTCATAAATTCAAATACCTTTTAATTAGAATTTCTTCATGCATGTCATATTCTGTTTATTATTTTTGAATCATTATGATATAATAATCGTTGTTTCTGAAGAAACACAAAATTTATGAATAATCTTAAAGATTATCTATTGATGCTATTGAAGTAGCACGAGTAATATTCCTGAAGAATATTACATGCTTTTAAAGAGCAATTAAATATTTGGATAATATTTTATTATCCCTGATTTTTGTGCGTATATATTGCACAAATGACAAATGGCTCTAGAAGAGCTTGTATCATTTTGATACTAAATTAACAATAGAAAATGTTAGTAAGTCAAAAAGAAACTTACTAAGTTTTGATGATATCCGCTACAATGGATACCTCATTGAGACAGTATTAGTTCGTATATTGTTGGTTGAGAACTTGATGTCTCATCTACGAACTTTTGAATTCAAGTCTCGATTGCACACCCACAACATACAAAAGCTGAGTTCCCAACAAAAGGTTGGAATGTATGTTGGATTAAATATTCATGTGATGAACTTGAAGTTCAGCAAGTTATTACTGCCAAATGAGTGATCAAATCTCATATACATATTGTATATGCACCATAAAGAATTGAAGTTCCACGTGAACTAAATAAATTAGATGACACTCTTTAACACCATAACCATAAGCGCGAGAGATCTATTGGTGCTAAATATAAAGATCCGTAGAATACAAAATTGAATAGAGAAATTATATCACTCAACAATCTCCTAAAGAGGATCGTCCTGATGATGAAAATCCTAGTGCATATGCACGCGTACCAAATATCAAAATACTGGGATTACGGAACAACTAGTAAAGAAAATATCATTGAGAAATGATGAAAATCTGGTTGATTGAAAATGCCATGAATTCTATGAATTCAGGAAAAACAAACAATAGAAAAATATTATAATTGTCGATAATACTTTTGCCTCTACAAAATTACTTATATAATTTTGAAATGATATTCTCGATCTAGAATCAAAGAAAATAGAAGTGCCAGAGGCACAGAGTAAATTTGAAAGAAGCAACTGAGGCAAAGCTTGACTTGCTAAATATATAAACTTTTGCTTTGTAGTACATATGTCAAAGAATGTTGACACAAATGAGTATTTGTACTAAGAGAAAAGAAATTGATAAGGTGATGAGAAATAAAGCGATGTTAACAGCTCAAAAATTTAGGCAGAGATCCTAAATTGATCTTGCTTATATATTATCCTAATATGGCATCACGTTCCGTTATTTAATATCTATAGCAGTAATGATATAATTGATCTGTATATTGGTTGAGTCATTGTACGTGAATATATATGAAAGTCCCTAATGGACTCAAAATTTCTACGAAAGAGAAATATAAATTCACAACAAGTGTGAATTAATTCTTATGAAGTAAGGATATGTGAATAATGATATATTACTTGTGTTTATATAAAAAAAATCTTTGAATAATTTTTATATTGATGAAAAAGTCAACTCGTACATAAAGGTAGAGTTTGGAATAGAAGACTTGGCTAAATCTAAGTATTTATTCATATGAAGATCGAGCATCTCCTAAAGGAGCATACTATTTTTACACCAATCGACTTATTTGAAAAGGTTGTAGAGAGAGATTTGATTTTTATTATAAATCACATCTAGTTAGACACCAATGATTGTCTCTTCACTTGACTTGAAGTGAATATAGAACATAACGATTATATTATGGGATCAGAAGTTCCCTACTTTAAGTGCTGAAAGCACTATTCTATCAGATATGATATTACTTTTAAAAGTAACTCATTGAAATGATATTAAGCATATCATTCGTTATCTTCAAAAGGTTAAAACAACTTTAGTCAATTTTATGAAAGAGATTGAGATTCACATTGGTGACTACTAAAACGTTGGTTATTTATCTCATCCTCATAATACAATTTCTCCCTCATAATACAATTTCTCAAATTGGTGTAATGATATAAAATATATGCCCCACTATTCTCTATGAGAATAATTCAACTTGTGTTGCACCAATGAGTTCCAGAGGAACTATGGCCACAAAAATTTATTTTGAGATAAACTTGTAGATTTATTCACTAAATCTCCTCCTAACTTATATATGAAAATACTTTTATAGTATTGAAATATGTTAACATATATTGAAGATTATTATCTTCAAGGGAGCGAGAAACTACTACTCCCTCCGTCCCGCATTAGTGTGGTGCAAGGAGTGCGACATGAGTTTTAATAAAAGGTAATTAAATGTTTGGTAGAGGTATTTTTAGTGGAGAAAGTGACCCACAATTGTTAGTGTTAGTGAGGTTTTTTAGTGGGCCTATTGTAAATATTAAAAGCTTTTAAGGGTATAAGGGTAAAAATCATGTACTAAAATAGATGAACCGCACTTATGGGGAACGGTCCAAAATGGCAAACTAACTACACTTTTAAGGGACGGATGGAGTACATATTTATGAAGATTTGGCCATGAAATTTAATTTTGAGTAATCCTAAAGATTATACTCTAAAGACCAAATGGTTGTACTCGTGTTTTTTCCCTTACTAAGTTTTTCCCCGTTGGATTTTCTTAGTCAAGGTTTTTAACGAGACAACTAATGCAATACATGAGTAAGTGTATGTCATGTAATGTTTTCCTCTGTCGAGTTTTTTTTTTTCCACATGATTTTTCTGAAGAGGTTTTTAACGAGGCATGTACATCACAACAATAGTGTCAAATGTGAAGTGTTATACTTATATCATTGTTTCAAACGGAAAATTTGGCGGGCTTATTCACAAAGGCATTGCCGACGTCAACATTGAGAAAGTTGGTACACAAGATCAGCATGCAACGATTCAAAGACTACAATGATCAAGTTCAAGCAGGAGCAGTTGTACTCTTTTTTCTTCGATCAGGTTTTGTCCCACTGGGTTTTCCTGGCAAGGTTTTAATGAGGCAACATTTGTTTTAGGGATGGTCACTCAAGAGGGAGTGTTGTAAATATCTTATAGATATACATTATATGAGTGTTGATCAAGTCATCCACCCTAAAACTCTAGCTCTTTACCAATATAAATAGAGGTCTTTGGTCCTCATATTGTACACACATTCAATACATTTTGAATACATCTTAATATACAGAATTCTTATTCTCTACTATATTGTCTCTTTTCTCTCTCGTTTACAACACTCTTATAATTATTAGGGGCGCGCTTGTGTGTGGATGATGCAACGGTCCAATTAAAAACATAATTACAATTTAGTTAAATTTTATTTTTGAATAACTAAATTATAATTAATCATAATTTAAAATATTTATTAATTTTAATTATGAGTTTTGCTTCTACTGTCTGGAGTGGGCGGTCGCTCACAAATTTTTGCCTTATTATATCTAGTTAACATTTCTCCATTTAAAGTTGAAGATGTAAAAATTCGAATATGAGATTTTGATTATAAACAAGAGAACATATTGTTGATGGCAAATTCATTATAAATTGATTTGATGGACAAGATGGTGATATCCAATATAATAAGGTTTTCTATTTGTACAATCTCATAACAAAGTAAAGTCGATTTAAATAACTTCAATAATTAGGTGCCAATTTCGTATTGACCTCAAATTGACCCACTGAATCTAAATAATCTATTTATAGATTCAATGACCATTAAATTTACAATTTTAAAATCTATATGATATAGGTTTAGTGAAATTGAAACAAAAAATTTCATTCTCAAAACCAACCCTTATACTCTTTTTTCACTCAACCAAATAGTTATATACTAATAGAATTATCAAAGGAATTGGTCTGAACAAATTGGACCAAACAAAAAATTGGCTTCAAACAGATTAAAATGTACTCATTCTAAAATTATTTTATTGTGTAAAATGATCGGGTTGGTCCCACAGACCATGTGGGCAGTTCGATCCAGCCTGAAATTCTATCTAGGCAAAATTCATGACCCAATTTGGGTCGAAATCGGACCAAGCTGCTTTTGACAAGTTTATGTTAGGTTTAATATGTCTCGTGTTATTTTGACTGTTGGTAACATTTGTTACCAACATGGCTGGAGCCAGATTAAACCTTATATTATTTAATTAATTATATTATATATGTTTTTCTTGTTGTATTCTTTTGCCGTTTTTATGTGCAGAATAAGAGCAGCAAATGAATGGTTATGATTACATATGAAGTGGGATTTTCGAGTGGAGACCAAGGGAGTTATTAAACTAAGCATGAGGAGTCATGGGAAATAACTACCTTGTAACCGCCACTATCCACCTTCTATTCAACCAACTGAAATTAGTGGATTGTGACAGTTATAGACGTCCAAGTGGTGAGAGGGTGTAGATTAAACTGCTCATTAGATGGAGGACTATAAATACCGCAAGAGTTCCATTTCACGGGCGCGCGTTTCGACTTAGAAAAACTCTCTGCAAATTTTCAGTGCACTGCTGTTCGCCATTCTGCCTACTGAGTGTTAGCGACATCACAAACCAACACGAGTTCTGCAGCAGATTGTGAAATTTGCAAAGCTTTGTAGGATTGGGTTGTGAAGGAGCGAATCACGAAAGTAGGTAGTCTTATCTGGATTAATCTTGTATTAGATTAGTCTCATTCAGATGTTCGGATTCTTAGGCAGATCTAATGGCTGTAAAGAGATGTTCATCTTACTTAGTTATTTAGTCTAGGATTAGATTTAATCTTCTAAGGCATTCAATCCTTAAGCAGACCGTGCTGCAAAAGGTTGAATGTTATTTCGTTTTCTGTATTGTAATATTTGGTTTCAATATAGTATTTAGCCGTAAGGCACCGACAGGTTTAATCACCTGCCAAAAAGTATTTCATTGTGTTCTTTACTTATTCCGCTGCATGTTAGATCGGATATTTTTAACATACGATCTAACGTTACTCTTTTGATACACAATGTGAGTTTTTGTAGTAATTCGGACACCGAATTCTTTCACTTTAAATACAGTTGCTCGAAGTATAAAAAATCACAAATTAAATTATACATTGAATTTTGTAGTTTAAAGAATATTTTCCAATTTAAAGTTTTACATAAATTCCTGGCTGGTTATTACTTACTCTCCTAAAATAAAACGTTATATTTTTCAAAAATCACTAAACAGGGGGGTATGTTAAGGATAGAGATGGTTTAACTTGTCTCAACTTGACATTTGAACACAAACTCTATCTATTTTGCCGCCCAAAAAGTGAATAACCTTATGATTTGAAATTTACAATTAGGATTTAATTTTTTATCTAACATTTTGATTTTATCATAATTAATTCGTATGTTATCTATATGAACTGAGCTCCGATATTCATGACATCCAATCACATAAACCACAATTTAATTACTAAAGGTGATATTACCCCACTTACCCTATTTGTTGATAAAAAAAAAATAGCAAAACATATATTATGTCTAATTAAAGAAACAAGATACTCCCTCCGTCCCATTGAAACTGTCTTCCTTTCATTTTCGGGCTGTCCATTTAAGTTGTCTTGTTTTCCAAAAATGAAATAATTAATCTTTCAAAAGTAATGAGACATACCCATTTCCTCTCTTTTTACCTTTCTCTTTAATAACCATGCCGAAAAAATGAATGGAAATTAATAATTTGAAAATAAAAGACAAAAATTGGAGTAATAAATATCACCTTCATTCCCAATAGCAATGTCCATCTTTTTTTTCCCTCACATTAATATAATCTCATTTAAAAAATAAAACAATTAATTCTTCACAAGTGAACATATCACTTTTTATTTCTTTTATTTTTTATTCTTAATTAACCCTTAAAAAATTATTGGTATAGTGGGAACAGCATTACAGTAGTACTCCCTCTGTCCCATTATTCTTGTCTTGTATTCCCTTTTGGGCTGTCCCGTTATTCTTGTCCTGTTTCCATAAAAGGAAATATGCTTCTCTCACAAAAAGTTATGGGCTCCACCACTTTCTATCTCTTTACCCTTTAAACACTCTTCTCCTTAATACTCGTGCCCAAAAGAAATGAGACAATAATAATGGGACGGAGGTAGTATATTTTTTCAAGTGCCCCACTCGAGCAAACAGCTCGAATCTCGTATAAAAAGGACAATTGCTCTGTCTATTCCATTCCCTCCATCTCTCTCTATCTCTCTCCTCCCACAGTAAACAAGCTGTACTCCTCTTCTAACACACACACACAGACATTGATACTTAGAGAGAGAGAGAGAACGAGAAAAGGATCATTCGGCATTAAAGATGATTTGGTGCTCAACGTTATGCATCCGCCTCTCTCTACTAGCATTACTATTCGCTTTTTCAGCAGCTGCTGCTGTAGTTGAAGACGGTACTCTCTCTCTCTCTCTCTCTCTCTCTAACATGTGAAGTAAATGCTTCTGATTTCAAGTTATTTCCGCTTCATATTCGAAAGATCTGCCTTTTTACGATCAATAAGCGTTGAATCTCTGTGAAAATCCGTTGCTCTAGTGCGAGAATGTTGGTTGATTTCGGTCTGCGGGGGCGAATTTTGTATTGGCAGTAGTAGAAATTTTGGGGGAATGTGTAAATGATTATCATCACCTTCACGCGTTCAATCTGATGTCGCGTGGCCCCCACGGTCGGTCTTTTTTTTTTCATAACTGGCAGAGTCCCCCACGTTTCTTGTTCCGATCTCACATTTATGGTGGATTAATTTCTGCAGATCTTTGTGAATTTTTGTGGTAGCAGTGTGAGTCATTATATTTAAAATCGAACATAAAAAATGAGTATGTTACAGTACATGCTTAACAAGTTTAATACTAGTATGTTTTATTTCATGTTTCATTGCATCAATAGATACGAGTAACGACTAACGAGTATAGGATGAAATGTTAATTGCAATATCAAAATTATTATACTGTACTAATGGTAGGGGATATTATTTTGTTAGACAATGTTATATTATGTGTGAGAGAGTATATATAATTTGGAAATTATTTTTATATATGTCATTTTATTATATTTGTGCACTCCATGTATAATAATGACTATATTTCTTTATTTTTGCGAATTGATGATATTGTCTCTCTCAAATAATGCATGTATGTTAGAAAAAAATATTACGGAGTACTATATACTACTTTCTCCGTCCCGTTATTTGTGGCTCATATTTTTTGGACACGAGAATTAAGAATAAGGTGTAAAAGGTAGAAAAGTGGTAAGGTCCACATTTTTTAAAGAGTTAATTTTTGCTATTTTGGATCTGAGCCACTAATAGCAGGACAACCCAAAAAGGAAAATGATCCACTAATAGTGAGACGGAGGGAGTAGTACTTTGACAAATTTTATTTTTGTTATATACTCCCTCTGTCCCACTGATATTGTCATGTTACTGTTCGGCACGGAGATTAAAAATAAGGGTAAAAAAATAAAAAGTGGGTAGGTTTCATCACTTTGTAAGGATTAATTCTTTTTTTATTTGGAACAAGACAATTTAAGTGAGACAACCCAATAAGGAATGGAAGACAATATCAGCGGGACGGAGGGAGTACTTATTTTGATCCCATCTTGAATTTGACATTGCAATTTCATTATTTTTCTTATAAATATATTTATTTAAGTGTTTCGGATATATATATTTTTTGTTGAGGTCGGACAATATTATTATTTTATATAGTTTGTATTGTTAACACACAATACCATTGTTACAAAATACAACAAATATCATCTTGTATAACCATTTGTCACTTGTTAGTTCTCAATTATTCTTTTATCTCGTTTTCTCTTTTATTATGCATATTCTATAGAAAAGTGGCAACACGCTTTTACATTTTATAAACACAGTTAGAATAAAATAGGATTAATAAAATTAAGGAAACTCGTTACTTTTCTTCAGATATTATATTATTGATATTTTAAAATTTTCATTTCAAATGCTCCCTTCTCCACAGCCTATTTGCCTCAAGTTGACACGAATATTAATAATTTGGCTGATTTAATTGGTAGAAAATTTTGAGAGTGGAATATGAGTTCTATTTTTTTGTAGTTTGTGGTGGATATTAAGTGAGGGATGTGATATCTATTACTAAAAATGAAAGTGATAAATAGATAGTGAACATACTAAAAAGGAAATAACGACAAATAGATAGTAGTAATTTTATTTGCATTGAAGCGAGATTTACTTGCTGCTGGGGTCGCATCTAGAATCACCCTAGCTGTAGAAAAATAGCAATTTATCGATTATTGGGCCAATGGGCTCCCAAAGTTGAAAGTAAAACGCGTTTTTGTCCATTTTGGGGTTACGAGATTCCCTTTTTTTTTTTTTTAAATATTCTGAGTATCAACGCGTTTTCTTGAAAATGCCTAAAGCCGTACTGAGTGGAGTAGCGCTTTTTGTCTGATTATTGGCGTACAGCTTGTAGTCTTTGGTAGTTTGGTCCATCAATCCTCTATAAAATCTAGGGAAATACTCCCTCCGTCCCTGATAAGTGTGGTCCAGAGGGAGGGGTACGGGTTTTAAGAAGGATGTTAGGTAGATGTGTAGTGTGTGGAGAATGAGATTCACTTTATTGTTGTGTTAGTTACTTTTAAAGGATAAAATTTTAAGTGAGATCATATCCATTTAAGGAATGACCACACTTATGAGGAACGGACGAAAAAGGAAAGTGAACTACACTTATCAGGGACGGAGGGAGTATACAATTGTGTCCTTACATCGACGTATTCTAAAAAATGTCTTTAACATTTAAAACGTACTACTATTTTTGTACCTAATGATCAGACAGTATCATAACAATGTCTTGAACCCCAATTTTTCGGTCTTGGAAGTTTGATGTGTCATGATTTAGGAATCAGGAATTGATGGCAAGTGGAGTGGATAAATCCATGTCAGCCTTTGGCGTGACACCTCGATTTCTCAAGATCGGAAAATGTGGTTTGTTTTGTTTATGCGACGCTATCTAAATGTTAGGTACCAATATTTCACGTTTGAAACATTAGAACATCTTTTAGAGTATGCTGAAATGTTGCAAAATTATCGCATATTTTCCCTAAGGGCCATTTATTTATTTTATTTTGTGAGAAAATATGTGTAAGACTATAACTGCTATTCATTTAAGTGGATTCTGGTTATTGACTAGTATAACTATAAAATTACATTCAAAGTAACATTGGCACCTTATTATTTTCTAATTTTTTAAGAACATTTATTTGTTGGTTTTTTTTTTTAATGTGTCTTGCAATAATTTGGGATATAGCCCAATAATTTTATTAATATATAATGTTTATTTCTTCTTCTGGAAAAGCACTTTTGAGAAGAGTTTTATTTTAGATATGAGAATTAATTCTTTGCTTCTGTATACTTTTTCTCTTATCCCAATAAACTTTCGATTGCAAAACATATACTATATGGTAAGTGTAAGTGATAACACATCTCCTTTTTTATATATTTGAAAAGAAATATCTTCCCAAAAAAAAAATGAAATATATAACATTGTAATATGCTAGTACTAGTATAAAACAGAAATTCCAAGGAAGCAAGTATTACATGCAAGTCATAGTCAGTCGAGGTAAGCATGTTAGTTTGAAATTTTCAGGCGCACTCGTGAATGGCGACTTCGAGACCCCTCCCACCGGCGGGTTCTCTTCCGAAGGGGGGATCTCCGACGGCCCCATCTCGATCCCCGGGTGGAAGGCCAACGGCACGGTGGAGGTGGTGGAGTCGGGGCAGAAGCAAGGTGGGATGATCTTGATCGTGCCGGAGGGGTCGCACGCAGTGCGGCTAGGGAACGACGCCGAGATCAGCCAGGAGGTGACGGTGGAGAAGGGCGCCCTCTACTCCGTCACGTTCAGCGCCGCCCGCACGTGCGCGCAGCTGGAGGCGCTGAACGTGTCGGTGCCGCCAGCGTCGCAGACAATCGATCTGCAGACGTTGTACAGCATCCAGGGGTGGGATTCCTACGCCTGGGCGTTTCAGGCGACGGATGCGGGGGCGCGGGTGGTATTTAGGAACCCCGGTATGGAGGACGACCCCACTTGTGGCCCCATCATTGACGATATTGCCATCAAGAAGCTCTTTGTGCCGGATAGGCCCAAAGGTTAGTATGGTCATTATAGTCATGTGTCAACATATAAGAATCTGTGGTTTTCTTTGAGAGTAAAATTAAGTTATATTTTTATATATGTTCATTTATACTAGCTTTAGTATGCTAATTTTACTAGGATTTCATTCCTTGTGATATTAGAGCCTTTGATAGGATAAATATGCATGAATTCCCATTTTTCACTTTCAAATTAAAATGTCGACTAAGACAGTGATTTCTTGGTCATATGCAGATAACGCAGTGGTAAATGGTGATTTCGAGGAAGGACCATGGATGTTCAGAAACGAGTCGTTGGGCGTCCTTCTCCCGACCAATCTCGATGAGGAGACATCCTCTCTACCCGGTTGGATGGTGGAGTCGAACAGAGCTGTCCGCTATGTCGACTCCAACCACTTCTCCGTCCCCGGAGGCAAACGAGCAGTCGAATTGCTCTCCGGGAAGGAGGGCATAATCTCCCAGATGGTCGAGACCAAGGCTAACAAGGCATACAGGCTGACATTTTCGTTGGGCCATGCTGGGGATGCCTGCAAGCAGCCTTTGGCGGTGATGGCGTTTGCCGGTGATCAGGCGCAGAACATACACTACACTCCCAACTCCAACTCCACCTTCCACACCGCGGATGTTAACTTCACGGCCAAGGCGGAGAGGACGCGCGTCGCCTTCTACAGCGTGTACTACAACACGAGGACGGATGATATGAGCTCGCTTTGTGGCCCAGTTGTCGATGATGTTCGGGTTGAGCTCTCTGGCTCGGTGAAGGTTAGGTTTGGGGGGTTGGGATTCATGTTGTTGTTCATGGTTTTGATTTTGATGTAGATCAGGAGGCTGTGGGCTTAAGTTTGTAATGTGTGGAAGTGGGGGGCGTAGGTAAACCAAGCTCCCATGTTTTGTTGATGTGTTTAAGGTTTTCTGAGTTTGCAGTAACGGAAATGAAATGCCTTCAATTTCTTGATGGTTTAATTTTCGAGTTTCCTGTCGTTTTTCATTTCATTTCATTATGATTTTCTGAGCCGGTCCAATTTTTTCAGCCCACAAAACTTGCAACCTAATTAATTCTAAACATAGCCCCCATTTTAGTCTTTGCAGTCCCAATTTAAATAAATAATTAAAATTATATTAATTAGATTATTTTATTCCTATAACCCCCAAAGTTATAAATAACTAATGAGTAATTTTATATATAGCCATCCTTTTACCTTCAAGCCTTCAAATTATCTTATGCTTCTTCCATCGAATAAACATACACGACCTTTAAGAGTCTCTGAGTCTAAAACACAGAACATTTCACACACTCAGATTTAAGAAAAACAAAACAAACATATAAACATATCACGAGATATAGAAACAAACTCTTATCACCGGCAATCAATTTCAACATTTATTTGGGAGTCATAATGAAAGTTCCTTTCGAAAAACAATGATACATATAGAAAGTTCCTTTCGAGAAACAATGATACACTTTACCGGAATACCAAAAATGCCTAGTCTATTAACATGTTCCCTCAATCATAAAAGCACCATCCGACCTCAGCTCATAGCCAGAGTTCACTGAATCATAAAAGTACCATCAGCCATCAGATCATACGTATATCCGGTGTTCATCAAGACAGCCCCAGCGCTCATCATCCTCACGTCTCTGATCAAACGGGCTGCTACCGGCCCTTTTGACGAATAGCAGAGTTTAAAAGTCAGCGGTTCTCCAAAATCCATAAAAAATCTGACAGCAGAAGAGTCAACAGTTGTCAACAATGTCGCTGTTTCAGCAGTACTATTCAATCTTTAACCAACACTTTCAAATTCATAAGATGGCCAGAATTATCTCGGATAGAATCATTGAGATGCTTTTCAGCTGACCTAAGAGCCCTTTTCTTGTTCAGATAATCCCTGTGTGCACGCGCCGCCTTCTGAATCTTCCTCAGCATGTAGAGTCTGATCCAATTTTTGTGTGCAGGCAGCTGCATTGTCTGACTAAGTATGCGTTTCCTCAGCCGGTTTGCTGTTGCCAGCTTCCGCTTTAGCCTAGAGCTTTGAGCCACCGTAGAAGTGACCTTGTTCAACTTTTGTGTTGCAGAGGCAACACCATCTACCGCCTTTGAGATGAAATAATAGGAGTCCAGTAGATCAGCAGTAGTTACCCGGATTTGGCTCCAGATTGACTTCTTCATTGTCAGATTCTGGTAACAGAAAATGGATGAAAATCTGAGAGAGGACCAATGGTCACAGAATCAGAAGAAGAGAAAACAAGAAAATGTCAAATACAATCCTGATAAGCATAAAAAACGACTAACGAATCAATATTGCAGAATTCAACTAGCAACAAATATTTTTTGGGGCAAAAAAAACCAAGAAATCAATTCAGATAACATAATTTCAACTTGAAACCCTAATCATAATATCCACCAATAATTAATGAAACAGAATTGATACTTGATTACAGAGATTAAAATTTAAAACCCTCGATCCCATCTAGAAGATTATCCAACAACTCAGAACCATGAGAGAATTGGAAAAGAAAAAGGCCACGATCTTTAACAAAATGTCGATATTCGAATTAAGAAACCAACAAAATCTTCAATCACGATAAATGTAGAAAGGAAATCAAATACATACTTCAATTCCAAATTGCGCGAGGGAATTAGAAAACTTAGTGGAGTGAGAATTCAAATTCAACTAAAAGAAACACGCCGAAATTATCAGTTACAGCAAGATTTCAAGCATTCATGTTATTAAAATTCAGCAGAGATTTCAAGCAAGAATTGGTTACCTTAATTTGGAAAACAATAATCGGAAAACCTATGGTGAATTCGGAGGGAAGAGTAGATGGGTTGGGGTCGCCGGTGGGTTTAGGGTTTTCAACCCCTAAAACTTCAGATTTCAGAACGCTAAAGAGTGAAAACGGGAAATGAAATTTCTTGTGTCTGACAGAGAGAGTAATTGAGAGAGAGAGAGGCAGACACTCGTTTGATATAAAACTTGCATGTTAAGATGTTGGAGCCGCCGAGAGAGCGGTTCCAAAATTTTGAAATACGTTTGAAAAAACAATACTCCCTCCCTCCACGATAAATTTGCCACAATTTCCTTTTTGGTCCGTCCACAAAAAATTTGTCACATTCATTTATGGTAATAGACCCCACACATCTCACTTACTTTTCCACTCACAACACAATTTAAAACTATATAAAAGTGGGACCCTTATTCCACTCACAATACAATCAACCAACAAATTATTAAAACCCGTGACATCCACAATATGGCAAATTTATTGTGGACGGAGGGAGTAATACTTTTTGGACATATATGTCCGGACATAAAATGAATATATTAATAATCTTAACTTATAATTTATCAAATAAAATAATGGTGTTGGTTAGTACTATAATATATTTACTTAATTAATCTAAACCGTCATTTTTAAAGAGAGAAATACGAATACAAAAAATACGAAATTAAACTAATAAAGTTATTTTGTGATTTTTACTAATCTTTCGGAAATACTATTACTTAATAAATATTTATGCATTCACTTGAATTAGATTACTCACAAAATAATAAATTGAATGAATGTAGAGAAATTACAAAATTAAATAAATAAGTTAAACGGATCGAACCGATTCATTTATCTAAACTAGCTAGATTATGTCCGGACATTTATGTCCGAATAGCATCACTCTTGAAAAAATATTTATATTTTTAATTCAATACTTAATAAAATTTAATTAGAATTATTATTCTTCAATTAAAATTTAGACATTTTGATTTAAAGTGTATTAATTTTATTAAGAATTTTTTTACCAATTATATGTAATTTTAAATTAAATCATATTCTCACTTAGATTATCAATTTTTCCTATATTCCCACTCCACTGCTAATTAGACATTTTGTAGGGATACATATTCAAAGGAGCTTCTGCAACTTTGCCAATGGAAAAATCTATTTCAATTTGTTTTGACCTATTTATCAAAGTGTATTATTCATACAACTGGAACAAACATATGGAATTCTTTTAGTACTCCATCATAAAATTCTTCTTTTTACAAAATTTAATTAACTAGTAAGGTCGTCCCCTTAGTGCATACGTAAAATCTAATCAATTTTGCAACAATTCTTTGTATACAATGTTTGTAGTAGCAATTACGATGAGTACACTTCCCTAAGAAATGTTGGTACTCCTCTCAAAAGAGTATTGCGATCATAGTTTAGCTCGCTAACAATAAATTTATTTCGATTTATTTGAAAAAAAAAAAATTCATTTGGAATGGTATGGTTGGAAAATCGCGCAAACTCAATCCTAAGAAAGGCCATGCTTTTCACAGTTAGTTTGTACAATTGAGTACTCTCTCTTATTCACAAAATATATGCCGTTTTAGGTCTTTTTTTTTTTTTTTTTACTTTTGCAAAGTAAATGTTGTTTTAGCATTTTTAAGCTCTTAATTCCATAGTTTTCCCAAACTACTTGTCTAACTTACATCAAAGCTCGCATTTTTTATTTTCACTAATTACAAGTCATCATTTATTAAGGATACTAGTATTGTGCCCCGCGATGCACAGGGGCACTTCATAATTTTTTTTTATAAAATATATTACTCCCTTCTCCGCCCATTGATAACGTCCTCACTACAAGAAATTCGCTCATAGACTACGGTTTTAATCCGTAGTCTATGTGACTTAGCAACCGTAGAGATTGATGGTGTAGTCTATATGCACGCACATAGACTACGGTTTAGAACCGTAGTCTAAACAACACATAGACTACGATTTTAATCTAAAACCGTAGTTAAATGTATGCTAAGACTACAGTTTTTTTAGTAAAAACCGTAGTTAATTCATGTTTAAGACTACGATTTTTATGTGAAAACCGTAGTTAAAAACTACAGAAAACTGTAGTTAATTTGCATTATTTAATATACAATTTAGGATTTTTTTTTTATTTTTAATCCACATGCTACATTTAAAAACTGTAATCCCAATAATAACAAGATTCAAATATCCAAAATTTCATTGCAGTTAAATAAAATTATCCATACAAAACGTAAGTACATAATAATTATCAAATCAAAGTGAAAGTAATCTTCCTTTTTAGCCTCAACAAATACATTAATCTATCCTTAAGCTAAAACGGATCTCCAATAATGATGTCACTAGGGATCTCCATTATTGACAATTGCTCAAATATGTCTCGACGTAATGTATCGTAGTCCATATCAAGAATGCTTCTTCATCCTACCACAAGAAGAAAACAAAGTGAATATCAATAAAATCAAAAGCTCGAGCATTATAAAATAAAATGGAAGAAAATATAATTAAACACATAATATATATTGTTTTACAATTGTTGTGGTATCAGATAACAACCAATCCTTCATAAGACATACATCAACAAATTCTTTTCACATAAAAGATAATCATGATGGGATATCACATTAATTTCCACTATTTCCTATCAACACAAACAGCTCACACATTCAAGAAAAAAGAATCAGAACAATTAGAACAAACTATATATACCACGCACAACGCATAGAAGAAAACAAAGTAAATATCAACAAAAATCAAAAGCTCGAGTATTAGGTTGTATACCTTAGGGGGGAGTGCTCTAACTTGCTCTCTTGGTTGCTCCATAATGATATCAACACAAACGATTTTAACCATGGAATTACAAATATAGTACATATATAAATAATAGCTTACCCGTTGTTCATAGCAGATTGAATTATGGGTCAAGCACCAGAGGGGCTCGTTGCTTCCTCAGATAAAGCAACAATACCTACACCAGATCAGTATCATCAACTAACTTTAGAAAGAAATTTCATATTTGTTTGTTTAACTATAATCAGTACATGGCTGAAATCCATAAGAAAATAAGAAAGAACCATATATTGCAGAGAGATGGAAATTAATTAGATTGATAGGAAAAAAAACTCACATATTGTAAAATGGATGATACATGATATGCAAAATGGACGGCCACACTCTGATAGAATCCTAAATTTCCTTGGGGATGTTCTACAACAACTTTAGCTGAATTTTTGTTAGTTGAATCATATTTAAGTATCTTTTGCATAAACCAAAAAACACAACAAAAAGATAATGTCATGACATCTAACCAACATTCTAAGCAAATATCTTCTCTACAAATAACAAATTAAAAGTACTTATGCAGAGAATACGCTAGCAATACAATACTAACAATAACTATACTAAATCAAAGGTATTAAAATTTAGGAAGTACAAATTTAGATCACAACATTGTTGCCAAATATGACCACCTATAGTAACTCCCATTCATAAAGCTATAACTCCCAACTTATTCACAGCTTTAAATTACCATTTATAAGTTATAACTCCCAACAACGAAATGAAGACATCTGAATAAAGCTTCTTCCCCAGCCATCATTAAAGTAACAATCCACTAAAACTAACTAGTAATTGTGCCCAACATTTTCTAAAATTTTCCAAGAAAATATGTTCGACTTTTTAATTTTTTTTTTCTATATTGACTGGATAGTGCATAAGGATACATCATAAATCAGACAAACAATGGAGACTCTAATTGGGACATGAACTTTCCTATATTTACAGCCAAAATTCATGGGATATCAACAGCTTTCCTAAATTTCGAGAGACTCTATTGGTGAGTCAACCTTCTTATGCAAATCATAATTTGAATAAGATATATGTTTATGGCGTGTGAAAGTAATAGCACGTTTGTAATGATGTTGAACCATATGAGAAAAGCTTATAGAGTCAAATTTTTTAGCAAAGACATGAAAGAGGAGATGTAAGATATGATGACTTACAGATTGAGAATATGAGAGAGTATTCGACGCAAAGTTTCCACTCTTAAACTTCCTTGCTCATCCCCCATTCTCCCTTCACTTGATCTTCACATTAGAATATAATTGAATATAATGGAAGCAGATAAGCTGAGATGAGTAATAACCTATCAAAATCGATCAACAAACTTGATTCTCAACCTCTTACAATTATTATTCTACAGAATACCAAATAGAATGAGCATACGAGATTATTTCACACTATAGTTTGTAATCTTAATTTCACCAGAAAGTAATAAAATTAAAATACAACCCAATTGGCTTCCAATTCTTCGTAAAGTTCCAAATCTCTGAGTTTTGAAACCCTAGTAATCGAGGCGACATGAATTGAACAAAGAAGTATTGATGAATCTAATTCTTCTGCTACCAAATGAAGACACCGTCGACATTCAAATTGTGTAAACAAAAGGGCAAACACCATAAATCATTCAATCAAACACTAAACAGAGACATATAGAACATAACATGAGAGAAAGAAAGAGTTATGAGTTTCTTAGAATCGACTCTGTTTTGGAAACGCTGCAAAATCTGGAGCGGCAGGCAGCGGCGACGGTGTCGATACGACGTCGGGAATGCGTCGGCGCCACATCAGGAAGGCAGTAGTGTCGATAAATGCTGGAGTAGCAAACAAAGAAGAAAGAGGAGAGACGAGGAACAACAGACGTTTGGAAGGCATCAACGTTGGGGTTGGCGTCGACGAAGTATAGACCGGTGACAACGGCCCTGTGCACTGCGGAGTGGTGGAGAATTTGAGCTAGGGTTTAAATGTTTTAGTAACAAATTGAACAGAAGCAGAAATGATGGCAGCGAGGGCGGTGGAGTAGTGAAGGTCGCCGGAATCGGTGGGGCAGAAAGGGGGAGAACTGGAGAAGAAGAGAATTAGAGATTTTGAGGATTATCTTAATCGACCAATCAACCGCTGGAGAGAAGGAATGAGTCAAAACAATGATTTTTTTTACTTTTAATTTATTTACTGCTATTATTTTAAAAAACTTATGCACATAAGAGTCATAGACTACTTTTTTATATTACCCGTAATCTTACTAATTCAAATACACGCACATAGACTACGGTTTTCAGTTTATTGTAGTCTTTGATAAGAATAGACTACGGGTTTCTACACAACTATAGTCCTTGAAAATAAAAACAAGCACATAGACTACGGTTTATGTTAAAAACCGTAATCTTTGACAAACAACTACGGTTTTTCAAAATAACCGTAGTCTATGCAGTGTAGTCTATGACCAAATTTCTTGTAGTGCCTATAACTTTTGGATATGATTATTAAGAAGGAGAGTAAAAAGATAGAAAATCGATAGTCTCAGTACATTTAAAGAGTTAATTATTTCCTTATTTGAAACAGGACAGACGGAAAATAAAAATTGGACGTTATCAATTGGACATAGGAAGTATTAATTTAATTTATCACATAGAAAAAAGAGTTATTTACTTCGATGATTGTATTGTTTGTATTTGAAAATAAAAGGATGTATCTGTGGTTTGAAATTGTTACGAAACAACAAGTACAAAACTCAAAAGTTAAATAATTTGCACGAAAATTTGATCCACCCATACTTATAATTTGCAGAATTCTGCAATGTAAATTGGGAGACATGTGGTGGGGATACAGATGGATTGGAGAGGGAGACAACAGATATGGAGAGAAATTTTGTTGGTTATAAAATTCTGCAAAGAATGAATGAGAGAGAGGAGGCCGATACAGATAGGGATGACAATGGACCGGATCTGGACCGGATCCTATCGGATCCAGATCCAGATCCGAATTTTTTGCTTAGATCCGGATTCGGTCCAGTTCCGTCGGGTCTGAAAATCTGAGATCCAAATGCAATTCCATCAGATCCACGGGTCTACGGATCTGGACCCGAATCTGTATTTTTTTTACAAAATAAATATAAAATGAGATAAAATCAATATAATAGTGTTTTTGAAAAAGATATATAAAAAATCCACATATTTTCTTGTTATTACTTATTAGAAATAGTGTATTGATTTTTTGTAATGATAAAATAGAATATTTGAATAATATTAAAAGTATAGATATAAAATATAATATATATACATAGATCCGCGGATCGGATCCGGACCGGATCCGGATCTAAAAATTTAAGATTCAGAACCGACCCGAATTTTTTTATATAGATCCAGATCCTGTCCGGATCCGTCGGGTCCAAAATTTTGAGATTCGGATCCTTTAAAACGGATTTGGATCCACGGATCTGGACTGGGTCCAAGATCTATTGCCATCCCTAGATACAGATGAAAGAGAAAAAAGGGCTATGCTGATAGATTAGAACTTAGATGAGGTTATAGGGATCAAATTGTACATTCAATAATATATATTTTTTAATTTAAAGAGTTATAAAGAGTAAAATGAAGGTTGTGTTTAGAATTAACCTTACCCAAAATATGACTAGTTCGGGTTAGACCACTAGGACCAAAGACTTTTTATTTCGAGCCGTCCAAATTTGAGAATTACTACATAATATATATATATATATATATATATATATATATATATATATATATATATATATATATATATATATATATATATAACGTAGGTGGGATTCGAAACCAAAACATTTCGTTGGTGTTTCAACTTTGAACTATAGATCTTATTGGATGGTCTAGTCAAATTTTAAAGGTCATACCTCTAGAAGGTCTAATTATTTAATCCACACATATTACTAATTTACGTACAAATTTTAGAATTGAAAACGAAACCGAACTCAATTTATTTAATGACTTCAAAAAATACTAGTCCTATAAGCTTCTGGAAAAATCCTTTAGCGAGATTGTTTTAACTCAAAACACCTTCGAATTGACTCGCAAGAGAACGAGGTCAAAGTAGGGCGACAAGCTGACCCAATTCGTATTCTCAAGGAAGGCTCAACAGGGCTAATGCCACTTGTATTATTCACACGGAAAATAAATAGACAATCCTAAACATTATAAACCAGAGAATTTGAAATGACGAGAATTAACTAATAAAAGCAATTAAAATAACAAATAAATAACAAGAAGAAAGAAAACGTTAGGGATTAGATTCTTCTCATCGATTTCTCACCAGGCTTATTACCGATTAATTCTATTAATTTATCACGCATAATCAACTTCAACATAGGGCTAACGTCAATAGCTTTCGCGTCAATCCGATAAACCCTAAAGACTAAATTACACGATCCAGATTAATTATTAGACATGCGTTTCCGGTCAATCTAATGTTGAGAGAACCACAATCGAGCAGTAGAATCATCCATCGATCTCATCCACTACTTAGGAATATTGAATAGTGATCAATTATTCAATATGAAGAAAATCGATTCAATCAACGGGGAATTAATCGAAGAACAAGCACGGATCGGAACAATTCGAATATCTAAATCCTAAACAAGAAATTAGCAAAGCATAGAATAATTCATCGAATAAAGATCACAAGAATTAATCGATTAAATCACAAGAAATAAACGGCGAAGAAATTCTTACAATCAACCGGATGCAATCCTCGGACGATGATTCTCATTAATTCTAGCTAGCCAAAAGAAAAGAAATGAAAAAAGGAAAGAAAAGAAAGAGAAAATATGCTGCTGTTGTTGTCCGTCAGAATTGAGTTTTCAAGACCCTAGCTGCTGCTGCTTTTAAATATCGCGCAAGAGTAAGCGTTACAAGTTTCTGCCGCCCAACGATCGCTCGAATCAAGCGCCCGCTGGAACTCAGATCTGCGAAGGTGAACCCAGCGCTCGTCGGAACTCAGCGCCGGCTGGAGCAAGATATGCGAACTCCTCTCCAGCGCTCTCCCACTTCCAGCGACGGCGGCGTCTCCCAGCAGCAACTCCAGCGGCGGCAGCAGCTTCCAGCGCCGGCTGCTTTGCAGCGGCCGCTGGCTGCTGTTCTCCTGCTGCTGTTCGTTTCCGATGTCATGCTCCCATGCTGCTGCTGTTCTCCTGCTGCTGTTCAGCGTCCAGCAAGTGATCAAGAAGCCGCTGTTGTTGATCGTAGAGTTGCTGTTCCGCGTCCAGTTCTACCGCTGCTGCATTCGTCCAAGAGAGAGAGTTGCTCGTGTGCTGCTGTCCAAGGGAAGTTGTTCGCTGCAGCTGTGTGTTGTTCGTCTCCTCAGCGGGAGAATTAGTGAGTGCAGCTGCTGAGGTTCTTCCCCAGCTGCTCACATTAAGCGGTCAAGCTTCCAACGATGGCTGACTTTCATGTGATCGTTGTACGTTGTCCTTGTCAACGAGCTTCTTTCACAATTTGCATGATTCTTCTGTTGAAAACTCGAGAACCTGCACTAACGACATGAAAAACCAAAAAGGATAAAATAAAGCCAAAATACGAGTAAAATAAACGGGAAACATAAATGCAAGCACGAAAATATGACGAACTAAACCCCTAAAAACGACATAAATAATGACTAAACAGAGATAAGAATATATATTATCAAATAGAAACTATTTGATATATAGAAACTAAAAATAATCTGCATCGTTGATCTTTGTATCATTTACGATTGTCAATAATAGATGCATTATTGTAACATAAAAAATATGTAACCTTACAAATATATTATTATGAAAATGCATTTTTGTATAATATTCGTATATATAGATATTCATTATTGTATATGTGAAGATGCATAATTCTAGATTTCTACGGGAGATTATAGTTTATATATTTATATTTATTTATGGCGAAGCCCACTTGAGGAGGAGGGGCTGGCTTAAGCTACCAAACAATTTTTTTTATTTTATTTTATAAAATCATCAAATATTAATTATCAATATTTTATGTGAATCATTGTGCAAAAATCCCTCATTGAAAAATATCAAATTTTAGAAAAAATAGAAAAATTAGCCCGCTAATCCCTCAATGATTGTAGGATTCGTTACTGCATTATCAACTTGCGAATCATTTGATTATGTTCCATTGTTAGGTAGGGCAGAAGCATTCTAGCTTGACATATAGGCACTCTTTTCTTGCATTCAAATGAAAATCTCGTAAATACTACATGCGGACAATATCATTCTAGGAGGAACGTGCATCTAGAGCTATTAAACGGGTTGAGTCGGGTTGGCCGAAAAAAGTTCGGTACCAAAATAGTCGCTAAGAACATCTTGAAATGCATGATATGTTAGCCTATCTTTAATTTGACTATATGAAGTGCTTCACCATAATAAGTGATTTATTATATATTTTTTCGGATGAGATCCTCTGTCCCCAACTTGTGTCTTACTCTCCGTGTCCCATTATTAATTTCACTATTTTAAAAAGATTTATTTAAAAACAAAAATTTAGTAATATATAATGAACCTTAATTAACATTTATTATAAAAAATTAGAATTTAAAAAAAATTATATACCCTAATTTTCGAATAATGAACCCTAATAATCAATTAAAAAATTAAAAAAAAATGCAAATCAAAAATATAAAAAATATATATAAACCCTATGAACCCTAGTTAATAATTGTAAAATTATACTAAAACATTATAGATTGAAATTGAAGAAAAAAAATGACAAAAACATAATAATATGGATTGTGGGATAAAGTGAGACATTAAAGTTGAGGACAGATGATCCGAAGTATATTTTTCGATGTTCCAAGTAAGGACTGCATGCTCTTTTTGTTCGTCTCAGATAAAATATGATTTGATATCTTTACCCAGGTATGTAGCATATATATCCTTCTGTTTAAGTAATATAAAAGTTGGAATATGTAATGTATTGTTCAGCTTTTTGAAAATTTCTTTATATTTCTATTGATATAAAATTATTAATTTAAGAATGTAGGTAAAAATGATAAAATAAAATTATACAATAAAATAAAAATTACGTTAAATTATATGCGGTAACATGCATGATTATAATCAGAGGCAGAAGCCAAAAATTTTAGAATTGACAAGCAATATTACATTTATGTACGGTATTTAGAATCAAATTTGGACAAGCGAGATCGCATTTATGTATTTAAAAAGTTGAGGTAATAAATGCAACCTCTATATAGTAAAAAAACAAAAGATTGTCTGAATGATAATTATGCTATTATTTAATTACATATTTATAATTTCGTATTACTCAATTCAAACAGTAAAATAGAGTAAAGAGTTTTGAAATATTGATACTTGTTATAAACTAGAGAGAAAAGAGAGAATATAGTAGAGAATAAGAAGTTTGTAAATTCAGATTTATTTAAAGTATGTCGAAAGTGTGTATAATATGAGGACCAAATATCTCTATTTATAATGGTACAGAGTTAGGATTTTAGGAGTTTACTTGGTCAACACTCATATAATGTATATCTATAAGATATTTACAACACTCCCCTTGAGTGACCAACCCTAAAACAAATGTTGCCTCATTAAAACATTGCCAAAAAAATCCAGTAGAACAAAACCTGATCGAAGGAAAAAGAGTACAATTGCTCCGCTTGAACTTGATCATTGTAGTCTTTGGGTCATTGCATGCCGATCATGTATACCAATTTTCTTAATGTTGACGTCGGCAATGCCTTTGTGAATAAGCCAGCCAAATTATCACTTGAGCGAGTCTCTGTTGAAACAATGATAAAAGTATAACACTTCACATTTGACATTATTGCTTTGATGTGCATGCCTCTTTAAAAACTTCTCCAGAAAAACTCTGTGGAAAAAAAAAACTCGATAGAGGAAAAGATTATATGACATATACTTACTCATGTGTTGCATTAGTTGACTCGTTAAAAACCTTGACTAAGAAAACCCATCGGGAGAAAAACTTAGTAGGGGGAAAAACACAAGTACAACTATTTGACCTTTAGAGTATAATCTTTATGATTACTCAAAATTAACCTTCATGGCTAAATCTTCATAAATATGTAGTAGTTTCTCACTCCCCCTAAAGGTAATAATCTTCAAAATTAATGTATTTTACAACGATAAACGTACGTTCGTTTATAAATTAGGAGGAAATTTAGTGAATAAATCTACAAGTTTCTCACTAAACAAACTTTTGTGGCCATAGTGCTTATAGAACTCATTTGTGCAACACAAGTTGAATTATTCTCATAGAGAGTTGTGGAGGATTTATCTCATATCATTACACCAATTTGAGATATTGTATTATGAGGATGAGATAAATAACCAATTTTTTAGTAGTCACCAATGTGAATCTCAATCTCTTTCATAAAATATACTAAGGTCATTTTAATCTTTTGAAGGTAACGAATGATATGCTTAATATCATTTCAATACTTCCTTATGAGAGCATTAAATCTTGCTAGCAAATTACTTTTAAATGCAATATCAGATCTGATAGAGTAGTGCTCTTAGCTATCAAACTAGAAAGCTTCTGGCCCCATAATATAATTGTTATCTTTTATATTCACTTCAAGTCAAGTGAAGAGAGAATTATTGGGGTCTCACTAGATGTGATTTATAATGAAAATAAATCTCTCTACAACCTTTCAAGTAAGTCGATTGGTGTAAAAATAATATGCTCATTTAAGGAAGTGCTCGATCTTCAACTCGAGTCAATACTTAGGTTTAGCTAAGCCTTTCATTCAAACTCTATCTTTATGTACGAGTTGACTCTTTCATTAATATAAAAGTCATTCAAGGACTTTATGATAAATACACAAGTACATATATCATTATTCGTATATCCTTACTTTAGAAGGATTAATTTACACTTGTTATGAATTTATGCCGTTTTAGTTTTTTTTTTTTTTACTTTTGCAAAGTAAATGTTGTTTAAGCATTTTTAGGATATGTTTGGTAGCCATGATAAGGTCTAGATAGGATATGTATCTGGCTTTATCAAGACGTTTGGTATCTAAGATTACTATCACGGGCGGCCCGTTATTATGCACTGCCCTCGATAAAAACACTGTTGGACCTTATATTACACAACTCACCGCTGACATAGGATAGGAAAACTACTTTTGAACAGTGTCTGCTACTAATTTACCCAAAGACCAGAATATCCTCACATACACTTCTGAAATCCCCAAATCGAACAGGCTCTGTAGGTTTTGTTCTTCCTTCTCCTTCTCTCTGGCTCGCTGCATATCGGCCGCCTCCATCCCTCACCTGAAAATCCCTTTTTCCGACGGTCGCGTTGCCACCTCCAGTGATAGAAGAAGTCTTCGACAAGCTACCAGCGTTCGACGCATCACTCTCTCTCATCGCCTTGATTTCGAGAGCAATATACAGACCAAGATTCTCAACAATAAGCATCCAAGAATCAAGATTTCATGATCTCAATTTTACACATAGATTTTTCCCTCATAAGTTTCTGGTAAGCTGAAATGAAAGTGGTGGGCGACGAGGGTAAGATAATTGTCAATGAGCATACTCAAGGATGAGAGAAATCTAATTTTGGGTGGAATAGAATTAGGCCATGTTTGTAGTTGGCTAGTTGGCGGTGGAGGTCGACGGTGGTGGAGGATTGTTGTTGAGCAAGAGAGAGAGAGATGAAAGATGAGAGAGGAAATATGACTTTTTTTTTTTTAATTATAGATAGGGGCTAAAATTGTAATTTCAAATTTAATCTTAACTTTAAACCATGATACCAAACAACTAATTTATCATATTTACATTATATATCTTATCTACCAACACAAAGATACGATATCAATCTTACTTTATCTACGATACATATCTTACTTTAAACTATCTTATCATATCCTAACTTGCTTACCAAACGTGCCCTTAAGCTCTTAATTCCATAGTTTTCCCAAACTACTTGTCTAACTTACATCAAAGCTCGCATTTTTTATTTTCACTAATTTCAAGTCATCATTTATTAAGGATACTAGTATTGTGCCCCGCAATGCACATGGGCACTTCATAATTTTTTTTATAAAATATATTACTCCCTCCTCCGCCCCATTGATAACGTCCTATAACTTTTGGACATGATTATTAAGAAGGAGAGTAAAAAGATAGAAAATTGATAGTCTCACTACATTTAAAGAGTTAATTATTTCCTTATTTGAAACAGGACAGACGGAAAAGAAAAATTGGACGTTATCAATTGGACATAGGAAGTATTAATTTAATTTATCACATAGAAAAAAGAGTTATATAATTCGATGATTGTATTGTTTGTATTTGAAAATAAAAGGATCTATCTGTGGCTTGAAATTGTTACGAAACAACAAGTACAATACTCAAAAGTTAAATAATTTGCACGAAAATTTGATCCACCCATACTTATAATTTGCAGAATTCTGCAATGAAAATTGGGAGACATGTGGTAGGGATACAGATGGATTGGAGAGGGAGACAACAGATATGGAGAGAAATTTTGTTGGTTATAAAATTCTGCAAAGAATGCATGAGAGAGAGGAGGCCGATACAGATAGGGATGACAATGGACCGGATCTGGACCGGATCCTATTGGATCCAGATCCAGATCCGAATTTTTTGCTTAGATCCAGATCCGGTCCAATTTTTTCGTGTCCGAAAATCTGAGATCCAAATGCAGTTCTATCAGATCCACGGGTCTACGGATCTGGACCCGAATCCGTATTTTTTTTACAAAATAAATATAAAATGAGATAAAATCAATATAATAGTGTTTTTAAAAAAGATATATAAAAAATCCACCTATTTTCTTGTTATTACTTATTAGAAATAGTGTATTGATTTTTTGTAATGATAAAATAGAATATTTGAATAATATTAAAAGTATAGATATAAAATATAATATAATAATAATAATAATAATAATAATAATAATAATAATAATAATAATAATAATAATAATAATAATAATAATAATAATATGGATCCGCGGGTCGGATCCGGACCGGATTCGGATCTGAAAATTTAAGATCCAGAACCGACCCGAATTTTTTTATATAGATCTAGATCCTGTCCGGATCCGTCGGGTCCAAAATTTTGAGATTCGGATCCTTTAAAACGGATTTGGATCCACGGATCTGGACCGGGTCCAAGATCCATTGACATCCCTTGATACAGATGAAAGAGAAAAAAAGGGCTATGCTGATAAATTAGAACTTAGTTGAGGTTATAGGGATCAAATTGTACATTTAATAATATATATTTTTTAATTTAAAGAGTTATAAAGAGTAAAATGAGGGCTGTGTTTAGAATTAACCTTACCCAAAATATGACTAGTTCGGGTTAGACCACTAGGACCAAAGACTTTTTATTTCGAGCCGTCCAAATTTGAGAATTACTACATAATATATATATATATATATATATATATATATATATATATAGGAAAAGGATCATATAAGAATGGATCTTAACCTAAGAAATAGGAATAGATCTCCACCATACATCTACAAGGGATGGAGGGTCAGATATGACCCAGGTCAAACCGGGTCGGACCAGGTCAACCGGTTGACTTTCAGTTTTTTTTTTTTTGAATTTTTTTTAAGAGTCAGATGATATGCACCACACTGTGTAATGAGATGCACCATACTGTGCAATGAGATGCACCATTAAGTGTATTGGTATGCACCATTTTTAATTTTTTAATATTCTATTTCACTATTTTTATTTTTTATTTTTTATTTTTTTTCAAGAGTCGAGCGAGGGGAGCCGAAGGCGTCGGAGCAAGCTAAAAAACATATAATGTTGCCACAATCATTATCTATAAATTAAAATCGGAGCCGAAGACGGAGACAAAAAAAAAATAAAATAAAAAATCCCAAACACTTGCTTATTGATATGGTATGAATACAATGATTTGAAAAATAGTTTGATTTCATCATACCAAATCACCCCAAGATTTTCCTTCGTTTTGATATAGTTATACACACACATAGTGTATGAGATAAATCTCCATGTATTATGAGATGCACCACAATGCATTTTGAGATGCAAAACTATGTGTAATGAGATGCACCACCATGTATAATGAGATGCATCACAATGTGTAGATGCAACACACTGTGATGAGATGCATCACAACATGAAATGAGATGCACCACATAGTGTATTGAGATGCACCACACTTTATTAAAAAAAATGGAAAAAAAAAATTTCGAAATTTTTTTTTTCGAACCATAAAAAAAAAAATTGAAAAGTGAACGGGTTGACCCGGGTCCGACCCGGTTTGACCCGGATCCGACCCGCTTCAAATCTAGCCATCCATCTATTGTGGATCAAGGGGGGATTTATTTTAGACCCTCTAGATCTTTAGTAATCAACGGTTGTATTTACACTGAATTTTATGTTCTTTTTAATATTTTGTGGAGTTAAAAAGGTTAGCTTTGTCTTTATTTTTCATTTGTAACCGTCTAATTTCTTTAATTAAGGAAGACTAACTCATTACCATTATTTACCATTTATTTACGAATGACGGCAGTAACTAAGTAATTGGTTTCCATTTTCAATTTTTTTATATTGTTCCATCTTCTCTGGAATTCATTTTTTTCAATTCCTTATCTATTATTATTATTTTTTTTGTCTCCATCAGTTTTGTTCGTCTTCCAATGTCATTACTAGAACATTTTCAATTTTGTTATTTCACAAGATGAACATCACATGGTTTTTTATTAATTAGATATGCTTAATTATATATGTATCTCAAATTTTCGAAAGCAATTATCAATATACATGACCATATTAAAGTTATTATACCGAATGCATTATTACGGTAGATAAAATGCATTATTAAAGCAAATGAAATGCATTATCGTTTTATGTTTATATTAATGAATTTTTGTGTAGTATCATAAAATGCATTATTGTTGTAAACAAAATGCATTAATACATTATTTTACAAAAAATATATAAGAAATAATATTAATTGAGGATGCATAATATAAGAAATATACAACCAATAATGCACAATAATATATCCAAAAATGCATAACGATCTAATGAAATATGCATTACAAAATGTATTCGATTTATAGACTTACTCATTAGAGCAAAAAATAAAAATCCTAAAATCTTGATTATTGAAATATTTCGCATTGTTTGTTAGTTTGTGTAGGGCAGATTTTTTGGAATAAAATTTAGTTTTATGAATGAGATAGAGACGGAAACAATTATGGAATAGGAAATTATGCATATTGTAAAATGCCACTATTATCCTTATTAACACTAAAAACTTATTTAAAATTAATTAGTTATTACATTTCTCTTTCCATCTTCACCGTTCATATTTCATTAATCTATGGACTAAAAAAGTTTTTAGTTTCTACACTAGGATAAGTTTTCACTTGAACTCATCCATATATATATATATATATATATATATGTATATAACGTAGGTGGGATTCGAAACCAAAACATTTCGTTGGTGTTTCAACTTTGAACTATAGATCTTATTGGATGGTCTAGTCAAATTTTAAAGGTCATACCTCTAGAAGGTCTAATTATTTAATCCGCACATATTCCTAATTTACGTGTAAATTTTAGAATTGAAAACGAAACTGAACTCAATTTATTTAATGACTTCAAAAAATACTAGTCCTATCAGCTTCTGGAAAAATCCTTTAGCGAGATAAGAATATATATTATCAAATAGAAACTATTTGATATATAGAAACTAAAAATAATCTGTATCGTTGATCTTTGTATCATTTACGATTGTCAATAATAGATGCATTATTGTAACATAAAAAATGTGTAACCTTACAAATATATTATTATGAAAATGCATTTTTGTATAATATTCGTATATATAGATATTCATTATTGTATATGTGAAGATGCATAATTCTAGATTTCTACGGGAGATTATAGTTTATATATTTATATTTATATATGGCGAAGCCCACTTGAGGAGGAGGGGCTGGCTTAAGCCCACCAAACAATTTTTTATTTATTTTATTTTATAAAATCATCAAATATTAATTATCAATATTTTATGTGAATCATTGTGCAAAAATCCCTCATTGAAAAAATCAAATTTTAGAAAAAATAGAAAAATTAGCCCCTGCTAATGCTCTTTTCTGGCTACTTCATATGTGTACGTGCGTGCATGTGTGTGTATGTGTATACATATACTCCCTCCGTCCCACAATAAGTGTCATTCGTTTCATATTTGGTTGGCCCACAATAAGTGTCTTATACCTACGGCTGTTAAATTTCCGGGCCGGGCCAGCCCGAGCCCGTCGGGCTTTTTGAGAGGAAATTTTTCGGGCCTGAAAATGTGCGGCCCAACCAAGCCCGAAAATACCTTTGTAGTGTAATTTGTCCGGGCCGGGCCGACCCGAAAAATTTTCGGGCCTAACATTTGTGATGCCCAGCCCGGCCCGGAAATGCTTTGGGCCTGAAAATTGACAGCCCAGCCTGCCGGGCTTGGCCAATTTTGACACCCCTACTTATACCGAACATAAAAATCAATTTATTTCACAAAAGGTATGGGTTCTACCACTTTCAATATTTTTAACTCTTTTCCTTAATACTTGTGTCGAAAAGAAACAAGACACTTATTATGGGAGCTAGGGAGTATAATTTAACGGCATACGTGGAAATTTTGTGTACATCAAATGTTGTAGAAAATTCGGCTATATATTTAGCAAAATATTGGTGAGGTGAAAATTTTCAAAAATGGATGCGACAGGCTGAGACTTAAGATTAAACTTAGTTAATTTGTTTGGTTGGGTCCATTAATACGCCGACTATAGTACTATTAGCTGTCCTTGCATCTAATTTTTAATTTGAGGTGCCAATATTAAAATTAATTCAATAAAAAGATCTATATATCTTATCACTTTCTATGTTCTATAATAGTAGCTTATTTATGCATTGTTAGAATCGTAGAAAAACTACTCTCCGTTATACATTCAATCAGGATGACATCTAATCCAAGACCCGCCTGATCCGCCTCGGTCAACGGTCAACATTTGACCGGTTAATGGTCAACGTTGACCATTGATTTTTACGAATTTCAGTTTTTTTTCGCCTTCAGCTCCGATTTTAATTTATAAATAATGATTGTGGTAACATTAATATTTTTTAGCTCGCACCGAGACCTTCGGCTTCTCTCGCTCGACTTTTGGAAAAAAATGAAAAAAAAAATTCAAAATAAAAAGTCAACGGTCAACGTTGACCGAGGTGGGCGGCCCAGCACCCGTTTGCGGGGTGGGCGAGGGCGGCGGGCGCGGCTGCTTGGAGGACACGTGGTGCACTCCTATTGGGCGCTGGAGTTTTATTTTTATCTATATAAATATAACACCATATTTCATTCATTTTCATTTCACCACATTCTCATCTTTTCTCTCTGAAATTCTCCCAGCAAATACTTCTAATTATTAAAATATTACGAAATAATTAAGAAATAACTAAATTTTATTGAAATATTGGAAAATTACAATACAATTTGGAATTTAAAAACGAAAAATTAAATACTACGAAATATCTTATTGACCAAAACCCCATTTCTTCTCTAGCTTCATGCAAACTTTGCGGTGATTTTCCAATACCTCCGGGTCCATATCTTTCGTTGGCCTCGTGTAGATATCGTAGGCGGTCCCTAATACAGATGAGCATTTGATCTCTCTAATTTCTTGAGTGATGCGCTCGAGTTTGTCGTCTTCGACGTCCACGGCCTTGCCCTTTCTTTTTTTGGCCGAAGTGGCCGGGAAATCCTCGAAGACTCCTCGGTTGCAAATTTAGCGTTGCTCGGATTGCTCGGCCAGCTCGGATTGCTCGAATGGCTTGTGTAGCTCCCGTCCTCTCGATTCTTCGTTCTTTTCGCCGGTTGTATCGAGACGTCTGGATTGATGAAGTTGGGTAGATCTTTGACTACCACCCACAGTTATGTTTATTGAAATTCTTCTTCTTTTCCCTGTAGAAGCCATCCTCAGCCAAGTGGATGAGATCGAGGTCGCTTTGCCCGCTTCCATGCGCCCTCTGTACTTTTACGTATTCGGCATTGAATATTAAAATTTCCTTCTTTGCCCGTTTCCACGCCTACCAAAGATGTTCGGAATCCCTCACCGGTGTGCCTTCAGGCCGTATGTCGTTGTAGCGCCTTTCAATTCGCCGCCAAAATTTACCTAGCTTCTGATTATTGGCGACGATGGGGTCAAGACCGATGTCCACGTAGCACCGGGCGAGGCACTCCAATTCATCGTTGGAATAATTGACATATTTCCCTTTCCTCGTTGTACCGGAGGTTGTTGTCGCCTTCTTTTTCCCCTTCCCCTCTGTTGGAGGCGGTGACGGTGGATGAGAATTTTGCTCCTCTTCCTCTTCTTCTTGCTCATCAGCATCATCGTCGTCGTTCAAGTTGAAAGATTGAAACTGACGATATGCACCGGTCGGCGTGGAGAAAGATTGAAAGCCGCCACCGGGTGGCGTGGAGAAAGGTTGAAAACAGCCACCGGGCAAGGATGAGAAAGGTTGAAAACTGCCACCGGGTGAGAAGGAGAAATGTTGAAAACCGCCACAGGGCGAGGGCGGTGAGGAGAATAGTTGACGTTGCGGGATAGAATTGGGGGATGGCTCGTTGGATTGCGGAGAATTTTGCATATACGGGAACCCACTCGGTTGTTGATACCCAAACCAATTGTTGAATAGAGCATCTTTGTCACCCATTTTTTGATTAAGAAATGATAATTTGTGAAATAAAATGGAGGAAGATGGAAATGAAAGAAGATATAGATTGTAGGTAGAAAATGTGTGATTTGAAGTGTAATATGATGTGGTATTTATACGTAGAAAATTTGAAAAAAAATAAATAAAAAACTAGCCATTTTTTTAGCCGTTGCTGTCTATTTTTTTTAATTGCAACAGAAAAAATAATAATACATCAACCAGGTCGCAAGCTCGGTCCCAAGACCGACCTGGGCTGCGACCTGGTAGGTCTCTGCAATAAAGGGCGACCGGGGGGTGGCGGTTGATAGGGGCGGTCGCAGGGCCAGCGACCGGGCCTTTCGACCGCCGTTGCAAATGCTCTTAGTAAATATCAATAGTTGTCACTAAACTTAGGTTTTACAAATTACTAGTACACCGTCCCGTGCGATGCACAGATGTCACGTAAAAAAACCCATAATTTTAACATCAACAATAATTAATTATCAAATAATTTAAATATTTTGTAGATAATAAGAAGATAAATACAAAGTAGGATAATATTTAATTTTTAAAAAATATAATATTAGGCACTATTTTTATATATTCTATATTTTTGTGATTTTAAATCTCTCATGAATATGTACTGATGATTATAAAATAGTAAAATATAATTACATCTTAATTAGAAATGACGAATATCTAATTAATGGTTAGCTAACTAATTAACTATGAACAATTTAATTTTAAATCAAAATACCATTTTTATTAGTCAAATTTAATAAATTTTCTTGTCGTCCTCCGGATAATCGAGCAAGACAGTCTATCTAATGCAAAGTTAAAAAAGTTAACTACTTTATATAATATATAATAATATTATCGAACTCTGCATACAACAGTCTCAACTCTGCATGTTGAATGCTCAGTTTAATCTACATGTGCTAAACACTTGATTACATCACCATTGTGGCACTATTGTATAGAGTAAAGATCAGAACAAATAGTTATCTAGTGAAAAAAGAACACACATATCAATAAGAGGAGCTGCATGATACATTTTGTATTGTAAAGACAAAGTAAAGATGACATAAAAGCAAACCTTCATAGCTGATTGTTGTTTGGAACTCTTCAACTTCTCAAGATAATATAGGTTCAAAGCCTCTGATGCAGAATGTCTCTTATCTTGGTTCACTTCGAGCAAGATGAGAAACAATGTCAAGGAAGCATTGGCAATCTGAATTGTCTGGTGAATCATAGGCAATCCGCGTCTAAAGGACGACTTTATATGTATCAGGTATTCCTTATCCAACCTTAGTCTGTTAGCATCTCCGAGAAAAAGAGTGGAGCTCAATATATTATATACTAAAAACGGATCCCAGAAAAATAAATTAAAATCAAACTGAAATTGATTGCAAATCAAAAACTCTTTCTTTAAATATAGAATACCCCAAAAGTTTTCTTTACAACAGAAGGTCAAGCAGCACAACTTTGAAGGCATAAACATACATGACCGTGACAGGCCATATGAGAATAAACAAAGAAATGAAGAGTTAAGAGTTGTCTACTTGACCATCTAACACACGTATTCAATAGCTACATAACCAAGGCTTCCTAAATGCTTGATTTAGCAAGCCCAAAATCCAAAGGCTAGATTCCATTGGTTGAAAGACAATGTACCACATCGAACTTGCCATGCATATTCAACTGAAGCATTCAACATGCACAGCTGTTGAAGATGATTGTTTCTTTTAATTGCTGAATTTGACCTTGGCACTGAAGTTAGGACAACAAAGAATATTAGAATATTTTGGATCACACGATCAAGGGACTTGCAACTTGTATATATTCTATTTCCTAGCTCAACCAACAGTCGCAAGTTTACATAAATATATATGATATTTAAAGATCATCATATTTGTTGAAAATATACCTTGCTACAGCCATAAATGCCATGAGTCTACAAACATAAAATCACACAGGATAAGCAATCTGCATTAGGAATGGATTTATAGCTTACGACTGACAAAAATAAAACCAGCTCAACATTTTGTTCCGTGTAATTTAGCATTCAGAGATCCATTTTGCATCGAGTTCATATATAAGAAGCCTTGTTTCAACATGAATAGAAACTTGAATCAAATAAAATAAGCGAATAAGAAAAAATATATTTTTAAACAACAGAGTAAAAGAACTTAATAAGCTAAATAAAAATAAAAAATAGAAAGATCACTGTCTACAAAGCAACATTAAAACCTAGTAATATTTAATATATTCCAGGAAGAAGAGTTGTTTGAAAAATAACACTTTTTTTTTATCAAATAAATATCAAAGAGGAATAATTAAAGATTATCAATTTCTTACCTCATGTAATTTTGCCCCAAAATCACAATCTCATGGCTTCGAATAGAAGTGGTAGAAAAAAATGAAGCCCGAAGTGAATCAGTTTGGATAGAGGCCATGACATCTGTGTACCGGCCATGACATCTGTGTACCCACAAGCCATAACCTCGATTCCTTGGACGAAACAATTTCTCAGGAAAACCTTTCGGTCTCGGTCGTAAAAAACTGGCGAAAAACATACGATTACAATTCGGAATCCTCTGAAGAATTCTGATTCGGAGGAAACATGCCTTCAATTTTTCCAGAGTTCGAAAGAGGCGAGATGTTAGATGACAATATGATAATGGCTTGAAAATTGAAACAGAATGTTTGGAGAGAGAGAGAGGAGTTGCGTGAGAAGACAGATCTTGAGCGTGAAATTAACTCCCCACGTTCGTTTGAATGGAGTAACCGTTCAGCAGTTACACATCTTGAATTGAAAATTGATTAGATTAATGAAGTTGAGAAATATGGCGCCAAAAAGTTACCATTAAAAACTCTCTTTTCATATATTAATTAATAGATAGCAAACATTTACATTTCGGACCAAAGTATTCTTACTTTTCTCCAAACCCACCTACTTTTTCTCTCTCTTTCTTTTTCTCTTTTTCTTATTTTTCCCTCCCTTCACTCTCTTGTCATTCTCCTGCGTATTCTCTCCTATCACTTTCTCGCTCCTTCCATTCTCTTCTTTCTCTCTCCCTGCCACCACCGCCATCGCCTCTATTATGTCGTCGCCACCGTCGTCTCCTTCATTCTCGCGGATTCATCCACCATGCCGCCATCATTCACCCTTTCTTCTGCTATTTTCTCTCTCCCGAAATCTAGCTTTTCCATCGCGATTTTCTCTATTCTACGATTTTCTACAAATCGGAAGCTTCTCGTGGCATCGTGCTCTAGATCTACAAATAGATCCATAGATTCGGATAATTGCTCATTCCAATTTTCGCAATTAATTTTTTTTTAATTTTTGTTGTATTTTTCTGATTTTTTGTTGCTTTAGGGCTTTTTCGTGTTTGTTTCTCGATGATTTATGAGGTTTTCATATTGTTTTAGTGATTTTCGGTGAATTTGGGTTAATTTATGGGTGATTTGGATGTATTTATGTTGACTTCTGTTTCGTTTGTGTTGATTCAAGGAGGTTGATGCTTGCTGTCAAAACTTGTCGATACGAATAGGTGTATTCGTACCAGTAGTAACTCGTACCAGTAGCGCAACCTATTATTAACGTGTTGGAACGAATATGGTCTATTCGTACCAGGTAGTAACCCGTTGGTACGAAATAAATTTATTTATCTATTACGATTTTAGTGATTTAGCATTTTAGGTATTTTTTTGCTTGATTTATGGGTGCGTTGGAAGTTTTCGTACCTCATTTCTAGGTGTTTTTGTTGTTCTTATGCTTGATTTTAGGGTGATTTGATTATATTTTAGTGAATTTTTGGGGTTTCGTATATGATTGTTGGTACGATTGGGTGTAATCGTACCAGCGTACCATGTAGGAACAACTCGTTGAACTGAAATATTGGTACGGATATGGTATATTCGTACCGGCGTACCATGCATGCTCGAGACGCAAACTTAATACGTCAGTAGGAAACAAAGAGTTCGTACTAGAGTTCGTTGGTATAATCACAACAAAAAAATGCCGGAATAACGACGGAAATTAACGACAGAATCGAATCCGTCACAACTAACGACGGAATTTTGACGGAAACACTTGGCCAGAAATAACGACGGAACCTACAATGGAACTACGATGGAATTTTGGCGGGATTCTTCGCGCTTAAATTAACGACGGTGTTAGCGACGGAATTTCCGTCGTTAAACCGAACGACGCCACTATTCCGTCGTTAATATTTTATTTTTCAATTTTTTTATTTTAAATATACTAACGACGGAATTATTCCGTCGTAAGTTTTATTTAATAAAATTTAAATTTAAATATTTCGTTTAACGACGGAAATTTCCATCGTTAATATTAAAATATAATTTTATAATTTTAATTTTAATTTTACGACAGAATTTGTTCCGTCGTTAGATTTATTAATGATTTAAAATTTTATTTTTGTGAGCTAACGACGGAATAGTGACGGATGGTTTCCGTCGTGTCGCAGCCCGACTTAGAATGAAGATGACTAAGCCGGTGGGTCCCGCGACGTACACAATTTATGACTAACCAAAAGATAAGATAACGACCCAAGTTATCGAACAGGAACCAAAATACACCAAATCATACTTTCAAGTCAACAAAACATGCTATCAAGACAAACGGAGTCAAATCACATATTAAACAACGACATCATTATTCAAGAACGGCAATTCATAAAGTTCGATCAAAGATCAATGAGAATGGTCAAGAAGCTACACCATCTCGTATCAGAGTTTAGCAAACTAAAATTTAGGGTTTAACAAACTGAATCATGGTTAGAAATTCATAACATCAGTGACATAACAAAACAACAGAAATTTGAAATAAGTTCAAAGTGTTGCAGCGGAAAACATAGCTTTGGTTACATGTATGAAGACATATAACCGTGCTCTACTTAGAATGACAACTCGAAAGGTCAACAACAAAAGCCTGCCCAGCACACTCCATCTCCATCCGTGCTAACATGCACATTTTAGAAATAACATGCAGGGCTGAGTACTTTCGTACTCAGTGAACACATGCCAAAAATAATTTAAATCTTGCTACTTAGAACTATAGATTGAAGCTTGCCATAAAGCATAACACATGTAAACTTTAAAAACGAACCTGTGCATGCTAAAACACTTTCTTTCATCATAAGTGACTGCAGTCAAAATACTTATCATGTATGTACCAAATCTACTATCACTTAATAGTGTTGACAAGTAGGCCTCCTTCTCAAACACCTATAACCGGCCTACCAAAAGGAAGGCGCACGATTACAAACTGTGTACACAAATCCCACCTTGCGTAGGACCGAATTCGTCTTTCCTTGGTAGATGGTAACATACAAAAACACTTTAAACATTGGCAAGTCAATCAATTTAAAAACATCACATAATCATAATCATATAGTCACATTCGACATTTTTTTAGTTTAGAAAGCCCACCTGTATCGAAGTGGCTGAACTAAGCTTTACTTCTCGATTCCCCTTTACTTACCGGTCCCGCTCGATCCTTCAATTTAAAATTAGGTTTAAACATAAGAGCGAGAAAAGTAAATCGAGGAATGAGGAATGCTGCTTCGATACTACGATCTTTCTCGGCTTTCTAGGGTTTTCGCTCGGCATCTACTACTTAAACTTTTCTATCTTAAATCTTAGCTCTTAATCATTCACTACTCAAACATAACTTCTAAAAATATAAGTAAACATATACTTTATCTCTAATCCTTCCATCTTATCATTTACATTTATTAATTTATAAACTTATACTATTTTCATCATTAATCACACCATCATAACATAAGCACATGATATTTCATTAACATATAATCATCGTAAATAATCAACATATCATATTATCAATATCTCATTTACATCTTATTTACATTCAAGCATCACATTAACATTTAAATTCATCGATAATTAAACTTATTATTAACACATCTTTAATAATTAAATTCATCATTAATGTTGGTCCCAAGACGGATACCTTGGTGTAGAGGGGGGGTGAATACACCAAGGTTTAAAAACTTTTCCAAGTTAAAACTCTTTTCAGAGAGCTGGCTGTGTTCGATCCAGCTGGATGGTAGCTTGATCGACACAGCTGGTTGTGTGTGTGTGCGGAATGTGGTGGATTTGGAAAGTCCGTCTGTTGCTTCAAATATATTGCAAAGCTTTGTTTCACTTTTCAGTTAGTCAGTTTATGCAGATTGAAATGTATGCTCATGAAGGTTAGTAACATGCATAAAACAAAGCGATAAATAACAGAGCATTTTTAACGTGGTTCGGAGTAACCCCTCCTACGTCCACGACCAGATTCACTGGTAATTCACTACCACTTGATTTCCAAGTACCAATCAACTTCACAACTCTAACCCGAGCTGTGTTCCAACAGTTTGCTGGCACTGTCAAGCCTACACCTTCAGTTTCCGGGTACTGAAGAACCTAACCACTCGAATTACACGCTTCGAGCAAGCGTACCTTTACCTAACCTTTCTAGGTTTGGGTTTGGGTATGGTTTTCCAACTATGAACGAGTTCTTACAATGAAGAACAAGGAGTATGATGAACTCGTTCAAACTAGGCTGTGGATATTTATTCTGATCTATTCTGCCTATGACTGAATATGTGAACAACTAAGAACACAGCTGACTGGCTGGGTGTTCTTGAAAGATTTGGCTTTGAAGATCGTTGTTGATTTTTCTGTTTTCTTCTATTTCTTCAGTCGTCTTGCCAGCCTCTCCTCTTCAATGGTGGAGGAGAGATATATATAGGTGGAGATTCAAACTAGCCGTTGGAAGAGAGCCGTTTGAATCTTACCTACTCTTGTTGACTTCTGTTCTTTACCTACGAAGTAGGTCTGCATCTGCAGAAGCTAGTTCTTCTCTGATCTGACTGCGTCAGATAAGATCTTCTGACATCGGGATCTTGTTTTTGAGAAGGTCTTCGTCTTCGAGCTGCTAAGTGTCTCTGCTGTATCTTCAGCGGCTTGGACTCTGCTGTGTCTTGATTCTGAGCTGTCTTTAGACCTATGTTGTATCATCAACCTGAGCTGTCTTCAACCTGAGCTGTGTCACTGACCTGAGCTGTGTTTTATACCTGAGCTGTGTTAACGACACTAAGCTGGGTCTTTTACACTGAGCTGGGTCTTTGACACTGAGCTGGGTTTCCGTCATTGAGCTGGGTCTTGATACTGCAAGATCTTTGACTCTTCTTGGTCTTGCTCTGCTGAGTCCTTTAAGCTGTCAGCTTAGCTGTGTCTTCTTCTGTCTTCAGCGAATCTACCTGTAAACTAAGAAACTCTATAAGCTCAAACAGGTGAGCTGAAAAACGCTTGGGCTTGTGCGATCATCTACTCGGTTGGGGCCAGCTGGGTTTTGGTATCCAATCAAAACTCTATTAATTTTCCCAACAATTTCCCCCTTTTTGATGATACCAAAACCTAACTGAGAAAAACAATTTACTTCCCCCTTAACAAGAAAACGGGTTTTCAAAAGTTTAAACATACACAACTGGTATATTAAATTCAGAGTTCAGTGCCTGGACAAAGAGTTATTGTCATCAGGATGAGCTTGAGAACAAAAATGAATTTTTCATTAATAAAAGATAATATTACAATTTTACATTTTACAAAAATTCAAACAACAAAAATTCCCAGATGACTGGGTCTTCAACTCTGCTTCCTCTGCCCGTCCATTTGATGGTCAGTCTTGAGACCATATCTGTTGAAGATGAATTCTTCCAAGTTTCTCCATTCATCTTGATTTTTAGACTTGGAGATTTCTCTTTCGCCAGCCCAGTGATGAACTTCTTTGATAATCTGGGCTTTGTCAGGAAGATTCGTTCCAGCTATAGTTGGAGGCTTCAATTGCTTGACTTTTGGAGCTTTGAGCTGGATGTCGTTTCTCTTGGCAGCTAGGGCTAATGATCTTGCCATCATTGGATCTTCTTCATGAAGTTCGAGCAAGTATTCTTTGTATGCAGTTTCATGATCCATACCTTTGTATTGATTTAGGTAGTAGAATTCTTTGATGAATTCTGTTTTGCATTGTTCCCAGTTTTCATTGATTTCATCTGGGTTCCTCTTGTCGGATCTTGGAATACTTGAAGCTGCTTGTTTCTCCCTAGCTTGTCTGTAGCTTAGCCTTTTCTTCCTCTGCTTTTTCTCAGCAGGCTGGAGCGATTCGGCTTTCTTCTTGATGATTTTGTCCAGCTCTTGCATTTCTCTTCTTTGCTCATTGTGGAAGTTACACAGCCAGTGATAGTCCTTGTATTCTTCTGGCTTATGTCCACAGGCTTTGGCAAGAGCAACCATCTTCTTTCTCCATGTCTCTTTGACTGCTTTGGCTGCTGCAGTTGGCTCTGGCTTTTCCTCATCCAGCTCTTTGGCGAAGTCGTTGATTTCAGATTGAATTGGCTGCACAGGTTCCCCCTGAGCTGCAGCTTCCCTCTCCATTGTTTTTCCCGCTTTATTCGTATGTTCCCCCTTTTTGGCATTATCAACAAGGGAGACGGAGAGGTTAATGACTGTTGCGTTGAGCTTGGTGAGTGTGGCTTCAACATCAGCAAGCTTGGCTGAGTTGTCAGCTGTGGCGATGTTTAGCTGAGTATTGCTGCTGCTTCCAGCTTTGAACTGAGCATCCAGATCTTTGTACAAGTTGAAGAGTTGGCGGATGTCAGAGCTGTTAGAGAGAGTGGACTTTTTGAGAGCTTCCAGCTGGCTTGAAATATTTGCTATGTCGTCGACCAGTAGAGCTTGATGTCTTGTTACAATATCAAGAACTCTCTTTTCTAGAAGGTGTGATTGATCAATCCTTTGAGAGACAAGAGATTGTGATGGTCCCTGAGCTGGGTACTTGGTGTAGAGGGGGGGGGTGAATACACCAAGTAGATTTTTCGAAACTTTTATCAAGTTAAAACGGAGTTGAGTGAGAGCTCAGTTATTGATCCAGCTGGGGAGGGTCAGCTGGGTAAACAACTCAGCTGGCGGTGCGGAAAGTGGTGGTTTGAAAACTTAGCTCAGTTACTTAGAAAAACTCAGTTTGAAAATATTAACTTATCGTTTTCAGCTTAGTCAGGTTATGCAACTTTTCGAGAGACACAGCTGTCTTTGGAGAGCAGCTGTGTGTGCAGTTTTGAACAAGTATGCAATGATATGAAGGCATTAGTACACAGCTGAATATAAAGCAAAAGTAAAGAGAGAGAGATAGAAGCACGCGAGTTTTTACGTGGTTCGGAGTAACACCTCCTACGTCCACGACCGAGTTCACCGGTAATCCACTACCACTTGGTTTCCAAGTACCAAGCAACTTCACAACTCTAACCCGAGCCGTGTTCCAACGGTTGCGGGCACCGTCAAGCCTATACACCTTCGCTTACGGGTGCGAAGAACCTAACCACTCGAATTACGCGCTTCGAGCAAGCGTACCTTTACCTAACCTTTCTGGGTTTGGGTTTGGGTATGGGGTTCCAACTATGAACGAGTTCTTACAATTAAGAACTTCAGAGTATGATGAACTCGTTCGAAATCTAGGCTTAAGATATACAATGAGTTTGGCCTAGGTAACAGACGAAAAACTAAGCAGTTTCTTAACTAGAAACACTTTAAGATAAAGTGTTCTTTGATCTATGTAGAACTGCTTGAGAGCTTTTGAAAGAATAATGATTTCAGATAATGAAAGCTTGTAGAGAGTTTTTCGTGTCTGATCCTGAGGTTGAAGACGGGTTTATATAGGTAGAGATTCAGGACTAGCCGTTGGAGGAGCCGTTTGAATCTTACCTACTCTTCTTAAATACAAGATCTGCCGTTGGGCGTATCTGCACCTGTCTTCATTTGTGTCACATCCTAGGTTCTGAAGTCTAGGATGCTGATCTGGCAATCCCTCATTGGTCGAGGTAGGTTGACTTCCTCTGATTCCGGGATCTTCTGCCTTTAGAGCTGGCTTTTGAATTCAGAGCTGGACTATCTCGACGTGGAGTCTTCAGAGATAGTTCCTTTGTTCTCGCATACCGGACCACCGTGTTTTGAACTCGGCTCGAATTCTCTTCGGCTTGATCGAGCTCTGCCGGATCACTCACCGAAGGTTGACGCCTTTCTTGTCTTTTGCTAGCCGACTCACCGTGAACACGGTGGGTCGACCGTCGTCTTCCGCTACCGACTCCGCCGTAGACACAGCTGGGTCGACTGCTGTCTTCCGCTTCCTTAACCTGTAATCCTAGAACATTTTAAGGCTCAAACAGGCGAGCTGGAAAACACTATTTAGGTTGGCGCGATCATCTATTCGGTTGGAGAATCAGTTGGGTTTTGGTATCAAATCGAAACCTTATAATTTTTCCAACAATTTCCCCCTTTTTGATGATGCCAAAACCTAACTGAGACAACTTATGATGCAGAGAAACTTGTGTTTTATTGAAGTAACAAAATACATTATAACACAGGAAAAAGAAAGAAGGAAAAAAAATCTTCAGTCTTCAATCCTTCAGTCTTCAGTCCTTTAGTCGGCTGGGTCTTCTCTTCTGCATCCGTTGCTTCTTTCTTTTGACTCGTCTCTTCTTCAGCTGATTCTGATTCAGCTGGTTCCTCTAGCTCAACAGTTTGCCTCTTCATTGACTTGTCTCTCTTCTCCCTTACTTCCCCCTTTTTGGCATGATCAAAACAGGGTGGGAGATATACACCATCGGCTATTGCGATGTTTTAGTTTGGCGAAACTGTGGTTTTCAGCTCTGAGCGGCGAGGTTTAGAGTCTTAGTGGCTCAGCTGTTGTATTAGCTGGCTCTTCTTCAGTTGCATTAGCCTCAGCTGTGATTGCAGACACAGCGTCCTTGGCCTGATTCGAAGGGGCGGTCAGTGAGTGCTTGGAGGGATGAGTTAGCACGGGAGATAGCATCTTCTGAGTCGGGCATAACTTCATTCCTTGCAATTTTGTTTCTTCAGACTTCTTAGATTGAATGAGAAAGTCTGATTCAGCACTTGAGGGAGTTGTATTCAGCTCATATCATCATCATCCAGCTGCAGGTGATCGTTGGCTGGGTGATGTTTCTTATTTGAGCTTGGTGCAGGGACTTGAGCATCTTTTATTGAAAGATCTCGAAGAAGGTGTCCCTATGGAGCTGAAGGAAACTGAGGAGAAGGCGGTTGAAGTATCCCATCTGTCTTGGGGTTTAAGCTTGGTTGTTCAGCTGGAATACTCCGTTGCGGTGTTGGTGATGATTATGTTCAAGCAGGGACTTGAACTTCTCTTCCACCGTAAGAAACGACCGCTTGTGGGCCTTCTGCTCCTCGGAGAGTGATTACGAATTCTCTCATAATGTCAGCTGGCTTCTCTGCTGACTGACTGAGCACTTTTGACTTGAGTCTTCGGTTTGAAGACAGTGCTTCAGTATATTTTGTCTCCTCAAGTTGTCTCCGATTCCCAGCTGGGACGGAGTTAGATGCATGCTGCTTTGTCTCCTGCATCTTTTTCTGTGCCTCCTGTGGCGGAGCAAGAGCTTTAAAATGACTGCTCTTGAATACTCCGGTTTATCAATATCTGGTCCAGGTCTGTTGACGTTGATTTTTACATCCCAGGGAGTTGTGTGTCCCGTTCTCTCTTTTATGTTGAGAGAAACAGTGGGGCTGAGGAGGTCTTTTTCCTTTGTCATTCCCAGAAAGTTTTCTGCACCTTCCTGGTGGATGACGTTCTTGAGCTTTGCAGTCTCCTACCGCGCCGGCTCAGTTACGTCGATGGGCTTCACCTTCTTCTGGACTTCCGTCTTCTTTGAGGTTCCTGAGAGTTAAGCAACTCTTATCTTGAAGCTTTGACAGATTCTTCAGGTTTGATTGGCTTCGGGAGACATCTTTCTGGATTCCATGTTCTTTTTCTGCATCTTTTGTTAGTAGAAACAAACAATACCAATTGATGGAAATAAGAAAGATTGCTAAAAAAAAACTTTCTAGGTTTGATGCGTATATCTTCTAGCATATTTAATGAGATTTCTTGAAGAATGGACGATCAAGATTTGTCTGTTGATAAGAAGATCTACGACTGGGAGTGATTCTCGCGTCATGTCAATTTAATGCGCGAGAGAGAACGGTTGAGGCGCTTTGACTTTTGCCTCGTAACTCCCATTATTCAATTCTTTGTAGACTTTTAATTAAGATTGATTAGAAATGACAAGATGTGAGTTGACAGAAAACAGATTGAGTAGGTGTAATTAATGTTGTTTCGAACCTCTCAGCTGATCATTGTAGTCAGCTGATACCTCGGTTGAGTGGGTGTGCTGGGTTATCGTGGTTCCAGCTGGTTCCCCCTCAGCTGAATAATCCTTTCCTTTCAGCATCTGGTTTAGCTGAATTCTTTCTCAGCTGATATCAGTGACATTGATTCTGATTTTCAGTTATTTGCTTGTATTCGGTAGTCCTTCCGTTCATTTGGATCTGCTTGGATTCGTTGGTCTCATTCGGTAGATTCTGCTTGGTTCGTTTGGTCTGCTTCCATTCAAATTGGGTCTGCTTCATTCTGCTTCCGTTCACTTGCTTCCGTTCACTTTGGGTGAAGCATCGTCTGGGTTGAGAAGTCCAAGTAATCCGCACAGCATTTTGAATCTTGCTTCTATCAGCGGTTTTGTGAGAATATTAGCCCGCTGTATGTCAGTGTGAATTTTCTCAACAATCACATCCTTCTTTTCTACGTGATCTCTGATGAAATGATGTCGTACGTCTACATGCTTGCATCTTGTGTGAAGTACTGGATTCTCTGAAATGGCAATCGCACTTGAGCTATCACAGAAGATTGGAACCTGTCCAGTTTTTACTTCATAGTCATCCAGCTGATGTTTCGACGGAAGAATTTTGCGGCGGCTTAGGCCATATATTCGGCTTCGTCGTGGAAGTTGCGACGCACGTTTGTTTCTTTGAAAACCATGAAATCAACTTACTTCCTAAGAACTGACAAGTTCCTGAAGTTGATTTTCTGTCCAATCGATCTCCAAAGTCGAATCCGAGTATCCGATCAATTTGTAGATTGTCTTCTCTGGGTACCACTGCCCCAACATTCGAGTTCCTTTGAGATATTTGAGAATGTTCTTGGCCGCTTGCATGTGTGCTTCCTTTGGATCAACTTGAAATCCGGCACACACTCCGATCGCGAAAGAGATGTCCGGACGACTTGTCGTTAGATACGGCGGGGATCCTATTATCCCTCCGTATTTGCCGGAATCAATCGACTTCCTTCGGATCCCGGTTCAATCTTCCGGTTGGTGTTCATTGGAATCTTTACGCTTCGCTTGATTGAACTCCATACTTGGCGATCAAATCTTTCACGTATTTGGATTGATTTATGAAGATCCCTTCTGAAGATTGCTTGACTTGAAGTCCTAGGAAGAAACTCATTTCTCCCATCATGGACATTTGGAACTTCTCTGACATCATCTCTCCAAATCTTTGGCATAAGAAGCTTGATCTTGATCCAAAGATGATGTCGTCTACGTAGATTTGAACAACCAGGATATCTTCTCCTGACTTGATGGTGAAGAGAGTTCTGCCTACTGAGCCCTTCTTGAATCCTTTGGATATGAGAAAATTTGACATAGTGTCATACCAAGCTCGAGGTGCTTGCTTTAATCCATAAAGAGCCTTCTTTAGTTTGTAGACTTTATTTCCTTCTACTTCGAATCCTGGAGGTTGTTCAACGTAGACATCTTCTTTGATTTCTCCATTTAGGAATGCACACTTCACATCCATTTGATAGACCTTGAATTTGTGATGTGCTGCAAAGGCGAGAAATAGTCTGATTGCTTCCAATCGTGCTACTGGAGCAAAAGATTCTCCGAAGTCAATTCCTTCCTGCTGAGTGTAGCCCTTGGCAACGAGTCGAGCTTTGTTTCTGATGATGACTCCCAGGGTATCCATTTTGTTCTTGAATATCCATTTGAGTCCTATGACTTTGACTTCTTGAGGTCTGTCGACTAATTCCCAAACACAATTTCTGAGGAATTCGTTCAGCTCTTCTTGCATGGCATTTGTCCAAGGCACACTCTTCAAAGCTTCGAGAATTGATTGAGGCTCTGGCACTTGAGCTACGTAACACGCCATTAGAGCTGTGTCTTCATCATAGACCGTCGCTCTAGCTCTACCGAGAGTTGGCCGTGTCACCGCCTCTTGATGATCCGATGAAGCTTGAGCAGTAGAGCTTCTGGTTTTGACTTGGTCAGAAGGTTCTCCAATGATTGCTGATGATGGATGATCTTCAATCCATCTTCTCCTCTTACGAATTTCTTCTTCCAGTTGATTGATGCTTGAAGTGGCTAAATTTCGTCTGTCTTGGAGTTGCTCTGGAGTTACGTTTTGAGAGATTGATTCTTCTTGATTTGAATTTTGAGGTGACTTCTGAAGAGGTTCAGCTGGAGATGGAGCTGGGGACTCGGTTTGTGTTTGGATTCCCACCGATGATGTTCCCCCTTGATTTGGCGTTGAAGCTTCTTCTCGATTTCCAGCTGGTGGAGCTTCTTGGTTGATTTGAATTTCCTCCTCTGGCTCATTGTCCCAAATTAATGGTTCGGCCAGATTCCTGATTCTATTCTCTTGAGCCCTTGTCTGAATCAATCTTGAAGATTCTCCTTCGCTTCTTCGTTTGATAGAATCTCTATATTCGAAGGAGGATTCGTCAAAGGTAACATGTGGAGTTACTTCGACTATTTGAGTTCTTCTCGTTGAAGACTTCGTATGCTTTACTCACAATGGCGGAGTAACCAAGGAATACTCCTCGGTACGTCTTTTCGTCGAACGTCTTGAGCCGTGTCTTCCCATTATTGAGAATGTGACATTTGGATCCGAATACCTTGAAATATCCAATGTATGGTATTCTCGTTGTTCCATAGCTCATACGGTGTCTTTCCTTGCCTTGATGTGAGTAGGGAGCGATTCGAGTGAAGCAAGCCGTGTTGATTGCTTCGGCCCGAACTTCTTTGGAATGGCGAGCTAGCTAGCATTGAGGTAGCCGCTTCCTTGAGAGTTCTCGTTTCTTTGTTCTCGCTACACCATTCCGCCGAGGTGTGCGAGCTGCAGATGTTTGGTGTTGAACTCCTTTCTTCTCGCAAAAATCATAAATAGTTACATTTAGAAACTCCGTTCCACGATCCGATCTTATTGCCATTATCTTGCACTCCTTCGTGTTGATAATCTTTCCAATGAGGATAGGCGGCTTAGTTCTCGTTTCTCTCTTGGTACAAGAATGATACCCATGTGAATCTTGAGAAATCATCCACAACGACCGCAGTATATTTTCTCGCCATTGAAGCTTCGAGTAACTGGACCAAAAAGATCCATGTGAAGAAGTTGAAGAACTCGATCAGTTGACTGAGCTGGCTTGAGAGAGAATGAAATTCTTGTTTGTTTTCCTTGTTGACACGCGCTGCACATATGACTTTTGTCATATACTTGATCTGGAATTCCATTAGCAAGCTGGTTTCTAGCCAGTTTGTTGATTGTCTTGAAGTTGAGATGATTCAGCCGTCTGTGCCACAGCCAGCTGACTTCATTGCTACTTTTTGATACAAGGCAAGTCTCCGGAGGGCTTCATTCCGGCCGGCGAAGTACATATTTCCTTCTCTTTTCCTCTTAGGAGTATCTGCTTGGTTTCCCTGTGCTTCACTGTGCATCCCTGTGCATCAAACTTGACAGAAAAACCGTTGTCGCAGAATTGGCTAATGGAAAGCAAGTTATGTTGCAATCCTTGTACATAAGAAACATTTGGGATTATAACATTTCTAGTTTTAAATGTACCATAACCATTGGTTAGGCCTTTGGAGTTGTCACCAAATGTTACTTGTGGACATGTACGCTCAATATACTCCTGGAGTAGATGCTTTAGGTGAGTCATGTGCTTGGAACATCCACTGTCCAAGTACCAAAGCGTTCTCATCGACTCCTCAGAGATGTGTCTATTCCTTGCAACCTAAACAAAAAGTTAAAATTCAGGTACCCAGTTTTAATTGGGTCCTTGTGGGTTAGACAGAGATCCTTTGACGACCCAGATCTGCTTGATGACTCGAATTGGGTCATTTGATCTGATAATTCTTCCAGCTGAGTCGATATACACATTCATTGTGTTCTTCTTTTGTTGCTGGCGTGGTCTTGATCTTCGTGTCTTCTTGTTTTGTTGTCTGGATTTCTTTTGGTTTCCAGCTGTGTGCCTAGCTGAGACGTTCCTTAGTCTCTGCTGTCTCATGTGATACTGTGGCTGGAAATGATTATCCAGCTGATACTCGTATGAGTGGTATCCAGCTGGGTATCTCTGATATCTTGGTTGATATCGATCAACGTCTTGCCGCTCTTGGCCGGTATCCGTAAAATCCACTGTGGTCTTCGTTGAGGTTGAGCACGTTCGTTGCTGTCTGAGTTGGGCTTGAGGTTGTCGCACAGCTGACCTTCTTGAAGTCTGCTGTGTTCTCGACGGAGTTTGAGACTGTTTCACAGCTGTTCTTCTTGACGTCTGCTGTGTCCTCGACGGAGCTTGAGAATGTTTCACATCTGTTCTTCCCGACGCCTGCTGTGTCCTCAACTGTTGATGCTGAGCTGCTGAGATTGAAGGTTCATTTGCACGTACAAACATAACCTTTGTTCCACTTGTGGAGGCAATGTTTGAGGCATCCTTTGATTCGTTGTATCCCAGTCCCGCTTTGAGTGCTGCTGGACGCTGAGCACTAATGATCTCGTCCATTGTTGACGTGGCTTTGATGAGAGCTACTATCTTTTTAGATAGTACCTCTTCGGTGCTTTTCAGCTCAATGATCTCAGCTGACTTCCTTTCCGATTCAGCTGTGACCTTTTCCACATCTTCTATCAGCTGTTTCTTCTCAGTGTTGAATTTCTTCATCAGCTGATCTTGTTTCACTATTTTGTCTTTTAGTGAAACGACTTCATGTTGGAGCTGAGTTGTATCAGCTGTGTCTGATACTTTTGTCTTTTCCAGTTCCACCTTCAGCTCGGCATTCTCACACATAATGACGTCAAGGATCTCTTGAAGCTCCTTGGAATCGTTCATTACTTTCTCTACTAGACTCCAATCAGGTAGTCCAGATTCTGAGTCCTGTGTAGAGTGATCGTGTGATGGTGAGATGTTAGATAGATTTAGAGTTCTATCATTCATTTTCTTGCACTCTGATTCTTCATCAGCGATATAAGCTCTCCTTTTGTCTGCTGCCTTTGCTTTTAATTGGTCTTTGTCTTTCTTGCACAGCTTTGGACAATCTTGTCGGTAGTGTCCTGGTTCCTTGCAGTTGAAGCAACCTTCACTTGTTCGTTGGTCGACCGACTTCATCACCGTCGCGTACTTATCTCTGTAAGTCCTAAAGAACTTCTTGTATTTGCCCTTGCTGGTGTTGAGTCTGTTATAACTTTTCACCATCATGGCAATTTCTTCGAGTAGCTCCTCTTTGCTCATATCCTTTTTGTCCTTCTTCATCTTGGAGGACTCAGCTGACTTGACATGAGCTGACTTTTCAGAGTTGGCTCTGAAAGCTATTTCTTTTGGAGCTGGGGTGAGTTCTCCGTTATTTTGTCTGCTTGAAGATTCTTCTTGAGTGATCTTCAAGTTGTATTCGTTGGCTTTTAAGAGTGAGAACAACCTTTCTGTAGATAGATCACCCAAGTCACTTCGACTTTGGTGAACTACCTTGTAAGTGTTCCATTCAACAAAGAGCTAAAAGAACCTTTAGATTCTTTTCCCGCCGGGTATATTTCCCGCTTCCGATTGTCTCTATCTCAATGACTATGTTTGAGAACCTTAGCTCCATCGCTTCGATGGACTCGTTGGCTAGCTGTTTGAAGTTGTCGAATTTTTGGCAAGCTATTGTGAATTTGTTTTCTTTGATTTCTTCAGATCCTTCACATAGCTTGGCAAGTATTTCCACATCTCTTTGTTGTCTCGCACTTGATGATCTTACTTAGGTAGGCGTTTGAGGCATTGATGAGATGGTGTTTCTTGCGAAGGCTGTATTGACTTGCTTTCGTTCTTCGACGAGTAATCCTTCTTTGGCTTGAGAATTGGCCGGTATTCCGGTTGTCCTCCATCATGAAAGCGGTACGAGTTCATTTCCTTGTTTATAGATAAGGATGGGTCCGTCACGTGATGACGTCCCACATCATGTCGTGATGTGCACAAAGGAAGCTTTTCAATCCGAATTTCCGTATTGCATAGTCGTCTACCGAAAAGGTGGGAGATTCCCGTTAAGATAAGAATCCATAGACATGTACAAGTATGTAATAATATGAGTTTTTTCGAAAAACGGATCCGTTCGATTGACCACGACACGCGAGCGTCAAGAGAGATCTCTTGATACGGAAACGGTGGTCTTTTGAACCACCGCTCGATACCAATTGATGGTCCCCGAGCCGGGTACTTGGTGTAGAGGGGGTGAATACACCAAGTAGATTTTTCGAAACTTTTATCAAGTTAAAACGGAGTTGAGTGAGAGCTCGCTTATTGATCCGGTGGAGGGTCGGTGGGTAAACAACTCAGTGGCGGTGCGGAAAGTGGTGGTTTGAAAACTTAGCTCGATTACTTAGAAAACTCGCTTGAAAATATTAACTTATCGTTTTCGGCTTAGTCGGGTTGTGCAACTTTTCGAGAGACACAAATTTGTCTTTGGAGAGCAGTTGTGTGTGCGTTTTGAACAAGTATGCAATGATATGAAGGCGTTAGTACACTGAATATAAAGCAAAAGTAAAGAGAGAGAGATAGAAGACGCGCGAGTTTTTACGTGGTTCGGAGTAACACCTCCTACGTCCACGACCGGGTTCACCGGTAATCCACTACCACTTGGTTTCCAAGTACCAAGCAACTTCACAACTCTAACCCGAGCCGTGTTCCAACAAGCCATTGCGGGCAATCGTCAAGCCTATACACCTTCGCTTACGGGTACCGAAGAACCTAACCACTCGAATTACGCGCTTCGAGCAAGCGTACCTTTACCTAACCTTTCTGGGTTTGGGTTTGGGTATGGGGTTCCAACTATGAACGAGTTCTTACAATTAAGAACTTCAGAGTATGATGAACTCGTTCGAAATCTAGGCTTAAGATATACAATGAGTTTGGCCTAGGTAACAGACGAAAAACTAAGCAGTTTCTTAACTAGAAACACTTTAAGATAAAGTGTTCTTTGATCTATGTAGAACTGCTTGAGAGCTTTTGAAAGAATAATGATTTCAGATAATGAAAGCTTGTAGAGAGTTTTTCGTGTCTGATCTTGAGGTTGAAGACGGGTTTATATAGGTAGAGATTCAGGACTATCCGTTGGAGGAGCCGTTTGAATCTTACCTACTCTTCTTAAATACAAGATCTGTCGTTGGGCGTATCTGCACCTGTCTTCATTTGTGTCACATCCTAGGTTCTGAAGTCTAGGATGCTGATCTGGCAATCCCTCATTGGTCGAGGTAGGTTGACTTCCTCTGATTCCGGGATCTTCTGCCTTTAGAGCTGGCTTTTGAATTCAGAGCTGGACTATCTCGACGTGGAGTCTTCAGAGATAGTTCCTTTGTTCTCGTATACTGACCAGCCGTGTTTTGAACTCGGCTCGAATTCTCTTCGCCTTGATCGAGCTCGCCGGATCACTCACCGAAGGTTGACGCTCTTGTCTTTTGCTAGCCGACTCACGTGAACACACGGGTCGACCGTCGTCTTCCGCTAGCTGACTCCTGCTGTAGACACAGCTGGGTCGACTGCTGTCTTCCGCTTCCTTAACCTGTAATCCTAGAACATTTTAAGGCTCAAACAGGCGAGCTGGAAAACACTATTTAGGTTGGCGCGATCATCTATTTGGTTGGAGAATCAGTTGGGTTTTGGTATCAAATCGAAACCTTATAATTTTCCCAACAGATTGCTTGAGATCTAGACTGGTACTTTCTTGTAAATCTTGAGAAAATTTGTGGACTTCATCAATTGTCCGATGTTGCTCTCTAACTTGACAGTCTAGAGCTGTGAAACGCATAATGACATCCACTTGAGACTTCAGTCTGTCTTGAAAAAGAATTTCTTCAACCTCTTTAGATATTGCTTCTTTCATGGCGGTTGAAAGCTCGACAGCTGAGTCCGTTTGAGTTGCAAAATCAACATGACTGGGTTTGTTTGCCTCGAGCTCGACCAGTGCGCGAGTGTCATCGGCAATTGGACTTGGTAGGACTGCTGCCTCTGGTTCAGCTGTTGCATCAGCTGTTTCTTCAATGATCATCACCTCAGCTGTGTCATTTGGTACAGCGTCCTTGGTAATCTCAACTGTGACTTCTTTGGACATAACATCTTCACAAGATGTCTCCCATCCTGCTGCTGTTAGAAGCTTGTTGGCTGATTCCCAGACGTCTGCTGGGTGCGGCTTGGGGTATTGCTGAGATACTTCGATAATTCCTCTGATGAGATCATTTTGATGTAAGTAAGCATCTTCCAGACTTCCAAAGTCAAACGTGTGCTGGAGGCATGCTTCATCCATCTTCAATTTCTCATACGAGAAGGTCTCGATCAGCTGCTCATTCTGGTACCAGGTCGCCATCTTGGTGGCCAGATAGAATTTGAGATCTGCAACTTTGACGAGGGCAATTGGCAGGTGCGCCAAGATGGGATACTGAGTTAGAACACTCTTGATCCCTGTGATGCGTAGTTCCTCGTACATAGCTTCCATGAAGGCTGAGCCAGAAGAGTTGAGTGATGTAGAAGCAGTAGAATCACTCTCTTATGATTCTGAGGAGATTTGAGCTTTGGGTGATGGTTGTTTTGGGGGTGAGCTGGGATTAAAGGGTTCAGCTTGGTCATCAGCTGGCTGTGAAAGAGCTTCAGCCAGTTGAATATTTCCCTGTACGTTTACAAGAGATGAATCTCTTACTGGGGAGCTGGGTGGAGGAGAAGGCTGTGGGCGGGCGGTGACAGCTGGGGTGAGCTGGGAAGAGTTGTCTGACTCTTTGAAATGTCCAGCTCGTCCTCTGAACTAGATGATGAATCATCATTCAATCCCATATCAGCCAAGACATTTGATCCGTATTGATTGAAGGCCGACACTGGCTGTGGGGAGAGAATCGCCATTGCTTGACTTGGAGTTTCTTCAGGGGAAGGTTTCGCCTTTGTTGGTGGAATGACAGTTGTCTTCTTTTTCTTCTCAGCTGGACCTCCAGCTGGTTTGGGGTCAGCTGTCTTCCTTTTTCTCTGAATCTTCTTAGCTGGAACATCTGTCTTTGTTTCTTCCAGCTGCTTCTTGCCTTTGCTCACAGCAGGCTGTTTCTTCAGAAGATCATTGATTTGACTTATTCTTTGGAAGAGAATCTTCGTTTCTGGAAACTATTCTGAATCAGCCCACTTTACTGTGTGTCCTTTCACAGCTTGCTCTATCAAGAAAGAGATTTTAGAGCATAGATACAGTGGCTCTGAGGTTGAATACGTCGTCCTGGTGGAGTTGAACTTGATCTTCTCTGACTCCTTGACTAATCTGTTTAGTAAGAAATCGAACCAGTTGACGTTTGCGCCTTTTATCATGGAAATCATCGGCTTGAGCTTTGGAATACTTATCTCTCCTTGAGATCCAGCTATCCCTAAGATGCATTTTTGTGTGATATCCAGCAGCAGCCTGTACTTTGGCTTGAGAAGGAGCTTTGACATGCTCGCTCTGTACGGCTCTGGGGTGATAAGCATCTCTTGACTAAGGAATTCATCCACTTCTTCACGGCTGTAATCGTCTGGGATGAATTCTCCTTCTCTGGGTAGGTTGAACACCTTTCGTAGCATCTTGTTGAGCTTAATGTTGACGGTTGCTGAATCAAACTTTCCGTCTGTGCCTTTGACGATCATGTCAAATGAAGATGAGTAGAATCCGTCTTCATCAATGATGTTGAGGTAGAATAGGGCAGCATCTTTCTTCAGCATAAGCTTAGGCATGGAGGTTGCCCATAGCAAGAGACCGGAGTCTGAAACTAGATCCACCATCTCTTTTAGTTCTGAAACTGGAAGGTTGGCGGTGGAAAGACAACTTTCAAATGATAATTTTGTCATCAGAACTTCGAACTGGTTCATCCCTGCGGTTGATTTCTTGGGAGCCATCTCTGCAATCTGTTGATTTTGATCGAGCGAGGAATTTGCAGAGGATAGATAGATGACTTGAAGATTTGAAATTCGCAGAGATAAAGATGGAAGAATTCTCCGTATCTTTTCCATGTATATCAACTACCATAATTGATCATCGGTTGAGATTTAGACAGCTGGTATTCTGATCAATGGTTGGGAGAGATTCACTCATCACGTTCTGACGTGTTTACGGCGAGTGTATTACAACCGCGCGTGAGGCAGTTCAAACGCTTGACATTCTGCCTCGATCTTGCAGTGCTTCAGTACTCAGTAGTCTTTATAATTAATGCGATGGGAATGGAAACTTATCAAGCAATTTAACTAAGGAACATATGTCCACTTAACATTGGAATTCAAAATAATTGGACTTAAATAGTATATTCCTTAGAAAAATAAATGCATGAGACACATTCCTGTCAGCTTGATCTCTGATCTTGAGAAGACAGTCAGCTGTTCCATGATCAGCTGAGTTCACTGCTGCTTTGCGGGGTAGAGTCTTCGATTTCCTGCTCTTTGCATTGCATTCCTTGATGTCTGTGCTGGATGACATTGCTATCTTTAACTGATTCCAGTCAGCTGGATTTGTCTGCCGCCTTTGAGCTTTGTGTCCAGCTGAGATCCGCTGCTTCTCTTTGTCTTTGAGTTGCCGATCAGTTTTCTTTTCTGATCGGACTGAGCTTGGAGAGCTGGCTTGATTGAGTACGACCTCTTAGATACCTCGATGGTTAGGTTCCAGCTGTGTAAGCATTGGCTGGAGCCATTCTTTGATTTGATACCGCTTAGGCCATCTTCAAGCTCCTGACCATTCAGTCTTCTGCTTGACTTTCTGAGTTTATGATGATGGGTCCGTTAAAGATAACATCCCACATCATGTCGTGAAGAGCACTCAGAAAGCTGTTGAGTTGGAACTTCCAGATCTGATAATCATCGACATAGAATGTCGGATGTTTCCTGCACAAGGAAGATTCCACGACAGTATGCAATATAATGATTTTTTTTTTTAAAAATTGAAGCGATGAATGATCTGTTCAGGTGACCACAATCAGCAATGAAATGCTGACTTGACAGATATAGTGATCTTTTGAACCACTGCTCTGATACCAATTGTTGGTCCCAAGACGGATACCTTGGTGTAGAGGGGGGTGAATACACCAAGGTTTAAAAACTTTTCCAAGTTAAAACTCTTTTCAGAGAGCTGGCTGTGTTCGATCCAGCTGGATGGCAGCTTGATCGACACAGCTGGCTGTGTGTGTGCGGAATGTGGTGGATTTGGAAAGTCCGTCTGTTGCTTCAAATATATTGCAAAGCTCTGTTTCACTTTTCAGTTAGTCAGTTTATGCAGATTGAAATGTATGCTCATGAAGGTTAGTAACATGCATAAAACAAAGCGATAAATAACAGAGCATTTTTAACGTGGTTCGGAGTAACCCCTCCTACGTCCACGACCAGATTCACTGGTAATTCACTACCACTTGGTTTCCAAGTACCAAACAACTTCACAACTCTAACCCGAGCTGTGTTCCAACAGTTTGCTGGCATTATCAAGCCTACACCTTCAGTTTCCGGGTACTGAAGAACCTAACCACTCGAATTACACGCTTCGAGCAAGCGTACCTTTACCTAACCTTTCTGGATTTGGGTTTGGGTATGGATTTCCAACTATGAACGAGTTCTTACAATGAAGAACAAGGAGTATGATGAACTCGTTCAAACTAGGCTGTGGATATTTATTCTGATCTATTCTGCCTATGACTGAATATGTGAACAACTAAGAACACAGCTGACTGGCTGGGTGTTCTTGAAAGATTTGGCTTTGAAGATCGTTGTTCATTTTTCTGTTTTCTTCTATTTCTTCAGTCGTCTTGCCAGCCTCTCCTCTTCAATGGTGGAGGAGAGATATATATAGGTGGAGATTCAAACTAGCCGTTGGAAGAGAGCCGTTTGAATCTTACCTACTCTTGTTGACTTCTGTTCTTTACCTACGAAGTAGGTCTGCATCTGCAGAAGCTAGTTCTTCTCTGATCTGACTGCGTCAGATAAGATCTTCTGACATCGGGATCTTGTTTTTGAGAAGGTCTTCGTCTTCGAGCTGCTAAGCGTCTCTGCTGTATCTTCAGCGGCTTGGACTCTGCTGTGTCTTGATTCTGAGCTGTCTTTAGACCTGTGCTGTATCATCAACCTGAGCTGTCTTCAACCTGAGCTGTGTCACTGACCTGAGCTGTGTTTTAGACCTGAGCTGTGTCAACGACACTAAGCTGGATCTTTTACACTGAGCTAGGTCTTTGACACTGAGCTGGGTTTCCGTCACTGAGCTGGGTCTTGATACTGCAAGATCTTTGACTCTTCTTGGTCTTGCTCTGCTGAGTCCTTTAAGCTGTCAGCTTAGCTGTGTCTTCTGCTGTCTTCAGCAAATCTACCTGTAAACTAAGAAACTCTATAAGCTCAAACAGGTGAGCTGAAAAACGCTTGGGCTTGTGCGATCATCTACTCGGTTGGGGTCAGCTGGGTTTTGGTATCCAATCAAAACTCTATTAATTTTCCCAACAATTAATATATCATTAATAATTAATCTCATCATTAACACTTAATTAACAATCAATCTCATCATTAGATTGTAATTAACAATTAATCTCATCATTAACATCTAATTAACACTTAATCTCATCATTCACTATTCATGTCATCAAACTTAGTACGTTTTAAACTCGACAAACGAGCTCTGAAAATTCTCAAATTAATTCCATAAGCTTGTTATACCATATTAATCATAATTACATGATCACATCATCAAACAAAGAAATCTATACGTATAAACCTTCGACTTCGAAAAATAGTCGAAAAATAGAAAAATTTCAAAACTTCATATTAAAATTCCGAAAAATTCTACGTCACTTAATTTTTAACGTAGATTTCATTTCTATCATTATTTTCTTAATTAAAAATCAAATACATGGCTTAAATATACATATATATTTCGGCCCTTTTGAGAAATTGAGGATTAAAATCCCAATTTCATTCTAATCACTTCTAAACATGTAAATTTAATTTATAAACCTCAATTATAACATAATTACTTGAATACTTAGGAGAAAAATCAAAACCCTATGCTTAAACCTTCGAATTTTTCATCTTTAGGGTTTAGAAAATATATTTTTCTCCAATTTCACTTCTAACATTCTTAGAAATAGTTATTGAGGCTAATTGTATCATTAGTTAATCAATTTATGCTTTAAAATAAAAACCCCTAAATTTTAGTAAACTTTAATTTTCAAAATTCTTTAATTGAGCTCTAAAAATTCTCAATAATTCATTCAAGGCTTATTTCATCATTATAAACATTAATCCATCATCAATTTTACCATAAAAATTCACCATCTAAAATTTCCAAATCAAGAACCCTAAAATTTTGAATTAAATAGGAAATTAGGGCAAGGATGATTCAATTCATTCAATCCACACATAAACATGTTTATCAACATCATATAAGCTCAATTAAATTATAAATTTAATCATAGAAGATCAAAATCAAAATTTCATAATTTAGCCCTAAATTTTCGGCTATTTTAAATAAAAATAAAATTGATCAAATCTTAATAAATCAAACCATCTAACATGCTTATAATCATCATAGGAGCTCATAAAAATTATCAATTTGATTATAGAATCAAAGAATCAAAAACCCCTAAATTTAAGCTTAATTTCGAAAAATTAGGAAATTAGGTTTAGGGTTTGATTCCTCTTAAATTGATGCTAGAAATGAGATCTAGATCATAGATTAAACATCATAGTTGAAGATTAAACTCATCCACCCAAGATCATGAAAATTTCGAAACATTTGCGGAGGAAAAAGAAGGGATTTTCATGCTCAATCTTGGGCTAAAAACTTGTTTAAACATAGATCTAACCTTTGATGGTTGATTGGAATTTAGATCTTTTAATTTCTTGAGCTTGATTCCTTGATCTTTCCTTAACAATGGTGGATGTGTGTGTTTGTATGTGAGATATGCGCGTGTGTGTGTAAGAGTGCCGAGAGGGAGAGAGATGAATGAGTGAATGAGAGAGTTAATTACTAACTTTATTAATGTGTTAGACTTAGGTTACTATTTGATATCATTACATGTTGGAGGATGATCTTAGCTAAGATCTAATAGGATCCTAGGTTAGATTTAGTTAGTACATCAATATCTAAATTAGGATTTTATGAATAATTTTATTACTAATAATGATGACATAATATTCCATTTGGATATTAATGTATTAAATTAAATGCTAAATTAAATAAAAGCTTATAAGATAAGCTTTATTTAAATATCTAATATAATACTTAGTTTAATCAATTAATTAATTTTCTAATTAATTAATTAAACATTCATCCAACATTAATCAAATTATATCGGCTATAAATATTAAATTCTCGAGCTCTATATAATTCATTAGGGTTTTCCTTAACCCTAATCTAAGCTTTCTCGAGAAAATTTCCGGAAATAAAATCCGGACTAAAATAGATTTGATGGTCCCTGAGCTGGGTATTTGGTGTAGAGGGGGGGTGAATACACCAAATAGATTTTTCGAAACTTTTTCAAGTTAAATTACAGAGTTGGTGAGCTCAGTTATCGATCCAGCTGGGGATGGTCAGCTGGGTAAATAACTCAGCTGGCGGTGCGGAAAGTGGTGGTTTGAAAACTTAGCTCAGTTACTTAGAAAAACTCAGTTTGAAAAGATTAACTTTACGTTTTCAGCTTAGTTAAGTTGTGCAATTTTCAGAGAGACACATCTGTCTTTGGAGAGCAGCTGTGTGTGCAGTTTTGAACAGATATGCAATGATAAGAAAGAGTTAGTACAAAACTGAATGTAAAGAGAGAGAGTAAGAAGCACGCGAGTTTTTACGTGGTTCGGAGTAACACCTCCTACGTCCACGACCAGGTTCACTGGTAATCCACTACCACTTGGTTTCCAAGTACCAAGCAACTTCACAACTCTAACCCGAGCTGTGTTCCAACAGTTTGCGGGCACTGTCAAGCCTACACCTTCAGTTTCCGGGTACTGAAGAACCTAACCACTCGAATTACACGATTCGAGCAAGCGTACCTTTACCTAACCTTTCTAGGTTTGGGTTTGGGTATGGGGTTCCAACTGTGAACGAGTTCTTACAATTAAGAACTTTAGAGTATGATGAACTCGTTCGAAATCTAGGCTTAAGATATACAAAGAGTTTGGCCTAGGGAACAGACGAAAAACTAAGCAGTTTCTTAACTAGAAACACTTTAAGATAAAGTGTTCTTTGATCTATGTAGAACTGCTTGAGAGCTTCTGAAAGAATGATGATTTCAGATAATGAAAGCTGGTAGAGAGTTTTTCGTGTCTGATCCTGAGGTTGAAGACGGGTTTATATAGGTAGAGATTCAAGACTAGCCGTTGGAGGAGCCGTTTGAATCTTACCTACTCTTCTTAAATACAAGATCTGCCGTTGGGCGAATCTGCACCTGTCTTTATTTGTGTCACATCCTAGGTCCTGAAGTCTAGGATGGTGATCTGACAATCCCTCATTGGTCGAGGTAGGTTGATTTCCTCTGATTCCGGGATCTTCTGCCTTTAGAGCTGGCTTTTGAATTCAGAGCTGGACTGTCTTGAAGTGAAGTCTTCAGAGATAGTTCCCTTTGTTCTGTACCGCTGGACCAGATGTGTTTTGAACTCAGCTCGAATTCTCTTCAGCTTGATCAGGCTCTGCTGGATCACTCAGCTGAAGGTTGACGCCTGTTGTCTTTTGCTAGCTGACTCCAGTTGTAAACACTGGTCGATCGTCGTCTTCTCGTTGCCGACTCACCGTGAACAATCGGGTCGACTCCTGTCTTCCGCTTCCTTAACCTGTAAGCCTAGAAAATCTAAAGCTCAAACAGGCGAGCTGGAAAACACTATTTAGGTTGACGCGATCATCTATTCGGTTGGAGAATCAGTTGGGTTTTGGTATCAAATCGAAACCTTATAATTTTCCCAACAATTTCCCCCTTGTTGATGATGCCAAAACCTAACTGAGACAACTTATGACGCAGAAAAACTTGTGTTTTATTAATGTAAGAATATACATTATAACACAGGAAAAAGAAAGAAGAAGAAAAAAAATCTTCAAATCTTCAGTCTTCAATCCCAGTTGGCTGGGTCTTCTCTTCTGCATCCGTTGCTTCTTTCTTTTGACTCGTCTCTTCAGCTGATTCTGTTCCAGCTGGTTTCTCTAGCTCAACAGTTTACCTCTTCTTTGACTTGTCTCTCTTCTTCCTTACTTCCCCCTTTTTGGCATGATCAAAACAGGGTGGGAGAGATACACCATCGGCTGTTGCGATGTTTTAGTTTGGCGAAACTGTGGTTTTCAGCTCTGAGCAGCGAGGTTTGGAGTCTAAGTGGCTCAGCTGATGTATTAGCTGGCTCTTCTTCAGTTGCATTAGCCTCAGCTGTGGTTGCAGACACAGCGTCCTTGGCTTTGATTCGGTAGGCGGTCAGTGAGTGCTTGGAGGGATGAGTTGGCACGGGAGATAGCATCTTCTGAGTCGGGCACAACTTCATTCCTTACAACTTTTGCTTCTTCAGACTTCTTAGATTGAATGAGAAAGTCTGATTCAGCACTTGAGGGGCTTGTGTTCAGCTCATATCATCATCATCCAGCTGCAGATGATCATTGGCTGGGTGATGTTTCTCATTTAAGCTTGGTGCAGGGACTTGAGCATCTTTCATCGGAAGATCTCGAAGCTGGTGTCCCTGTGGAGCTGAAGAAAACTGAGGAGAAGGCGGTTGAAGTATCCCATCTGTCTTGGGGTTTAAGCTTGGTTGATCAGCTGGAATACTCCGTTGCGGTGTTGGTGACGATGATGTTCACGCAGGGACGTGAACTTCTCCTCCACCGTAAGAAACGACCGCTTGTGGGCCTTCTGCTCCTCGGAGAGTGATTACGAATTCTCTCATAATGTCAGCTGGCTTCTCTGCTGACTGACTGAGCACATTTGACTTGAGTCTTTTGTTTGAAGACAGTGCTTCAGTATATTTTGTCTCCTCAAGTTGTCTCTGATTCCCAGCTGGGACGGAGATAGATGCATTCTGCTTTGTCTCCTGCATCTTTTTCTGTGCCTCCTGTGGTGGAGCAAGAGCTTTGTCATGACTGCTCTTGAATACTCCGGCTTTATCAACATCTGGTCCAGGTCTGTTGACGTTGATTTTTGCATCCCAGAGAGTTGTATGTCCCGTTCTCTCTTTTATGATGAGAGAAACAGTGGGGCTGATGAGGTCTTTTTCCTTTGACATTCCCAGAAAGTTTTTTGCACCTTCCTGGTGAATGTCATTCTTTAGCTTTGCAGTATCTCACTGCACTGGCCTGGATCTGTCGAGGGGCTTCACCTTCTTTTGGACTTCCTTCTTCTTTGAAGTTCCTGAGAGTTAAGCAACTCTAATCTTGAAGCTTTGACAGATTCTTCAAGTTTGATCGGCTCCGGGGGATATCTTTCTGGATTCCACGTTCTTCTTCTGCATCTTTTGTTAGTAGAAACAAATAATACCAATTGATGGAAATAAGAAAGAATGCCGAAAAACTTTTTAGGGTTGATGCGTATATCTTCTAGCATATTTAAAGAGTTTTCTTGATGAATGGACGATCAAGATTTGTCTATTGATAAGAAGATCTACGGCTGGGAGTGATTCTCGCGACATATTAATTTCTTGATTAGAATATGAGAGTTAATGCGCGAGAGAGAACGGTTGAGGCATTTTGACTTTTTCCTCGAAACTCTCATTATTCAATTCTTTGCAGACTTTTAATTAAGATTGATTAGATATGACAAGATATTAGTTGACAGAAAAACAGATTGAGTAGGTGAAATTAATGTTGTTGCAAACCTCTCAGCTGATCATTGTAGTCAGCTGATACCTCTGTTGAGTGGGTGTGCTGGGTCATTGTGGTTCCAGCTGATTCCCCCTCAGCTGAATAATCCTTCACTTTCAGCATCTGGTTTAGCTGAATTCTTTCTCAGCTGATATCAGTGACGTTGATTCTGAATTTCAGATGTCTGCTTGCATTCAGCTGGGTCTGCTTCCATTCAGCTGGGTGAAGCATCGTCTGGGTTGAGAAGTCCAAGTAATCCGCACAGCATTTTGAATCTTGCTTCTATCAGCGGTTTTGTGAGAATATCAGCCCGCTGTATGTCTGTGTGAATTTTCTCAACAATCACATCCTTCTTTTCTACGTGATCTCTGATGAAATGATGTCGTACGTCTACATGCTTGCATCTTGTGTGAAGTACTGGATTCTCTGATATGGCAATCACACTTGAGCTATTACAGAAAATTGGAACCTGTCCAGTTTTTACTTCATAGTCATCCAGCTGATGTTTCAGCCAAAGAATTTGCGAGCAGCAGCTTCCAGCGGCCATATATTCTGCTTCTGTCGTGGAAGTTGTGACGCACGTTTGTTTCTTTGAAAACCATGAAATCAACTTACTTCCTAAGAAATGACAAGTTCCTGAAGTTGATTTTCTGTCCAATCGATCTCCAGCAAAGTCTGAATCAGAGTATCCAGTCAGCTGTAGATTGTCTTCAGCTGGGTACCACAGCCCAACATTCTGAGTTCCTTTGAGATATTTGAGAATGTTCTTGGCTGCTTGCATGTGTGCTTCCTTTGGATTAACTTGAAATCTGGCGCACACTCCGACTGCGAAAGAGATGTCTGGACGACTTGCTGTTAGATACAGCAGGGATCCTACTATCCCTCTGTATTTGCTGGAATCAACTGACTTCCCTTCAGTTTCTGGTTCAATCTTCCAGTTGGTGTTCATTGGAATCTTTACAGTTCTGCTGGATTGAACTCCATACTTGGCGATCAAGTCTTTCACGTATTTGGATTGATTTATGAAAATCCCTTCTGATGATTGCTTGACTTGAAGTCCTAGGAAGAAACTCATTTCTCCCATCATGGACATTTGGAACTTCTCTGACAGCATCTCTCCAAATCTTTGGCATAAGGAGCTTGATCTTGATCCAAAGATGATGTCGTCTACGTAGATTTGAACAACCAGGATGTCTTCTCCTGACTTGATGGTAAAGAGAGTTCTGTCTACTGAGCCCTTCTTGAATCCTTTGGATACGAGAAAATTTGACAGAGTGTCATACCAAGCTCGAGGTGCTTGCTTCAATCTATAAAGAGCCTTCTTTAGCTTGTAGATTTTATTTCCTTCTACTTCGAATCCTGGAGGTTGTTTAACGTAGACGTCTTCTTTGATTTCTCCATTTAAGAATGCACACTTCACATCCATTTGATAGACCTTGAATTTGTGATGTGCTGCATATGCGAGAAAGAGTCTGATTGCTTCCAATCGTGCTACTGGAGCAAATGATTCTTCGAAGTCAATTCTTTCCTGCTGAGTGTAGCCCTTGGCAACCAGTCGAGCTTTTGTTTCTGATGACGACTCCCAGGGTATCCAATTTGTTCTTGAATATCCATTTGAGTCCTATGACTTTGACTTCTTGAGGTCTGTCGACTAATTTCCAGACACAATTTCTGAGGAATTCGTTCAGCTCTTCTTGCATGGCGTTGGTCCAAGGCACACTCTTCAAAGCTTCGAGAATTGATTGAGGCTCTGGCACTTGAGCTACGTAACACGCCATTAGAGTTGTGTCTTCATCATAGACCGTCAGTTCAAGCTCTACTGAGAGTTGTGTTGTGTCAGCTGCTTCTTGATGATCCGTTAAAGCTTGAGCAGCTGAGCTTCTGGTTTTGACTTGGTCAGATGGTTCTCCGATAATTGCTGATGATGGATGATCTTCAATCCATCTTCTCCTCTTGCGAATTTCTTCTTCCAATTGATTGATGCTTGACGTGGCTAAATTACGTCTGACTTGGAGTTGCTCAGGAGTTAAATCTTGAGAAATAGGTTCTCTTTGATTTCTATTTTGAGGAGACTTCTGTATGGGCTCAGCTGGAGATTGAGCTGGGGACTCAGCTGTGTTTGGATTCCCAGCTGATGATGTTCCCCCTTGATTTGGCGTTGAAGCTTCTTCTCGATTTCCAGCTGGTGGAGCTTCTTGGTTGATTTGAAGTTCCTCATCTGGCTCATTGTCCCAAATTATTGGTTCAGCCAGATTCCTGATTCTATTCTCTTGAGCTCTTGTCTGAATCAATCTTGAAGATTTTCCTTCGCTTCTTCGTTTGATAGAATCTCTATATTCGAAGGAGGATTCGTCAAAGGTAACATGTGGAGTTACTTCGACTATTTGAGTTCTTCTGTTGAAGACTCTGTGTACTTTACTCACAGCGGAGAACCAAGGAATACTCCTCGGTCTGTCTTCTCATCGAACGTCTTGAGCTATGTCTTCCCATTGTTGAGGATGTGACATTTGGATCCGAATACCTTGAAATATCCAATGTATGGTATTCTGTTATTCCATAGCTCATACGGTGTCTTTCCTTGCCTTGATGTGAGTAGGGAGCGATTATGAGTGAAGCAAGTTGTGTTGATTGCTTCAGCCCATAACTTCTTTGGAATGGCAGAGCTAGCTAGCATTGAGGTAGCTGCTTCCTTGAGAGTTCTGTTTCTTCTTTCTGCTACACCATTCTGCTGAGGTGTGCGAGCTGCAGATGTTTGGTGTTGAACTCCGTTCTTCTCGCAATAATCATAAATAGTTTCATTTAGAAACTCCGTTCTACGATCTGATCTTATTGACATTATCTTGCACTCCTTCTGTGTTGATAATCTTTCCAGCAGGATAGGCAGCTTGGTTCTGGTTTCGCTCTTCTGGTACAAGAATGATACCCATGTGAATCTTGAGAAATCATCCACAACGACCAGAGTATATTTTCTGCCATTGAAGCTTGCTGGAGTAACTGGACCAAAAAGATCTATGTGAAGAAGTTGAAGAACTCGATCAGTTGACTGAACTGGCTTGAGAGAGAATGAAATTCTTGTCTGCTTTCCTTGTTGACACGCGCTGCACATATGACTTTTGTCATATACTTGATCTGGAATTCCATTAGCGAGCTGGTTCCTAGCCAGTTTATTGATTGTCTTGAAGTTGAGATGATTCAGCCGTCTGTGCCACATCCAGCTGACTTCATTGCTGCTTTTTGATACAAGACAAGTCTCCGAAGGGCTGCTGTTCCAGTCAGCAAAGTACATAATTCCTTCTCTTTTCCCTCTTAGGAGTATCTGATTGGTTTCCCTGTGCTTCACTGTGCATCCCTGTGCATCAAACTTGACAGAAAAACCGTTGTCGCAGAATTGGCTAATGGAAAGCAAGTTATGTTGCAATCCTTGTACATAAGAAACATTTGGGATTATAACATTTCTGGTTTTAAATGTACCATAACCTTTGGTTAGGCCTTTGGAGTTGTCACCAAATGTTACTTGTGGACCTGTACGCTCGATATACTCCTGGAGTAGATGCTTTAGATGCGTCAGGTGCTTGGAACATCCACTGTCCAAGTACCATAGCGTTCTCATCGACTCCTCAGAGATGCGTCGATTCCTTGCAACCTAAACAAAAAATTAAAATTCAGGTACCCAGTTTTAATTGGGTCCTTGTGGGTTAGACAGAGATCCTTTGATGACCCAGATATGCTTGATGACTCGAATTGGGTCATTTGATCTGATAATTCTCCCAGCTGAGTCGATATACACATTCTTTGTGTTCTTTGGTTGTTGCTGGCGGGGTCTTGATCTCCGTGTCTTCCCATTTTGATGTCTGATTTCTTTTGGTTTTCAGCTGTGTGCCTAGCTGAGACGTTCCTTTGTCTCTGCTGTCTCATGTGATGCTGTGGCTGGAAATGATTATCCAGCTGATACTCATATGAGTGGTATCTAGCTGGGTATCTCTGATATCTTGGTTGATATCGATCAACGTGCTGGTATCTGTAAAATCCAGCCTGTTGTCTTCGTTGAGGTTGAGCACGTTGCTGTCTGAGTTGGGCTTGAGGTTGTCGCACAGCTGACCTTCTTGATGCCTGCTGTGTTCTCGACGGAGCTTGAGAATGTTTCACAGCTGGTCTTCCCGACGCCTGCTGTGTCCTCAACTATTGATGCTGAGCTGCTGGGATTGAAGGTTCATTTGCACGTACAAACATAACCTTTATTCCACTTGTGGAGGCAATGTTTAAGGCATCATTTGATTCGTTGTATCCCAGTCCCGCTTTGAGTATTGCTGGACGCTGAGCACTAATGATCTCGTCCATTGTTGACGTGGCTTTGATGAGAGCTACTATCTTCTTAGATAGTACCTCTTCGGTGCTTTTCAGCTCAATGATCTCAGCTGACTTCTTTTCCGATTCAGCTGTGACCTTTTCCACATCTTCTATCAGCTGTTTCTTCTCATAGTAGAATTCCTTCATCAGCTGATCTTGTTTCACTATTTTGTCTTTTAGTGAAACGACTTCCTGTTGGAGCTGAGTTGTATCAGCTGCGTCTGATACTTTTGTCTTTTCCAGTTCCGCCTTCAGCTCGGCATTCTCACATATAATGACGTCAAGGATCTCTTGAAGTTCCTTGGAATCGTTCATTACTTTCTCTACTAGACTCCAATCAGGTAGTCCAAATTCTGAGACCTGTGTAGAGTGTTCGTGTGATGGTGAGATGTTAGATAAATTTTGAGTTCGAGACATTACCTCATCTTCATCGATGCCGTCTGTTTGTCCCATGAAGCATGTATCCCAATCAGGTTCATCATGGGCCATCAGGGCTTCTTCTTCCGAGTCTGAAAATGGCATGTCATCCATTTTGTTGCACTCTGATTCTTCATCGGCGATATAAGCTCTCCTTCTGTCAGCTGCCTTAGCTTTCAGTTGGTCTTTATCTTTCTTGGACAGCTTTGGACAATCTTGCCGGTAGTGTCCTGGTTCATTGCAATTGAAGCAACCTTCTTCTGTTCGTTTATCAGCTGACTTCTCATCAGCTGCTGTGTACTTGTCTCTGTAAGTTCTAGCGAACTTCTTGTATTTGCCTTTGCTGGTGTTGAGTCTGTTGTAGTTTTTGACCAGCATGGCTATTTCTTCAAGTAGCTCTTCCTTGCTCATGTCCTTCTTATCCTTCTTCGATGACTCAGCTGATTGTATGTATGCGGATTTTTCAGAGTTGGCTCTGAACGCAATCTCTTTTGGAGCTGGGGTGAGTTCTCCGTCATTCGTCTCCGCTTGAAGATTCTTCTTGAGTGATCTTCAAGTTGTATTCGTTGGCTTTTAAGAGTGAGAACAACCTTTCTGTAGATAGATCACCCAAGTCACTTCGACTTTGGTGAACTACCTTGTAAGTGTTCCATTCAGTGAAAATTTGAAAGAACCTTTAGATTCTTTTCCCGCTGGGTATACTTCCCAGTTTTGATTGTCTCTATCTCGATGACTATGTTTGAGAACCTTAGCTCCATCGCTTCGATGGACTCATTGGCTAGCTGCTTGAAGTTGTCGAATTTTTGGCTAGCTATTGTGAATTTGTTTTCTTTGATTTCTTCAGATCCTTCACATAGCTTGGGAAGTATTTCCCACATCTCTTTGGCTGTCTCGCACTTGATGATCTTACTCAGGTAGGCGTTTGAGACTGTTGATGAGATGGTGTTTCTTGCGAAGCTGTCCAGTCCAGCTTGCTTTTGTTCTTCTGACGAGTAATCCTTCTTTGGCTTGAGAATTGGCCGATATTCTGGTTGTCCTCCATCATGAGCAGGTACGAGTTCATTTCCTTGTTTATAAATAAGGATGGGTCCGTCTGAGATGACGTCCCACATCATGTCGTGATGCGCACATAGGAAGCTTTTCAATCTGAATTTCCAGATTGCATAGTCGTCTACCGAGAAGGTGGGAAGATTCATGTTAAGATAAGAATCCATAGAAATATGCAGTATGTAATAATATGAGTTTTTCTGAAAAACGGATCTGTTCAGTTGACCACTGACACAGAGAAAGTGATCTTTTGAACCACTGCTCTGATACCAATTGATTGTCCCTGAGCTAGGTATTTGGTATAGAGAGGGGTGAATACACCAAATAGATTTTTCGAAACTTTTTCAAGTTAAATCATACAGTTGGTGAGCTCAGTTATCGATCCAGCTGGGGAGGGTCAGCTAGGTAAATAACTCAGCTGGCGGTGCGGAAAGTGGTGGTTTGAAAACTTAGCTCAGTTACTTAGAAAAACTCAGTTTGAAAAGATTAACTTTCAAACACAGTTACTTAGAACACAGCTGGGTCGACTCCTGTCTTCCGCTTCCTTAACCTGTAAGCCTAGAAAATCTAAAGCTCAAACAGGCGAGCTGGAAAACACTATTTAGGTTGACGCGATCATCTATTCGGTTGGAGAATCAGTTGGGTTTTGGTATCAAATCGAAACCTTATAATTTTCCCAACAAGATTTGCCGGAGAAAATTCTACGATCTCCGGAGAATCAATTCTCTCAATTGATCACACACACTTCACGAATAAAATTCAAACATATAAGCACAAAATTATAAACATCTTCGTAATCTTTCTCGGATCAATCGAGACGAGATTAACATCTTAAATTACTTAATTTACTTAATTTCTTTACTTTCGACAAATTAGGGCTGCCGAAATATTTTTATTGCCGGGACTTAATTTCTTTCTAAATTCTCACGGCTTAATTATCTCAGGCGAACTTTTAATTAATCCAAAGTCCGATTATGAAAAAGCGGGGTATTACACGTCGTTAGCTTTAATTTTATTCCAGATATCTGTTCTTTCTCGTTCACTTTAGCCCTAACCCCCAAATCCCCAAATCGTTCCATCGATCTTGTCCGTCGTCGTCGCTCACTTCTTCTGCTTCCGTCGTCGCTCCGGCTAGACGTTGGCCGGCGTCTTCGCTTGGAGCCGTTGTAGCTCTTGGCTGCCGTCCACTGCTCTCTCATACTCACTACTTCTCCATCCCGTCGCTCCTCCCACCCGCCATCGCCGCCTCTGTTCCGGCCACCCTTGTATTCTCCATCTCTCATTCTCTCTCTGACACTCGCTCTAGCCACTGCTGCTCCGGCCGCCGTCGTCGCTCCGTCTGTCGCCGTCAGGTCAGTCTCTCGCTCTCTTTCTCTCTCTGTCAGTCTCTGTCTCTATTTCACTCTTTCACTGTCTCTCTCTCTCTCTCGTTAACTCTAGTAGCTCCGTCCGTTCTCGTTCGTCTCCGGCTGCCGTTGCTGTTCATGCAACCCAACCGTATCTTGCCGACGTCATTGGTCAGTCTCCTCTCTCTCTCACTGTCCATTTCTCTCTCTATCTATTTCTCAATGTCGTTTTTTGTCCATGTCTCACCGTCTCTCTATCGCTAACTTAGTGAGCTTAGATTAGCCCGGTCGATTGTTGTGTCGTTCTGCCATAGCTCAAGCCTTGTTACCAACAAGAGGTAACCCCCTACTCCGATGCTGTAGCTCAAGTATTGTGCAGAAAAAATATTGAGTTCCTTGTTTGTGCTTTGTTTGGTGTTTGAATGATAGAAATTTTGTTTATTTTTTGTTTTTTTATGTGTAGCTCAATTTGATGTTTTACATGATTTCGTGTTTAGTGTTATTGGAATTTGTTAATTGGAACCTGCCCCCTTGGATGTTGTTAATTGATCATGGTATTTGCATTATAATTGTTGATGCAAATAGGCCATCAATATAGAATAATTGATGTTTGTATATATGTCAAATGTATATATCATTAATTATGTATTCTGCAAGATCTTATTATTTCTGTTCTTGTACGATTAATTTACTTGTTGTGCAACACCTATATATATATTATATGATTTGGGATAGATGTAATTAATTTATTAAGGATCTTCTCCCTTTGAGATATAAATTAATTACATCTTAAGGATCGTCTCACAACAAATCAGTTTATTTGATTTAACCAAGTTTCGCTTTGATGATTTTGATTTAATTACTTATTTTGAATTGCTTTAATATTGGGGGGTCGGGTAGACGTAGTCATTTAGAACCAATATGGTTAACATAGTTGGTAGAGTCGAGCACTTGGTAGTTAGGATAGTGGGGTTAGGCAAAGGAGAAGGGACTCACTGAGGAGCAAGTCGTTGCTGATGTGTTTGAAAGATTGCACATGACTAAGGACGGCGACTATACAGACGCGAAGGCTCGCCGTATTGCGGTAAGTTTGATTAGTTTTAATAACTATCATTTATATTTTACAATTAAACTTATTAATTATCAATAATTTTATGGATGGAGTAGAGGATTCAGACTTTGAGTCAGCCCGATCCCGACACGGCTTAGGTACCAACAGTAGATAGGTCTAAAGTTTACATTGAAGCTGATGGAGGCCTAGATTCTAGGAGGAGACTGTTTTCTATAGGTTATATGGCACACACCCTCGATGGATCTTCTTCTTCAAGTGTTGGAAATGAGCCTCAGTGCTCCACATCAATGACAACGATGCAGGAGCAGATAGTAAAACTTGCAGCGGATAACGAGAGGCAAAATAAAATGATGAATCAAATGGCGGCCATGCTTAAAGCCACACAGGATCGACTTGATGCAATTCACCCGTACTTCAGATCAGATCAGACACTTCCAGAAAATATTTGATAGATCTAGTTGTTTGCTTCAAAACTCTATAGTTGTTGACATTAGATGTTTTTTTTATTTAGACATAACTGTTATGTTAATGTTGAATGTTGAATGTTTTTTTTTATGAAATTTAATAATGAATTAGTGTTTGATTAAGTTTTAATATTATGTTTTTGGTTCATATTTATGTGATTTGTTGGATTTGAAATTGGTGTTTCTTTGTTGTTTAAGGGAACAGAAAAAACAGAGCATTACACTGCCCACTGTCCCAGACTTAACGACGGAATAGCGACAGAATTTCCGTCGCGACAAATCCAGAATTAACGACGGAATGGGTTCCGTCGCTATTAGCGATGGAAATTCCATCGCCAATCCGTTTCCAAAATAAACCAAACCTCGCAACGGAATTACTTCCGTTGCTAATAGCGACGGAATTACTTCCGTCACCAAGTCCGTCGATGATGAAATCTGTAACGCAGGGTCAACGACGACTATTTCGTCGTCATGTTAGCGACGGAGTTGAAATTTCATCGTTTGTTGTCTTAGCGGCGAGGGATTTCGCGTCGACCGTATTCTGTCGTTAAGCCTCTTTAGCGACGGAATTACGTTGTTTAGCGACTGAATTTTTCGTCGTTAGAAGCGCATTTTTTTGTAGTGAATAGTACGATTATTGTATTTTCATACCAGCGTACCAATATGTTACCATGTTAGCAAGGTATGCTGCATTGGTATGACTGGTACGAACTGGTGTATTATACCAGTCGTACCAAGTACGTGGAACGAATAATTTTGTGGCGACCTGCGACCCGGGCCTATGCGGATCCGTTCAATCCGCCACGCGGTGGGTGGGGTGAAACCATTGAAATCATAAGCATAAATAATAACAAATTAAGGTTATTTTATTGGAAGCATTGAAATGATAATGTTTGAGATAATAAAGGGAAGGTGGGTAATTGTTCAACATCGATGCCCTAGCATAACATAACTGGGGTCGATGTATGAAGACACCGGCCCCGCACTGCGGAAGCATTTCAAAAGATAACCATCTAAGAGTAAATGGTTAGAACATAAGAGGTAACATGAGTTTGATGACATAAGCCTTATTGAAGACAACAACGATGGTCATAAAGACCGACACAACAAGTATTTGAAGAACATACGGACAAACAACGACACTGACATTCCCTCCTTCGCCTCCACATTAATCAACTTGCATTAGGAAAAACAATGCAGGGGGCTGAGTACAAAAGCACTCAGTGGATTCCGTGCCCCTCTTTGAAAACATTTTATAAAAGATATGACATGTTACTTTCTTATATAAGGGGGTTACTTTAGTAAAATTATCCTTCTCATAAGTTAAAACAGTTAAAAGAATAATCGGTACCGAAAATAACTCACATTCTTGGGTTACCGCCCGGTTCAATTAGAGGGGAGCCACTCCCTCCAACCGAACCGTCATAACTTCATGTGTACACTACCTTGGCTTGTACGGGGCACAAGGTTGATCGTATTATAAAATATTCAACATTGGTAAACCACAAGCAATTGAGCATAAAATATTTAGCATGTATAACACACTTTAAAAGTATTGGGTTTAATAACCCTAAAGTTACCTCAGTGGGAGTTTGTAATCCCACAATTTGAAAATAGGAACCCACCTTGATTCTGGTTCTCTTGACAAGTCTTCGGAACTTAAGGGTTGCTTGGTCCTACAAGAGTTGTCTTAAACACTTAGGTTCACGAGTATATAACTATCTAGAGTCTTAGCATCCTAGGTCAAGCTTATTCCATTTTATGACATTTATCTTATGCATGTCATGTCACATGAGTTATATATATGTCCTAAGTGTGTCATGTTATGTTGATGCATGTGTACACAAGTAATTAAATATCTCATGTCATAAGAATACAAGTAAAAAATACATACTTATACTTAGGACATTTTAATTAATTAATAAGGAATTAATTAATTACTTAAGGGTATATAATTAATTAATTAATTAAAGAATTAATTAATTAATTGAAGTCATATAATTAATTAATAAATAATTAATTATTAAAAGCATATAATTAATTAATAAAGAATTAATTAATTAATAAAAGCATATAATTAATTAATAATTAATTAATTATTCAAGAAATTAATAATTAATTAAATAATTAATTAATTAATTTCGAATTAAATAATTAATTGATTATTTAATTAATTTCGAATTAAAAATAAATAAATAAATAATTAATTTTGAATTAATAAATCATAAAAGAATTATGTTGGGAAAATTAATATAGTTTTGATTTGATACCAAAACCCAACTGTTCTCCAACCGAGTAGATGATCGCATCAACCTAAGTAGTATTTTCCAGCTCGCCTGTTTGAGCTCTAGATTTTCTAAGTTTACAGGTTCAGGAAGCGGAAGACAACAGAAGCTCAAGACAGCAGAAGATCCAGCTGTGTTTACAGCAGGAGTCAACTATCAGCTGAGTTTTCCAGCTGAGCTGAGTTCTAAACGGAGCATGATCAAGCTGAAGATAAGCTGAGCTGAGTTCTAGACACAGCTGGTCCAGCTGTACAGAACAAAGGGAACTAACTCTGAAGACGTCACTTCAAGTCAGCTTACCCAATCCAGTTCTAAATTCAAAAACCCAGCTCCAAAGGCAGAGATCCCGGCGTCAGAGGAAGTCAACATACCTCGACCAATGAGGGATTGCCGAATCAGCATCCTAGACTTCAGAACCTAGGATGTGACACGAATGAAGACAGATGCAGAAACGCCCAACGGCAGATTTCGAATTTAAGAAGAGTAGGTAAGATTCAAACGGCTCCTCCAACGGCTAGTCTTGAATCTCTACTTATATAAACCTGTCTTCAACCTCAGGATCAGATACGAAAACCCTCTACAAGCTTTCATTCTCCGAAATTCTCAAGCCTTCAAAAGCTCTCAAGCAGTTCTACATAGTTCAAAGAACACTTTATCTTAAAGTGTTTCTAGTCCGTAAGCGCTCGGTTTTCGTCTGATTCCTAGGCAGAAATCATTGTATATTTTAAGCCTAGATTTCGAACGAGTTTATCTAATTCTAATGTTCTTAATTGTAAGAACTCGTTCATAGTTGGAACCCCAAACCAAACCCCTCTTTACCCAGAAAGGTTAGGTCAAGGTTACGCATGATTGAAGCGCGAAATTCAAGTGGTTGTAAGGTTTTTTCAGTACCCGTAAACTGAAAGGTTAGGCTTGACAGTGCCCGCAAACTGTTGGAACACAGCTCGGGTTAGAGTTGTGAAGTTGCTTGGTACTTGTAAACTAAGTGGTAGTGAATTACTAGTGAATCTGGTCGTGGACGTAGGAGGTGTTACTCCGAACCACGTAAAATCTCGTGTTCTTTACTTTCTCGTTATTTTCAGATATTTTACTAACTTTATCATGTCATTGCATATTTTATCAAATCTGTTTACACAGCTGCTCTCCAAAGACAGTTGTGTCTTTCTGAAATTTGCACAACTTGACTAAGTAGAAAACGTAAATAATATTTTCAAGCTGAGTTTTTCTAAGTAACCGAGCTAAGTTTCCAAACCACCACATTCCGCACCGCCAGCTGAGTTATTTGCCCTGCTGACCCTCCTCAGCTGGATTAATAACTGAGCTCACCAACTCTATTTTTAAACTAGAAAAAGTTTTCAGAAATCTATCTTTGGTGTATTCACCCCCCTCCTACACCAAAGACCTAGCTCAGGGACTATCAAATTATTTATTTACTTAATTAACAAATAAATAGTAAACAATTAATTATGTATAATCATTATAATAAACATCAATCATATAATACAAGTTGGTTTTCATATTATCACATATAGATATAGACTAAGGGATCATATCATACATACACAAATCATTTTGGACCATTACAATTAATTAATCACATAGCCTAGTATTTTGTTATTATTAGCCCAATCATTTTAGTGGCCTATTAATAAATAAGCCCAATCATTTGATTATCTCATAAATGATAAGCCCAACCTTTTTATCATCATATAAGTCTAATAAATAAGTAAATGAGCCCAACTTTTTAATTGCTTGGCCCATCTGGATTTAAATCATAAGCCCAATTCACTTTAATCCAAGCCCAACCGAAATTAATTAAATAAAACACACCAAGGCCCAATTTCAGATTCTTTCCTACATAGGAGCAGTGTACTAATTCACGATTTTAATAAAATAATTAGACACCTTCAATGGACTTGAATTTTTAACTGAACAAAATTAATGTATTAAACTTCATGTTAAAAATACTAACATCAAACTATCTTACACTTAAGCATCTCAACTTAATCCATACTTTATGACAAAAATTGGGATTCTTAAATCTGGACTGCACAAGGGCTTATAAGATTAATTCACATAGGCTTGAATTCTTAACCAAATTATGAGTTTCTTATCATTCCAGAAAGCTTAGTAAGTCTACTTTCATCTCCAAATAGCCATTCATCCAGATTCTTAATATTAAAGTTTTCACCACCATTTTCCAAACATCTATACAGGCGCTGAAATCTCCTACTGAATTTTCTTATAAAATTGTTTGAGCATTCTTAACAACCTAAGAAAATCATGATATTAAAACCATAAATACTAGAGGACTTCTAGATTCATAATCCGTTAGCAAAATACTGATTTCATGTCTTGAAATATCCCAATTAATTATGTTCTTAAAAGATAGCAGATTGTTAGCAAATTTTCATTATTAATCAGCTTCATCTCCAAATCATCATGAACCCATTTAGCACATTCAAAACTCATAAAATTATCATCAAGATCATAACTAAACATATTTCATCATGTACACATATGCGGCGATAGGGACAACGACCGTTGGCCGGTTTCGTCTCTTTTGCGCAGCAAACTTGTTTCGGCCCGTTCTCCTTCGCTATAACTCCGAATTTGGATCTGTTTTTGCCTACGAACTCACAACGAGCTGAACTTCATTCCTACATTGCTCAATTTGCAAAATATGTAATTTATTTTTCACGACTTGTCCCATCTTTTGCTTCTTGTGTACAATTCTTTAGCCCAATCACCTTGCCTTTGGATCAATATTTTAAAAACCGGACCGAAGATCGAACCGCAAGATCTCCGGGTCATGGTTCAACTGGTTCAACCGTGATTGAACCGTTTCATTGAACCGTTCAATAAATAAATAAAAATTATAATTAAATGAATGATAAATATTTAAAATATCCATAATTTTATAAGAAATACACATTAATATCCATTGCAAATAAATGTATTTTTATCATATGTAGATATTCTCAATAAACATATATTTAATATTTATACAATAAAATATATTTGATATAAAAAGTTGTTGAGAATCGAATAAAGAGCATTAAAATTGAAATTTATATACTTTTATATTATTCAGAATTGACTATAATAATTATAAAGGTTGAATATGGAACAAGTATGTGGGATAGTGGAGATGGTAGAGTTCCTGGGCTTGCATCCAAGAGGTCTTGTGTTCAAGTCTCAATGAAAACATGAATTTTTGGGTATTAATTGAGAACCGGCCGGTTTTTAAAAACCGCTACCGGTTCTTTGACCCGGCCGGTTCTCACCGGTTTTGACCGGTTCCCACCGATTTTGTCCAGTTTCATACCACACCCGGTTTTATAGGGTTGACCGGACCGGCACCATGACCGGTTCCCGGTCCAACCGGCCGGTCCGGTCCGGTTTTTAAAACATTGCTTTGGATCTTAAGTTATCCCTTTGATCATGAGCTACTCCAAAATACTCAAATCTACACAAAACACATAAAACTATCCCTTTGATCATGAGCTACTCCAAAATACTCAAATCTACACAAAACACATAAAACTATACTCAAATGTGACATCACAGAATAATTAAGAAAACAAACCAAAAGACGTCACATAAACGCATAATCTTATCAAAACATGCATAAAAGAACAAGTGAAAACCATGCAAAATGAGTGTTTATCACATATGCAACACACCAAGAAGCATCTCAAACTTTAAGCATAAACATCACACATTTCACATACATTATCATACTTTAGAAATTTGACAGCACATAGTAGTTTATTGTAAAATCCATATAAAATAGAATTTTCGTCCTATGATAATGAGTCTTATCATTATAAAAACTACAAGAAGTCTAGAATACACTACAACAAGCCATGTTATTAAGCTATTAGCCGTTTTCAAGATATTATCATCTCTTTCACACTTAGTCAGTTTCTTGACAGATTCGAGCAAGTTACAAACTCAAACGTTTTGACACCTTTAAACTCACAATGAAGAGCTCATTTTCTCACACAATGTAGCCAACATACAAGGCTTTCATTAGAAGGTGATTTCACTTATTTTCATGGAGTAGGTTGAGAGATATGGTTCGTTCATTATCAAACATGTGCAGCCATTCAAACTGCCAAGCACTCTCTTCATACATAAACATTCATAACTTAGATTCTAACATATAGAACACCCTCATAACTCATATAAACGTGATTATCATGATTTTAACATAAATCTACAGCCATTATAACCCATTCTTACTAACTTAACATGCTCATATAAGAAAGCAAAGTAAAGAAACTAAATGAAGATTATATCTAGCTTCCTTTTCTCCTCCTTCTCCCTCACGTTTCTCTGATTTCCCTCACCTTCTCCTTCTCCTTAAACTTTTCTTTCCCTCTCTCACTAGATTTCGGTTGCCTCTTTTCCTCCGGTGGTGGCCGACGGTGGCAGATGGTGGTGGTGGTTTTTGGGGGCTAGGGTTTTCTTCAGATTTTGCTTGAAAGAAAGGTTTGTGATGGAAAGTATGGAGAAAGTGAATTTGCAGATGAGGGTGAAGAAGTTTCATCTGCAGAGATATTGAACGGGTGAAGAGAAGAGGAGGAATCTGTAGGGGCTAGGTGATTATTCCTTCTAATGTATCTCCATTGGTTCAGATGAGAGCTGAATTTCTGGGAGAATGGAATAATAATCATGGTGTTGGGATTGAAATCTCTGCAAGGATCTCATTTCTCCCTCTTCAGCCGTCTCTCCATCTCTCTTACTTATTCTCTTGTCTGCTTCTCTCTATTTCTCCAATCTTATTTACTTAGGTTTTTATTTATTTATTTAATTTAACTACTTAACCTTTGTCTTTTCTAAACTCAAACACACAACACACGCGCACACATACACTCACTTATATGCTTATAATATATATATATATATTATTATATTATAAGATTTCCCTTTTATAGTATATTTCATCTTTCGTTCCGTAATACAATATGAAAGATATTTGTGGACTAGATTAGAATATTAATTATATAGTTTTGGAATATATTTAATTAATTAATAGTTGGACTGTTAGATTAATTAATTGGAGAACAAAAGAAAAGCCCGGCCCATATTACCTAGGGTAATAGGCGGTTCTAATTTCTATAAGAATAGGAATTCTTTTCTTTGGTTTAGTGATTTAACGTATTATTATTCTCCACTCCAAAACTAGGGTTAGTTCTTAGAAAAATATTAGTAGGCACTACAGATTTGTTTCGGAGGATTCCTAGCGTTCTTGAATCAAATCTGCACAGTGGAATTGTTCCTGCATCAGTTCGACACTACACGTGGATACCATAGTTGTGGATTCGATTACAGGAATTTAGAACGAGATTATTATCTGCACAACAAGTAAGTTTTCTTTCTGTTGTGTGCTTGAAATCTCTACATACGAAATTGGTTATAAATCTAGATCTGTTTCTTGACTATTTATTCCGCTGCGTATCATTAGATGATGTCAAGAAAACCTAACAGTGGTATCAGAGCCAAGGGCTCGATTTATAATTAAATTTTGTGTTCTATTTAATTTATGGGTTAGCAATTTAATAAATCGAAATATGAGAAATCGCATATTGATTTTGAATATTAATTATGATGCTTTTCGAAAACATCACTGATAATTTGTAAAATTGAAAAAGCATGGTCAAAATTGGATATTGGTCAAAATTGGCTGCAAAAGTTTGCAGGCAATATGTTACGTTTCAATTAATTAAATTGGGACTTGTTACTGCTCGTTGTTTGACTGCGATGCCAGGCGAAGGCGACTGAGGACATGTGGTGGTCTGCGTAATCCGACGAATATAGGGGCAGCGTTTGACGTCGCTGATTTATGTCCCTCAGTTTGCTGCTGCCCGGTGCCAAAGGAGACATCAGCAGGTTGATTGGGGCTCGCACATATGCTGCGCCTGACAACTCGCTGTCCCCAGAGGCAGAGAGGTAATCGGCGCTAGGCACTACCGTTCTCCGGGCAAGAAATCGCTACCGCTGCTGTAACATCACAGGGAGTATTAATTTAGAGTTAATATAAAATCTGAAACCCAATTTTAATTACGAAGTAATGTTTATTGATTAGATTAATAGATATCATGTTGAACTTTTAATATTATTATTTTGGAAATAATAAGTATTAAATTTATATTTATATTAATTTGGAATTAATATAAATTATTTAGCCCATATTTTAATTAGAGAATAAAATTTTAATTGGATTAATGAATTTTATTCGAAGAGATTTACGTGCTTCTTTGAGTGATAAGCATGTTATTTGATTTTGTGCTTATTATTTAACTATAGTAGTTAGAGACCGCTTTTATGTCTGGGTAGGCGGCGCCCAGTACTTGTAGTCCGCGTTACTATGTCTGGGTAGGCGGCACCCAATATATGTGGTCCGCATTCGTATGCCTGGGTAGGCGGCGCCTAGTAATTGTTTAATAATTTATATCACATAATTATCCCCAAATTTTAAAATATAAGTCTTATTTGGAATAATACGCGTCGTCCAGTATAATTGATTGAGTGCAAAAACCTTTTCGATTAAGAGTATTTACACCCTAGTGTTTGCTCTAATCTACAAGGCTAAGGCTCAATCATAGGTGCATTGTTGGCATCGTGTAATGGGGTTGGCTTGCTTAAGTTGTTTTGACGCCCTAGTGTCCAAGACAATTTAAGGACACAGATTAATTAGATTAATCAGCCAAGAATTGCAAATTGTTGTTGCAATTGGCTTTGAGGCCTACTATGTGATATTATTACAGTTATCAGCCCTAGCAAACGCTGTGATAATATAGACCTGGATCTTGGTCCACTAAGATTTGTATTTGATATAAATCTGTATTCTGTGTTTGGGGTCACAGTATGTGTCAAAATTAGTGGAAGCTAATCAATACAAAAGGCCTTGTTTGATTTGTTTTATAAATGTGATCATTGTTTATTTTGTTCTAATTTGCTTTTCTATTATTTATTGATCAGATAAGAATGTCGTCAAATTTGTCTTTGAAATGCTTGATGGAGACCAACAAGTTGACTGGGTCGAACTTTCTGGATTGGCTCCGATGCTTGCGTTTGGTACTAAGGCAAGATAGGATTGAGTATGTCTTGGACAAATCAATCGATGTCATCCCTGATAAGGCATTTCCTGAGTATGCATCGTTTGACGAAGCTGCTCATAAGAAACACGTGGATGATGCCACTACGGCTCAATGTGTTATGTTGTCTTCCATGACTTTGGAGTTGCATAGGCAGCATGAACACATGTTCCCTTATGAGATGCTTAAACACTTGGAGAGCTTGTATGCTTCACAAGCTCAAACTATGGAGTATGAGATTCTTAGAGATCTCTTCGAGTGTAAGCTCAATGAAGGGGGCAAGGTTTCTGATCATGTTTTGAAGATGATCGGATTGATTGAGAGGTTAGCTGCGATTGGAACGTCGCTACCCGTCAATATCTCAGTCAATTTGATTTTGCACTATTTGCCTGTCTCATTTGAAAACTTCATAGTGAATTTCAATATGAACAGCACAAAGGCAAGTCTGCCAGAGCTTCATAACATGTTGAAGACTTACGAGTCTTCTACCTCTAAGGGCAAAATTGTGCTCATGGTGAGCTCTTCTGCCAAATCTTCCAACTCAAAAGGGAAGAATAAGCAGAAGAAAAAGAAGAAGAAAGCATTTCATGCTGCATTTTTGAAGTCCAAAGGAGGAAATCAGAAAAAGCCTAAATTTTCAAAGGATGAGTGTATGTTCTGTCATGAGAAAGGGCACTGGAAGAGAGACTGCCCGAAGTTCAAGGCACAAGGTGCCGCGGGTATGAGCTCAGGTATGTTTGTCATTGAGATAAACATGTCTATTAATAACTCACATTCCTGGGTATTAGATACAGCTTGTGGCTCACACATTTGTAATAATGTGCAGGGGCTAAGTGAAAGCAGGATGGTGAGGCCCGGGGAAGTCGATCTACGCGTGGGGAATGGAGCAAGGGTTGATGTTGAACGCGTGGGGACTTATAGATTAGATCTTCCTTCGGGAAATAGACTAGTTTTATCAGATTGTTATTTTGTTCCTTCGATTTTGAAGAATATTATTTCCACTCCTATGTTAGACATTGAAGGTTTTTCCTTCCATTTTGGAAACAGTAGATGCTCGTTTTCACTTAATGGAATTGTTTATGGAAATACCTCTCTTATGAATGGTTTATACATGCTTGAATGCGAACAAAATATACTCAATGTGCAAAACAAACGACCTAAGCTAGGTAATACGACTAACCTTACTTATCTTTGGCATTGTAGACTTGGTCATATTAATGAGAAGAGAATTGCAAGATTAAGAAAATTAGATTATCTTACATCATTTGACTTTGAGTCTTATGGTGCTTGCGAGTCTTGCCTCAAAGGAAAGATGACCAATAAACCATTTTCTGGAAAAGGATTGCGAGCCAAAGACATGCTAGAGTTGGTTCATACAGATGTGTGTGGACAGCTTCCGACTCAAGCACGAGGTGGATATTTGTACTTCATAACTTTTACTGATGATTTCTCAAGATATGGATACGTGTATCTCATGAAACACAAATCCGAGGCTTTTGAGAAATTTAAGGAGTTTAAGTTTGAAGTCGAGAAATAACTTGGCAAAAGCATCAAAACTCTTCGATCAGATCGAGGAGGAGAATACTTGAGTCAAGAATTTATCGATTACCTGAAATCACATGGAATCCGTTTAGAGTGGACACCGGCCTACTGGGACGCCTCAAATGAATGGGGTATCCGAAAGGAGGAATCGAACTTTATTGGATATGCTTCGATCCATGATGAATTTCTCAAGTCTCCCTACATTCCTTTGGGGTCATGCCTTACTTAGTGCTGCTTATATTCTGAACAGAGTTCCTTCTAAATCGGTCAAGAAAACACCATATGAGTTATGGTATGGCAAAAAGCCAAGTCTTGGACATGTACGGACCTGGGGTTGTCCTGCATTTGTCAAGAAGATGATGACTGATAAGTTGGAATCTAAAAGTGATAAATGTTATTTTGTTGGGTATCCTAAGGAAACAAGAGGATATTACTTCTACCTTCCTGGAGATCACAAGGTGATAGTCTCTAGGAATGCAACGTTCCTTGAAGATGATTACGTTTATAAGGAACAAAGTCGCAATATGGTAGAGCTTGAAGAAATTCAAGAACCACAAAATGACTTAGATGATGAAATCTTGCCTAATGGTGTAGACAAGAATTCAGTGGGAGTTTTTGATGATCTATTGGATGGGGGATTGTCTCTTAGTAGACGACCTGAAAATAATGAGACTCATCAAAGAGAAAATGATGTAATGGTTGTGGCACCTCCACCTCAGGAAGAACAAGAAATTGAAGTTCCTGAAAACTCTCAAAGTGCTGGAAGGTCCAACACGCAAGAACCTTCTTACATTCAGAATGATAGGCCTGAACAAACACAAGGCCAACTCGATATGCCTCGTAGGAATCGTCGTCCACCTAATAGACTCAATCTATTGGTTGAGAATCAAAATAAGGAAGAGAAATTAGAGGATGACGATCCTAAGACCTATACCGAAGCGGTGTCAGGCACTGATTCGGAGATGTGGCTTGCTGCCTTAGAATCTGAAATGGACTCGATGGGTTTCAATCTAGTCTGGGAACTGGTTGATGACTTGCCTGATGAGGTAATACCCATAGGTTGCAAATGGATCTTCAAAAAAGAAGAGAGATGCAAATGGCAAAGTTCAAACCTACAAAGCAAGATTGGTGGCGAAGGGTTACAGTCAACGCGAGGGCATTGACTATGACGAAACCTTTTCACCAGTTGCTAAAATCAAGTTCATTAGGATTTTACTTGCTATAGCTACATACTATGATTTTGAAATTTGGCAAATGGATGTTAAAACCGCATTTCTCAATGGAGAACTCGAGGAAGTTGTCTACATGCAACAACCTGAAGGTTTTGTATCAAAAACTAGGACAAATGTTGTATGCAAGTTAAATAAGTCCATTTATGGACTTAAGCAAGCATCTAGGAGTTGGAATATTTGCTTTGACAAAGCTATCAAAAAGTTTGATTTTGTCAGAAGCAAAGAGTATCCTTGTGTTTATAGTAAACACGAGAATGGGAACATAGTCTTCCTTATCATATATGTTGATGACATATTGATTTTAGGAAACAATGGTCCTATGATGAAATCCGTGAAAGCTTGGTTGTCTAGCTCATTCATGATGAAGGATTTGGGTGAGGCCTGTTACATCCTTGGAATTAGGATCTATCGAGACAGACCTAATAGGTTGTTGGGGTTGTCACAGTCCACTTACATAGACAAGGTGCTAAGGCGCTTCTCCATGGAAAACTCCAAGAAATGAAATCTTCCTATGGGACATGGCATAAAATTGTCTAAGAAGGGTTGCCCTTCCAACGACAAAGAGATTGAATACATGAAAATGATCCCATATGCTTCTACTATAGGATCAGTAATGTATGTCATGACATGTACTAGGCCAGATGTGGCCTATGCGCTTAGCATGACTGGCAGATTTCAGCAAAATCCCGGTGAGGAACATTGGAAGGCTGTCAAGACTATTCTTAAGTACCTTAGAAGGACTAAAGAATACTTCATAGTCTATGGTGGGCAGCAAGAGTTGTCAGTTACTGGGTATACTGATGCTAGCTTCCAAACAGACCACGATGACTATAAATCTCAGTCTGGCTATGTCTTTGTCCTCAATGGTGGTGCAGTAAGTTGGAATAGTTCCAAACAAGATACACTTGCTGATTCATCCACCGAAGCCGAGTATATTGCTGCATCTGAAGCTGCCAAGGAAGTTGTTTATTTGTTAGAGTTCGTGAAAGAACTAGGTGTCGTTCCAAGTGCCAACAGTGCAATACATTTGTATTGTGACAATAATGGTGCAGTTGCGCAAGCGAATGAACCAAGAGCCACGAACAGAAACAAGCATGTTCCCAGAAAGTATCATCTGATCAGAGAAATAATAGAGAGGGGCGATGTGAAATTAGAACGAGTACACACTAACAGTAACCTAGCTGATTCATTCACCAAGCCATTGTGTATAGCAAAACGCAATGGACATTTTGAGAACTTGGGTGTTAGATATGTTGGTGATTGGCTTTAGGTCAGTGGGAGTTTGAAGTTAATATGTCTTAGAAACAATATGGTATTGAGACATATATGCTTGATCGCATTTATTTATAAATTTGATTTTATTATGGCTTGTGCATTTATTAGAATAATTATTTTGATTGTTATTATTCTTATAATTGTTCCCAAGAGTTAGTACTGTCATTAATGGTGTGAGACATTAATGATATAGTTTAACTCTAAAATGCCCTAACCAATGATCATCAAGATTGGGATATTGATGATATGTTATAGGTTGGCATGTGGTCTGCATCACATTCTTGGAGAATGTAGTGGGTCTCACAACTACGAGATATTAGATACTCGTGATGGACACATGGATACTTTGGAGAGTATTGGTATACCCTACTATTAAATCATTTGTTCTGGTGTCTATGATTTATTAGTATGTGGAGTATGCGATAGTCCTTTGACTTGAGGTCATTATTCATTTTATTTGTTAAGTGGTGTACTTTGACCAAGTACAAAGCTTGCACTCTGGAAGGGGTAGATACGCTTGTGTTGGGTACATTGCGAGGCAAATGAAAATGGTAGTTGAGCCAAGAATAGGATTCATTCCTCGATTGAAATTTCGAGAAGAACACTCAGTTTCTCTATATTATTTGACCATTAAGTCATTGGCCAATGCAAAAGATATATTCAATTGAAGTAATTGAATATGATCAAATGGGTCATATAATAAAGATGAGATAAATTGATTGAGCTATTTGGATAGACACATGGCAGATCCTAGGCTTAATCGAGTGGTTTGTGAATGAAGGGATATTGCATAAACTTCATATAAAGGTTAAGTTTACAAAATCCGCGTAAACGTTCTTCATATATCGAGTTCGCTATACAACGCCGTCTAGGAGTTTTGTATAGACTTTAATTTGATTATCGTCGATAATGAAGGCCTATAGGGTCACACAATATGTGTTTTGTTGATCTGCTCAAGGGTGCAAAATTAGTGCATTATGATTATATCTAACGCTAGTCCAAGTGGGAGATTGAAAGATATTTGTGGACTAGATTAGAATATTAATTATATAGTTTTGGAATATATTAATTAATTAATAGTTGGACTGTTAGATTAATTAATTGGAGAACAAAAGAAAAGCCCGGCCCATATTACCTAGGGTAATAGGCGGTTCTAATTCCTATAAGAATAGGAATTCTTTTCTTTGGTTTAGTGATTTAACGTATTATTATTCTCCACTCCAAAACTAGGGTTAGTTCTTAGAGAAATATTAGTAGGCACTACAGATTTGTTTCGGAGGATTCCTAGCGTTCTTGAATCAAATATGCACCGTGGAATTGTTCCTGCATCAGTTCGACACTACATGTGGATACCATAGTTGTGGATTCGATTACAGGAATTCGGAACGAGATTATTATCTGCACAACAAGTAAGTTTTCTTTCTGTTGTGTGCTTGAAATCTCTACATACGAAATTGGTTATAAATCTAGATCTGTTTCTTGACTATTTATTCCGCTGCGTTTCATTAGATGATGTCAAGAAAACCTAACACAACATTCACATATCGGATCGAAGTTTCGATCGAGCATATAAGTAGAATCAATTATTTCGATCTTAACGAGACCAATATTCATATTATTCCATAAATTAATTCTTCTTCAAAATCAAATAAACAAGCATTTGATATATATAATATACGTAATATATCTTTTGATTAATTATTTTTAATTAATCATATTATTGCATAGACAAAAATAATATCGACATATTTCATTCGTGCAATACAATATGAATGCTCGTGCTATGCATTGCATATGACATCTAAATTTATAATTTAGACGTTTGAATTTTATCGGGAATAAGTGACCGTTCTATTATTCGATTTATTCTATATAAATTTTTATATATACTTAAACAGATTTTTTTTACTCAATTTTTCGGGGTTCTACAGATTTATATTAGTACCATATTCTAATTTTTTTTCTTTAGTTTTGAAGGTACAATGGACATCATAGATTATTATGTGCAAGATTTTGGGTTAATTCGGTCATGATGTTCTACAAGATCTCAAGAAATCAATGTTTTGGTTGGGTGCATTTGTTTCAACACTGATGAAATAACACTTACCGTAGAGACTGAGTTGGTGAATGAACAATTTTTAATGATTAGTGAATGAACAATTTTTATTTGTAAATTATTTGCTACAATTTTTGGTTTGTAAACCATTTACTACAATATTAGTATTATTAGTACGTTTGTTCTAATTGTATATGTTGTGCAATTGGTCTAATTTAGATATGTAGTTACTTGGTACGACTGCTACGAATGAACATATTCCGTACTTTCAATAGTTTATACTAGTGGTACAAATGATCTATATATCATATTTGTACCAAGTTTTAATATAAATGTTCAAAATCTATTCAAAAGTACATAGTCCACAAATAATTCAAGTAAATGGTACTCGGTACGGTGCTTGGTGCACAAACAAATCACTATAAAATTATACATTACACAATACGAATGATACGAATTATAAATTTCATGTCGGATACCCTTCTAAAGCGTGTCATGTATGATGATAAAATAAGAATAAAATAATAATTTTGTAGAAATTTTGACTAGTACTTATCTTTTAGAGATTAATTATTAAAATTTATTTTTATTTTTTTGAAATGATTATTTTAACTTGGCCCATTTTATTATACCTAAAAAACTGAGCGCCAAAACCATAGTTGGAAATGTTCAAAAACTGGGCCTACAGGTTAGTGTCCTTCACGGGACCTGGGTTGGGCCGGACCAGCCCATTTGACAAGTATACCTGTGGGCTTGTAGCATCTAATCCAAACTGTATAACCGAGGAGGCTCGGGCAGCTCAAATCCCAACTTAAAAAGTTAAAAAAATAAATTATTAACTAATAAAAGAAAGTAGATTGTTTTAAAACAAAATCTACCCCAATCTATCTGTTTAGGTTTAGGATTGGCAAATCGCAAATTGAAACTCAATCGAATTATATTTTCTATTCTATATATATATATATATATATATATACACACAGATATAGCGCTTTAGGAATGGAAAGTTATAATCTTCTCTTCCCTATTAGTTTGATTATTAATTAATTTATCGTCTTGTCTTTTTCATGGAGATGGAGCCGCCGCCGCCGCCGCCGCGTACTCGTTCTCAGCAGCAGAAGGCGATAACTAGAAAACGAAAACGAAATCAAGAGCAAGAGCAGGTGGTAGGTATTTGTGCTGTGAATATGCTTATCTTAGTCTGTCTCACTGATTTCCGACCGTGTTTAAAATTTTGTTTTGTGATAATATGTTTCAACTACGGGGAATACAAGTAATAAACGCAACTCAGCTCATAGTCATCATGTTAGGTTAACTGATGATGGTGCAATTTGTGCTTTGAATATGCTTAATTTAGTCTAAATTCTCGTTTTTCGTATGAATGGCTTAATCTTGGTACTAATGAAAAGAAAGAATTGTAATGATAATGCTATAGCCATTGCTATGCTGCTATTGGTCACTTAACTGATGATGTAATATTTATACTATCAATTGACATTCTGTCCTGCAGAACAATTTGGGCTGTGAATATGCTAAAGTTAGTAGTCTTACATATTCATATTTTGTTTTAAAATCTAGTGATATTGATAATATGTTCAAATGCATATGCAAATGCAGGGAATAGATAACAAAAAGCATTCGAGTGGTGATGGTGGTGTTGATAAGTTACCTGATGATGTACTAATTAACATTTTGTCTCGCATGAGCCTCAAGGAAGCTGGTAGGGCTAGTGTCCTCGCGCATAGATGGAGATATTTGTGGAGGTTTGCTTATGGGATTTTGCGATTTGATCATAGGGAGGATAGTGCCACTAGAGAAAGTGTAATGAAAAGGAAAAAGTTCAAGTCTTGGGTAAATACTGTGCTGGAGCTTCATCAAGGTCGGTGTGTTGAGGGCTTGGTCATTAGTTTTCAGGCAAAAGGAGTAGACCAGTTTCGGATCAGTGACAGGACGTCTCGTGCAATTGACTCTTGGGTGTGCTATGCTACGCGAAAGGAAGTTCAAAGGTTCGAACTGAATCTTTCATTGGACGATAGGTATAAATTCCCAAGTGTTGAAAGGTTAAAATCACTTTCACATGGGGTCAGTTCTTGTCTTTGCGAATACCGCCTGAGAACACTTAGATTGGCCCATGTTGATATCAAGGATGAGGTGGTTCATTATTTTTTAGCATCGTGTCCCAATCTTGAAGAGTTGTGCATACACTTCTCTTATGTTACAAAGAATCTTCAAGTTATTGATCCACCAAGCTTGAGAGTTTTGGAGATAAGCAGGTGTCTCAAGCTCCAAAGTTTGGAGATATCTGCTGTAAAACTCGTGTCATTAACATACAAAGGAAAGAGAAACAGTTTGATGTTCAAGAAAATTCCAAATATTCGCGAACTAACTATTAGTGATGACTTCTGTATGTCCTTTGTTTTAGAACCCAAGGAACACTGGAGCTATTCTGTTCAGCTGGAGAAGCTTGTATTGGATTTTAAATTAATGGTCAACCCATATACTTATGCTTCTTCATATAATCCATTTAAATAAATCCTATGGTCATATGTAGGAATTAACATTTTTCTGACTCTTTAAACTTTTTCTCAGGATTCCGTTAGACTAAGTGTTGCTCCTCCTGATTTGCCTCGGTTATGCTCTCTCAAACGGCTGGAAGTGCAAGTTTCTATAGAAACTGGTGATCACCTTCTCTTCTTCACATCATTCATCAAGGCATCTCCACAATTACGTGAGTTTAGGATTGAGGTGAGTCTTTTTCTCACCAAAATTCAAATTCTTTCCTTTGTATATAGTTTGTTGTGCTCATAATCATGTTGCTGCTTTAGGATTTTTTTGTGGTTTTGTGCTCATGATTATGAGCACAACAAACTCTACTTGAAACAAATTGAACATGAAAAAAAGGCATAAAGCCTTTCATTTTGTCATAGTCTTCTTACGGACTTGTCAAACATCAATATATGGTTATGGATGGCTCGATCCTTTTCTTCATACAATAATACGTTTTTCTTGATGCAGCAGTTTCTAAAGATATACCTAATTGCATTGGCCTTGTAGAATATTCTGGTACACTAGATAACTGGAAAGTGGTCTTTTGTTCAGCTTGCTAAAGTGATTATGATAAATAAATAAAGTCTATTTAAATAATGAACGAGCAATTGTTTGAAAGTCTATTTCATAGATTCATAATCATTGGAATGGAATGATCTCCTCCACCTTAGCTTATTCTCTTGCTATTGTAGATATAGACAAGGTCTAATCTGATGTGTTGATGCTTTTTTCAATTTGTCACAGCTGAGCTACTCAAGCTACTCGAGCTACTCGAGGTACTCGAGGTACCCAAGTAACCCAACGCGTTCGGTACTCCACTCTTGACTCTACTTGTTCAATTTGGTTCAAGTTGGTTGTTTTTTGTAAATTTCTTCTTTTTAACTCGAGTATCCATCATGACAGAAGTATAGATTTCCTTGCACAAGAGTTCCCTCCAAGGCTTTGAGATTTGTTCGTAGAAAGCTTAAGGTGGTTGAAATTGGTGGGTATATAGGGTGTTGTGGCGATGAAGAGTTGGTGTTGGCATTGATTAAGATTGGTCCATCGATTGAGAGGGTTGTGATTGATACTAAAAGTGAGTACTATGATGAACCCGAACTCGATGCCCGCATTGCCCATCGAAGAAGAATGCAAATGGATTATACCTATATGCCTGATTTAGGGGCGACCACACCCAACGAAGCAAAAGAGCGCGCCAAACATTTGGTATCCAATTTCCCCCGCCAAATTCAAGCCATTGTCACATAAAAACTGTACAGTATATATCTATGTCACTTTCTACATCGTCTATTTTATTTTTTATTTTCTTTTCTTTTTTCTTTAAGGAACTCTACATCGTCTAGTTAGACAGGGGTGGGTGTTAAAGAATTTTTCTTTAGAGTTAATGAATATTTCTAAAGTTTGGTTAATGACAGTTTTGGCAGCAATATTCTTCTTGCTTTCCTTTACACTGGTTTTTAAGTGAAAATTATTGGAAAGAGAAACGTCGTTTAGCTCTATATATTCAATCGACCATATCGCCATCGGCTTCTATTTGCGAAATTTTCGAGGGTGTTATATAATTAGATGTGTTGTAAATATATCTTTAGATATATATGATATGAGTGTTGAGCAAGTAAATCCCTAAAACTCTAGCTCTATATATCACTATAAATAGAGGTCTTTAGTTCTCATATTGAATACACAAAATTCTTATTTTTTCTACTATATTCTCTCTTCTTTCTAGTTTATAAGATGGTAATTTTTGGAGCAATTGACTCAATAAAATATAAAGTTCACATAGTTTTCTTCATTTCTCAAGTACAAAATTATACATTGGGCAAATGAAAAGGGGTTGTCCGAAATTTAATACCTTCTGACCGAATTTTTTATTATATGAAAGCAAATAAGGTATGAATAAAGTCATAAAATAATATTTCTCTTATTAACACTCATAATTATCAATTAAAGTATACACACAAAAGTTTCACTTCCATTCATTAACTAGTGTTACTCCCGTCCCGTGGTTTGCATGTGGTGCAATTTTTTTTTTCTTTTAAATTGTAATTTTTTTTTTGTTCATTCCAGTATTTAATAAGTAGTAATGACAAATAAGTATTAAATTTTTAGTGTTTCACAATTTGTGACTTTTTAAGATCTCAAGAATTTATCACAGGATAAATTTTACTTTTTTTTTTAAATATTAAATTTTTACTTTCGAAATTTAGCAAGCACAATGGTATACTGTTATCGTTGTACGATTTATAAATTAAATTTTTTTTTCTATGACATGAATTAAAAATAGTTATATTATAGCAGTATATAAAGAATTTTTACTAATATACTTTTAAATAATATTAATATAACATTTTTAACAAATAAAAAAGAAGAAATAAAAAAGTCTTAGTTTCCAAAACTGATGTATGTAAGTAGGTGAAACGATAGTACGTGAAATCTAATAAATTTTGCAACAATTCTTTGTATACAATGTTTTTAGTAACAATTACGATGAGTACACTTCCCTAAAAAAAGTTGGTACTCCTCTCAAAGAGTATTACGATCATAATTTAGCTCGCAAACAATTAATTGATTTTGATTTAATTGAAAAAAAAATCATTTTGAATGGTACAGTTGGAAAATCGTGCAAACTCAATCCTTAAAGCACCTAAATCAGTGAGCGCTCAAGGCATAGCGCAGCATTTTACGCCCTCCCTGAGTAAAACCAGGATTTACTATAAAAAAATCAAGATTTAACAACCGAATTATTGACGGACTCAAAATTCCTCAGTAAATACCGATGGATTAGTGACGGAAAAAAAACGGATCGGCTAAAAAATTTTTACCGACGGATATTTGGCGGGATAATTTGCGCCGAAAATACTGACGGATTTACCAACAGATTTTCCCTTGTTAAAATTACCAACGGAAATATCTGTTGGTAAAATTCATTATTTATTTAAAAAAATAAAAAATTAAATTTACCAACGGATTTCTATCCGTCGGTAATTTTAGTAACTGATTTACCCACAGATTAGTGAGGGAAACTTTGTTTTAGTAAGAGCACCCACAATGGGAGACATACCTTTGGGTAGGTCTTCCAATATTTTAGAATACTTTATGCACTTTTTGTGGGACCTCAATAATTGAGAGACCGGTCTCTAAATCGGCTACAATGGGGTAGGTCTCTCACCCCGGTCTCTGACCTAGGTCTCTCATTATTTTAATTATTTTTTTAATTTTAAGTTTATATTTTTTTAATAATAAAAATAATTATAATTAAAATACCATATTGTATTGAAATATTGGAAAATTACAATACAATAAAGAAAAATACATTAAATTTAAAATTAATGTAGAACTAGTTAAGTGGACCGAAACGTGTCCAAATTTCCTCAATCAAATCGTTTTTCAAGACGTTCATGGGCTCTCGCATCGTGAAGCTGCGCTTCTCTCTGGGCATATGCTCTAAAAGCAGGGGGTCCACCTTGGATTGCCGGTGCCCTATTAATATTTCGATCGCCCTCCGTGCTCTGTTCGGCTTCAAAGTGAGTGAACTCCTTCATCTTCAATGATCATGTTATGCATAATGATGCACGCATACATGATGTCGCATAAATGTTCTCGAAACCACAAGCGTGCAGACCCTTTTATAATTGCCCAACGAGATTGGAGAACGCCGAAAGCCCTTTCAACGTCCTTGCGTGCAGCTTCTTGCATCCGAGCGAACCGCTGTCTTTTCGGCTCCGTTGGCTGTGGGAGTGTCTTCACGAATGTTGCCCAACGTGGATAGATGCCGTCAGCGAGATAGTAGCCCATTCTGTACTCGTTGCCATTTGCAACAAAATTGACCGTCGGCGCCCTCCCATACAGGACGTCGTTGAAAACGTCGGACTGATTAAGCACGTTGATGTCATTGTTAGAGCCGGCGACACCGAAAAAAGCATGCCAATCCATAAATCTTGAGAGGCCACCGCTTCAGGGATGAGTGTAGGATATCCCTTTCGTTGGGTTGTGTACGCACCTCTCCACTGCGTTGGACAATTTTTCCATGCCCAGTGCATATAGTCGATGCTACCAAGCATACCGGGGAACCCATGCTTCGTTTCGTGCATCGATACGAGTCTGGCCACGTCACTGCTCGTTGGCCTCCTTAAGTATTCATCACCGAAAGCGGATCTGATGGCCGCACAAAAATTCTTGAGAATCAATATGCCCGTTGACTCGCCCACGTACAGATACTCGTCATACTGATTTGCTGATCCACCGTTTGCAAGCTGTCTCAAAGCGACAGTGCATTTAACATATAGATGGTGCCCCAATCTACCCGTTGCATCTGGGCGTTGTTGAAAAAAAGGTTCTCGAGCCTGCAATGTCTCCGCTATGCGTATGAACAATTTCTTGCTCATGCGAAACCGGCAGCGAAATACGGCTTCGCCCCACCTTGAATTTTCTGCAAAATAATCTTGAATGAGGCGGCCGGCAGCCCCTCACGATCTCGATCAACGTACACCCTCATTGGAATGATACTCGTTCCAGCTGCATGCTCTTGACGCCGTTTGCGTACTATTTCAACTGCTTGCTCAGCCAGCTCCAATGCCCTCTCCACACGCTCATTCTCCTCTTCACGATTGAATAAAGCATTCTCCTCTTCACGATTGAATAAAGCTCCGGGCCAAGACATGATTGTAGATAAATTGAGAGATATAATGAATGTAAATTTATGAGTGAAATAGAATAGAAAATGAGTGAAATAAATTGAAGTGAGATGTGGTATTTATAGGTAGAAAATGTGAAGAAAAAAAAATACATGAAATAGCCGTTGATATATATATATAATTTTTTTTAATTGCAACAGAAAAAAAATAATAATAAAATAACACGACCCCCAGGTCGCAACCTCGGGCGCAATCTCTACCTGGGGTGCGACCGACTAGGTCGCTACAACGGCAGATACCGGGGGGGCGGTCGATAGGGGCGGTCATTGGACCAGCGACCTCCATTGTAGGTGTTCTAACATATTTACCAATAGATAGTGAAGGAAACTTTGTGACAGATTTTTATCCGTGGGCAAAAATTTAATTATATATAGGAACTTTAAGTCTATTTACCCTTCACTTTACACACTTGAAACCCTAATCTCCCAAAAAATTTCCGCCGTTCAAATAATCTCTCTCGACGCTCTGTTCTCTCTCCCTCTTGCCAAGAGTGGACGCCGGCGCCACTGATCTCCTATTGCTGCCACCATTTCCCCACCGTCGCACGGCGCCGGCAACGGCTCCACATGTCAACCCCCTCTACCTCCCTCTCTCTCAAATTACAGACCTTAACTCTCATCTGCTTCTCTAAAATTAGGGCCAAATCTGCCGCTTCCGCCGCCGTCATTACCACCAATGGCTGGCATCAGGCATCGCCGCCACGGTTCACCCACAGAGGTAAGTCTCTCTATCTCTTCTTCTCTCTTTGATCTCGCAGAAGCCCTAACTCTCTCCTCCCCTCATTTCCAGATCCGGTGCGACAGCCTCGGTCTCCACCGTCGCCCTCAGCCTCACGCCGCCCTTAGCCTAGCTCTCAGTCCTTCCGTCGACCTCCAACCTGCAGCGCCGCCGCCGAATGTCGCCGATTCATACTCGCTCCGCCGCAGGAGTCACAACTAGCCTCACACTGCCGGAGCTACTGCAGGCTCTTCCGAATCAATCGACTGTAGATTACCCAAGCTTCAAGCTCATTCTCGTTAGAGGTGGAGGTATAGATTCTCTCTCTGTTTTCATGTTGTTCTGTATAATGGTTACACGCTCGTTTAGTTTTTTTTTAACCAAAGTTGCTTTAAGAGGTGACTTTGTTTTTGTTTTTGTTTTGCTCGTTACATATTTTAATTGATTTTTAACTATATTTGACGATGATTGGGTTGAATAGGTACAAGGAAAACAACCAATGGACTTTTAATTTGATGGAAAATTTCTATATGCGTACGCAATCAATACATAAATATCTATAGGCTATTATTGTTATTGGATATCAGAATATGCAGTTGTCTCAGCATGTTCCCATATTTTGGATCAATTTATTGTCTGCATACTATGGGTATATATAAAGATTACTCTCTGATATGATGAGGTTTCTTTTCAAGGAAAAATCTTTTCCTGAAATATTTTGCTCAAAAAAGTTTTACTATGGCATTTCATGTCATTGCCTTTCGCCAAAGTCAAGTCTTTCTGGATCTCGAACACATTTCCACCAAAAACACTTGAATTTGCTAATTTGGATTCTCCAAATGTTGGGCTCTCAATTTCAGAATGAGTTTCTATATTTTCTTCCACAGTGAGAACACCCTGAAACTCAATTGGAACCATTAAAATGTCATCACTTGTACTTGTTGAGATTGAATGCCAAACCGAACTTCTCCCTTCTATGTGGGGGTGTCGAGCCCTGCCTTTCTTCTTCATCTTAAGTGACCAACTCTCCCTTGTGTTGTCTAATCTTATGACAAATTCACCTATAATTGATATAATGAATATATATTGATAATTCCTAATACTAAAAAATGCTTTGTTTGACTGCAGGGTATGGATTATCCGTCAGCCAGCAGCATCGTCAGCTTTGGTAGAACTGACAACCCGTCTTGACTTTTTCAAGGAAAGGAGATCTCAGTTGATGGAGCAACTCCACAACCTGGATTTGAACTATGGTTCCACACCTCAAGACTTTGTGTATAAACCTTCTTCTTCAGATTCAACACAAGCTAGAGGTGTTCACGGGCCGGTTCCGGTTCGGAACCGGGCCCGAAACCGCCGGTTCCGGTTTGGAGAAATTGGAACCGGAACCGGCCCGCCACATACCACGGTTTCGGGTCGGAACCGGCCCGTATTGGACGGTTCCGATTCCGAGTCGGAACCGCCGGTTTAGGGCCCGAACCGTTTTTTTTTTTTAATTGAAATGAAACACATAAATCATCAATGTAATGTATAAGATCGAAATATAATAATATATGTCTTCATTTATAACAATGTGTAATCAATTACAAATGGAAATATATTATTATTTAAAACTCGAAATCCTAGAACCCTTGGAATTCACAAAGTTTGAAAACTCAAGGGCCGAGCCTCGTTAAAACCTTCTTGGAGAAAACCCAATGGGAAAAACACCAAGTAAGGAAAAAGAGTACTTGTCTAAAATTATTTTGTCACCCGTTGAAGTCGGCGTCAAAGTTCCAATCATCTTCAAATTCATCGTTTTCAGTAGTGGCTATAGAGTCGGTGTCTGTGCTTTCGGCTTCGATTGTGCTTATGGGATACTTCGCAAATATTTCATTCCAATTATTTTCTTGTTCACGCATTTCGGCCAATGTATAATCTTTGAGTAAAACTTGAGCTTCAAGGTTTCTTGGCGTCATCACCGATATTCTTTCATCGAGCACGTAGCCTCCAACACTGAAAGCTTGTTCCACCGAGACTGTTGATGCCGGAACGGCTAAAATCTCCCTCGCCATCATTGCTAAAATCGGGTATTGGTTTTGCCTCCTCGACCACCATTGCAAAACATCAACATCATTTGGCCTTTCACGTGCTAAATCTGTACTTTTGGGTTCGCTAAGATAGATATCAAGTTCACTGCTTATATTACTACCCGTGCCCTGATTTTGAAAGAAACTTTGAAGTCTTTGTACAGCTACAGAACTAGAATCTATTCCTAGATTAAAAGAGCTTCTTGGTCTTTGACTAGGCCTAGATGATGACCCTCTATCCGAATACTTAGATTCATAATTTTGAAAAAGACCCCTCAATGTCGTATCTAGAGAAGTTTTAACAGATGCAATATTAGGCAATTCAAAAGAGTCTTCACCACGCTCACCCCCCTCCAAATGTCATTTTACAAAGATAACTGTAATACAAGTCTAATAGACCACAAACCCCTTCCATCTTCATAGAGGGATCTAAACATTTTGCAATCAAAAAGACATCTGGAATATAAGTAAAATATTTCAACCATTTAATGACCATCATAGTTATAGAATCCTGCAACCTTGGGTTAGTACTGCATATTAAGAATTGAAGAACGATAACAACACAATGATATAGTACACGACATGAAGTAGGATAATAAACTCCAGATAAATCTTTAGTTGCAGTTTCAAAAACTTTTAAGAGTGCAATCAGACCTGAGCATTCATCCCAATAAGAAGGCAATAAGAACATGTTGCTAACCTCAGTTGAAAAGAAATCACATAAATCCTTATATTCAGAAGTTGCTGCCAACATTTCATAAGTAGAGTTCCATCTAGTGCATACATCAATGTTAAAACTCTTACTTTTTCCAGTTTTTTGCTTACAAAATTTTAACCAATTTCTGTGTAGCTTAGCTTTATCCCTTAACATGGCAACACATTTTCTAATAGGCGTAATTGAACCTTCTAATTGCTTTAATCCATCTTGCACACATAAATTTAGTATGTGACATATGCATCTAGTATGAAAATATTTTCCTCCTAGAGTTGGATTACATGCAGCAATTAGAGCATACACACTTGCAGTATTAGAAGATGCATTATCAAAACCTATTGAAAAAATCTTAGAGGTTAATATAAATTGATTCAACACTTTTATAATGCAAAGAGCAATGTTTGCAGCATTATGAGTACAATTAAACTTCCTAAAACAAAGTACGTGTTTGTTCATACACCAATTCGGATCAATCCAATGCACAGTCATTCCAAGATATGAATTTTGTTGCCAAGCACATGACCAAATATCAGAACAAACAGAGACTCTATATGGCAGCTTAGCAAACATGTCTCTTAATGCTTTTTTATATCTAATAGATAATTTAGCAATTGTCCTAGTCATGGTACTTCGTGAGATTTTTTTAGCTTGCGGATTATATGCTTTTTTCATGAAATTTTCAAAACGCATGCTATCGGCAAATTGGAAAGCAAGAGATTCAGTAGCAACAAACTTAGCCATCACTTCTCTAGCTACTATATCATTATACTTAAATAAAGTGAGTTCATTACCTTGCGTGAAGTTTAGTTGAGTTTGAGTTTCTTGTTGTGTACCTTTTTCTTGATCCTTCGGCTTGTGTTTGAGTATATGGCGGTTATAAGTGTCATACCCATTTCCTTTCTTATGCTCGTACTGCTGGTCGCAGAAATTGCAGCACGCCATTACAATTGGAGTTTCTCATTCGGCACAAGGTAGTGTTACCTTTTTGAACCATATTGAGAACACTTCGGATCCTTCCTTCTTTCCTTTGGCCTGCAGCTTCGCCTTTCTGGTACGACGACCCTTGTCGGCAGCCATTCTGTCGTCCTCTTGCTCGTCCATTTCGTCATCCTCATCCAAGTTGATTGCCTCTTCGTGAAATAGGGACGACTGCATAGTGCTGGGAGGATGCATTTGGTGGGGCAGATTCATCTCCACTTCGAGGTCGGCAACATATAAGCTTTCAGCAAGTAGCCTATCTGCTTCAATCTGGTGGGCAGCAAAGGCAGCAGCATCTTCAGCCATCTGCTGGTTCTCCATTTCTTCACGTTGGCGGCGAGTGGGGACCCTCCGGTATTGAGGATTCTGGCTTGTGGGAGTGGGAGTGGAAGAAGTATCATCATCTTCGTAGTAGTCATCTTGGAATGCTTCTCGTTCTCGAATGACAACACCACGAGGACGACGAGGAGGGTTACCACTACCACGAGTACCACAAATATTTTCGACTGCCTTTTCCTTACCCTTACGAGGGTTGGAGGAAGACATTTTTGCTATAACTACTAAGAGAGTAAGAGCTTTTAAATAGAACAATGAAAACTGAAAAGAATGAATAACTTAGAGAGTAAGAGAAGAGAGTAAGAGAAGAGAAGAGAGTAATTGGTGTGAAGAAATGGTTGTGGGTAGGGGGTATTTATAGTTAAAAGTGGGAGGAAATGGGGGGAAAACTTTGAATCATAGCCATTGGATCACAAGATGAAATCCTAGCCATCCATTTTGAATTTCAAATGGGTGCAAAAATCTAGGCGGTTGAACCGGCGGTTCACACGGTTCGGCGGTTCCGAACCGGAACCGCCGGTTCAACCTCGAACCTTTTTTTTTTTTTTTACATTTTTTCGTTCCATTTAGCATTCTAATTGTCATTATTGCTTGTTTTAGGATATAATTAACATGGATAACACAAAACATATTTTAAAAAATTAAAAGAAAAAAAAGTGGAACCGCCGGTTCACGGTTCCTAGCCCTTGGAACTGGAACCGGCCCGTCCCGAACACGGTTCCGGGTCGGAACCGGCCCGTTGACCGCGATTTCGGGCCAAAAATCGTTGACCACAGTTCCGGTTCGGGGCCGGAACCGGCGGTTCCGGGTCGGGTGAACACCTCTAACACAAGCTAACAAATGGCAATTTGTAGTTGAAGAAAGGACAAGGCTAAAGAGATGATGGAGGAAGTGCTTTTGGTTGTTGCATAAAACCAAATTAGTGGCTACTTATTTATGAATACATGTAAATTTTTTGAAGACAAGTTTTTTTTTTTTTTTTTAATTTTAGCATTATGTAATAAATTATCAAATTTATATATATGAGTTTGATTATATCTACTAAGTTCTTTTGATATATAGATTTTAATTGTTATATCTTCCTAAATGAAATTGAAATTTAATAAAAAATAAAAAAATAAAAAATATTTAAAAATCCGTTGGTTATTACCATTAGTAATTACCAACGGAAATTTTATTGGTAAATCCGTTGGTAATTTCTCGGATGATGGTTTGTCCGACCAAACATTAGCGATGGAAATTCCGTCGGTAAAATTACTAACGGATGGTAATCCGTCGATAAATGACTTACCTACAAATCAAATAGCAACAGAGACTCATCCATCGGTAAATCGGTCAGTAAAGCCCGTGATTTTTGTAGATGAGCGGACGCTCGCCGTTGCCGCCTACAGGAAGGTAACGGTGGTGGGCGGAACTGCGCCCTTTTCGGCGTTGTGGCGGAGGAATGAAGGAGACGACGTGGTGGCTGTTGATTGGGCAACGGCTAAGCCATTGCCCTTTCACTTTGTAATTTTTTTTAATTTAATTATAATTTTTACTTTTAAATATTACACTTTATTCATTCTCATCTCATTCTTTACATTTCTCTCTCAATTTCTTCTCATTTTTCTCTTTCATTTATTCTATTTTGTGCTACAAATGGATCTCAATTTCAAAATTGGTCTTGGTTCGCTCCTAGTGATGCAAGTTTCGATCCGAATAATCCAAATTTCTACGGAAATTATCGACCCCCATCCCTCCAAAACGTCTCCACTCCCACCCCAATTGTCCTCAATTTCCGTCGGATTCTTAATTTTAACGGGTTACGGCTCAACGCCCAATATTCACCGGGTTCCGCCTATGTCCCTCAATTTTCGCAGGGGGCTTTCTCCACGTATCCCACATTTCCTGCATCGTATCCCGACGACTTTCAATTTGGCCATCAATTTGAATTCGTCCGACGACAATGTCAACTTGGAGGATGAGCATCCCCCAGTTTCTTCTACGCCCAAGAAAAATGGCCGAGGAAAAGCCACCACCTGAGGTGGTAAAAGAGGCCGCGACCCGTAGGTTACAACGAGTCCGAGATGGAGTGCTTGGCTCGTTGCTGGCTCAATATTAGCCACGACCATATTTTCGTCAATTCTAAAAAATTTGGAAAATATTGGGATCGAATAACGGAGTGCTACAACAGGCTTCGTCCTGATGGAACGTCCGAACGAATTGATGGGCAATTGCTCTACTATTGAAATCGAATAAAAAATTTGTTGATTCTCTTTCAACAATACTAAAAGGAATGCACCTTGGAATATCATAGCGGCGAAAGCGGCGAAGACATTTTGGCAAGGGCCCTAGGCACATGGCAGAATATATTCGAATCCCCATTTGGATGTTTGGAAAGCAGTGAGGGATACGCCGAAGTTCCATATTGTCATATCTTCCAGAAAAATCCAAGAGAATGTCGACAAGGGAGCAAATACCCGCGAAGACGAGAGCTACACCACTACGGGCTTTGCGAGCACTCCAAGCATAGACACTTCGAGCATGAGCACTCCGAGTGACGACACATTCACCTCGGAAAGCAGTCACGCCGAACGCTCAAATTGTACAATTAGAGGTGAAGTTTAATGAATTGGATGCTCAACTGTAGAAGTCGATGAACTACGAGATTCTAACTCGAGATACAAGGGACATGCTGCTGGACGTCCTCAAAAATCACCTTAAGTATTGTGATTATCTCAAGGCCCAAATAGAGATCAAAGCACTCCCACTGAAATAATGTACTCCCTCCATCCCGCATTAGTGTGGTGCAAGGAGTGCAACACGGATTTTAATAAAAGGTAAGTAAATGTTTGGTAGGGATATTTTTAGTGGAGAAAGGGACCCACAATTGTTAGTGTTAGTGAGGTTTTTCAGTGAGCCTATTGTAAATATTAAAAGCTTTTAAGGGTATAAGAGTAAAAATCATGTACTAAAATAGATGAACCACACTTATGGGGGATGGTCCAAAAATGACAAACTAACCACACTTTTAAGGGACGGAGGGAGTAATTTTTTTTTTATGTTTTTCAATTAATGTAATGCTTTTTTTATTTCAATTCAATAAAATTAGTATTATAAAAATAATTGTTATTTAAATTATGAAATTAAAAACTAAATCAAAAAATGAATAATTAAAAAATGAGAGTGCCCACCAACACCAATATGGAAAAATAAGGAGTGCTCACTTGGCCCCACAAGTATTAATTAAATAATAATGGGCACAACATTTTTGTACCCACCATTGTGAATGGTCTAAGAAAAGCCACTTTGCTAGAGCAATACAATTTCTTTTATTGTTTTGAATATATTTATTTGTAAATTAGTTTGTATAATGGAGTATTATTTCTTATTCAAAATATGTCGTTTTAGACTTTTTTTTTTTTACTTTTGCGAAGTAAATGTCGTTTTATCATACGTGGCCGACGCGTGTTAATTAATGTTGACGACGCAATTTTTCGACACCGACAAAAATTAATAATTGACTAAAAGTGTCACAAAATTATATTTATTTATTAGGTTAAACTTTGGCATTATGCTATTTAGAGCAGTCAAAACTAGAGCTGGCAATTTTCCGGGCCGGGCCGGCCCGGCCCGAGCCCACCGGGCTTTTTGGAAAAATCGGGCCGGGCCGGCCCGGCCCGAAAATCCTCCGGCCAAGAAATGTGAAATAACCCCGGCCGGAAACCCCTTTATAGTGTAAATTTATCGGGGCGGGCCGGCCGAGCCGGGCTTTTCCCATTCCGGGCCGGCCCGGCTTGAAATTTCACCGGCCGAATTTTGAGCCCGGCCGGCCCGATCGGGCCGGCCCGTCAGCCGCGGCCGGGCGGGCTGACATTGTGACTCTAGTCAAAACAGGCTCGACCCGACGAGCCAGCCTGATTTCGGGCCGGGCTGGACCACACAATTTCAAGCCGAGGGGATTTTCGGGCCGGGTCAGGTAAAAGTCCGGTGGGCTCGGCTCGACCCGGCCCAGTAAAATTACACTACAAAAGTTGTTTCCAAGTGGGACTGGGCTCTATATTTTCAGGCCGGCCCGGCCCGCCCCGATTTTTCCAAAAAAGCCCGGTGGGTTCGGGCCGGCCCGACCCAAAATTTTGACAGCTCTATTATTGCTAGGATCGAAGCAAGATATATTATAAATTTATCGGGCTTGATTTGTGCATTTTGCTTTCCTTAACCAATAATAATATACAAATATAGATATATGACCTTGTCCTCCCTCTCGATCTGGTTTATTGGGCTCGGCGGCTGAAGGAGGTTTTGCGAAATCCTTCTCTCTCGGCGGATTGTACGGCTCTGATTCTCACCCGAACAAGAGAGCCGGAAGAATCGAGGTTTGTTTGTTTGTTTTTTTTTGTTTTTTGTTTTTATCAAAAAAGAAATCTTTCTATACCAATTGCCGATTGGACTGCAAATTGTTTGCTATAAAATATTCTTAATGTTTAATTGTTCGTGGATTGGATCTTAATCTCTCTCTGTGGTGTTTACCTTGAATATTCTAAAGGTGTCATTTTTGTAGATTTAGTCGATTATTTATTTATTAATTCTCTACCTGATCAGGCCTTTGCAGAAGAAGAATGGGCCTCATAAAGTTATCTTCTTCCTTGAAACTGACTCGTTCTCAGAAGTGTAAGGCGATATCTAGAAAGAGAAAGCAAAAGCAAAAGCAAAAGAGGAAGGTAGGTAGCTGTAGCTGATTATTTATTCATTTCATTTTTGTGTTGTCAATATGCTTAGTTAAAGTCTTACAGATTCATAATCATACTAATGGCTTTTGAATGTTGTGATATTTTGTTCAAATGCAGGGACTAGAAGGTAATCTTGGCACTAATAGTAATAAAAAGAATTCGAGTGCTAATGGTGGTATTGATAAGTTAACTGATGATTTATTAATTAAGATTCTGTCTCACATGAGCCTCAAGGAAGCTGTGAGGACCAGTGTCCTCACGCATAGATGGAGATTTTTGTGGTGGTTTGCCTATGGGACTCTGCGATTTGATAATAGGGATACTCCCACTGGAAATGTAATGGAAATGAAAGAGTTCGAGTCTTGAGTGAATACTGTGGCGGAGCTTCATCAAGGTCAATATATTGAGGGCATGGTCATTAGTTTTCAGGCAACACAAGAGTCGGAAGACCACTCCAAATATCCTAGGATGTTTCCTGCAGTTGACAGTTGGGTGCATTTTGCTGCGCAAAAGGAAGTTAAAAGGTTTGAAATGAATCTTTCATTCGGAGATGGATATGAATTCCCAATGTTGATATCACATCTACATGGGCTCACTTCTCCCTTTTGCCACCTGAGAACCCTCAGATTGGCCCATGTTAAAATCAAGGATGAGGTGGTTCATTATTTTCTAGCATCGTGTCCCAATCTTGAAGACTTGTGCATACACTTCTCTTATGTTACAAAGAATCTTCAAGTTATTGATCCACCAAGATTGCGAGTTTTGGAGATTAGCAGATGCCTCGAAATCCAGAGTCTTGAGATATCTGCTGTGAATCTCGTCTCATTAACATATGGAGGAGGGAAAAATAGTTTGCTGTTGAAGAAAATCCCAAATTTATGTCAATTAACTATTAGCGATGACATCTGTGTATTCTTTGTTTGTGAACCCAATGAACACTCTAGCTATTCAATTCAGCTGGAGAAGCTTGTATTGGATTTTCAAATGCCGGTTCGTGTTCAATCCATATCTTTGTGCTTGTTCATATAATGTAGGGATTAACATTTTTCTGACTCTTAACTTTTTCTCAGACAACCAACAGACCGATTGTTGCACCTCCTGATTTGCCTCAATTATGCTCTCTCAAACGGCTGGAACTGAAAGTTCATATAGCAGTTGGCCGAAGCCTTCTCTTCTTCACATCATTGATCAAGGCATCTCCACAATTACGCGAGTTTAGGATTGAGGTGAATCTTTTCCTCATGAAGATTTAAATTTAGAGTTTGTTTTGTTGAATTAATGATGTACAAAGTTTGTTGTGCTCATATTCATGTTGTAGCATTAGGTGTTTTTTATGGTTTTGTTTCTTGAGCGTGCCTTCGACTTTCCTCATCTGATGCTTGTCATGCTAGAGGCATTGCATATAACTGCCCAAAGTTGATATATTTTTTATCTAGCATAAGTTTTTCGATAACTTGCCTGACAAAGCACAATTGCTATTTTATAGACTCCTCAGATGTGCAAGTGCAATCCACTTTTTCTCTAGGTTGAATGACGATAAAACAAAAAACCAACTTCAATGGTATTGTAAGGCTTCTTGATCAATCAACTGTTAAGTGATGCGGTGTTGTTCATTTTGGTTATGAACTAATTGACTGTTTTTCCTAATAGCTAGTTTCACGTGGTTCTATATTTGATGTTTAGTGTTATTCGAACTTTAGCTTGTTAACATAAGTCCAGCCTTTGATTCTATCTCCCCAACTTGTCAACAAAATCTCTGTGGTTGTGCATTTCTTAATGCTACAGCGTATTATACTTTTATTGGCCTCTTAGAATATTCTGGAATGGTTGGCTAGACTAGACACCTCGAAGGTCAAGGTCAATTGTTCAGCATGCGTTTGTACTTTGCTGTAGTGATTATAGTAAAATGAGATATATTAGTTGATTGAAAGTCTATAATCATGATCGTTGGAATGATCTCCTCCATCTTATTATTCTTGTATCTTGAAAGTGCTAATGTGTCCTCATTTTGTCACAGATGAGCTACTCCGTGTTCTGCTGGGCTTTGGTACTCCACTAGGACTCTACTTGTACTATTCGGTTTGAGTTTGTTGTTTATGTAAATTTTCCGCCTTTTAATTCTCAACTGTTGCTCTTCCTCCGCATGACAGAGTAGTGAAGAAATGCTGTTTCCTGAAATAAGTGCTGCGGAGGCTGTGAAGTTTGTTCATAGAAATCTTAAGGTGGTTGAAATTGGTGGGTATATAGGGTGTTCGAGCGAAGGAGAGTTGTTGTTGGAACTGTTCAAGATTGGTCCGTTAATTGAGAGGGTTGTGATTGATACTGAGAGTGATTACTATGATGATCCTGATTTGCCTATCTGCCTTTCCATCCGAAGAAACCGTTCTACGAGTAGTGGTCAAGAGATCGGGGCAACCACCCGGAACGAATCCAAGGAACGCGCCTTACATTCGCTATCCAAATTTCCGCACCAAATTAACTTCATTGTGACATGATAACTGTTATCTATGTCCTTATTTAAAGGTGTACTGTATTTATTTGGCCTTTTATTCAGGTTGAATTTGGACCCTAGTTCCATGCATTGTGTTAAATTATTGATGCTTGTTTTATTTCTTATGGCAATTTATTTGGGTACACAATCATTTTGTTAAAATTAGCTAACCTTATTTGATAAATTTCTTATGATAATTTATTTGTTTGAATTTGCTAAAGTTTGTTGTTTGGGATCTCAGATTGGTTTGATTTAAATTGATAGAGGTGTGGCATATTATTGTATTATTTAAGACAGACTTAAATAGACTGTTGAAATAAAATATTCATTATTTATCAGTTCCACAATTACGGTTAAATCTCAATTTTAAGAATTATTATTCATTTGTTTATTACTCCCTTTCGTCCACGAAAAATAGTTAACTTGTCCATTTTTATTTATTGATTTCTTGTTTGGCTTAGATTGTTTATTTGAATTACATGTGTCCAATTATTTCACTTTATTATTTTCTATCCCCATAATTTCTTCGATTTAATAAATTTCTTTTCAATAAATATATTATTTATTGTTTTCTTTGTATAAAATTATTGTTTGTTACTGTTTATTGTTATTTTTAATTCATGTATTTTTTTGTTATAAAATATTGTTGATAATATTTCTTATATATTGCTTTTTATTTAAAGTGTTAATGCATATTATTGTATTATTTATTGTTTTCTTTGTATAAAATTATTGTTTGTTACTGTTTATTGTTATTTTTAATTAATGTATTGTTCTTTTTTGTTATAAAATATTGTTTGATAATATTTCTTATTGCTTTTTAATTAAAGTGTTAATGCATATTATTATACTCCCTCCGTCCCACTCATCTTGGCATGTTTTCCTTTTTGGGCTGTCCCACTCATCTTGGCCTGTTTCCTTTTTTGGACAAAATTAGGGCTCAATTAGTACATTAATTAAGCTCCCACAATTTTTTTAACCTTAAATTACTCTTCTCTCTCTCACTATTCACTATCTCTCTCTTTCTCTTACCCTCCGCCGCTCAGAATTCTTTCTTTCTCTATGTACTCGTCTCTTTCCATCGCGCCGCCCTTCTATTCTCTGATCCACCCTTCGACAAATATCACCGTCGTCCTCGCCGTGATGAACCCCTCCTTTGAAGAATCTTTATCCCCTTCGAATCTGATTTATTGGGATAATTCCCAATATCTCACCGATACTATGGTTCACGAAACCCCACCTCAATCTCCATCCCAATTTCTATTCCGGCCGATATTGTCCCAGATCTGAGCGGGATGGTGGTTCCTGACACTGAAGATCAAATAGAGGCCGCGAATGCTTGGATTGGTGCGATGGAGATTGAAGATAGGTATAGAGTTGGCTATACTGTTGTGCAACCACAGATTTATCGCCGCCCCCTCGCTGCCGTTATGAAGAGCCAAAAATGCTGTCTGCATAAAAATCTGAGGCCTGGGTTGGTGGTTGATACTCCCTCTGTGGATGGTGCAACCTCGACACTATTGAAAATCTATCTCCCTCGCTTGTTTAGGGTGAGATAATTCCTTACTTTCTGTGGCTCATTTTGTATGTTTGATAGACTGTGATGGGTGCCTTATTTGTCATTGCATACAAGAGTATAGTATGGACTGGGATTTTTTTGGATCTGAAATGATAAGATTACATGCTCACTATGTGTTAATTTGTTGGTGATAGATTCATTCTTTGCATCAATGATTCAAATTTTTGTATGAGATGTGAATGGGGAAAACAGCTTCAAATAAAATTTGCCATATGCATATTTACTTACAAAATTACAGTTATACTAGCATAGAGGTTGTTTACACCTAAAACATGATGTGTGGGTCTGCATGCATGTTTTTAAGGCATAATCACAAAAAACAAAAAACCCTATGCACTCCTGTAGTAGTTAAACTAAACCTCTACAATTTGGTTACAGCCCAATTGCTCCATTAGGTTGTCAATTCCATCCACCGCCCCTTCCTCAATTAAGTGGTCTATGCATTCTTTCACTAGAGCAGTTGGAGCTTCTTATGAACACTTTGTAAGTTTGGGAGCATCTAATTTGTGAAATGATTATGTGACTGCATTCACTAGATCATATGTGTTCAAACAAGCTGATTCATGTTGTATGATTTGAATTGCCCTGAACCAGCCCAAGTCATTGATGTTCATGTCTGGGGAGTTGGGTGATTGATGTACGATGTCAAAGCCATCTGAGCTGGCAACAGCTCTGAATTATGGGTCTGAATCTTTTATGTGAGGCCTTGCATTATCTTATTGAATGTAAATAAGTTTGCTGGCTCCTTCAGGCCACACTGACTTGATGGTTGGTAATATCTGGGGCAGTAAATGATTTGAATGCAGTAGCTTCAGATTATTATTGAATGCTTCTATTGATTGCAATTCTATGAACATAAATGCATATACTCATAGTGCATACCTGGTTAATGACATTATTCTTGATGACTGACTTATTGATACTTGCCATTGCCTCCTGCTCCATAGTACCTGCACCTCTGTTTTTGGACTTTCTTTTTGCTGGTATCATTTCTGTGAATGAGAAGATACCAATCTTCCCATCAAATAGCACACTACCTTCTGCATTAAAAATAGGCCTACACACTGCACACATAAACATTACCTTTCCTATGAATTTTTTAGATTGTGCAGTTCTATGAGGTTCTGCCTCACCAAGTGTTAAGTAGAACTTGTGTGATGATTTGGTGATGTAGAACCACTTCTCATCTATGTGGACAGTGTTGTGCATGGTCTTGAACTGCAACTTGTTGAGTAAGCTGTCATATTCTAATGCCTCTAGTGAAAACCTTAACCTTTGCAACTTATTTGAAGCTGAAAGAGCAGGTTTAATTGCACTTGTGTAGGCTTTGATCAGTCCTTGAGCAATCCATCTTCCCACTGTACTCTTCTTGCAATTAATTCCACTTGCAAGACTTCTAATTGTTGATCTTTTGAGTAATGGCAAGCTCTGAATTCTCTCTACATCCAGCTTCACTAGAATTCTTGTTGCTCTGCTTTTTTTTCTTGCTTATGGAATTGATGCATTCATTGTTCTCTTTTTTTTTTCTTTGCTGCAGCCCACAATCAACTAATTGTTCTCCTTGAAGCTTCAAACTTGGTGATTGCTTCCTCTATTTTTCCATAAGCTGGCTTGTCATCCTTGCTGTTTTCAAGAAGAAACTGCACAATGGAGTTTCGTTTTGCTGTGGAGAGATCTTTCCCTCTCATTTTTGTATGTGTTGCAGCCTCTAGAATGGTTTGAATGTGTTAGGATTATTTATAGACAAATTTGTGTATGAATTAAGAGGGAAACTGAATACACGGTATTTTCAAATTTTACCTCCCGTAAAAAACATGTATGGCGCCTATCATTTGATTTTGGCGGTGCATATGATTACATGCCTCAGAATGTACCTTATTTTATATTAAATGTACTGTAGCAGTTGTGAAAGTCAATAAAATACACTAGTTTGACTTAAAAGCACTTTATTAGTAATAATAAAATAATGTATACAAACAACACTAAACATAACTTTTACACTTAATACATTTCTTCTTAATACCCGTGCCGAAAAGAACTAGGCAAAGATCAACGGGACGGAGGGAGTATTATTTATTGTTTTCTCTGTATAAAATTATTTTTTGTTACTGTTTATTGCTATTTTTTAATTAATGGATTAACCCATGAATTAATGCACACATGTAGTATGCAATAACACTTTAATTTAAAAGCAATAATAAAAATGTTGCCTAGTTGGCTAATTCCGATCATATGCAGTAATGCAATATATATAGAGGCCTTATATTTCTCCTCCAGATTCACAAGAGTAGACTTGCCCACGGTTCAAGGCCCGCCGGTTCCGTGCCTTGAACCGCCGGTTACGGTTTTTCCCGGAGGGTGAACCGTAATCGGCCCGCCTACACTATTCCCGGTTTCACGTCGGGCCAAAAAATCGGTGGTTCTGGTTCTGGTTAAAACTGCCTGTTCACGGTTCGGCCCGCCAATTTTTTTGGTTTTTTTATTTTTTATTTTTTTACTTTTTTACATTAATATACTGATATAAATGTATTGTTTTGATTACGAAAAAGAATATTATGTAAATGAAGTACAAAACGAACATTAAAACAAATGAAAAAAATTAACTCATTTTTTATTAATACTTAAAATGAACATTATATAATTTATAATTACATTGCATAAGTTTCAATGAATGCTTGAAAAGAATGGAAATTTTAATAAAGACAAGAAGATATATAAAGTGTAGAGAAATGGTGTTGAAGAATAAATTCTCAAAGGGATATATATTTATAGATATACATATGAGGTAATTAAATAAAATAAAAATAATATTTTAAGCCGAAAACCGCCGGTTAATTACATAAACCACCGGTTCGCCGGTTTTATAGGCCCGCCGGTTCTGATTATCCATTTGCTTGAACCGTAACCGGCCCTTCTACCGCCGGTTCTGATTACGGTTCGGAACCGTTGACCAAGGTTCCGGTTAAAAAACCGTTGATTGGCGGTTCGGCCCCGGTTCGAACCGCCGGTTCATAAAAAATGGGCAGGTCTACACAAGAGCAGTGAGATAATGAGATTGGATTTTATTTGGGATGGTTTATCTCTCCTCCATATTTGATTGATGCAACAAACACGAGTTTTTTTTTGGGAGGTGGGTAAATTTATATTACTTTGCTGCTCCTACCCCTAAATTTAAGCATTCCATAGTTATTACTCCCTCCGTCCACAATAAATTTGCCACATTGTGGATGACACGAGTTTTAATAATTTGTTGGTTGATTGTATTGTGAGTGGAATAAGGGTCCCACTTTTATATAATTTTAAATTATGTTGTGAGTGGAAAAGTAAGTGAGGTGTGTGGGGTCTATTACTATAAATGGATGTGTCAAATTATTTGTGGACGGACCAAAAAGAAAATTGTGGCAAATTTATCGTGGACGGAGGGAGTATGTTATACAATCTAAACCGCACAAATTTATATAATCTATGGTGTATAATCATTTAACACAAGGGGAATCATTACTATTATAACCATCCCCTATATTTATTTATTTATTTATTTATTTATTATGTACACACATCTTCATATAGTATGGCAGACTTGTGAGTATGTCCTAATTCTGAACGTGTGTCCATTTTTTGCAAAAATTTAGCTTCAAAATGAAGCAATGCCAGGTTGCAGATGCATAATTATTTCTACAATAGAATATAATAATAAAAACTAGATTAGAACTGCATGCTTCAGTACGTAAATAGAACATAAAAGAAACTATTATTTGAATGACATTTAACTAATTTTTTTTGAGATTTTATAGTTAATATGAATTCGCATCAGTCAAGAAATAAATCATTTAAACTAAATAGTCAAATAGTAGTATATCTTAAGACTTCATTACTTAAAAACCCACTAACATTAACCCAATTTGAACGTACGAGAGCTGCAGGTCTATATACGATTTGTATTTCATTTTTATTCCTACTCTTTAATAAAATATATCGTAGTTCTAATTTTAGACTAAATAGTCAAATATATCTTAAACTATCATCATTTTTTCAGTTTTATTATGAACTATCGACTTTAATCAATATAGAGCTAGAGGCTTTTTTAGGACAGTAACTCAACCTCAATTCATATTAATGACATTTTTTTTTTCGGGCCGACTTTTTTAGAACACCAACTTGTTTCGTACCCCTTGTGGGTGTTTGTACGTCAGAATATGAACTGTACATTCTTGATAGGTATGGATTTCTTGCCCTTTTGGAGAACAATCCTGTAACTTGAAAGGAAAAAGTAGCTTGGGACGCCCTGTCTTTTTCTGTTCTATAGGATAATAGTCTGGAAATCCCGCTCTAATATGTATGGGTGATGGAACTCAATCCAAAGGTCTTGCTTTCGCTGTGCTAGTATCTAAAGATGGATGGTACTCTCGATCCTTAAAAGAGTCGTTTGTGACCCCTTGTGATAGATCTCCCGGGATTGGTTTCATAAAGGCAGCATAAACCTTAGATAACAGGAGCGCCTTTTCGGTAGAATCTCTCTAATAGTAGTACCATATCTCTCCTCAAAGGAAAAGACCCATAATTCCTTCATATTAGGAAGGGAAAGAGCTCTTGAGCAGTCATCAAGTGATTGCCATTCTCATCCTCAGGGATGAAGGGCCCACCTCGATCAACCTCAGGAGCAACAGGCTCTGGGGAGTGGGGTGCTGGTTGATTTATGCTCGCTTCGGAAGAGCCAACCGAGTTTCCGCCTGTCTCGGAAGAACTGTTTCCAAATAAATCGGCCCACCTGAAGATTTGTTCATCCATAGGACAATTTTAAGCCCGAATGCTTATGTGGAGCCCGAATATTTATGTGGAATGCTACGTGAATAAAAAAAAATTAATAAAAAAATTAAAATTAAAATTAAAAACCAAACACACTCTCTCACTCACCCCTCCCTCACTCTCGTCACTTTCCCTCTCCAAAAACCCACCGCCGTCGCCGCTCACCACCACCGTCAACAATCACCTCACTCTCACTCTCTCCCCTCACTCTCTCTCCCCCCCTCCCCCTTCGTCCCTCTTGTCCCTTTCTCTCCCACCACTGCCGCCACAACCATCACCACCACCACCACCCCAACCGCCGCCGCCCACCACCACCAAATTTGGTTTTGTTTGGTTTTGTGGGTCAGAGTCGCACCGTCGAAAGCGGCTTAGTGGGCGTGGTCGCGGATGCAGTTGCTGCTATTGCAGATGTTACGTAGCTGTTGCTATCTGCCACCACCACCGCCGGCCGCAAGCTCGTCCGTCATCCGCCACCGCCGGCCGCCGGCCGCTGGACACAACATTACCGTCATCTCCACGGTCATCGCAACGGCGACGTCCACAACCCCTCAGCGTTGCGGCGTCCATAACCCCACAACCCCTCACCGTCGCGACGCGGCCTCCTACCGATGCAATTCCTCTGTTATACAATTTTTCAGTCTAATTGGAAGAAGATAGAATTATCGACTTTTAGTGGTTAGTGAGATCAAGATTTAGTATTATTTATCATTTTCGTTGATGGTTGGCTGCTTTCAAATTTGGTGGTGGTGGGCGGCGACGGTTGTGGTGGTGGTGGTGATGGTTGTGCCGGCAGTGGTGGGAGAGAAAGGGACAAGAGGGACGAAGGGGGAGGGGGGGAGAGAGTGAGAGTGAGGTGATTGTTGGCGGTGGTGGTGAGCGGCGACGGCGGTGGGTTTTTGGAGAGGGAAAGGGGAGCCTGGTGGCTACGCACCCAAGCATTGCATCCATGGCCTAATCTGCTGCCGCATGGCATTTCTAAATAGGAGCTAGAAAAATAAATGAAAATGAAATTAAATTAATTGTAACACAACCATAGTTTGGAGCGAATTACGAGGTCTGCAGAGTATTGATTGCTACTGTTTGTATTAAATGAAATTAAATTAATTGTTACTGTTTTATTATAGTGGGTGACATTTCTTATAATATTAGTATAATTGATAAAAACAATTTGTTTAGTTAAAAATTATTTTTTAATATTATATTTTATATTTCATCATCCTGCACACAATTAGTATAGCACAATTTAATTTAAATATTTTGTAATTACATTCATCACTTATTTGTTTGGTCACTTTAAAAAAATTATTTGTTTGTGTGTTGATTTAAAAAAGCTCGATTTTGATAAGATAAATTTCTATGAATCCAATATTTCGATATTATAGTTATTATTTAATATTTGTGAAATACACATCAAATTGTAGTATTAATTAAGGTAAACTTCTTTATATAATAAAAGGAGTGAGTTTTTTATATATTAATTTTATAATTTGATGGTGTTATTATGCATGATTTGAGTAATTTTTTATCGTACAATTATGTGTTTTTATATTTCAATTCATCTCGTTCCACCGATGAATTTGTTAATCATAGGACATTTTTGTAGTTTTTTTTCTTTACGGAATTAATTCCGAAATCATTGTTGTTATTCGTTGTCGAAAGGGCTCAATTCTCAACTTTACTGCCTCCATATAAGAGTTGGTAGTACTAGCTAGGGTTTATAGTGGTGGCATTGTAGGGATATGAACTTTCAAATAAAAATATATACTTTGCTATTGCCGCATGTTAATTTTGTTAATTTTTTTAATTTACTTTAAGATCGATCAATTGAGTCTCATATCGTCCTATCATCCGATTGATGTAATTAAAGCATAATTGGTCAAAAATTGAGTTTCTATAGTTCGATCTATTTAATATGTGGTCACTAATTGATTTCCATATAGTCCGATTCATACAATTTGAGCCCAATTGATCACAAATTAATTCTCATATAATCCGATTGATGCATTTGGAGCTCAATTGGTTACTATTAGTCTCGTACAATTATACTTACGATGATCTATTCCACTATTTGAGCACTAATTTTGTTGTTAATTTGTCAAAATAATAATCATAACACTCACAAGTAATCAACGAATTGGGATTATAATGATTAATTCCACTAACGAACACTGATTTTTGTTAATTTATTTTAATTTATCGAAACATTAATTATCTCACTCACGAGTAATTGACGAATTGGGGTTAAAATGACGATTAGTTCCACTAACTGAACATAGTTTGTTATAGTTTGTGTTAATTTATCGAAATACCAATAATCTCACTCACAAATAATCGACGAATTGAGATTACTACGCTTAGTTCAACTAATTGTGCATTATTTTATGCTAATTTGTGTTAATTTATCGAAATCGTAACCATCTCACTCACAAGTAACCAACGAATTGAGATTACATTGATTTGTTCCAATTGAACATTATTTTCTATAATTTGTGTTAATTTATCGAAAAATCAATTGTATCACTCATAAGTAATCAACGAATTGATATTACCATAATTAGCTCTAGTAATTGAACACCGATTTGTTAATTCGTGTTAATTTATCAAAATACTAATCATCTCACTCAAACGTAATCAACAAATTGAGATTATGATGATTATTTACACTAATTGAACACCAATTTTGTTAATTTGGCGAAACACTAATCACGTCACTCACAAGCAATCAATGATATGGGATTACGACGATCAATTCCACTAATTGAACAACAATGTTTATTATTTTTATCGGAAGATTAATCATCTCACTCGCATGTAATCAAGGAAATGAGATTATGATGATCAATTCTATTAATTGGAAACCAATTTTGTTAATTAATTTATATGATATTTTAAAATCTAATAAAACTAATGTCACAATTATTTCTAGGAAAATCATTAGAGATAAAAATAAAAAATGTAAAGCAATTATTAGAGTCGTTTCTTTTATTTTAAGGTTTATTATTATATATTGTCTAGGGTTGAGCAGACCCGTCCCGTACCTGTCAAACCGATATGTTCGGGCTGAACAGTCCGGTTTTTAAGCCTATACGGTTCGAGCAGATAGAAAACTTAGGATCGAAAATGGTTCGGGTCGGTTTCGGTTCTGATTTTCCAAATCCGTCAGAAATCGAACCGACCCGGATATATTTAATAAAGTGAGAATTCTCACAACTATCCAGTATGAAGATAGTGTGTACCACTCATACCCACTTTTGATGGCACATATAAGTCATAACCACTGATACCTTTTGTACTTTTCCGATGTTTTAAAAATAGGTTAATTGTCAAGTTTATGTATTAATTTCCGTGTGCGATCATTGTACCAATGAGTTCAAATTATTATTGACTTGCTTTATGAATTAGGACAAAAATGATTCCCCAAGCTCTCTAATGTAACTGATTCACGTTCTCTATTTTATTTTCATGCATCACTCACATCAAACCTTTTATTAAAGCTTGTCATGCATGCCAATGTACTAAATTAAATAGTGTTAATACACGCGTAGAATCTTATCGGTACAACTATTTAGTTTCATTGAATCTTCAGTCTATATATGAAATTACACTTCAGAAAAGAAAAAAAATGAAAGAGAGAGAATCACAATACCACAAAAATAACTAAATATCACTCACGTTTGCTAGAGAAATCACATAGCAGAAGACATTTATTTTGCAAAGTTATTATAGGTGAGTTGAAATTTATTTTTAATGATGGTATCGAAGAGAAAAATATTGTACCGATCGTGGTTTTACTGTACCGCTCGTGGTTTTACGGTACACATAAAAAACCCATCAGTACATATTTTTTTTCTCCACACGCATTATTTCATTCAACCCTCTTTCATTCATGTTTTTTTTAATCATACCATCGTTGTTTTGTAGAAACGAAGTCATACACGTACCAAATGTTCTTATTTGTTAAATTAACTATTAAAGCGTGACTAAAAAACATAATAAACACAATACAACTTCAAAATAAGAACATAAACACACTGGAGAAAAACAAAGTGTACCGATAGGCAAAAAAAACTGTACCGATGGACCTAATATCATTAGCTATCGGTACAGAATTCTAACCGTTCGGTACACAGTTTATGAAACTTATAAGACATCGTCGTAACACAAGTCATAAATATTTGCTTTTGTTCCAAACAATTATATAACACATAAGCATAGCTCGTAAATATCCTAATTAGCACGAAATTAACATAATTAGCACAAAATTATCATAATTAACCATCATATTTTTAACACAATATCAATGATATGTTCAGAAAACTGTACCGACAGACTGAAAAAACTGTATCGAATTGAGATTACGTCGATTAGTTCCACTAATTGAACATTATTTTCTATTATGTGTGCTAAGTTATCGAAAAACCAATTATCTAGCTCAATCATAAGTAATCAACGAATTGATATTACCATGATTAGTTCCACTAATTGAACATCAATTTTGTAAATCCGTGTTGATTTATCGAAATACTAATAATCTCACTCAAAAGTAATCAGCGAATTAGGATTATAATGATTAATTCCACTAATTTTTTGTTAATTTATTTTAATTTATTGAAACAAGTAGTTATCTTACTCACAAGTAATTGACGAATTGGGATTACGACGATTAGTTTCACTAACTAAACATTATTTTTCTATAATATGTGTTAATTTATCGAAACACCAATAATTTCACTCACAAATAATCGACGAATTGAGATTACTATGATTAGTTCCACTAATTGTACATTATTTTCTATTAGTTTGTGTTAATTTATCGAAACTGTAACCATCTCACTCACAAGTAACCAACGAATTGAGATTACGTTGATTTGTTCCAATTGAACATTGTTTTCTATAATTTGTGTTAATTTATCGAAAAATCAATTTTCTCACTCATAAGTAATCAACGAATTGATATTACCATGATTAGTTTCATTAATTGAACAACAATTTTCTTAATTCGTGTTAATTTATCGAAAAACTAACCACCTCACTCAGAAGTAATCAACAAATCAAGATTACAATGATTAGTTTCACTAATTAAACGTCAATTTTGCTAATTTGTCGAAACACTAATCATTTTATTCACAAACAATCAATGATTTGGGACTACGACAATCAATTCCACTAATTGAGCGCCAATGTTTGTTAATTTGTCGGAACATTAATAATCTCACTTGCAAGTAATCAAGGAAATGGGATTACGATGATCAATTCCATTAATTTGAAACCAATTTTGTTAATTAATTTATATTAATTTATGATATTTTAAAATTTAATAATAATGTCACAATAATTTATAGGAAAACAATTAGAGATAAAAACAAAAAATGTGAAAAATTGACAGCAAGAACATGAAATTTGGAAAACTTATTATTATTATCATCATTATCATCATCATCATTATTATTATTATTATTATTATTATTATTATTTTCATTATTTTCCTTTTCAATGAATCAATATTAGAGTCGTTTATGTCATAATTAAGATTTATTGATATATTAATCTTACACTTACACTCCTCTAGATTATTATTTTATTTAAAGATTTATGATTAGTTTTAATTGATATACATATTTCTTAGTATTATTATTGCGTTACCTAAAAATAGGTATTTTTATTGTGTTTTAATTTAAAAAAAAAAAAATAGTGCTTTGCACTAAAACTGCACAATTGAAGATGACAGCTCATTTTTTTCTTTCCCCCTCATCCCCCATCCAAACCCTAGCTACAACTTCTCCACCGCCGCGAAGATGAAGAACTTCGTGAAGATCCTAACGGGTAAGACCATCACCTTGCTTGGAGATTGAATCCTCCAATACCATCTACAATATGAAGGCCAATATTCAGGACAAGGAAGGCATACTTCGAACAAACAGCGTCTCATCTTCGCCGGAAAAAAAGTACCATGACGGCCGCACCCTCCCCGATTACAATATCCAGAAGGCCGGCGGATTCAGTTTGAGACCGAGCTAGATGAGCGCAATGGAAGGTGCTTTAGTGATCCACAAGAGGATGAACACTAAGCATTTGCACTGACCCATTCATTTCTGTCCTCCCTTCAAGATTCTCTGGAGAACCATATGTTGGTATGTCTTGTTTCTTTTTGCTTTTATATGTTTATTTCATCTTTTTCAAGATTTGTTTCTTTTTATTTTTATGTTTATTTCATTTGCACAAGATGCACCATAGCCAAACTCTATATGTTGATCTCTCACCTCATACTCTAAAAAAAATTAATTCTGCTTCTTTTCCAAGCATCTACAAAATTAAAACCTTAGCCAAATTTTTTATTTTGGTCAGATTAATTATATTTTGGCTTTTGATCTGATAATTTAATGTGATTGTTGAGGTTTTATACGCATATTCTAGAGATGTAGTTATAAATCATGTCATTGAATGTTGGACAAAATGACGGTCTCATTCTTACTCGTCTCATTCTTACTCCATTCTTTTGCCAAAGCATTGGAGTATATTTCTAAAGTTGTACTTGTATTATCTCCAGAATGCTTGAAGGTATGTTTCTAAGTTCGTCCTATATGAACAAAGGAGCAATCATTTTATTTTTGGTAAAAGCATTCTATGCAAGTCTAACTCCTGTCACTTTTTTCAGTCCAAACTCCTTAAAGTGAGGCTACTGTAGCAACTAAAGATTATTCAAAAGCCATATTTGAGATAGGGTTCATTCTTAAAGAAGATGAAAATAATTTAGAGGCTTTGATGTTGTGAGGTCGTGCCTACTACTCCCTCCGTCCCATTATTGTTGCTTGTATTCCTTTTTGGGCCGTCCCACGAAAGTTGGCATGTTTCCTATTTTGGCAAATTTAGTACCTACTTAGGCCTTAATTAAAAAGCTTAATCTCAGCCACTTTTTTTGACTGTGTGATCTTAAGATGTTTGACTAAATTAACAAGAATTAAATATTAAATAAAAACTACACTAAACATGTGGGTCACACACCTTTTATCCTTAATTCCTTTCTCCTAAATACCCGTGCCCAAAAGTTTTGAGCCAACAATAATGGGACGGAGGGAGTATTATTTAGCTGATCATGACATAGCCACTAGGTCTGTCCAAAATTCAATCATCCACTTGTAGCGTTACAATCAATTTTTACTTTCATTAAGTATCAGGACTTCAAAAAAAATATATTATATTTTTTCCTTCTTTTTGGTATATTTCTTCCATATGAATTACCAGAAAGGTCTTGGTCTTGACCCCGAGCATGGTGATCTGAAGAAGGCATATTTTGGATCAAAAAAACTGCTAAAAAGATAAAAAGTGTGATGGCCTTTTTATTTTTATTTTCAAATAGTGTTCTGTATTAATGTGAAATTGTTAGGACCCAATCTCAATTTGCTTTATTTTCTTGCGGGCCGAAGAGAATGCCAGCAAGCGTAGCAGTGGAGGACTATAAGGCAAGTATTGTTTTTGATCCAAATCATGCAGTACACAATATACACCTTCATCTTGGCTGTGTAAGGTCTATGTGAAGCTTGGTAGGGGAATTGATGTTGTAACAAGTTGCACAGAAGTACTTGAGATTGATGCAGATCTAGTTGAAAATGGAAAGGGACGTCGAAAAGCTCTACCAAGAATGCTTTGTGGTCATTTATTCTGTATCTAGTGGAGTAACTCTAAGAGTTTTGTTTTTCGTATATATTTTAACTTCTACCAAAAATCTTGCAGAGGGGTGAAGCGAAGCTTTTAGTTGAAGATTGGGAAGGAGCCGTAGTTAATTTAAAATCAGCCGCAGAAAAGTCACATCAGGTTTGCCATCCAGATAAGAATGTTGACAATAGAGAAGAAGCAGAAGCCAAATTTCGTGAAATAGCAGTTGTATATGAGGTATTGTTATCTTTCCTGACACAAAGATTTTTTAGTTATTCCACATATTTGTAGTTGCCTAATGTATTGGTTGCATTCCTCTTCTCATTTTTCCATCATACTGGATCTTAGAAGCCACTGGTTTGATATGATTGGAATTATCTTATCTTTGCTCCAATGCTGAAAGATTACATATGATGACATTCACTGATGAATTCCATTGGATTTTGGCTTACCCTGCTTATTGAGCTGAGAGATTCCATCTTAACTTCAAAACTTAAATGCCACAAACAATTACATAGTAACAAATGTTAATTACACTATAAAGGTCTATGAATCTTCTATGCGATTGCATTACATCATGGATCATGGCTTACGTTATTATGCTCTACCCGCTTTGACTGATGTTGTATATAATAAGTCATAGTTGTCACTATGCTTCTTTCTCCTATTAAGTTTTCTCTATGCATCTTATATACTCTTATATTTTGTTAATTTTTAAATATTTGTTCATCTTTGTTATTTCATATTCATCATTCTGTTGCTTTTCCTCTACTGTTATCATAGTGCTTGGAGAAGTTAATGTATGTTTTTATCCACAGATTCTAGGTGATGCTGATGAACGTAGCATATACGATGGATGAGAAGATGATAATGGTATGAGAATGGGTAAGGGAGGGTTTAATCCTTTTGGCAGAGAGGGCCAGCAATATACCTTCCACTTGGAAGGAGGATTTCCAGGAAGAGGGTTTGCATTTCTGAACTTGGGAAATTATGAAATGTGTTAGATGATCTTACCAAGGATGACATGCCATTGATTTTCTTCGGAAAAGCGATTTTTTACTAACCTCTTGAATAAATGTGTAGGTGCAGTTCATTATAATTTTATATTATGTTATTAGGGCGCAAGAGGTTGTACTTAAAAATAAAGAATGAATTGTATGTACAAATTTGATCAATGTAAGATGAGCAATTGTTTGAATGTTATGAATTTCTTCAATCGATATGTGAATTCGTTATATGCAGTTGTAGAAAAATTGCTATTTAGGTTGTAGCAATTACTTCTCAGAAAATTCTCTTCCTATTGATTGCTGATATTTGAAATGTTTATATTATGTTCATCTATCCCTGTGTTCAGTCTTTATTTTGTAATGGTTGAAACTTCTGAAGAGAAACTATAAGCAAAAATTGATTGGCTTGTATAATTCAAAATGAAATTTTGTAGCTGCTAATGTAACAGAATATCGAAAGAGAATATTCATAGAAAAATAATATTCAATAAAATCAAGTGAATGCCGCCAATAATAGGATGGGAAGACGTTCACCATTGTGTGCATTTGCATGGGAGAAATAAGGAGTAGCATCAAATCCAGAGGGAGAGTCTGATGTTGGAACAACCTTGTTGGGGTTGGAAGGAGAAGGAGCCGGAGACGGAGTCCTGAAGAAGGTGAGCGGTTGGAGGCTTGGAGCACTCGCGAGCAAAATAACCATCCGCATCGAAGTTGTAGCAACCACCACCTCTAGATCAACAAAATCAAACAAAGTTCATGGAGAAAAATAAAGAAAATCACCTGGAACAAGATCGATTACAATGCCTCAGATAAAATAACACCACAGATTCAAAACTACCCAATGTAGCAGGAGAAATAATTAAAAAAATAATAATAAGAAAACGGAGAATAAACTACAACGATTAGAAAACAAATTAAGGAAAAGTCAATGCAATGTTCTATTCTCAAAATATTTATATTAAAATCTACAAATTCGAGTTTCTTCAAAATAATGCAAATCATCGTGCCAATAATATAATTCAATTATGTAGATAATAGAGTTAATACAAGCGATTCGCCTGAGTAAAAAATCCCAAAAAAAAATAAACAGTGCATGAACAGTTACAATATACAACATCATCATCAATTAAAATATATCTTTACCAGTGAAATGCAAAGCTGCTGAATACTTACTTCCACAAGAATCTTTCCAAATAAAAATGCCACTGACTATTGGGATTCCAGTTACTCCAAATCTTATGAATAATCCTTCGTCGCCATCAATACAAGTTTTAAAGATCAGATATCACCAGAGGTACATGTGAGCCAACCTTTTTGCATAAATATCCAAACACGAAACCACCTGCAAGTATTAAAACAAGTGAGGCTTATATACAATGCAAGGCCACATCTTCCAAAAAATAGACAAGATTATTGATCTCTGAATTTATTACCTTATGCCCTTGTAAGTATACATTAAAGACTCTCATTCCTAAAGGGTCAGCAGTTAACACTATCTCTGCGAAATGAAGATCAACCACGTAATTCCTAGCCTCTAAATTCTGAAAATGATAAGTGAACTCCCCACAACGCGCAGTCTGATAAAGACTAAGGCCTTCAACATCCCCAATTATGGGATCTTCAGTGGTTGGAGTATAGCCTCCATCGAGAGTACTATCCTCATAGAAGTGCAGCCCGCCTTCAAACTCAACACTCCTTGTAGATCCCACGTTAATGGCAATCAATGTAGTGGATGGCTTCGTTGAATTCTCTTCGACTAATGGCATTGTAGCAAGCTTAAAAGAAGCTTCAGCACACAAATCTTCCATCTTTGCCTCAAAGAAGTCCCTCATTTCATAACCCTCAATCCCATTTTCTAAAGAGACATCAACTCTCTCACCCAGCAAACATTAAGGCGATTTTTCATACCTTTGGTTAGTAAAATAGGGTGAACCAAAGCATACTAAATCAGGCTAAGTCAATGAAAATTTCAATGCTAAATGGCTTAAAATAGCATGAGAATGTGTAATTAACTCAATTGGGATCGGAAGATTCTTTTCATTTAAGATCAGATTTTCTTGAAATTCAAACAAGAAATAATATAAACTTTTGAGAAACAAATTAATAAAAAACGAATTAATTGCAACACACTACCGTCAAACTTTGCCGGACTAGATTCATCTGGGGTCTCCATCATCAAGCTTTCCAATCTAAAAAAAGGCCCATTTACGAATTGGTAGAGATATGAATTTCTAACATTTCTATGAACTACGATGAGCTGTCGATAACTCACAATCAGTTTGACTTTGATCTTGATGTTGCAGGGAGGAAATATCAGTTACAAGAAGTGGGTCATTCCATTCAAAATCTGTCAATGATAAATGACCATATTCTTTTCAAAATTTGAAACAAAAAAAAATTAAAAGAAACCGCGTAAATCGTACCTCGCTAGATATCTGAAATTTTGAGAGTTCGGTGTTTTCGGTGATTGAGAGGAGAGCAGAGGAGAGTGTGGGAGGGGGCGGCAGCTACGTCCGGCGGTTGATTTCCGCCCAAAAACAACTCTATATGCTCGTTCCAGAATCGAAAAATGCCGCGACGATTGCCGGAAAATAATGGAGTAGATGGCAGCTTGGTGAGGAAGAAGCTAAAACCTTAATAGTGAATGGTCCCACAACACTGCAAATGAAATGATTTACTTTTGACTTATTTGTCAATTGGACTCTGCTAACTAAACCATAGTTCCTTTATTCCGAATTTAATAAAGCAAGAAATGGGTATAATAAAATTAAGTCAGAATAATATTTGTTTCCACGTGTACGGTGGATACCCTATGAATGCAATGCAAGGGGTAGTAGCCACTTATTTCCCGAGGGAAAGTGACGAGAGTGAGGGAGGGGTGAGTGAGAGAGAGAGAGAGTGAGAGTGTGTGTGTTTGGTTTTTAATTTTAATTTTAATTTTTTATTAATTTTTTTATTTACGTGTAATTCCACATAAGCATTCGGGCTCCACATAAGCATTCGGGCTTAAAATTATCCTACGGACGCACAAATTAAAAGTTGGTGTCCTAAAAAATCGGCCCGAAAAAAAAATGTCCTTAATATGAATTGAGGTTGAGTTACTGTCCTAAAAAAGCCTCTAACTCAATCAATATATCCCAAATTACAAGAAACTGTACAAATCTATCTACGAACAAATTTTTCGGTACCTGAAAGATGACCGAGTAGGATCGTTGGAAATGTGATGGAAATATGTGTAACAGTAAATTTTTTAATGTCATATATATAAGTTCAAAACGCCATAATTTTTTTTAGCTTGAAAATCGATACTAAGAAACTACATCTTTTTGTGCTAAGAATCTGTTACACCGAAAAATATAGTGACTTCCCCATCTAGTTTTAACGGGTTACACACTACTAATACTAGTACTAGTTATAAAAAAAGGTTATTTATTGTTTTTCTATTTCTAGCTTCTACTTCAAAATATTCCAAAAAAAAAAAAAATCTTGTACTATACTATTTTATCTAAATAAGACCCGTGTTCTATTTATGTTGTCGGAATGATGAGTCAGTTGGCCGGACATATGAGTTGGCGCCACCTCACACGAAACTACATCGTTTTGTATTTAAAAAAAAAAGAAAAGAAAAATCACATTTATTTTCTCTTTTTCATCTCAGCATTCTCCATTTTTCTCTCTCTCTCCACCTCTCATCTCTCTCTCATCGTGTTTGTTCTCCATCACGCCAGAAAACAAAGAGTATTCCCAAAATATGGCTAGTTCGGGTTAGCCCACTAGAATCGAAAACTTTTTAGTTTGGGCCGTCCAAGTTTGAGAATTACTACATAGTAATATATAACATAGGTGGGATTCGAAACCAAAACTTCGTTGGTGTTTTAGTTTTGCCATTTAAACTATAGAGATGGCGTGTGGTCAAATTTTAAAGGTCATACCTCTAGAAGGTCTAACTATTTAATCCGCACATATTACTAATTTACGTACAAATTTTAGAATTGAAAACTAAACCAAACCCCATCTCAATTTATTTTATGACTTCAAAATACTAGTCCTATTAGCTTCTAGAAAATTCCTTTTGCGAAATAAGAATATATATTATCAAATGACAAATAGAAACTATTTGTCATGTAGAAACTAATAAAAATTAATATGTACTGTTGATCTTTGTATGATTTACGGTTGATAAATATATTATTTAATATATAAAATATATTATTATGAAAATACATTATTGTATAGATAGATATTCATTATTGTATATGTGAAGATGGTTCATACCGGATCTCATCCATATATATATATTATGGGCAGCACTCTTGTAAGACCACCTTACAGGTGCAACCGGGTTATATCAGACTCGGATCTTGTAACAAATATAAAACATACAAATTCGGAAATCTTATTACGTGTTGTCCGTTTAGCCTAGTGGTCGTCACCCTTGCCAGCTTTTCTAGTGGCGCGGGTTCAAACCTCTATAACAACTGTCTTCTAAATTTTTTATTTTTCCTTTTCTTTCTCTTTCTTCCTTTTACCCATTTTTTTCTTTCTTTTCCGATTTTTTTTTTATTCTTTTCCCTGTCTTCTATGTATAAATTTGTTCGTTTATATTTTTGTTTTCTTTTCCCTTTTCTTTCTCTTTTCTTTCTCTTTCTTTCTTTTGCCCTTTTTTTTTCTTTCTTTTTCGACTTTTTTTTCATTCTTTTCCATTTCTTATATGTATAAATTTGTTCCTTTATAAAAATAATATATAAATTAATATTATTATTTCTTTTTTTCTTACTTTTTTCTTATAGAAATTTGTTTCTTATTTAAATAAATTATTTGAATTAATATTTAATAAACCTTAATTACTCTTAATATTTTCTATTTTTTTTATCAATGAAGAATGTCACTTTCATGAATGAGAAGTATCACATTTATCAATGAGGAATGTTACTTTTATTAATTAGAAGTGTCACTTTTATTTATAACGAGTGTCACTTTTTTTGTAATTATAAAACGAGCGTCACTTATCAATAAGATGAAGTGTCGCTTTTATTCATGAATATCACTTTTTAGGGTAAATTGTCCGTAAATTCTTGAACTTTTCATAAATTCTGATTTTGCTCCCCACAAAAAAATTCAGCGTGACAATTCTCAAACTTTCTATTTTGTCTGATTTTACATCCAAGGTCGATTTCAACCAAATTGTGTGCTGACTTGGCAGACAGAAATTCTTACGTGTCGTAATCGATAGACGAGTTAATATTTATCCAAACAATAAATTGCCCGTAAATTCCTTAACTTTTTTTAAATTATGTTTTTGCTCCTCAAAAAATATTTTGCGCAACAATTCTCAAACTTTCTAATTTGTCTGATTTTGCATCCAATATCGGTTTCTCCCAAACTGTATGTTGAATTGGAGCTAAAGCTCGTATATTGAATTTCTACCAAATTCTTAAGATTTCATCTCAACTTTGGGAGGTCATTCAAAATATTGAATGTAAAATTAGACAAGTTAGAAAGTTTGGAAATTGTTGCGCGGAATATTTTTTTGTGAGGAGCAAAAACATAATTTGAAAAAAGTTAAGGAATTTACGGGCAATCATTGTTTGGATAAATATTAGCTCGTCTACCGATTACGACATGTAGGAATTTCCGTCTGCCAAGTCAACACACAACTTGGAGGAAATTGACATTGGATGCAAAATCAGACAAAATAGAAAGTTTGGGAATTGTCACGCTGAATTTTTTTGTGGGGAGCAAAACCAGAATTTATGAAAAGTTCAGGAATTTACAGGCAATTTACCTTTTTTTTTAAAAAGAGTGTCACTTTTATTCATAAGAAGTGTTATTTTTTTTCTTCATAAAGAAGCGTCACTTTTTTTCCATAAGTGTCACTTTTTTTTTCATAAGAAGTGTCACTTTTATCAATGAAGAATATCACTTTTATTCATAATGACTGTCACTTTTGTCAATGAGAAGTGTCACTTTATCAACAAGAAGTGTCACTTTTATTATTTACCATTGTTATTTTTATTGTTAGTAAAAATAAAAAAGTAATGAATTAAGAAAAAAGAAAGAAAAAACAATTAGGAAAAAAAAAGTAAGAAGGAAAAAAATGTAGTGTCACTTTTGTTGAGAGGAGTATCATTTTTTATTAATTGGAACAATTGTCACTTTTATTCGGAACAACTATCACTTTTTTTTTTAACAAAATATTACAAGAAATTTTAAAGGCTGCATAACAGTGGAGTTGAACCCGTGATCTTTGGCCCGGGCATTAACTACTCTACCACTAGGCTAACACACGCACACACAACTATCACTTATATTCACAAGGAGTGTCACTTTTATTTATAAGGGGTGTCACTTTTGTTCATAAGGATTGTCGCTTTTATTCATGAAAATTGTCACTTTTATGCATAAAAATTATCACTTTCTTTATAAATAGTGTTATTTTCATCAATGTGAAGTATCACTTTTATTCATAAGAAGTGTCATTTTTATTCATAAAAATTATCACTTTCTTTGTTTTGTTTTTTTCTTTATAAAATTATCAAATAATTATCAACATTTTATGTGATTCGTTGTGCAAAAGTCCCCGCCATCAAATCGAATAGCATAAAATTTAACTACATACGCAGAAATTTAACTGGCTACACCATGTGTGCGAGCTCGTGCATATTATATACTCCCTCCATCCCAGGTTAATGTGGTTCAACTAATATTATATACTCCCTTCCATTTTTTATATATGTCAGCTTTAGAATTTTGCACAATTATTAATGAATAAAAGTTATACCTATTTTAACCTTATCTAATGACAATTTCAACAATAATTAGCTCTGATTAATTTCTTTCTTCAAAAGCTTTTCAACAGTCTCGACAACAATTTGCATATCTAATTTTATTTTTTTATCCTCATTCTCATCCATTATTCAGAACTCTTGTTGTAATACCCCGTCTTTTCATAATATCCTTTAGTAATTAATTAAGGAGTATGCTTTAATTAAGCTAAATTAAGAAATTAATTAAGCATAAGAAAGTTTCTATTGAATGAGTTTCACGACAAATCTAAGAGCCGTAAAAGAAATTCTAGTAATTATTATGCAGTCTCGGTTAAATCCGAAATAAGGGAATGAAGATAATTTATTTTATCTTTAATTAAGTGCTTATGTGCTTGAAAGTTATTTGAGGAAATTGTGAATTAATTTCCAATATAATTTTTCTGGGAATGATATTTTCAGTGCCGTTGAATTTATTATTTTCCAGAAATATTTTTTATGAATTAATGTGAGACTTTAATTTAAGTGTGAGAGATTTCTTAAGGGATTTAATTTTAATGAGAGAGTTAAGAGCATAATTTAATTAATATTCCGTCAGGAATTTAATTAGCGAAGTAGAAGAAATATCCGTGTGAATAAATACTGTAAATACCTAATTAGTATTTTGGAAGCATTCATTAAATGATGCTTATCCATTCATCCACCTCAACCCTCTTCATTAATGAGTTTTAACCTATCTCATCTCTCTCTTCATTTATTATTTTAAGTCTTCTCATTAAATGAACATGTTAGCAAACAATTAAGCATTGCTCCCTCTCACACCTCTCTTATTTCATACGACACACACTGCCTCACTTCTAGTGGCGGACCCAGAATTTTAAATATGTGGGTACAAAATTGATTGGGGGATTGCAGGGGGTTGGCCTCCATGCTCGGGGGTTCGGGGGCGAAGCCCCCGATTTTTTTTTTTGAGCTATCCAATAATAAAAATTATTTAAAATGCAAAAAATTAGATAAAATGTATATAAAGAGATATTCATAGAGTTCAAAAACAATATTATTCAATAATTACAATTGATGACTCGAGTCCGAGCCGACGAGTTTTCATTCTCAGGAATCGATCAATGACATTTTCAAAAGAGAAAGAAGAAGAAATTTTATTCTTTAAAAGAACAAGGCAGCCGTAAATGAAAAATAGGAAAAGGTAGTAGGGCCTTGCGAATTGGAGATTAAATTATTAAAATATTATGTTAAACTATTGAATTATATTAATTGTGGGCTGAGTTATTGAATTTTTACAATATTATACATTATATATATATATATTAAAAAATAAATAAATTTGGGGGGACGGCTGTCCCCCCTTGTCCCCAAGTGCATCCGCCACTGCTCACTTCTCTCTCTCATTGTCGACACACACACACACACACCATTCTCTCTCTCTCTTTCAACCTCTATTGTTATCTTTTTCCTCAAGCTCAAGCTTCAAGATTAAATATCCAAGATCCAAACCACTTTCAAATTATCATCAAAGGTTAGATCTAGCTTCATTCAAGTTCTTAGTTGAAGAATCAAGTATGAAAACTCTTTTTCTCCCTACTTTTTTTCGAAAATGATAAGGATGATGGTAGATGGTTTTGATCTCTTACTATCTTGTTGAATCCATGATCTAGACTTCATTTCTACCATCAAAATAAATTAAGGTCAATTCTAATCCTAGATCTAAGAGATGACCAAAATTAAGAAATAATTGGGAGTTTTTTATTCTTGATTTTGATGATCAAATTGATGATTGAAATGAGTTCATATGATTATTTTAAGCAAGTTTTGATTATCTTCAATTTATTTTAATTATGGCCGAAAATTATGAGATTAATTTAGGAATTTTTGAATTTGATCTTCTATGCTTAAATTGATGTTTAATTTGAGCTTATATGATGTTATTGAGCATATTTTTATATGAATTAAATGAGTTGAATTCCCTCTTGCCTTAATTTGAAGAAATTCGAAATTAGGGTTCTTGAATTTGGGAATTTTTTATGTTGAATTTTTATGATGAAATTGATGATGGATTTGAGCTCATGGTGATTAATTAAGCATGTTTTAAATTTATGAGAATTTTTGGAGCTCAATTTCGTGATTTTCAAAAAAAATATAGGGCTTTTTGATTTAAAGATGTATTTGGTTAATTAAAGTTATGATTAACCTCTTTTATTTTATTTAAGCATGTTATAAGTTTATTGGAGAGAAATTAATGACCTATGCTTTAAATCTTGAAATTTTCAAAACCTTCATGCTCTAGGGTTTTGATTTTCTTCAATTAGTTTGAATAATTAAGTTATAATTAAATTTATAATTTAATTGAGTATGAATGGAAGTGATTAGAATGAAATTGGACAATTAATCCTAAATCTAGGAAAGGGCCGAAAACTTCTAAGGGAAGTAAGTGAATGATTTGATTTTTAATTAAGAAATCGAGCATAGAAATGAATTCTATGATAAAAATTAAATATCATAGAATTTTTCGGAATTTTAATACGAAGTTTTAAGAATTTTTTATTTTCCGAAGATTTTTCTAAGTCGAAGGTTGTTACGTATGTATGAGCTCGATTAATGATTTGATTGTGTAAATATGTTTATTATGGAATAGTAAGTGTGTGGAATTAATTTGAGAATTTTTGGAATTCGTTTGATAAGTCGAGCATGTTTCAAGTATGATGATATGAATAGTAAATGATAAGTTTATATGATTAATGATGTGCTTATATGATTGTTGATGATTTTATAAGCTTGTGATATGTTTATTTGACTAAGTTAATTTATTGAGATTATGTTTGTTAACTAGTTGTATTATGAAGTTAAGTATAAGGTTAAGAAGTAAGAAGGAAGGTCAAGTAAGTTAAGTATATTAAGAATGTTAAGTATAAGAAAAAGAGCCCTGGAATTCTAAATTGTGATAGTAACTTAGAAATGTCGAGAAGACATCTCTTTATCCCTTGTTATTCATTTCTCGCTCTTATGTCTAAACATGAAATTTAATGAAGGCTCGAGCGGGAACGTGAAGAAAAAGGGAATCGAGAAGAGAAAAAGTAAGTAAAAGAAGCGACGAGTCAGGTGGGCTTTCTAAACCAAAGAAATGACGAATGTGATTATATGATTATATATATATGAGATGTTTTTAAAAATGATTGACTTGCCAAATATTTGAAGTTTTTGTATGATACCATCTACTGAAGGAAGGCGAATTCGGTCCTGCGCAAGGCAGGATAGTGTACACTTATGGTGATCGTGCACCTTCCTTAGGGTAGGCTGGTTACAGTGTTTGAGAAGGAGACCTACTTCTCAACACTACTATTTATGATGAGATAGTAGATTTGGTTCATGCATGATAAAAGTATGTGACTCGCGAGTTACTTATATTGAAAGAAAATATTTGAGCATGCACAGATTTGTTTTATGAAAGTTTACTTGTGTTATGCTTTATGGCTAGTTCAATCTATAGCTCTAAGTAGTAAGTTTTCAATTATTTTCGGCATGTGTCCACTTCGTACTCAGCCCTGCATATTATTTTCTAAAATGTGCAGGTTTGCTCGGATGAAGATAGAAGTGTGCTTGGACGGACTTTTGTTGGTAAAACTCTTATAGAAAGATATTTAAGCTAGAGTTTGGTTATATGTCTTCATACATGTAACCTAGTTATGTCTTCCGCTGCAACACCCTGAAATTCGTTTGATTTTGATGTCATTATGCTTCTTATGATATGATTATCTGGAACTTGTTACCTGACTGTCGTATTTTGATACGAGATGGTGTAGTCTCTTGACCATCTTCGTTGATCTTTTGGTGGATCTTGAAAGTTACCTGCCGTTTCTAAGTAATTGATGATTGTTGTTTGATGCTTGATTGATTCCATTCATCTCAAAAGCATGTTTATTGTGAGCATTGTTCCAAAATCTCATTTCAGGGTCATTGGTTATTCTTTTGGTTAATCATAAATTGTGTACGTCGTGGGTGTTCTACCGGCTTAGTCATCTTCATTTTAAGTCGGGCTGCGACACAACCTTGCAACCAAAAAGTTTATCAAAATCAAAAAAATGCATCATCATATTTTATTTAATCATTTACAATAACAAATTCAAAGTGGATACTTTATAGGTAGATGCAGAGGTTGAAAACAAGCTTTTGCAGAAATTTAGAGTAAACAATCATGGTTATTAAAATTTTAATATACAAATTAAATTAGAGAACAAAACTCACTAGTTAAAATTTAATTTATCCATCTGATAATCTTTGATCTCTAAAACTTGAAGTTGATTGAAAAAAAGTAATCAATATATTAATATATATAAAAAAAAGTGAGAAGAAACGTCCATCATATATTGGGAAGAAGAAATATGAGATATTAATGATGCATGTTAATAAATAAGGCTAATTGTGGTAAATCTTCCTCAAACGACTTATAAATCAAAATCTTTATAAACTATAATAGCAAGTCCGGGCTGCTATTTATAGTAACATTCAATTTTAGTTTTTTTTTTATTTATTTTTTGCAATATTTCATTTATGGAAATAATTCTTATTAATATTATATCCTAATTATTCATTATTATTTACCAATCAATTATTTAATGTCGGATGTTACAAAGACATAATTTATGACAAAATATTAATTTTAATAATAAACTTTCCATTTCTCATACTATTTTTCTCTTATAAATACTAAAATTCTACAAGTAATTTCATCCACAACACATTCTTCGTCCTCATGCTTTCCCGACTAAAGGAAGCACGATTGATAAGAAAAAAATTATCTCACCGTATTAACGTAATAGCTTTGTTTTATTTTAGAATTGGTTTCTTCATCAAAATTTAGATAGGTTCGAAGACGAAATTGCTAAAGAATGCTTGGCGCAAACCCCTGCATCGAATATAATTTCTACTTTTTATTTGTTTCATCCTGTAGCAGTTTCTTCGATTTGAAGATCGCAAGGCCAGTGTTGAAGATTTGAGAAGAAGCCACGATGTGCTCAATATATTTGTAGTTTTAGATCATTGTCCAATGTCCACTCTCAAATATATACTATAAAATTTATGTGATATCCTTTTTTGGCCGTTCTTTTATCCCGGTTCTTTGATTTCTTTATTCATTAATTTGTCAATTTAATTGATCATTTTTAGTCACAAAAGATCCATGATTACGTTTAATTGTAATTATAATTAGAATATTATGGGATTAATTATAATTAAGTTGTTGTTATATTGTCAATTCATTAATCGATTTATGTGGATTGATTCATAATATGTATATATATAGGAACACTATATATGTTGGTTGTTAATTTCAAAAATATAATATGCAAATGCATGTTTCTATTTTGATGATAATATAATATTTATATTTCTATAGATAATAAACATTTACATGTTTGAGTACATATATTATTCAAAATATATTTGAGTAGAAAGGCCTTCATAAAATTCGTTTCCATCTAATTATTATGCTTTAGATAAAAGAATGTTATTATTCGAAAAAAGATAAAAGAATGTTACATCTGAAATTGATAAATTTATATACTAAGAAAAAATAATATATGTAACAAACTTGCAAACAATCTTTATCTTTATATAATAAGGCCGGATTGTATATGCATGTATGCTTATGTCAATCTATATATCTATGCTTATGTCGATATTTGGTGTATTATTGATTTTGTGATGAAAAGCATAGAGTTGCGAAATTTGTTCCTAACGTCATGGAGAGTAAAAAAAAATAATCTATCATTAATATGTGGACAACAACAAATAATTTATTTCAGCCACATACGAGGATAATTTTTTAATAATTAATTATGTTATCAATGAAGATTACTATTATTTCGCCCATTTATTTTATTTGCACTGATTAAGTTGTACAAAATCTATTAATTTCTTAAGGAGTGTTCCATTTACAATTAAGTTTGATTCAATCATGTTGACAATTGAAATGTGAATTGAATACATATATTAAAATTCATTAAGTAATTACGTTACTCATAAATTAACTAGATTGATTAATTGTTGCTAATTGATTAATTAAATTAATATTTGACTATAAACAATATATATATATAAATAGTCATTAATAAATTAATTTATTCATAAAAAATAAATTAAATTAAATTTGATGCTAAATGACTAATAAATTGAATTTGAGTAGTTGAATCAAAATTTAACTAATTAATCTATATATATATATATATATATATATATATATATATAACATACAATTTAATATGTGTGTTGGTATATACACATTCTATAGTTTTTGTTTTGAGTTAAGTAAGAGAGATGGTGGAATTTCAACCATATACTTATTTTGAGCTATACATTTAATGTACTTGAACATTTTATTTTGCATAAATTAATTTCACTAATTGGACCTAATTAAGTAAATGATGTTGATTGACTAATTGGAGCTAATTGTGTAAACGATGTTGATTGACTGATTTGATCAATATATAACTAATCTATTTATATGTAGTTGAAGTGTAAGTACTTAGAGTAAATAAATAAGGATTTATCAGTAGAAATATATATTGGTTGATTTGTTGTATACAAGAATACATATACGTAATTACTAATTAATACTAATAATTATTAAAAAAAATCTAAATATAAACTTGCATTTTTTTTTTATGTGTAACTAATAATAGTAAATTTTTCAAAGTCTATGTCCAAAAATAAGATTTTTGAAAATCATCCCAACTTTGTGTGATATCATAGTACTTTCTTCGTCTCATTTCAATTGGTATGGTTGCGTTATTTGTTTGTCACGTTTCAATTGGTTTGTACTATAAATAGAAAGTTTGATATTCCACTAATATTATAACACCCTCAACGTAACTCATAAATAACATATTATGCCACATGGGTATATTTTTGTTCTCTCCTACTTGACTTGAAGATCATATCCCCTAAAAAGTTAATTTCGACGAGCCACATACAGATCTATATAACACCAACACGATGTGATCATTTTTATTGTTGTATCACATTTATCAAATTATCTTATTGTCAAATTTATATAAATGTATCTTATTTATTTCATATTTAATTTAGTGCAATAATTTTTTAATCAATTTTACTATGCTAATAAATAAATAACATAATAACAAAATTATTTGTTTAAAATAATTAATAATTTATATTGTTATTGTTGTGTTGTATTCATAATTAATCACTTTGCTATAATAATTTGTTTACTACGTAATTTTACTTCAAAATTTTTATAATACAAAATACAATGAAAGCCCAATATTTATTTTGAGTTTGTAATCACTAAATTATTAAATATCATTTAGTTTATTTGAAATTTAATATTATGAGCCTATGAAAATACAAATTATTAATCATACAGAGTTTTTATTTTTGAAATCGTGACATAATTTTTTCACATCTTATTATTTTTAATAATTTAAAAACATCTCTCAATTTATTTACTTTTTTGGATAAAATTTTGAATATTGATTACCAATATTTTGCATGGGTAATTTTTTAATCAAGATTTAAATAATAATACTTTCTCTAACACTTTGGATTTGGTAAGGATTTTAAGAAATGATTGGTAGATTGATTTTGAGTGGAAAAGAAAATCTACCATAATGAATTGTTATGAGATTTAAAATAAAGGTAGTGACTGAGGTCATTTTCCAAAATGAGTTACGCGATGGTGAGTTATTTCTGGTAAAGAATATTATTGAGCAGAAGACTCTGATATAGATGACATGGGTAGGAATGGAAAAATGTTAATAAGTTAATGTGTTTAGAGTGGCGGATGTCGGAGTAGTCGTTAATGGAGAGTGCGACAACTGCGAGGGGTAGCCAATGATGGTGGTGAAGACAAGATGGAGAAGAAGACGTACGATGGTCCGTTACTAAATTCTATTTTTTATTTTTTAGATTTTCTTTGCTTTCAATTGAATTTAGATATTTGTTATCTTGATCACATTTCAAATTCCTTTTCAAGGAGCCATATATAATTTTCGACGCCAGAAATTGAAGCTCGTGACATATTGAAAAAATATTAAAGGGAGAAGTAGTAGAAATAACAATATTTTATCAATATCACACTCCACTCACATGATAATATTATATTAATATATATTAATAAAATATTGTTATGTGAGCAGTGGGTGCACTACATATACACACATAATAAAATTTTCCCTCAGTGTAGACACCTTTATCTCAATTAAAACTCCATGAAAATGTATGGGGTTGCCACCACCAGAACATATAAAAATAGTGCAAATTACTCCTCCCTTATAACGGTCTTCTAGCGTCGTTCAAAAATTTTTATTCTATATTTTTATTTCTTTCCGACATCATCTTTCAGATCAGCTGAGAGACTTCCCATGAAAGCTTCGTGCAACCTCATGACTGTTAGGCTACATTTCTAACGTACATAATCCATTGACAACATATTAAAGTTTTTAATATTTTCTTTACTCATACTTATATTGTTTTACAAAAAATTATCAAAATGCAATTTACCCCGTGCATCGCACGGGCGTAGTACTAGTAAATGAAAAACACTAGAACGTCATATATAAAAAATGGGATGTTGGGAAAATTATAAGAGTTTTGATTTGATACCAAAACCCAACTGACTCCAACCGAGTAGATGATTGCGCAAGCCTAAGGAGTTTTCCAGCTCTCATGTTTGAGCTTATAGATTTCCTAAGTTTACAGGAAGACAACAGGAGATCCAACTGAGTGATCAGCTGAGTGTGAAGCACAGCTGATGATGGTCCCTGAGCGGAGTCTTTGGTGTAGAGGGGGGTGAATACACCAAAGATAAAAACTTTTTAAAACTTTTTATCAAGTTAAAAACTGAGTGAGAGCTCAGTTATAAATCCTGCTGACTTCTTAACGAAGATGGTCAGCTGGACTGATAACTCAGCTGGCAGTGCGGAAAGTAGTGGTTTAAAACTTAGCTCGTGTAGTTAGAAAAAATGTTATCTTTAAGCTTTCAGCTTAGTCAAGTTGTGCAGTTTTTGAAAAACACAGCTGGCTGGGTCAAGCAGCCAGGGCATGCAGTTTGATAAATATGATATTCTTGAAGGAGTTAGTTCTTTAACTGAAAATACTGAAAATAAAGAACAGAAAAGAACACGATATTTAACGTGGTTCGGAGAAACTCCTACGTCCACGACCAGATAAAACTGGTAATTCACTACCACTTGGTTTAACGAGTACCAAGCAACTTCGCAGCTCGAACCTGAGTTATGTTCTAACAGTTTACGGGCACTGCAGAAGCCTGAAACTTTCAGTTTCCGAGTACTGAAAAAACCTTACAAACACTTGAATTTCGCGCTTCAAGTTGGCGTAACTTTAACCTAACCTTTCTGGGTATAGAAGGGGTTTGGTTTTGGGGTTCCAACTATGAACGAGTTCTTACAATGAAGAACTTTGAGTTAGATGAACTCGTTCAAGATCTAGGCTTTTGGATATACAACGAATTTCTTCCTAGGGATCAGACGAAAAACTAAAGCAGTTTCCGTGAGAGCCCGAATTTTCGTCCCTAGAATATATTGATTTAAGAATAAGATAACCTTAGGAAATTCCCTATTTCTCGGAAAATTTCAAATGAAAAGAAATTTTATTTATAAGTTAAAAAAAAAGAAAAATTTTATTCTAGAAAATAAAATCAAAAGAAATTTTAAAATTTCATTTCTTCATGCATCGCATTATGTATGTGTTTCAATTTTTCCTATGGTTTTATTTACTTCGATTTGAGATTATATGATTAAGTGATTTAGAAATGATTAATCTTATGCAATAAAAATATATATACATGACAATGTAAATTAACTCGTGTACTTTTCCGTAAAATTTTATTTTTAGGAGTTTCCTTTTTATGATTTAATATTCAATATTGGGCTCGTTATAATCTAATATTAAATCCAATTGGAGTACTCGATCAAAAATACGATTCGACTAAGGAACGACGCCCCATGATCCGAGAAGCGAAATACGAGATAAAAGTATATTATATATTTTATATTATATACACATAAGTGTGTGTGCATGAGAATATATATGTATATGTGTGTTATGCGTGTCTGTGTGTGTATATATATAAACATATCAGCAGCAAGAGTATTTTGTTACACTATCACCTACTCTACAATTAGTATTGTTTATATATCATTCAAGACAAATACTAGAGGACATGAAAAGTGAGGGAAAATCTGAATCAAGTATCAAAAACACGAGGAGACCCCTTGTTGGTTTTTTTCAAGTTTAAAGGGTAAATCGGGAATACGCTGACCTAGGACTTAGTTGCTTGTGCTTTTGACTTTCCCTATGTTAAGAGCCTAAGTGTTGAGACGGTCTTGTAGGAGACGTCGGACTTTAGATCGAGCTTGAGATCTTTTGCTTTTGGAGGAATCAAGGTGAGTTCCTATTTTCAAACCGTGGGTTAGAATCCTACGGAGGTAAATTTTGGGTTACTAAACCCTAAGTTTTTCTTATGAAAATGATATGCATGCTTTATTGCTCATTGTTGTGTTTACCACAGAACGGGTATTCCTTCCGTTATCGGTTTGCACAAAAGGGTTCTGACCACCATTAAACGATCGGTCCCTGGCTTTGATCGAATAAGGGTGTGTACACAGAAGACTGTTTATGGTTGAAATCAAAAGAGATTTCCCATGGCAGCAATTCGGTCCAATTGACGCGGCTAGCTACCCCCTTGATTGTCCCGGCTGGTAAGACAATAGAGTAAGTATTTAATTGTGCACACTAGATGAGCTTTGCTCCAAGATAAAATGTTTTACACTTATGTGGGATTCAAATGTTTTATTTTTTTAAAGTATCATCCCATATATGTGAAGCAGCATGCAATATCTTTACGAAAAATGATTTATTTAAATGTTTGCCAAAGAGGGCAAGAACTCACTGAGTACGCTAGTACTCAGCCCAAAATCTTTTCTTTTCAAATGCAGGATGAGCCACGGGATGGCAAGTGGTGTGACGGCTTCCGAAGTTATCTGGGTGGCGATCATTTAGATCGTCATCGTCATTTTGCTTAACGTATGGTGATACGTGTTTCCACTTTTGCTATGTAATGATTTAAACAAACTCGAACTCAGTACTTATTTTCGTTTTCTTTTCTGCTGATTACCCGATCGCGGGTAATTGATGAAACTCAAGCCTAAATTGCTTCCGCCGTACAGGGTCCGAAGTCCTCATACTTCGAACTCTAGTTAGTATCTGGGCAAGTTATTCATCAGACGATATATTTTGAATTCATATCCATGTTTAAATATTAAACATGTATATCTATATCTTTATTCTGCTGTCAAGTTATGCTCTCATGACGTCACCCCCGTGTGGCGGCTTGCTCGATCCACATAGGCCTGGGTGGCGGGTTGCCACAACATGGTATCAGAGCCAGTTCGTTCGCTCTGAGCCCAGATTTCTTTCAAACTCGAGTCCTTGTACTTACAAGAATTCGACTTCTCTATTTTATTAATTAAGATTCTTTTCCAAGATTCAAGGATAGGTTCCCTTGAATCAAAGTCTTTTATATATTATCAACCTACTCGGATTATTCTGCCAAGTAGTCTCAAACGTCGGAAGTCCTGTCACACTCCATCCGCGTCGACTCAAGGGAAGGTATTATTTCGAAAGCTCTTTAATGTGAAGAAAGTATGTTTAAATTTTGTAATTTGTTTTATGTATGGCATTGTATGTATAAATGAAAGAGGGTAGCCACCCTCATCTTTCTGAATTGTAGTATCGAATCAGGGACGTAGTACCCCAAGTAAGCTAAATCTCCTAGTTGACTTATGTCATTAGAAAATCGTCTAGGATTGTCTTAGCCTTGAACCGAAAGGACGAAGAACTTAGTCGCTTTCTTTATGCTTTAAGTTTCCAATTTAAGATACACCGATAATTTTCTTTTGCCATCCGGGTTTTACCTTCTTAGTGTCATTACCTGTTTCGTGCGATAACCCTTTTTGCCCGTTCGCCTGTAATACGCTGGAGAGTTAGGATTATTTTGATAGGTTGTAACGTGAACCCTACTCGTAGAATGGCAGAACGACAAGAAGAGAGAGACGAGGAAAGATTCGAGGATGAGCAGAAGCGAGAACGAGAACGAGGACCAGGACGAGGTCGAAGGAGAGGTCAAGAAAGAGGACGAGGCCGAGGCAGAGGAATAGGCCAAGGTCGTGATCAAAGAAATAATGATGAAGAAGACGACGACTATGAGCTGCAAGAAGATGCACCGCCACCGTTCCCAAGAATTGATGACCGATTTAGAAAGCAAAATCCACCGACCTTCGGAGGACTTGGAGATCCCCCAGAAGCAGAGAAATAGGTTCACAGTCTGGAGCGAATCTTTGACTTCATGGAATGTACTCCACGAGAGAGAGAGCAATCTGCGCTCTTTATCAACTAGTCGATGAAGCCGATCATTGGTGGGAGGCAGAGCATAATGCAATAAGCCCTGAAGCCCTAGGAAATCTCACTTGATCCCAATAAGAGATTAGTTACACTCTTTCGATTTTACTCCCGTCTGGAGAGACGATAAATTTCTAGGGATATATGCTTGAACTTAGAGTTGGAATTAGAAAGAACGAAGCATGAGACCAACTTCTGCACTATCCACACGTACCGTTTCTAAGTCAAATTAGGAATAGATTGGGCAGCTGCGAATAGTGCGACGATCCATTGTCAAGATATAAAAAAAATCTCGTTCCGAAATGCTCGTTGAGAAGAAATGAAGTTCTGCGGAGAACGCCGATAGTGAAGGCGACATACCAAATTTGTCGAATGATTAAAGAAGTTCAAGATCGTTAAAAGTCGTACGTAGCATCGGAATGAACTATATTTCTTTTTTTAAGTTAAGTTGAAGACAAAGTTTTCTCAAGTTATCACCATCTAAAGAGGTGATTCGTTTTAGTAAGAATAAATTACGTCTTAGATTTATAGGACCGTTGAGATCCTAGCCAGAATCATCCAAGTTGTTTACAAGTTCGCCTTACGTCCAATCTCAGAGAAGTACTTGACACCTTCCAAGTTTCTCAATTGCAAAAATACGCATTCGATTCCAGACGTATCAGTCACGACGGTCTAGACTTTAATCAAGACATACGCTATGAAAAATACCCCAAGTGTATACGCAACAGGAAAGTTCTAATGCTTAGAGATAAGCATTAAGGCCAGTGTATGCCCCTCAGATAAGAGAGAGTCATAAGAGAGCTAGAGTTCAAGATAAGAGAACTTTATATGGACTTACTCTTTAAAGTTACGAAATTTCGAGGACGAAATTCTTATAAGGAGGGTAGGATGTGAGAGCCCGAATTTTTATCCCTAGAATATATTGATTTAAGAATAAGATAACCTTAGGAAAATCCCTATTTCCCGAAAAATTTCAAATGAAAAGAAATTTTATTTATAAGTTGAAAAAAAAAAGAAAGATTTTATTCTAGAAAATAAAATCAAAAGAAATTTTAAAATTTCATTTCTTCATGCATCGCATTATGTATGTGTTTCAATTTTTCCGATGGTTTTATTTACTTCGATTTGAGATTATATGATTAAGTGATTTAGAAATGATTAATCTTATGCGATAAAAATATATATACATGACAATGTGAATTAACTCGTATACTTTTCCGTAAAATTTTATTTTTAGGAGTTTTCGTTTTATGATTTAATATTTAATATTGGGCTCGTTATAATCGTAATATTAAATCCAATTGGAGTACTCGATCAAAAATATGATTCGACTAAGGAACGACGCCCCACGATCCGAGAAGCGAAATAAGAAATAAAAGTATATTATATACACATAAGTGTGTATGCATGAGAATATATGTGTATATGTGTGTTATGCGTGTCTGTGTGTGTATATATATATAAACATATCAGCACCAAGAGTGTTTTGTTACATTATCACCATACTCTACAATTAGTATTGTTTATATATATCATTCAAGACAAATACTAGAGGACATGAAAAGTGAGGGAAAATCTAAAAATAGTTGAGAGGGAAAGATATGCAGCAGTCACATGAGAAAGAGAGAGGTCAAACTAATGATGAAATTAAACTCTACACTTCACCCCTACAATCCTAGAACGTGTCGTCCAATCCGCACACACACCCATCCCACCCATATCAGATTTTACTTCATCCCAACACTCAACCACAGCTGCATAATCATTCATGGGTGAATATAAAAGCATGAACATCTCTCATCCACTCCTAATCTCTCGGCAGACACACACACAAACCTTCACCATCTCTCCATTTGCTTTTCTTCATTCCTTCTCTCCACACACCGCACCACCACTCCGCTGCCGCCACCGCTATCTACGACAAAAATTCGCAAGGGACGGCGTAGGAGGACAACAGCAGCAGCTGGACAAGATAGAGGGCGTTCGCAAGAGAGAGAGGAATCGAGAGTTGAGAGTTTGGAGGCTAGGTATCTTGGTTAACATTCATTTTATTCTCGTATTAATGTTATTTATGATCTTAGAAGCATGTTTAGGAGGAGTAGAATTTGAGCATGACGGAGAAAACTCTCATTGTTGGTTTATTGATTGTTGTGTTGAGTTTGGATGATATTTGTGCTGTTACTTAGTGTCGATTATGTGAGGGATCGACTCCTACGGTTTCCTTTACGTGTATACTGCCCTAGACGTGAATTTTGGTGAGCCTTAGAATGGATTTAAAGCATACTTGAACTAGAAACTTAAGATCTTCATTCTTCGGAAAATTTACTGTTCTTGGTTTGAGTTTTCTCTACTGATCAGCACCTATTTCTAGTAGTAAATGTATTCGGTTTGCTCTAAATTTTTTATATGTTGTGCCTTGAGATGTCTTTTGTGCCCCTGTAAAATTATAGATTTTTCTATCAAGTACAATAATAATGGTGGTTCCTACAAAAATGTTGCGCAGTCAGTTTTTAGACCAATCTGCACAGTCACATTCCGACGAGTGTATCTTGCTCGCCATAGATCTTCTTTACGACCGTTTTTTTTAAATGACCAAGACATTTCAAACTTTCTGGAAATGTAAGCCTTGAACTTTTCCGACTTCCGAGCGAAATCAGTTTTGAGGTCGATCATGACCTCTGTGCAGAAGCCTTTTTGGAAACATAAGAATAAACTGATTTTACCCAATTTCTCTCGAGCATTACTTTCGAACCGTTGAATATTTTTGAGTAAATCAAGTTTCATGTGAAAATAGAGTTTACAATGTCTCTGTAATGATAAGCTATGCATTTATATGTCAAGTATACAGAGAATGACAACCCTATGAATATGGATAAAAACTACAGTTTTATGCACGCCACAGTGAATATTCAGCTACAAAAACGATTTTTGGAAAATAATTATATTGGTTTGATCTTAAACTTGTTTCCAGAATATTGTAAGTCTATAAATTACTAAGAATTTGAAGTATATAATTTTTGGACTTGTGTCTGTGTTGGATTCTATTGAGATATGGAATTAGTATGTAGTGATCTATATTTATTCGAGCGTAACTTCCAAACCATCGCTTATATTTATGTGAGGTCAGTGTAGTGTAGCCTTATATTTATATGTAGTGTAGCCTTTCCAGAATGATAAGGCACGTTTATAAAGGTTTATTGATCAGTCTATTATAGTATGTCAAATATGATAAGGCACGTTTATACTTATATGCACGCCACATGTCTGTAAAAATGCCTCAATGAAGTTTTTACTTTTAATTCTTATTTTTATGACATTTTACGAATTCTAACATGTGATATGACTTTAGTGACGAATATATGTGCTAGTTATATATGTAAATCTGAAATGTGAGCTTACTAATTATTTTTAGCCATTTTTCTATGATATGTGATTCAAAAATAATTATTTGAGCATAAGTATTGGATAAATGCATATATAACCTACATGAACTTGTTATGCGAATTACATGGCATGACATGAATTTCTAAAATCAAGTTTAAAGGTCTTGGACCTTAATTTGGTCTGTAATCAAGAATAAAAAATACGAGGAGACCATTCGTTGGTTTTATTCAAGTTTCAAGGGTAAATCGGGAATAGGCCGACCTAGGACTTAGTTGCTTGTGCTTTTGACTTTCCCTATGTTAAGAGCCTAAGTGATAAGACGGTCTTGTAGGAGACGTCGGGCTTTAGATCTAGCTTGAGATCTTTTGCTTTTGGAGGAATCTAGGTGAGTTCCTATTTTCAAACCGTGGGTTAGAATCCTACGGAGGTAAATTTCGGGTTACTAAACCCTAAGTTTTTCTTATGAAAATGATATGCATGCTTTATTGCTCATTGTTGTGTTTACCAAAGAACGAGTATTTCTTCCGTTATCGATTTGCACCAAAGGGTGCCGACCACCATTAAACGACCGGTCCCTGAATTTGATCGATCAGGGGTGTGTACACAGAAAACTGTTTATGGTTGAAATCAAAAGGGATTTCCCATGGCAGCAATTCGGTCCAATTGATGGGGCTAGCTATCCCCTTGATTGTCCCGGCTGGTAACACGATGGAGTAAGTATTTAATTGTGCACACTACATGAGCTTTGCTCTAAGATAAAATGTTTTACACTTATATATGGGATTCAAATGTTTTATTATTTTAAAGTATCATCCCATATATGTGAAGCAACATGCAATATCTTTACGAAAATTATTTATTTAAATGTTTGCCAAAGAGGGCAAGAACTCACTGAGTACGCTAGTACTCAGTCCAAAATCTTTTCTTTTCAAATGCAGGATGAGCCACGGGATGGCAAGTGGTGTGACGGCTTCCGAAGTTATCTTGGTGGCGATCATTTAGATCGTCATCGTCATTTTGCTTAACGTATGGTGATAGTGTTTCCACTTTTGCTATGTAATAATTTAAACAAACTCGAACTCAGTACTTATTTTCGTTTTCTTTTCTGCCGATTACCCGATCGCGGGTAATTAATGAAACTCAAGCCTAAATTACTTTCGCCGTGCAGGGTCTGAAATCCTCATACTTCGAACTCTAGTTAGTATCTGGGCAAGTTATTCATCAGACGATGTATTTTGAATTCATATCCATGTTTAAATATTAAACATGTATATCTATATCTTTATTCCGCTGTCAACTTATGCTCTCATGACGTCACCCCCGTGTGATGGCTTGCTCGATCCACATAGGCCCGGGTGGCAGGTCGCCACAGTTTCTAGAAAGGAAACACTTAAAGATTAAGTGTTCTTCGAAGAAATTGAGAACTGCTTGAGAGCTTTTTAATGCTTGAGAGATTTAGAGATGTTGAAAGCTTGTAGAGAGTTTTTCGTATCTGAGGTTGAAGACTGGTATTTATAGGTAGAGATTCAAAACTAGCCGTTGGAAGAACCGTTTGAATCTCACCTACTCTCTGATCTGCTCGATCTGCCATTGGGCATATCTTCACCTGTCTTCATCAGTGTCATATCCTAGGTTCTACACTCTAGGATGCTGATTAGGCAACCCCTCATTGGTCGAGGTATATTGACTTTCTCTGACACCAGGATTTTTTCATTCAAGCTGGTTTTTGAATTAGGAGCTTGATCTGAAGCTCTGACTTGAAGTGATGTCTTCAGAGCTGACATTCTTTAGGTCTGTACAGCTGGATGGTTCTACTGTGTCTTCTTGACTTTGACTCAGCTCGGTCATTCTTCAGCTTGATTGAATTTTCTTCAACTCAGCTCTGTTCCTTTTAGCTCGATTCTGTTTAGTCTTGAACTCTGCTCAGCTGGAAAACTCCTCAACTGACATTGACTCCAGCTGATAACACAGCTGGATCTTCTGCTGTCTTCAACTTGCTAACCTGTAAATTTAGAAAATCTAAAGCTCAAATAGGTGAGCTGAAAAATACCACTTAGGTTGATGCAATCATCTACTCGGTTGGAGACAGTTGGGTTTTGGTATCCAATCAAAACTTTAGAATTTTCCCAACAATTTCCCCTTTTTTGATGATGCCAAAACCTAACTCAGAAAAATACGAAACTTCCTCTTAAATCTAAGAGCGGGAGAAAGTCTCAGCAGATTAATCAAGTTCAGAGTTCAGAGCCTGGACAAAGAGTTATTGTCATCAGGGTGAGCTTGAGCGAAAAAAAAATATTTCAAATTTATCATTAACAGAAATTGCAAAGATTATAGGATAAAACATACTAAAAAAAATAAAAAAAACTTCAATTCTTCAATCCCAGTTTGCTGGGTCTTCACTTCTTCATCCGCTGCTTCCTTTTTAACTTCTATCAGAGAGCCACTGCTGATTAATTTGGCTCTTCTGGTGCAGCTCCGCTGTCTTTGTCTTTACTCCATTTGTCTTTATTTTCAGCTTTAGTTGGTTCCTCTGCTTCCAGTTCAGCAACAACTTTATTTATCGCAGACTGAAGTGCTTGGACTTCTACTTCTTCAGTTACAGCTAGGGGTGGCAATCGGGTCGGGTTCGGGTCGACCTGATTTCGACCCGACATGTTAAGGATATGCTCAACCCGAACCCGAAATGACTAAACCCGAACACGACACGAACCTGAAATTGACACGATAATATTCGGGTTGACCCGACATGATAATAACCCGAACCCAAATTTAAATAATTTAATAAGAGAAAAAATATTTTAAAATAAGATTTAATAAAAGAAAAAATATTTTAAAATAAAATTTAATAGAGAAAAATAAATAAATATTCAAAAATTTAATATCTTTTGATGACTTGGAAGGAAAAATAAATATGTCATCAATTTAAAAGCTTGATTTGAATTTAATAAATATAATATTAAAAAATATAATTCCTTATCAGGTAACCCGAACCCAACCCGAAATTTTCAGGTCCTTATCGGGTCAACCCGATAAGGACCCGAACCCAATAAGGCTTGACCCAAACCCATTAATTTCGTGTCGGTTCGTGTCGGGTTATCGTGTCGTGTCGAAAATTGCCAGCCCTAGTTACAGCTCTGCCTTTCCTCATTTTTGATGTTTTTCTCGTCTTACTATCTTTCCCCTTTTTAACATTATCAAGAAGGTGGGAGAGACGAACGATTGTCTGATTGAGCTGAGCAATTGCTTGAATAACTTCAGTAATCTTGGCTGTGTTGTCTGTTGTGGCGATGTTGAGCTCTGCTGTGCTGCTGCTGTCACCTCTGAACTGTGTGTCCAGATCTTTGTAGAGGTTGTACAGCTGGTGAATATCCGTATTGTAGGAGAGATTCCTCTGTGTGATAGCATCCAGCTGCCTTGAAAAGTTTGACAATTTTACATTCAGTGGAATTTGGAGTCTTGAAACAATCTCCGGTACTCTCTTTTCAAGATGATTTGATTGATCAATCCCGTGAGAGACGAGAGACTGTCTGAGATCTTGATCTGTGCTTTCTTGTAGATTCTAGGCAAATCGATGAATGTCATCGATTGATTGTTCTTGCCAATTGACCTGCCTTTCTACAGCTGAGATTCGCAGTCGATCATGGAGAAAGATCTCTTCGACTTTCTTGGCGATCTCGTCCTTTATTGCACCTGAAAGCACTTGGGTTGAATCCGTTTGTCTTTCGGACTCTGATGTACTGGGTTTTGATGCCTCGATCTCAACCAGAGTGCGAGTGTCATTGGTATTTGGACTTTGTGGCTCAGCTGTTGCATTAGCTGACCCTTCATCAATAATCATTGCCTCAGATGTGGTGGCAGGTACAACTTCCTTGGCAGTTTCAACTAGAGCAATCCGGCTGAGTGATTGGATGTATAAGTTGGCCCTTGAGATGGCGCCTTTTGAGGGTGGGACAACATCATTCCTTGATTTTTGAATCAGATTTTGGATCTGCTCATCTTGATGCATGAAGGCATCCTGGGGACTTCCAAATTCAAAAATCTCTTGTAGTTGAACTTCTTCAGACTTCAGATGGTCGAAGGAATAGGTCTGAATTAGCTCTTCAGTTGCGTACCAAGTGCTTATCTTGATAGCAATGTAAAACTTGAAGTCGCTGACGGTGACTAATGTGGCTGGGAGCGAAGCTAGCTCTGGATATTGTTGTAGTGCGCTTGCGACTCCTTCGAGTATAAGGTCATCGAATCTTGAGATAGAGGCGTCACATGCAATATTTGAGGGACTGAGGTATACAACTTCCTCAGATAAAGTACGGGTATGTGGTTCAACTCGGTTTTTATCATCCAGCTACAAAGGAGCGTCAACTGGACGGGGCTTTTTATGTGAGCTTGGTGTAGGGGTTTGAGCTCCATCTACTTCATCAAGAAGTTGGTGTCCCTGAGTTTGAGGAAATTGAGGAGAAAGAGGAGAGTGAGGTTGAAGTATTCCATCTGATCTGAGGTTTAAGCTTGGTTGATCAGCTTGAATAGGGACATGGGATGGTGGTGGTGATGGTGATGTCCACGCTGGCATGTGAACTTCTTCCCCACCGTAAGAAACCATCACTTGTAGTCCTTCTGCTCCTCGGAGAGTCATTACGAATTTTCTCTTGATATCAGCTGGCTTTTCAGCTGGTTGGCTGGGCACCTTGAATTTGATTATTCTCTTTGAAGGCGGTGCTTCAGCTGGTTTTGTCTCCTCGCGTTGTTTCCTCTTCCCTGCTTGGGAGGGAATAGATGCATGGTGCTTTATCTCCTGCATCTTCTTCTTTCCTTCAGGTGCTGCTTTCTTCAACAAGTCAATCAGCTGACTTGGCTTCTCAAAGAGTATCCTTGTGATTGGAAACTCTTCCGGATTATGCCACCTGATGTTGTGCGATCTGGCAATCATTTCTATGATGCAAGCGGCTTTGGAGCACAAGTAGATTGTCTCCTTGCAGCTGTACCGGGTGCATTCTTTATCCTTGAATCGGATTTTCTTTGATTCATTCCCCAACTTGTCCAAGAAGTAGGAGAACCAGTCCACAGGGTCATTTTTGATGATGGCTATCATCGGCTTCAACTTGGGTATGCTGATCTCTCCTTGAGATCCAGCTATACCGAGAATGCACTTCTGAGTGATGTCCAGAAGTAGTCGGTACTTGGGACGGAGCAGGAGCTTTGACATGCTCGCTCTGAACGTTTCCTGTTTTATCAACATCTTGTTCAGTTCTGACTGGACTTCCTCTCTGGTGTATCTCTCAGGAGAGAGATTCTCAAACGTCTTCAGGTTGAACTCATTGGCCAGTATCATGTTGACGTTGATCTCTACTTCTCAGGGAGTTGTGTGTCACGTTTTCTCCTTTATCTTGAGAGTGACATTGGTGCGGAGGCGGTCCTTTTCCTTTAACATCTTCAGAAAGAACTCTGCTACTTCCTGGCGAAGAATGTTCTTGGGTCTTGCAGTCATCCACTGCGTTAGACCGGCTCTTTCGATGAGTTTCATTACCTCCTGAAACTCCGATTTCTTGTGGTTCCTGAGAGTTATGCAACTCTCAAAGTGAAGCTTTGACAATAAGACTTCATGTTGATCGGCTCTTGGAATTAGCTTCTTTGATACCATGATCTTCTTCTGTAAAAACTTGTTAGTAGAACGAGTAATAGATATAGAAGAAGAAAAAGATATGCCGATATCAAAAACCTTTTAGAGATATGAGTGAGAGATTATGGCGAAGATTTGCGTATCTCTGATATAAATATCAACTGCCATATTGAATGAACGGTCAAGATTGTGGCAGTTTTATATGACGATCTATGGCTGGGAGTGTTTCATGCATCACGTCAGGTTATCGTTCGTACAATACGTGTGATTAATGCGCGCGTGAGGTAGATGAATCAGTTTGACTTCTACCTCGAAACTCCCATGTTTCATTATTTTACAAACTTTTAATTAAATTCGATTTGATACGATGTGATTGAGACCTTATTTATTATCTTTTCTGAGATATGCAGAAAAAAAAAATATCTTAAAAATAGGGTTTTGATATCGCAAACCTCTCAGCTGATCATAGTAGTCAGCTGATACCTCGGTTGTGAGTTGATGTGTTGAATGAGCTCTCCTTCAGCTGAATTTAGCATTGAGTTCCCCCTCAGCTGAGTAACTCTTCATTTTAGATATCCAGCTGAGTTTGGTCATTCTCAACTGGTCTTCTTTGAGACTGAGTTTGAAATCCAGCTGGGTCAGCTTCCTTTCAGCTGGATGGAGCTTCTTCATCTGGATTGAGCACTCCGAGTAACCCACACAGCATTTTGAATCTTGCTTCCACCAGCGGCTTTGTAAGAATATCAGCACGTTGTACGTCTGTGTGAATTTTTTCAATAATGATATCCTTCTTGTCCACATGATCTCTGATAAAGTGATTGTTGGGAAAATTATAAGGTTTCGATTTGATACCAAAACCCAACTGATTCTCCAACCGAATAGATGATCGCGTCAACCTAAATAGTGTTTTCCAGCTCGCCTGTTTGAGCTTTAGAGTTTCTAGGTTTACAGGTTAAGGAAGCGGAAGACGAGAATCGACCGTGTGTGTCTACAAGCAGAGTCACCAGCGGAAGACAAGATAGCCGACCCAAGTGTTTACGGCAGAGTCAGCTAGCGAAAGACAGCAGGCGTCAACCTTCAGCTGAGTCCTCCAGCAGAGCATGATCAAGCTGAAGAGAATTCGAGCTGAGTTCAAAACACAAATCGGTCCAACAGACAGAACAAAGGGAACTAACTGAAGACATCACTTCAAGTCAGTCCAGCTCTGAATTCAAAAGCCAGCTCCAAAGGCAGAAGATCCTGGCGTCAGAGGAAGTCAACATACCTCGACCAATGAAGGATTGCCAAATCAGCATCCTAGACTTCAGGACCTAGGATGTGACACAAATGAAGACAGGTGCAGATTCGCCCAACGGCAGATCTTGAATTTAAGAAGAGTAGGTAAGATTCAAACGGCTCCTCCAACGGCTAGTCTTGAATCTCTACCTATATAAACCCGTCTTCAACCTCAAGATCAGATACGAAAAACTCTCTACAAGCTTTCATTCTCTGAAATCATCAATCTTTCAAAAGCTCTCAAGCAGTTCTACATAGTTCAAAGAACACTTTATCTTAAAGTGTTTCTAGTTTAGAAACTGCTTAGTTTTTCGTCTGTTCCCTAGGCCAAACTCTTTGTATATCTTAAGCCTAGATTTCGAACGAGTTCATCATACTCTAAAGTTCTTAATTGTAAGAACTCGTTCACAGTTGGAACCCCAAACCAAACCCCTCTTACCCAGAAAGGTTAGGTCAAGGTTACGCTTGCTTGAAGTGGGAAATTCAAGTGTGTAAGGTTTTTTCAGTACCCGTAAACTGAAAGGTTAGGCTTGACAGTGCGCGCAAATTGTTGGAACACAGCTCGGGTTAGAGTTGTGAAGTTGCTTGGTACTTGGAAACCAAGTGGTAGTGGATTATCAGTGAACCTGGTCGTGGACGTAGGAGGTGCTACTCCGAACCACGTAAAAACTCGCGTGCTCTTTACTTTCTCTTTATATTCAGTTTTGTACTAACTCTTTCATATCATTGCATATTTGTTCAAAACTGCATACACAGCTGCTCTCCAAAGACAGCTGTGTCTCTCTGAAAGTCGCACAACTTCACTAAGCTGAAAACATAAAGTTAATCTTTTCAAACTGAGTTTTTCTAAGTAACCGAGCTAAGTTTTCAAACCACCACTTTCCGCACCGCCAGCTGATTTATTTACCCAGCTGACCCTCCCCAGCTGGATCGATAACTGAGCTCACCAACTCTGTGATTTAACTTGAAAAAGTTTCTAAAACTCTATTTGGTGTATTCACCCCCCCTCTACACCAAATACCTAGCTCAGAGACCATCAATTGGTATCAGAGCAGTGGTTCAACAGATCACCGTTTCTGTATCAAGAGATCTCTCTTGACAATCTGTCAGTGGTCATCTGAACAGATCCTCTTTGTGAAAAAATCATATTATTACATACTGCATATTTCTATGGATTCTTATCTTAACAGTAATCTTCCTACCTTCTCGGTAGACGATTATGCAATATGGAAGTTCAGACTGAAGAGCTTTCTCTGTGCGCATCACGATATGATGTGGGACGTCATCACAGACGGACCCATCATCATCTACAAATCAGAGAACGAGCTTGTCCCAACTCAAGATGTCAAACAATCAAGATATCAGCTCATTCCCAAGCCCAAGAGTGAGCACACCTCCGAAGAAAGGAAGCAGGCTGGACTAGGCAGCTTTGCGAGGAACACCATATCTTCAACGGTCTCCAATGCCTACCTCAGCAAAATTATCAACTGCGAAACTGCAAAGGAGATGTGGGAAACCCTAGCAAAGCTATGCGAAGGGTCGGAGGAGATAAAGGAGAATAAATTCACGATTGCATGCCAGAAGTTTGATAACTTCAAGCAGCTGGTCAACGAGTCCATCGAAGGGATGGAACTCAGATTCTCCAATATTGTAGTGGAAATAGAAACCATCAGAACTGGGAAATACACCCAGCGAGAAAAGAATCTAAAAGTTCTTTCGTACATATGAATGGAACACCTATAAGGTGGTACACCAAAGTCGAAGTGACTTAGGTGATCTTTCAACTGAAAGATTATACTCCCTGCTCAAGCCAACGAGTACAACTTGAAGATTACAATAAAAGAATCTTCAAACAATCAGAATGATGGAGAGCTGACACCTGCAACAAAGGAGATTGCGTTCAGAGCCAACTCTGACAAATCCGCATACATGCAGTCAGCTGAGTCATCGAAGAAGGATAAGAAGGACATGAGCAAGGAAGAGCTACTTGAAGAAATAGCCATGCTGGTCAAAAACAACAACAGACTCAACACCAGCAAGGGCAAATACAAGAAGTTCGCAAGAACTTACAGAGACAAGTACGCAGCAGCTGATGAGAAGTCAGCTGACAAACGAACAGAAGAAGGTTGCTTCAACTGCAAGGAACCAGGACACTACCGGCTAGATTGTCCAAAGCTGTCCAAGAAAGACAAAGACCAACTGAAAGCTAAGGCAGCTGACAGAAGGAGAGCTTATATCGCCGATGAAGAATCAGAGTGCAACAAAATGGATGACATGCCATTTTCAGACTCGGAAGAAGAAGCCCTGATGGCCCATGATGAACCTGATTGGGATACATGCTTCATGGGACAAACAGACGGCATCGATGAAGATGAGGTAATGTCTCGAACTCAAAATCTATCAGACATCTCACCATCACACGAACACTCTACACAGGTCTCAGAATCTGGACTACCTGATTGGAGTCTAGTAGAGAAAGTAATGAATGATTCCAAGGAGCTTCAAGAGATCCTTGACGTCATTATGTGTGAGAATGCCGAGCTGAAGGCGGAACTGGAAAAGACAAAGGTATCAGACGCAACTGATACAACACAGCTCCAACAGGAAGTTGTTTCACTAAAAGACAAAATAGTGAAACAAGATCAGCTGATGAATGAATTCTACTATGAGAAGAAATAGCTGATGGAAGATGTGGAAAAGGTCACAGCTGAATTGGAAAAGAAGTCAGCTGAGATCACTGAGCTGAAAAGCACCGAAGAGGTACTATCTAAGAAGATAGTAGCTCTCATCAAAGCCACGTCAACAATAGACGAGATCATTAGTGCTCAGCGTCCAGCAGCACTCAAAGCGGGACTGGGATACAACGAATCAAAGGATGCCTCAAACATTGCCTCCACAAGTGGAACAAAGGTAATGTTTGTACGTGCAAACGAACCTCCAATCCCAGCAGCTCAGCATCAATAGTTGAGGACACAGCAGGCGTCAGGAAGACCAGCTGTGAAACATCCTCAAGCTCCGTCGAAGACACAGCAGGCATCAAGAAGGTCAGCTGTACGACAACCTCAAGCACAACTCAGACAGCAATGTGTTCAACCTCAACGAAGACAACAGGCTGGATTTCACAGATACCAGCAACAACACGTTGAACGATATCAACCGGGATATCAGAGATACCCAGCTGGATACCACTCATATGAGTACCAGCTGGATAATCATTTCCAGCCACAGCAGCACATAAGACAGCAGAGACAAAGGAACGTCTTAGCTAGGCACACAGCTGGAAACCAAAAGAAATCAAGACATCAAAACGGGAAGACACGGAGATCAAGACCCCGCCAACAACAACCGAAGAACACAAAGAATGTATATATCGACTCAGCTGGGAGAATTATCAGATCAAATGACCCAATTCGAGTCATCAAGCAGATCTGGGTCATCAAAGGATCTCTGTCTAACCCACAAGGACCCAATTAAAACTGGGTACTCGAATTTTAATTTTTTGTTTAGGTTGCAAGGAATCGACGCATCTCTGAGGAGTCGATGAGAACGCTATGGTACTTGGACAACGGATGTTCCAAGCACATGACGCACCTAAAGCATCTACTCCAGGAGTATATCGAGCGTACAGGTCCACAAGTAACATTTGGTGACAACTCCAAAGGCCTAACCAAAGGTTATGGTACATTTAATACTAGAAATGTTATAATCCCAAATGTTTCTTATGTACAAGGATTGCAACATAACTTGTTTTCCATTAGCCAATTCTGCAACAATGGTTTTTCTGTCAAGTTTGATGCACAGGGAAACCAAGCAGATACTCCTAAGAGGGAAAAGAGAAGGAAATATGTACTTTGCTGACTGGAACAGCAGCCCTCCGGAGACTTGTCTTGTATCGAAAAGCAGCAATGAAGTCAGCTAGCTGTGGCACAGACGGCTGAATCATCTCAACTTCAAGACAATCAACAAACTGGCTAGGAACCAGCTCGCTAATGGAATTCCAGATCAAGTATATGACAAAAGTCATATGTGCAGCGCGTGTCAACAAGGAAAGCAGACAAGAATTTCATTCTCTCTCAAGCCAGTTCAGTCAACTGATCGAGTACTTCAACTTCTTCACATGGATCTTTTTGGTCCAGTTACTCCAGCAAGCTTCAATGGCAGAAAATATACTCTGCTCGTAGTGGATAATTTCTCAAGATTCACATGGGTATCATTCTTGTACCAGAAGAGCGAAACCAGGACTAAGCTGCCTATCCTGCTGGAAAGATTATCAACACAAAATGAGTGCAAGATAATGTCAATAAGATCAGATCGTGGAACGGAGTTTCTGAATGAAACTATTTATGATTACTGCGAGAAGAACGGAGTTCAACACCAAACATCTGCAACATGCACACCTCAGCAGAATGGTGTAGCAGAAAGAAGAAACAGAACTCTCAAGGAAGCAGCTACGTCAATGCTAGCTAGCTCTGCCATTCCAAAGAAGTTATGGGCTGAAGCAATCAACACAGCTTGCTTCACTCAGAATCGCTCCCTACTCACATCAAGGCAAGGAAATACACCGTACGAGCTATGGAACAACAGAATACCATACATAGGGTATTTCAAGGTATTCGGATCCAAATGTCACATCCTCAACAATGGGAAGACACAGCTCAAGACGTTCGACGTGAAGACCGACCTAGGAGTATTCCTTGGTTACTCCGCTGTGAGTAAAGCTTACAGAGTCTTCAACAGAAGAACTGAAATAGTCGAAGTAACTCCACATGTTACCTTTGACGAATCCTCCTTCGAATATAGAGATTCTATCAAACGAAGAAACGAAGGAGAATCTTCAAGACTGATTCAGACAAGAGCTCAAGAAAATAGAATCAGGAATCTGGCCGAACCATTAATTTGGGACGATGAGCCGGAGGAAGAACTTCAATTCAACCAAGAAGCTCCACCAGCTGGAAATCGAGAAGAACCCTCAACGTCAAATCAAGGGAGAACGTCATCAGCTGTAAATCCAGACACAGCTGAATCCCCAGCTCCATCTCCAGCTGAGCCTCTACAGAAGTCTCCTCAAAATCTAAATCAAAGAGAACCAATCTCTCAAGACTTAACTCCTGAGAAACTCCAAGTCAGACGAAATTTAGCCACGTCAAGCATCAATCAATTGGAAGAAGAAATTCGTAAGAGGAGAAAATGGATTGAAGATCATCCATCATCAGCAATCATTGGAGAACCATCTGACCAAGTCAAAACCAGAAGCTCAGCTGCTCAAGCTTCATCGGATCATCAAGAAGCAGCTGACTCAGCTCAACTCTCAGTAGAGCTAGAACTGACGGTCTATGATGAAGACACAACTCTAATGGCGTGTTACGTAGCTCAAGTGCCGGAGCCTCAATCAATTCTCAAAGCTTTGAAGAGCGTGCCTTGGACTAACGCCATGCAAGAAGAGCTGGACGAATTCCTCAAAAATTGTGTCTGGGAATTGGTCGACAGACCTCAAGAAGTCAAAGTCATAGGACTCAAATGGATATTCAAGAACAAATTGGATACCCTGGGAGTCGTCATCAGAAACAAAGCTCGACTGGTTACCAAGGGCTACACTCAGCAAGAAGGAATTGACTTCGAAGAATCATTTGCTCCAGTAGCACGATTGGAAGCAATCAGACTCTTTCTCGCCTATGCAGCACATCACAAATTCAAGGTCTATCAAATGGACGTGAAGTGTGCATTCTTAAATGGAGAAATCAAAGAAGATGTCTACGTTGAACAACCTCCAGGATTTGAAGAAGAAGGAAATAAAGTCTACAAGCTAAAGAAGGCTCTTTATGGATTGAAGCAAGCACCTCGAGCTTGGTATGACACTCTGTCAAATTTTTTCGTATCCAAAGGATTCAAGAAGGGCTCAGTAGACAGAACTCTCTTCACCATCAAGTCAGGAGAAGATATTCTGGTTGTTCAAATCTATATAGACGACATCATCTTTGGATCAAGATCAAGCTTCTTATGCCAAAGATTTGGAGAGATGATGTTAGAGAAGTTCCAAATGTCCATGATGAGAGAAATGAGTTTCTTCCTAGGACTTCAAGTCAAGCAATCATCAGAAGGGATTTTCATAAATCAATCCAAATACGTGAAAGACTTGATCGCCAAGTATGGAGTTCAATCCAGCAGAACTGTAAAGATTCCAATGAATACCAACTGGAAGATTGAACCAGGAACTGAAGGGAAGTCAGTTGATTCCAGCAAATACAGAGGGATAATAGGATCCCTGCTGTATCTAACAGCAAGTCGTCCAGACATCTCTTTCGCAGTCGGAGTGTGTGCCAGATTTCAAGTTGATCCAAAGGAAGCACACATGCAAGCAGCCAAGAACATTCTCAAATATCTCAAAGGAACTCAGAATGTTGGGTCATGGTACCCAACAAGACAATCTACAATGATCGGATACTCAGACTCAGACTTCGCTGGAGATCGTTTGGACAGAAAATCAACTTCAGGAACTTGTCAGTTCTTAAGAAGTAAGTTGATTTCATGGTTTTCAAAGAAGCAAACGTGCATCGCAACTTCCACGATAGAAGCAGAATATATGGCCGCTGGAAGCTGCTGCTCACAAATTCTCTGGCTGAAACATCAGCTGGATGACTATGAAGTGAAAACTGGACAGGTTCCAATTTTCTTTGATAGCTCAAGTGCGATTGCCATTTCAGAGAATCCAGTACTTCACACAAGATGCAAGCATGTAGACAAACAAGATTCAAAATGCTGTGCGGATTACTTGGACTACTCAACCCAGAAGATGCTTCACCCAGCTGAATGGAAGCAGAAGTAGACCCAGCTGAATGGAAGCAGACCCAACAGAATGGAAGCAGACCCAGCTGAATGGAAGCAGACCCAGCTGAATGCAAGCAGACAACTGTAATTCAGAATCAACGTCACTAATATCAGCTGAGAAAGAATCCAGCTAAACCAGATGCTGAAAGTGAATGATTATTCAGCTGAGGGGGAACCAGTTGGAACCACGATCACCCAGCACACCCACTCAACCGAGGTATCAGCTGACTACAATGATCAGCTGAGAGGTTTGCAACAACATTAATTACACCTACTCAATCTGTTTTCAGTCAACTCATATCTTGTCAAATCTAATCAAATTTAATTAAAAGTCTGCAAAGAATTGAATCATGGGAGTTTCGAGGCAAAAGTCAAAACGCCTCAACCGTTCTCTCTCGCGCATTAACTCACATCTTCTAATCAAGAAATTGACATGACGCGAGAATCACTTCTAGTCGTAGATCTTCTTATCAATAGATAAATCTTGATCGTCCATTCATCAAGAAAGCTCTTTAAATATGCTAGAAGATATACGTAAAGCATTGCATCAACCCTAAAAAGTTTTTCGGCATTCTTTCTTATTTCCATCAATTGGTATTATTTGTTTCTACTAACAAAAGTTGCAGAAGAAGAACATGGAATCCAGAAAGATATCTCTCGAAGCCGATCAAACTTGAAGAATCTGTCAAAGCTTCAAGATAAGAGTTGCTTAACTCTCAGGAACCTCAAAGAAGACGGAAGTCCAGAAGAAGGAGAAGCCCATCGACGTATTGCCAAAGGCCAAAGGAGAGATCGCAAAGCTCAAGAACGTCATTCACTAGGAAGGTGCGTAAAACTTCCCGGGAATGTCAAAGGAAAAGACCTCCTCACTCTAATCGTTTCTCTCAACATAAAAGAGAGAACGGGACATACAACTCCCTGGGATGCAAAAATCAACGTCAACAGACCTGGACCAGATGTTGATAAAGCCGGAGTCTTCAAGAGCAGTCATGTCAAAGCTCTTGCTCCACCACAGGAGGCACAGAAAAAGATGCAGGAGACAAAGCAGCATGCATCTATCTCCGTCCCAGCTGGGAATCGGAGACAACTTGAGGAGACAAAACATGCTGAAGCACCGTCTTCAAACAAGACTCAAGTCAAAGGTGCTCTACCACTCGAGAAGCTACCGACATTATGAGAGAATTCGTAATTACTCTCCGAGGAGCAGAAGGCCCACAAGCGGTCGTTTCTTACGGTGGAGGAGAAGTTCATGCACCTACGTGAACATCATCGTCACCAACACCGCAACGGAGTATTCTAGCTGATCAACCAAACTTAAACCCCAAGACAGATGGAATACTTCAACCGCCTTCTCCTCAGTTTCCTTCAGCTCCACAGGGACACCAGCTTCGAGATCTTCCGATGAAAGATGCTCAAGCCCCTGCACCAAGCTCAAATGAGAAACATCACCCAGCCAATGATCACCTGCAGCTGGATGATGATGATATGAGCTGAACACAAGTCCCTTAAGTGCTGAATCAGACTTTCTCATTCAATCTAAGAAGTCTGAAGAAGCAAAATTTGCAAGGAATGAAGTTGTGCCCGACTCAGAAGATGCTATCTCCCGTGCCAACTCATCTCTCCAAGCACTCAGCTGGACTGCCCCAACTGAATTAGGCCAAGGACGCTGTGTCTGCAATCACAGCTGAGGCTAATGCTCCTGAAGAAGAGCCAGCTAATACAACAGCTGAGCCACTTAGACTCCAAACCTCGCTGCTCAGAGCTGAAGACCACAGTTTCGCCAAACTAAAACATCGCAACAGCCGATAGTGTATCTCTCCCACCCTGTTTGATCATGCCAAAAAAGAGGAAGTAAGGGAAAAGAGACAAGTCAAAGAAGAGGCAAACTGTTGAGCTAGAGGAACCAGCTGAATCAGAATCAGCTGAAGAGACGAGTCAAAAGAAAGAAGCAACGGATGCAGAAGAGAAGACCCAGCCAGCTGTGTCTACAGCAGGAGTCAGCTAGCGGAAGACAAAGAATGACCTAGCCGTGTTTACAAGCAGAGTCGGCCCAGCGAAAGACAGCAGGCGTCAACCTTCAGCTGAGTCCTCCAGCAGAGCATGATCAAGCTGAAGAGAATTCGAGCTGAGTTCAAAACACAAATGGTCCAACAGATGAACAAAGGGAACTAACTGAAGACATCACTTCAAGTCAGTCCAGCTCTGAATTCAAAAGCCAGCTCCAAAGGCAGAAGATCCCGGCGTCAGAGGAAGTCAACATACCTCGACCAATGAAGGATTGCCAAATCAGCATGCTAGACTTCAGGACCTAGGATGTGACACAAATGAAGACAGGTGCAGATTTGCCCAACGGCAGATCTTGAATTTAAGAAGAGTAGGTAAGATTCAAACGGCTCCTCCAACGGCTAGCCTTGAATCTCTACCTATATAAACCCGTCTTCAACCTCAGGATCAGATACGAAAAACTCTCTACAAGCTTTCATTCTCTGAAATCATCAATCTTTCAAAAGCTCTCAAGCAGTTCTACATAGTTCAAAGAACACTTTATCTTAAAGTGTTTCTAGTTTAGAAACTGCTTAGTTTTTCGTCTGTTCCCTAGGCCAAACTCTTTGTATATCTTAAGCCTAGATTTTGAACGAGTTCATTATACTCTAAAGTTCTTAATTGTAAGAACTCGTTCACAGTTGGAACCCCAAACCAAACCCCTCTTACCCCAAACCAAACCCCTCTTAATTGTAAGAACTCGTTCACAGCTGGAATCTACTGGTTTTCCTTCAGTTCCTGGTTCAATCTTTCAGTTGGTGTTCATCGGTATCTTCATTGTTCTGCTGGATTGAACTCCGTATTTGGCGATCAAGTCTTTCACGTACTTGGATTGGTTTATGAAGATTTCTTCTGGCGATTGCTTAACTTGAAGTCCTAGGAAGAAACTCATTTCTCTCATCATAGACATTTGGAACTGTTCTGACATCATTTCTCCAAACCGCTTGCTTGAAGCGGGAAATTCAAGTGTGTAAGGTTTTTTCAGTACCCGTAAATTGAAAGGTTAGGCTTGACAATGCCCGCAAACTATTGGAACACAGCTTGGGTTAGAGTTGTGAAGTTGCTTGTTACTTGGAAACCAAGTGGTAGTGGATTACCAGTGAACCTGGTCGTGGACGTAGGAGGTGTTACTCCGAACCACGTAAAAACTCGCGTGCTCTTTACTTTCATATCATTGCATATTTGTTCAAAACTGCATACACAGCTGCTCTCCAAAGACAGCTGTGTCTCTCTGAAAGTCGCACAACTTAACTAAGCTGAAAACATAAAGTTAATCTTTTCAAACAGAGTTTTTCTAAGTAACCGAGCTAAGTTTTCAAACCACCACTTTCCGCACCGCCAGCTGAGTTATTTACCCAGCTGACCCTCCCCAGCTGGATCGATAACTGAGCTCACCAACTCTGTGATTTAACTTGAAAAAGTTTCTAAAAATCTATTTGGTGTATTCACCCCCCCTCTACACCAAATACCTAGCTCAGGGACCATCAGTGATGATGTATGTCCACGTGTTTGCGTCTTGTGTGATGGACCGGATTTTCTGATATTGCAATAGCACTTGAGCTATCACAGAAAATTGGAACTTGTCTAGTCTTCACTTCGTAGTCATCCAGCTGATGTTTCAGCTAGAGAATTTGAGAGCAGCAGCTTCCAGCTGCCATATATTATGTTTCTGTTGTGGAAGTTGCGGCGCAAGTTTGCTTCTTTGAAAACCATGATATCAACTAGCTTCCTAGGAACTGGCATGTTCCTGACGTTGACTTCCTGTCCAGTCTATCTCCAGCAAAATCTGAGTCTGAGTATCCAGTCAGCTGTAGATTATCTTCAGCTAGATACCACAGCCCAACATTTTGAGTTCCTTTGAGATATTTGAGAATGTTCTTGGCTGCTTGCATGTGTGTCTCCTTAGGATCAACTTGAAATCTGGCACAGACTCCGACTGCAAATGATATGTTTGGACGGCTGGCTGTAAGATATAGCAGGGAACCTATTATCCCTCTGTATTTGCTGGAATCTACTGGTTTTCCTTCAGTTCCTGGTTCAATCTTCCAGTTGGTGTTCATCGGTATCTTCATTGTTCTGCTGGATTGAACTCCGTATTTGGCGATCAAGTCTTTTACGTACTTGGATTGGTTTATGAAGATTTCTTCTGGTGATTGCTTAACTTGAAGTCCTAGGAAGAAACTCATTTCTCTTATCATAGACATTTGGAACTGTTCTGACATCATTTCTCCAAATCGTTGGCAAAAGAATGTTGATCTTGATCCGAAGATGATATCGTCCACATATATTTGAACAACTAGAATGTCTTCTCCCAACTTGATGGTGAAGAGAGTTCTGTTTACTGAGGCCTTCTTGAATCCTTTGGATATAAGTAAATTTGATAGAGTATCATACCAAGCTCGAGGTGCTTGCTTCAATCCATATAGCGCCTTCTTTAACTTGTAGACTTTGTTTCCTTCCACTTCAAATCCTCGTGGTTGTTCAACGTAGACATCTTCCTTGATTTCTCCATTTAGAAATGCACACTTAACATCCATTTGATAGACTTTAAATCTATGATGTGCTGCATAAGCGAGAAATAATATGATTGCTTCCAGTCGAGCTACTGGAGCAAATGACTCTTCAAAGTCAATTCATTCTTGCTGTGTATAACCCTTGACAACGAGTCGAGCTTTGTTTCTAATGATGACTCCAAGGGTATTCAGCTTGTTCTTGAAAATCCATTTGAGTCCGATGACTTTGACTCCTGATCTGTCGACCAATTCTCAGACATAATTTCTGAGGAATTCATTAAGCTCTTCTTGCATGACATTTGTCCAGGGCACGCTCTTTAAAGCTTCTAGAATGGTTTGAGGTTCTGGAACTTGAGCTACATAGCATGCCATTAGAGTTGTATCTTCATCATAGATTGTCAGTTCTAGCACTACTGAGAGTTGAGCTTTATCAGCTGTTTCTTGATGATTTGATGTGGTATCTTGAGCTGCTGAGCTTCTGGTTCTGACTCGGTCTGATGGTTCTCCAATGATGGCAGATGATGGATGATCTTCAATCCATCTTCTTCTTCTACGAATTTCTTCTTCCAGCTGATTGATGCTAGAAGTGGCAAGATCTCGTCTGGCTTGGAGTTGATCTGGAGTTAAGTCTTGAGATTGAGACTCCACTTGATTTGAAATTGAGTTTGATCATCCTTGTGGTGATTTCTGAAAGAACTCAGCTGGACAGGGTACTGTGGATTCAGCTGGGTCTGGATTTCTAGCTGATGGCATTTTCCCTTGATTTGGCGTTGGAGGTTCCTCTTGATTTCCAGCTGGTGGAACTTCTACTTGGTTGATTTGAAGTTCTTCTTCTGGCTCATCATCCCATATTAATGGTTTGGCCAGATTTCTGATTCGAGTCTCTTGAACCCTTGTCTGAATTTGCCTTGAAGATTCTCCTTCATTTCTTCGTTTGATTGATTCTCTGAATTTGAATGAAGATTCGTCAAAAGTAACTGGGGAGTCACTTCGACTGTTTGAGTTCTTCTGTTAAAAACTCTGTAGGCTTTGCTTACTGTTTAGTCGTTTTGTGTTACGTTGTTATGTTGCTTTTTAGTCGTGTTTTCGTATGAGTTTGCATGTTTTTCATCCTTTATTTCTCGTTTTTGGCTACCTTTGGTTGTTCATGGTGTGGTTGATGGTGGTTGTAGGTTTTGAAGAATTAAAAGGAGGAAGCAGTGGAAAAGTGATGGATTGTGCACAAGAAAGAAGCATGCGTTGGGCGTGAAGGAAGCAGCAACCAGCGGTCGCTGTCTTTGAGACCGCTGAGTTTGAGCGGTCACTGGAAGTGATTTCGCAGAAGTGAATCCCAGCGAGCGCTGGAATTATGTAACGGTTGTGCGCGTTTAAATATCTCAGCTAGGGTTTAATTTCAGACATTCCAGATTCTCTCTGTTTTTTGGACGGCTCGGGGACGCTTTTTACACTTATTTTTCATACTTCTCTTATTTTTCTTTTTGGTGGTTACAAGAACAAGATCGTGGGTTTCGATTGTGATCTTCATCACAAATATTGTAAGGATTGATTGTTTTATCTATTTTCTTACGGTTAATTTGATGAATTCTTCTAGTAATTCTTCGATGTCTTGTTCTATGGATAGCTAATTTTCTATTTTAGGGTTTAGATATTCGATTTAATTCCAATCCTTGCTTGATGTGTGTGAATTCTTCGTTGATTGAATTGTTGCATTTATATTGAATAATTGGCCATTGTTCGATATTGTTAGGTAGTGGATGAGATCGATAGATGAATCTACTGCCCGATCACAATTCTTTCAATAATTAGATTGACCGGAAATGCATTTCTAATCGTTAGTCTTAATCGTATAATTTAGTCTTAAAGGTTTAACGGATTGAAACGAGAGTCATTGATGTTGACCTTTTGTTGAAGTGAATTATGCGAATTGATTAATTGAATTAATTTATGTCGAGCTTGGTGAGGAATTAAAGAGAAGAATCTAAGCCCTAACACCTTTTTCCTCGTGTTTATCTCTTTTACTATCTTTCGTCATTTATTTGCTACATTGAATTTGCTCTTTTATTTAGTTCTTTGTTCTCAAATCATTGGTTTAGAATGTTTAGGATCGTTTTAATTTCTGTTTAAGTAATACTAGGAGTATTTGCCCTGTTTAGCCTTCCTTGTGAATACGACTTGGGTTAGCTTAACGCCCTACATTGACCTCGTTCTCTTGCGAGTCAAGTCTAGGTGTTTAGAGTTGAAACAAAATTTGGCGCCGTTGTCGGGGAAGGCTTTAGGTGAATTATTTCTTACTGTTACTTTTATTTTTCGTATTAATTTGTATTTTTATTTATTGTTTCATTATTTCTTCATCAGGTACGCGTGATTCTTTTGTGTTTTGTGTTTGTTTATGCAAGGTAGACGAAGTCTCAACAGGAGATTGGCTCCCGTATTTGATAACATACACAGACCAAAAGGATTAGTGTTACCCAATTTGGAGGAAGAAGAATCAAGTGAGAATCATTCCTCGAGTGACGAGTCTCAGATTCTGGAGATGGCAGTTCCAAATAATGTCAGAAATATGCGGGATTTCGCTCGCCCGGTGATTGGGGCCGTAACTTCTTGTATCGTCTTGGGAGAGGCAGCAAGGAACTACGAGTTGAAGAATATTCACTTCAACCAGCTACCATCTTTCTATGGAATGCCCGCAGAAGATGCTTTGAACTTCATCAGGGAGTTCTATGCAGTGGTTCAGACCTTTCCTTTACAAGGTCGGAACGAAGATCAATTAAGGATGAGGTGCTTTCCATACACTTTGAAAGATCGAGCCAAGACATGGTTCATATCTCTTCCGCCGAACTCGTTGCTAAATTGGGATGCAGTCTATGAGAAGTTTATGGCTAAATATTATTCAAATAAGAAGACTCAGGACTTGAGGGCTCAGATAGTCACATTTGCTCAATCCTTGGGTGAATCATTTCACGAAGCTTGGGACCGTTTCAGGAGTTTGCAGCAGCAGTGCCCGCATCATCACTTGCCGGCAGAATTGTTAAACCAATTTTTCTATGATGGTTTATCACAGACCTTTTAGTATATGGTTGACAATGCAGCTGGAGGTGATATTGGCAATCACACAGCCGAGGATGTCTCTAACATTTTTGAGACGATAGCCACTACTTCCCAACAAAAGAGTGTCAGAGGAAAGCGTGCTTCGGTGAATGAAGCAAACCCTAGTTATGATATAACTAAGCAATTGTCTGAATTAACTAGGAAAGTGGAGTTATTGAGGCCATTCGAGGGGGTACCTCAGCAGGTTATGTCTGTTGAAACTTGTGGAATTTGTGGTAAGTATGGCCATGGGGCCAATATTTGTCAGAGGACGGTTGAGCCTAGTTTTGATGAAGAGGCACAGTTTCTCGATCCACAGGAATAGGTTTTTGCTATGCAAGGATATCAATCTCGACAGCAGAATAATCCATTCTCAAATACGTATAATCCTGGGTGGAGAAATCATCCCAACCTTTCTTAGAAGCAACCCCAGCAGCCCCAACAACCTATGCAGGCAGGAGCAGGACAAGCTCCACAGTACACGCAGCAGGCATAACAACAGACAATTTTGCCTCGACAGCAACAATACCAAACTTAGCAGACTCAACCTCTCAAGCCGTCTTTGCAAGATACTTTGCAGGCTTTTATCCAGTCGAGTCAGCAAAGGTTTGAGTCAGTGGAGGCTTCAGTGAAGCGAGTTGAGACTCAAGTGGGCCAATTAGCCAGTACTGTGGGTGAATTGGTGAAACAAAACTAAGGAGGGAAGTTGCCAAGTCAACCCGAGCAAGCGCATGGCGTGACTATTCTAAGAAGTGGCAACAACGCCGAATTTTGTTTCAACGCTTAACGCCCTACATTGACCTTGTTATCTTGCGAGTCAAGTCTAGGTGTTTAGAGTTGAAACAAAATTTGTTAGATTGACCGGAAACGCATTTCTAATCGTTAGTCTTAATCGTATAATTTAGTCTTAAAGGTTTAACGGATTGAAACGAGAGTTATTGATGTTGACCTTTTGTTGAAGTGGATTATGCGAATTGATTAATTGAATGAATTTATGTCGAGCTTGGTGATGAATTAAAGAGAAGAATCTAAGCCCTAACACCTTTTTCTCGTGTTTATCTCTTTTACTATCTTTCGTCATTTATTTGCTACATTGAATTTGCTCTTTTATTTAGTTCTTCGTTCTCAAATCATTGGTTTAGAATGTTTATGATCGTTTTAATTTCTGTTAAGTAATACTAGAAGTATTTGCCCTGTTTAGCCTTCCCTGTTTTGGGATGAGTCCGTACCGTTTAGTCTATGGCAAAGCATGTCATTTGCCGGTTGAGATAGAGCATAAAGCTTTTTGGGCCATCAAAGTTGCTAATTTTGAGTTGCAAAGTGCTGGGGAGGAACAAGCTTTACAAATCTCGGAGTTAGACGAATTGAGAATGAAGCTTATGAAAATGCAAAGATTTACAAGGATAAGGTGAAAAGGCTTCATGACAAGCAAATTATCAGGAAAGAATTCACACCGGGCATGAAAGTATTTGTCTTCAATTCCCGTCTCCGGTTGTTCCCGGTAGGGGTGTGCATCGGTCGGTCGGTCTGACCGACCGATCAAAATCTCAAAAACTAAAAACCGAACCGATCAAAAAATCTAAAACCGAAACCGACCGACTTCACCCTTTGGACCGAACCGAAACCGAACCGAAAAATTCGGTCGGTTCGGTCGGTTATATGAAAAACCGACAGTTATAAAAAAAATATTTATATTATTATATAATTATATTATATATATTATATATGTTTCGGTCGGTTCGGTGCCCGGCCGATGAAATTTTACAGAACCGGGACTGAAACCGAAAACCGAATTTTTGCAAATGGATGGACCGAACCGAAAACCGACTAACATAAAAACCGAACCGAACCGACCAAAACCCTTCGGTTCGGTCGGTTTTTTCGGTTCGGTTCTGCCCGTGCACACTCCTAGTTCCCAGGGAAATTAAGATCTCGATAGAGTGGTCCATTTGTTGTTGAAGTAGTCTTCCCTTATGGGGTAGTCAAGCTTTTTAATCCGTGGACAAAGGAATCTTTTCAAGTTAATGGACATCGAGTTAAGCAGTATTTTGAGGGACAAACAAGGAAACAAGGCGTCGAGTCAATTATGCTCGACTCTGTCATATATCATTGACTCCTCATCGTCGAGCTTGCAACGTTAAACGAGCGCTGCATGGGAGACAACCCATGATTTGTTTGTTTCTATTTTTGTTGGTTTCTTTTTGTTCTGTTCCCTTCGATTTTAATTTGTTTGTTTGTTTTGCACTGTTGGAAATCGTTGGCATGATGTTGATGATATTAAAAAAAAACAAGACAACCCACCGATCGCTGGGACTGAGCGGCTGCTAAAGGGTGTGTTCGCAGAATTCCGCCCAACGAGCGCTCGAACTGAGTGAGCGCTGAGAAGAAGCCGGTGTTGGAAACAAGCGAGCGCTAGCTCGTACTTTCCAGATGCAGCTTTCACCGATTGCCGGGACTGAGCGGCCGCTGGAGGGTGTGTTCGTAGAATTACGCCCAACGAGCGCTCGAACCGAGCGAGCGCTGAGAAGCAGCCAGCGCCGAGAACCAGCGAGCGCTGGAAATAATTCTTGAGGCGTAGTTCAGGGGTCGCTGGGAGTAGGGGTGTGCATCGGTCGGTCGGTTCGACCGACCGACCAAAACCTCAAAAACCGACCAACCGACCGAATCAGATTTTCTCAACCGAACCGAACCGACTTAGAGGTTCGGGCCGAACCGAAACCAAACCGAAACCATCGGTCGGTTTCGGTCGGTTGTCTAAAAACCGACAGTAGGTGTGATTTTTTTTTTTTGAGAAAAAACCTGTTTTTATTCTAATTTTATATAACTCATTACGAAATTTCAAATCATTACAAATATCTAATAAAAACGTTTCAAAATATAATCATTACAAATAACAACATTCCAAAGTCCAAAAACAAATAAACAAATCTTAGTACAAAATCCTTCAAAACAAATAACATAAATAAGTCTTCCATTACATCCCTTCATCATTTAGCTTTGAGTGTTCATGGGATCATCATTCACATCTCCACCAATGCCAAGACTTTTCAAAGCTATAATAGAGACAAGAACAAATTAAATAGTTAAAACAATTACAAATTAAATAAAGAAATCAATCACAAAGTTATTAAGTTAAAAAAACCTTCTTCATGCTTTTGAATGCCTTCCAAATCCTCTTCGATTGTAATGGATTGTTTATTTTTCCTTAGCCAATCTTGAGTACAAACAAGACTCTCAACAATTCTAGGAGTCAACGAACTCCTAAAAGGATCAAGGACCCTTCCTCCGGTGCTAAAAGCCGACTCGGATGCTACCGTAGAAATAGGCACCGAAAGTATATCTCGAGCTAGAAGGGCATGAATAGGCAACCTAGGTTCATTAACCTTCCACCAATTAAGAATGTCAAAATTCTTTGAGTTATCAATCCCTCTATCTTTTTCGGATAGGTAAACATCCAAATCATTAGACACTACATCTCCTCCTTGAAGCTTTTGTTTTTTGTACTTCTCTAGCAAAACATAAGGAGTTGATGAAGTACCTAATTCAACTTGTGAAGAAGCTTCAACTTGTGTTGAATTACTTGAAGATGGACACAATAGTTTATAACCTTCATACAATTGGTAGAGCTCTATTTTCACACTCCTTGCCATTTCCGTACCAATTTTTTCTCCATACAACTCAACAAGAATGAACTCAACAACTTCAAACTTGTATCTAGGATCGACCACAACACTAAAAAAAATAAGCTTGTTCATTTTTGTTGGATCACCCCAATACTTGTCAAATTTTTCCTTCATTTTCACCCCCATCTCCCTCACCTCTATGTTCGAATTTTGCACCCATTCTTTCAACAAACAACACATATTGGTAATCTCATGCAAGAAAACATTTGAAGTGACGTACAAAGACCCAGAAACCCTCACAGTCAAGTCATAGAAAGTTTTCAACACTAGACTCAACTTTCTTGCATTCTCCCAATCCAAAGAGTCGGGAACACCATTTGGAAGATCAACCTTATAAAAGGGATCTTTCGATTCAAAAAGCTCAAAAGCTTTTTCAAATTTACAAGCAACATTCAACATATCATAAGTTGAATTCCATCTAGTAGGCACATCCAAACACAATAGACTCTTGCAATCAATATTTTCTTCCTGACAACATATTTTAAATCTTGCAAGTCTAGCAGGAGAGTGCCTAACAAATCTAACAGTGTCCCTAATCTTTTTAACGGATAAATCTAGCTCTTTCAAGCCATCTTGCACAACCAAATTAACAATATGAGCAACACATCTCATATGAAGATATTTTCCACCTCCCACACAACAATTACGAGCAACCAATTTAGCTTTCAATGCAACAAGAGCAGTGTCATTCGAAGAAGCATTATCAACAGTCACAGTAAACACTCTCTTAATCCCCCACTCATGCAAACAAGCATCAATTTGTCTACCAATATCATCACCCCTATGACTCTCAATAGTACAGAAATTGATGATTTTTTTTGTCAATTTCCATTCCTCGTCAATCCAGTGGGCAGTGATGCACATATAGTTAATCCTTTGCAAAGATGTCCAAGTGTCTGTAGTAATACAGACACTTTGACCAGAGTTTTTGAAAAAATCCATCAACACCCCCTTTTCATTCACAAACAACTTATAAATATCACGTGACATGGTCCACCGTGAAGGAATTTTGAACTTAGCTTGTAATGCAGCAACAAATTCCCTAAACCCTTCACCCTCTACAATTTTAAAAGGTAGTTCATCATTAATAATCATTTCAATCAATTTGATCCTACAAAATTGTTGATCAAATCTCCAAGTACTTAAACTACCAACTACAATGGACTCATCACCTCCTTCCTCAAGGATCGGTTGCAAAGACAATTGTGATTGTCGCAAATCCGAACTATTATTAGGATGATTTTTGCATTTAGTCATATGCGTGTTCAGATTAGTCGTACCGTTTGTTTTGGAATCGCAATAGTAGGTACTAGGACAATATTTGCACTTTGCCTTCTCCCTTCCATCTGTATGTGTAAACTTGGTGAAATGCTCCCACGCATCAGATTTAGGCCTTCCACCAGTTTTCTTCAAGGTTACTTCTTTCGAAGTGGTCGGAGTAGTCTCTTTTGGAGGTGGCGGTCTGGGCGGAGGCGGCATTTCTCCTTCATTTTGATTTTCAGCCATGATCTACATATCAATAGATAATGTAATTAATAACTAATTATTATCATATAAACTGCCTAAATCAATTAAACAACCCAAATTCACCCCTAAATGAAATAATCTAAAGTTCTAAACTGCCCTAATTCTAAACATCCACCCAACTGCCGATTTGCCCCAATCCCAAATAGATGATGAATTGCCCATTTGCCCCACCCACCCAACTGCTCATTTGCACAAAATAGACTAACATAATCACAATTAAATTATTAACATTAGAATTTTGCTAACACTACAATGACGGGATAGAATTTAAAGTGAAAACAAATTGGAATTTAAAGTTAAAACACAACTTACCGAGACTAGAAGGAGGCAGAGACAGAAAGAAGAGGGCGGCGAGACGGCACAAAAAAACCGAACCCGAACCGAATTCAATTTTGAACCGAACCGAACCGAACCGAATTCATCGGTTCGGTCGGTTTTTTCGGTCCGGTTTATATTTTGCACACCCCTAGCTGGGAGTCAGCACGCGGTGCATTGCTTTCCTATAAAAGGGCAGATTGTTGTGCCCTAATTTCATTTTAAACAACAGCCGCTCGCTCTCAACACCACCCGATTTCAGTCGCACATTCACTCGTTCATCTCACCGCCCAAATGTCCAGCCACCGGTTAATTCCAGCTACCGTTTAATTCCAACCACCGCCGTCCTCCACGCTCACTTCCAGCCGCCGCCTGTTTTTTCCGTCTGTCACGTTCGACCACCGTCAGTCCAGTCACCGCTCATTTTTAGCCGCCGCTCAAGTTCAGCAGCTGTGTGCTCTAATTCTTAACCACCGTTCAGTTATCTTCCCCTCTGCTCACCTATGCCTCGTACCAAGAACGCTCCAGCCACTCATGTCAGTGACGAGGAGATGGACGATTTCGAGGAAATACCCGAAGACAAATCAGCTCTGTACAATGCCCCATTTCCAGTGTATGCTGATCTTGAAGGTAACCTATTCCAGAAATTTGATCAATTTGAAGTTACACATCCTCGGTTATTAGATTGGAAGTTACTGGAAAGTTTGGGTATTGATAAAAGGGTGTCTCAATTATTGAAAAATATCGGATTGTCCACTTATGCGAAAATGGAGTTAGATGGGTATAAACCCTTATGTTATGAATTTTTGAGCACCATGAAAGTAACTGTCGAAGTCAAAGGAGAAATTAAGGAGATTACTTGTCGGATGCAAGGGCAGAAATTTACAGTGGATTGGAACGCCATGAAAGATGTGTTTGGCTTTCCGGTTACTGGCATTGGGAGAAGGCCAAAGTCGTTTGATGTTGAAACGGCATGGCAAGAGATTACAAGGTGCGAGAATTGGAAAACAAACGGTTCGGCTAATGGGTTTATTAAAGACCCAGCATTGGCCGTTGTGCACAAATTGATTGCATACAATATCTCGGGCAAGGGGGAAGCTGGCAAAGTAAATTCTACTGAGGTTTGTCTGTTACGGTGTGCCACAGCAAAAATCCGAATGTGCCATTCCAGTTTCATTTGGAGAGCAATGGAAGGAATGCAGAATCGACAAGGTTCTCATGCTTTCCTGTGCTGCATAATTACTGCTTTGGCTCAGTATTTTGGTGTTTTTCCTTCTGTGGGGTATGTACCTCAAGGTCAAACAGTGGTGCGCCGGTATTTGATAGACCTCAGTGAGCTTAAGGGTGCTCAAATTGCCTTTGACAGAAAGAAGTTGGTTCCTCATGAACAACGCCATTGCGTTAGGGAATATCTCAATGCTCAGATTTTAGCGGCTAACCGACAAGATGGAGCAGGAACTTCAGCTGGACCTTCAGCTGCGCAGCCCCAGACTGTTCCCTATTCTCCCATTTCAGAATCTAATCCACTCCATACCACCATGCCTTCTTATGACTTCCAGATGTTGCGTGATGACTTGAGGTCATTTTGTGACCATTGTGATTCTACTCAAGCTGCATTCCAGCACGAATTTGGCGAGTTCCGCCAAGAGGTCTATCATCGCTTCGACACACAGGAGCAGCGGATGTCGGCATTGGAGGCCCAATAGCGTGCATGGACAGTTGCTCACTTACCACCACCACCACCACCACCACCATTTCAGCCAGACGAGCAGTGACATCTCACTGCTCCGGGGTTAGCTATTTTTGTCCTTTGTGTGAGTCGTGTTTTAGGTTTTTTAGCTTGTGGTTTGTTTTCGTCTTGTGTTTTTCTTCTTTTGTGTTTCAGGTGTCTCAGTTTGTTTGTTCTGGATTGCAACTGTCCGGGATTCCTAACATTGCCGGTTCTACACACTCAGGGACGTATCTCTCTCTACTTTTTACTCCCGTTGTCTGGTTATTTCGTTAGCTTTGAGAACAATGCTAGTTTAAAATATGGGGGGTCGTTCTTATGTTTTGAGCCATTTATTGTAAATTATGTCGTTCTGTGTTGTGTATTTTGTGTTCTTGTGGCACTTAGTACTTTCTTTCCGATAGTGAACTTTTATTATTTGAGAAGTTAATCGTTTGTAATCTCTATTCATTGATCATGCTTATTAATTGGTTCTCGTGGTTTTAGCTCTAGAACTTGAGTCATTTTGAAATTGAGTATTATGATGATTTGTGTTGTGGGGTGCTATCTTTTGAGAATTGGATTGACGAGGATAATCTTACTTGATTTGACTTTTGTTCTCTCTGATGATCTGGTTATAAAAAAAAAGAGGGTAAGAAGGATCTCTGCTCCTCTAGTGTAAACTAGAGCATGGAAACCACACAAGGAGACTTGGGGATAACCCCCTAAGGGTAAACTTTGTGAATTTTGATCCGAGGCCCTCTAAAAAAAAGAGACATAAATAAGGGGATGTGACATGGATTCTACTCCTATCGTGCGTAGCTTTTTCTTTGAAATCTTGCATGATGAGTATGGGAAACCACATTAGGGAACTCGGATATTTTGTCCGATGACTTCACCTAATGAATTTTGTCCTAAGTTCTATCCTCAAGTCCTTATTAAAAAGAATAAATAAATTTCATGCTTGAATGTTAAAGAGAGCATTTGTCATGACTTGTTTGGTTCGTCTTCTGATTGATGATTCTCGTTAGACGGGCAACATGCCAAATTGGATTATTTCTTAATTTTGAGATTGATGATTATTCTAGCGTTGCAGCTTTGTGGAAGTAATTGATTTGCATGATCTTTTGACTTTGATTTCTTATCATTTTCTCCTCAAGTTATTGTTGTTTTTGCTTGAGGACAAGCAAAGTGCTAAGTGTGGGGTGGTTTGTTTAGTCGTTTTGTGTTACGTTGTTATGTTGTTTTTGAGTCATGTTGTCGTGTGTGTTTGCATGTTTTCCGTCCTTTATTTCTCGTTTTTGGCTACCTTTGGTTGTTTGTGGTGTGGTTGATGGTGGTTGTAGGTTTTGAAGAATTAAAAGGAGGAAGCAGTGGAAAAGTGATGGATTGTGCACAAGAAAGAAGCATGCGTTGGGCGTGAAGGAAGCAGCAACCAGCGGTCGCTGTCTTTGAGACCGCTGAGTTTGAGCGGTCGCTGGAAGTGATTTCGCAAAAGTGAATCCCAGCGAGCGCTGGAATTCTGTAACGGTTGTGCGCGTTTAAATATCTCAGCTAGGGTTTAATTTCAGACATTCCAGATTCTCTCTATTTTTTGGACAGTTCGGGGATGCTTTTTACACTTATTTTTCATACTTCTCTTATTTTTCTTTTTGGTAGTTACAAGAACAAGATCGTGGGTTTCGATTGTGATCGTCATCACAAATATTGTAAGGATTGATTGTTTTATCTATTTTCTTATGGTTAATTTAAATAATTCTTCTAGTAATTCTTCGATGTCTTGTTCTATGGATAGCTAATTTTCTATTTAAGGGTTTAGATATTCGGTTTAATTCCAATCCTTGCTTGATGTGTGTGAATTCTTCGTTGATTGAATTGTTGCATTTATATTGAATAATTGCCCAGTGTTCGATATTGTTAGGTAGTGGATGAGATCGATAGATGAATCTACTACCCGATCACAATTCTTTCAATAATTAGATTGACCGAAAACTCATTTTTAATCGTATAATTTAGTCAAAGGTTTAACGGATTGAAACGAGAGTTATTGATGTTGACCTTTTGTTGAAGTGGATTATGCGAATTGATTAATTGAATTAATTTATGTCGAGCTTGGTGAGGAATTAAAGAGAAGAATCTAAGCCCTAACACATTTTCCTCGTGTTTATCTCTTTTACTATCTTTCGTCATTTATTTGCTACATTGAATTTGCTCTTTTATTTAGTTCTTTATTCTCAAATCATTGGTTTAGAATGTTTAGGATCGTTTTAATTTCTGTTTAAGTAATACTAGGAGTATTTGCCCTGTTTAGCCTTTCTTGTGAATACGACATGGGTTAGCTTAACGCCCTACATTGACCTCGTTCTCTTGCGAGACAAGTCTAGGTGTTTAGAGTTGAAACACTTACTGCTGAGTATCCAAGAAATACTCCTCGGTCTGTCTTCGTGTCGAACGTCTTTAGCTGGGTTTTCCTATTGTTGAAGATATGACATTTGGATCCGAAAACCTTAAAATATCCGATGTAGGGTTTTCTGTTATTCCATAGCTCGTACGATATTTTTCCTTGCCTTGAAGTGAGTAGAGAACGATTCTGAATGAAACATGCTGTGTTTATTGCCTCAGCCCAGAACTTCTTTTGGAATGGCTGAGCTGGCTAACATTGATGTAGCCGCTTCTTTGAGTGTTCTGTTTCTCATCTCTGCTATGCCATTCTGTTGGGGTGTGCGTGCAGCTGAGGTCTGATGTTGAACTTCATTCGTTTCGCAGTATTCATAGATCGTTTCATTTAGAAACTTCGTTCCTCGATCTGATCTGATTGACATTATTTTGCACTCCTTCTGAGTTGAGAGCCTTTCCAGCAGGATTGACAGCTTGGTTCTTGTTTCGCTTTTCTGGTACAGGAATGATACCCATGTGAATCTTGAGAAGTCATCCATTACGACCAGAGTATATTTTCTGCCGTTGAAACTTGCTAGAGTAACTGGACCAAAGAGATCCATGTTGTTAGGAAAATTATAAAGTTTTGATTTAATACCAAAGCCCAACTGTTCTCCAACCGAGTAGATGACCGCATCAACCTAAATTGTGTTTTCCAGCTCGCCTGTTTGAGCTCTAGATTTTCTAAGTTTACAGGTTCAGGAAGCGGAAGACAGCAGAACACCCAGCTGTGTCTACAGCTGGAGTCAGCTAAGGAAGCGGAAGACAGCAGACGATCTAGCTGTGTCTTCAGCAGGAGTCAACTATCAGCTGAGTCTTCCAGCTGAGCTAAGTTCAAGACGGAGCAGGATCAAACTGAGCGGAGATCAAGACACAGCTAATCCAGCTGTAAAGAACAAAGGGAACTAACTCTGAAGACATCACTTCAAGTCAGTTTACTCAATCCAGCTCTGAATTCAAAAGCCAGCTCCAAAGACAGAGATCCCGGCATCAGAGAAAGTCATCTTACCTCGACCAATGAGGGATTGCCGAATCAGCATCTTAGACTTCAGAACCTAGGATGTGACACAAATGAAGACAAGTGCAGAATTGCCCAACGGCAGATATCAAATTTAAGAATAGTAGGTAAGATTCAAACGGCTCCTCCAACGGCTAGTATTGAATCTCTACCTATATAATCTCGTCTTCAACCTCAGGATCAAATACGAAAAACTCCCTACAAGCTTTCATTCTCTGAAAATCTCAAGCCTTCAAAAGCTATCAAGCAGTTCTACATAGTTCAAAGAACACTTTATCTTAAAGTGTTTCTAGTCCAGAAACTGATTAGTTTTTCGTCTGATCCCTAGGCAGAATTTAGTGTATATCTTACGCCTAGATCTTGAACGAGTTCATTTAACTCTAAAGTTCTTAATTGTAAGAACTCGTTCACAGTTGGAACCCCAATCCAAACCTTTCTTTACCCAGAAAGGTTAGGTCAAGGTTACGCTTGCTTGAAGCGCGAAATTTAAGTGTTTGTAAGGTTTTTTCAGTACCCGTAAAACTGAAAGGTTAGGTTTGACAGTGCCCGCAAACTGTTGGAACACAGCTCGGGTTAGAGTTGTGAAGTTGCTTGGTACTTGGAAACCAAGTGGTAGTGAATTACCAGTAAACCTGGTCGTGGATGTAGGAGGTGTTACTCCGAACCACGTAAAAATCTCGTGTTCTTTTCTGTATCTTTATCTTCAGTTTTAATACTAACTTTATCATCCCATTGCATATTTTATTAAAACTGCATACACAGCTGCTCTCATAAGACAGGTGTCTTTATGAAAGTTGCACAACTTGACTAAGCCGAAAACATAAAGATAATCTTTTCAAGTTGAGTTTTTCTAACCAATCGAGCTAAGTTTTCAAACCACCACATTCCGCACCGCCAGCTGAGTTATTTGCCCAGCTGACTCTCCTCAGCTGGATTCATAACTAAGCTCACCAACTCTGTTTTAAAAATGAAAGAGTTTTCAGAAACTTATCTTTGGTGTGTTCACCCCCCCACCTCTACACCAAAGACCCAGCTCAGGGACCATCAATTGGTATCAGAGCAGTGGTTCAAAAGACCGCTGGTTCTGAATCAAGCGATTTATCTTGATAATCTGTCAGTGGTCAACTGAACTGATCCTCTTTATTGAAAAACTCATTATATTACATACTGTGCATATCTCCATGGATTCTTATCTTAACAGGAATCTTTCCACCTTCTGGGTTGACGATTATGCAATCTGGAAGTTCAGATTGAAGAGTTTTCTCTGTGCACATCATGACATGATGTGGGACGTCATCTCAGACGGTCATCATCTACAAACAAGGGAACGAGCTTGTTCCAGCTCAAGATGGTGGACAGCTAACATATCAGCTCATTCACAAGCCAAAGAGTGAGCATGCATCAGAAGAAATGAAGCAAGCTGGATTAGACAGCTTTGCGAGGAACATCATCTCATCAATAGTCTCCAACGCCTACCTCAGCAAAATCATCAACTGCGAAACCGCAAAGGAGATGTGGGAAACCCTAGCCAAGCTATGCGAAGGGTCTGAGGAGATTAAAGAAAATAAATTCACGATCGCCTGCCAGAAGTTTGATAACTTCAAGCAGCTTGTAAACGAGTCTATCGAAGGGATGGAACTCAGATTCTCCAATATAGTGGTAGAAATAGAAACCATCAGAACTGGGAAATACACCCAGCGAGAAAAGAATCTAAAAGTCCTTTCAGTGCTCACAGCTGAATGGAACACATATAAGGTGGTACATCAAAGTCGAATTGACTTGGGTGATCTTTCAAATGAAAGATTATTCTCCCTGCTCAAAGCCAACGAATACAACTTGAAGATTACCATGAAAGAATCTTCAAGCAATCAGAATGATGGAGAGCTGACACCTGCGCCAAAGGAGATTGCATTCAGAGCCAACTCTGAAAAATCCTCATACATGCAGTCAGCTGAGTCTTCAAAGAAGGACAAGAAGGACATGAGCAAGGAAGAGCTACTTGAAGAAAATCGTAGATCTTCCAGTCGTAGATCTTCTTATCAACCTACAAATCTTGATCGTCCATTCATCAAGAAAAGTGATATAAATATGGTAGAAGAAATACGCAAAATTTTGCCTAAAACCCTAAAAAGTATTTCGGCACTCTTTCTTCTTCCATCTATTGGTATTATTTGTTCCACTAACAAAAGTTGCAGAAGAAGAACATGGAATCTAGAAAGAGATCTCCAGAAGCCGATCAAACATAAAGAATCTGTCAACGCTTCAAGATGAGAGTTGTTTAACTCTTAGGAACCACAAGAAGATAGAGTTCCAGGAGAAGATGAATCTCATCAACAGATCCGGTCTAACGCAATGGGTGATTGCAAAGCTCAAGAACATTCAACAGGAAGCTGCAGAAATCTTCATGGGAATGTCAAAGGAAAAAGACCTCCTCCGCCCCACTGTTTCTCTTAAAATAAAAGAGAGAACGGGACATACAACTCCCTGGGATGAGAAAAATCAACGTCAACAGAATTGGATGAGATGTTGATAAAGCCGGAGTCTTTAAGAGCAGACATGTCAAAGCTCTTGCTCCACCACAGGAGGCACGGAAAAAGATGCAGGAGACAAAGTAGCATGCATCTACTCCCTTCCCAGCTGGAAATCAGAAACAACTTGAAGGGACAAAACAAGCTGATGCGCCGTCTTCAACGAGAAGACTCAAGTTAAAGGTGCTCAGTCAGTCAGCCGAGAAGTCAGCTGACATTAAGAGAGAATTCGTAACTACTCTCCGAGGAGCAGAAGGCCCACAAGCGGTGGTTTCTTACGGTGGAGAAGAAGTTCATGTGCCAGTGTGAACATCGTCATCATCAACACCACAACGACGTATTCCAGCTAATCAACTAAGCTTAAACCCCACAACAGATGGAATACTTCAACCGTTTTCTCCTCAATTTCCTTCAGCTCAACAGGGACACCAGCTTCGAGATCTACTTATGGAAGTTGGAGCTCAAGCCCCTGCACCAAGCTCAAGTGGAAAACATCATCCAGCCGATGATCACTTGCAGCTGAACGATGCTAACATGAGCTGAATCCCACAGCCACCACTCCAGAAGTGGAAAGAGAATACTCAAATCCCTCAAGAGTTGCATGTGACGTCTCCATCTCAAGGTTTGAAGACCTCAAGGAGTCATAAGCGCAACTGAAGTGCTGAATCAGACTTTCTCATTCAATCTAATGAAGTCTGAAGAAGTAAAATTGCAAGGAATGAAGTTGTGCCCTATTCAGAAGATGTCATCTCCAGTGCCAACTCATACCTCCAAGCACTCAGCTGGACCGCCCCAGCTGAAACAGGCCAAGGAAGTTGTGTCTGCAATCACAGCTGAGGCTAATGCTAATGAAGAAGAGCCAGCTAATGCAACAGCTGAGCCACCAAGACTCCAGACCTCGATGATCAAAGCTGACAACCGCAGCACAGCCAAACAAAACATCACAACAGCTGATAGTACAGCGAAGATCGAGCTGAGCTAAGTTCAAGACGGAGCAGGATCAAACTGAGCGGAGATCAAGACACAGCTGATCCAGCTGTAAAGAACAAAGGGAACTAACTCTGAAGACATCACTTCAAGTCAGTTTACTCAATCCAGCTCTGAATTCAAAAGCTAGCTCCATAGACAGAGATCCTGGCATTAGAGGAAGTCATCTTGCCTCGACCAATAAGGGATTGCCGAATCAGCATCCTAGACTTCAGAACCTAGGATGTGACACAAATGAAGACAAGTGCAGAATTGCCCAACGGCAGATATCGAATTTAAGAAGAGTAGGTAAGATTCAAACGGCTCCTCCAACGGCTAGTATTGAATCTCTACGTATATAATCTCGTCTTCAACCTCAGGATCAAATACGAAAAACTCTCTACAAGCTTTCATTCTCTGAAAATCTCAAGCCTTCAAAAGGTATCAAGCAGTTCTACATAGTTCAAAGAACACTTTATCGTAAAGTGTTTCTAGTCCAGAAATTACTTAGTTTTTCGTCTGATCCCTAGGCAGAATTTATTGTATATCTTACGCCTAGATCTTGAACGAGTTCATTTAACTCTAAAGTTCTTAATTGTAAGAACTCGTTCACAGTTGAAACCCCAAACCAAAACCCTCTTTACCCAGAAAGGTTAGGTCAAGGTTACGCTTGCTTGAAGCGCGAAATTCAAGTGTTTGTAAGGTTTTTTCGCACCGTAAGGCGAAAAGGTTAGGCTTGACAGTGCCCGTAAACTGTTGGAACACAGCTCGGGTTAGAGTTGTGAAGTTGCTTGGTACTTGGAAACCAAGTGGTAGTGAATTACCAGTAAACCTGGTCGTGGACGTAGGAGGTGTTACTCCGAACCACGTAAAAATCTCGTGTTCTTTTCTGTCTCTTTATCTTAAGTTTTAATACTAACCTTATCATCCCATGGCACATTTTAATAAAACTGCATACACAGCTGCTCTCATAAGACAACTGTCTTTCTGAAAGTTGCACAACTTGACTAAGCCGAAAACGTAAAGATAATCTTTTTAAGTTGAGTTTTTCTAACCAACCGAGCTAAGTTTTCAAACCACCACATTCCGCACCGCTAGCTAAGTTATTTGCCCAGCTGACTCTCCTCTGTTGGATTCATAACTAAGCTCACCAACTCTGTTTTAAACTTGAAAAAGTTTTCAGAAATTTATCTTTGGTGTATTCACCCCCCTCTACACCAAAGACCCAGCTCAGGGACCATCACATGTGTAGGAGTTGAAGAACGCGATCTGTTGACGGTATTGGCTTGAGAGAGAATGAAATTCTGGTTTGTTTTCCTTGTTGACAAGCGCTGCACATATGACTTTTGTCATATACTTGATCTGGAATTCCATTAGCGAGCTGGTTTCTAGCCAGTTTGTTGATTGTCTTGAAGTTGAGGTGATTCAGCCATCTGCGCCAAAACCAGCTGACTTCATTGCTGCTTTTAGATACAAGACAAGTTTCTAGAGGGCTGTTGTTCCAGTCAGCAAAATACATATTTCCTTCTCTTTTCCCTCTTAGTAGTATCTGCTTGGTTTTCTTGTACTTCACTGTGCATCCCTGTGCATCAAACTTGACAGAAAAACCGTTGTCGCAGAATTGGCTAATGGAAAGCAAATTATGTTGTAGTCCGTGTACATATGAAACATTAGATATTTTAACATTGTTAGTTTCAAATGTACCGTAACCTTTGGTTAGAGCTTTGGAGTTGTCTCCAAATGTTACTTGAGGGCCCGGACGCTCGAGTAGATGCTTTAGGTGAGTCATGTGCTTGGAACATCCACTATCCATGTACCACAGTGTTCTCATCGACTCCTCAATGATGCGTCTTTCCTTTGCGACCTGTCACATAAATCAAAATTTAGGTCCCCAGTTTTAATTGGGTCATTGGGGGTTAGTTAGAGATCCCTTTACGATCCAGATCTGCTTAATGACTCGTATTGGGTCATTTGATCTGATAATTCTTCCAGCCGTGTCGATGTACACATTCTTTGTGTTCTTTGGTTGTTGCTGCTGGTTGGGTCTTGGTCTCTGTATTCTCCCAGTTTAATTCCTCTGCTGAGATCCAGTTCTTCTTCGGTTTCCAGATGAGTATCCAACTGAGACTTTCCTTTGTCTCTGCTGTCTTTTGTGATATTTGTGCTGGAATTTGTACTCCAGCTGGTAATCGTATGACTGATATCCAGCTGGGTATCTCCTTTGATATCTTGGTTGATATCTAGCCATTTGTTGTTGTGGTTGGTATCTTGTATTCCTATTGTTTTGTCTTCTTTATGGCTGACCATGATGCTGCTATCTGATCTGTGCTTGAGGTTGCCTCCTAGCTTGCTTTTTTCAAGCCTGTTGTGTTCTCGATATGCACTGCTGAGCAACTGGAGTTGGGTTCTCTTTTGCCTTCACAAACGTTACTTTTGTTCCACTTGTGGAAGCAATGTTTGTGACATCTTTTGATCCAGTGTAACCCAATCCTGTCTTGAGTGCTGCTGGACGCTGAACACTTATGATTTCGTCCATTGTTGTGGTAGCTTTGATGAGTGCTACCATCTTCGTAGTTAGCGCCTCTTCGGACTTTTTCAGCTTCGTGATTTCAACTGACTTTCTTTCTGATTCAGCTGTGGTCTTTTCCAGGTTATCCAACAGCTGTTTCTTTTCGTAGTAGAACTCCTTCATCAGCTGATCCTGTTTCACTATCTTGTCCTTGAGTGAAACAACCTCCTCTCTGAGCTGTGTAGCATCAGCTGCTTCTGATGCTCTTTTCTTTTCTAGCTCAACTTTTAGCTCAACATTCTCACACATGGGAATGTCAAGGATCTCTTGTACCTCCTTGAAGTCATTCATAACTTTCTCTACTAGACTCCAGTCAGGTGATCCTGATTCTGAAACCTGTGTAGAGTGTTCGTGTGATGGTGAGGGGTTAGAAAAATTTTGAGTTCTAGAATTTACCTCATCTTCGTTGAGTCCGTCTGTCTGTCCCATGAAACAAGTATCTCATTCTTGTTCATCATTGGCCATGAGTGCATCTTTCTCTGAATCTGAGAAAGGCATGTTGTCATCCATTTTGTTGCACTCAGACTCCTCGTCGGCGATGTAGGCTCTTCTTCTGTCAGATGTCTTCGCTTTCAGAAGATCTTTTTCTTTCTTGGATAGCTTGGGACAATCCTGCTTGTAGTGTCCCGGCTCCTTGCAGTTGAAGCAGCCTTCGTCTGTCCGTTTTGAGGTGTCAGCTGACTTTTCATCAGCTGCCGCATATTTGTCTCTATAACTTCTTGCAGACTTCTTGTATTTGTCTTTGCTGGTGTTGAGTATGTTGTAGTTTTTTACCAACATGGCAATTTCTTCGAGTAGTTCTTCCTTGCTCATGTCCTTCTTGTCCTTTTTCTTCTTTGAGGACTCAGCTGACTGTATGTGTGTAGATTTTTACGAGTTGGCTCTGAAAGCAATCTCCTTCGGTGCAGGTGTTAGCTCTCCATCGTTTTGCTTGCATGAATATTCTTCCCTGGTGATCTTCAAGTTGTATTCGTTGGTCTTGAGCAGGGAAAATAATCTTCCTGTTGATAGATCACCCAAGTCACTTCGACTTTGGTGAACTACTTTGTATGTATTCTATTCAGCTGTAAGTGCTAAAAGGACCTTCAAGTTCTTTTCTCGCTGGGTGTATTTCCTAGTTCTGATGGTTTCTATTTCAACAACAATGCTTGAAAATATGAGCTCCATCCCTTCGATGGACTCGTTGGCTAGCTGCTTGAAGTTAGCGAACTTCTGGCAGACAATTGTGAATTTATTTTGTTTAATTTCTTCTGACCCTTTGCACAACTCAGCTAGGGTTTTCCACATCTCCTTCGCTGTATTGTAGTTGATGATTTTGTTGAGGTAGGTGTTTGAGACGGTTGATAAGATTGAATTCCTCGCAAAGCTGTCGAGACCAGCTTGCTTCCTCTCTTCTAAAGTATATTCATTCTTCGGTTTGAAAATTTGTTGGTATACTGGTTGTCCACCATCTTGAGCTGGTACAAGCTAATTTCCTTGCTTGTAAATAAGAATGTGTCCGTCTGTAATGACGTCCCACATCATATCATGATGCGCACATAGGAAACTTTTTAATCTGAACTTCCAGATGGCATAGTCATCAACTGAGAATGTTGGGAGATTCCTGCTACGAGAAGAATCCATGAAGATGTGCACAGTATGCAGTAATATGAGTTTTTCCAAAATGGATATGTTCAGTTGACCACTGACAGAGAAAGATCAAGACGAATCTCATGATTCAGAAACAACGGTCTTTTGAACCACTTCTCTGATACCAATTGATGGTCCTTGAGCGGAGTCTTTGGTGTAGATGGGGGGTGAATACACCAAAGATAAAAACTTTTTTAAGCTTTTTATCAAGTTAAAATCTGGGTGAGAGCTCAGTTATAAATCCTACTGACTTCTTAACGAAAATGGTCAGCTGGATTGATAACTCAGCTGGCGGTGCAAAAAGTGGTGGTTTAAAACTTAGCTCGTATACTTAGAAAAATTCAGCTTGAAAATGTTATCTTTCAGTTTTTAGCTTAATCAAGTTGTGCAGTTTTTTGAAAAATATAGCTGGCTGGGTCGAGCAGCCAGGGCATGCAATTTGATAAATATGATATGCTTGAAGGAGTTAGTTCTTTAACTAAAAATACTGAAAATAAAGAACAGGAAAGAACACGATATTTAACGTGGTTCAGAGAAACTCCTACGCCCACGACCAGATAAAACTGGTAATTCACTACCACTTTGTTTAACGAGTACCAAGAAACTTCGCAGCTCGAACCTGAGCTGTGTTCTAACAGTTTACGGGCACTGTAGAAGCCTAAAACTTCTGTTTCCGGGTACTAAAAAAACCTTACAAACACTTGAATTTCGCGCTTCAAGTTGGCGTAACTTTAACCTAACCTTTCTAGGTATAGAAGAGGTTTGGTTTTGGGATTCCAACTATGAACGGGTTCTTAACTTTGAGTTAAATGAACTCGTTCAAGATCTAGGCTTTTGGATATACAAAGAATTTCTGCCTAGGGATCAGACGAAAACCTAAAGCAGTTTCTGGAAAAGAAACACTTGAAGATTAAGTGTTCTTCAAAGAAATTGAGAACTGCTTGAGAGATTTTAATGCTTGAGAGATTTAGAGAAGTTGAAAGCTTGTAGAGAGTTTTTCGTATCTGATTCTGAGGTTGAAGACTGGTATTTATAGGTAGAGATTCAAAACTAGCCATTGGAAGAGCCGTTTGAATCTCACCTACTCTCTAATCTGCTCGATCTGCCGTTGGGCATATCTTCACCTGTCTTTATCAGTGTCAGATCCTAGGTTCTATACTCTAGGATGCTGATTTGGTAATCCCTCATTGGTCGAGGTATATTGACTTTCTCTGACACCGGGATTTTTGCCTTCAAGCTGGTTTTTGAATTTAGAGCTGGATCTGAAGCTCTGACTTGAAGTGATGTCTTCAGAGTTGACATTCTTTTGGTCTGTACAGCTGGATTGGTTCAACTGTGTCTTCTTGACTTTGACTCAGCTCGGTTATTCTTCAGCTTGATTGAATTTTTTCTTCAACTCAGCTATATTCTCTCTAGCTCGATTCTGCTTAATCTTGAACTCTGCTCAGCTGGAAAACTCCTCAGTTGACATTGACTCCAGCTGATAACACAGTTGGATCTTTTGCTGTCTTCAGCTTCCTAACCTGTAAATTTAGAAAATCTAAAGCTCAAACATACGAGCTGAAAAATATCACTTAGGTTGATGCAATCATCTACTCGATTGGAGTCAGTTGGGTTTTGGTATCCAATCAAAACTTTAGAATTTTCCCAACAGCTGATGCAGCAGAGCTAACACAGCAGAAAAGATACAAGAGAGAAGCCCAGCAAAGCTGTATAAAGATTACAGCTGACAAGAGAAGAAAGACTCAGCTGACCAAGCTGAGTACACAGCAGGGCAAGCCAAGTCGAGTGGTCAAGTAATGTTATCCAGATCCAAGAAGATCAAGTTCATCCAGACACACATGTAGGAAAAACCCAGCTCGTGTTACAACTCAGCTCAGCGTCAAGACCCAGCAGAGTTCAAGACTCAACTCAGAGTCAACACCACAGCAGAGTCGAAGACAACTTGGGATAAAGTAAGAACTAACCTGGACCAACAGAAATCCTTGAAGTCATAATGTGTGAGAATGCCGAGCTGAAAGTGGAACTTGAAAGGAAAAAGGTATCAGAAACAGCTGATACAACACAGCTCCAACAGGAAGTCGTTTCACTAAAAGACAACAGCTGATGGAAGAATTGGAAAATGCCACAGCTGAATCAGAAAAGAAGTCAACTGAGATTACAGAGCTGAAAAGTTCTGAAGAGATACTGTCTAAGAAGATGGTAGCTCTCATCAAAGCCACATCAACAATGGACGAAATCATAAGTGCACAACGTCCAGCAGCACTCAAAGAAGGACTAGGATACAATGAATCAAAGGATGCCACAAACATTGCCTTCATGAGTGGAACAAAGGTAATGTTTGTACGAGCAAAAGAACATCCAATTCCAGCGACTCAGCAACAACAGTTGAAAACACAGCAGGCATCAAGGGGACCAGCTGTGAGATATCTTCAAGCTACATCAAGGACATAACAGACATCAAAAAGGTCAGCTGTAAGATAACCTCAAGCTCAAATCAGACAGCAACGTACTCAACCTCAACAAAAACAACAGGCTGGACATTACAGATACCAGCAACAACAACAGCACGTCGAAAGATATCAATCGAGATATCAGAGAAGATACCCAGCTGGATATCACTCATATGATCATCAGCTGGAGAACCAATTCCAGCCTAGGTATCACACGAGACAGCAGAGACAAAAGAATCTTCCATGAATTTTACGCACCGTCTATTTATGCTATTTATTCAACGTGAAAATACTAGCACCATGCAAAATATCACAAATTTATTTCTTGAAAGTTTGAAACAAAAAAATTTGGAAATTTTCTAGCTAGCTAGCACCATTAATTATTGTCAATGGCTGCAACAAGGCTGCTGAGAATGTCTAGACCTTTAGGTTTTGCTGAAACGACTCTCCTCACAAATTCTGATATTTCATGTAGATCTAGGACAGTAATGTGTCTGAACAAAGTAGGGTTGAGTACGGACATGACTCAATCTCCGGCCGCCGGCGGTGAGAGGAAGCCGGCGGCGGTGAAGGCGGCCGGCTGTAGCTCGGCCTTGGCGGTTGTTTCGGAGCCGAAGACTGATAATAAAGGGGTAGATTTGGGATTTTTATTTGGCTATGTTTGTGATGCTTTGTCCTATTGGAGGAAGTTTGTTCTGCAACCAAGATCGTGGGGTTTGCATATTCAAATGTCCCTTGAAAAGGTAAAGTGTTTGAAATATTTAGTCAAATTTGTTTATTTTTTAAAGATCGGTTTCTAGCTAGCTAGCTAAATTAATTCATGTATATTAATTATCAAGCTTGAGATAATTTAAAGAAGAAATTAATTAATATTAACTTGTTTGTGGACATGCAGGCTATAGTAGACTGCCGATTCTTTACATTGTTAGCGATTGGTGGATCTTTGGTTTGTTCGTTACTATGTTATTTTGAGGTAATGATCGATTAATACTAACTTGGCCAATTATGAATTTCATGAAAAATTTATATTAGTCCATAAATATAATATATATAAATTTAATCTGAATGATTGCAGGGGTGTTTTCTAGTAGTAGGATCCTATTTGCAATACTTCCATGCACTTTCACGAATGTCAAACCAAGGGCAAGTGGTCCACTTATTGATCGAAGCTATTGGTATGTTAATTTATGACTCCTTAATTAATTTCATCTCTCCATTTTAAAACTCGCGACACTTCGTACGTATCCAAAACAAGCGTGTGTGCTATACATGCAGTTTCTTGTATTAATTATACATTACTTTTATCATCAAATAGATTCCAAATAATAATATTTATTTTTAATTTCGTGCAATAGCATCGAACGTCTTGAGCTGTGTTTTTCCATTGTTTAGGATATGACATTTGGATCCGAAGACCTTGAAATATCCAATATATGGTGTTCTGTTGTTCCATAGCTCATACGGCGTCTTTCCTTACCTTGATGTGAGTAAGGAGCGATTCTGAGTGAAGCAAGCTGTGTTGATTGCTTCGGCCCAGAACTTCTTTGGAAAAGCAAAGCTGGCTAGCATTGAGGTAGTTGCTTCTATTAGTGTTCGGTTTTTTCTCTCTGCTACACCATTCTGCTAAGGTGTGCGTGCTGCTGAGGTTTGATGTTGAACTCCGTTCTTCTCGCAGTATTCATAAATAGTTTCATTCAGAAACTCCGTTCCTCGATCTGATCTGATTGATATTATCTTGCACTCCTTCTGAGTTGACAATCTTTCCAGCAGGATTGGCAGCTTAGTCCTTGTTTCGCTCTTCTGGTACAAGAATGACACCCATGTGAATCTTGAGAAGTCGTCTACTACGACCAGAGTATATTTTCTGCCATTGAAGCTTGCTGGAGTAACTGGACCAAAAAGATCCATGTGAAGGAGTTGAAGTACTCGATCAGTTGACTGAACTGGCTTGAGAGAGAATGAAATTCTTGTTTGTTTTCCTTGTTGACATGCGCTGCACATATGACTTTTGTCATATACTTGATCTGGAATTCCATTAGCGAGCTGGTTCCTAGCCAGTTTGTTGATTGTCTTGAAATTGAGATGATTCAGCCGTCTGTACCACAGCCAGCTGACTTCATTGCTGCTTTTCGATACAAGACAAGTAATCACGTACTACTAATTTACTGAGGAAAATTTTAAATATAGCCCCCATTTTACTCCACATAGCCCCCTATAAAAAATAATAATGAAATTAATTACAAATATACTATTATGCTCTTATATCCCCCAATTAAATTTTAAATAATTTAATTACGTAGCCCCCATTTTACTCCACATAGCTTCCTATAAAAAATAATAATGAAATTAATTACAAATATACTATTATGCCCTTATAGCCCCCAATTAAATTTTATCTCCAGCAGAGCCTCTACAGAAGTCACCTCAACACTCAATCCAAAGAGAAAGTCTGTATCAAGACTTAACTACAGAGCAACTCCAAGCCAGACGAAATCTTGCTACTTCTAACATCAATCAGCTGGAAGAAGAAATTCGTAAAAGAAGAAGATGGATTGAAGATCATCCATCATCAGCAATTATTGGAGAACCATATGACCAAGTCAAAACCAGAAGCTCAGCTGCTCAAGCTTCTTCGGATCTTCAAGAAGCAGCTAACTCAGCTCAACTCTCAGTAGAGCTAGAACTAACGGTCTATGATGAAGATACAGCTCTAATGGCGTGTTATGTAGCTCAAGTTCCTGAGCCTCAATCAATTCTCGAAGCCTTAAAGAGCGTACCCTAGACTAACGCCATGCAGGAAGAGCTAAATGAATTCCTCAGTAATTGTGTATGGGAATTGGTCGACAGACCTGAAGGAGTCAAAGTCATAGGACTCAAATGGATCTTCAAGAACAAACTGGATACCCTTGGAGTCATCATCAGAAACAAAGCTCGACTAGTTGCCAAGGGATACACTCAGCAGGAAGGAATTGACTTCGAAGAATCATTTGCTCCAGTAGCGCGACTGGAAGCAATCAGACTCTTTCTAGCTTATGCAGCACATCACAAATTCAAGGTCTATCAAATGGATGTGAAGTGTGCATTCTTAAATGGAGAAATCAAAGAAGATGTCTATGTTGAACAACCTCCAGGATTTGAAGTAGAAGGAAATAAAGTCTACAAGCTAAAGAAGGCGCTCTATGGATTGAAGCAAGCACCTCGAGCTTGTTATGATACTCTATCAAACTTTCTTGTATCCAAAGGATTCAAGAAGGGATCAGTAGACAGAACACTCTTCACCATCAAGTCAGGAGAAGACATCCTGGTTGTTCAAATCTATAGAGACGACATCATCTTCGGATCAAGATCAACATTCTTATGCCAAAGATTTGGAGAAATGATGTCAGAATAGTTACAAATGTCTATGATAGGAGAAATGAGCTTCTTCCTGGGACTTCAAGTCAAGCAATCAGCAGAAGAGATTTTTATAAATCAATCCAAGTACTTGAAAGACTTGATCGCCAAGTATGGAGTTCAATCCAGCAGAACTGTAAAGATTCCGATGAACACCAACTGGAAGATTGAACCAGGAACTGAAGGAAAGTCAGTTGATTCCAGCAAATACAGAGGGATAATAGGTTCCCTGCTGTATCTAACAGCAAGCCATCCAGACATCTCTTTTGCAGTCGGAGTGTGTGCCAGATTTCAAGTTGATCCAAAGGAAGCACACATGCATGAAGCCAAGAACATTTTCAAATATCTCAAAGGAACTCAGAATGTTGGGTTGTGGTATCCAGCTGAAGACAATCTACAGCTGACTGGATATTCAGACTCGGACTTCGCTGGAGATCGGTTGGACAGAAAATCATCGTTTGGACAGAAAATCAACTTCATGAACTTGTCAGTTCCTAGGAAGCAAGTTGATCTCATGGTTTTCAAAGAAACAAACGTGCGTCGCAACTTCCACGACAGAAGCAGAATACATGGCAGCTGGAAGCTGCTGCTCACAAATTCTCTGGCTGAAACATCAGCTGGATGACTACGAAGTGGAAACTGGACAAGTTCCAATTTTCTGTGATAACTCAGGTGCGATTGCTATATCAGAGAATCCAGTACACCACACAAGATGCAAACATGTGGATGTACGCCATCACTTCATCAGAGATCACGTGGAAAAGAAGAACGTAATTGTTGAGAAAATTCACACAGACATACAGCGGGCTGATATGCTCACAAAGCCGCTAATAGAAGCAAGATTCAAAATGATGTGCGGATTACTTGGATTACTCAACCCAGACGATGTTTCATCCAACTGAATGGAAGCAACGAACCAGTGAATGAACGACCAGTAGTTGAACGAACCCAGCTAAATGGAAGCAGACCCAGCTGAATGGAAGCAGTCAGCGGGAATTCATAACCAACATCAATTGGTATCAGCTGAGAAAGAATCAAGCTCAGCCAGACGCCTAAGTTGAAGGAATATTCAGCTGAAGGGGAACCAGCTGGAAAAATAAGCACTCGTCACAACCATTCACAACCGAGGTATCAGCTGACTATAAAGATCAGCTGAGAGGTTTGCATCATCATTATCTACCTACTCATTCTGTCATCAGTCAAATCATATCTTGTCATATCTAATCAAGAATTAATTAAAAGTCTGCAAAGAACTGAAACATGGGAGTTTCAAGGCAAAAGTCAAAACGTCTCAACCATCCTCACACGCGCATTAACTCGTATTTTCTAATCAAGAATCTGACATGACGCGAGAAAGACTCCCAGTCGTAGATCTTCTTATCAACCTACAAATCTTGATCGTCCATTCATCAAGAAAAGTGATATAAATATGGTAGAAGAAATACGCAAAATTTTGCCTAAAACCCTAAAAAGTATTTCGGCACTCTTTCTTCTTCCATCTATTGGTATTATTTGTTCCACTAACAAAAGTTGCAGAAGAAGAACATGGAATCTAGAAAGAGATCTCCAGAAGCCGATCAAACATAAAGAATCTGTCAACGCTTCAAGATGAGAGTTGTTTAACTCTTAGGAACCACAAGAAGACAGAGTTCCAGGAGAAGATGAATCTCATCAACAGATCCGGTCTAACGCAATGGGTGATTGCAAAGCTCAAGAACATTCAACAGGAAGCTGCAGAAATCTTCATGGGAATGTCAAAGGAAAAAGACCTCCTCCGCCCCACTGTTTCTCTTAAAATAAAATAGAGAACGGGACATACAACTCCCTGGGATGAGAAAAATCAACGTCAACAGAATTGGATGAGATGTTGATAAAGCCGGAGTCTTTAAGAGCAGACATGTCAAAGCTCTTGCTCCACCACAGGAGGCACGGAAAAAGATGCAGGAGACAAAGTAGCATGCATCTACTCCCTTCCCAGCTGGGAATCAGAAACAACTTGAAGAGACAAAACAAGTTGATGCGCCGTCTTCAACGAGAAGACTCAAGTTAAAGGTGCTCAGTCAGTCAGCCGAGAAGTCAGCTGACATTAAGAGAGAATTCGTAACTACTCTCCGAGGAGCAGAAGGCCCACAAGCGGTGGTTTCTTACGGTGGAGAAGAAGTTCATGTGCCAGTGTGAACATCGTCATCATCAACGCCACAACGACGTATTCCAGCTAATCAACTAAGCTTAAACCCCACAACAGATGGAATACTTCAACCGTCTTCTCCTCAATTTCCTTCAACTCAACAGGGACACCAGCTTCGAGATCTACTTATGCAAGTTGGAGCTCAAGCCCCTGCACCAAGCTCAAGTGGAAAACATCATCCAGCCGATGATCACTTGCAGCTGAACGATGCTAACATGAGCTGAATCCCACAGCCACCACTCCAGAAGTGGAAGGGGAATACTCAAGTCCCTCAAGAGTTGCATGTGACGTCTCCATCTCAAGGTTTGAAGACCTCAAGGAGTCACAAGCGCAACTGAAGTGCTGAATCAAACTTTCTCATTCAATCTAATGAAGTCTGAAGAAGTAAAATTGCAAGGAATGAAGTTGTGCCCTTTTCAGAAGATGTCATCTCCAGTGCCAACTCATACCTCCACGCACTCAGCTGGACCGCCCCAGCTGAAACAGGCCAAGGAAGTTGTGTCTGCAATCACAGCTGAGGCTAATGCTAATGAAGAAGAGCCAGCTAATGCAACAGCTGAGCCACCAAGACTCCAGACCTCGATGATCAAAGCTGACAACCGCAGCACAGCCAAACAAAACATCACAACAGCTGATAGTACAGCGAAGATCGAGCTGAGCTAAGTTCAAGACGGAGCAGGATCAAACTGAGCGGAGATCAAGACACAGCTGATCCAGCTGTAAAGAACAAAGGGAACTAACTCTGAAGACATCACTTCAAGTCAGTTTACTCAATCCAGCTCTGAATTCAAAAGCTAGCTCCAAAGATAGAGATCCTGGCATTAGAGGAAGTCATCTTGCCTCGACCAATAAGGGATTGCCGAATCAGCATCCTAGACTTCAGAACCTAGGATGTGACACAAATGAAGACAAGTGCAGAATTGCCGAACAGCAGATATCGAATTTAAGAAGAGTAGTTAAGATTCAAACGGCTCCTCCAACGCCTAGTATTGAATCTCTACGTATATCATCTCGTCTTCAACCTCAGGATCAAATACGAAAAACTCTCTACAAGCTTTCATTCTCTGAAAATCTCAAGCCTTCAAAAGCTATCAAGCAGTTCTACATAGTTCAAAGAACACTTTATCGTAAAGTGTTTCTAGTCCAGAAATTGCTTAGTTTTTCGTCTGATCCCTAGGCAGAATTTATTGTATATCTTACGCCTAGATCTTGAACGAGTTAACTCTAAAGTTCTTAATTGTAAGAACTCGTTCACAGTTGGAACCCCAAACCAAACCCCTCTTAACCCAGAAAGGTTAGGTCAAGGTTACGCTTGCTTGAAGCGCGAAATTCAAGTGTTTGTAAGGTTTTTTCAGTACCCGTAAACTGAAAGGTTAGGCTTGACAGTGCCCGTAAACTGTTGGAACACAGTTCGGGTTAGAGTTGTGAAGTTGCTTGGTACTTCGAAACCAAGTGGTAGTGAATTACCAGTAAACCTGGTCGTGGACGTAGGAGGTGTTACTCCGAACCACGTAAAAATCTCGTGTTCTTTTCTGTCTCTTTATCTTCAGTTTTAATACTAACCTTATCATCCCATTGCACATTTTATTAAAACTGCATACACAGCTGCTCTCATAAGACAACTGTCTTTATGAAAGTTGCACAACTTGACTAAGCCGAAAACGTAAAGATAATCTTTTTAAGTTGAGTTTTTCTAACCAACCGTGCTAAGTTTTCAAACCACCACATTCCGCACCGCTAGCTGAGTTATTTGCCCAGCTGACTCTCCTCAGTTGGATTCATAACTAAGCTCACCAACTCTGTTTTAAACTTGAAAAAGTTTTCAGAAATTTATCTTTAGTGTATTCACCCCCCTCTACACCAAAGACCCAGCTCAGGGACCATCACATGTGTAGGAGTTGAAGAACGCGATCAGTTGACGGTATTGGCTTGAGAGAGAATGAAATTCTGGTTTGTTTTCCTTGTTGACAAACGCTGCACATATGACTTTTGTCATATACTTGATCTGGAATTCCATTAGCGAGCTGGTTTCTAGCCAGTTTGTTGATTGTCTTGAAGTTGAGATGATTCAGCCATCTGCGCCAATACCAGCTGACTTCATTGCTGCTTTTAGATACAAGACAAGTTTCTAGAGGGCTGTTGTTCCAGTCAGCAAAATACATATTTCCTTCTCTTTTCCCTCTTAGTAGTATCTGCTTGGTTTTCTTGTACTTCACTGTGCATCCCTGTGCATCAAACTTGACAGAAAAACCGTTGTCGCAGAATTGGCTAATGGAAAGCAAATTATGTTGTAGTCCGTGTACATATGAAACATTAGATATTTTAACATTGTTAGTTTCAAATGTACCGTAACCTTTGGTTAGAGCTTTGGAGTTGTCTCCAAATGTTACTTGAGGGCCCGGACGCTCGAGTAGATGCTTTAGGTGAGTCATGTGCTTGGAACATCCACTATCCATGTACCACAGTGTTCTCATCGACTCCTCAATGATGCGTCTTTCCTTTGCGACCTGTCACATAAATCAAAATTTAGGTCCCCAGTTTTAATTGGGTCATTGGGGGTTAGTTAGAGATCCCTTTACGATCCAGATCTGCTTAATGACTCGTATTGGGTCATTTGATCTGATAATTCTTCCAGCCGTGTCGATGTACACATTCTTTGTGTTCTTTGGTTGTTGCTGCTGGTTGGGTCTTGGTCTCTGTATTCTCCCAGTTTGATTCCTCTGCTGAGATCCAGTTCTTCTTCGGTTTCCAGATGAGTATCCAACTGAGACTTTCCTTTGTCTCTGCTGTCTTTTGTGATATTTGTGCTGGAATTTGTACTCCAGCTGGTAATCGTATGACTGATATCCAGCTGGGTATCTCCTTTGATATCTTGGTTGATATCTAGCCATTTGTTGTTGTGGTTGGTATCTTGTATTCCTATTGTTTTGTCTTCTTTATGGCTGACCATGATGCTGCTATCTGATCTGTGCTTGAGGTTGCCTCCTAGCTTGCTTTTTTCAAGCCTGTTGTGTTCTCGATATGCACTGCTGAGCAACTGGAGTTGGGTTCTCTTTTGCCTTCACAAACGTTACTTTTGTTCCACTTGTGGAAGCAATGTTTGTGACATCTTTTGATCCAGTGTAACCCAATCCTGTCTTGAGTGCTGCTGGACGCTGAACACTTATGATTTCGTCCATTGTTGTGGTAGCTTTGATGAGTGCTACCATCTTCGTAGTTAGCGCCTCTTCGGACTTTTTCAGCTTCGTGATTTCAACTGACTTTCTTTCTGATTCAGCTGTGGTCTTTTCCAGGTTTTCCAACAGCTGTTTCTTTTCGTAGTAGAACTCCTTCATCAGCTGATCCTGTTTCACTATCTTGTCCTTGAGTGAAACAACCTCCTCTCTGAGCTGTGTAGCATCAGCTGCTTCTGATGCTCTTTTCTTTTCTAGCTCAACTTTTAGCTCAACATTCTCACACATGGGAATGTCAAGGATCTCTTGTACCTCCTTGAAGTCATTCATAACTTTCTCTACTAGACTCCAGTCAGGTGATCCTGATTCTGAAACCTCTGTAGAGTGTTCGTGTGATGGTGAGGGGTTAGAAAAATTTTGAGTTCTAGAATTTACCTCATCTTCGTTGAGTCCGTCTGTCTGTCCCATGAAACAAGTATCTCATTCTTGTTCATCATTGGCCATGAGTGCATCTTTCTCTGAATCTGAGAAAGGCATGTTGTCATCCATTTTGTTGCACTCAGACTCCTCGTCGGCGATGTAGGCTCTTCTTCTGTCAGATGTCTTCGCTTTCAGAAGATCTTTTTCTTTCTTGGATAGCTTGGGACAATCCTGCTTGTAGTGTCCCGGCTCCTTGCAGTTGAAGCAACCTTCGTCTGTCCGTTTTGAGGTGTCAGCTGACTTTTCATGAGCTGCCGCATATTTGTCTCTGTAAGTTCTAGCGAACTTCTTGTATTTGTCTTTGCTGGTGTTGAGTCTGTTGTAGTTTTTGACCAACATGGCAATTTCTTCGAGTAGTTCTTCCTTGCTCATGTCCTTCTTGTCCTTTTTCTTCTTTGAGGACTCAGCTGACTGCATGTGTGTAGATTTTTACGAGTTGGCTCTGAAAGCAATCTCCTTCGGTGCAGGTGTCAGCTCTCCATCGTTTTGCTTGCTTGAATATTCTTCCCTGGTGATCTTCAAGTTGTATTCATTGGTCTTGAGCAGGGAAAATAATCTTCCTGTTGATAGATCACCCAAGTCACTTCGACTTTGGTGAACTACTTTGTATGTATTCTATTCAGCTGTAAGTGCTAAAAGGACCTTCAAGTTCTTTTCTCGCTGGGTGTATTTCCTAGTTCTGATGGTTTCTATTTCAACAACAATGCTTGAAAATATGAGCTCCATCCCTTCGATGGACTCGTTGGCTAGCTGCTTGAAGTTAGCGAACTTCTGGCAGGCAATTGTGAATTTATTTTGTTTAATTTCTTCTGACCCTTTGCACAACTTAGCTAGGGTTTTCCACATCTCCTTCGCTGTATTGCAGTTGATGATTTTGTTGAGGTAGGTGTTTGAGACGGTTGATAAGATTGAATTCCTCGCAAAGCTGTCGAGACCAGCTTGCTTCCTCTCTTCTAAAGTATATTCATTCTTCGGTTTGAAAATTTGTTGGTATACTGGTTGTCAACCATCTTGAGCTGGTACAAGCTAATTTCCTTGCTTGTAAATAAGAATGTGTCCGTCTGTAATGACGTCCCACATCATATCATGATGCGCACATAGGAAACTTTTTAATCTGAACTTCCGGATGGCATAGTCATCAACTGAGAATGTTGGGAGATTCCTGCTACGAGAAGAATCCATAAAGATGTGCACAGTATGCAGTAATATGAGTTTTTCCAAAATGGATATGTTCAGTTGACCACTGACAGAGAAAGATCAAGACGAATCTCATGATTCAGAAACAGCGGCCTTTTGAACCACTTCTCTGATACCAATTGATGGTCCTTGAGCGGAGTCTTTGGTGTAGATGGGGGATGACTACACCAAAGATAAAAACTTTTTTAAGCTTTTTATCAAGTTAAAATCTGGGTGAGAGCTCAGTTATAAATCCTGCTGACTTCTTAACGAAAATGGTCAGCTGGATTGATAACTCAGCTGGCGGTGCAAAAAGTGGTGGTTTAAAACTTAGCTCGTGTACTTAGAAAAATTCAGCTTGAAAATGTTATCTTTCAGTTTTTAGCTTAATCAAGTTGTGCAGTTTTTTGAAAAATACAGCTGGCTGGGTCGAGCAGCCAGGGCATGCAATTTGATAAATATGATATGCTTGAAGGAGTTAGTTCTTTAACTGAAAATACTGAAAATAAAGAACAGAAAAGAACACGATATTTAACGTGGTTCGGAGAAACTCCTACGCCCACGACCAGATAAAACTGGTAATTCACTACCACTTTGTTTAACGAGTACCAAGAAACTTCGCAGCTCGAACCTGAGCTGTGTTCTAACAGTTTACGGGCACTGTAGAAGCCTAAAACTTCTGTTTCCGAGTACTAAAAAAACCTTACAAACACTTGAATTTCGCGCTTCAAGTTGCGTAACTTTAACCTAACCTTTCTAGGTATAGAAGAGGTTTGGTTTTGGGATTCCAACTATGAACGGGTTCTTAACTTTGAGTTAAATGAACTCGTTCAAGATCTAGGCTTTTGGATATACAAAGAATTTCTGCCTGGGGATCAGACGAAAAACTAAAGCAGTTTCTGGAAAAGAAACACTTGAAGATTAAGTGTTCTTCAAAGAAATTGAGAACTGCTTGAGAGATTTTTAATGCTTGAGAGATTTAGAGATGTTGAAAGCTTGTAGAGAGTTTTTCGTATCTGATTCTGAGGTTGAAGACTGGTATTTATAGGTAGAGATTCAAAACTAGCCATTGGAAGAGCCGTTTGAATCTCACCTACTCTCTAATCTGCTCGATCTGCCGTTGGGCATATCTTCACCTGTCTTTATCAGTGTCAGATCCTAGGTTCTATACTCTAGGATGCTGATTTGGTAATCCCTCATTGGTCGAGGTATATTGACTTTCTCTGACACCGGGATTTTTGCCTTCAAGCTGGTTTTTGAATTTAGAGCTGGATCTGAAGCTCTGACTTGAAGTGATGTCTTCAGAGTTGACATTCTTTTGGTCTGTACAGCTGGATTGGTTTAACTGTGTCTTCTTGACTTTGACTCAGCTCGGTTATTCTTCAGCTTGATTGAATTTTTTCTTCAACTCAGCTATATTCTCTTTAGCTCGATTATGCTTAGTCTTGAACTCTGCTCAGCTGGAAAACTCCTCAGTTGACATTGACTCCAGCTGATAACACAGTTGGATCTTTTGTTGTCTTCAGCTTCCTAACCTGTAAATTTAGAAAATCTAAAGCTCAAACATACGAGCTGAAAAATATCACTTAGGTTGATGCAATCATCTACTCGATTGGAGTCAGTTGGGTTTTGGTATCCAATCAAAACTTTAGAATTTTCCCAACAGCTGATGCAGCAGAGCTAACACAGCAGAAAAGATACAAGAGAGAAGCCCAGCAAAGCTGTATAAAGATTACAGCTGACAAGAGAAGAAAGACTCAGCTGACCAAGCTGAGTACACAGCAGGGCAAGCCAAGTCGAGTGGTCAAGTAATGTTATCCAGATCCAAGAAGATCAAGTTCATCCAGACACACATGTAGGAAAAACCCAGCTCGTGTTACAACTCAGCTCAGCGTCAAGACCCAGCAGAGTTCAAGACTCAACTCAGAGTCAACACCACAGCAGAGTCGAAGACAACTTGGGATAAAGTAAGAACTAACCTGGACCAACATAAATCCTTGAAGTGATAATGTGTGAGAATGCCGAGCTGAAAGTGGAACTTAAAAGGAAAAAGGTATCAGAAACAGCTGATACAACACAGCTCCAACAGGAAGTCGTTTCACTAAAAGACAACAGCTGATGGAAGAATTGGAAAAGGCCACAGCTGAATCAGAAAAGAAGTCAACTGAGATTACAGAGCTGAAAAGTTCTGAAGAGATACTGTCTAAGAAGATGGTAGCTCTCATCAAAGCCACATCAACAATGGACGAAATCATAAGTGCACAACGTCCAGCAGCACTCAAAGAAGGACTAGGATACAATGAATCAAAAGATGCCACAAACATTGCCTTCATGAGTGGAACAAAGGTAATGTTTGTACGAGCAAAAGAACATCCAATTCCAGCGACTCAGCAACAACAGTTGAAAATACAGCAGGCATCAAGAGGACCAGCTGTGAGATATCTTCAAGCTACATCAAGGACACAACAGGCATCAAAAAGGTCAGCTGTAAGATAACCTCAAGCTCAAATCAGACAGCAACGTACTCAACCTCAACAAAAACAACAGGCTGGACATTACAGATACCAGCAACAACAACAGCACGTCGAAAGATATCAATCGAGATATCAGAGAAGATACCCAGCTGGATATCACTCATATGATCATCAGCTAGAGAACCAATTCCAGCCTAGGTATCACACAAGACAGCAGAGACAAAGGAATGTCTCAGCTGGATACCGGAAAAGACCAAGACATCAAGCCGGGAAGATATTGAGATCAAGACCCAACCAGCAACAACCGAAGAACACATTGAATGTGTATATCGACTCAGCTGGAAGGATTATCTGATCAAATGACCCAATTCGAGTCATCAAGTAGATCTGGGTCATTAAATGATCTCTGCCTAACCCACAAGGACCCAATTAAAACTGGGTACCAAAATTTTGATCTTTTGTATAGGTTGCAAGGGATCAACGCATCATTGAGGAGTGGATGAGAATGTTGTGGTACTTGGACAGTGGTTGCTCCAAGCACATGACGCACTTAAAGCATCTACTCTAGGAGTTTATCGTGCGTCCAGGCCCCCAAGTAACATTTGGTGACAACTCCAAAGGCCTAACCAAAGGTTATGGTACATTTAAAACTAAAAATGTTATAATCCCAAATGTCTCTTACGTACAAGGACTGCAACATAACTTACTCTCCATTAGCCAATTCTGCGACAACGGTTTTTCTGTCAAGTTTGATGCACAGGGATGCACAGTGAAGCACAGGGAAGCCAATCAGATACTACTAAGAGGGAAAAGAGAATGAAACATGTATTTCGCTGACTGGAACAGCAGCCCTCCGGAGACTTGTCTTGTATCGAAAAGCAGCAATGAAGTCAGCTGGCTGTTGTACAGACGGCTGAATCATCTCAACTTCAAGACAATCAACAAACTGGCTAGGAACCAGCTCGCTAATGGAATTCCAGATCAAGTATATGACAAAAGTCATATGTGCAGCGCTTGTCAACAAGGAAAACAAACAAGAATTTCATTCTCTCTCAAGCCAGTTCAGTCAACTGATCAAGTACTTCAACTCCTTCACATGGATCTTTTTGGTCCAGTTACTCCAGCAAGCTTCAATGGCAGAAAATATACTCTGGTCGTAGTAGACGACTTCTCAAGATTCACATGGGTGTCATTCTTGTACCAGAAGAGCGAAACAAGGACTAAGCTGCCAATCCTGCTGGAAAGATTGTCAACTTAGAAGGAGTGCAAGATAATATCAATCAGATCAGATCGAGGAACGGAGTTTCTGAATGAAACTATTTATGAATACTGCGAGAAGAACAGAGTTCAACATCAAACCTCAGCAGCACGCACACCTTAGCAGAATGGTGTAGCAGAGAGAAGAAACCGAACACTAAAAGAAGCAGCTACCTCAATGTTAGCCAGCTTTGCTTTTCCAAAGAAGTTCTGGGCCGAAGCAATCAACACAGCTTGCTTCACTCAGAATCGCTCCTTACTCACATCAAGGTAAGGAAAGACGCCGTATGAGCTATGGAACAACAGAACACCATATATTGGATATTTCAAGGTCTTCGGATCCAAATGTCATATCCTAAACAATGGAAAAACACAGCTCAAGACGTTCGATGCAAAGACTGACCGAGGAGTATTCCTTGATTACTCAGCCGTGAGTAAAGCATACAGAGTCTTCAACAGAAGAACTCAAACAGTCGAAGTAACTCCATATGTTACTTTTGACGAATCTTCATTCGAATATAGAGAATCTATCAAACGAAGAAATGAAGGAGAATCTTCAAGGCAGATTCAGACAAGAGCTCAAGAAAATCGTATCAGGAATCTGGCCGAACCATTAATTTGGGATGATGAGCCAGAGGAAGAACTTCAAATCGATTAGGAAACTCCACCAACTGGAAACCAAGAGGAACCTCCAACGCCAAATCAAAGGGAAATATCATCAGCTGGAAATCCAGACACAGCTGAATCCCCAACTTCATCTCCAGCAGAGCCTCTACAGAAGTCACCTCAACACTCAATCCAAAGAGAAAGTCTGTATCAAGACTTAACTACAGAGCAACTCCAAGCCAGACGAAATCTTGCTACTTCTAGCATCAATCAGCTGGAAGAAGAAATTCGTAAAAGAAGAAGATGGATTGAAGATCATCCATCATCAGCAATTATTGGAGAACCAACTGACCAAGTCAAAACCAGAAGCTCAGCTGCTCAAGCTTCTTCGGATCTTCAAGAAGCAGCTAACTCAGCTCAACTCTCAGTAGAGCTAGAACTAACGGTCTATGATGAAGATACAGCTCTAATGGCGTGTTATGTAGCTCAAGTTCCTGAGCCTCAATCAATTCTCGAAGCCTTAAAGAGCGTACCCTAGACTAACGCCATGCAGGAAGAGCTAAATGAATTCCTCAGTAATTGTGTTTGGGAATTGGTCGACAGACCTGAAGGAGTCAAAGTCATAGGACTCAAATGGATCTTCAAGTACAAACTGGATACCCTTGGAGTCATCATCAGAAACAAAGCTCGACTAGTTGCCAAGGGATACACTCAGCAGGAAGGAATTGACTTCGAAGAATCATTTGCTCCAGTAGCACGACTGGAAGCAATCAGACTCTTTCTCGCTTATGCAGCACATCACAAATTCAAGGTGTATCAAATAGATGTGAAGTGTGCATTCTTAAATGGAGAAATCAAAGAAGATGTCTATGTTGAACAACCTCCAGGATTTGAAGTAGAAGAAAATAAAGTCTACAAGCTAAAGAAGGCGCTCTATGGATTGAAGCAAGCACCTCGAGCTTGGTATGATACTCTATCAAACTTCCTTGTATCCAAAGGATTCAAGAAAGGATCAGTAGACAGAACACTCTTCACCATCAAGTCAGGAGAAGACATCCTGGTTGTTCAAATCTATGTAGACGACATCATCTTCGGATCAAGATCAACATTCTTATGCCAAAGATTTGGAGAAATGATGTCAGAATAGTTCCAAATGTCTATGATAGGAGAAATGAGCTTCTTCCTAGGACTTCAAGTCAAGCAATCAGCATAAGGGATTTTTATAAATCAATCCAAGTACTTGAAAGACTTGATCGCCAAGTATGGAGTTCAATCCAGCAGAACTGTAAAGATTCCGATGAACACCAACTGGAAGATTGAACCAGGAACTGAAGGAAAGTCAGTTGATTCCAGCAAATACAGAGGGATAATAGGTTCCCTGCTGTATCTAACAGCAAGCCATCCAGACATCTCTTTCGCAGTCGGAGTGTGTGCCAGATTTCAAGTTGATCCAAATGAAGCACACATGCATGAAGCCAAGAACATTTTCAAATATCTCAAAGGAACTCAGAATGTTGGGTTGTGGTATCCAGCTGAAGACAATCTACAGCTGACTGGATATTCAGACTCGGACTTCGCTGGAGATCGGTTGGACAGAAAATCATCGTTTGGACAGAAAATCAACTTCAGGAACTTGTCAGTTCCTAGGAAGCAAGTTGATCTCATGGTTTTCAAAGAAACAAACGTGCGTCGCAACTTCCACGACAGAAGCAGAATACATGGCAACTGGAAGCTGCTGCTCACAAATTCTCTGGCTGAAACATCAGCTGGATGACTACGAAGTGGAAACTGGACAAGTTCCAATTTTCTGTGATAGCTCAAGTGCGATTGCTATATCAGAGAAACCAGTACACCACACAAGATGCAAACATGTGGATGTACGCCATCACTTCATCAGAGATCACGTGGAAAAGAAGAACGTAATTGTTGAGAAAATTCACACAGACATACAGCGGGCTGATATGCTCACAAAGCCGCTAATAGAAGCAAGATTCAAAATGATGTGCGGATTACTTGGATTACTCAACCCAGACGATGCTTCATCCAACTGAATGGAAGCAGACCCAGCTGAATGGAAGCTTAATGGAAGCAGACCCAGCTGACTGGAAGCAGACCCAGCTAAATGGAAGCAGACCCAGCTGAATGGAAGCAGTCAGCGGGAATTCATAAACAACATCAATTGGTATCAGCTGAGAAAGAATCAAGCTCAGCGAGACGCCTAAGTTGAAGGAATATTCAGCTGAAGGGGAACCAGCTGGAAAAATAAGCACTCGTCACAACCATTCACAACCGAGGTATCAGCTGACTATAAAGATCAGCTGAGAGGTTTGCATCATCATTATCTACACCTACTCATTCTCTCATCAGTCAAATCATATCTTGTCATATCTAATCAAGAATTAATTAAAAGTCTGCAAAGAACTGAAACATGGGAGTTTCAAGGCAAAAGTCAAAACGTCTCAACCATCCTTACACACACATTAACTCGTATTTTCTAATCAAGAATCTGACATGACGCGAGAAAGACTCCCAGTCGTAGATCTTCTTATCAACCTACAAATCTTGATCGTCCATTCATCAAGAAAAGTGATATAAATATGGTAGAAGAAATACGCAAAATTTTGCCTAAAACCCTAAAAAGTATTTCGGCACTCTTTCTTCTTCCATCTATTGGTATTATTTGTTCCACTAACAAAAGTTGCAGAAGAAGAACATGGAATCTAGAAAGAGATCTCCAGAAGCCGATCAAATATAAAGAATCTGTCAACGCTTCAAGATGAGAGTTGTTTAACTCTTAGGAACCACAAGAAGACGGAGTTCCAGGAGAAGATGAATCTCATCAACAGATCCGGTCTAACGTAATGGGTGATTGCAAAGCTCAAGAACATTCAACAGGAAGCTGCAGAAATCTTCATGGGAATGTCAAAGGAAAAAGACCTCCTCCGCCCCACTGTTTCTCTTAAAATAAAAGAGAGAACGGGACATACAACTCCCTGGGATGAGAAAAATCAACGTCAACAGAATTGGATAAGATGTTGATAAAGCCGGAGTCTTTAAGAGCAGACATGTCAAAGCTCTTGCTCCACCACAGGAGGCACAGAAAAAGATGCAGGAGACAAAGTAGCATGCATCTACTCCCTTCCCAGCTGGGAATCAGAAACAACTTGAGGAGACAAAACAAGCTGATGCACCGTCTTCAACGAGAAGACTCAAGTTAAAGGTGCTCAGTCAGTCAGCCGAGAAGTCAGCTGACATTAAGAGAGAATTCGTAACTACTCTCCGAGGAGCAGAAGGCCCACAAGCGGTGGTTTCTTACGGTGGAGAAGAAGTTCATGTGCCAGTGTGAACATCGTCATCATCAACGCCACAACGACGTATTCCAGCTAATCAACTAAGCTTAAACCCCACAACAGATAGAATACTTCAACCGTCTTCTCCTCAATTTCCTTCAGCTCAACAGGGACACCAGCTTCGAGATCTACTTATGGAAGTTGGAGCTCAAGCCCCTGCACCAAGCTCAAGTGGAAAACATCATCCAGCCGATGATCACTTGCAGCTGGACGATGCTAACATGAGCTGAATCCCACAGCCACCACTCCAGAAGTGGAAGAGGAATACTCAAGTCCCTCAAGAGTTGTATGTGACGTCTCCATCTCAAGGTTTGAAGACCTCAAGGAGTCACAAGCGCAACTGAAGTGCTGAATCAGACTTTCTCATTCAATCTAATGAAGTCTGAAGAAGTAAAATTGCAAGGAATGAAGTTGTGCCCTATTCAGAAGATGTCATCTCCAGTGCCAACTCATACCTTCCAGCACTCAGCTGGACCGCCCCAGCTGAAACAGGCCAAGGAAGTTGTGTCTGCAATCACAGCTGAGGCTAATGCTAATGAAGAAGAGCCAGCTAATGCAACAGCTGAGCCACCAAGACTCCAGACCTCGATGATCAAAGCTGACAACCGCAGCACAGCCAAACAAAACATCACAACAGCTGATAGTACAGCGAAGATCGAGCTGAGCTAAGTTCAAGACGGAGCAGGATCAAACTGAGCGGAGATCAAGACACAGCTGATCCAGCTGTAAAGAACAAAGGGAACTAACTCTGAAGACATCACTTCAAGTCAGTTTACTCAATCCAGCTCTGAATTCAAAAGCTAGCTCCAAAGACAGAGATCCCGGCATTAGAGGAAGTCATCTTGCCTCGACCAATAAGGGATTGCCGAATCAGCATCCTAGACTTCAGAACCTAGGATGTGACACAAATGAAGACAAGTGCAGAATTGCCCAACGGCAGATATCGAATTTAAGAAGAGTAGGTAAGATTCAAACGGCTCCTTCAACGGCTAGTATTGAATCTCTACGTATATAATCTCGTCTTCAACCTCAGGATCAAATACGAAAAACTCTCTACAAGCTTTCATTCTCTGAATATCTCAAGCCTTCAAAAGCTATCAAGCAGTTCTACATAGTTCAAAGAACACTTTATCGTAAAGTGTTTCTAGTCCAGAAATTGCTTAGTTTTTCGTCTGATCCCTAGGCAGAATTTATTGTATATCTTACGCCTAGATCTTGAACGAGTTCATTTAACTCTAAAGTTCTTAATTGTAAGAACTCGTTCACAGTTGGAACCCCAAACCAAACCCCTCTTAACCCAGAAAGGTTAGGTCAAGGTTACGCTTGCTTGAAGCGCGAAATTCAAGTGTTTGTAAGGTTTTTTCAGTACCCGTAAACTGAAAGGTTAGGCTTGACAGTGCCCGTAAACTGTTGGAACACAGTTCGGGTTAGAGTTGTGAAGTTGCTTGGTACTTCGAAACCAAGTGGTAGTGAATTACCAGTAAACCTGGTCGTGGACGTAGGAGGTGTTACTCCGAACCACGTAAAAATCTCGTGTTCTTTTCTGTCTCTTTATCTTCAGTTTTAATACTAACCTTATCATCCCATTGCACATTTTATTAAAACTTCATACACAGCTGCTCTCATAAGACAACTGTCTTTCTGAAAGTTGCACAACTTGACTAAGCCCAAAACGTAAAGATAATCTTTTTAAGTTGAGTTTTTCAAACCAACCGAGCTAAGTTTTCAAACCACCACATTCCGCACCGCTAGCTGAGTTATTTGCCCAGCTGACTCTCCTCAGTTGGATTCATAACTAAGCTCACCAACTCTGTTTTAAACTTGAAAAAGTTTTCAGAAATTTATCTTTGGTGTATTCACCCCCCCTCTACACCAAAGACCCAGCTCAGGGACCATCACATGTGTAGGAGTTGAAGAACGCGATCTGTTGACGGTATTGGCTTGAGAGAGAATGAAATTCTGGTTTGTTTTCCTTGTTGACAAGCGCTGCACATATGACTTTTGTCATATACTTGATCTGGAATTCCATTAGCGAGCTGGTTTCTAGCCAGTTTGTTGATTGTCTTGAAGTTGAGGTGATTCAGCCATCTGCGCCACAACCAGCTGACTTCATTGCTGCTTTTAGATACAAGACAAGTTTCTAGAGGGCTGTTGTTCCAGTCAGCAAAATACATATTTCCTTCTCTTTTCCCTCTTAGTAGTATCTGCTTGGTTTCCTTGTACTTCACTGTGCATCCCTGTGCATCAAACTTGACAGAAATACCGTTGTCGCGGAATTGGCTAATGGAAAACAAATTATGTTGTAGTCCGTGTACATATGAAACATTAGATATTTTAACATTGTTAGTTTCAAATGTACCGTAATCTTTGGTTAGAGCTTTGGAGTTGTCTCCAAATGTTACTTGAGGGCCCGGACGCTCGAGTAGATGCTTTAGGTGAGTCATGTGCTTGGAACATCCACTATCCATGTACCACAGTGTTCTCATCGACTCCTCAATGATGCGTCTTTCCCTTGCGACCTGTCACATAAATCAAAATTTAGGTCCTCAGTTTTAATTGGGTCATTGGGGGTTAGTTAGAGATCCCTTTACGATCCAGATCTGCTTAATGACTCGTATTGGGTCATTTGATCTGATAATTCTTCCAGCCATGTCGATGTACACATTCTTTGTGTTCTTTGGTTGTTGCTGCTGGTTGGGTCTTGGTCTCTGTATTCTCCCAGTTTGATTCCTCTGCTGAGATCCAGTTCTTCTTCGGTTTCCAGATGAGTATCCAACTGAGACTTTCCTTTGTCTCTGCTGTCTTTTGTGATATTTGTGCTGGAATTTGTACTCCAGCTGGTAATCGTATGACTGATATCCAGCTGGGTATCTCCTTTGATATCTTGGTTGATATCTAGACATTTGTTGTTGTGGTTGGTATCTTGTATTCCTATTGTTTTGTCTTCTTTATGGCTGACCACGATGCTGCTATCTGATCTGCGCTTGAGGTTTCCTCATAGCTTGCTTTTTTCAAGCCTGTTGTGTTCTCGATATGTACTGCTGAGCAACTGGAGTTGGGTTCTCTTTTACCTTCACAAACGTTACTTTTGTTCCACTTATGGAAGCAATGTTTGTGACATCTTTTGATCCAGTGTAACCCAATCCTGTCTTGAGTGCTGCTGGACGCTGAACACTTATGATTTCGTCCATTGTTGTGGTAGCTTTGATGAGTGCTACCATCTTCGTAGTTAGCGCCTCTTCGGACTTTTTCAGCTTCGTGATTTCAACTGACTTTCTTTCTGATTCAGCTGTGGTCTTTTCCAGGTTTTCCAACAGCTGTTTCTTTTCGTAGTAGAACTCCTTCATCAGCTGATCCTGTTTCACTATCTTATCCTCGAGTGAAACAACCTCCTCTCTGAGCTGTGTAGCATCAGCTGCTTCTGATGCTCTTTTCTTTTCTAGCTCAACTTTTAGCTCAACATTCTCACACATGGGAATGTCAAGGATCTCTTGTACCTCCTTGAAGTCATTCATAACTTTCTCTACTAGACTCCAGTCAGGTGATCCTGATTCTGAAACCTGTGTAGAGTGTTCGTGTGATGGTGAGGGGTTAGAAAAATTTTGAGTTCTAGAATTTACCTCATCTTCGTTGAGTCCGTCTGTCTGTCCCATGAAACAAGTATCTCATTCTTGTTCATCATTGGCCATGAGTGCATCTTTCTCTGAATCTGAGAAAGGCATGTTGTCATCCATTTTGTTGCACTCAGACTCCTCGTCGGCGATGTAGGCTCTTCTTCTGTCAGATGTCTTCGCTTTCAGAAGATCTTTTTCTTTCTTGGATAGCTTGGGACAATCCTGCTTGTAGTGTCCCGGCTCCTTGCAGTTGAAGCAGCCTTCGTCTGTCCGTTTTGAGGTGTCAGCTGACTTTTCATCAGCTGCCGCATATTTGTCTCTGTAAGTTCTTGCAAACTTCTTGTATTTGTCTTTGCTGGTGTTGAGTCTGTTGTAGTTTTTGACCAACATGGCAATTTCTTCGAGTAGTTCTTCCTTGCTCATGTCCTTCTTGTCCTTTTTCTTCTTTGAGGACTCAGCTGACTGCATGTGTGTAGATTTTTACGAGTTGGCTCTGAAAGCAATCTCCTTCGGTGCAGGTGTCAGCTCTCCATCTTTTTGCTTGCTTGAATATTCTTCCCTGGTGATCTTCAAGTTGTATTCGTTGGTCTTGAGCAGGGAAAATAATCTTCCTGTTGATAGATCACCCAAGTCACTTCGACTTTGGTGAACTACTTTGTATGTATTCTATTCAGCTGTAAGTGCTAAAAGGACCTTCAAGTTCTTTTCTCGCTGGGTGTATTTCCTAGTTCTGATGGTTTCTATTTCAACAACAATGCTTGAAAATATGAGCTCCATCCCTTCGATGGACTCGTTGGCTAGCTGCTTGAAGTTAGCGAACTTCTGGCAGGCAATTGTGAATTTATTTTGTTTAATTTCTTCTGACCCTTTGCACAGCTTAGCTAGGGTTTTCCACATCTCCTTCGCTGTATTGCAGTTGATGATTTTATTGAGGTAGGTGTTTGAGACGGTTGATAAGATTGAATTCCTCGCAAAGCTGTCGAGACCAGCTTGCTTCCTCTCTTCTAAAGTATATTCATTCTTCGGTTTGAAAATTTGTTGGTATACTCGTTGTCCACCATCTTGAGCTGGTACAAGCTAATTTCCTTGCTTGTAAATAAGAATGTGTCCGTCGGTAATGACGTCCCACATCATATCATGATGCGCACATAGAAAACTTTTTAATCTGAACTTCCAGATGGCATAGTCATCAACTGAGAATGTTGGGAGATTCCTGCTACGAGAAGAATCCATGAAGATGTGCACAGTATGCAGTAATATGAGTTTTTCCAAAATGGATATGTTCAGTTGACCACTGACAGAGAAAGATCAAGACGAATCTCATGATTCAGAAACAGCGGTCTTTTGAACCACTTCTCTGATACCAATTGATGGTCCTTGAGCGGAGTCTTTGGTGTAGATGGAGGGTGAATACACCAAAGATAAAAACTTTTTTAAGCTTTTTATCAAGTTAAAATCTGGGTGAGAGCTCAGTTATAAATCCTGCTGACTTCTTAACGAAAATGGTCAGCTGGATTGATAACTCAGCTGGCGGTGCGAAAAGTGGTGGTTTAAAACTTAGCTCGTGTACTTAGAAAAATTCTCCTACGCCCACGACCAGATAAAACTGGTAATTCACTACCACTTTGTTTAACGAGTACCAAGAAACTTCACAGCTCGAACCTGAGCTGTGTTCTAACAGTTTACGGGCACTGTAGAAGCCTAAAACTTCTATTTCCGGGTACTAAAAAAACCTTACAAATACTTGAATTTCGCGCTTCAAGTTGGCGTAACTTTAACCTAACCTTTCAAGGTATAGAAGAGGTTTGGTTTTGGGATTGCAACTATGAACGGGTTCTTAACTTTGAGTTAAATGAACTCGTTCAAGATCTAGGCTTTTGGATATACAAAGAATTTCTGCCTAGGGATCAGACGAAAAACTAAAGCAGTTTCTGGAAAAGAAACACTTGAAGATTAAGTGTTCTTCAAAGAAATTGAGAACTGCTTGAGAGATTTTTAATGCTTGAGAGATTTAGAGATGTTGAAAGCTTGTAGAGAGTTTTTCGTATCTGATTCTGAGGTTGAAGACTGGTATTTATAGGTAGAGATTCAAAACTAGCCATTGGAAGAGCCGTTTGAATCTCACCTACTCTCTAATCTGCTCGATCTGCCGTTGGGCATATCTTCACCTGTCTTTATCAGTGTCAGATCCTAGGTTCTATACTCTAGGATGCTGATTTGGTAATCCCTCATTGGTCGAGGTATATTGACTTTCTCTGACACAGAGATTTTTGCCTTCAAGCTGATTTTTGAATTTAGAGTTGGATCTGAAGCTCTGACTTGAAGTGATGTCTTCAGAGTTGACATTCTTTTGGTCTGTACAGCTAGATTGGTTCAACTGTGTCTTCTTGACTTTGACTCAGCTCGGTTATTCTTCAGCTTGATTGAATTTTTTCTTCAACTCAGCTATATTCTCTTTAGCTCGATTCTGCTTAGTCTTGAACTCTGCTCAGCTGGAAAACTCCTCAGTTGACATTGACTCCAGCTGATAACACAGTTGGATCTTTTGTTGTCTTCAGCTTCCTAACCTGTAAATTTAGAAAATCTAAAGCTCAAACATACGAGCTGAAAAATATCACTTAGGTTTATGCAATCATCTACTCGATTGGAGTCAGTTGGGTTTTGGTATCCAATCAAAACTTTAGAATTTTCCCAACAGCTGATGCAGCAGAGCTAACACAGCAGAAAAGATACAAGAGAGAAGCCCAGCAAAGCTGTATAAAGATTACAGCTGACAAGAGAAGAAAGACTCAGCTGACCAAGCTGAGTACACAGCAGGGCAAGCCAAGTCGAGTGGTCAAGTAATGTTATCCAGATCCAAGAAGATCAAGTTCATCCAGACACACATGTAGGAAAAACCCAGCTCGTGTTACAACTCAGCTCAGCGTCAAGACCCAGCAGAGTTCAAGACTCAACTCAGAGTCAACACCACAGCAGAGTCGAAGACAACTTGGGATAAAGTAAGAACTAACCTGGACCAACAGAAACTCGACACCTCAGCACCTAGAAGTCAGACCTAGGACTATTTTACGAGGAAAATCCGGATGAAGACAAGGCCTATTTGTCAGAAGTTAGGTAGAGATTCAGAGCGGCTCTTTCCAACGGCTAGTTTCAATCTTTCCCTATAAATATGAGTCTTCTCCATCAACAGAAGAGAGAGAGAACACAAGACAAGAGATCAAAAGCCTACACAGAAAGAAGACTACTCAAGTCAAAGCTCATAAATAAGATAAAGTGATGGTCCCAAGACGGATACCTTGGTGTAGAGGGGGGGTGAATACACCAAGGTTTAAAAACTTTTCCAATTAAAACTCTTTTGAGTGAGCTGGCTGTGTTCGATCCAGCTGGAAGACAGCTTGATCGACACAGCTGGCTGTGTGCGGAATGTGGTGGGATTTTGGAAAGTCCGTCTGTTGTTTCAAATATATTGCAAAGCTTAGTTTCTCTTTTCAGTTAATCAGTTTATGCAGCTTGAAATAATGCTTATGAAGGGTTAGCTGGATGCATAAATAAACATGAAAGAACAAAGCAACTTAACGTGGTTCGGAGAAACTACTCCTACGTCCACGACCAGAAACCTCTGGTAATCCACTAAGGATACCACTGACTTTTCGCGCAGTCAGCAAGCGTTGCAGCTTAGTTCCTCAAGCTGGATACAAGTTTACGCGTACTGTATCGAAACGTAACCAGACTGTTTACGGGCACAGCTGAAGCCTAACCTGTAGTTTGCGGGTACTACAGAACCAACACTCGAATTACGCGCTTCGAGCAAGCGTACCTTTACCTAACCTTTTCTGGGTTTGGGTTTGGGGGTTTTCCAACTATGAACGAGTTCTTACAATGAAGAACTTTGAGTATGATGAACTCGTTCAAACTAGGCTTAAGATGGGAAGGATTATATGCCTAGGTATTTGTGGGAGAGAGCTTCAGCAGTCTGAGAATAAATAATCACTCATAAGTATGAAGGCTGCTGGATCTTTGAAGCTTTTCTGAGAGATCTCTTGATCTTTGGTTAGACTTCCTTCAATGAAGTATGTTGATCTCTCTTGAATATATTCTCTCGTCTCTCTTCTCTTTCTGATGATGAAGAAGACTTCTATATATAGGGAGAGATTAGAACTAGCCGTTGGAAAGAGCCGTTCTGAATCTCTACCTAACTTCTGACAGGATTGACTTGTCTTCTTCCTTGATTTCCTCGTAAAGCAATCCTAGGTTTGACTTCTAGGTGCTGAGGTGTCGAGTTCCTGATGGTCCAGATCAGATCTGACTTTATCTAAAGTTCACTTCGACTCTGCTGTGTTGGTGACTCTGAGCTGTCTTGAACTCTGCTGGATCATTGACGCTGAGCTGAGTCTTGAACTCTGCTGGGTCTTGACGCTGAGCTGAGTTGTCACACGAGCTGGGTCTTTCCTACAGCTGTGTCTGGAAGAACTTTATCGTCTTGGATCTGGATAACGTTGCTTAACACTTCGACTTGGCTTACCCTGCTGTGTACTCAGCTGGGTCTTCTGCTGTCTTCAGCGATTCCACCTGAACTTAGAAACTCTATAAGCTCAAACAGGTGAGCTGGAAAAACACTTGGGCTTGTGCAAACATCTACTCGGTTGGGGTCAGCTGGGTTTTGGTATCACTTCAAAACTCTATTAATTTTCCCAACAATTTCCCCCTTTTTGATGATGCCAAAACCCCAACCACTTCTCCGTCCCCGGAGGCAAACGAGCAGTCGAATTGCTCTCCGGGAAGGAGGGCATAATCTCCCAGATGGTCGAGACCAAGGCTAACAAGGCATACAGGCTGACATTTTCGTTGGGCCATGCTGGGGATGCCTGCAAGCAGCCTTTGGCGGTGATGGCGTTTGCCGGTGATCAGGCGCAGAACATACACTACACTCCCAACTCCAACTCCACCTTCCACACCGCGGATGTTAACTTCACGGCCAAGGCGGAGAGGACGCGCGTCGCCTTCTACAGCGTGTACTACAACACGAGGACGGATGATATGAGCTCGCTTTGTGGCCCAGTTGTCGATGATGTTCGGGTTGAGCTCTCTGGCTCGGTGAAGGTTAGGTTTGGGGGGTTGGGATTCATGTTGTTGTTCATGGTTTTGATTTTGATGTAGATCAGGAGGCTGTGGGCTTAAGTTTGTAATGTGTGGAAGTGGGGGGCGTAGGTAAACCAAGCTCCCATGTTTTGTTGATGTGTTTAAGGTTTTCTGAGTTTGCAGTAACGGAAATGAAATGCCTTCAATTTCTTGATGGTTTAATTTTCGAGTTTCCTGTCGTTTTTCATTTCATTTCATTATGATTTTCTGAGCCGGTCCAATTTTTTCAGCCCACAAAACTTGCAACCTAATTAATTCTAAACATAGCCCCATTTTAGTCTTTGCAGTCCCAATTTAAATAAATAATTAAAATTATATTAATTAGATTATTTTATTCCTATAACCCCCAAAGTTATAAATAACTAATGAGTAATTTTATATATAGCCATCCTTTTACCTTCAAGCCTTCAAATTATCTTATGCTTCTTCCATCGAATAAACATACACGACCTTTAAGAGTCTCTGAGTCTAAAACACAGAACATTTCACACACTCAGATTTAAGAAAAACAAAACAAACATATAAACATATCACGAGATATAGAAACAAACTCTTATCACCGGCAATCAATTTCAACATTTATTTGGGAGTCATAATGAAAGTTCCTTTCGAAAAACAATGATACATATAGAAAGTTCCTTTCGAGAAACAATGATACACTTTACCGGAATACCAAAAATGCCTAGTCTATTAACATGTTCCCTCAATCATAAAAGCACCATCCGACCTCAGCTCATAGCCAGAGTTCACTGAATCATAAAAGTACCATCAGCCATCAGATCATACGTATATCCGGTGTTCATCAAGACAGCCCCAGCGCTCATCATCCTCACGTCTCTGATCAAACGGGCTGCTACCGGCCCTTTTGACGAATAGCAGAGTTTAAAAGTCAGCGGTTCTCCAAAATCCATAAAAAATCTGACAGCAGAAGAGTCAACAGTTGTCAACAATGTCGCTGTTTCAGCAGTACTATTCAATCTTTAACCAACACTTTCAAATTCATAAGATGGCCAGAATTATCTCGGATAGAATCATTGAGATGCTTTTCAGCTGACCTAAGAGCCCTTTTCTTGTTCAGATAATCCCTGTGTGCACGCGCCGCCTTCTGAATCTTCCTCAGCATGTAGAGTCTGATCCAATTTTTGTGTGCAGGCAGCTGCATTGTCTGACTAAGTATGCGTTTCCTCAGCCGGTTTGCTGTTGCCAGCTTCCGCTTTAGCCTAGAGCTTTGAGCCACCGTAGAAGTGACCTTGTTCAACTTTTGTGTTGCAGAGGCAACACCATCTACCGCCTTTGAGATGAAATAATAGGAGTCCAGTAGATCAGCAGTAGTTACCCGGATTTGGCTCCAGATTGACTTCTTCATTGTCAGATTCTGGTAACAGAAAATGGATGAAAATCTGAGAGAGGACCAATGGTCACAGAATCAGAAGAAGAGAAAACAAGAAAATGTCAAATACAATCCTGATAAGCATAAAAAACGACTAACGAATCAATATTGCAGAATTCAACTAGCAACAAATATTTTTTGGGGCAAAAAAAACCAAGAAATCAATTCAGATAACATAATTTCAACTTGAAACCCTAATCATAATATCCACCAATAATTAATGAAACAGAATTGATACTTGATTACAGAGATTAAAATTTAAAACCCTCGATCCCATCTAGAAGATTATCCAACAACTCAGAACCATGAGAGAATTGGAAAAGAAAAAGGCCACGATCTTTAACAAAATGTCGATATTCGAATTAAGAAACCAACAAAATCTTCAATCACGATAAATGTAGAAAGGAAATCAAATACATACTTCAATTCCAAATTGCGCGAGGGAATTAGAAAACTTAGTGGAGTGAGAATTCAAATTCAACTAAAAGAAACACGCCGAAATTATCAGTTACAGCAAGATTTCAAGCATTCATGTTATTAAAATTCAGCAGAGATTTCAAGCAAGAATTGGTTACCTTAATTTGGAAAACAATAATCGGAAAACCTATGGTGAATTCGGAGGGAAGAGTAGATGGGTTGGGGTCGCCGGTGGGTTTAGGGTTTTCAACCCCCTAAAACTTCAGATTTCAGAACGCTAAAGAGTGAAAACGGGAAATGAAATTTCTTGTGTCTGACAGAGAGAGTAATTGAGAGAGAGAGAGGCAGACACTCGTTTGATATAAAACTTGCATGTTAAGTTGTTGGAGCCGCCGAGAGAGCGGTTCCAAAATTTTGAAATACGTTTGAAAAAACAATACTCCCTCCGTCCACGATAAATTTACCACAATTTTCTTTTTGGTTCGTCCACAAAAAATTTGTCACATCCATTTATGGTAATAGACCCCACACATCTCACTTACTTTTCCACTCACAACACAATTTAAAACTACATAAAAGTGGGACCCTTATTCTACTCACAATACAATCAACCAACAAATTATTAAAACACGTGACATCTACAATGTGGCAAATTTATTGTGGACGGAGGGAGTAATACTTTTTGGACATATATGTCCGGACATAAAATGAATATATTAATAATCTTAACTTATAATTTATCAAATAAAATAATGGTGTTGGTTAGTACTATAATATATTTACTTAATTAATCTAAACCGTTATTTTTAAAGAGAGAAATACGAATACAAAAAATACGAAATTAAACTAATAAAGTTATTTTGTGATTTTTACTAATCTTTCGGAAATACTATTACTTAATAAATATTTATGCATTCACTTGAATTAGATTACTCACAAAATAATAAATTGAATGAATGTAGAGAAATTACAAAATTAAATAAATAAGTTAAACGGATCGAACCGATTCATTTATCTAAACTAGCTAGATTATGTCCGGACATTTATGTCCGAATAGCATCACTCTCCCACTCCACTGCTAATTAGACATTTTGTAGGGATACATATTCAAAGGAGCTTCTGCAACTTTGCCAATGGAAAAATCTATTTCAATTTGTTTTGACCTATTTATCAAAGTGTATTATTCATACAACTGGAACAAACATATGGAATTCTTTTAGTACTCCATCATAAAATTCTTCATTTTACAAAATTTAATTAACTAGTAAGGTCGTCCCCTTAGTGCGTACGTAAAATCTAATCAATTTTGCAACAATTCTTTGTATACAATGTTTGTAGTAGCAATTACGATTAGTACACTTCCCTAAGAAATGTTGGTACTCCTCTCAAAAGAGTATTGCGATCATAGTTTAACTCGCTAACAATAAATTTATTTCGATTTATTTGAAAAAAAAACAATTCATTTGGAATGGTATGGTTGGAAAATCGCGCAAACTCAATCCTAAGAAAGGCCACGCTTTGCACAGTTAGTTTGTACAGTTGAGTACTCTCTCTTATTCACAAAATATATGCCGTTTTAGGTCTTTTTTTTTTTTTAACTTTTGCAAAGTAAATGTTGTTTTAGCATTTTTAAGCTCTTAATTCCATAGTTTTCCCAAACTACTTGTCTAACTTACATCAAAGCTCGCATTTTTTATTTTCACTAATTACAAGTCATCATTTATTAAGGATACTAGTATTGTGCCCCGCGATGCACAGGGGCACTTCATATTTTTTTTTATAAAATATATTACTCCCTCCTCCGCCCCATTGATAACGTCCTATAACTTTTGGACATGATTATTAAGAAGGAGAGTAAAAATATAGAAAATCGATAGTCTCACTACATTTAAAGAGTTAATTATTTCCTTATTTGAAACAGGACATACGGAAAATAAAAATTGGACGTTATCAATTGGACATAGGAAGTATTAATTTAATATATCACATAAAAAAAAGAGTTATTTACTTCGATGATTGTATTGTTTGTATTTGAAAATAAAAGGATCTATCTGTGGTTTGAAATTGTTACGAAACAACAAGTACAAAACTCAAAAGTTAAATAATTTGCACGAAAATTTGATCCACCCATACTTATAATTTGCAGAATTCTGCAATGTAAATTGGGAGACATGTGGTGGAGGTACAGATGGATTGGAGAGGGAGACAACAGATATGGAGAGAAATTTTGTTGGTTATAAAATTCTGCAAAGAATGAATGAGAGAGAGGAGGCCGATACAGATAGGGATGACAATGGACCGGATCTGGACCGGATCCTATTGGATCCAGATCCGAATTTTTTGCTTAGATCCGGATCCTGTCCAGTTCCGTCGGGTCTGAAAATCTGAGATCCAAATGCAATTCCATCAGATCCACGGGTCTATGGATCTGGACCCGAATCCGTATTTTTTTTACAAAATAAATATAAAATGAGATAAAATCAATATAATAGTGTTTTTAAAAAAGATATATAAAAAATCCACCTATTTTCTTGTTATTACTTATTAGAAATAGTGTATTGATTTTTTGTAATGATAAAATAGAATATTTGAATAATATTAAAAGTATAGATATAAAATATAATATATATATATATATATATGGATCCGCGGGTCGGATCCGGACCGGATCCGGATATGAAAATTTAAGATTCAGAACCGACCCGAATTTTTTTATATAGATCCAGATCCTGTTCGGATCCGTCGGGTCCAAAATTTTGAGATTCGGATCCTTTAAAACGGATTTGGATCTACGGATCTGGACCGGGTCCAAGATCTATTGCCATCCCTAGATACAGATGAAAGAGAAAAAATGGGCTATGCTGATAAATTAGAACGTAGTTGAGGTTATAGGGATCAAATTGTACATTCAATAATATATATATATATATATATATATATATATATATATATATTTTAATTTAAAGAGTTATAAAGAGTAAAATGAAGGTTGTGTTTAGAATTAACCTTACCCAGAATATGACTAGTTCGGGTTAGACCACTAGGACCAAAGACTTTTTATTTCGAGCCGTCCAAATTTGAGAATTACTACATAATATATATATATATATATATATATATATATATATATATATATATATAACGTAGGTGGGATTCGAAACCAAAATATTTCGTTGGTGTTTCAACTTTGAACTATAGATCTTATTGGATGGTCTAGTCAAATTTTAAAGGTCATACCTCTAGAAGGTCGAATTATTTAATCCGCACATATTACTAATTTACGTACAAATTTTAGAATTGAAAACGAAACCGAACTCAATTTATTTAATGACTTCAAAAAATACTAGTCCTATCAGCTTCTGGAAAAATCCTTTAGCGAGATAAAAATATATATTATCAAATAGAAACTATTTGATATATAGAAACTAAAAATAATCTGCATCGTTGATCTTTGTATGATTTACGATTGTCAATAATAGATGCATTATTGTAACATAAAAAATGTGTAACCTTACAAATATATTATTATGAAAATGCATTTTTGTATAATATTCGTATATATAGATATTCATTATTGTATATGTGAAGATGCATAATTCTAGATTTCTACGGGAGATTATAGTTTATATATTTATATTTATATACGGCGAAGCCCACTTGAGGAGGAGGGGCTGGCTTAAGCTCACCAAACAATTTTTTTTATTTTATTTTATAAAATCATCAAATATTAATTATCGATAATGTGAATCATTGTGCAAAAATCCCTCATTGAAAAAATCAAATTTTAGAAAAAATAGAAAAATTAGCCCCCGCTAATGCTCGTTTCTGGCTACATCATATGTGTACGTGCGTGCATGTGTGTGTGTGTGTGTATATACATATCCTCCCTCCGTCCCACAATAAGTATCATTCGTTCCATATTTGGTTGCCCCACAATAAGTGTTTTATACCTAGGACTGTCAAATTCCCGGGCCGCATGCGGACGGACGAGGTAGGCGGCCCAGCACCTGTTTGCGGGGTGGGCGAGGGCGGCGGGCGCGGCTGCTTGGAGGACACGTGGTGCACTCCTATTGGGCACTGGAGTTTTATTTTTATCTATATAAATATAACACCATATTTCATTCATTTTCATTTCACCACATGCATTCTCATCTTTTCTCTCTGAAATTCTCCCAGCAAATACTTCTAATTATTCAATTTTTTTGCTACAAATGGATTCCAATTCCAACAATCCAAATTTCTACGCCAAAAAAAAAAAGGCCGAGCAATACATTACATTTTAATTTATGTAATATTTTATTTTATTTCAATTCAATAAAATTTTGCATTTTATAAAATAATTCTTATGTAAATTAGTAAATAAAATTAATTATAAAATAAAAATATAAAATAATGGGCAACGCCCACCACTTTAAGAGCCCACCATTGTGGCAAAAAATAGGAGATAATTTTTTAGAATGGCCACTAACTTTACCCTTGTGGCAAAATAAGGACACTTTTATTTCGGGCTTTCAAAAGTAGGACACTAAGTTTTAAGTTCATCAAGAAATGGCCAAAAACATGTTTATTCGGGCCTTTTCTCACGTGATGCGCACGTGACGTGCTGACTATAGCCCGAATCCTACATGGCTCACATGTAACAGCCTAATCATCAATCTTCTGCATAAATATGACATTTTCTTCAACAAATACGCACAACTTACTTTCCCCCAAATAATATATGAACCCTAAACCCCAAATAGAAGAACCGTACCCTAGCTCCAAAGTCGATCTATTGTTGCAATTTACAGAAATCACTTATTCGAGAATGGCGAAAGAGAAATTTCAGAAGAAGTCGAAAGAGAAAGAGAAAAAGATGGCGACTATTCGAGAAAAAACAAAACTCAATCGTCCTCCACCTATGTACAGTAAGATGGCACCGAAACCCTCTTGTTTGGTTACTATAGTTTTTGTTTTTCTTGTTTTTTGGTTGTTTGCATAATTTGGCTCTGTGATTTCCAGTTAAACTGGTTTTGAATTATTTTTTGATTATCTTACGGTGAAAAATTTGCAAAAATATAGCCTGAACTACAGATTTTCGAAGATTTCTATTAAATGGATAAGAAAATGTGTATTATTGTCTGAATCTTTATGTTTTTGGTTGCTGCAGAACCTGTAGGTGTATATTTAACTCTTGTGATCCACCATGGAGGCAAATGTGTCTCATCTCCAGTGGTAAAATATGTTGGGGGGTTAACTTTTAAAATTGATTATGTGGTTGCTAAACAAATGAGTTTACAATCATTGAAAAACAGTCTTAAGCAGTGGTTTTTGTGTGATGAAGATGTTAGAATTTTTGTTTTACTAAATGATAGTTTTAAACAGTTGGTGACTGATGAAGAAGTGCGACAGATTTGTACACAATGCTTGGGCTTTAGAGAGGTTGTATTTTATGTAGAGGATTTGAATGTGGTGAATATGACTGGTGAGGGGTCTTATAAAAATGATAAGATTACTGATGAGTGTGGGGATGAAGAGTCAGAGGTTTTTGAGGATAGTGACTTTAATCTTGATGAAGAAACTGACAGTGATGATGATATGTTGGTTTTGATGAATAAGGTTATTGATGAATCTGATGAAGATAGTGAAGATGAACTTGATGTTGTAAAGGAGGATAGGCATGGTTTTGATGAGTACAAAGATTTTGATGGTGAAGAAGGAGAACCTAATTGTCCAATATTCAATCCGGAGGTGATCTTTGAACCAGACTTCGAATTAGGAATGTTATTTAGTTCAAGGGATGAGTTTAAATGCCATAAGAACCAAAAGATCTTTGAAGTTTTCAAAGATTGCCCTTACTAGAGTGTATGTGAATTGTTCAAGTGAGAACTGTAAGTGGACAATTCATCTTACCAGAGTTCAGAATGAAGAAAATTGGCAGATTAGGAAATATGTGGACACACACATAGACACTTGTGACCCTTCTTTCCATGTAACAAATGTGAAATCAAAATGGTTATGTGACAGGTTCTTGAAGAAGTTTGTGGCAGACCCCAAGAGGTCTTCTAGAGTTTTTAGACTATATGCAATTGATGAAATTAATTGTGATATCTCCAAAGAACAAGCTTACAGAGCTAAGAGGCTAGCACTAAGAAAGCTTGAAGGAGATCCTGATATGCAATACTCAAAGCTTTGGGATTATAGTGAGGAACTTAGAAAGACAAATCTTGGTTCAACTGTCATACTAGGATGTGAAGATGATGAAAATGGAATTAAAAGGTTCAAGTGTTTTTATGTATGTCTTGATGCTGTCAAAAAAGGGTTTGAGGCAGGTTGCAGGCCTATCATTGGAGTGGATGGTTGTCATTTGAAAGGGCCGCATAAGGGAATTCTTTTAACTGCTGTCGGAGTGGATGCCAATAACAATCTCTTCCAATTGCTTGGGTTGTGGTAGATAGAGAGTGTAGGGAAACTTGGGAGTGGTTTTTGAATGTCTTAAGGCAAGATTTGAATTTGTATCATGATTTTGATTATACCTTTATGTCAGACAAGCAAAAAGGGCTTATCCAGGCCATGAATGAATTATTTCCAAGTGTTGAGCACAGGTTTTGTGTAAGGCATCTGCATGGTAACTTCAAATCTGCTGGTTTTAGAGGTTTAGCTTTTAAAACTGCATTGTGGAATGCTGCGCAAGCCAGCACTGTGGGAGAATGGAAGTACAAGATGATGGAATTAAAAAACTACAATGAAGCTGCATGGGAATGGTTGGCATCAAAACCTGCTGAACAATGGAGCAAATCACACTTTAGAGAATACCCTAAGTGTGATATGCTTTTAAACAATGTTTGTGAATCCTTCAATTCAACAATTATGGATGCCAGATATATGCCTATTTTAACCATGTTAGAATGGATTAGTGAGTGGATGATGATTAGATTTCAGAAGCATAGAGATGTTGCTTTGAAGTGGAAGGAAAGGATCTGCCCAAAGATAAAAAAGATTTTAGAGAAACATGTTGAAAGGGTGATTGATTGTATTCCAATCAAAGGGGATAATCATCACTATGAAATAAAATGCCATGATGGAGGTCAGTTTCTAGTTGATCTGGAACTTAAGAGTTGCAGCTGCAGGTTATGGGAGTTAAGTGGTATTCCCTGCAAACATGCAATTTGTGCTATCAATCACTGTAAAAGGAACAGAGATGATTATGTGGCAGACTGTTTCACAGTGGATACATTCAAGAAGATCTATGCAGCCACTGTATATGGTATCAATGGACAGCAATTATGGGGGGAAAGCTTATTCATTCCACCACTGCCCCCAACAATGGGGAGAGGAAGAGGTCGGCCTGCAAGTCTAAGAAGAAAAGAGGCAGATGAACCTCAGAAGAAAAAGAAGAAGCTAACCCAATTAAGAAGAAGACAATCCACTGTTAAATGCAGAGATTGTCGTGTTGAAGGTCACAACTCTCTTACATGTGGTAAGGATCAGGAAACAAAACAGCCAAGAAAGAAGTTAGAGGTAATATTTTGCATTTTTGGTGTGTTTTTTGGTTATTTTGAACTTATGCAATTACACTCATTTCCTATAAATGATAGGTGAAAATGAATAACAAAGCAACAAGTTCAGTTGGAACTTCATTGCAACCACCTATTCAAAGTGAAGTGTGTGATGAGGAGCAACAAATTTATGAACCAGAAATTCCAACCCAAGGCTCTCAAGTTCAATCTAAACCAGCACATCAACCTGGTCCATCAATGCACAACCAGCTCATGATGGGAAAATCTCAAAAACAGGGGTTCTTGATAGTGGAAAGTGGGAAGAAGTTTGTGAGCTTGACTACTTTGCAAGAGCAGTTAAGAAAGAAGTAATAACCTCAGGAATGATGAAGAATGTTTTTTGTCTAGCCTTTTTTGTGAAGTATACTAAGAATGATGGCTTTTTTGTCTAACATTTGTCTAGCATTTGGTATTTTTAGCCTTAAGGATGTTGATTTTTTGTCTAACTCTATTGAAACAATAACAATATTGAAGCTGTAATGTGCTGCAGAATGATCCCATATGCTTCTGGCCTATTTGATCTAGCTCTATTGAATCTATAAAACATATTACTTTCTTGGTTTTCTACCTCATTTGATAAGGTTTATCTTTCTTACATTTATGCCTTTTTTTGGTAGAATGATTCCATGTACCTGTTCTGTGGAATGATCCCATATTTATCGTACCTTTTATTTTACTGGTTTATGTGCAGGAACAAATAAAAATTAAAAGATCATATGCAATGAAATCCATTAATTTAAAGTCCATATCTTAGATTTAAATTTCGAAAGTGCAGTACATTACCAAGATCAAAGGTACATAACAAGATACAATTATAAAAACAACCATCAAACAACAATTTTCCAGATAAAAAATACACATATTTGTTGGAAATGCACAACATATTTCATTCTTATTTCCTCTCATTTTTTCCTTATTCCTTTCTGGCCCATATTAAAAACGTGGGTGGTTGTTTCCGGCTTTTCCGAGATTACGTTTCTGACTCTCTATTTATTTACTCCGTGGTGGACCGAATTTCGCTTTCAAGGCAGTGGCCTCCATACCACGGCGCAGCGGTTTATCTTTTGTTTGTTCGTTTTTCTCTATTTGTGCAGGTTTTCTTCACTCTGGAATTCTGTCGAATAGGTGGTGTGCGCATAAATTCTTCTCCTGACTTCAGACTTTGGGTTTGAACTTTGATCGAACAGCTGGCAGGCACCCTTTTGTTCCTACAATATCATGGTCAACATTACACAGATAAAAATTTCATTTTTTTCCGACTTTTTTTTAGCTCCTGAACCTCTTTTTGCTGGCATTAATTCTCGTTAGCAAGCCCAAAATTATTGATCTCGATCGATGACACATAGGAGGATCTTCCCAACCCAAAATGAGCATCCGTCAATCTTCTGCATAAATCATAAAAATGACAAATTTCATTGAGTTCAAGCTAAAACCCACACCATTTGTTCCTAGAATCGGGAAGAAATAAGTTCAGACTTCTTACTTTGTATTTTTGGCGAATTGCAAACCCTCTCCCAGGATTGTCATGACGTGCAAATCAACGCCCTTCTTCCACATCAACACTTGACCAAGTGATTTTCGAGCCCACTCATGGAGTGAAATTAGATCGACTTTGGGGCTAGGGTTCTTCTATTTGGAGTTTAGGGTTCACAGATTATTTGGGGGAAAGAAAGTTGTGCGTATATGTTGAAGAAAATTACATATTTATACAGAAGATTGATGATTAGGCTGTTACGTGTGAGCCAGATAGGATTCGGGCTATAGTCAGTACGTCACGTGCGCATCACGTGAGAAAAAGCCCGAATAAACACGTTTTTGGCCATTTCTTGATGAACTTAAAATTTAGTGTCCTATTTTTGAAAGCCCGAAATAAAAGTGTCCTTATTTTGCCACAAGGGTAAAGCTAGTGGTCATTCTAAAAATTTATCTCCGAAAAACAGCGCCCACTTGGACCCACAGAAACTAATTAAATATTGAGCTCTCACCTCTTTTTAGCGCCCACCATTGTGGATGCTCTAATAACCTCAATTATGTGATGTGTTTGAAAAAGTAGTTAGTAAGAATGCTGATTAAGAATTGGAATTAGTTGTGTGTTACGTTATGCATGGCAAATCAATTTGCAGTTTAAACTAAATAATTCAATGATTGTAGGATTCGTTACTGCATTATCAACTTGCGAATCATTTGATTATGTTCCATTGTTAGGTAGGGCAGAAGCATTCTAGCTTGACATATAGGCACTCTTTTCTTGCATTCAAATGAAAATCTCGTAAATACTACATGCGGACAATATCATTCTAGGAGGAACGTGCATCTAGAGCTATTAAACGGGTTGAGTCGGGTTGGCCGAAAAAAGTTTGGTACCAAAATAGTCGCTAAGAACATCTTGAAATGCATGATATGTTAGCCTATCTTTAATTTGACTATATGAAGTGCTTCACCATAATAAGTGATTTATTATATATTTTTTCGGATGAGATCCTCTGTCCCCAACTTGTGTCTTACTCTCCGTGTCCCATTATTAATTTCACTATTTTAAAAAGATTTATTTAAAAATAAAAATTTAGTAATATATAATGAACCTTAATTAACATTTATTATAAAAAATTAGAATTTAAAAAAAAATATATACCCTAATTTTCGAATAATGAACCCTAATAATCAATTAAAAAATTTAAAAAAAATGCAAATCAAAAATATAAAAAATATATATAAACCCTATGAACCCTAGTTAATAATTGTAAAATTATACTAAAACATTATAGATTGAAATTGAAGAAAAAAAATGACAAAAACATAATAATATGGATTGTGGGATAAAGTGAGACATTAAAGTTGAGGACAGATGATCCGAAGTATATTTTTCGATGTTCCAAGTAAGGACTGCATGCTCTTTTTGTTCGTCTCAGATAAAATATGATTTGATATCTTTACCCAGGTATGTAGCATATATATCCTTCTGTTTAAGTGATATAAAAGTTGGAATATGTAATGTATTGTTCAGCTTTTTGAAAATTTCTTTATATTTCTATTGATATAAAATTATTAATTTAAGAATGTAGGTAAAAATGATAAAATAAAATTATACAATAAAATAAAAATTACGTTAAATTATATGCGGTAACATGCATGATTATAATCAGAGGCAGAAGCCAAAAATTTTAGAATTGACAAGCAATATTACATTTATGTACGGAATTTAGAATCAAATTTGGACAAGCGAGATCGCATTTATGTATTTAAAAAGTTGAGGTAATAAAAGCAACCTCTATATAGTAAAAAAACAAAAGATTGTCTGAATGATAATTATGCTATTATTTAATTACATATTTATAATTTCGTATTACTCAATTCAAACAGTAAAATAGAGTATAGAGTTTTGAAATATTGATATTTGTTATAAACTAGAGAGAAAAGAGAGAATATAATAGAGAATAAGAATTTTGTATATTCAGATGTATTTAAAGTATGTCGAAAGTGTGTACAATATAAGGACCACATATCTCTATTTATAATGGTACAGAGCTAGGATTTTAGGGGTTTACTTGGTCAACACTCATATAATGTATATCTATAAGATATTTACAACACTCCCCCTTGAGTGACCAACCCTAAAATAAATGTTGCCTCATTAAAACATTGCTAGAAAAATCCAGTAGGACAAAACCTGATCGAAGGAAAAAGAGTATAATTGCTCCGCTTGAACTTGATCATTGTAGTCTTTGGGTCATTGCATGCCGATCTTGTATACCAATTTTCTTAATGTTGACGTCGGCAATGCCTTTGTGAATAAGCCAGCCAAATTATCACTTGAGCGAGTATTTGTTGAAACAATGATAAAAGTATAACACTTCACATTTGACATTATTGCTTTGATGTGCATGCCTCTTTAAAAACTTCTCCAGAAAAACTTTGTGGAAAAAAAAAACTCGATAGAGGAAAAGATTATATGACATATACTTACTCATGTGTTGCATTAGTTGACTCGTTAAAAACCTTGACTTAGAAAACCCATCGGGAGAAAAACTTAGTAGGGGGAAAAACACAAGTACAACTATTTGACCTTTAGGGTATAATCTTTATGATTACTCAAAATTAACCTTCATGGCTAAATCTTCATAAATATGTAGTAGTTTCTCACTCCCCCTAAAGGTAATAATCTTCAAAATTAACGTATTTTACAACGATAAACGTACTTTCGTTTATAAATTAGGAGGAAATTTAGTGAATAAATCTACAAGTTTATCACTAAACAAACTTTTGTGGCCATAGTGCTTATAGAACACATTTGTGCAACACAAGTTGAATTATTCTCATAGAGAGTTGTGGGGGATATATCTCATATCATTACACCAATTTGAGATATTGTATTATGAGGATGAGATAAATAACCAATTTTTTAGTAGTCACCAATGTGAATCTCAATCTCTTTTATAAAATATACTAAGGTCATTTTAATCTTTTGAAGGTAACGAATGATATGCTTAATATCATTTCAATACTTCCTTATGAGAGCATTAAATCTTGCTAGCAAATTACTTTTAAATGCAATATCAGATCTGATAGAGTAGTGCTCTTAGCTATCAAACTAGAAAGCTTCTGGCCCCATAATATAATTATTATTTTTTATATTCACTTCAAGTCAAGTGAAGAGAGAATCATTGGGGTCTCACTAGATGTGATTTATAATGAAAATAAATCTCTCTACAACCTTTCAAGTAAGTCGATTGGTGTAAAAATAATATGATCATTTAAGGAAGTGCTCGATCTTCAACTCGAGTCAATACTTAGGTTTAGCTAAGTCTTTCATTCAAACTCTATCTTTATGTACGAGTTGACTCTTTCATTAATATAAAAGTCATTCAAGGACTTTATGATAAATACACAAGTACATATATCATTATTCTTATATCCTTACTTCAGAAGGATTAATTCACACTTGTTATGAATTTATATTTCTCTCTCTTAGAAATTTTGAGTCCATCAGAGACTTTCATATATATTCACGTACAATGACCTAACCAATATGTGGATCCATGATATTCATTACTGCGATAGATATTAAATAACGGAACGTGATGCCATATTAGGAGAATATATAAAAGCAAGATCAATTTAGGATCTTTGCCTAAATCTTTGAGTTATTAACATCGCTTTATTTCTCATCACATTATCAATTTCTTTTCCCTTAGTACAAATACTCATTTGTGTCAACGTTATTTGACATGTGTACTACAGAGCAAAAGATTATTTATTTAGCGAGTTAAGCTCTACCTCAATTGCTTCTTTCAAATTTACTCAGTGCTTATGGCATTACTATTCTCTTTGATTCTGGATCCAGAATATCATTTCAAATTGATATAAGCAATTTTGTAAAGGCAAAAGTATTGTCGACAATTATAATAATTTTTCTATTCCTCGTTTCTCCTGAATTCAAAGAATTCATGGCAATTTCAATCAACCAAATTTTCATCATTTCTCAATGATATTTCTTACTGGTTGTTCCTTAATCCAAGTATTTTGATCTTTGGTGCACGTGCTTATGCACTGGGATTTTCGTCTTCAGGACTATCTTCTTTTAGGAGATTGATGGAGTGATATAATTTCTCTATTCAATTTTGTATTCCGCGGATCTTTATATTTAGCACCAATAGATCTCTCACGCTTATGGCTTTAAAGAGTATCATCTAATTTATTTAGTTCACGGGTGAATATTTAATCAACATATATTTCAACCTTTTGTTGGGAATCTGTTATATGTTGTGGGTTTGCAATTGAGACTTGAATTCAAAAGTTCTTAGATGAGACATCAAGTTCTCAACCAACAATACACGAACTAATATTGTCTCAATGTGGTATCCATTGTAGCGGATATCATTAAAATTTAGTAAGTTCTTTTTGAGTTACTTAATTATTGAACTTTTCTATTGTTAATTTAGTATTATAAATTGATACAAGCTCTTCCGGAGCCATGTGTCATTTGTGCAATATATACGCACAAAAATCAAGGATAATCATATATTATCCAAATATTTTACTGCTCATCAAGGCATGTAATATTCTTTAAGAATATTTGCTTGTGCTACTTCAATAGCATCAATATATAATCTATTAAGATTATTCATAAATTTGTGTTTCTTTGGAAACAACGATTATCATATCATAATGATTTAATAATAAGCAAAATATGACATTCATGAAGAAATCCTAATTAAAAGGTAGTATTTGAATTTATGAACAATATATATGTACCTTGTCTGAAAGACACGATTCTTTCCTAGGGCATACTTCCAATCTAATTCAATTGGTTAGAGACTCAGGGCTAGAGACTCGTGCTGATAACGTGTTATAAACTAGAGAGAATATATTAGAGAATAAGAATTTGTATATTCAGATGTATTCAAAGTGTGTCGAAAGTGTGTACAATATGAGGACCAAAGGCCTCTATTTATAATGATACAGAGCTAGGATTTTAGGGGTTTACTTGGTCAACACTCATATAATATATATCTATAAGATATTTACAACAATACTATCATTGTTTAAAGCTCTACACTCCAACGACTTAATTGAATACAGTTGGCATACACTTCATCTTCAAATAAAATTTCACTCTAATTTTTATTAGAACTAGTAGTGTCGTACGTGCGTCGCACGTACTATTGATAGATTTTAATAATAATAATAACAATAATAATAATGTATGGAAAATAAAATAATCATATAATGATAAATTTAAATAATAAATATAGATACGTAAAAAATAGATAAATCATACAATTTTGAGAAAATTTAAATGCAAGAGTAAATGAGTAATTTAAATAAGTAAGAATGTTGTAATTAAGTATAATCTAATAATATATAATAATAGATCAATATAGTATCTGATATACATTATTTTCCTATAATTAAATCTATAATAGGGGTATATTAGAAAAATCAATTTTTATAATAGAGACATAATAAGCAAATCAATTTTTGTAAACAAAACACTTTTATAATAGGTATAGATATAGATTTGGTCATCACCTCCTTAAAAGTCCTTATTAAGGGGGGAGGGATTTCCAATTGAATGCAAAATTTATACCAAGTCGATGTGGAACAAACGAAGAACTTCAACACGCTTCATGACATATAGGTTGGTATGATCATCAACTTCTACAAGTAGACCATAAATCTTTTATCGACTCGAGTATATTCCGATATCATATTAGAATTGGGCCCATTAAAGAGGGTATTGATTCAAATAGTTTTGAGTATAGTTAGGAACTTAGGATTGCTCTAATCCATTCTCAATATCAAAATTTGAATTGAATTGGTGCTACAATGGTGCACTCCACAATGGTTAAGTGTGTTTTGATAAGGAAATCAAACCAACATGGACAGTTCATATTAATACCATATTCGGTACGTACGCATACATTATGATAATTCACATTTTGGTATTAATATTTATGTATTATTAAGGTTGATATATTTAGAAAATAGGGCCCAATGTTCACAACGTGCGCATCGTCTATAGTATTCAAGTGGGAGCTTTTTGTGGCTGAAATATGTTTGCTTAAATTTTTGTCATGCCAGCCAACTGAAATTGTGACAATGACTTGCAAATAGCTTTATTACCTCAAGAGGAAATATGTGTTTCGAGTTGTTATCAGCAAATTCTTTTTTTGAGATCTGTTATCAGCAAATTTGGATAAATTCATTGGATAAATTCAAATTTGATAAATATATCTCTTAGAACTATCTCATCTACACACTCGCAGTCAGTGGCGGAGACAAGCCCCCAAAGGTTGCAGGGGCAAAATATGTAGAACAATAAAAAAAATCGTTAGTTTCATCTTTGCCCCTACTCTTTTAATTTTATTGGTGGGGCAAAATTGATGTATTTTTGTAAAATTATATAATTATGATTATAATTAGTGGTATTAAATTTTTTTTGAGGTGGGGGACTATTGGTTGTGGCTCCGCCACTGAATCCAGCCTAAACTTGTTAAGGGTGTCTCCAATGGTGGGTTCCAAAATTTGGAACCCACCAAATACACCATCATAAAAAGTTAAACCTGGTTTCAAGAAATCAAAACAGCTTTCAAAACTGAAACTGGTTTCAGCAGCCGCAAACTTTGACTTTTTTTATTTTTTTTTGCCTTTTTCATTTCGAGTTTTTTTAATAGTTGTTCATAAATACGGACCTATTAGCTCGTCTAAAATATATTGAACATATATCTTATATTAAAGATCACGACGAGAGCTTTTATTCGACATAAAAATCGTAAAAATCCGATTTGAAACGAGCAAATGATGATATTTTAAAGTTCAAAACTAATGTAGTATGTATTATAGTGGGACCCTTTAAATAGTAGAAATTGGTTTCATTGTTGGAAAAGATGTTAGATAAAAAAGTAAGTGAGTTCCAAAAGCTGACGTGACGCTGATGTGGCGGTTTGGAAGTTGAAACTGGTTTCCAACCATTGGAGACACCCTAAATTAACCCAAATAGAGAGAAAAAGAGAATATTGGGGCTACAAATCTATAACCTGTAACAAATTCGAACTTTTCAAGCTGAACCAATCGGACTAACAACTTTGCAAGGTCACCTGACAACCTTTAATATTATGGTTCGTTGATAGCCTTCAACTCATACAAGACACATTAATTAATTTAGTTAATTATATTTATAGGGTTATCAATTCGGCTTGAAATCTATGGCCTTGGAGCGAATAGAGAGAAAAATGGAGGATTATGGCTATAAATTTACAATCTACAAGAGCATGAGCAATGGAGTCCTACAACATTATTTTATTAATAAAAGTGAGCCCCAAGGGCTCTCTGTTTTTCTTCACAATGGAGCCCTTCAAATTATGAAGGCTCTCCTCTTTTTATATTGTTCTCATTTTTCAATTACTTTAATTTCATAATTTAAAAAATAATTATTTTTAAATGCAAATTTTATTAAATTGAAATAAAAAATATTACAATAATTGAAAAACATAAAATAAATAAAACATTGCAGAAAATTAAAAATAAAAATAAAAAATTATGTGTCTTTGGGATGCCCAATTTGAGTTTGAGGTATTCACAATATGCAAGTTGATTTTTGAGCAAATTAAGCGACATGTCCCTTGTGTCTCTCATGAGGATCTCGTAGTTGGTCGACGCTTCCAGATTGCGATCCATGCTTGCCATCCTCTCCTTTGCATTGCAGCACAGAGACGCGAGGTGGCTTCACCTTTCTTTTTTCCTCTTGCCGCATTCGCTTGTTTCGTACCCATTGGCCGTTCAGCATGACTGCTCCCCAAGGTGAATTCACCGCCGCTCGGAGTGCTCCCCTTAGGCCGTAGAAATATTTTTGTAGGGATGGAAGTCAGTAATTTAGGAAGTAATTTGGATTATTCGAATCCAAATTCGCATCAGTAGGATTAAACCAAGGCCAATTGAAATTGGGATTCATTTGTAGCTAAAAATTAAAGAAATGCTAAAGAAATAGAGAAGAAATTGAGAGATAAATGTAGAGAAAGGTGTGAGATTGAAGTAAAATAGGTGTAGTATTTATAAATATAAATTAGGAATTAAATAAAAAAAATTGTAACGTTTGAGAAAATGGGCCACGATTAATCTGTTGCACATTCCTGCGCCGCCACATGCCCCTCACACACTTCTGCCCTCGACGTCGAGAAGGGATGAAGAGAGCCGTTCACTCTCCACCCGTGACGGGCGCCATCATCTTGCGCCCTCAAGCTGATGGGTGTTATCTCCTTCCGCCCACGGTTGTAAATGCTCTAATAGATTCAAACTTTTTAGGATTGACTAATCGGATTGACAGGTTGGCCTTGACAACCTTCAATGTTTTCGTTCGTCCAGCTGATTCTGATAACCTTCAATTCATACCCGACACATTAAAAGTTAAAATTATATGCTTAGTGTTCAAATAAAATAAATAAATTATAATTACATGACAATATATATAACATCATCATCATGATGCAGTGAACAAATAAATTATGGAGTATCTTTTTTCTAAATAAGATGAATCTACGCACAATCTTGATATATATTTCCTCCGTCCCCGAAAATTATAGTGTGGTTTGAATGACATATGTTTTAAGAAAAGTATGTAGATGTATTATAAGTGGAGAAAAGATCTCATAATTGTGAATGAGGTAATATCCAAATGAAGAAACATCACAATTTTTAGGGAGTCCCGATATATTAATAAGACCATAATTTTCGGCGGACGGAGGGAGTACTTATAATAGATGAAAAGTCAACCAATAATAAGATGTCATTTTCACATCTCTTACAGCTATAGTAGTCAATCAATAATATGTTATGTTTTCTTCGGTCACGCTTAGCTAAATGAATTTAGGACTAATATCTATATTTTGAGTCCATTTGTAACACTGCAATTCATGCACGTGGCCCAATATTTTATCCTACCAGAATTTACCCACTTCGCTTTCCCACGTGGAATTTATCTTGACTCCAAATATATAGAGTCCTTTAGTTCTTTTATATGTTTTTCAACATTTTACATTTACATATTATAATAAAAGTAGAGATATTGTAGGATTATAGCACTTTTAGGAAAAAAGACATTAATTATAACACCAATTTTTAAAAATACAAATAATAGCACTTCTTGACATTATTGCCCCTCATTCTTTTACTTAATAATCAAAAACAATTTTTTCACATGAATCAATTTGTGCCTAATTCTCTAATTTAGAAGAATCAAAACTCTAACTTCTTTCTCTCTCTCTAAGAGTGACGACGGCTACACCTCCTTCCTTTTTCAGGCGGTGATTTCCCGACGACATATCCCTTTCTCTTTCTGCGACATCCCTTTTTCCCTTCCGACGACCTCCATTCGCTCTACAATAGGTTGTCCCTATCATGTCTCCTCCATCATTCATATCGATCGTCGCGCCACTGTCACCATAGATTTTAGCGTTATCTCCGGCAACATCCCTCATTTTGTTGTTCCCTCATCTTCTCTATCTGCTCACTTTTACTGCGAAGGTCTCATCTTGTTTTCATCGATTAGATCTTCATGAATTGTTTTGTCAAATAGTTGCTTCATTTTTTTTGGAGATGGAGATGAACGGTTGCTTTGGTAGGGACGATGATGGTGGTTCTGCTCATAATTTACGAATTCACAATTTTATATGTGTGCCTTCACATATTTTTTTATGTGAAATAATTGAAAGTTGTCATCTCTTCATGCAAAATGGGCATGAACCGGATTTCACATGGTGGCGTTGTCGTACAAGTCACTGGCCATTTTTATCAAGAGAGATGATGAATTTGAAGATGAAGTATCTGATCTGAAATTAATTTCACGTCATATGTGAGCACACAATTTTCTTTGTGAGGCCACATGTTTTCATTTGTGAAATCACAAATATATACTTGTGCTTTCACAAGTATATTATTGTTCATATGTATTACGTTTTTTTGACATCTGAATTTCTTATCTTCTAATTCGATGTGTTTTTTACATGGTTTTAAGTTTTTAATATTAAATCACTGAATTCACAAATAAGAATTCGTGAAATCACAAATTAGAATTCGTAAAATCACAAATCACACATAAAAATATGTGAATGTCGGGAAATATGAAGAACACCACCAGATTCAGAAAAGGACTATAGATCTATGAGTTTCAGTACTTTCAAAAACACCACATTCAAAAACAGAATAGAGACGAACAACGGTAGAGATAAAGATGAGTCCTCGCCGTAGATCCAAAGTCGCAGACGACTAGAGAGAAAGAGGGATTACAGATCTGAAAAAAAAAGGAGATGAAGATAATGGAGGCTGAATTTTGTGAGATGCACGAGAATTCGTTGAAATTTGAAAGTTGCCTTCGCTGGTTTCTTGATGGAGTAAGGAGGAAGAAGGTCGTCGGAAAGAAGACATCGCCGGAAAGTCATGGCTGGCCAGTCATAGTACTATCGTGGAGAGGGATGGCATATGGTCGTCGTCGATGTGTTAAGTTGTGTGGTGGTCAGGAATTTATCCGGCCCTGAAGTTGTCGGAACTTCCGGTGGCGACGACAATTTGGATTTAGGAGTGGCGGCGGTTAACTAAGAGTGGAGAGAGGAAGACAAGCAGCAGCCGTTTGGGGAGGAGAGGGAGAGAGATTGTATGATTCACAAAAAAAAAACATGTGAAATCTATAGAAAAAAAGGAGGGGTAAATATGTTCAAAGTGCTATTTTTTGTATTTTTAAAAATTAATGTTATTATTAATATTTTTAATCTTAAAAGTGCTATAATCCCATTTCTCCCATAAAAATATATACAAATAAAAAAAAAACATGAAAAATACATACATGAAAAAAAATAAAACACCATCACATGCCCAGCTGGATTTTAGCCCTACTCCCAACCCCAACCACAACCACATTCTACTCATACTCAAGCAAACCCATCCTTCTCGCTTTATCACTGATGAAATAACATATCAATAAGAATTTTATTCTTATAAAATAAAATATTAACAAGAACCTTAAACTGTAACAAATCCAATAGTCACTAATTTTTTTCCTAGCATCTCGTATTTCATCTCATCTAATCCCGAACTATTTTAAGTAAATTAGGGTTCTAATTTATCATTAGAATTTAGCCGCTCTATCTTAATATCCACATTTCTAGATTACGTACTATAAAACGTCTGTTCATAATTCGGAATTTTTCTTCAAAATTATATCGTATCTCCGACACATCTCTTTCAATAGTTGATTAGCTTATCCATCCAAATTTTCCAAACACTATAAATCTAGCCCTCTGCAAATAAATTTGGATTTGGCCTCTCCTTTCTTTTTCCCAAACTCCCCAACAAATTCAATTTCAAACATAAGACTTTCTAGAGCGAGAAAACTAGAGAGAGAGAGATGGAGCTAACCTGGAACATGCTAACGCCCTACTTCCCTCACATAATCTCCATTGTAGCTCTCCTCCTCCTCCTCGAGCAGCTCTCCTACCTCAAAAAGAAGAGATTCCTCCCCGGTCCGCCGCTGGTTCTTCCCTTCGTCGGCAACGCCATCTCGCTCGTCGCCGATCCGACCAAATTCTGGGACCGTCAATCCGCCTACGCGAAATCCACCGGTTTAGGCATCTCCGGCAACTACATCATCGGCCGCTACATTCTCTACGTTTACAGCTCCGACCTCTCGCAGAAAATCTTCGCCAATGTCCGCCCCGACGCCTTCCACCTCGTGGGCCATCCCTTCGGGAAGAAGCTTTTCGGCGAGCATAATTTGATTTATATGTTCGGCCAGGATCACAAGGATCTCCGCCGCCAAATCGCCCCCAATTTTACCCCCAAAGCCCTGCAGATTTACACTGACATTCAGCAGCGAATTATTATCAAACACCTGGCGTGCTGGTGCAGCCAGTCGCCGGGAAATTCGGTGCCGCTCCGGATTCTCTGCCGCGACATGAATTTGGATACGTCGCAGACGGTTTTCGTCGGTCCGTATTTGGACGAGGCGGCGCGGCGGCGGTTTAATGTGGATTACAATTTCTTCAACGTCGGATTGATGAAGCTCCCGATCGATCTCCCCGGATTCGCCTTCCGCAACGCGCGCCTCGCGGTGGGGAGCTTGGTGGAGACGCTCGCCGGCTGCGTGGGGGCGAGCGAGAAGCGGATGAAGGCCGGAGAGGAGCCGTCGTGTTTGATCGATTTCTGGATGCAGGAGAACCTCCGACTTATGGCGGAGAAGCCATTCGAGTACAGCCACCGCGAAATCGGCGGCCATTTGTTCGATTTCCTCTTCGCCTCGCAGGACGCTTCGACATCGTCGCTGCTGTGGGCGGTTACGCTGCTCGACTCTCATCCGCGAGTTCTAGAGAGAGTGAGAAACGAGGTATCGCAGTACTGGTCGCCGGAGAGCGGCGCCGCCATCGGCGGCGACCACCTCCGGGAGATGAAGTACACGGAGGCGGTGGCCCGTGAGGTCGTGAGGATTAGGGCGCCGGCGACGATGGTGCCGCACATCGCCGGCGTCGACTTCCCGTTGACTGATAATTATGTGGTTCCGAAGGGCACAATCGTCTTTCCTTCTGTATTTGACTCGTCGTTTCAGGGGTTCACCGAGCCGGAGAAGTTCGACCCGGACCGGTTCTTGGAGGACCGGCAGGAGGACCGGGTTTATAAGAAGAACTTTCTAGCATTTGGCGCCGGGGCCCACCAGTGTGTGGGCCAGAGGTATGCTATAAACCATCTGATGCTGTTCATCGCCATGTTCGCCGCTCTGATCGATTTCAAGCGGGATAGAACGGACGGCTGTGATGAGATCGCCTATGTTCCGACCATCGTCCCCAAGGACGATTGCAGGGTTTTTCTGTCTCCGAGAAGCAGCGGATTCCCGCCCTCGTAATGACGAAAAGGCCCTTGTGTATTTCGATTCTTTTGTGAGGATATGCTGGGGAGTGGGCGGGGTCGTCACTGTGCTGGGGGTATAATTGTCAGTGACAAAAAAGTGTAAAATTTGTGTCTGGTGTCATTATTTATTGGGAATAATTGATGATTGGGTGACAAATATTCAGGGTGTTTGATTGTTGGGTCCTGGGGACATTATTGTAATTGTATTTATTGTTGTCAGCTTTTAATTTTATTATCAATTTATTCAAAGGATTAAGCAAAAAAAACTACTATGAGTTTTATTGTTTTATTGTTTAGGTGTAATTATTGTTTGGTGTTGAATTTAAATCTTGTGTTGTGTCAGTTGGCATCGAACTGTCTAATTTGTCTAGATATTGTCATATTTTTTTCCCCTTTAGACTTATGCTTTGACAATGACCTGTGATTTCTCAAAAAAATTAAATGTTCTTTGGTGTAATATCACATAATTGGATTAATTTTGTCACATTAATTTTGGATTAATTGGGTTACTCAGTGAATAATCGCTGGGAGATATGGAAGAAAGAGTAACAACATAATTTTCAAAGGTAAATTTTTTTTCCCCTCCTCGCATCAAAATGATTTTGTTTTAATGCTTGGTAGTATAATTTTCATCTAAGTCCACATTATATTTCGGTAAATCAACGTCAACTTTCTATAGCTGAATTTTAGTTCATATGTCATAAAGTGAACAATGGGTTAAAATTTAGACTATTTTGTAAGATTTTGAAGTTCATGCTATAATCTTAAGACCATGCACAGCAGCAATCATGACATGGTGATCGTTGTGTTTGCGATCGCGGGGATGGAGGCGGTGACCGCTGGCGATCGCGACGATGACATGAGTGTGATCGCGCACGCAATCGCGGCACTACTCGAGATCGCTTCGGGAGGGAGGGAGAGGGAGGCCATATGGCGGGATGTGATTCGCCAACGGCTTAGCCGTTGCATTCAACAGCTAGCTGCCGATTTTTCATTTGTTTTTAAAAAAAATTCACCTATAAATACATCCACAACACATTTTTTATACCATTCTTCATCATTCTCTCAATTTCTGCAACGCCTCTTCCATTTTTTTCACAAAAAAATTAATCACAATCCCAATTGGCCTTGGTTTAATCATAGCTAGTGATAGTAATTCGGATTCAAATAAATGTTATTCAAATTATTAAATAAAAATAATTGTAAAATAGAATATAAATAAAGGGGTAGAGATCACCAAATTTGGTGATCTCCATTGTGGACAAAATAAGAGATCACCATGAGTCCATGAATAATATTAAAATAATAATAGATATCACCTTCAAAAGATTGTTGTTGTAGATGGTCTAATATATTTCTAAAGGGGTAATGGTCTGTAAATTCCTTAACTTTCAGCAATTTCTGGTTTTGCCCTTCACCTTAAAATTCTGCCTGTAAATTCCTCAACTTTCAGCAATTTCTAGTTTTGCTCTCCACCTAAAGATTTTGCGTGTAAATTCCTCAACTTTCAATTGTTTCTGATTTTGCTTCCGGCGATGGGATCCGACAAGAATAGTTTTAAAAATTTATAGACGTGGCTTAAATTAATCTATGTGGCACTCTCGTGGCATATATGTAAATTAAAAAAAATAAAAAATATTTCATGTCATCATCCCCACCCCTCTCTCAGTCTCGTTCTCCGCTGCTTTCTTTCATTCTCGCAGAGATAATTCAACCGAGAAAATACAGATCATGCGCTAGAAGGCACCCATAAAATCATAAGAATTTTAAATCCTACTCACACTCATACAATCTTGAATTTATCAAATCTTCAAATAGCCAGAACAATAATTTTCACATTCATACGAAGGAAAAATACTGACAAATCTAGCAATCTAATCTTGGAGAGAGAGAAAGTGGGTGGGTCGATCCGGTTCACCAATCCCGACAAGGAGTACCAGATCGAAGGCTCCTTCGCCTGCTAGAAATGCAAGGTGGGAGCAAAATCAGAAACAATTGAAAGTTGAGGAATTTACATGCAGAATCTTTAGGTGGAGAGCAAAACCAGAAATTGCTGAAAGTTGAGGAATTTACTGGCCATTAACTATTTCTAAAATTCAAGCCATAACCCTATCTAAAAATTTACATTTGAATTCTGCCGATGCATAGTATGCCAAACTTTTTAAAGTGTATTAAATAGATAAAATATTTAAATAATTATATCAATAGTATGTTTTTTGAAACGAAGGGGACTTGTGGAAATTTGTACTATTAATTAATGAAATTTGGATAAAGGTGACAAATCCAACTCATTATTATAGAGTATTGCAAATGGCAGTTGCACTGATCTGTCAACTGTTTAAGATTCGTTTGTAACCAACTAATTAGATGATGATAAATTAATTTCGTATATCAAAATTGTTAAATTAATCAGACTCCACCGTTGAGTGTTGACAATTTATTTAAGGGCCAACTCTTTTTAAATATCATACAATAAAAGAGAGAAGTTATTCACACTCATTTATAAGAGTAGGAGTTTTTCATACCAAAATGTGTTAAAATACTAAACTACCCTTACTAAACAAATAAAGGTTAAAGCAAATAAAAAAAACAACTAAAAAACAAAAACTAAAACCCCTAATTCGGTCCCCCCCTCCCGACACCCCAACCCCACTCTTTCTCTCTCTTCAAACTTGTCTCTCTCTCTCTCAACACGATACCACCACCGTGTGAACCAATCCTCGACCGCACCATGAGCGGAAATCGATCGGAAGCCGACCATGATGAGGAGGAGACGGCGTCGGCCTCGTCGTCGGGCTCTGTGGAAAAAGAAGTAATCTCTAACGACCTGCCGGTTAGTGCCCTAAATTCCATTCAAAAATGTTTTTTTTTTTGAAAAATTATGCTTTCAAATTATGTGTTTATGCTCGTTAAATTGAAGTTGAGAGCAATGTATATGATTGTATGAGTATGGATAGCATTATTTGTAAGATTTGTTGGTGAATTTTGGAGTCAAATGTTGGTAAAAGGGCTGCACTCGGTGGGTGTTCATATTCACACGATGGTGGTGTGAAGATGAACCACCGTGTGAAGCCATTTTGGCCTCGGTGGCTGCACTCGGTGGCAGCACTCGGTGGCTGCCGTGTGGTGGCATCACACGGTGGCTACACGACCGTGTGTTGCCACCGTGTGCTGTCCAGACCCTGTCAAATTTGATCGTATTTTGTGTTTTTGTTTGGTTTGAGCACTCGATCATTGTTCTTATGGTTCGTATGTTTATATTGTAGCCCGGTCTTGAATGGATGAGGCCGACATTGCGCGGTGTTACTCAACTATTGAATCTCCACGTACGTGAGGCCGTATTCAAAGAGATAACTTCGGTGTTTCGGCATCTTACCAAGAATCCGAGATGGTATAAGCAGGTCTATGATGAATTTACCACCGGATACGTTGGCCGTTTGATTAAAGTCAGGAGAAGAGGAAGTTCAAACGGTGCCCTCCATCATCTTTTGGCCCGCCAATTGAAAGGTGATGGTGTCATACCCCCGGACGAGGCGTGGTTTCAAATTTGTGGGCAGACCCTCCGTTTCACTGCACGGGATTATGCGTGCATCACTGGGCTTAATTTTGGAAATTCTGAGTTTGATCCACATGGCAAACATCTCCTCCGGCCTACTAGTCTTTTCCACTGAATATTCAAAGGCCGCAGAATTTTGGTTAGTGAAATGCGTCGGAGGTTCATTGAGCATGAGTTAGGAAACGACATCGAAGACTATTGTAAGGTGGCGAATCTGCTGGTTTACTACCTCTTTCTCCTATGCCGGGACGACATGGAGGTCAAGACTTGGGCATGGGCATTAATTGAGGATTTCGACCGTTGGAACTCATTTCCTTGGGGTGCTTACACTTACGGAAGGCTGTGTCACTACATAAACAGCGCTGCCAAGAAGCCGAATCAGGAACGGAAGACAAGTTACCACTTTTACGGTCCCGTTTGGGTTTTACAGTTGTGGTCTTACGAGTGCATTCTTGACTTGGGTGCTTACTGTGGAAGCCGAGATGATGCCGTTACAGTGCCGCGTTGTTTAATGTGGACAACAAGGACCTTCAAAGCAGACTTTAGCACCTTCTTCGAGAGACGAGTACGTACATTTATTTTTATGATTTTATCTAATAAAGTTATCTACATGTTTAACATTTAATAATTACTTTTCTATGACTTGTTTTGCAGCGAGTGGTATATGCTATGATGCCGCATATGATTGAAGATACTCTTGAGCCTTACTGGTACAGTCTTGATAATATAGAGCATGTGCACTATGAACCACCGAAGAAAATAGCAGAAAAGAAGACTGAAAAGACTGAGCCGGAGCCGAAAAAGAAGGGAAAGTTTAAGAAGATTGTGGCTGCCGTTGAAAATATCATTTCACCCTCCTCATCGGTACAAAAAGTCCCGAAACGACGCCGGCAGAATTCCCCACCAGCAGTAGACATATCTAAGACTGCAGAGCCGGTCTACCAGGAGACACGGTCAGAGAGGGAGTGTTGTGTGCACGGACATCCTTGCCCCGACCATGTCCAGGACGGTAGGGATGACTACTTCGATCGCCGACTGAAGGTGGTCTTGTTTGACGAGTCCGAGACTGGCTTCTTTGCCAGATTATCTCGGAAGCTCTTTGGTCAGGTCGTGGACTACTTCGGTCCCAGACACAGGCGGTCTAGGAGTCCTCCACAGCAGTCTGATGGGAGCTACGGTGAGGCGCACGACCCGCCTCGTCACCGCCTCGCCGTAGCGGTCACCGGAGGATGTCCGTCGACCCGCCCGGTCACTCAAAGAATCGCAACTCTACGTACTCACCGCCCCGAGCAAGAAGCAGACGTACACGGCTACTAGGACAATCGTTTGACCTCGTTCCTGAGACGTTTGATCAAATTCCCCATCAGAGTGAGCCCATGCCCTACCAGTACGACCACCCTCAGTTTTGGGGCTATAGCAGCACTCCGCTGCATCAGTACAACCCTCCGGTATGGCAGCCTCCCATGTTTCAGCCAATGTGTTGGGACAGACAGCTTCCAGCCGAGCAGACCTCCCAGCAGCATTGGGCGGCAGAGGGTAGTAGTGCTCGGCCAAGACGAGCAGACCCCCCAAGAAGATTGGGCGGCAGAGGGTAGTAGTGCTCGGTTTCGGCATGAGCGAGACCCCCCCGATTGGGCGGCAGAGGGCGTAGTGCTCGGTTCGGCCAAAGACGAGCACACGGTGGGGCAGCAGCAGAGACGGTCTTCCTCACCCGTTGATATTAATTGGTCGTCCTCCAACTCATCTTCTCACAATATTTTTGATGAGGAACTGGCCGAGCACGAAGAACAAGTTTTGGGTCGTCGGAAGATAAAGCTGGCTGCTGCTCTTTTGCCTCCTTATGTGGTTATGACTCCGGCAAACGTGAAGTTGTTGAGAAATTTGTACAAAAAGCATAGGAGGGCAGGGAATGATGCTGTCGTGGAGATTAAAGATCTGAAACTGGTAATCCCACAAGAACAGTTCGTTCGTGTTGAGGATCCGGAGAAGATGTTTTGGGCAGAGGTAACATTTCTTTTTTAGTTTAGTAAAATATTTTAATTTCATTTATATTTTTTAAACCGAAACTAATACATTAAAAAACATTGCAGGATATAGACTTGTACCTGCTGTACATGCGAAACAAGGTGAAACATGGAAGAATGACAGCAGATGGAGTTTGTCAGGCAACCACAATCTTGGCATCGACATTTTTCTATGTAAGTTTTAAATTATAACAAGTATTCCTATTTTTTTTTTGCACAATTCATATAACAGTTGATGTTCTTAATAGAAAATGATGCATAATGCGTACGTGGAGTTGGAGGGTTCAGACGAGCAGAGAGCTCAGGCTAAAGAAAAAGGAAACAAGAAGAAAAAAGGCAATCCTGTGAAACAATATCATCATTGGCGTGTACCAAACGCACTAGTGGAGATGGTTAATGGGACGGAAGACGTGTTTGCTACTTCTTGGTTTAATGCTAAACACGTAAGTTATTTAATTTGTAATTTTTTATATTCAAATATTATTTTAATAGACAAATATATTGAGTTCTTTATTCATTTTCCTGTTCAGGTTATCACGGTTTGCAATGTCTGGGGCAATCATTGGGTCACAATACGTATTCGTCTGCATGACTGGACTATTGAGTTATACGACTCAACCATGCAGTGGCATAGAGATACTGATGTTCGGGAAGGTCAACTTGAGTGTGTGACACACCTCTTACCTCGACTCTTGGAGGTAGCTCGTTATTGGGACCAAAATCCAAACAGGAAAAAAACCAAGGCACCGTTGAGGATAGTGAAGATGCCTGAGTCAGAGCAGTTCATCCAGACTGACGGAATAAACTGTGGCCCATACTCGTGTATGTATGTCGACCTTCTCATCAATGCAACTGCAAAAACCCAACATCGTGATGTATCAATCGGTGACGATTATGTGGCTTCCTATCGAAAATATATAGCAACTAGGATCTATTGGTTAGCAGTAGAGGGTCGTTTCTGGCTTTGAGCCCGATTGTGAACTTTTCCATGACTTGTTTGTACGTTAATATTTTTCATCTACTAGGATTTGATCTTGTTGTGACAATTTCTTATGAAGATATGAGTATGTTTTGTGCATAAATGAGGTGAAACAGGGAAAACATGTGATAGTACATGGAAAATTGTGGCCTCAGATCTGCACACGGTCGTGCGGCCATCGTGTGAACCACCATGTGGTGCGACCGTGTGAACAATTAGGTCTCTTGACTGTTCACACGGTCGCACCACACGATAGTTCACACGGTGGTTCACACGGTGTCCACCACCGTGTGGTCCACCGTGTAGTGCGACCGTGTGAACAATCAAGCAGCCTAATTGTTCACACGGTCGAACCACACAGTGGACCATACGGTTGTTCACACGGTGGCTACCACCGTGCTCACGGTGGTGGCCTGCACCGTGTGCACAAGAACATTTCATTTAGGCCTCTTATCTTTTCACGTGTTATCGATTTAGATGTTTAGCGATTCTCTAATAGCTTATTTAAACATTTATAAACACTTAACACCTCAATCGAACGCGTACATATAACATTTGTGTAATTCACTAATGTAAGAGGTACTTTCTCAATAACAAGATGTCAAAGTATATTACAAATATCTTCCTAATCCAAGGATTATACACAATACATAATGGATTTCGTTCATGCAATCCTATAATGATACAAATAGACATATTTGTTCATAATAATCGTTCATACGCACTCAATAACACGTAAATTAGTGATTTGTCATGCATTTAATACAAAATTGATTATGTTCTTGTGCACACGGTGCAGGACACCACCGTGTGCACAGTGGTAGCCACCGTGTGAACCACCGTGTGGTCCACCGTGTGGTTCGACCGTGTGAACAATTAGGCCGCTTGATTGTTCACACGGTCGCACTACACGGTGGTGGCCACCGTGTGAACCACCGTGTGAACTATCGTGTGGTGCGACCGTGTGAACAATCAAGAGACCTAATTGTTCACACGGTCGCACCACACGGTGGTTCACACGGTGGCCGCACGACCGTGTGCAGATCTGAGGCTATAATTTTCCATATACTATCACATGTTTTCCCTGTTTCACCTCATTTATGCACAAAAACATACTCATACAACTATGTTTACATTGTCCTCAAACAACTAACTAGCCACAACAATGAATATGTTTAGGTCTCGCGGTAGGGACATTTTCTCGCGTCATGATCATCAAGACGACAAATGCTACATTTCTTCTTCCGTCGTCGTCTTTGCCTCATTTGTTGACCTCCGTCCGTCTCTTCTGCATCTTCGGGGGGATTATTCAAATCAACACCAGCGATGGGAATGGATGTTGTACATTTTTTTCTGTTGTGCCCTCTTCCTTTACATCTACCGCAGAACTGAGGACGGGTGTTTACATTTTCAACTGCGGACCGTGCACGACTCGTCCTTGGACGGCCGGCCTGACAAACCTCCTCTATAGGGAGACAAACAACAGAGGAGATCTCCGGGGGCACAATCCACTCATCCGGATGTAATATTGGACTAATGTGCTCTGCATAAGTTTCTCTGTAGCCGGCCAGCTTGAAATAACGACCGACAAAATCGTACACAGACAGTCCGTTACCTGTGCGCCTGTTAAAATAAGCAAATAAGCAAGTGTAATAAATGAACTTCCAACATAAATTATATAAGCAATGATCTGTAATAGCTAATAATTAAACGTATACCTAATAGCGGCAACAGCATGACGATATGGAATCAAATCCAAATCGAACTCCCGACACGTACATGTACAGTTCCTAAGGTCAACCTGATAACGCATATTTTTTTCTTCAACTTTATAAATATGTGCGGTGGTGTTACCTCGAGCTTGAAGGCGGAGACCGTCTTGAACAGCTAAATTCAACTTCAAGAAAGTGTTCTCTGTCAACTCATGATCTCTCGATAAAGCTTCTGCCCGCTTCTCATCGAACCAATTCTCAAGAATTAAGCGATATAGCTCAATCATCGAGCATACGGGTAGACGCCTTGCCCACAACATACGAGAGTTCAAGCATTCGGCATAATTGAAGGTCAAGAAGTCATAGGGTCGTACCGGACACTTCGACCTAGCCCACCTCTCCGGTCCAACTTCAGCGAGCCGCCTGTGAGCCCCGTTGGGGCTTTCAACATGCAGTTTCGAGAACATCTCATCGAACTCTTCATGTCGATGGCAATATGCTGCGGTTTGAAAGATTGCGGCCACGTGCTTGCCGTATGGAACAAGATTTTTCTGAAGATGGTGAAAGCACAACCCATGGAACGCATTCGGATAAACAGCTCGAACAACATTCTGAATGCTCTTATGTTGGTCACTCACGATCAGTAAATCATCTGGAGGATTGTAGCATCTGCGCAGGTTATAGAGAAAATATGTCCACCCCTCATCATTCTCTTTGGGACCGAGGCCAATTGCAAGAGGAAAAACATGGTTGTTGCCGTCCAACGTGATGGCAACAAATAAAATTCCCCTGTTCTTTCCCTTTAGGTGGGTCCCATCTACAACAATCACCGGTCGAAGATACTTATCAAATGCTCGAATACTCTGACCGAGTGCAACAAACATGTGGCACAGCGAACCCTTGCTATTCATCTCCAAATCATAAACGGTCCCCGAATTGTGCTGCTTCAACAAATATAGATATGACGGGAGCCTCTGATACGACGAGTCAAAGTCGCCGTACGTCCTCTGAATGGCTATGTTTCTCACCCGGAGAGCAAAACTGTATAGAATGTCAACCCCAAACATTCTACGCATCTCTGCAATCATCTCCTTTGGCCTCAGTGTGACCCCCTCGCCGGTCAATTTTTTGGCAAAATAGAACGCAGCAACCTCAGAAGTTACCGACCGTGCAACAACACGATTCAAGTCCTCGTGACATGTGTGATTCATGGTCAACTTAGTAATCCTCCAAATGGATGCACCCTCAACAGCACACACTCTGAAGTTGCAATTATGTCTACCACTCTTGCAGAGAAACGTCATCCGTTTACCTGCGGAACGCTTACCTGTATACTGCAAAAAGTTCTCCAAGTGATACATTCCAATAGTGATCTTCAACTCTTCCTTCGATCGAAATAAGGCCCCCAATGCGAGTTCCCCACGTACAGGTGGAGGATGCTCGACCCAACCCAGAGTCCCCGCGCTCTCACGATCGGGAAATGGAATGATCCAATTGTGCATTGCACGCATATGAGCAAGCTCGCATCCGGAATGATGGTCCGATGAGAAGTTCTGATTGCCCAAAACCCTATCCATTTGTGCCGACTGTCGGACCCAAGCAAGAAAATCTGTAAAAAGTGAATCAAGCAATACCTTACGACGATCTTCCTCTTCGTCTTCAGATGAAGATGCATCTTCATCTTGCTCATCTTCGTTAAATTCTTCATCTTCATCGTCTTTCTCATCCCCCTCATATTGCTCATGTTTGGACGACATGCGGTTCTGCTCTACTCGGGAGCTACTACCACCGACATTAACCTCGGTGCTGGATGAGACATCGTTCTCAACAAAAACCTTCGGATCATCTTTCTGTTCAAGTAACAATCGAACCAACTCGATATCACTCCGCAATAAAACTTTTACCCTATTACCGTTGGACATGCTAGTCAAGTACCATAACTTGTAATCGGTCCGTTTCCGACCGCCCAAACCCTCTCCAATAAGATCTACGAGGTTAGCACGGTTTTGTTTGATCGCATCGATGTAGACAAAAAATGATTCCCCGTCTACATACGTCGATCGCTCCCAACGACCACTGTGATGTATCAATACACGCATCCACGACATCTGAGATTCACAAAAAAGCCAAGAAATCATCAGAAAAACGATCGAATAAGCTTCTACGACATGTTCTGATTTAGACACGGTGACATCACACGGTGGGAACGACCGTGTGCTGCGATCGTGTGGAAACATCCACACGATCGCAGTACACGGTCATTCCCACCGTGTGATGCCACCGTGTGATGCCACCGTGTGAATATTTCGTGGCCACGAAACATTCACACGGTGGTCTGCCATGCCGGAAAAAACCCTAGTTCTATACCCCACGATCATCAACTATAATTTTTAACTTATTTTGCTTCTAAACATGTGCCTAAGCATGAAAATATACTTTCTTGTGACTTAAATTCAACTATTTTGCCTATTTCATGCAATTGTTTACCATCGTGTGCAATAAAACTACCACCGTGTGCATGACCATGTGGTGTAGAACTCGCTCAAAAAAAAAAAAATTTGCGAGCTAAATATAGCTTCATACCTTCTTTATGAACCCAGAAACACTTATCGGCAGTCCTATTTGCACTTCAACTCCTCTTTTTCGAACAATCTTGTGATTTTTACAAGGATTTTGAGAGACCCATTTGTAAAAAAATCGCACGTTTTTTCTCCAATCTTTTTACTCTTCCTTCTTTGTCCCAAATGTCCCAAATGTAATGTATTTAGTTGTTGTTGTGATATTAATGAGAGTAAACAACCTCTCTTACAAAACATTGAATGAATGTTGTTGTAGGGGTTGCGATCGACGACGAATTGAATGTATTTTAGTTTTTAGTTTTTTATTATTTATTTTTTTATTTGTTGATGAAGATGATGACTAAAAAAAGAAAAAAAAAAGACAAAAAGGATAAGTTAGGGGTATTTTAGTCTTTTTACTGATTTTGGTATGAAAAACTCCTACTCTTATGAATGAGTGTGAATAACTTCTATGTTTTATGCTTTGGTATTAAAACATGCATTCTCTCTTTATTTAATCTATTACTAATACGAAAATAAAGTTGCCCCATCCACAGTGCTCCGTTCAGATTTTCCTTTATTTTGGTAATTTGTCTAATTTTAATTCATATATATTATTTTTTTTATTAATTTCATATTCTTGAAATATCACATGTTTATCTATTAATCACATCTCATATTTATCTTTCCCTCTATTTAATTAAAAAATTCATCTATTATCCATATCAAAATAATAACAATTTTGGAATGCATTCTTATAAACCCTTATTTTATACATTCTTAATTCATATATAATAATCTATAGAAAATTTGTAAATGAAAATCCCTATGAAGACTAAATAAATATATTTAATCAACATGTCTATATGGAATCTTTTTTATTTTTCATTCATGTTTTTCTAAAAAATCGATTAGTGCTTTCTATAAAATATATACATTGAATCAAATGTGGGATAGGTAGCTAAAGAAAAGAACAAAAAAAACTTGAAGATGTAAACATATTTTTTTCCGCATTTTGACAAAGATTAGAGATATCGATTTAACATGAACTAACGAGACGGTTCAAATATACTTAAAAAGAATGATTTTTACTAATTTTAATTAATATTAACTTTGTTTATATTTTTATCGAGTAATTTAGCATAAACCAACGAGACGATTTAAATAACATAGAAAGAATGATTTTTACTAATTTTCATTAATATTATTTTGAAGATGTAAACATTTTTTTCCGCATTTTGGCAAGAATTAGAGATATCGATTTAGCATAAACCAACGAGACGATTCAAATATACTTAAAAGGAATAATTTTTACAAATTTTAATTAATATTAACTTTGTTTAGATTTTTATCGAGTAATTTAGCATAAACCAACAAGACGGTTCAAATAACATAGAAAGAATGATTTTTACTAATTTTAATTAATTTTACTTAGGGTGTTAATGATTGAGTACACCTGATCCATTATCATTCATAATTATAAATTTAGATACGTGAAATAAATTAATTTTCTAAGTTTGATTAATAATTAACGCAAACAATATCATAATTTTTAAATAAGATATAAAATTATTTTTAAAATATATACATATAAATTAAAACATAAAGTTATTTCCCGTCGAATTTCGACGGGCTACATGTCTACATGGAATCCTTTTCATTTTTCATTCATGTTTTCTAAAAACTTAGATTAATGCTTTCTAGAAAATATATACATTAAATCAAATGTGGGATAGGTAGCTAAAGAAAAAATACATAAGGAATGAGTATACCCGATCCATTATAATTCCTAATTATAAATTTAGATACGTGAAATAATTAATTTTCTAAGTTTGATTAATAATTAACGCGAACAATATCACAATTTTTAAATAAGATATAAAAATATTTTTAAAATATATATACATATAAATTAAAACATAAAGTTCTTTCCCGTCGAATTTCGACGGACTAAATGTCTACATGGAATCCTTTTCATTTTTCATTATATTTTTAAAAAAACTTCGATTAGTGCTTTATAGAAAATATATACATTGAATCAAATGTGGGATAGGTAGCTAAAGAAAAGAACAAATTTTTTTTGAAGAAGTAAACATATTTTTTTCCGCATTTTGGCAAAGATTAGAGATATCGATTTAACGTGAATTAACGAGACGGTTCAAATATACTTAAAAAAAGGATTTTTACTCATTTTAATTAATATTAACTTTGTTTAGATTTTTATCGAGTAATTTAGCATAAACCAACGAGACGGTTCAAATAACATAAGTGTTCATATTTTTATCGAGTATTACTCAACGGATTTAAGACGAGTATGTACAGTAAAGTCACTATTTTAACCGAGATTAAGACGGACATGTAGAAAAATTCTAAACAAATTTAGATTTAAAAAAAAATGAATGAGTATACTCGATCCATTATCATTCCTAATTATAAATTTAGATACGTGAAATAATTAATTTTCTAAGTTTGATTAATAATTAACGCGAACAATATCACAACTTTTAAAGAAGATATAAAAGAATTTATATAGCTAGAAAAATTCTAAACAAATTTAGATTTAGAAAATACTTAATGAATGAGTACCCTCAATTGTCATTCCTAATTATAAATTTAAATATGTGAAATAAAATTTATTTTCTAAGTTTTATTAATAATTAACGCGAACAATATCACAAATAAAATATAAAATTATTTTTAAAATGTATACATATAAATTAAAACATAAAGTTATTTCCCGTCGAATTTCGACGGGCTACTTACTAGTTTAATTTATGATAAAAGAAACCTTCTAAGACTTTAACTCCTCGTCATATTAGAAAGTCATTTAATTAGTGCGGCTAAATACATTTCTCGAATATTTCAACAAGACTGCTATTTTTCTTATAAAATACTCCCTTCCCCGTTGATAATGATTAAAAATATTTCAACACTGTTCGGCACAAAATTAAGGAAAATAATGATTAAAAATAAAATAGAAAGAAAGTGATGGAACTTACAATTTTTTATGAGATGAAGGGATTTCCTTATTTGAATTGAGTCATTATCAATATGACAACTCAAAAATAAAAGTGAGTCATTATCAATGAGATCAGAGGGAATTATTGAAGAATGTTTAGATGTATTGAGAAAATTTAGGAGGGTATTTAGCCACACCTATGAAAATAATTGAGATGAGACTCTATGTGAAAGTTAAGCCAGGACTTGGTGCATTTCGAATTTATGATTTTTAATCACAAACTAATTCACTTCAGTATTAGACCAATCCTGAAAGAATTATGAAGGTGGGAATTTGTATTATAGTTCTTCTATGAACTTTAAGTTTTTCTCGACTAACTTCAACTAAGTTTGTGATCCTATTGAGACGAGTGTTATTAAGTCTGAGTTCAAATTTAACCTAGCAAGTTCTCGGATAATTTGTAATCGTGTTTGATCTCACTGTTTTTTTTTTTAACAAACATTACAAGAAATTTGAAAGGTCACGTGAAGGTGGACTTGAACCCGTAACCTTTGGTCCGTGCATTAACCACTCTATCACTAGGCTAAACACACACACACAGACCTCACTGTTTACATACTAAAGTCTGCACCGTTTGAATGGTTTTGGAAACTACTTAATTAAGTGCTAGTTGAATTCAAATATTTTTGCAATTTTGAATAGCTTGCAAATCAGCGTCTCGCTCACGCCGTAGGCTCAATAAATATAAGTGAACTTGTTTAAAAATATGAAATAAAATAATGGTCGGTTCATATTAGATGAATATAATTAAATGAATATACTTCTAAGTTCTATCTAATCTAATCATAGACCAATTAGATGCACTCAATTTCAATAGGACCAAATTTATGACAAATCAATATACACATATATGACATGTATGAAGATACTATAATTAATTAATTTAAATATAATCGATATCTCAAATATTAAAAAGCAACCCTTTTTGATTGGCTTGTAATGACATAAATGGTTTGCGAAAATCAAGATTATTGCATGCTAGCCACATGACATTGGCTAATTGCATTTCTTTCACTTTTTCTGAACTTGTCTGCAACTCCAATGAATTCTTAGTAATTAATAAAAATTAATATGTACAGCTAATTTTTCTCCTTCCCAAGAACAGTTGCACCCAACAAAAATTGGCTGTTTGACAATGACTTTGATCCCACGTGAATATGGCTATGCAATTTTACTGGGTTGACAAAATAAGCAAACAAATCTATAAATTATTAAATATAATTATAAGGGAAAAATGAAAACGACATAAAAGAAAAAATAAAAAAGGTTTGCTTTATACACGAAAAGGCCGAAAGAGAAACGACGACATATATAATATACATAGCCGTGGCTTTGTGGGCTGTACCCGTCATTTTAATTAATTAAGGACTACAAGAAACATAGTTATTATAATAGTTGTTGTTTACTTTGTAGAATCGAAGATTTCATAATCGAAATATTATGATTTTATATCACATCAGTTTATGTTGAATTGGCTGATCGATTGTTTAGAAAGGTACATAATATACATGGTCAAATATTCAATATGATTTCACCATCCAATTAGTCCTATTTTTCTTTGTCCTGTTATCTTTTGTGTGCACTGGGTAAACTCAAATTCATATGCAATAATCTGCAAATCACATAAGATAGTTAACTATACTTTCTAAATATAGGTATGATAGACTCGACCTACAAAAATATTAATGTAATTTGAACCCGAAATCTTTGACCTCAGCAAACCGGTCGACTACTAAGCAATCCCCGGGGACGTTGGGAACAATTGGCCTAGCTTTGGTGATCAAATGTCAATATATCCTACTTTTTTATTTGCCTCGGTTTTATCTCTAAATTTGGGGTTTGGTCAAAATTGACCCATTATATAATAAATTATTCACTATTGATCCATTAACTAAAAGAATTTAGTACGAAAAAACTCAACTTATATTAGCATTGATATGAGATTGATCCTAAAGTTTGTCACTTGATAAGCACATGCAACACTGAACACAAATTCACAAGATTTATTATTTAAAATTATTTTCATTTTTCATTGATATATAATGCTCTTCTCATGCAATATATCTATAGATATCTACTACTGTTTATGATATTCCAACAAAAAAATTGAAGCTATTTGATACTAAAAAGTTGAAACGACGGCGCAAACGTTTCCATGCTTTAGTTTTCGTTCAAGTCAATTTCAACTTTTGAAGTTCATTTTATCCTTTTCATTTTGCTACTAATATTCCATTTTTCTATGCTTGACTAAGAATGACAAATGGGGCTGGTCATCAAATTTCAGAAAAGCATATTGATTTTTCCATCTCTATCTTCTCAAGGAATGTGTTCTTAATTTATATAAGAAAGAGATCATATGTAAAAGTCTTATAATGAAAAGGATGGGGAAGATTGAACAAAATAAGCTAAAAAGGATGGAGAGGTTTGATAATTATATAGTCAAATATACTTCATAGTCAATAGAATGGTTAGGATAAGATTAATGACAACAATTTAAGTGCTAAAATTAATTATTTTATATAACATCCGGAGTGGACATTTTCACAGGATCTTCATAGGTATAAATATACTAATATGATAAAATATGTAGTTATAAATTTTGACATATTTATAAAATCCCGACTTATTTTAAATTAAAATGATAATTTAGTAATTATATGTATATATATATATATAGAGAGAGAGGTGTTAAGCTAGTCATCTTCCGTAGGCACCCTTCTCATTTGTCCATATTAACATTATTTTATTTAATTTTTGATATTGTGTTTTAATCTAGAAACAATGTCCAGAACTAATTAATTTGAAAAAGCATAGATAAATTGTAACCATTAATCTTTAAAAGATAAATAATGTTCACTCTTCCAATTTTGCCCTTCTATACATGACTCTATACATGACTCTATACATGAATCCATACACGAATCCATACATGACATACATGAATCCATACACGACATACATGAATTCATACACGGCATACACGAATACATATACGAATACATGTAAGTTTGTGTGTGTAAATGAATTCATACATGATATACATGAATTCATACATGACATACACGAATACATGTATGTGTGTATTTTTTTTTCTTATGCATGTGTTTCGTCGGAAAAGTTTTTTTTCTGAAACTGTTTTTCGCTGGAAAAGTCACCGGAAATTTTTGCCGAAAAAGTGGCTGGAATTTTTTCGCCGGAATTTTTTTTCTGAATATGTTTTTCTCCAGAAGTCGACGGAAAAAAGTTACCGGAAAACAGCCGCCGGAATTTCCACCGGAAAGTCGCCGGAAATTTTTCACCGGAAAAAGTCATCGGAAGTCGCCGGAAAATGTCACCGGAAAAATTCGCCGGAAAAATATTTAACTATCATGTATGTATTTGTGGATGTATTCGTGTATGTGTTCGTGTATATCATGTATACATGTCATGTATACTTTCATGTATAAGGGCAAAATAGTAAATATGTAAAAATTTTGGTTAGTATTTATCTTTTAAAGATTAATGGTTAAAATTTATCTTTGCTTTTTCAAATTGGTTATTTTAACTTTCCTCCCTTTAATCTAATACTTTATAAAATGTTATTGAAATAATTAAATTTAAAACTTACATAAAAATCAATCCTTGATTTGTTTATTTGTTCAATTTCTTCGTTTATAAAGTGTTCACCTTCCAATCAATTTATATATATATATATATAGGGAGATGTGAGAACTAATCCTCCATTGAGAATTGAAAATCATGTCTTTTTCTATACATAGTCATGTTTTTGATATATGCAATGATTTTTTTCTCAATTTCACACTTTCTTGTATAAAAAATTAGTAAATAGTCCGTCGAAAATCGATGGGGAATCACTTTACGTTGTAATTTTTAAGTGAAAATTTCTAAAATAATTTAATACTTTATATCAAATTGACAAGATTGCCACAATTCATTGGAAAAGTGTTATTAAGACATACTCTATTAAATTATACCAGAAAAATAAGTTAAGGAGATGTCCCTAGTGGTTGTATCCATTTTATGTTTGAATCATCCGTTGTTCAAGTTATTGTTTCGAGATGTTGAGAAAGTTTATAGGTTCAATCACTCGAATAAGATCCAAATACTTCGCCCCATATCCAAATTGGAGTGAGTTTAAAGGAAGATTATACATAGAAAATGAAAAAAATTCTACGCAGGCATGTCGATTAACATCGTAGTTACATTAAATTGAATAAACTATTTATTTGACCAACACAATTTATATAGCCAAATTAAATTGCTAGCGTTGGTTAGGAAAATACATATTATATATAATCTTTTTATGCAGTATAGACTATTCAATCGGTGATTACTACTAAAAATTTAATGTGAGATCACAGTCAGAATATGAAGACAAGAATGGCTTCTCCTCACTCGGTTCTTCTTTTTCTTGCCTTGCCTTCTTTCTCAGAAGCAAGAACTCTGAAAAAGTTAGTATTTTGGAGTTGCTGGTTTGAATTTTAGTAATAGGGAATTTCCTTCAGGCCAAGTGAAAGACTTTAGGGGATTCATTGGTTAGTCTTGGACGCGAGAGTAGGAGTTTTTCTGTTGTTTAGGTCGCCTCTGCTTGATACGGGATAGACACAGGAAAATCATATTATGTGAGACGTATCAAAATTACAAATTGTAAATATTTATTGTAAGACGGATGGGATATTAAACTAATAAAAACAAATGTTACACTTGATTTTAGCCAAAATTAAGGCGGAATAAAATATATTATGTATACATCAATGTGAATAATTGATATAAACACGACTTACAATTTTCTAATTTTTTTAATACGTGTCATAATTAAATATAGTGAAAAATAAATATGGGATATGATTAAAAAATAATATTAGATGTGATTATTAAAAGATAAAAATGTGATAAAGTTTGATAATATTAAATTAAATTAAATACATAAAAATTAGAATATATGAATTAAAGATGTACAAAATATTGAATTTAAGATAAATAGGAATAGAGAATGGAGGGTGCACTTTGTAGTAGGGGTGAAAAAAAATAACCGAAAACCTAAAACCCAACCAAACCAAACCGAAAATAGAATTTGATTTGGTTTGTTCGGTTTGTACGGTTTGTTTGGTTTTATTTTTTTAAAATTTAATTTATTTGGTTTGGTTTGGTTTGATGCTTTGGCAACCAAACCAAACGAAAACCGAATTTTTATATTTATATATATATATATATTAATTTTTTATATAGTATATATAGATTAATTATATTTATATATAACTTTTCTCAATAATGAAAAATAATTTGAAAGAATTTAGCGCAAGAGCTTGTTGGACCCAATAGAACTTGAAATAAAGCATGGATATCAACATCACGCAACAAGTCAATGGACCGATCTTTCTGTTGCTCATTTAACATATTTGGTTTTTCCTATAATATGTGTGTATATATATATATATATATGTTATGTTAATTTTTTAAATTAAAATACTATTATTATTTTATTGTATTAAGTATATTTTTGTTGATTTTTGATGAAATATTTAGAACAACATGACTGTTCGGTTTGTTTGGTTTGGTTTGATTTTAACTTTTAAAAATTTGGTTTATTTGGTTCGGTTATTCGGTTAGTTCGGTTTGATTTGGTTTTGATTTTTAAAAATTTAATTTATTCGGTTTGGTTTGGTTTAGACCAAAACCAAACCGAATAACCGAATGTTCACCCCTACTTTGTAGGACCTCTTACTAAGGGGAGACCTCGAACAAACATCGCTATTAGTAATATATAGATGGTGCTGTTATAAAATCATACTTTTTATTTACTGCATTTATATTTATGTTAATCATCATCGCAAATCATATAAAGAGCAATGATTCCTAATTAGTTCACACATGGGACTATAATCTACACGAACCAATCCATACATATATATATATATATAGGGTTGAGTTCCAATAGAAACTTATTGTAGAGTAGAAACTAAAAACTTTTTTAATCCATAGATTCAATAGAAATGGACGGTTATGATTCAATTTAATAATGTTTATTTTTTCTATTTTTAATTGCTCCAAGGATAAAATTGTCCATCTCAAAAATGCAGAATTTTTATATCTAAAATAACTCCAAGCAGTTACGGAATTGAAGATTTACATTCCCAAAAATCAGCCTTTTTCAAAAATTGACTTTGTACATTACAATCACATATCTAATCTTCTGTAAAATTTTATCAAAAGTTATTTCTTAATATTTTATTGTGTATAATTCTCGAAAAAAAAAATATTGTATTGCATGCATTCTGGGATCTTTCATTATGCATTAACATGTTATAAGTTATGCATATTATGTTTTTCCATTATGCATTAACATTATATTTATTCGTTTTATGCATTATTAATGACTGAACCATGCACAATAAGTACTATTTAAGTATTGTGCACTTTTAACTTATTATCATGCATTTAATATACAACAATAATGCATTTTACATACATTAATTTATACACATAACTTATATCTACTGAAAAACAATAATCCAACTTCTCGAAAAAAAAAAATAGTTGAAGGCTATACTTATGTGTGTTTCAAATGAATTGAACAACTCATATCAGACATTGAACATCGTTGGTGTAATTAATTTGATTATTATATACTCACTGCATAATTCACCATAAATGATTAAAAAAATTAAACTTTGCAGCATGCAATAATTTTTAAAAAACATATAAAAATTATATATGATATTCATGTCCTGATAAAATTGCAAAAAATACAAAATGCATTTGATTTGTATCGAGGTAATTATAATGCATTCCATATACCACTATAATGTATTTCATATAGTACGATAATGCATTTTATTATGGTACTTTGAAAAGATTTTTGTTCACATGTAAAAACGAAAATTGATTTTATTTTATTTTTTTGATAGAACGAAAATTTATTATAAAACTTTCATGATCATCATTATTTGCTCAACATGATCATTATTTTGAATATCAGGACAAAATATTGGAAATGACGAATGCAACATAATATAAGAAAACTGCTCATAACAATTATAAATAATTAATTTTCATAATCAATCACATGATTTCTAGATTTAATGATATAAACGGTTACAATTTCAGAATGACTTAATCGCCCTTTTAAATTCACATGCTAATAAATAAATACATAATAATCTTATTTACTAGTAACCGTTGATTTGCCAAGATCAATGGTTGAGAAAAGTTTTTAGTTTCTACTTGGGATTAAGTTTCTATTTGATCTATCCCCTATATATATGAGAACCTCTTCTCAGCGAGAGGTATTGACAAATTCGATTTCCACTTGCGTGTAATGTAGTATATTTTCACCTTGTATGATATAGTTTGTATCCTCTCATCTCTGCAGTGGTGGTGTAGGGGCGTAATGATACAATATTGTATCATTCTTAAAGAAATGGCAGAACTTTCCCTCTAAAAAAAAGAAAAAGGTCAGAATTTTTTTTTTAAAGGCAACAAAACTGTTTATAATCACATATCAAAATTTAATTAGTCGATTGCCACCAATCAATCTAACGTGCCGTAGATATTAACTGTCCAAACCTTTTACTAAAAATTTCGTTCTAACAAACCTTAATTCTTAAGATAAAGGTGATTAAAACTACTCTCTTTTGAAACAAAAGAAAAAAGATAAATGTGATTAAAACTAATTAAAGCACATAAATGATCATAGGACTTTTCAACAAAACGATTAATGATTTATCTACACTGGTCGTACATAGTATGGAAGCCTAAATTTTGGACCAACATAAAAATTTATAATACTTTGAATAAATGTGATTAGTGGAAGATACGAGAGCACATGATACATCAAAATTATACGTATTATATATATATATATATATATATATATATATATATATATCACATTGTACTCATCTATGCAAGTAACGTCATTTATTTAATACTAGTAGAGTGGTACGTGCGATGCACGTAATATTGATAGATTTTAATAATAATATATATATATATAAAATAATCATATGATAATAAATATTAATAATAAAATACTATAATAAGGATAGAATAGACAAATCAAATTTTGTAAACAAAGTTTTTTTTATAATAGGTATATATTGTATACCAAATAACACCTTAAAGATACACATTATCACATATTGATGGTCCCTGAGCTGGGTCTTTGGTGTAGAGGGGGTGAATACACCAAAGATAAGTTTCTGAAAACTTTTTCAAGTTTAAAACAGAGTTGGTGAGCTTAGTTATGAATCTAGCTGAGGAGAGTCAGCTGGGCAAATAACTCAGCTGGCGGTGCGGAATGTGGTGGTTTGAAAACTTAGCTCGGTTGGATAGAAAAACTCAACTTGAAAAGATTATCTTTACGTTTTCGGCTTAGTCAAGTTGTACAACTTTCAGAAAGACAGCTGTCTTATGAGAGCAGCTGTGTATGCAGTTTTAATAAAATATGCAATGGGATGATAAAGTTAGTATTAAAACTGAAGATAAAGATACAAAAAAGAACACGAGATTTTTACGTGGTTCGGAGTAACACCTCCTACGTCTACGACCAGGTTTACTGGTAATTCACTACCACTTGGTTTCCAAGTATCAAGCAACTTCACAACTCTAATCCGAGCTGTGTTCCAACAGTTTGCGGGCACTATCAAGCCTAAACTGTACTGAAAAAACCTTACAGACACTTGAATTTCGTACTTCAAGCAAGCGTAACCTTGACCTAACCTTTCTGGGTAAAGAGGGGTTTGGTTTGGGGTTCCAACTATGAACGAGTTCTTACAATTAAGAACTTTAGAGTTAAATGAACTCATTCAAGATCTAGGCGTAAGATATACACTAAATTCTGCCTAGGGATCAGACGAAAAACCAAGCAGTTTCTGGACTAGAAACACTTTAAGATAAAGTGTTCTTTGAACTATGTAGAACTGCTTGATAGCTTTTGAAGGCTTGAGATTTTCAGAGAATGAAAGCTTGTAGAGAGTTTTTCGTATTTGATCCTGAGGTTGAAGACTAGATTATATAGGTAGAGATTCAATACTAGCCGTTGGAGGAGCCGTTTGAATCTTACCTACTCTTCTTAAATTCGATATCTGCCGTTGGGCAATTCTCCACTTGTCTTCATTTGTGTCACATCCTATGTTCTGAAGTCTAGGATGCTGATTCGACAATCCCTCATTGGTCGAGGCAAGATGACTTCCTCTAACGCCGGGATCTCTGTCTTTGGAGCTGGCTTTTGAATTCAGAGCTGGATTGGGTAAACTGACTTGAAGTGATGTCTTCAGAGTTAGTTCCCTTTGTTCTTTACAGCTGGATCAGCTGTGTCTTGAACTTCGCTCAGTTTGATCCTGCTCCGTGTTGAACTTAGCTCAGCTGAAAGTTGACTCCTGCTGAAGACACAGCTGGATCGTCTGCTGTCTTCCGCTTCCTTAGCTGACTCCAGCTGTAGACACAACTGGGTATTCTGCTGTCTTTCGCTTCCTGAACCTATAAACTTAGAAAATCTAGAGCTCAAACAGGCGAGCTGGAAAACACAATTTAGGTTGATGCGGTCATCTACTCGGTTGGAGAACAGTTGGGTTTTGGTATTAAATCAAAACTTTATAATTTCCCAACAATTTCCCCCTTTTTGATGATGCCAAAACCTAACTGAGACAACAAAGAAAGTTGTGTTTTATTAATGTAATAAATTATATCAAAAAACAGGAAGAAGAAAGAAAGACAAAAAAATCTTCAATTCTTCAGTCTTCAATCCCAGTCGGCTGGGTCTTCTCTTCTGCATCCGCTGCTTCTTTCTTTTGACTCGTCTCTCTTTCAGCTGATTCAGCTGGTTCATCTTGCTCAGCAGTTTGCCTCTTCTTTGTCTCATTCTCTTCCCCCTTTTTTGGCATGATCAATCAAGGTGAGAGAGATACACCATCGTCTTATTGAGCTGTGCAATTTCCTGAATTGTGTCAGCCATCTTCACTGTACTATCAGCTGTTGCGATGTTTCGTTTGGCTGTGCTGCGGCTGTCAGCTTTGAGCAGTGAGGTCTGGAGTCTTAGTGGCTCAGCTGTTGCATTAGCTGGCTCTTCTTCATTAGCATTAGCCTCAGTTGTGATTGCAGACACAGCTTCCTTGGCCTGTTTCAGCTGGGGCGGTCCAGCTGAGTGCTTGGAGGTATGATGATGACATCTTCTGAGTAGGGCACAACTTCATTCCTTGCAATTTTGCTTCTTCAGACTTCATTAGATTGAATGAAAAGGTCTGATTCAGCACTTGAGGGACTTGAGTATTCCCCTTCCACTTCTGGAGTGGTGGCTGTGGGGTTCAGCTCATGTTAGCATCGTCCAGCTGCAAGTGATCATCGGATGGATGATGTTTTCCACTTGAGCTTGGTGCAGGGGCTTGATCTTCAACTTCCATAAGTAGATCTCGAAGCTGGTGTCCCTGTTGAGCTGAAGGAAATTGAGGAGAAGGCGGTTGAAGTATTCCATCTGCTGTGGGGTTTAAGCTTAGTTGATCAGCTGGAATACGTCGTTGTGGCGTTGATGATGACGATGTTCACGCTGGCACATGAACTTCTTCTCCACCGTAAGAAACCACCGCTTGTGGGCCTTCTGCTCCTCGGAGAGTAGTTACGAATTCCCTCTTAATGTTAGCTGACTTCTCGGCTGACTGACTGAGCACCTTTAACTTGAGTCTTCTCGTTGAAGACGGTGCATCAGCTTGTTTTGTCTCCTCAAGTTGTTTCTGATTCTCAGCTGGGAAGGGAGTAGATGCATGCTGCTTTATCTCCTGCATCTTTTTTCGTGCCTCCTGTGGTGGAGCAAGAGCTTTGACATGTCTGCTCTTAAAGACTCCGGCTTTATCAACATCTCGTCCAGTTCTGTTGACGTTGATTTTCGCATCCCAGGGAGTTGTATGTCTCGTTCTCTCTTTTATTTTAAGAGAAACAGTGGGGCGGAGGAGGTCTTTTTCCTTTGACATTCCCAGGAAGATTTCTGCAGCTTCCTGTTGAATGTTCTTGAGCTTTGCAATCACCCATTGCGTTAGACCGGATCTGTTGATGAGATTCATCTTCTCCTGGAATTCCGTCTTCTTGTGGTTCCTGAGAGTTAAACAACTCTCATCTTGAAGCGTTGACAGATTCTTTATGTTTGATCGGCTTCTGGAGATCTCTTTCTAGATTCCATGTTCTTCTTCTGCAACTTTTGTTAGTGGAACAAATAATACCAATAGATGGAAGAAGAAAGAGTGCCGAAATACTTTTTAGGGTTTTAGGCAAAATTTTGCGTATCTCTTCTACCATATTTATATCACTTTTCTTGATGAATGGACGATCAAGATTTGTAGGTTGATAAGAAGATCTACGACTGGGAGTCTTTCTCGCATCATGTTAGTTTCTTGATTAGAAAATGCGAGTTAATGCGCGTGTGAGGATGGTTGAGGCGTTTTGACTTTTGCCTTGAAACTCTCATGTTTCAGTTCTTTGCAGACTTTTAATTAATTCTTGATTAGATATGACAAGATATGATTTGACTGATGACAGAATGAGTAGGTGTAGATAATGATGATGCAAACCTCTCAGCTGATCTTTGTAGTCATCTGATACCTCGGTTGTGAATGGTTGTGATGAGTGCTTATGTTTCCAGCTGGTTCCCCCTCAGCTGAATATTCCTTCAACTTAGGCGTCTGGCTGAGCTTGATTCTTTCTCAGCTGATACCAATTGATGTTGGTTATGAATTCCCGCTGACTGCTTCCATTCAGCTGGGTCTGCTTCCATTCCGCTTCCATTCAGCTGGGTGAAGCATCGTCTGGGTTGAGTAATCCAAGTAATCCGCACAGCATTTTGAATCTTGCTTCTATTAGCGGCTTTGTGAGCATATCAGCCCGCTGTATGTCTGTGTGAATTTTCTCAACAATTACGTTCTTCTTTTCCATGTGATCTCTGATGAAGTGATGGCGTACATCCACATGTTTGCATCTTGTGTGGTGTACTGGATTCTCTGATATAGCAATCGCACTTGAGCTATCACAGAAAATTGGAACTTGTCCAGTTTCCACTTCGTAGTCATCCAGCTGATGTTTCAGCCAGAGAATTTGTGAGCAGCAGCTTCCAGCTGCCATGTATTCTGCTTCTGTCGTGGAAGTTGCGACGCACGTTTGTTTCTTTGAAAACCATGAGATCAACTTGCTTCCTAGAAACTGACAAGTTCCTGAAGTTGATTTTCTGTCCAACCGATCTCCAGCGAAGTCCGAGTCTGAATATCCAGTCAGCTGTAGATTGTCTTCAGCTGGGTACCACAACCCAACATTCTGAGTTCCTTTGAGATATTTGAGAATGTTCTTGGCTGCATGCATGTGTGCTTCCTTTGGATCAACTTGAAATCTGGCACACACTTCGACTGCGAAAGAGATGTCTGGACGGCTCGCTGTTAGATACAGCATGGAACCTATTATCCCTCTGTATTTGCTAGAATCAACTGACTTTCCTTCAGTTCCAGGTTCAATCTTCCAGTTGGTGTTCATCGGAATCTTTACAGTTCTGCTGGATTGAACTCCATACTTGGTGATCAAGTCTTTCACGTACTTGGATTGATTTATAAAAATTCCTTCTGCTGATTGCTTGACTTGAAGTCCTAGGAAGAAACTCATTTCTCCCATCATAGACATTTGGAACTGTTCTGACATCATTTCTCCAAATCTTTGGCATAAGAATGTTGATCTTGATCCGAAGATGATGTCGTCTACATAGATTTGAACAACCAGGATGTCTTCTCCTGACTTGATGGTGAAGAGTGTTCTGTCTACTGATCCCTTCTTGAATCCTTTGTATACAAGGAAGTTTGATAGAGTATCATACCAAGCTCGAGGTGCTTGCTTCAATCTATAGAGCGCCTTCTTTAGCTTGTAGACTTTATTTCCTTCTACTTCAAATCCTGGAGGTTGTTCAACATAGACATCTTCTTTGATTTCTCCATTTAAGAATGCATACTTCACATCCATTTGATAGACCTTGAATTTGTGATGTGCTGCATAAGCGAGAAAGAGTCTGATTGCTTCCAGTCGCGTTACTGGAGCAAATGATTCTTCGAAGTCAATTCCTTCCTGTTGAGTGTATCCCTTGGCAACTAGTCGAGCTTTGTTTCTGATGATGACTCCAAGGGTATCCAGTTTGTTCTTGAAGATCCATTTGAGTCCTATGACTTTGACTCCTTCAGGTCTGTCGACCAATTCCCAGACACAATTTCTGAGGAATTCATTTAGCTCTTCCTGCATGGCGTTAGTCCAGGGTACGCTCTTTAAGGCTTCGAGAATTGATTGAGGCTCAGGAACTTTAGCTACATAACACGCCATTAGAGCTGTATCTTCATCATAGACCGTTAGTTCTAGCTCTACTGAGAGTTGAGCTGAGTTAGCTGCTTCTTGAAGATCCGAAGAAGCTTGAGCAGCTGAGCTTCTGGTTTTGACTTGGTCAGATGGTTCTCTAATAATTGCTGATGATGGATGATCTTCAATCCATCTTCTTCCTTTACGAATTTCTTCTTCCAGCTGATTGATGCTAGAAGTAGCAAGATTTCGTCTGGCTTGGAGTTGCTCTGTAGTTAAGTCTTGAGACAGACTCTCTCTTTGGATTGAGTGTTGAGGTGACTTCTGTAGAGGCTCTGCTGGAAATGAAGCTGGGGATTCAGCTGTGTCTGGATTTCCAGCTGATGATATTCCCCATTGATTTGGCGTTGGATGTTCCTCTTGGTTTCCAGCTGGTGGAGTTTCCTGATTGATTTGAAGTTCCTCCTCTGGCTCATCATCCCAAATTAATAGTTCGGCCAGATTCCTGATACGATTTTCTTGAGCTCTTGTCTGAATCTGCCTTGAAGATTCTCCTTCATTTCTTCGTTTGATAGATTCTCTATATTCGAATGAAGATTCGTCAAAAGTAACATGTGGAGTTACTTCGACTGTTTGAGTTCTTCTGTTGAAGACTCTGTATGCTTTACTCACGGCTGAGTAACCAAGGAATACTCCTCGGTCAGTCTTTGCATCGAACGTCTTGAGCTGTGTTTTTCCATTGTTTAGGATATGACATTTGGATCCGAAGACCTTGAAATATCCAATATATGGTGTTCTGTTGTTCCATAGCTCATACGACGTCTTTCCTTGCCTTGATGTGAGTAAGGAGCGATTCTGAGTGAAGCAAGTTGTGTTGATTGCTTCGGCCCAGAACTTCTTTGGAATGGCAAAGCTGGCTAGCATTGAGGTAGCTGCTTCTTTTAGTGTTCGGTTTCTTCTCTCTGCTACACCATTCTGCTGAGGTGTGCGTGCTGCTGAGGTTTGATGTTGAACTCCGTTCTTCTCGCAGTATTCATAAATAGTTTCATTCAGAAACTCCGTTCCTCGATCTGATCTGATTGATATTATCTTGCACTCCTTCTGAGTTGACAATCTTTCCAGCAGGATTGGCAGCTTAGTCCTTGTTTCGCTCTTCTGGTACAAGAATGACACCCATGTGAATCTTGAGAAGTCGTCTACTACGACCAGAGTATATTTTCTGCCATTGAAGCTTGCTGGAGTAACTGGACCAAAAAGATCCATGTGAAGGAGTTGAAGTACTCGATCAGTTGACTGAACTGGCTTGAGAGAGAATGAAATTCTTGTTTGTTTTCCTTGTTGACACGCGCTGCACATATGACTTTTGTCATATACTTGATCTGGAATTCCATTAGCGAGCTGGTTCCTAGCCAGTTTGTTGATTGTCTTGAAGTTGAGATGATTCAGCCGTCTGTGCCACAGCCAGCTGACTTCATTGCTGCTTTTCGATACAAGACAAGTCTCCGGAGGGCTGCTATTCCAGTCAGCGAAATACATGTTTCCTTCTCTTTTCCCTCTTAGTAGTATCTGCTTGGTTTCCCTGTGCTTCACTGTACATCCCTGTGCATCAAACTTGACAGAAAAACCGTTGTCGCAGAATTGGCTAATGGAGAGCAAGTTATGTTGCAGTCCTTGTACGTAAGAGACATTTGGGATTATAACATTTTTAGTTTTAAATGTACCATAACCTTTGGTTAGGCCTTTGGAGTTGTCACCAAATGTTACTTGGGGGCCTGGACGCACGATAAACTCCTGGAGTAGATGCTTTAAGTGCGTTATGTGCTTGGAGCATCCACTATCCAAGTACCACAGCGTTCTCATCGACTCCTCAATGATGCGTTGATCCATTGCAACATATACAAAAGATCAAAATTTAGGTACCCAGTTTTAATTGGGTCCTTGTGGGTTAGGCAGAGATCCTTTAACGACCCAGATCTGCTTGATGACTCGAATTGGATCATTTGATCTGATAATCCTTCCAGCTGAGTCGATATACACATTCATTGTGTTCTTCGGTTGTTGCTGGTGGGGTCTTGATCTCAGTATCTTCCCGGCTTGATGTCTTGGTCTTTTCCGGTATCTAGCTGAGACGTTCCTTTGTCTCTGCTTTCTCGTGTGATACCTCGGCTGGAATTGGTTCTCTAGCTGATGATCATATGAGTGATATCCAGTTGGGTATCTCCTCTGATATCTCGATTGATATCTTTCGACGTGCTGTTGCTGTTGCTGGTATCTGTAATATCCAGTCTGTTGTTTTTGTTGAGGTTGAGCACGTTGCTGTCTGATTTGAGCTTGAGGTTGTCTCAAAGCTGACCTTTTTGATGCCTGCTGTGTCCTCGATGTAGCTTGAAGATATCTCACAGCTGGTCCTCTTGATGCCTGCTATGTTTTCAACGGTTGTTGCTGAGTTGCTGGAATTTCTTTTGCTCGTACAAACATTACCTTTGTTCCACTCGTGGAGGCAATGTTTATGGCATCCTTTGATTCATTGTATCCTAGTCCTGCATTGAGTGCTGCTGGACGTTGTGCACTTATGATTTCGTCCATTGTTGATGTGGCTTTAATGAGAGCTACCATCTTCTTAGACAGTATCTCTTCAGAACTTTTCAGCTCTGTAATCTCAGCTGACTTCTTTTCTGATTCAGCTGTGGCCTTTTCCAATTCTTCCATCAGCTGTTTCTTTTCATAGTAGAAGTCCTACATTAGCTGATCTTGTTTCACTATTTTGTCTTTTAGTGAAACGACTTCCTGTTGGAGCTGTGTTGTATCAGCTGCTTCTGATACCTTTTTCCTTTCAAGTTCCACTTTCAGCTCGGCATTCTCACACATTATGACTTCAAGGATTTCTTGAAGCTCCTTGGAATCGCTCATAACTTTCTCTACTAGACTCCAATCAGGTAGCCCTGATTCTGAAACCTGTGTAGAGTGTTCGTGTGATGGTGAGAGGTTAGATAGATTTTGAGTTCTAGACATTACCTCATCTTCATCGATGCAGTCTGTTTGTCCCATGAAGCATGTATCCCAATTAGGTTCATCGTGAGCCATCAATGTTTCTTCTTCTGAGTCTGAAAATGGCATGTTATCATCCATTTTGTTGCATTCTGACTCTTCGTCTGCGATGTAGGCTCTCCTTCTGTCAGCTGCCTTAGCTTTCAGTTGGTCTTTATCTTTCTTGGATAGCTTCGGACAGTCTAGCCGGTAGTGTCCTGGTTCCTTGCAGTTGAAACAGCCTTCTTCTGTTCGTTTGTCAGCTGACTTCTCATCAACTGATGCGTACTTGTCTCTGTAAGTTCTTGCGAACTTCTTGTACTTGTCATTGCTGGTGTTGAGTCTGTTGTAGTTTTTGACCAGCATGGCTATTTCTTCAAGTAGCTCTTCCTTGCTCATGTCCTTCTTGTCCTTCTTTGAAGACTCAGCTGACTGCATGTATGAGGATTTTTCAGAGTTGGCTCTGAATGCAATCTCATATGGCGCAGGTGTCAGCTCTCCATCATTCTGATTGCTTGAAGATTCTTTCATGGTAATCTTCAAGATGTATTCGTTGGCTTTGAGCAGGGAGAATAATCTTTCATTTGAAAGATCACCCAAGTCACTTCGACTTTGATGTACCACCTTATATGTGTTCCATTCAGCTGTGAGCGCTGAAAGGACTTTTAGATTCTTTTCTCGCTGTGTGTATTTCTCAGTTCTGATGGTTTCTATTTCTACCACTATATTGGAGAATCTGAGTTCCATCCCTTCGATGGACTCGTTTACAAGCTGCTTGAAGTTATCAAACTTCTGGCAGGCGATCGTGAATTTATTTTCTTTAATCTCCTCAGACCCTTCACATAGCTTGGCTAGGGTTTCCCACATCTCCTTTGCGGTTTCGCAGTTGATGATTTTGCTGAGGTAGGCGTTGGAGACTGATGATGAGATGGTGTTCCTTGCAAAGCTGTGTAATCCAGCTTGCTTCATTTCTTCTGATGTATACTCACTATTTGGCTTGGGAATGAGCTGATATGTTGGCTGTCCACCATCTTGAGCTGGAACAAGCTCGTTCCCTTGTTTGTAGATGATGATGGGTCCGTCTGAGATGACGTTCCACATCATGTCATGATGTGCACAGAGAAAACTCTTCAATCTGAACTTCCAGATTGCATAATCGTCGACCGAGAAGGTGGGAAGATTCCTGTTAAGATAAGAATCCATGGAGATATGCACAGTATGTAATCAAATGAGTTTTTCAACAAAGAGGATCTATTCAGTTGATCACTGACAGATTATCAAGACAAATCGCTTGATTCAGAACCAGCGGTCTTTTGAACCACTGCTCTGATACCAATTGATGGTCCCTGAGTTGGGTCTTTGGTGCAGATGGGGGGTGAATACACCAAAGATAAGTTTCTGAAAACTTTTTCAAGTTTAAAACAGAGTTGGTGAGCTTAGTTATGAATCCAGCTGAGGAGAGTCAGCTGGGCAAATAACTCAGCTGGCGGTGCGGAATGTGGTGGTTTGAAAACTTAGCTCGGTTGGTTAGAAAAATTCAACTTGAAAAGATTATCTTTACGTTTTCGGCTTAGTCAAGTTGTGCAACTTTCATAAAGACAGCTGTCTTATGAGAGCAGCTGTGTATGCAGTTTTAATAAAATATGCAATGGGATGATGAAGTTAGTATTAAAACTGAAGATAAAGATACAGAAAAGAACACTAGATTTTTACGTGGTTCAGAGTAACACCTCCTACGTCCACGACCAGGTTTACTGGTAATTCATTACCACTTGGTTTCCAAGTACCAAGCAACTTCACAACTCTAACCCGAGCTGTGTTCCAACAGTTTGCGGGCACTGTCAAGCCTAACCTTTCGCCACGGTACTGAAAAAACCTTACAAACACTTGAATTTCGCGCTTCAAGCAAGCGTAACCTTGACCTAACCTTTCTGGGTAAAGAGGGGTTTGGTTTGGGGTTCCAACTATGAACGAGTTCTTACAATTAAGAACTTTAGAGTTAAATGAACTCGTTCAAGATCTAGGCGTAAGATATACACTAAATTCTGCCTAGGGATCAGATGAAAAATTAAGCAGTTTCTGGACTAGAAACACTTTAAGATAAAGTGTTCTTTGAACTATGTAGAACTGCTTGATAGCTTTTGAAGGCTTGAGATTTTCAGAGAATGAAAGCTTGTAGAGAGTTTTTCGTATTTGATCCTGAGGTTGAAGACGAGATTATATAGGTAGAGATTCAATACTAGCCGTTGGAGGAGCCGTTTGAATCTTACCTACTCTTCTTAAATTCGATATCTGCCGTTGGGCAATTCTGCACTTGTCTTCATTTGTGTCACATCCTAGGTTCTGAAGTCTGGGATGCTGATTCGGCAATCCCTCATTGGTCGAGGCAAGATGACTTCCTTTGACGCCGGGATCTCTGTCTTTGGAGCTGGCTTTTGAATTCAGAGCTGGATTGGGTAAACTGACTTGAAGTGATGTCTTCAGAGTTAGTTCCCTTTGTTCTTTACAGCTGGATCAGCTGTGTCTTGAACTCCGCTCAGTTTGATCCTGCTCCGTCTTGAACTTAGCTCAGTTGGAAGACTCATCTGAAAGTTGACTCCTGCTGAAGACACAGCTGGATCGTCTGCTGTCTTCCGCTTCCTTAGCTGACTCCAGCTGTAGACACAGCTGGGTGTTCTGTTGTCTTCCGCTTCCTGAACCTGTAAACTTAGAAAATCTAGAGCTCAAATAGGCGAGCTGGAAAACACAATTTAGGTTGATGCGGTCATCTACTCGGTTGGAGAACAGTTGGGTTTTGGTATTAAATCTAAACTTTATAATTTTCCCAACACATATATCATTAATATATACTCCCGTATTCCCACAATAAGTGGTCACGTTTTCTTATTGGGATGTCCCATATAAGTGTCCATTTACCCAATATAGAAACTTCATTTTCTCACAAAAAAATGTAGGCTCCACAATTTTCTATCTTTTTATCACTTTAAACACTTTTCCCCTGAATTCCGTGCCTAAAAGAAAGTGGTCTTTTATTACTCCCTCCGTCCGTTCCATAATAAAATACGAAAGCATAATAGATGAATCAATCTTGTTCATAGTATGTTAGAGATGAGGACTGCTCTTACAACAAGATTCTTTTTCTTGAGATTTAAAATAAACAAGGGTGTTTAATTATTTGAGAAATTAAGAGACTTAATTAGAGCTTAGAAGTACTGAAATCAAACAAATTAATTAGCTTTTAGGTAATTAATTTGGCTAAGCTGCCCTTTATTTTACTGCTAGAAGTACTTTCAAATATTGCCATCATAAGTGTCCTAATTGATGGAATCACACGACCCTGTGAATAATTGGTCATGCCTTAAAATTTCATCAATAATTTTTAAATTGAAGGGTTAATTGCCATAAAAATCCCGACCTTTGGTCAAATTCTAGTTTTTCCCCTGACTTTCTATTTTGACCTACAAATTCATAATCTTTTAATTTTTCTAATTTTTCCCACGACTAAGTCTTCCGATCAAATTAATGCTGACCTATTGATTTTATTTGCTGACGTGGCCCAATATTTTACACGTGGCACTTGAGTGACATACACTGCTCGAGTTAATTGCCGTAAAAATCCTGACCTTTGGTCAAATTCTAATTTTTACCCTGACTTTCTATTTTGGCATACAAATTCATCACCTTTGGATTTTTTTGATTTTTCCCACGCAAATAATATTTCCCCAAATTGATGTTGAGCTCGACGCTGGAAATTCCTACATGACAAATCGGCGTGACTGAACAAACGACGTAGCTTTAATAAATGTCATACGTCATTGTTTCATGGCAAATAGAGACTATAATACGAGGATTTTAGGGCACGAATCGATTTCATGGTCTGTAGTCTCCATTTTTTGCAGAAATCACTCACTTTTCTCCCTCTTTCTCCCCCTCTATCCATCCGAAATTAGCGAATACTTTGTGGGTAATTCGTGTTTCTGGACTCGAGGTGATTGGTCCGTGGATAATTTGAGGTGATGGCTTCTTCATTTTCACGAATGGGCTCAAGGAATAATCCTGGACCCCAAAGGCTCTGTCATTGTGAAGAACGCGCGGTCATGAGTAGGGATGTATACAAATCAAATAATTTTGGTTCAGTTCGGTATTCAATTCGAATTTTTGATTCGAATTTGAAAATTTATGATTCGAATACAAATACAAGTATTTTCTTTTATTCGATTAGTTATCAAATACGAATTCAAAATCATGGTATTCAATTTGGTATTCGAAAATATTCGATTATATATATATATATATATATTTTAAAATCTAAATTAAAAAATTAAATTAAACAAAAGAAGGAAATTTCATTTAAAATATTGTTTTAAAAAATTTTCCTTCAAAATTGCGAATCGAATATATTCGAATCGAATCGAATAGTCTAAAAATGAGGAAATTTCGAATCGAATATTCGAATTGTATTGTTTATAATACATTTAAAAAATCGAATCGAATATTCGAATAGTTTCGAATATTTGCGAATAACAATTCGAATCGAATACGAATAAAAAATAAGATTCGAAATCGAATCGAATACCGAATCGAATATGCAATTATTTTTTCAAATCGAATCGAATACAGTGATATTCGCTTCGATTCAATTTGTATACATTCCTAGTCATGAGGACCTCACACAGTACTGAGGTGAATCCGAAGAGGCGCTACTGCAAAAAAATGAGCAATAGAGGGGGAGAAGGAGGGAGGAAAGTGAGTGATTTCTGCAAAAAAATGGAGACTACAAACCATGAAATCGATATGTGCCCGAAAATCCTCAAATTATAGTCTCTATTTGCCATGAAACGATGACGTATGTAATTTATTAAAGCTACGTCATTTGTTTAGTCGAACCGATTTGCCATGTAGGAATATTTGTCGTTCAGCTCAAAATCAATTTGGGGGGAAATTATTTGCATGGAAAAAATCAGAAAAGTTAAAAAGTGATGAATTTGTAGGCCAAAAAAGAAAGTCAGGGGAAAAACTAGAATTTGACCAAAGGTTGGGATTTTTACGACAATTAACCCGATCAGTTTATGCCACTCAAGTGCCACGTGTAAAATATTGGGCCACATCAACAAATAAAATAAACACATCAACATTAATTTGACCGGAAGAGTTTGTCGTGGGAAAAATCAGAAAAATTAAAAGTGATGAATTGTAGGCCAAAATAGAAAGTCAAGGAAAAAACTAGAATTTGACCAGAGGTCGGGATTTTTACGGCAATCTATCGGATCACTTTGAAAAAATTGGATGATTCGTGCATATTATATATATATATATATATATATATATATATATATACATTAAACAAATAATTGCTTGAATAAATTATTAAAAATGGTAACAAATAATCAAATAAATTAAATTTTATAAATTATTTCAACCAAATGTAAATAGAATTGTTCATCAATATTTGTTCAACACTATAAATAAATAAAAGTACTTACTAAAAATAAAAAATAAGTTTAAAAAATAGAACAAAAATAATTACAAAAGTATACTTCTTCCGTCCCATTTCATTTGGCTTCCTTGTCTTATTTGGACGTCCCATTTCAAAAGAAACTTAATACATAACAAACACTCCAATGTAAATTATTATTTACACCATATGTCATTGTAACCTACAAATAATTATTCCACCTCACACACAATTGAAATATTATGCATAAACTTGTTAAATTTTACACGTTATAATATTATTACAAAATTAATCAAGCATTGTGATGATATATTGAATTTGGGCTACGTAGATAATCTATTTGATCATGGTACACTTGAAATATACTATTTGAATTTGGGCTGTAGATAATCTGATCATGGTACAAATGAAATATATTCAAATTGGGCCACATTGAAGAATGATCCAATACAATATGTGAAGTCCAACACACGAGAAATTCCATCCAGAAAAGAAATCCATATCAAACAAATTTGCAAGGATTTCAATATTCTTTTTATTTGCCTCCTTAAACTTTTGGGGAAGAAGAACACAAATGAATGAATACATTAAGCCGTACGAAAGAGGGGACTGCATTATTTTCAATTAAAAATTTAAATTGGGATAATATAAATTAGAAACTCAATCTGGAGATATAAGGTTAAATTAGTAAATTAATTAATAATTTTTATTATTTTTAATTAAGGGGCTATGAAGAGCAAAAAGAGGGACTATGTTTAGAATCACCAATTTTATTTTATATTATAACTAGTGTGTATCCCGCCGAAAATCGACAGTGAACTACATTATTAAAATAAAATATATCAATAAGGTTGTTTCTTCGATTTTATTGTACTTCCTTTAACAAATATTTTTATTTTTATTATTATTTTGCAATATGTAAGCATGGACATTAAAAATAATTTAATATTATTTCGGAGTGATAATATTTCGATAATTGATCAAAAATAGTGTTTCTTTGATTTTATTTAACTTTCTTTAGTTGCAAGAAATTAAACTATTTTTTTACCTCACAATCTGTCAAAGATTTCATTATATACGATGTTAATTGTGTGTACGTCTGATCATCTCGTCACAAAGTCAAATTTCGAGAATTTCCTTACGTGTATACATACATACAAATCCGAGAACTATAATTGAGTTTTCTTTTATTTATGTCAATTTAAAAATTTATTAAATTAAACAAATTAATATTGACATCTTAATAATTGATCAAATCAAAATTGTCAATAAAAATAAAACTATTTATTTGGCCAATAAATTAATTTGCCAAATTATATTGGTTGTACAAAATAATTGCAGAATGGAAAAATACACATGGATTGTGAGTATTTATATAGGTTCTCCAAGAGTGAAGTTTAATTAAGAATCATTGTGGGATGGAAAAAATTATATTAAATATATAGAATAAATGAATAAAAATGCTCAAAATGAGAATTAAAGATAAATAAGAATACTGAAAGTAGAGAGCGCCACGTGGGACCTCGAATTAAGGAAAAAGTTCGAATCCGCAATCGTTTTAATTATATATATATATATATATATATATAATAGATTTTCGTACGATTTAAAAAAGGAAAAAGAAATCCTCAATTTCTTAATTAATTGTCAACAAGGTTATAAGATGAAAAAGGCCCAGAACACACCATGATAAATAAATACGAATAAAAAGATACTCCAATATGTAATAAATTGAGACCGTGGGATCTTGCCATGTAGGTCGAAAATATTTGTGAAATGTATCATAAAAAAATTAATATAGTAACTATTGTTATAATAAAACTAGTACGCCTACCAGAGCGATACACGGGTACGTAACATATATAAAACATCGAAGTCCATCTAATAAAAATTTCATTAACAATCTCAAACATAATAGACATAAGGTACTCTAATCTAATAATAGGATACACCGGTTTCATTATCATCCAATTCATGCTTAAACAATTGATTCACAACCTCAAAGCACAATTGAAGAATATTTGACACGAAAAGATAAGACAAACTCATTAATTAGACAGTATGTCTTGACTATTTTATGTTAAAGTGTCCGTCTGAGAATTTAACATTTTTTTCTGAAAAAGTTCACATCTTATTGAAAAAAAATAGAGGCCTTTATAGATTTATTAATCTCTTGATTGATTAGTTGTCTACATTTACCCTCATAATCTAAGAAACGATTAATTATTATCTTTTCCAGAATGCTCACCTCTGGAAATGTTTAAATGCTGCAGCACAAAATTAAACTATGAGCCGAGATATAAATCATGAGACATCCTGCAGATGGAATTTTAAACTTCTTGAATCAAATTTTAAAGCAATCTTACCTCATTTTGGAAACGGTAGCACAGATGATACAAGAAGATTTTTGTGATTAATTGTGAGAAAAAGATTTCAACATAAAATTATATTTCATAGGGTACTTGGGAACATTCTTGAGAGTACACACAGATGGAATTTTGTGTGTGGACAACTATGTAGAAAGCTATATATTCATGCATCAGGAATGCTTATTGTAAATTTTCTGTTATCTATCCAAAAATAAGTAGTATATATATTTGCATTATATTGATAAATAAATTGCATTAGAAAAATGAATAAATTACTATGTAAAGCGTTGATTGACGTCTTGTTATCCTTATCTTCCTTGTAATATGTAGTTTTCAAACTAAGTACAAAGCACTTTACATTGCCTACATATGACATATAATTATTAAGAAAGAAAAGAAAAGAAGTAGAGTTATTTAGGCAGACTTCACTCTGGTGAATCAACTTAAAGCAGACATACAGTTTCTTAGAACAAATTAGTATTGATGAAGAGAAGAGTAGCCAATTCAGAAGCGGGGAGGCGAATAAAAAGAGCGACATTAACGCCATTGAATTTCTCACCATCGATCAAAGCATCACTCCAGAACACACAACCAAAAGCCAAACATGAACAATTCTCCAAACATATATACTCCTACATTCATGTGCATGCGTAGCAGACAACGCTTCAGCAAAATCTAGAACCTTCTCCATCTCCATTTCAGATATACACGCTGCAACTGATTCTTCCTCTAGCATCCTTAAATCTACTTACTCCAACTCCTTTAATCTGAAACATTAATTTGTTGAATTCTTCTGTTGGAAACATTTTATATGGCCAACTCCCAATCGATGCACCATTCATATTAAAGAGCATTTCATTAATCCAAAAAAATCTCAAATCATCACCACAAACTAATCCCAAAAACATTAAGCACCTTATTATTAATTTAAAATATTAAGAAAAGAAATGAGTTTTTGTCAAGAAAACAATCTCATAACCTATCTAAACTATTCAATAGTTTTTTCTAGGAACCTAATATATCCTGCATGCCATTTTTTTTTAATATCAAATTAACATTTTTGTTTAAAATAGATGAATTCTCCCGAGGGAATAAAGGAAGGACAAAAATTGAAATTTGACATGCGAAAATTGAAAAATGCAATATAGTTGAGTTACGGAGCGACATGTTGCATGCAGGCAGTACAGATAAATACATGCAGAACTGAAGAGGACGACGAACAAATGCATTCTGAATCTGGGCAGTTGGATTAAGATGATGCTCGAACACATATTGCCACACTGTTTCAACAACAAATCAAATTGAATACTATAAAATTCATTGAGATAGAGAGAGTGGAACAGGGAACGCACTTTTTCTAATTGAACCAATCCGTATATAATTGTAAGGACATCCGTATCTATATTGAAATTCTTCTTCTTCTTTTCGTTAATTAGGTCTAGGGATGGCAGTGGATCTTTGACCCGGTCCGAATCCGTATGATAGTACCGACCTCACCCTGAGCCCGACCTAAGGCTAATTGGGCCTATATATTAAAGCTCGGCCCACAGAGTTCGGCCCAAACAAAGTCAACGTCTGCCTTGAAGACCAAGTAACGAAACCCTACTTTGGGAGAAGATAGAATTCTACCACGAAGGGGAATCGGATATGCATGTATTAAGGAACTAGATATGTATAAGGAGTTCGATCCCTAGAAGGATTAGGGCTTAATTCAAGGCTTATAAATAGATGCAAGGTTAGAGGTGTAGGGATTCAAGACTCATTGTACTCTCAAGCATAATAAAAGCTCTCTATATTCTCTCCCGTGGACGTAGATCACATCGATCGAACCACGTAAATCCTTGTGTCATCGTGTTGTTGTCTCTTTTAGCTACTTTCGCAAACCCTAGATCTATCATTGGCGCCGTCTGTGGGAACGAGATCAACGGTTCGTTCGTAACTGATTTATGATGGTAACACGATCACAAAGCGTGCGGGAGGCCAAAGCCAACGCGGGAATCCTAACGAAGCGGAAAGCTGCCCCATAAGCCAAGAGAATCGTCAGAAAGGCAATTCGGTTCCAAAGAAGAGGCACGCCAGGGACCCAATAGAAGGAAATCCCTCCGAAAGGATGCCCGCGCTAGAATACATCCCTCAGAGAAACCCATCGCAAAATCGGCATCGGAGGACACATAATGGACAGTCCTTCAAAACGGGTGATACCCCAGAAGGGTACGTCGAAGAATTCAACGACGAGTCGGAGCCGAAGGAATCCGAGTTGAAGGAGGATGATCTCTCCAGAGACTTTGACCTTGCTACCACCTACGCCGCGGCCGAATTCGCTAAAGCAAACAAGGAGCCAGAACTGTCCCAACGACCTCCTTTTGTGAAAACAAATGCCGAGATTTTCGCACTCCACGAGGATTGGTTCACTAAACCACGTCCTATGTCAGGGTCTAAACCTCGGGACAGAAACAAGCACTGCTCTTTCCATGACGACCATGGGCACCGCACGGAGGATTGCCGCGACCTCGCAGAACAGATAGAGAGGTTGGCCCAGGAGGGAGCTCTGAAGAGATACGAAGCCGGGGGGAAGAAAAACAGGAAAGGAAAACGGAAAGGAGGACAGGGTCGCTGTGCCTCAAATAGTAAGCGAGCTAAGGTCGATCAAGACGAGAATGATGACGACCCTCAGTACGACGCACCACAGTACGACGGAGTGGTCTCCACCATCACCGGACTACCCCCAGGTATGACAAAGACTAAGTTAAAGGCAGAAGCTCGCAGACCACCAGTCCCATCGGGGGAGGAGCAAAGGAAGAAGAGGTTCAAGAAGGGAGAAACCGTCACATTCTCTGAGCATGATCCTGTACCTACAGCTACGCCACACAATAACGCCCTGGTGATTCAGGTCGGAGTGGCCAACAAGATGGTCCATCGCGTATTCATCGATGATGGGGCTAGCGTGAGTATCATCTTCCAACACTGCTTGGATAGAATGGGCCTCGACCCAGCTCGGGTGAACTCCACACCCCTACCTCTCAAGAGCTTTACGCAACAAGAGACGCGACCTAAAGGGACCATTGCGCTCGATGTTGCCATTGGCAGTCCGCCGACCAGCGTCAATAAACTGATCCAGTTCTATGTGGTTAAAGCGAACTCCCCCTACAACATCATACTAGGTCGGGATTGGCTGAATGCAGTCAGGGCCATCATTTCGCCCTACCACCTGCTGTTAAAGATTCCGACCTCGGCTGGAATCCTTACTGTCCGAGGTGACCAGATAAAGGCCGAGGAGTGCATGCAGGTTGCTCTCCGAGGTCAACCCCGGGCATAGCAATCAAAGTATCCCAAGAAGCTGGAAGAAACGACGTCGATCCCAGACACCTCGGCGGAACAGGTTCCCCTATCTAAAACAGATCCAGCGAAAGTCGTCAAGGTCGGCTTTGCAGGGGGACCTCAAACACGCACGCAAGTAATCCAGCTCCTAAGGGAATATCAAGACGTCTTCGCCTGGTCTCCAACAGACATGACGGGGGTGTCGTCGGAAATCATTACGCATAAGCTTAACATTAACCCGAACTCGACCCCGGTCAAGCAGAAACGGCGATCATTTGCTGCCGAACGAAATCAAGTTTTCTACAACGAGGTGCAGCAATGGTTGAAAGCAGGGCTTCTGTTTGAAGTCAAGTACCCGATTTGGCTGTCTAATCCGGTAGTGGTAAAGAAAGAAGAAGGAGAGTGAAGGATGTGTGTAGATTACACCGACCTCAACAAAGCTTGCCCAAAGGACTGCTATCCTCTCCCCAACATCGATGAAAAAATCGAATCCTTAGTGGGACACGAAGTATTCTGCTTTCTCGATCTCTACAAAAGATACTATCAGGTTCTAATGGATGAGGGAGATGCGATCATGACAGCTTTCGCAACAAGCTTCGGGATCTTTGCATTCAAATATATGCCCTTCGGGTTAAAGAATGCCAGGGCGACATACCAGCGAATGGTCGATTTCCTCTTCCGAGATCATATCGGCAAGATTGTCGAAGTATACGTAGACGACATTGTCGTCAAGAGTAAAGAAGAGGCTTCGGTGGTGAGCGACCTACGAACTACGCTCAACATACTAAGGCAGGCGAACCTCAAGCTGAACCCAAAGAAGTGCACTTTCAACGTGCGATCTGGAAAATTCTTAGGGTGCTGGATCTCGCCAGAAGGTCTCAAAGCCAACCCGCTGAAGATTAGAGCCGTGCAGGAGATGAAGGTACTCCGGACTATCCGTGACGTACATAGGTTGACAGGGTGCATAACCACGCTAAGTCGTTTCCTCTCCAAGGCTGTCGAGAAACAGCTCCCATTCTTCAAAATTCTCAAGAAGGCACCGGAATTTGGATGGGGACGAGAGCACGAGCTAGCCTTGGAGGAGCTCAAGCGCCATCTCGGGGACTTACCAACCTTGTCAGCCCCCCAAAAGGAAGAACCCCTCTCTCTGTACCTCGCGGCATCGAAGGAAGCAATAAGTGCAGTGTTGGTCCGAGACGAAGGAGATCGGCAGCTACCGGTGTACTTCGTCAGCCGAGTTCTCAAAGACCCAGAGACGAGGTATCAGCCTCTTGAGAAGTTCGCCCTAGCCCTGATAAACGCAGCTCGGCGTCTAAAACCCTACTTCCAAGCTCACCCAATACAAGTTTTGACTGATCTACCACTTCGGCAAGTTCTTACTAAACCGGAAGCCTCAGGAAGGATCGCGAAATGGGCAATCGAGCTAGGAGAGCATTCTGTATCGTTCGGTCCCCGTCGAGCTATAAAAGGGCAGTATAAGGACCTCGAGGAACCAAAAGAGATCAAAGCCAAAACCAAACCCCAGGAAGTCCCAGAGAAGACACCCCCAGATTGCTGGGAGATGTACGTGGATGGAGCTTCAGGAAAGAAAGGAAGTGGAGCCGGCATACTCCTCATCAGCCCAGAGAAAAAGGAATTAACATATTCGCTGCGATTCGAGTTCTCCACTACGAATAACGAGGCGGAATATGAAGCTCTCATTGCCGGACAGCGTCTCGCCCAAACCCTCCAGGCCCGAGCTATCCAAGCCCATTGTGATTCCCAAGTCGTGGTCAACCATGTGTTAGGGAAATACGAGGCGAAAAGTGAGAAGCTGAAGAAGTACCTGGAGAAGGTCAAGCTCCTTGAACGGTCTTTCCAGTTCTTCAAAATAGTTCGCATTCCCAGAAGCCAAAATACCCGAACTGATGAGCTAAGCAAGCTGGCGAACTCCCCGACCAGCTCGACGCTAGTAGAAGAAGTCCGAAACAGGAGTATAGAAGAGGCAGAAGTCAATGCGATCATAGAGGACGACCCAAATTGGATGACCCCCCTAATAAGATGCTTGGAGAACGGGGAAGTGCCCGAGGACAAGACGGAGGCTAGAAAAATTTTAGCTAGATCCACGCAGTACGTCCTCGAGGGAGGGGTCCTCTATCGAAAGTCATACTTACAGCCTCTCCTAAGATGTGTTGGACCAAAGCAGACTACATATTAAATGAAGTACACACAGGATCGTGCGGAAGCCACATTGGAGCTCGGGTGCTAGCTCAGAAAATCATGCGATGGGGGTACTATTGGCCAACAATGGCAAAAGATGCGGAAGAGTTCGTGAAGAAGTGCCTAAAATGCCAGCTGCATGCCAGAGTGATGAGACTACCCCAGACCGACCTCTCTATTATTCAAAGTCCGTGGCCATTTATGGAGTGGGGCATTGACATCGTAGGGCCTTTCTACCCGGCACCTAAGCAAAAGCGGTTTCTAATAGTCGCCGTCGACTACTTCACCAAGTGGGTAGAAGCTGAACCTTCCACAAAAGTCACAAGTGAGAAAGCCGTTGACTTCGTCTGGAAAAACATCATGTGCCGGTTCGGAGTACCAAGAGTCCTCATCTCGGATAATGGAACGCAATTTACGAGTAGAGAATTCCGAGAATTTTGTGAAGGACTCAATATCCAGCAAAAGTTCACCTCGGTAAACCGACCTCAAACTAATGGCCAGACCGAAGTCACCAACAGGACAATAGTGAACGGACTCAAGGCCCGCCTAGAGAAGGAGAAAACGGAGTGGATCCACAATCTCCAAAACGTCCTGTGGTCGTACCGGACTACACCCCGAACTCCAACGGGAGAAACCCCGTACCGTTTAGTATACGGGTCAGAAGCAGTTATACCTGTCGAGATCGGAGCACCTAGTCCCCGAACTATCAATTTCTCCGCCGAAGCTAACGAAGAGCAGCGCCGAACCGACCTAGACTTATTGGAGGAAAAAAGGGAACAAGCCAGCATAAAAGAAGCTCGGTACAAACAGCAGATGGCTCGGTATTACAACCAAATGGTTAAACCCCAACAGTTCCAGGTCGGTGATCTTGTGCTTCGAAACAATGAGATAAGCCTCTCAGAGAAGCTCGGCAAGCTCGAAGCTACGTGGGAAGGACCCTACAGAGTACACGAAGTCCTAGGCAAAAGAGCTTACAAAATCGCCTATCTTTCGGGCGAACTAATACCCAGAACGTGGCACATCGCCCATCTAAAGAGATTCTTCGTATAAGCAGCAAAATCTTGCATATAGAGTCTTAGGTTTTCTTTTTTGTCTTTTTTGTCTTTAATGTTTTGTTTTAACGAGCTCGTCAAAACTCTTTTTACTTTGTTTTTGGTCCTTTTTAATAAAATTTCCTTTTTATCTTGCATCTTAAGTCTTTTGATTTGCTTATACGAAGTGTCCATAACATCAAAAATCCCCTCATAAGGTCGAACTACGGTTCCCTTGCGTGGTCAGTAATGACCCGACATGGGGTAATAATATCCTATAATGCGCAAAGGAAACCCTTTCCGAGGTCCGAGCTCGTCTCCCTCCAAAAAGGAAGATCCCACGAGGTCCGAGTCAAACTCCCTCCTAAGGATAATTAGTTCTCAACTGGGGTCGGAACCAAGTTCCCCCGGGAGGATAAAATACGAGGTCCGAACCATGGTTCCCTCGTCAACACAAAGAAGCCCGAGTTCAACTCACTAAAAGGGTGCAACACGCAAATAAACCAAGGAAGCAATCTTCACGAAAAACAGGAAAGTTCAAAACCCAATATATACACTTTTATTTCTAACTCTTTGGAAAAGTTTGTGTGTACATAAATTACAGGCAGAATCGAGCTAATCTATGAGGGAGGGTGTTTCTTGCTAAAGCTAAGCCAATCTTCCTCAAATGAGGAAGGCCCCAGGAGATCATCAATCGAGATTCGACCTCGTCCCCGACCTCGACTTCTTCCAGCAGGAAAACTTCGACCTCGCGGGGTAGCCGAACCGCGACCAACAGCTCGCCTACCTTGGCTCGGACCGACCTGATGTCCCCACGATGCCGTTTTCACCTCGCGAGCAGGCATTGTCCGAACAGAAGAAGGAAGGTCTGCACCCGCACCACATGCCAAAAGCGCCCGTAACTTAGGTCGGCGGTCCAAAATGCACTTATACCTGTTCGCACTCTCCTTCAGCATCTCAAAAGCACCCTGAAGCCCAAAAGACTCGGACCCAAGTGCTTCCTTCAGCGCGAGATATTGTTCCAGGTCCTCTTTCACCTTTAATTCCGCCTCGGATATGGTGATACCACCGCCGCGACGGATAATATCTTCATACTCAGCATGCTCCTCGGCGATCTTCTCGTAATCTTTGGGAACGCGGCCAGCTCGACCTTGGGCAACTTCCAACTCCTCCTTAACCTGAAGAAGCTTAGCCTGAAGCAAGTTGGTACTCTCTTGAAAAGCGAACCGCTTGACTTCGACCTCCTCACAAAGTGCCTCGAACTTTATCTGCCATCCCGTCAGCTCGGCTTCTTGGGATTTCGGCAGAGTACACTTTTGGCTGAAAAGCTCCTCAGCTCGGCGGCATTTCTCCCTCCATTGCTGAGCAATGGACCGTTGGTCAACCAGGTCTTGAGAAAGGAGAGCTATTTGTATGCGCAAAGTAGAAATACCGACAGAATCCAAGCTCTACACTCAAGAAGAATAAAACAAATTCATTGATTCGAAGATGTTCAGTACAGATATACAATGAAAAAAGAAGAAGAAAAAACAACAACTAAACTAAACATCGCCGACCTCCTTGTCCTGAGAAGGTGGCTGCTCGGAGGGGGAACCATCCAAGTCCTTGTCAGCGGCCGGATCTTCACCAGCCCCAGCCTCCTGCTCCTCCTCCACTTCCTCTTCCGGGCCCTCGCCTTCTTCTTCCTCGTTGCGAAGGGAATCGAAAGCAGCGTCCAGGTCGAGGTCCCGATCTACCGAGCAGTCAGCAATCTGCTCGACAGATAGAAGCGTGGATGAGCCGGCAAGATTTTCCAGGATGGGAAACTGGCCGAGGTGATCTCAGACCACTCTGGTGTACCGGGAAGGGAGGGCTTCATCCCCTAGCCGCTCGAAGCCATATTTGGAGGCATCCAGGTTGGGGAAGTCCTTGGCGGTCCTCTCCAAAGCAGCCACGGCGAAGTTCCCGTTGATAAGCATAGCCAAGTCATTGGCAAGCTCGGAGAAACTCTCCGACAACAGGAACCTCTTTGTATATGCCCGGAGGAGCTCACCTTGGCTAGCTGCGAGACTGGCCTCCCGGTCCTTCGCCGCATTCAGCTCGGACTCAAGCTTCCGAGCTTTCTCGGACTCCACCTCGGCCTTCGCAAGCTGAGCAGCCAGCTCGGATTTGACAACTTTCATGCCCTCTTCGGCCTTCATCAGCTCGATCTCAGCCTTCTTGGCCCGGGCATTGGCCGACATCTGCTTTTCTGCGTATTGGCTTTTCTCGTCCTCGTGTTTCGAGGACATCTCCCCGACGCTGTTCTTCAGCCATCCCACGAACATATCGAGGCCCTGCAAGAAGGCATACAGTTAGCTACACAGGCAACAATTAAGGGAAACTGTGTAATGAAAGGAATAAGTCTTCACCTCGGGAAAAGGCAGACCAGCCAGCTTGTTGGAGGGAGCTGCCGGGCTCGCGTCACTACCCGTGACATCGATGATGTCCACTTCGAGCTGGTCCCCGACCTTCAACCGTTTCTGAGGTGGTTTGGGGGAAGGAGAGCGAACAGTTGCCGCAGCAGCCCCGAGAGCGGCCACGATCGGAGGAGGAGGCAGATCGTCCAGATAGCTTCGCTCTCTTAGCCCCGTGAGCTGTAGCCTTGGCACCGATCTCTTTTAGCTTCCCAAAGTTCTTCACTACAAAACAAAAGAAAATAACAAAACTGTAAGGACGACGAATCAGCACACAAAACAACCCTAACAGCACTAGCGGGGCCTCACCCGTCGCCGGATCCACCATATTGTGAGGCTCATACGGGCTCAACCCCGCTTCAGCTAGGGAGTCTTCGTTGTAGCTCCCCTCAAAAGGACCGCGATCCCTCATCGCCTTCACCGCAGTCTCCACATCCTTATCCACCTCGTCTATCACCCATTCGTAAGGCTTTTCCAGCCGCCAAGCCAGGTCGACAAAACTATTGTGGCGACAAAAGAAAAATTTCTTGTGCCATTTGTCAACCTTATTTTGAGTTCGCCCCTTGAACTCAGTCCGGGCAGCGGCATAGTACCAGCCCCCAGCCTTTTTGAAAACAAATAGCTCGTGAATGAGCTCGGTAGATATTTGGTGACCCTTATCAATTGCTGCCACACCCAAATCGGTGAACTGCCTAAACGAGTTCGGCATTATCTGCCCTAACGCTAAGCCCAGCTTCTTCTGGAGCTCAGAATAGGGCTCAGGGAGGGGTAATCGAAGACCAGCGTGCAGACTGTCCTCATAAATAGTAACAAACCCCATTGGGGGAGAGCATGCCCTATCCTCGGGGCGAGGTTCTATTAATTCCGCGTCGATTGGAAAATTATACGTTTTGGCAAGAAATCTAATCCTAGTCTCATTTAAGGTCGAAGGGTACTCAGCCACTTTCCCCTTCACACGCGGGGGTACTGTTAAAGTTTCAACAGTCGGTACCAGGGATCCTAATGAAAAAATGGCAAATGCAACGCTTCTGTTGAAGCCGACTAACGGTGGAGAATCGCTACCACTACTACTACACTGAGAAAGGGAGGCCATACTTACTTGTTAAAAAAGAAGGTAAATACTCCGGCGGGTGATTTGCAACTGTGCGCAGAGGAACCAACGGAGTGAACGCCGACAGTACCGGAACAGCAGATTAGGGATTTTGGGGAAGAAGAACACTTTTTTGGAGCAAGAGTTTCTTTTCTGCTAAGGGCGGCGGATGTGAAATAATGTGAAAAAAAAACGTTTCAACTTCGGTGCATATACATTTGAATCCCGCTGTTGCATCCGACACGTGTGAACGTGGGCCCGTCCTTCTCGGAATATGTACCGTCCCTCAACACAGTTCAAATGGCCCATTACTTTTCCCGTCTCCTACATCGGGTATGGGCCGGGTAAATTGACCTACCGACCCAACTTCACAAGGACGCTGATACTCAGATTGCTCCTCATGTTCCCCCTGCTACTTCAGCTCGGCGCATAAGCTCGGTAATTCAGCTTGTACAGGTGATTTGCACGATCGATCGCCTCGAAAATAAGCCCTCATAGTCTGCGTCTACAAGCCTTCTTTCCTCTTTTTTTGGGGGGGGGTGTGATAGTACCGACCTCATCCTGGGCCCGACCTAAGGCTAATTGGGCCTATATATTAAAGCTCGACCCACAGAGTTCGGCCCAAACAAAGTCAACATCTGCCTTGAAGACCAAGTAACGAAACCCAACTTTGGGAGAAGATAAAATTCTACCACGAAGGGGAATCGGATATGCATGTATTAAGGAACTAGATATGTACAAGGAGTTCGATCCCTAGAAGGATTAGGGCTTAATTCAAGGCTTATAAATAGATGCAAGATTAGAGGTGTAGGGATTCAAGATTCATTGTACTCTCAAGCATAATAAAAGCTCTCTATATTCTCTCCCGTGGACGTAGATCACATCGATCGAACCACGTAAATCCTTGTGTCATCATGTTGTTGTCTCTTTTAGCTACTTTCGCAAACCCTAGATCTATCACCGTAGGTTCATATCCATTTTTTAGGATATGGATCCTTCAAAATGGGACCCAACGGATCCGAGTTGGATTTGGACCTATGTCAAAAAATACGGATCCGGATCTAGATTTTGACTTTTTAGATTTGAATCCGACCCGTGGATCCGTTTTATTAAATATGTAATATATTTTATATTTTCAATAATTTAATTCATAAATTTCAATTATTAATTTTTAATTCATAAATCATAAATCTCAAACCTATCGAGCTATTTCCAATTTTCAAACATATCGAGCAATTACTGTGTTATTTGTTATTATTGATTTTTATCTCATTTTAGAATTTATTTTGAAAATTAAAGGACATGGATCCGGGTCCAATTTCGTAAACCCGCGGATCTTATGGATCTGGCCTGGATCTCACTTTTTAGGACCCATTGGATCTGGATCCAAGCAAAAAATATGAATCTGGATCCAACAAGATCCGGTCCATTGTCATTTCTAATTAGGTCATGGTAACTGTTATTGCGGCTAACTTGTTTGTTATGCCGGTCTCCTCGTGGATTGTGTGTGTGTGATGATCTTTTATCACTATCACCGATTTACTTTCAAACCCCATCGTCTTTATTTTCTTTGTTGATTTCAATATATACACACACTAAAGTCTAGAGAAAAATGGAAAATAATATATATATATATATATATATATATGCTTCGTTGATTCACACATTATCAAGTATCAAGATAATAGATTGTTGTAATTACTGGTTTTTTTGTGTTTATATATGCTTAAATTTTTGCTAACCGTTACTGATTTACTCATCAATCGGGGAAAGAGAAGAGTTGGCAGAGAAGGGACAGAAGAGTACGAATGGATAAAGGAGTACTAATCTTGAAATTCCATTGACATATGATGGGAGCTTGGGAGAGGTGACTTTGACATATGTTTGGATATTGGAGCATTAGTAGAACCGTCCAATCATCAAGATTTACCATGACTCATAGTCATAAACAGTCTTGCTTGTCACATTGCTACTGCTACTCGAAGAAAAGAAGATAAGATTGTAGTTTATGAAGGAGTTATTTCGAAGACGATCCTTCAATTGAGGAGTATCACATATCGGTATATGAGTAGAATAATGCTCCTTTGGCCACTATATTCATATACCTATATTTCTAATTGCTATCAGCGTATCATAGCTGATATGGTACATTATGATCTACACTCTTAATCTTCAATTGAAGAGTATCATATATCGGTAAATGAGGAGAATAATGTTCCTTTGGCAACTATATTCCCATACCTATATTACTAATTGTTATCGGCGTATCATAGCTGATATGGTACATTATGATCTACACTCTTAACTGTCAATCAATGCATGGAGGAGAAGTTTCTTGGACCACAATCTTCGTTTCAAATATTGGAAGGTCAAATATTTTAAACTTAACATCATAGACTCGTCAGACAAATAGGGAAAAAAAGATTTTTTATATGTTTCCATACTATTGAATTTGTTATTCAGCAAGCTGACCACAATCTTCGTTACAAATATTGGAAGGTCAAATATTTTGGACTTAACATTATAAACTCGTTAGACAAATAGGGAAAAAATATTTTATATGTTTCCGTGCTATTGAATTTGTTATTCAGCAAGCTAACACGCGTGGTCAAGGTAAACCTGAAAGGTTATATTAAACGAACATTAAGATAACCGGTAACTAATGTATACTGCCGCAAGAAAAGCAAAACATATGGATCAATTGACCGTAAAATTACAAACAATAAATTGACCAAAAATATATTACATATAACAATATAGAACTATTACCTTGGAATTGTTCAGTTGCTCGATTCAAAGTTGGCGTTTCTCTCGAGTTGAATTCCGAGCAAAATTAACTTTAATCCGTCGACAAGAAAATGAAAACATATGACCTTGAAATCTTCCGTACTCGATTCAAAATTGGCTTGTAGATCAAATCTCCTTTATGGCTAATTTCGAGTATGTACCTCTACTTTTAATATTTCTCCATGTTTCTTTGTTTTACTTATTTCGTTTTCTTCTTTTGCAGCGCTAGTGGTACCTGCGATGCAGGTAATATTGATAGATACTCCCTCCGTCTCAATAGCAAGGTCTCGCTTTTCTTTTTCGGCTGTCCCAATGGCAAGGTCTCAATCCAAATAAGGAAATAATTAGGGGGTGTTTGGTAGGTATGATAAACCCCTACTATATTATTTATATGGGTTTATCAAGTGTTTGGTAGCTAAAACTTTTTGTATTGGGAGCCCGGCATAAATGAATGGCCCGAGCTTATTTCACTATATGCTTGTGATAAATAATATCTCGCTACCCCTCGGATTATTTAACTGAACCGGAACAGTATCCCAGATAAAAATATTTTTGCCTACTTTGCCCTCATTACTTTTGCAGCTTTGAGTTGTTCTTTCGAAGAGTTAATCGAACATCGTCGCATTCTAGGCCAGTTCTTCCTCGTCCTCAGTGAATGGCCCCGAAGCGGCCGGACCCTCTCAAACTGCCTTCTATCATCAACTGAATAGCTCGAAGATTTTCTCTTTCCTTGAAAGGCATCCATAAGTGAATCCAAAGCATCAACATGAGAATAGGAAGGCGTATAGGTGTATGCACCTTTTCGGACAAAGACCAGGGGAACCAAGGCTAAGCAGCAACAAAGCAGGAGAGGGTCTCTTTTGTTGCTTGCTGCCGCCGCCGCCGGATGTAGAGGAGCACTTCGGACAAGACGGTGGAAAGGCGCCGCCGCCGTGCCGTGGGCGTAAGAAAACCAAATCCTCAGATGGCGGTGAGAGAAGAGAGAGAAATGGTGGTGAGAGAAGATAGAGTAAGAGAAGAGAGAGTGAGAGAGAGGAGTGAGAGTGAGCGGTGGGTGGCGGTGGTGGTTGCGACGGCGGCGAATGGTGGTGGAATAGAGGGAAGAGAGATTGAGGGATGAGAGAAGAGAGAGTGAGAGAGAGGAGTGAGAATGAGCGGCGGGTGGCGGGTGGCGGTGGTGGTTGCGACGGCGGTGGATGGTGGATGAGAGATGAAGGCGGCAGCAGCGGAGGGCGGCGGCGTTGAGCGGCGACGGCGGCGTTGAGCGGCGACGGCGGCGTCGCCTGTGGTTGTATAAACTTGTTTGTGGTGGTGGTGGCGGGTGACGGTGGTGGAAGGGATGGGATGGTGGTGGTGGAAGGGATGTGGTGGTGGTGGTTGCAGACGAAAGGATAGAGGAGACGAGAGGAGAAATAACAGGTGGTGTGGTGGTGGAATGTGTGAGAGGAGAGAGGAGAGAGAGAGAGAGAGATAAGGGTTATATAATTAGGGGTAGAATTGTCATTTCCCATTTAAGCTTGAATTTAAACTATGGTACCAAACAACCAACCTATTATTTACTAAATTTATCTTGACATTATCTTATCTACCAAACACAAAAACTACACTAATAATCACACCTTATTCACTATATTTATCTCAACATTATTTATCTTGACTTATCCTAACATACCTACCAAACGAGGCCTTAATATGTAATAAGAGGGAAATAGTTGTTGGTTATGATATTACTTTTAGGGGTAATGGCCTTTAAATTCCTCAACTTTCAGCAATTTCTGGTTTCGCTCTCCACCTAAAGATTCTGCCTGTAAATTCCTCAACTTTCAGCAATTTCTGGTTTTGCTCTCCACCTAAAGATTCTGCCTATAAATTCCTCAACTTTCAATTGTTTCTGATTTTGCTCCCACCTTGCATTTCTAGCAGGCGAATGAGCCTTCGATCTGGTACTCCTCGTCGGGATTAGTGAACCGGATCGACCCACCCACTTTCTCTCTCTCTCTCTCTCCAAGATTAGATTGCTAGATTTGTCAGTGTTTTTCCTTCGTATGAATGTGAAAATTATTGTTCTGGCTATTTGGAGATTTGATGAATTCAAGATTGTATGGGTGTGAGTAGGATTTAAAATTCTTGTGATTTTTTTTTAATATCATTACAAATATTAATACTCACACACCCCACCTAGGGTTTTTTTGTGTGGCCGAGAGTACTCGAATCTCTGACCTATTGGTCAATAGACAACCACTCCACCACTAGGTCATCCCCACTGAAACCAAAATTCTTGTGATTTTATGGGTGCCTTCTAGAGCATGATCTGTATTTTCTCGGTTGAATTATCTCTGCGATAATGAAAGAAAGTATGGGAGAACGAGACTGAGAGAGGGGTGGGGATGATGACATGAAATATTTTTTATTTTTTTAATTTACACAACGAGAGTGCCACATAGATTAATTTAAGTCACGTCTATAAATTTTCAAAATTATTCTTGCCGGATCTCATCGCCGGAAGCAAAATCAGAAACAATTGAAAATTGAGGAATTTACATGCAGAATCTTTAGGTGGAGAGCAAAACCAGAAATTACTGAAAGTTGAGGAATTTACAGGCCATTACCCCTTACTTTTACTTAAAATACTCCTTAATAAAGTGGAACAAACTTACTTTATACACTAAACCCCTTCTTCTTAATAACCGTGCCCAAAAGAAGTGAGACAATGCTATTGGAACGGAGGGAGTATTAATTAAAAAATTATAATAAGAGTATAATAGACAAATCAAATTTTGTAAATAAGACTCTTTTATAATAGGTATAGATTTCTTACTCTAAGCTTTTCAAGTGTTCATCTTATATAAATAAAAAAACAAAACGTAAATCCAATTAATAGATCAAATATGATCACAACTAGAGCTGTCAAAATTTCGGGCTGGCCGGTCCGGCCCGAGCCCGCCGGGCTTTTTGGAAAATCGGGCCGGGCCAACCCGAAAATTCACTGGGCCTGAAATTCTGGAGCCCAACCTGGCCCGAAAAATATTTTATAGTATAATTTTACCGGGCCGAGCCGGCCTGGCCCAAAAATTCTCCGGGCTTGAAATTGTGGAGCCCAACTCGGCCCGAAATCGAGCCGGCCCGACCTTTTTTGACAGCCCTAATCACAACAAATGTTTCTTTTTTACTCACGTGCCTTTTGGCTGTGAAATAGATTTCTTAATTGAATAGAAGTAGAATAGAAAGAGAAGATAAAATGAAGAAGTTCACAGAGATAAAATGCGGAGAAGAGAGACGGAAGTTAGGAAAAAAGTGAATATAAACATCAATATGTTTTCAATTGTTGCAAAAAAATAAAAAATAAAAACATACTGACCAGTGACCTCTACTTGTAAAACTGATTGATGAAGAGACAGAAAAAAAACTGCTCTAAAAGTAAATGCTCCAAAACGCTGTTGTAGAATGTGGGAATAACATGATCAGTTTTGTTGATAATGATGCATAAAGAAACTGCTTTATAAGATAAAATAAAATGACTGAAATTGGAAAGACAATAATTTTTTTATTTTGGCGGTAAAATGTTGCCAATAATTTGTTGTATTTTGGCGGTAAAATATAGTTGTTACTATCTTTGATGAAATGAATTAGGCGATGGTTAATTCACAGCATTTTAGATTGAGATCCGTCTGTGTGGTTTTTGAAAACGTAATACAGTTTTTTTTTTTTTGAGATCAAAAGATAATTTTATTTATGAGCAATCCCGTTCAACTTGAGTAATACAATTAGGTGATGTTTGGTAGGCTAGATTAGCCAAGATAGGATACACATCTTGACTAATCTAGGTGTTTGGTAGCCAAGAAAAATAATGTAGGAGGCCCGTGATATAGTCCAGCCCGTGGTTAATTTACTGTTCATCTTTAGAAAACCAATCTCTCCAATTTGGTCCGATTATTAAGCTATGATTCAACAGTAATCAAGATAAACTCTTGAAATGACATTATTACCCTTTATCTTCTCTCTCTTCTCTCTCCTACCTCTCATTCTCTTCATGTCCGACGAGATGAACGAAGGTGCAACCTTCTCCGGAGCGCTATTGCTACCGGCGCGGCAATGCCGCTGCGGCTGGTGGTGCGCGGTGGCGGTGGTTGTGGTCGGCGGTGGAATTGGTGGTTGAGAATGGGAACATGAATGATAGCATCGGTTAGGGGGTAAAGAAGAGCTACATGAGCGTGAGGAAGTGGCCGTAGGGGCGGTGGTCAGTGGAGATACGCGACCGCATAGACCGATGCCGCCACTAGCTCGGCACCTTCGACACGGCGGAGGAGGCGGCGCACGCTTATGATGCGGTTGCGGTTGAGAGGCTCCAAAGCAAGGACCAACTTCCAAATTCCTTCTGTCCTTCTGCCACAGGGTGAGAGAGGAGATGGTGGCGGCGGGGTTGTGGTCGGCGGTGACGGTGGTGGAGATAGGTGGTGGTGTGGTCGACGGTGGTAGAGAGAGAGAGTGAGAGAAAGAGAGAAGGGGAGCGGGTGAGGAAGAAGAGAGAGAGAAAGAGGGAGAGAGAGATTGATGTGGGGGCTGTGGGTTGCAGTGGTGGTGGTAGGTGGGGTTGGTTGATGGGAGGATGAGATGAGTGAGAGAGGATAAATGAGAGAGAGAGATATGACAATATAATTGCAGAGAGAGGAGAGGGATATAATTGAAGAGAGAGGAGAGAGAGAGGTGAGAGAAATAATTAATTTATATTAGGGATAGAATTGTCATTTCCACCTAATCTTGAATTTAAACTAGAGTACTAAACAACGAATTTATCATATCTACATTACATATCTTATCTACCAAACACAAAGATACGATACCAATCTTACTTTATGTACGATACATATGTTACCTTAAACTATCTTATCATGTCCTAAAATGCCTATCAAACGAGGCCTTAGTAAAAAGAGATCTCGTGTGGTCATTGTACAATAGAATTTATTTTTCTATTTTATATGATAATGTTATAAATTTTAGTCCGGTTATGAATCAGGCAGTTGCCCGATTTTCAATAAAGTATAAATATCAACTATAAAAAACAAAGTATGAATTTTAGCCCTATCTTTTCCTTAAAAAAAACGAATGACTAATTTCAAGTTCCTGAATCAATTTGGATATTTATTCTTATTAAGCTTGAGAAATCAATTACTGTTTAAAGAGAGAAATGAAATCAGAATCAAATTAAATTAGTTATTCAAAAACGAAAATTAACAAAAAAATTATCAAAAAATTAACTCGGCTCGTGGAAGTCTCAAACCCAAAAGAAAGCCCGACTCCAAAAGAAATTAGGCCCAAAGTGGAATATAGGCCCGATAACAAAGCCCATTATAAACTAGGGTTTCTAACTCTTCTTCACCATCTCAAATCGCAAAACCCTTACATTAGCCACTGCCCCGCCCAAGGCTAGAGGAGAGAGAAAATCTGAACTTCGTCCAAAATGGTTACCTACAGAGTATGCTCTCTCTCTTTCTCTAAATTTGATCGTCATTGTAGCTTTTGTGTTTGTGTGTATTAAAATGATGAGTATTGATCGGTTTTTGTGAATGGCGGTGTTTGCAGTTCCACCAGTACCAAGTGGTCGGAAGAGCTTTGCCGACGGAGACGGATGAGCACCCCAAGATCTACCGCATGAAGCTGTGGGCGACCAACGAGGTCCGCGCCAAGTCCAAATTCTGGTAATTTTTAGACTCTCGTTGCTTCTCATACGTAGATGTGTGAGAGAGAGAGAGAGAGACGCTTGATTCGTTTGTCGATGTACGTTGTATTAATTAGTTAGTTTTGGCGGTTTTATGTTAGACGTGAGAGAATTGAAATGAATTCTTTGTTCAATTTGTAAATATGTGAGATGAATGATTGTGTTTTATGATTGAAGAATCTGAGCTAGTTCGTCGAGGATTAGGGACTGATTGTTAATTTTCCGTATTAAGGTTCTTATCAATTTGGGAATTAGGGTTTGCTGGTGTTTGAGATTGAATGAATGCGTGTTTTGAAATGATGTTTATCTCTGAAGGTACTTTCTGAGGAAGCTGAAGAAGGTGAAGAAGAGTAATGGTCAGGTTCTTGCTATCAATGAGGTACATCATATCAAGCTCTTGTCTTTTTTGTTAATTTTATCTGAATAAAGATGTTATTTTGATTGAATTTTGTTTAGTTTATATCAATTATGTACTTGGCATTTTAATTTGATATGTGATAATGTGCTTTCTGCATTTGGTTTTTTGGTTTTCACATTGGTCCTTGCCCAAGATTGTATTTTAGTACTATGTATATATTTTGCATATATATGATCTGACCTTATCCATCAAGTTTGTGTAATGCCAAAACTATTGAATGTTAGGATATTGATGTTTCAGCTCATTTTAGGATAAAATAAATCAGTTTGAAGTAAGACCTGCTTTATTTAGGATAATATGTTTCTGCTCTTAGGAATTCTTGATTTGCAACTATTGATGAACACAGCACGATCAGATATGCTATCTTGTAGTTTAAGTTTGTTTTTGAATCCTTTTTTGCAGCAATTATTATCAGAATGTATGTTAGTAGCATTCTTGGATTTTCTCCTTGCATGACTTTCAAAGGATCATTTTTTTGAAATTTGAATATTCCAAATCTCACAAACTCTCATTTTCCCCCACTGGTAGGTTTTTTAGTTGATTACACTTCATTATGTAAAGAACACTCTGGTGTGTGCTTGTTAAAGGACACTATTTTTTTCTCACAACGAATTCACAATCTGTGCTATTTCTTTCGTAATAGATTTTTGAGAAGAACCCAACTACAATTAAGAACTATGGAATCTGGTTGAGATACCAAAGTAGGACTGGCTACCACAACATGTACAAAGAGTACCGTGACACCACCTTGAACGGCGGAGTCGAGCAAATGTACACTGAGATGGCTTCTCGTCACAGGGTCCGCCATCACTGCATCCAAATTATCAAGACTGCCACCGTCCCAGCTAAGCTTTGCAAGAGGGAGAGCACAAAGCAGTTCCATGACTCTAAGATCAAGTTTCCCCTGATGTACAGGAAGGTGAGGCCACCATCAAGGAAGCTGAAGACCACATACAAGGCAACCAGGCCCAACCTGTTCGTGTAAAAATGCTTCGTCGTTTGTTGGAGGGCGCAACCACTATATTTCTGCAAGTACCTTCTGGTAAAGTAATAGCAGAATGCGTTACCAGTTTTGACTTTTGGCGGACTTATGCCATGTTTGTTTGCCTTGAACATTAGACTATTATCTGGAGGGTTATTCGAACATCCTTATGAAGTTCAAAGATTTCTTGTTTATTCGAAAAATTGTCACTTATTTTCATTCAAAGCATACTTATGCCATTCGTCTCAGTTGCTCGTCTCTGCGTATCATTTTCCATTTTTATGACATAAGGCCGATTTATGGATTCTAAAGTTTGTTGTTTTGGATCTCAGATTGGTTTGATTTAAATTGATAGAGGTGTGGCAATTACATTTTTAAGACAGACTTAAATAGACTGTTGAAATAAAATACTCATTATTTATCAGTTCCACAATTACGGTCAAATCTCAATTTTAAGAATTATTATTCATTTGTTTATTACTCCCTTTCGTCCACGAAAAATAGTCAACTTGTCCATTTTTATTTATTGATTTCTTGTTTGGCTTAGATTGTTTATTTGAATTACATTTGTCCAATTATTTCACTTTATTATTTTCTATCCCCATAATTTCTTCGATTTAATAAATTTCTTATCAATAAATATATTTATTTATTGTTTTCTTTGTATAAAATTATTGTTTGTTACTGTTTATTGTTATTTTTAATTCATGTATTTTTTTTTGTTATAAAATATTGTTGATAATATTTCTTATATATTGCTTTTTATTTAAAGTGTTAATGCATATTATTGTATTATTTATTGTTTTCTTTGTATAAAATTATTGTTTGTTACTGTTTATTGTTATTTTTAATTAATGTATTGTTCTTTTTTGTTATAAAATATTGTTTGATAATATTTCTTATTGCTTTTTAATTAAAGTGTTAATGCATATTATTATACTCCCTCCGTCTCACTCATCTTGGCATGTTTCCTTTTTTGGACAAAATTAGGGCTCAATTTGTACATTAATTAAGCTCCCACAATTTTTTTAACCTTAAATTACTCTTCTCTCTCTCACTATTCACTATCTCTCTCTTTCTCTTACCCTCCGCCGCTCAGAATTCTTTCTTTCTCTATGTACTCGTCTCTCTCCATCGCGCCACCCTTCCATTCTCTGATCCACCCTTCGACAAATATCACCGTCGTCCTCGCCGTGATGAACCCCTCCTTTGAAGAATCTTTATCCCCTTCGAATCTGATTTATTGGGATAATTCCCAATATCTCACCGATACTATGGTTCACGAAACCCCACCTCAATCTCCATCCCAATTTCTATTCCGGCCGATATTGTCCCAGATCTGAGCGGGATGGTGGTTCCTGACACTGAAGATCAAATAGAGGCCGCAAATGCTTGGATCGGTGCGATGGAGATTGAAGATAGGTATAGAGTTGGCTATACTGTTGCGCAACCACAGATTTATCGCCGCCCCCTCGCTGCCGTTATGAAGAGCCAAAAATGTTGTCTGCATAAAAATCTGAGGCCTGGGTTGGTGGTTGATACTCCCTCTATGGATGGTGCAACCTCGACACTATTGAAAATCTATCTCCCTCGCCTGTTTAGGGTGAGATAATTCCTTACTTTCTGTGGCTCAGTTTGTATGTTTGATAGACTGTGATGGGTACCTTATTTGTCATTGCATACAAGAGTATAGTATGGACTGGGATTTTTTTGGATATGAAATGATAAGATTACATGCTCACTATGTGTTAATTTGTTGGTGATAGATTCATTCTTTGCATCAATGATTCAAATTTTTGTATGAGATGTGAATGGGGAAAACAGCTTCAAATAAAATCTGCCATATGCATATTTACTTACAAAATTACAGTTATACTAGCATAGAGGTTGTTTACACCTAAAACATGATGTGTGGGTCTGCATGCATGTTTTTAAGGCATAATCACAAAAAACAAAAAACCCTATGCACTCTTGTAGTAGTTAAACTAAACCTCTGCAATTTGGTTACAGCCCAATTGCTCCATTAGGTTATCAATTCCATCCACTGCCCCTTCCTCAATTAAGTGATCTATGCATTCTTTCACTAGAGCAGTTGGAGCTTCTTATGAACACTTTGTAAGTTTGGGAGCATCTAATTTGTGAAATGATTATGTGACTGCATTCACTAGATCATATGTGTTCAAACAAGCTAATTCATGTTGTATGATTTGAATTGTCCCTGAACCAGCCCAAGTCATTGATGTTCATGTCTGGGGAGTTGGGTGATTGATGTACTATTCTGATGTCAAAGCCATCTGAGCTGGAAACAACTCTGAATTCTGGGTCTGAATCTTTTATGTGAGGCCTTGCATTATCTTATTGAATGTAAATAAGTTTGCTGGCTCCTTCAGGGCACCCTGACTTGATGGCTGGTAATATCTGGGGCAGTAAATGATTTGAATGCAGTAGCTTCAGATTATTATTGAATGCTTCTATTGATTGCAATTCTATGAACATAAATGCATATACTCATAGTGCATACCTGGTTAATGACATTATTCTTGATGACTGACTTATTGATACTTGCCATTGCCTCCTGCTCCATAGTACCTGCACCTCTGTTTTTGGACTTTCTTTTTGCTGGTATCATTTCTGTGAATGGGAAGATACCAATCTTCCCATCAAATAGCACACTACCTTCTGCATTAAAAATAGGCCTACACACTGCACACATAAACATTACCTTTCCTATGAATTTTTTAGATTGTGCAGTTCTATGAGGTTCTGCCTCACCAAGTGTTAAGTAGAACTTGTGTGATGATTTGGTGATGTAGAACCACTTCTCATCTATGTGGACAGTGTTGTGCATGGTCTTGAACTGCAACTTGTTGAGTAAGCTGTCATATTCTAATGCCTCTAGTGAAAACCTTAACCTTTGCAACTTATTTGAAGCTGAAAGAGCAGGTTTAATTGCACTTGTGTAGGCTTTGATCAGTCCTTGAGCAATCCATCTTCCCACTGTACTCTTCTTGTAATTAATTCCACTTGCAAGACTTCTAATTGTTGATCTTTTGAGTAATGGCAAGCTCTGAATTCTCTCTACATCCAGCTTCACTAGAATTCTTGTTGCTCTGCTTTTTTTCTTGCTTATGGAATTGATGCCATTCATTGTTCTCTTTTTTTTTCTTTGCTGCAGCCCACAATCAACTAATTGTTCTCCTTGAAGCTTCAAACTTGGTAATTGCTTCCTCTATTTTTCCATAAGCTGGCTTGTCATCCTTGCTGTTTTCAAGAAGAAACTGCACAATGGAGTTTTGTTTTGCTGTGGAGAGATCTTTCCCTCTCATTTTTGTATGTGTTACACCCTCTAGAATGGTTTGAATGTGTTAGGATTATTTATAGACAAATTTGTGTATGAATTAAGAGGGAAACTGAATACAAGGTATTTTCAAATTTTACCTCCCGTAAAAAACATGTATGGCGCCTATCATTTGATTTTGGCGGTGCATATGATTACATGCCTCAGAATGTACCTTATTTTATATTAAATGTACTGTAGCAGTTGTGAAAGTCAATAAAATACACTAGTTTGACTTAAAAGCACTTTATTAGTAATAATAAAATAATGTATACAAACAACACTAAACATAACTTTTACACTTAATACATTTCTTCTTAATATCTGTGCCGAAAAGAACTAGGCAAAGATCAACGGGACGGAGGGAGTATTATTTATTGTTTTCTTTGTATAAAATTATTGTTTGTTACTGTTTATTGCTATTTTTTAATTAATGGATTAACCCATGAATTAATGCACACATGTAGTATGCAATAACACTTTAATTTAAAAGCAATAATAAAAATGTTGCCTAGTTGGCTAATTCCGATCATATGCAGTAATGCAATATATATAGAGGCCTCATATTTCTCCTCCAGATTCACAAGAGTAGACTTGCCCACGGTCCGGTTACGGTTTTCCCCGGAGGGTGAACCGTAATCGGCCCGCCTACACTATTCCCAGTTTCAGGTCGGGCCAAAAAATCGGCGGTTTCGGTTCCGGTTAAAACTGCCTGTTCACGGTTCGGCCTGCCGATTTTTTTGGTTTTTTTATTTTATTTTTTTACACTTTTTACATTAATATACTAATATAAATGTATTGTTTTGATTACGAAAAAGAATATTATGTAAATGAAGTACAAAACGAACATTAAAACAAATGAAAAAAATTAACTCATTTTTTATTAATACTTAAAATGAACATTATATAAATTATAATTACATTGCATAAGTTTCAATGAATACTTGAAAAGAATGAAAATTTTAATAAAGACAAGAAGATATATAAAGTGTAGAGAAATGGTGTTGAAGAAATAAATTCTCAAAGGGATATATATTTATAGATATACATATGAGGTAATTAAATAAAATAAAAATAATATTTTAAGCCGAAACCGCCGGTTAATTACATAAACTACCGGTTCGCCGGTTTTATAGGCCCGCCGATTAACTGCCGGTTAGGCCCACCGGTTCCGGTTATCCATTTGCTTGAACCATAACCGGCCCTTCTACCGCCGGTTCCGATTACGATTCGGAACCGTTGACCAAGGTTCCGGTTAAAAAACCGTTGATTGGCGGTTCGGCCCCGGTTCGAACCGCCGGTTCATAAAAAATGGGCAGGTCTACACAAGAGCAGTGAGATAATGAGATTGGATTTTATTTGGGATGGTTTATCTCTCCTCCATATTTGATCGATGCAACAAACACGAGTTTTTTTTTTGGGAGGTGGGTAAATTTATATTACTTTGCTGCTCCTACCCCTAAATTTAAGCATTCCATAATTATTACTCCCTCCGTCCACAATAAATTTGCCACATTGTGGATGGCACGAGTTTTAATAATTTGTTGGTTGATTGTATTGTGAGTGGAATAAGAGTCCCACTTTTATATAATTTTAAATTGTGTTGTGAGTGGAAAAGTAAGTGAGGTGTGTGGGGTCTATTACTATAAATGGATGTGGCAAATTTTTTGTGGACGGATCAAAAAGAAAATTGTGGCAAATTTATCGTGGACGGAGGGAGTATGTTATACAATCTAAACCGCACAAATTTATATAATCTATGGTGTATAATCATTTCTAGTTAACACAAGGGGAATCATTTCTATTATAACCATCCCCATATTTATTTATTATGTACACACATCTTCATATAGTATGGCAGACTTGTGAGTATGTCCTAATTCTGAACGTGTGTCCATTTTTTGCAAAATTTTAGCTTCAAAATGAAGCAATGCCAGGTTGCAGATGCATAATTATTTCTACAATAGAATATAATAATAAAAACTAGATTAGAACTGCATGCTTCAGTACGTAAATAGAACATAAAAGAAACTATTATTTGAATGACATTTAACTAATTTTTTTGAGATTTTATATTTAATATGAATTTGCATCAGTCAAGAAATAAATCATTTAAACTAAATAGTCAAATAGTAGTATATCTTAAGACTTCATTACTTAAAAACCCACTAACATTAACCCAATTTGAACGTACGAGAGCTGCAGGTCTATATACGATTTGTATTTCATTTTTATTCCTACTCTTTAATAAAATATATCGTAGTTCTAATTTTAGATTAAATAGTCAAATATATCTTAAACTATCATCATTTTTTCAGTTTTATTATGAACTATCGACTTTAATCAATATACAGCTAGAGGCTTTTTTTAGGACAGTAACTCAACCTCAATTCATATTAATGACATTTTTTTTCGGGCCGACTTTTTAGGACACCAACTTTTAATTTGTTCATCCGTAGGACAATTTTAAGCCCGAATGCTTATGTGGAGCCCGAATGCTTATGTGGAATGCTACGTGAATAAAAAAAAATTAATAAAAAAATTAAAATTAAAATTAAAAACCAAACACACTCTCTCACTCACCCCTCCCTCACTCTCGTCACTTTCCCTCTCCAAAAACCCACCGCCGTCGCCGCTCACCACCACCGTCAACAATCACCTCACTCTCACTCTCTCTCCTCACTCTCTCTCCCCCCCTCCCCCTTTGTCCCTCTTGTCCCTTTCTCTCCCACCACTGCCGCCACAACCATCACCACCCCAACCGCCGCCGCCCACCACCACCAAATTTGGTTTTGTTTGGTTTTGTGGGTCAGAGTCGCACCGTCGAAAGCGGCTTAGTGGGCGTGGTCGCGGATGCAGTTGCTGCTATTGCAGATGTTGCGTAGCTGTTGCTATCTGCCACCACCACCGCCGGCCGCAAGCTCGTCATTCATCCGCCACCGCCGGCCGCCGGACACAACATTACCGTCATCTCCACGGTCATCGCAACGGTGACATCCACAACCCCTCAGCGTTGCGGCGTCAATAACCCCACAACCCCTCACCGTCGCGACGCGGCCTCCTACCGATGCAATTCCTCTGTTATACAATTTTTCAGTCTAATTGGAAGAAGATAGAATTATCGACTTTTAGTGGTTAGTGAAAGAAGAGCTTTTAAACATAAGATAAGAAGGAAAAATCAATTGTTTCTGAAACTCCATTTCATTGATTTGATAATGTCTGCGCACACATTACAAAATAGATATCTCACTATATATAGAAACCTATGGACTATTCTAGATAGGGCTACACACTCAAACCCTAGTGACAGCTGTTAATATGTACGAGGAAACAAGACAAACAATTACAGCTACATAAAGAGACAAGCTAACAGCTCTATTCTGGTGCTCCATTTCTCACGTGCTAACTTGTATAGGAATATGCTGTGTGGAGATTCTTTGTGCTAGAGGAGATTCCTTCCTACATGGCATCTGAGTTGTAAAAGTTTGCTGAGATGGAGTATGGGGGTGCACATGTGATGGATGTTTATGTTTTTCTAAAGCAACAACATTAACCTCTCTAACAGGCTCCCGCAATTCGATCGCGGCTAAAGAACAAACATTCAGACTATTCTTGAGTCGCGAGAAGAATGGTAAACTGAGAGGTTTAGTTAGGATGTCTGCATGTTGATCTTGTGAAGGAACATGTCTCAAATCAATCAAGCTCGCAACACCTTATCTCTCACAAAAATGTATATCCAATTCAATGTGCTTAGTCCTTGCGTGCATGACGATGATTTGAAGCAAGAGAAACTGTACTCGGATTATCTACCCAAACAAAATTTGCTCACTGTAATAGAAAGCTCACCAAGTAGAGACTTAATCCAAGAAATATCAGCCACCACTTGAGCTAAGCTTCTATATTCTGCTTCAGTACTCGACCTCGATACCACAGCTTGCTTCTTTGAGCTCCAAGAAATTAAATTCTTTCCAAGATATACACAATATCCAGTAGTCGATCTCCTATCATCTAAGTCTGCAGCCCAATCCGAATCACAAAAACCAGTGATAGTACAAGGTGATTTTTGTAGGTGTAAACCATGATCACAAGTACCAGCAAGATATCTTAGAATCCGTTTCTGACATTCCTGAGTATCAAGAGGAATGCCATGTATCGTTCACTTCGTTGACACTAAAAGCAATTTCGGGCCTGGTGATTGTTGCATATTGTAATGCTCCAACAGTACTTCTGTAAAGCTTTCCATCAACATTGCTGGTTCCTTCCCCCTTGGAAAGTTTACAAGAAGAAATCATTGGAGTTGCAGCACCTTTAGCTTCATCCATTTCCAGCTTGTGAAGGAGCTCTTTGATGTATCCTCCTTGACTTAAGTGAAGACCTTGAGCAGTTTTGTTTATTTCAATACCAAGGAAATGATGAACTTCACCAAGATCTTTGAGAGAGAAGTGACTACTCAACTGCTTGATGACTTGCTGGATTTCAAGAGAATTGCTACCAGTGATAAGCATATCATCAACGTAAATCAAAAGATAAACAGTTGAAGCTCTCTTGGTTCTATAAAAAAGAGAGTTGTCAGCACGAGATTGAGAGAAACCACACGAGTAGATAGACATTTGATAGTTAGAAACCAAGATCGTGATGCCTGTTTAAGGCCATAAATAGCCTTATTTAGTTTACAAACCATCATAGATGAGCTTGAATTAGGTGGTTCAAAACCAGGAGGAGGTTTCATATAAATCTCTTCTTGTAAATCTCCATTTAAGAAAGCATTATCCACATCCATGCGGGAAAGGATGCATCAACCAAGATTCACAGCAAGAGATAGAATGATTCTAATAGTGGCAGGCTTAACAACAGGGCTGAAAGTTTCATTGAAATCAAAACCTGGTTCCTGAGAAAAACCTTGTGCTACAAGACGAGCTTTATACCTGGAGATTGATCTGTCAGCATGCCTTTTTATTTTGAAAACCCACTTGCATCCTATAGCATGTTTGCCTGGTGGTAAAGGGCAGAAAATCCAAGTTCCTTTTCTGATCAAGGCTGCAATTTCAAGTTCCATGGCTTTCATCCAAAACCTGACCTGTTTGGCTTGCTTATACGTTTTAGGCTCAACATATACATAATCAACATTAGTATCAGCATGATAAGCCAGCGAGTGTTTCTTTTTTTGAAAATGCCCTTTGATCTAGTAACCATTGGATGAGTAGCAGTAGTAGAAGGAGGTGGCTCAGTGTTATTTTCATTGCTAACATGTGGAGAGGGAGGTGGTGAGGGACTATCAGAAGTGGGGTGAGAAAAGAAAGGAGATTCAGGTTGAGTTGAAGAATGATGAGATGATTGAGAGGTAGAAGAATGAGGTGGAGATGAAGACTCTGAGACAATGGGAATAACAGGAGGAGAATGAGAAGGAATGATAGGAAGGGAAAAAGGATGAAGATCCTGATAAGATGGGGCAGCAGAAGAAGAATCTTGATAAGGAAAAATGGACTCATTGAATAAGACATCTCTGCTGATAACTAATTTCCCAGTTTTGAGAAGAACCTTATATCCTTTGTGATGACTACTGTATCCAAGAAAAGTACCAGGAGATGACCTATACTGCAACTTGTGATTGTTAGAAGGTCTCAGGTAGGGATAACAGAGACAACCAAAAACTTTGAGAATGGAGTAGTCAGGCTTTCTATGATAAAGCTTGTCATATGGTGTGGCAAATTTAAGAATCTTAGCAGGAGTTCTATTGATGAGAAAAACAGAAGAGATGAAAGCATCATCCCAGAATTTCGAGGGAAGATGAGATTGAGCTAGAAGAGAGAGACCCATCTCAACAATGTGTCTGTGCTTTCTCTCGCCTAAAGCCATTTTGTCGGGAGTGTATGGACAAGAAATGCGATGAAGAATACCCGTATTTTGCAAAAAATTAGTTAGACCTCTATACTCACCACCCCAATCTGTTTGCAAGATCTTAATCTTATGAGAAAATTGATTTTCAACCATGGTTTTAAAGGACTGAAACACAGTATTGACCTCAGATTTCTGTTTTAACAAATAAATCCATGTGAATCTACTGTAATGGTCAATAAATGAGACATAATACTGAAAACCATTGGAAGATGTAACAGGAGAAGGTCCCCAAAGATCACTATGGACTAAGGCAAGAGGAGAAGTGTATTCTGTGAGAGAAGAAGAGTAAGACAATCTATGAATTTTAGAAACAGAACAAGAATGACAAAAACTAAGAGAATCCATTGATTGAAAAGGAATGTTACAACTGTGAAGAGCCTTTTTGACAATATCCAAAGCACAATGCCCTAATCTTCTATGCCAAACATCTAGACTAGTAATAGAATTCTTCCTAGGACTAGAAATAGAAGTAGAGAAAACAGCCGGAAAACTTGAACTTGAAGGCAGAGTAGGAGTTGACTGAGCATCAATGCTCTTGATTGAAGAAGAAACAGGAACAGAGGATGGTGCAGCTGAGGAAGATCTGTGGAGAGTGAACTGATAAAGACCATCTTTAAGAATGCCCTTGAGAAGAGTTTCCTTGGTGACCTGATCCTTAACAACACAAAATAATGGATGAAATTCAAAGAAAACTTTGTTATCAAGAGCAAATTGAGACACACTGAGCAGATTTTTGGTGATATGAGGGACATGAAGAAGGTTTTTAAGAACAAAGTCCTTAGAATAGTCAGAAGAAGAGAGAAAAGAATCTCCAACATGAGCAATATTAACAAGAGTACCATTTCCCATTTGAAGTTGCTTACCTCCATGATATTCTGCAGCAGAGTGAAAGGCATTGTAATCATGTGAAACATGATTTGTAGCACCAGAATCAGGATACCAAGTAGCAATGCTATTGTTGTCAAAGTCAGATCTCGAAGAAGGAAGAGCGGAAGTTGAGCCAAGTTCAAGCCGATTCTGTTGTGAAAATTGTGCTGAAAGTTTGATGGAAAGTTGTGTTGGTTGGAAGGGGTGGCCTCATATTGTTGTGTCTTGGAGCTGGAGCAAAATTAGTTTCAAATCTATGCCAACATCTATCCTGCGTATGCCCATTTATCCCACAAAGCCACGACAAGTGGGCTTGTTTCCATAAGATCTCGCCACCTCTTTCCTCCTCCACGGTTTCCTCTACCTCTTCCACCAAAACCACCTCTGAAGTTAAAGTGGTTGCCTTGATATCCTTTCCCTTTGCCATTCTGATTTTGATTACTTGTATTACTTCCACCTTGAGAACCAGACTGCACAAAATTAGCCGAAGGCTGTGAGCCTTCTGTGTTGACTACATTAGTCTTAGCAGATTCAATCCTGCTCTCAAAACTCAGAAGCAAGGAGTGAACATCACCAAGAGTCCAAACTTCTGGTTTAGAAGTCACAGTGACCATGACTGAGTCATATTCTGCACCTAGACCTGCAAGAATATGCATGATATGGTCATCTTCTGAGAGCTTATATCCTGCTGATCCAAGCAGGTCACAACAGGTCTTAACTTTGCTGAGATAATCTCTCATGGGTAGAGCTTCTTTCTTTAAAGTTTGCAATTGTAACTTGTACTGCATTAACTTGGCTTTGGATTGGTTGGAGAAATTGGTTATACAGAGTTCCGCATCTCTTTACTAAGTCAAGCCAACAACAAGAATCATAGTGCTCTCACTAGGCTATCCAGTGAAATAAGGCCGATCTTGGCGAATCCAAGTCAGATATTCAGGATTTGGAATAGTAAGAGAGTTTTCATCAACAATGGTTGAAGTTGGAGGATCTTTGATAAGATAATTCTCAAGGCCAAAACCTCCTCTAACGGTTGCCATAACTGCAAGTTTCCGTACTAGGAGTTGTGTCATTAAGTTTAATGGAGATTTGATGGTTTTGAGGTATCACAAGGGAACTTGAGAAGATAAAATAGAAGATGAAGTTGAATTATCCGCCATGATTGCGACGGATCGTATAGAAGGAGATAAAGAAGGATGGTGAGTATGAGAGACAGGTCCTAATCGACCTGCTCTGATACCATGAAAGAAGAGCTTTTAAACATAAGATAAGAAGGAAAAATCAATTGTTTCTGAAACTCCATTTCATTGATTTGATAATGTCTGCGCACACATTACAAAATAGAGATCTCACTATATATAGAAACCTATGGACTATTCTAGATAGTATACACTCTCAAACCCTAAAGTGATTACCGTTAATATGTACGAGGAAACAAGACAAACAATTACGCCTACATAAAGAGACAAGCTAACAGCTCTATTCTGGTGCTCCATTTCTCACGTGCTAACTTGTATAGGAATATGCTGTGTGGAGATTCTTTGTGCTAGAGGAGATTCCTTCCTACATGGCATCTGAGTTGTAAAAGTTTGCTGAGATGGAGTATGGGGGTGCACATGTGATGGATGTTTATGTTTTTCTAAAGCAACAACATTAACCTCTCTAACAGTTAGTGAGATCAAGATTTAGTATTATTTATCATTTTCGTTGATGGTTGGTTGCTTTCAAATTTGGTGGTGGTGGGCGGCGACGGTTGTGGTGGTGGTGGTGGTGATGGTTGTGCCGGCAGTGGTGGGAGAGAAAGGGACAAGAGGGACGAAGGGGAGGGGGGGAGAGAGTGAGAGTGAGGTGATTGTTGGCGGTGGTGGTGAGCGGCGATGGCGGTGGGTTTTTGGAGAGGGAAAGTGACGAGAGTGAGGGAGGGGTGAGTGAGAGAGAGAGAGTGAGAGTGTGTGTGTTTGGTTTTTAATTTTAATTTTTTTATTAATTTTTTTATTTACGTGTCATTCCACATAAGCATTCGGGCTCTACATAAGCATTCGGGCTTAAAATTGTCCTACGGACGCACAAATTAAAAGTTGGTGTCCTAAAAAATCGGCCCGAAAAAAAAAATGTCCTTAATATGAATTGAGGTTGAGTTACTGTCCTAAAAAAGCCTCTAGCTCAATCAATATATCCAAAATTACAAGAAACTGTACAAATCTATCTACGAACAAATTTTTCGGTACCTGAAAGATGACCGAGTAGGATTGTTGGAAATGTGATGGAAATATGTGTAACAATAAATTTTTTAATGTCATATATATAAGTTCAAAACGCCATAATTTTTTTTAGCTTGAAAATAGATACTAAGAAACTACATCTTTTTGTGCTAAGAGCCTAAGATGACTTCAAAAATTTATTTTTACATATGCAAATTCCATGTCAAGCCACATAGCATTTCTTACGATCCTCCTCAATTTTATGGTAACAAAAGAATTATTGAAGGATAGATATGCATAGTTTCCTGTAGTTTGAGATATATTTGTTAAAGTCGATTGTTTAAGATATAATCTAAAAAATAGTGATTGTTTGAAATATATTTGATTAATTAGCCTTTTTAATAGTTAGTTAGTAACCCCAAACATGAAAAACTTCATTACTTAAAAACCCACTAACATATTAACCCAATTTGAACGTACAAGAGCTAGCTGCAGGTCTTTATACAATTAATTGTATTTCATATTTTTATTCCTACTCTTTAATAAAATATGAAAACGACTAAACGAGAAGTATTACAATAGAAATTTGTATTATTCAATGTCGACTAGAGGATTTTATCTTGTCCAATTTAATCCAGAAACTTCAGTCTAATAAAGATTAAGACTATTATTATCATGAAGATAAATATAGTTGATTTGATTACTTTTTACATAAAGGCATTCATGTCCAAACCCAAAAGCAAAAAAAAAAAAGTATTTAAATGAATAAAAGAAAGACTATCAAAGAAACACACCATCATTGCAAGCTTAGAAAAAAAAATTTCTTACCAAAATAAAAAAAGAGCATCAATCTAGTCCCATCAATTCCTACAACCTTAGATCAACCAAAAATACAACATTAAATTCACCAAATACCTCAAAACCTCCATCCAAAATCCATACATTCTTGAGAGAAAAAAAAAATGTCTCCTTTCAACATTCTCTTTGCTGGCATAGCTATTCTGTTTCTTGCACATTTCTCTGAATCTTCACCATTCGAGCATCATGATTCCGGCAGCCGTAGTCTCGACGGCCGCTTCAACAAACACCATGTAAGTCATCTTGTTTTTTTAAACCTAGGTGAGTTCTGAATAGCTCGACTGATTTTTAGAATTTATCGTGCAGGAAAATTCTCAGAAGGTGTTTGATATTTTAGTTCATGGAATCTTGCTGTGGGCTTCAATGGGATTCTTGATTCCTGCAGGAATATTGATAATGAGAATGTCGAGTTGCAGAAGTGATTTTCAACCTTCTAGGCACAAAAAAGTGTTCTATGTTCATGCAGTTTTGCAGGTAATTTGAATCATATTATTTCAAGAAATTGAGTTATAAACCTATTTTTATAAATGAAAATTAATAAAAAGTGTATATGTAGTAATATAAGATGAGTGTTAATAGATGGTTGTGATTAAAATCATTGTGTTCCTTCATAGTCTATAGTGCTAAATTATTAATTTACTACACATTGCTGTACATTTTCATATAGCATAATCATGATGCTCTTATAATATTGAACATAGCATGAGTTGTGTCTTAAAAGTCCTAAAGTAGAGTATGGGATACAATGGAGTTAGGGTTTTGGTCGAGACAAAATTATTGTTATTTGAAATTTATCGATAGAGCTAGGATTTTTAGAATGGATGACGAATGACATTACATAATTTACATTTATATATTGGATATTGGGGGTGGGGGAGGGGGGTGGGTGGGAATACAATTGCCTGTTTGAATATCTGTATTTTCTTTTTCAATATTCTAATTTTAATTACTGATTGAAATTGTATTTATATATAATTCAAAGGTGATTTCAGTGCTACTTGTTACTGTTGGAGCAGTTTTATCAATCAGAAACTTCGAGAATGCATTCAACAACACTCATCAAAGAATAGGACTGGCTCTTTATGCTGCCATTTATATGCAACTTATGTTGGGATTTAAAAGGCCTAAAAGGTAACAAAATATTTCTATCTCTCATCTAAATTTATTAGGGTTTGAAAATAATTATCTCGTGGGCGAAGTATTTTTAATCAATTGATCACCTAAGTATCAGGTCAAATCAATTTTTATTGCATTTATAGGTGATTACCACACATTATAAAAATGGGAAAATGTACTAAATTTTGTTTATGGAAACTCAAGACAATGATAAGATTATGCATGTATTAAGTAATTAAAGATTTTCATTAGAAAAAATAATGGTAGATTTTTTAGTCTTTGTAACATGTAGCAATCGTGCGATTCTTTTGCATATATAATTGTGTAACATCTCATATTTGTGAGAAAATAAAAATGTATTTTAACACTTCACAAATATATCCAAGTCATTTTTATATTTGCATGATAGAGCATGTCAATCATGGCCCAACTCGACGATCCTATTTTTCTATGAACTAGACCATGTTTTTATTAGCTCGATCCGACCAATTTTCGGGATGTTCCCATTAGCCCTGTGGGATCAGCTCGGTTCGGCTTCGGCCGCCCATTTGATACCTCTCTAGTTGCAAGACCTAACCAAATCTTGAAAACCAAATAGGCTCCATACAATCAACCTAGTAGTTTACATGATTAAAAAAAGTAATTTTTTTTTCCTAATATTTTTTTATTTCTCCAATTTTGTGCAGGGGGGCTAGAGGTAGAAGAGCATGGTACTTCTTACATTGGTTACTAGGTACAATAACTAGTCTGGTTGGAATCTTGAATATTTATACTGGATTACAAGCTTACCACAAAAGAACTTCAAGAAACACAACCCTTTTCACCATAATCTTCACAGCTCAATTTTCTTTTATGATTATTATTTATCTTTTTCAAGACAAATGGGATTACATTTTAAGACAAGGGATGCCACCTGGCATTATTATTGGTAATGATACAAACAATACCTTATCATCATCTCAACAAGTGGAAGATCAAATTAGGGATTTGTTAAATGAACCATGCAGGAAGAGCAATGCATTGGGGACCCATTTCTCAAGAACAAATGTACTCAATAAATTATTTCAACTTACTTGATTTAATTCTTGGCTTCTATATTTTTGTAATATTTTTTTGACAATTTCTTAGTCCTTTTCTTTTTCAATAATTGTATTTCAGGATGGCAATTTAATAAGATGGTTTTGTACATAATATATTGATCAGTGTGGCCAAGTAAGATGCTATGTTTGAATGCATTGTTAGTGCAATACAAAGCTTCAAGAAATGCAAGAACGAATGCAGAAATATATATAAATGTGGGGAGCTAAAATAAAATAAAATAATTGATGATGAGAGGTATTGAAGTCGAATGTTTTAAATGAAATAGCTAAGTACAAATTAGAAAAGAAAAAAAAAAATGAGTTTGGGGTGTTGAAGCTCCCCTGACAGGTCTCCAGCATCCCCTAAATGCTAAATCCGGCATCGAAAGAATGTAATATAAGATACAAGGGTATATGAATTTCAAATCATGCCACACTCTATCCTTACTAATACGCAAGGTACAGGTTATTTTCGAACAAATTAATTTTTCAATTCTTTGACAGGGGAGTAGGATTGGTAGAAATACGTGTGTTAAAATATACTCTCTCCGTCTCAATAGCAAGGTCTCACTTCTTTAATTGATGAGAGTATTAATTAATAGAAGTGAGACCTTGCTATTGGGACGGAGAGAGTAATATTTAATTTTCAATTTTGATCCTCATAACAATATTATTTTTGAGCTTATGTGGTATTAAATATTATTTTTACTTTTTTTTGCAGGTTAAAATTCTTCGATGATCCTCTAAACTTTCAATTACCGAAAAATGTCTGATGATAATACTTGGTTTTTACTGCTGTCTGAATAGTGATGGGTCAAATTGAATAGTTCATGTGAAAAAGGGTAATTTCGTAAAACAACCATCTTTCATCTTCATCTTGTTTAGGATTTTTATCGGTGCCTGCGCCAATTGTTGCTCCCACTTCACAGTCGCTACTGCTCTCTTTCTCTTTCTCTCTCTCTCTCCAATGGCGTCTGGAGATCACCACATGCACGAGCACGAGCACGAGCACGATCACGACCACGAGCACCACCACCGCCACAAGGAGTAATACACTTGTACTTCATATTTTCATCAAACTCATCCATTTTCCCCAACTTCTTTCTCTCTGATTTTATGCTTTCTGAAGCTATGAATCCAACACTACGATTAATCAATCTATCTGCCTTAAACGCAACAGGGAATCGTGGATTGGTCCGGACGGGAAGGTTTACCATAGCCACGATGGACTGGCGCCGCACTCGCACGACCCAATCGAATCCCCCGGCTACTTCACCAGAAGAGCGCCGCCGCTCCTTAATCGCGATTTCAACGAAAGAGCGTTTACTGTCGGTATCGGCGGCCCCGTCGGCACCGGGTAATTTTTTTTATTTTTTGCGTAATTTGGACTGAAAGTTGTCCTTTTTAATACTATTTTGTTTTTAATTGATGTTTTTTGTAATTTAAATTGTTGTTCAATTTCACCGACTGTGGTTGTGCAGGAAGACGGCGTTGATGTTAGCTTTGTGTGAATTTCTGAGGAATCAGTACAGCCTTGCAGCTGTACGTATAATTACTTGTATTATTTTGCCATAGTTTTTTTTTTTTTGCTTTACTTGAATAAATTGTTATTTGTTATTATTATTTTGATTTTATGCTAGTGGAATATACCAAAAATTGTAGGATGCAGGATTAGTCAATTTACAGAAAATTTGAGAAAATCGTATGATGAGATTTGTGTGTATTAGCAAAGGGGTTAAGCACAAAGTAGAGAGGCCTCAGCTGAAAGGCCTTAGTGTCAATGTCTGACCCGAGCATTGACAAGGGTGTGATCGAGTCGAGGCGAGTCTGTACCAATTGTGTAATCTTTTGAGCTCGAGCTCAACTCGGCTCGATTTGCTCGATTTAGTTAATTATTGATGTTAAATAATCTAAATTCCAATGCCTATTTCCATTCAAATAAAAAAGGCTACAATCTAAATCCAAAATGAAACAAAAATTGTAATAAAAATAGAAACAATTTGCACTTGAAAAAAAAAGTCAATATGTGAACCACATTTTTAGGGTATATATTATTATATTTGAATTATTGAGAGCAATATTCTAATTATCTTCAAGCTCAATAAGGCTTGTGAGCCTAGAATTGTTGAGTTCGAGATCAAGGTGGACTAAAACAAATTTCGAGTATTTTTTGTGCCGGCTTGACTCACTTGTACCCATAACCTTGAAAGGTAATTGATTAAACTATATTCTCTAAGCAGTGAAACTACTAAGATTCTTCTCCAATGCTTCCCCTTGTTTCTGCGAAAGGTTCAATTTGTAGGTTGTGTAATTTGTTTCAGTTGGGAAGAAGAAAATGTTGTTAATCCATATGTCCATAAAAAATGTGTATTAGTGTGTGAAATGATCCAAATGTGTGTAAAACAAAATTAGTATTTGTAAGCAAAACAACTGTCATCACTCCATTAGTAACACTGCTAAAGGGAGGGATAAATTGGGATAAGTTTCAAAGTTTAAGGGCTTAACTGTGACAAAATTTAGTTCGAGTGCCAGAGTGCTCCTCCCAAAATAGTTTGGGGGGCAAATAGGAACTTATCCCTATATCTTTTGCAGCTGCCAAACTTGCTTTATGATTCAAAGGAAGAGATTATTCACCCAGATTCCTGTTATGTGGGACAATTTGAATAAGTTTTGACTTTGTGATATTATTTACTGTATGGCTGTTCAGACCATCATCACTACTCGACTGACTTCAGCTAATGTTTGCTGTTATTGTTGTCATTGATGGCCGTATGATGGAACTCTTTATAGGGAATGGTTTGGATTTGTGTATCTCGATTTTCATTTCAGGTAACTAACGATATATTCACAAAAGAGGATGGCGAATTCTTGATAAAGCACAGAGCTCTTCCTGAGGAAAGGATTCGTGCTGTAGAAACGGGTGGCTGCCCGCATGCAGCTATTAGAGAAGATATCAGCATAAATTTGGGGCCACTTGAGGAGCTCTCCAATTTGTACAAAGCAGATATACTCCTTTGTGAATCTGGTGGAGGTAATTCCCGAGTCTTTGTCAAAATATTGTTAGATACATCTTTATTCTCTTTTCTGTTGGGTCCAAAATTATAGTCCACTTTCTTTATTGAATGATCATTACATCTTTTCTTAATGATCTTGATTTTTTTCGTTCCCCCCCCCACCCCCCATTTTAGGTGAGTAATGCATGATAAAGAAGTTGCTTGTCCATCTACCTTTTCAAATGCAATAATTTCCTATTTTTTCTTAATTCGTGTGAAAATAGGGAGACTGTAACTTTGGGACGGATGAAGTAAGTGGTTTCGACTTGATATAGACTGTTAAGAATTGCTTTGATCTTTTCTTCCTTTGTTTTGCTTTTTCCAGACAATCTGGCAGCCAACTTCAGTCGAGAACTGGCAGATTATATAATTTATATAATTGATGTATCTGCTGGTGATAAAATTCCTCGAAAAGGAGGTCCAGGCATTACTCAAGCTGACCTCCTAGTAGGTTTCCTGCAATTTTCTAGATTCTCTCGTCTGACTATATCGCTAGTAGTTGATTTCTCAGCTGTGTTTATTCATTGGACTTATCTAATTGATTTACCATTTTGTTGCAGGTGATCAACAAAACTGACATTGCAGCTGCAGTTGGAGCTGATTTATCAGTCATGGAACGTGATTCACTTCGAATGAGGGATGGCGGTCCATTTGTTTTTGCTCAGGTTTTTCTCGATATCCTGTTTCCATCATCTCTGTTGCTCTGGACGAGCTTTATTCTCATATATCTTCGTTGTATGATTGTCTCTTCTTTTATCCATCCTCATGAATGAAAGACGAGTCGTAAATGCTTGATATTACTCGCTTGAAAATAAAAAGGAGGATTTATAGGAGAAAGAATATATATCAGCACATAGTATCAGAATGGATTAATTGCCGGAAATAACACGACGTTAATCCGAATTTGCAATCTTCACACAAATTTTAAAACGTTGCAGTTACAACACCTTCTTTTTTTTGGAATCACAACATTTCTAATTCTTATACTGTTTTACTGCAATGTTCGTGTTAGGTGTCCCACTAAAACACTCTTGTTTTACTGACAAAACAATGTAATTTTATTGGTGAAAATTTTGGAAGTGTTGTAATTGAGCGTTTTAGTAGTTGTGTGAAAACTGAAAATTACAAATTCAGGTAAACATTGTGTAATTTCCGACAATTAACCCTATTAGAATAGATCTATCGCGCTGTTTCCCATCAGTTTTCTTACTTTTGTTGGCCTACAACTAACTTTCTATGACTGTTGGATCAAAGAAATTCCTCAAGAACCCTATGCTTGTTGTCATGGAAGGGTGCGCCTTCCATGTGTGTTTTTGGTCAATTTTTTAGAGGTTGTTTTAAGACTGCTACTGAACTCCGATCTCAGATGTTGCTAAAAAATTACAGTACTTGTTTTCATGGTTGTGATTCGGACCATAGCACGTCAGGTATAAAGATATTGTCGTATAGATGCTCTTCTTCATGATTTGATAGTCCATAGACTTGATACACATATTTTCCTTCTATATACAATGATCATATTTGTGTATTTGCAGGTGAAGCATGGTGTTGGAGTGAAGGAAATTGTAGACCATGTTTTAGGAGCTTGGGAAGCAGCAACGGGAAAGAAACGTCGTTAGTTTCATCCTTCGTAGCTCCTCTGTTTCGTGTAATTTCTATTTCTGTCTCTTTTCAATACCACGTACCTTGTAATGTGCATATGGTTCGGCTTCCTTCTCTTTTGAACTGCGGTTGGAATGAGAAACGGGATATAATATTTTGGAATAGAGAATCTCGTCTGATCTACTCTTGCACTTTTGACAATTTTGTATGGATGTGGAATGATTGGGATATGTTTTGCATATATATATGATCTTCATTTTCTCTAATAGAATTGTTGTAGAACTGCCTCAAATCAATTAATGGATTATAAATGAAAATTTGAAGATATAATATGAAATATATGATTGTAATCCGAGCATTATAACATACATGTTGTGGGATCTTTTGTTTCTAATCATGTGCTTGATTTCAATGATATGCGTTATAGATCTAAGCAACTAGCATTGATGAAATAAAATACGGGACTGAAATACGAGCAACGGATCTAAACCGACATCCATCATGATGGACTTGTGGTCCAAAACATTGCAAGGGCAACTACACCTTGTAAGCTTTAACCACCCCAGTTTCATACTTGCAAATATAACCATCTAAAACAACACAAATAAAGATAATCCAAAACCTATCTGTAAACATCATGGCAACGTATATAGATTCATTACAAACTATAGCAACAAGACAACAACTACAGGCTGTTATTACACTAACATAGTTTATTAAAACATCAAAATCATTACAAGACAGCACAGAGAAACGAACATAAGCTGTCAGATTCTTGTTTTCCTCACCTCAAACTCTCCTATAAATCACACGTATGCAAATCACACACTCACAAGAACAATTTCTTCAGAGAGAGAGAAAGAGAGGTTCAAAACTCATCACTTATCATGGAGGGAAGGAAAATAACTCTCTTTTTCGTCGTCGTCGCGGCCCTCATTGCTTTTGCAGACGTTGGAGATGGTGCCGAAGCACCAGCGCCGACGCCCGGGCCGAGCAGCTCCGGGGTGGCATTGTGTGTCCCTGCTCTCATGGCCGCAGCTGCTTCTCTTGTTGCTGCTTTCTTCTGAGTTTTTTCTATAGCAAGTTATTTCTATTTCATCTGATCAAAGAATGTATGAGAATTTGAATCCTCTTTTTCTTGAAAGATGAAGAAATTGGAAGGGAATGAAAGAGATAATTTTATTGAAATGAAGTTTTGGCTTGTGTAAATATTGCAAGCTATTGCGTACGAGAGGGGTTTTACTCAATACGCATTTTTAATACGGGTTATCCTTATTATAAAAAAAATAGTAAAATTTATGAAAGAAGAAGAAAATATACTGGCAATCGAATGCTCGAAAAGGCAATAAGTCCCACATCGGAAAATGAAGGAAAGCAAGAGCGTAATGATAGCAATAAAATTGAAAGTGGAAGAAGATTTACAGTTATCTTTGCGCTTGGGGCAATGACGCAGCTAGTGAGGTTCTAACCGAGGCGCGTCTATTGCTGGTTGAAAACTATTTCCAAACCCCCTCTTCGGGCCGGGCTTGACTCGGCCCGTCGAGAATTTCTGGAAGAGCTCCTTTTCACTAGGGTAAAGCTCTACAATTCTTAGTTATAAATTATTTCAATTTTCTTTTGTCTTCTTGTCAATAAAATGAGATTTGAATCGCACTTCTGTTATCTGTTATTGATTTGACGCTGTAGGAAATATTTAAGTTTCTGGTCGGCGGTATTTTAAAAATAATCATTTTAAGTTTTGATGAGATCTTTTCCATTTTTCTTTCTTGTCTTCTGTTGATGATTAGGGTTCATAAAAAGATGTAGAACTAAGAAGGGGTTAAATTGCATATTAAACTACTCCTTGATTTAAATTTGGTTTACAACATTACTTTCGATATGTGGTGAATTCTTTCGATTTGTTGTAATTGAAATCATCTCAATTTATCATGTCACTGTAAATCTAACATTTGCTAATTTTGATACTCATTGTCTTACAATATATTAGATTAAATAAATGATACGCCGCATTTTCAGTAACACTATTATCTCAGTTATAACATATCAAAAGATTGGATATGAATTTAGTACACTATAATTATGCTTTAAAAAAATAAAAAATTTACTACACTATAATGAATTACTCATGCAATAATAGGAAAAGTGAAAAAAAAAATTAAGGTGGAAAGGGATATAACTATTATAACAGATCAAAAGATTGGATATGAATTTAGTACACTATAATTATGCTTTAAAAAAATAAAAAATTTACTACACTATAATGAATTACTCATGCAATAATAGGAAAAGTGAAAAAAAAAAAAAATAAGATGGAAAGGGATATAATTAAAACAGGAAAAAAAAATTGGGTTAGAGATCCCACCTAAGTGGGAAAGCCTTAACCGGATGTGTCGGTAACAGGTAAAGCCCGAAAGCTGTTCCCGTCCCTGTCAGGGGAGATGCCAACCAGCTCTCCTTTCTACGAACACATATTTGCATGCTGTTTATTTTCATTATAAACGTAATATATTTATGTTGGAAATCCGATGTGGGATAAAGCCCTTAAATTTTAAAAATTACTACTAATTTGGCCCAAGTAAAAGTTGGCGAAATAGGTTCTATGATTATTGATTCGATTTTTTTGTGATTGTAAATTCCATCGGAGGCCGGTAGGTATGTATGCAGGCCTCACCACCACTTGCGTTCTGATTAAACGACACTCTATCTCGAACGTATTTGCATACAATAGTGCACGAATTAGAGGGTAACATTATAAAAGATTAAATCCGAGCAATTCTCAAAAGTGATGAAAATACAAGTCTTGAATTGCACATATAACATTAAAAATCAATTAGAGGTACAAGAAGTTAAACCCTATAGATGTCATTAAACACAGGTTGCAGTACAAGAACTTGAACAATCTCTACACCTCTAGTAAGCCAGAGACTACCTGTCGCTCGACTAATACAAAGTCATTAACGAGCTAAGGATTCAGATTTCTAGACACCAAGATCACCCAGAACGAACTACTGAGCTAATCGAGCTCTCACATATTTGGAAGTTCTCCAGTTTGATGGAGTTGAAATATTTTCACATGAAGTAAACTACATTGGTGTCCCTAACGATCATCAAGCTGCCTTTGTCGTGCATTATCTGCACACGAGATCGATTCATTTGCTGTCATACGGCATACAAAGTTCATACAACAAACAAGTTATTTTCTGAAATATAAACATTACCTCCAAAAGGGCCATGATCTCTGCTGCAGAGTAAGGAGCACCTGCACCACTGTTAACTACACCCTCAATATCAGCAATCGACATTTGTTCCACGTGTTGGGCGTGTCTATACCTCCCCAATGCAGCACTGAATGTATCCAATCTGCTTGCAGGGAGAAGAATCAGGGCGAATCAGTATCACAAGTATTAGAACTAATGCTAGAAAGGAGTACTCAGATTAAAAGCGACCTCTCTGATGATATGTTGACTTCATTTGTTGGAGGTGGATCAACATCCATGGCTTCCGTATCACTTCAAAAAAGAAAAAAAATCAAGAAATATAATCAATGAAATGATAATGTCACCTTTTATTAGAGAAGAAATTAAGTGGGATCATAAAAGAAACCAAACTCCACAGAATAAATTCTATGTATACAGACAAGGTAAAGTATGCAAATTTGAAGTACGAAAAACTGAAATTAAACTAGACGTAGAAATTTAGACTTTGCACATACTGGGTTGTGGCAGTAGAGCCAGCATTGTTGGTCTTCTTTCTTCCAGATCTACGAGCACCATCATTATCACCAGCATCAGTGTCCATTGTGCTGTTTCGTTCCGTTTCTCTCAGCCTTTCTTGCTCCCTCTCCTCCATTTCACTCAGCTCTTGATGATAAATTGCGAAGTTTAGAACTTGAAGAGCAGCTTCAACATCTGACTTCAGCACCTGTTCGAGAACAAATATTATTAGCAAGTCCAGAAACTGATCAAAGTGCACAAAATCAATGTTCCTTTGAGGTTTCTCTATTTTGCAAATGGCAGTAAAAGAAGTATCTAATCACATCCACCAAAGAATCAAGATAATGAACCGAAACATTCTTCTGTAGTACCTGTCTCCGCAGCCTCAGTTTGGCATGAGCCGTTGATAGACGAATTATTGTTTCTAAGGTTCTTGCAGTGATGGGAAGCGTCCCTCCAGTCTAAAACATGTCAGGTAATTCATTTTAGACGACTATAACCACGACTTAAATTCCAACAGTTAAATCAGATCAGTGCAGTAATTTACCAACCTTTACATTTGAACTTGCATTTCTTAGCTCTGCATATGCAGTTGCTATGTGTTCAGATGCCTAAAGAAATCATTTGTCAATAAAAACAATCAGAATATTATTAAATGTCGCGACATGATATAGAATCGATTATCAGATTAGTGAATGATTAGTCTATACTGTAGCTATAAGGTCTCAAGAAACGTCACCTCATCAGTAAGTTCGGGCTGAATCCTGTTTTTGGCATAGTGAATGTACTTCTTGAGAAAATTGATGGTGAGAGTATCGCGTTTACGACCCCTGTCCAATTTTCTCCCATGTAACATTCTGTTGTATTTGACAAAAACAGTAGAACCAGCCTCAGGATCATCCTCCGCCTCATTTCTCGAGCTCTCATCTAATCTCGTGCCTGCATGCATATCAAAGTTTTCTATAACATATATGTTCTATATTTGTATTTTAAAATTGCATAGGTATTTTGTATACATCTACAACTTTCATTTGAGAATAAGGCCTCTAAATTTAGTAGAAAAGTAGACTTCACAGACCTCCATCAACTACTGATCGATAACGATGCATTCTTAGCACGTGTTCTGAAATCTGAAGATCAATCCCAGCATCCATTTGATCCAAAACAATGAAGAGCAGATCAAAACGAGAAAGCAGAGAATCCGGAAGTCCAATATTCTTCGTTGGAGTTAGCGAACGATCATACTGTGCAGGTAGTCGATATGTGATTAATAATATAAATAGAAGGGATCAGTAAGCGTTAAGGATTGAGCTATCAAATGCTTTGAGGACTTACAGTTCCGTATATTGGATTTGCAGCTGCCACCACACTACACCTAGCATTCAACGATGCATGAATACCAGCTTTCGCAATTGTTACTGTCTGTTGCTCCATCACTTCATGTATAGCAACACGATCTTGGTCATTCATCTTGTCAAACTCATCAATACAAACGACTCCTCTATCAGCAAGAACCATGGCGCCAGCTTCTAGTCTTCGCTCCCCTGAATTCACAGAATGATCAAATGAGCAAAATCTCAATATATAATGCTCGGACCACAACCAATACAATATTTTACCTGTTTCTTGATCAGAAGTAACTGCAGCTGTCAATCCAACCCCAGAAGAACCTCGACCAGTGGTAGATATGGCCAGAGGAGCAATATTCATGATGGCTCTCAACAACTGAGACTTAGCAACAGAAGGGTCGCCAACCATCATCATATTTATATCACTAGAAATAAATGAAAAGTACAGCATATAAGTTTGGAAAAATCTAGAGCAGCCAACAACAAGAAGCAATCCTCAAAGAATTACACATAGCAAACAGGCGAATCTAGCATGACAGCATTCCTTACCCCCTCAAGTGGGTTCCGTTTTTCAAGTTTTTCTCATTTCCCCCAAGCATTAACAGAATGACAGCTTTCTTTATCCACAGATGCCCGTATATAGAAGGTGCTAGGGAGTTAGCAAGTAGATCAAATGCATCCTCTCTCTCAGATATCTTTCTAATATTTTTCATATCGTCACTTGAATACTGTAAGTTGTGTGACATTTTGTTAAGAAGAGATACATTGTTGGCTATAAGGACAGTCCTGCATTAGCAACAAGAAGCAGCTTAATACAAATCGTTTCTAAAGGTGAAAGAGATGAATAGCAATTGTTCTGCTGTAGAAATAATAACCTGAATACTCCATTCACACTGCCTTTGCTTTTCCCAGGCAGAGCTTTGTAAATCCCAACAATTGCCACTCGATCCCCAGGCTTACATGAATCCACCAAATCGTCTTCTACAATGATATCCACAGTTCTAGGAAGTTGGCCAGGAGCAGAGTTTTCTGGGACCTCTTGCATTGATAGTGTCTGGTGGTCCTTATAGGTGCACAAACCAAACTCAGTTACCAACAAGTTGCCACTATCATCCTGAAACAAGTTTGAACTAATCAGAATTACCTTGAGGAAAAATGATAAGAAATGAGAGGGGGGAACACGAGAAATCTTACGCGTGTTGGATACACTGATCCAGTGGGCAAGCCAATATTTGATGTAATGTCCCTGTATTCCCTAACTGTGAATTTATCAGTAGCAGGGCAGAAGTGGACGCTCTTGACAACCTTTGGCCTAACAAGAGAACCTACATATAGAACAAAAAGTTCCAATTATTAAATTCTCTATTGCATATATGCTAGGAGAAATAACACTGCATTACTTCAGGGATACTTTAAAGTAGAACCACTACAATAGTAAAAGCAAATTATCCTTTGCACAAGAATCTAGAAAAGGATCGAATTAGTTTTTAATCAGTTCAATCATACAACTGTGAAGACTATAAAGAGAACTAACAACCGCTAATCGTCCTATACAAAACAAAAATCCAACTCAAAATTCTGAAATTGTAACCCTTGTAACTTTAAGAACATACTATAACAGCAGGCAATGCTGATATCACTTTGCACTGATCAACCACCATAAACATGAAATATATATAGGACTACACACACGTGCAGGAGCGCATAGATACAAGATTATCAATATTTTCCCAAGGTTAAAGAAGTAAAAGTTTTACATTATTATGGTCTAGTACTCGTCTACCATATACCAATTATACTAATATAATCCAAAATCACTTTCGATAAGAAGCTGTCGATCTAGCACGAAAATTTCTCAGATGACCATTCAATTGAACAAACAAGCAAAGTAAGTAGGAAAATGCCAACAAAAAACAGATTTTGGAAAGAAGTAAATAAGAGAAATTACATTTAGTAACAATGCCCTCCACACAAACCATCGAACCGATAAAACCAGACAATAGATCTCTTGGCGTCACCCTTCTCGAAACAAAAGGACCCTCGAGACCAACCAAAATCTGCTCTCCTTCCTTCAGATACTTGGCATTCATGCTCTTAGCCATATCCGTCACCGCATCACAGAGCGGCTGCGTGTACTCGCTTGGAGTTTGCAAGAGTCTGCAATTCCAAAAAAATATCATTTAAAAATTCAACAAATTTATTCAAACAAAAATTTGCAGACAACGCCGTCAACCTGCGCGCCAGATCTGTGCCTTCTCTGTGGTGGTAGAAATGAGCGAGATTAATTATACAACGGCGGCGATTTTGGTTAAACATCAAGTCGAGAGATTTCTTCAGCTCAATGTTGTAATCCTGCAAATCAAACATTTCACGAGATGTTAATCGGTAATCAGACTACCGAAATCAAGTACAATTAAAAATTGCAATCATTTGAAATACGCTGCTCGAAACTCACAGTCTGCTCGAAAAATTTGAGGAAAGTGCGCTTATGCGCCGTCCTGATATCATCGCTGAGATCCATCGCGAATCTTCTCCGGTTTCAGTCGGAAAATGCTCCAATTTGATCGCACGATGAACTACTTCTGCAGAGAGAGGGAGAAGAGAAAGCATAGAAAAATTCAAGGAAAATTATCTTTTATTTTTTGGGGTAGGGCTTCAGCATTTGGCGGGAAAGAGGCAAGCAATTTTGGCGGGCAAATTGGATGGGAGGTTTATTGGGTTGGGCCCACTATCTTTGGGCTCAGTTTAAAAGCAATTTCTCTGTGGGGCTGAATTTTATATGGATATCTGTTTAAATCCCGTATTATTGACTAGAATAAAAAATTTAATGAATTTTTATTTTCAAAAGCAAAATTTTAACGGTAAGTTCCAAATATATATTCTGTAATATTAATACAATGGATATATTTCACTTCCAAGAAAAACAATGGATATATAAATCTTTCTCATTAATACTTTTTTCAATCTTACTTCTTACTTTGTGGAGTTTTTATATGTATACCGGATTTTGTCTACATTTGTAATAATATATATATATATGATTATTTTAGAAAATAATAGTATAATTTTATCCCTAGAAATTTGACAGCTATATGTACTTTTCCTATGAAATAATTGGGGTATATGTGTTGGATCGATATATTTTAAAAGTTAGTGGATCATATTTGCAAGAGAAATAAAAGAGGATAAAATAGAGGAGAAAACAAGGATTTTCATAAAATAGTACAATGGATATATTAATCTTTCTAATCAGTAAGTTTATTTTTTAAATCTTACGCCTAAATGTTTTCATTTGATTTGTATTTATATTGACCCTCTTTTGGGTACTATTTAATCCCGACGCATTATTTATATAATTTTGTTGTTTCGTGTGTTTTTAACTTTTTATGTTCAAAATAATGTTTTCATTTCAAATACAACCCTCCTGCTGCTTGCAATTGCATTCTTTATTTCATTTCATGTGTTTATATCATAAATATATCTTTCCTAACGGTCTGCAACTGCTATTTGTAGGTGCGCTTTTTTTAAAAAGAAAAAAGAAAATTGAAATGGCAGTATATATAAGTTGATAATAACCCAAATATATGAATAAAATTTCGGGAATGTTGAGACGTACACGTACTACCTCCATTCCTCAATAAATGTCCCACTGCATTCCTCAATAAATGTCCCACTGCCGTCAAAACTCACGTACCAAACAAGTGGGCATATTTACTCTTGTTACCTTTAATTATTACTCCCTCCGTTTTTTTTAAGTGTCCTATTGAGAAAAAATTCTTGTCCCTTTTTAAGTGTCCTATTGCGGAATTTGAGATTAAAATAATGACAAAACTCCTATTTTACCCTCAAAAAAGTTATTGGAAAATGTAATTATTAGACTTTGAAAATAATAAATATGGGTATAAAAGTAATATATCATGCTTCCTTGGTTTTTGTAAATTTTCTCAATAGAACACTTAAAAAAAAACAGAGGGAGTACTTCATTACATGGAAAACCCAAGAACTAAAACATTTGCATTAATGACAGGGCAAAATGAGAAGCTTCAAATCATTTTTTTATAGAATTCAAAAATAGACACTTATTCAAGGATAGAGGGAGTAGTACATACTTATTATTGAAAAAGAAAAGGAATTCTAATAGAAATAAAGCTGAAATGGTCACCGAAACATAATAAAGCATCAAAGGATTGTTAAAGAAAGAGGTACATACAATTAAAAACGGACTCTTACAAGATTGAAGCAAAACTGATGCTTTCAAACCTAAACCAGCACAAGAACGCACGGGTGTAATACTAGTTATCGAGACTCTAAGAGCTTAGCACGAACTTTACCAGTTTAGAAGATTATATGCCCGGCCCAAAATGCTGAAGGAGCAACTAGTACAACGAGATGAGAAGCCCGTAACAAAGAGTGGTCAGCTACGAGCAACTCGTTTGAAGTTTGAATCGGATCATGGTTTGAATGGAGAAAACGCGACAACAGAGTTGTGACCTCCAAATCCAAAGGAATTTGAGATTGCTGCAAATGATTTTTGGATACAGGTGAGAATTAGGTGCAGGATTGAGAACCAGCACGAATAATATCTCGTTCATTGTTGAATTAGTATGTATATGAAGATCTTACCAACATTGATGTCGTGCTGCTGTTTTTCATTTGCAATAGTATCGAAGTCTACGGATGGCTCCCGGTTCTGCAGAAGCACAGTACATTCGTAACTTACAAGAAAATGGTCGGCTCTGAGTGACCTTGCTTACGAGCAAACATGAAAGCTGTGACTACTTTTCGATTATGGTTTAGCTATAGGTTATATCCCGACTTTTGGCGCTTTTATCAATAATGTCCTTTGTGAAATAGCAAATTAGTACCTAATCTTTTCAATTTCCTTTCAAATTATCATCAGAACTATTTTCCGGCGCGAGAATCATGATAATGAGACGAGGGGGCATTGAGCACTAGATTGAGGGCTATTTTGTGCAGGGGCACGTTGATGAGACCGCAGAAATTGTCGATTCTGGCGCTGGAAAACAGCTCAGGTGATAAATTCGAAAAGTAATTGAAACGGTCGGTTACTAAATTGCTATCTCACAAATGTGAGGACAATTTTGATAAAAGCACCAAAGGTCAGGATAGAACCTATCATTAACCCTTGAATTATTCATTGACATAATGTTTTAACTCACGAATTGATTGATGGTGGGATGGAGCCATCCCGTAGTAATTGCTTTTACTGTTGCAATAGCTTCCAAACCACCAGCAGCTCCAAGACAGTGCCCTATCATCGACTGCAAGATGACACGAAGCAGAAAAGTCAGCATCATGTGACCGCTCAACTTAAGAACTTGGTATTCATCATTGTACTCGTGTGTGTGTGTGTGTGTGTGTGTGTGTGTGTGTGAGAGAGAGAGAGAGAGAGAGAGAGAGAGAATTCACCTTAGTTGCGTTTATTTTGATCTCTGAAGTGTCCTTGAATACCTTCTTAATAGCATTTAGCTCGGCTAAATCACCGACGATTGTTGAAGTAGCATGTGCATTTATGTAGTTAACCTGCAAAGGCACATGTTTGGATCAGTTAAAGCTACTTTTTTGAAGAGTATACCTCCAATCAAATTTACTAAACAATCAGCAACTATAAAAATAAAAATACCCCACGTTAACTAGGAAACGGATGATCATGAAGAAACGAACGAGCTCTACAGTTCGAGATAATGCTGCTACGTTCAGATACAGTTTTATCCCTTCCTACATGGTGTAGAGCATACTGAAATACGATATCAATCTAAGGATAAAAGAAATACCTCCTCAGGTGAGACGCCAGCATCTTCAAGGGCGCTATGAATACATGACGAGACTCCAAGTCCATCAGCTCTGGGATCTGTCATATGATACGCATCACAATTTACTGCACCTCCCAAGTATTCAGCAATGATTGGTGCCCCTCGTTTCATTGCATGTTCCAAACTTTCCATCACCTTTTAAGAACATTGAAGAGAATGCTAATTTAAGGCAAGGGATAAGATATGTAATGCACTAACTCAGTTAGACATGTACCATTAGAAAATAAAAAACTTCCTAGTATCTTGTTTTGACTACAATGGCTAATTAACAAAAAAAGATAACAATGGAAATCTATCTAATCTAACGACACATACGCAGCAAACTCAAATCAGTCTTATTGTTCTTTCTAATATTTCTATTAAGTTATTTAGTTGATGAGTAATTGTTGTGCACAGGTACCGCGATGTTAACTGGCCCAAAGTCGAGTTTGAGCACACTAGGCCGTTTTGTTTGAGGTTTATATCACCTCCCAGATTTTGTGCTTGGATTATCAAAAATTAATTAATTAGAATACCCGCAAGAGTTTTAGCCAAGAATGCGCAGCATGGCTGTGCTTGATATCATAGGCCCAATATTTCGAAGAGAAATGAAACAACCAAATTAAAAGAGTTGAACAAAAACCAACAATGGCAAACTTACCAAAACTCCAGCACCTTCACCCATAACAAAACCATCTCGATCTTTGTCCCATGGCCTCGAAGCAGTTTGTGGATCGTCATTTCTTTGTGACAATGCTCTGCAAGCAACAAAACCACCCAATCCAATAGGAATAATTGCAGCTTCAGTTCCGCCGGCAATCATCAAATCCGCTTCGCCCCGACGGATGTGATTAGCAGCAGCATAGAAACAATAATTTGACGTGGCACAAGCAGTAGAAATCGAGTAATTGGGTCCCATCAAGCCAAGATCAATCGCAAGCAAAGCAGAGGCCATGTTTGTTATAGCATAAGGTATGAAAAACGGAGTTATTTTCCTGTGACCTTTCTCTATTAGAGCCTTAACACCGTCAGAGAATACTTGAAGACCACCCATTCCCGTCCCGACCAGAACACCAGCTCGGATCTTATCAATCTGCAATAACAACAAAGCCAATCAGCTCAGAGGCGATCCCTACAACTCCAAAAGATATTCACAAAAACGACCGCTCAAACAATAATACAGATGGAGGATGCCAAATTGGCAATCAAAAGATTTCCACGAGTGCGAACTTCAAAACTAACATCTCCCTTTAGTCAAAAATAAAATCTCTGTAAAAGAAATTCTGAAATAATCGACACTCACTGAATCACTCAGCAGTCAAAGATGCAAAAGCCAATCCTAAGAATTAAAATCAACTTAGAAGTAATGAACTGCAAAAATCCATCTTTTGCAAGATGTGCACACTACAAATGGAACCAAAGTGAAAACTACGAAAACTAAACATACCTTAAGCAAATCCCAAAGGAAAAAAAAAGTCATGCAATCAAAAAGTTGTTTGTTAATAACACATTCAACAACACCAATCCATGTTCAATGCACATAACCGGTGAATCTCCACAAACTAAAAATTCAAGACCCCAAAATAAGGCCAACGAGATCTTCTCAATCTACACAATCCACGTTCAATGCAAATAGCCGGTGAATCTCCACAAACTAAAAATTCAAAATTCCAAAATAAGGCCAACGATATCTTCTGAATCTGCACAATCCACGTTCTATGCAAATAGCCAGTGAATCTCCACACACTAAAAATCCAAAACCCAAATATTAAGGTCAACGAGATCTTCTCAATCTACCAAATCCATGTTCAATGCAACAGCTGGTGAATCCGCGTGCACCAAAAATACAAAACCCCAAAATTAAGGCCAACAAGATCTTCTCAGTCTACTGCCTTAAGCCACAACGATATGAAAATGAAATATATTTTTAGCATTCACTTCAACCAAAAAGCTAGTACTCACTACTAAACCAACATCTTCATCACATTATCAACTCAAATTCAAAGACGAATTCAATCACAAACAAAGTAGACAGCAGCCAAGAATCTAGTAGGCTAGTAGCCAATCCCATGAATTAAGATCGATATAAAGGTAAGAATTTATTGCAAAAACCACATTTTTTACTAGATTTGCACACTAACACTACAAATAGACAAAATAACCAGACCAAGTGAAACACACTGATAAGCCAATTCGACAAATTTCATACAAATAAAACAGTTGTCAAAGCTCAATGCAAATATCCCATGGATCCACAAACACAAAAAATCAGAAACTCCGAAACACTCAGCATTTGCATCAGCCAAAAGCTACTTCTCACTACTAAAAACAACATCCTCCTCACATTATCAACCCAAATTGAAAGACGAATATCGATCACAAACCAAGTTATCCAACAACACCAAATTCTCGAACATCAAAATAAACTAAAAAACGAGCTCGAAAAAGCACAATTTTACCGTATTGAGCTTCTCCCCGCCAAGATCTGCAGCCTCGATCGCCTTCTTTCCGGCGACAATGCAGTACCTCAAGCAATCATCCAATCTTCGATCATTCTTCCCATCAATGTAGCCCTCCGCTTGGAACCCTCTAATCTGGCCGCCGAAGCGCGTGGGGAACTTGGACGCATCGAATCTATCAATCAGAGTGATGCCGCTCTCGCCGCTCAGCAGCTTCTCGTAGTAGGCGTCGACGTCGTTCCCGAACACGGACACCAGCCCCATTCCCGTGATCACCACTCGTTTCTTGGGGTCCGTCTCGCGCTTGGGCGCCGCCGCGACGGCCGCGGCGGCGGAGACCTTGAAGGGGAGCTTCTTGGCGGGCGGCCTAGCATTGTTGCCGGGCAGGGAGGCGGAGCGGTGCGGGCTGAGGAGTGGCTCGAGCGGAGAGGGGCGGAGCGCGGTGGAGTGAAGGGATTGCATGGCGGCAGGTGGTGGCAGAATCGGAGGTTTGGTTTTGTCGATGCGAACGAGGTGGTGTTGATGAGGTTGGGTGAAATGATGTTTATAGAGAGAGGGGTTAAGGTTGTTGGAGTTGGGGGGTTTTCAATACGTGTATCTTTGCGTTTTAATGCGTACACTGGAGTTTGAATCTTTTGTTGTATTCTCTCACGTCTACGTATCATTGTCACGTGTAAGTAACTTGGAAAATATTTTACTCCCTCTATCTACAAATAAATGACGCTAGCAGTCAAAATTTTTGTCCCCAAATAAGTGTCATGTTGTAAGTTTCAATGCAAATTTTAAGTTAAATTGTTACATTTATCATTTGACTCAAACAAAAAGATTTACTTTTTTAGTATTCTATGCAATAATTAAAGGTAAAATGTGTCATTTTGCCTACTATTTTTATATACGTTTTTTGACGGCTCGAAACACTTATTTGGAGACGGAGGAAGTATTGTATAGCCTTTCGTCATTAAATAAGTATTTCATACCGTCAAAATTTGTATACTAAAAAAATAAACAAAATTTATTCTTTTTACCATTAATTATTATATATAGAACTGGAAAATTAAAGAAATAGTATTGAGGACCGACAGCCACAAAATGTGGAGTTTGACATTCTATAAAATCCCAAAATATAACATTTTTTGGGGACAAGTTCTATTTAAAAATTAGGAGACAAAGGGAGTACATGGAAGATTTCCCCATGTAATTAAAGTGAGATTTTTTATTTTTTAATGTTGTGGAAACCGTAACCGCTATCGTAAATCACACTTTCCAAGTACAAGTGTGACAGACTCGACTTATAGAGACATTAGTGGAATTTGAACCCGTAACCTTTGGTCTCGGTCAGCCCACTCTACCACTAGGCTATTTTCAAAGGATTAAGATTGATTCTTATGCTAGTCAATGTATTATATGCACTACGTTGATGCACCATAAAATTGATGAATTGTGTGCATTATTTTGATATACCTGTTAATTTGGACCGTAAATTCTGTAAAGATCAACAATTAATATTTATTATTATTTCTCACTTTAAAATTTCTTTTCATTTGATCTTTAATATATATATATATATATATATGTGTGGAGATGATCATATAGGAACTCATCTTTATATGAGTCCGTATGAACCATGCATTTTTATCACACAAGTTAATACACAAATTGCATTATTTAAATGCATAAACATATGTTTTGATTTAAGAGTCAAGCGAGGGGAGCCGAAGGCCTCGGAGCGAGCTAAAGGACATTAATGTTGTCATAATTATTATCTATAAATTAAAATCGGAGACGAAGGCGGAGACGAAAAAAATTGCTTTGGTAATTTTTTGCATTAAAGTATTGCATTTTGTGTATTTCCGAAGTCATAAAAATGCATGGTTCTACGGATTCATATAAGAATGAGTTCATATCAGATCCACACCCTATATATATATATATATATATATATATATATATATATATGCGCCCGCATGTATCATGTAAGAAATAGTTCGATTCGTACAAGAGAGGTTGAGGGAGGCTGTTAGATTTTTTAGCCAGGTGAGAAAAATGTGTTGCCGCATAAAACGGGTAATGTGTAGTACGGCTAGGCTCTCTTATTCTATCCAGAGATGCACTCTTCTACGGTGAAATTTACACCTTATCATTGGTGCGATTCATCATATTTTTATATTTTATTAATTTTAATTGGATTTTGATTAACTTTAATTGAGGTTGAATAATCTCTACTGGATGTTAATAAATCATAATTTTAAATTAATTAATCATAATTTTGTTTAATTAAATTTAATAAAAAAAATTAACAAAATAAGATGGATCACACCTCACGGTATGGTGCGGTCCATTGCACCTGAGTTTTTGCCTTCTATCTATTTTGATGAGAAAAAAAATTTATAAGTTAATAATCACACAATAGATGTAAATTGCATCAAACAAGTCTATATATAACAGAAATTAATCTATAAAATATTTTTATGATTCAAATTTATCCTTTCCTAATCAAACTAACTATAATACCGGCTAGACAACTTGGAGGGAGCATTAATATCTATTTATTGGAACATTTGGCACCTTAAAAAAATAATGCAATTATTTTACCTTCATGGAAAATTATGGGATATTTCTATCTAACTCAACTAACTTTGACCATGTACAGATACACCTTGATAAATCCAAGATGAATTAAATCATTAGGTTTCAAGAAGTTGGTTGAATAGGTTTGAATTTGATTATCAAAATTAATATGACCACATTGATTGGGCTCCGTTTTACATCGATTATATATATTGTTTGCGTATGCTTAATTTATATACTAATTATGTGAATCCAAATGTTATTAATCTTTTGAATTTTACACGCTGCTTTGAAGTGTAATTAGTAATTTTGCCATCAAATCTCATGTTATGTGTAGACAGAGACCTCGTTCGTTTTTTTAGATCGATAGTTAACGAGCACTTGAGATCCTCTATCCCATTTTTGGTGCCCCACTATAAATTCCTTTTTTGTTTTCTTTTATTTTACTTCTTTAACTTGAATATCTTGTTTTAGTTTAACTAGTGTGTATCCCGTCGGAAATCGACGGCGAACTATATTATTAAAATAAAATACATTATAAGGTTGTTTCTTCGATTTTATTGTACTTCCTTTAACAAATATTTTTATTTTTATTATTACTTTGCAATATATAAGCATGAACATTAAAAATAATTTAATATTATTTCAGAGTGATAATATTTCGATAATTGATCAAAAAGAGTGCTTCTTTAATTTTATTTCACTTTCTTTAGTTGCAATAAATCAAACTATTTTTTTACCTCACAATCTGTCAAAGATTTCATTATATACGATGTTAATTGTTGTGTACGTCTAATCATCTCGTCACAAAGTCAAATTTTGAGAATTATCCCTACGTGTATATATATATACAAATCCAAGAATTATAATTGAGAATAAGCATTTTTTAGATTTTTCTTTTATTTACGTCAATTTAAAAATTTGTTAAATTAATAATTGATCAAATTAAAATTATCAATAAAAATAAAACTATTTATTTGACCAACAAATTAATTTGCCAAATTATATTGGTTGTGCAAAATAATTGCGGGATAGGAAAATACACATGGATTGAGAGTATTTACATAGTTTCTTCAAGAGTGAAGTTTTATTAAGAATCAATGTGGGATGGAAAATTTATATTAAATATACATAGAATAAATGAATAAAAATGCTCCAAATGAAAATTTCGAGAGTTATCCCTATGCGTATATATATACAAATTCAAGAATTATAATTGAGAATACGCATTTTTGAGGTTTTTCTTTTATTTACGTCAATTTAAAAATTTATTAAATTAAACAAATTAATATTGACAACTTAATAATTAATCAAATTAAAATTGTCAATAAAAATAAAACTATTTAGTTGGCCAACAAATTAATTTGTCAAATTATATTGGTTGTGCAAAATAATTGCGGAATAGAAAAATACACATGGATTGTGAGTATTTATATAGGTTCTCAAAGACTAGTGAAGTTTTATTAAGAATCAATGTGTGATGGAAAATTTATACTATTAAATATACATAGAATAAATAAATAAAAATGCTCAAAATGAGGATTAAAGATAAATAAGAATACTGAAATGAGAGAGCGACACGTAGACCTCGAATTAAGGAGATGACTCGAATCTACAATCGTTTTAATAATACATAGACCGTACACTTATTATTTGGGGTTCATTAATCTAATTAGGATTTATAATTAAGTTTTTAATATTTATTTGTAACTCTTTTAATTAATAATTGGTTACTAGGATTTATAATTTTCTTAGCTTCAATTTTTAGTAATAAATATTAACTAGAATATTTATCGTATAATACTAATAATAATAGTAGTAGTAGTAGTAATATTTTATATAATAAATATTATTAAAATAACGAAGTTAATAAGAGAACACGTTAAGATACTGAAATATGTGGAACAAAAGATCCAAACCGATTAAACGATTCACGAGTGCTTTAATGGAGCATCGGAAGGCACTCACTAACAAATGACGATTACAAATTTTATAGGTGACAATATATATTAATATCCTAGAGGCGAAAAGGGTAAAATAGTAAGATAACATATTTAAAACTTGTTGTGCTTATAGCCTTAAACTGCTTTCATCAAACACATTTATTTCCCTCTTTGATAAATTCAACGACTCCGCGATACTCTTCACCTCAGCAATCATGGCCACAACGTCGTTCAGCTTGTTGATCGCCGATCCGACACCCTAGGTCAAAACATCGTGGATATATTGAGATAACAATTATACGCCACTCATCCTAACTTCACCAAAACGGTCGTTTCATGTTGCTAGAAAAGTTCATTAATTCCAATTATAAATCTTTAACTATTTTCTTTTCCTAATGAGGGCACACAATCTTTCCCATTTCAAACGTGACCGATATGGAATATTATAGAGTTTTTTAAAGTACGTACCACGCCAGAAGCTCCTGCAGCGATTGCCATCGGTGCAGTAACAGAACTTAGTCCGGAAGAAGACATTACTGGGATTCCAACCGCACGTGAGATCGAGTATGCTGCTGCAATAGATGGTGTTGCCTAGAATTCACCAAACACCACAAGAATTGCTAGTCAAATGATGACATTGTTTTTTCTTTAACATTTAAACATAAGTTGGTTATTTACCTCTTATTAAAAACAAAGAAAACACGATATTTACCTGAATTGGTCAAATTCACACCATTTTTCAACACTACATTTTCTTTACTATGCAATTAATACATCCCAAAAAAAAACGAAAAAAATTGTCCAATAGGTAACACTAAAATTGACGTTGTCCTTACCATTAATGAAACAACGTAGTTTTATGGTTGAAAAAATTAGAAATGTTGTAATTGCAAAAAAAAATAATAATAAAAAAAATAAAAAAAATCAAAAGGTGGTGGTGTTGTGATTGTAACATTTTAAAAATCATGTGAAAATCATAAATTTAAATAAACATTATGTTATTGCCGACAGTTACCCTTTACAGTAAATTAAAGAGTTGTGCATGAACATATGCTATGCTACCTTTTCAATTAGGCCAAGAACACCAGCCTTTGAAGGGGTAGAGCATTTTCCTCCTTCAGTTTGGATGATATCAGCTCCTTCTTGCTCCAACTGCTCGGCCAGCCTCACCTGCAACGGCCCCGAAATCGAGCATTGGATTATACCACGTTCGAACTGCGATAATCAAGAAATCGACATAGAATTGGAGTGAATCAAGACCTGATCAGGAAGGCTTAATGTATGTGGTACGGTTACTGAAAGTACAATAGATGGGAGAAGCCTCTTAGTCTCCTTTGTCAAATTAAGGATCTGCAATTTAAACAAACAGTTGGTGTGCAAAATGTATGTTGATACAAATTAGTAATCAAGACTTTTTAAACTTTACCACAAAACATGATAAGTTTCAAGAACATGATAGAAGAAGTGATAGATACCTGCTCCGGTGAGAAGACCAAGCCCATTTCGTAGAATGAGTCATAGTTTCCGATCTCGACCTGAAAAAATCTCGTTTTTAGAACTAAGGTATATATAGTAGGTTCGACCTGAAAAAAGCTCGTTTTTAGACTAAGGTATATACAGTAGGGCTGCGAATGAGTTAAGTTCAAAAATTTGTTCGAACTTTTTTAGTGAAGCTTGTTCACTAAATAAGTCAAGCGTGAAGCTCGTCTCGTTAGTTTGAGAGCAAGTTTATTAAGTGAACTAGAATGAAAATATATACAAAATTATTGACTCGATACATTTTATATTTATATATTTAATTCAATAATTATATCAAATTAATATATAATTAACTTTATTTGTGAGAAGAAAATGATTAATTTGAATAAAACTATAATATTTTTAAAATACTACCAATTTTTAAGTTTAGAAAGTCCGTTCGTGTTCAATTAAGCTTAAATAAGCTATTAATCTCGAAATGGGTCAATAAATAAAAATGTAGCTTGACTCAATAGTAAACGAGTGAAGTTGTAGTCCAACCATTAAGGCTCCTGCTTCAACTGCAGCCGGAAATGCAGATGGATCAACAGAAGAGACACACACCTGCAAACAAAATTACAGCATTTATATAGGATATAAACTAGAAGATTAAACTTTGTTAATCTAGAATGTAGAATATTGCAAAAGAAATGATTCTATTACACAAAATTAATGATCAAAATTAAGCTACCATCGTGAAAGGCTAATCTTACCGGAAGGGAGGTCAAGCTCGTTGCAAGTCTCACCAAATCCGCGTCACATGCAATATCTACATGAGTTGCACCTCCCTAGAGAGAGAAGTGAGATGAACTAGTGAGAGAAAGTAAGAAATACGAAATTGAAGTAAATTTGCAGAGTAGATTGAGCTTTGATTTTCATCTCAACGAAAATCAAGCAAGAAAGTAATCCAAACTTAGTTTACTAGAAAATAATCCTTCTGATTAGTTGGCAGCAGACCAAACCTGGGACTATATCATCAACTTCAGACTAAATCAAAGCCAATAATTTTATTAGATGGTATCTAGTAGTACGGTTGGTACATTCAGCCTATTTTTTTATTTTATTAATTTTGTCCCATAAATAAAATTGGTTTGTAAAATCAAGAAAACACACACACACACACAGACCTTATCTGCAGCAGTAACAACAGCAGCTACATTATTCCTATCAAGATTTTGCAGTCCTGAAATAATCTGCAAATTAATAACAAGCAAGTAAATAGTATTAGTTCGAAATAATTTATGCAACGTGAATTTTTTATTTTTAATCTTGTATTATCTTAGAATTGGATAATAACTTTGAGGGCTCTTCTGTGATGAAAATCCTTCAAGATTGCCACTTTTGTGGTGGAAAGCAAAGCCGTTGCAAAAGTTCTTCTGCGATTGAATGAAACTCGCCTCTGAAGAGGAGAGCCAATCTGCAGCAGAGGATTTTGGTTCTGTTTCACGACTGTTTTAGCCGCAGGAGTGAAGATTGACGAACTCATCTCTCTCTCTCTCTCTCTCTCTCTCTCTCTCTCTCTCTCTCTCTGAAAAAAAAATGGTGAAGGAAGTGAGCTTAAGAGATAAGGAGAGAAGCTGGGAGCTAAGATATATAGTATTTATATACATGTAACAAAAAAGCAAAAGATGTATATGGCTGAGAGATATTTTCGATAAAAACAAAAGGGTAAAGAGTCAAATATATTTCAAATTATAACTCTTTTTTAATTCTTTATTATTGAACTATCGACTTAAACTAATTATATCTTAGATTACGAGAAATTATGCATAATTATTTCACACAAAATTTTGTTAGGTAGAATTGTCGGAAATACCATACAACCTGACGTGAAAATATATGAATTTTTTAATGACATGTAATTACAAAATGATGTATTTTTTCAACCTCAAAACTACATAATTTTGGGGGTTTTGTGGCATTACATGTACTATTTTCACATTACATTTCCGATTGTTGACATTTTATCTGCACATTTCATATAAAAGGTAGTGTAGAAGTAACGCTACAGCTAGCTGGAGGATACTCGGCTGGATCATCGGCTGGGAGATTCTGCTACTGGATAAAATTAGCTGAGAAGTCAGCTGGGAAGACAGCTGTGCAAGACAGCTGGTAAGCGGTTATGGAAGCAGTTATAACAACTGTTATAAAAGGATCGTTCCCGTTAATTCTCTGTTTTATGATTATCAAGAATAGAACAGAGCAGTAGAGTTGTTCCAGTTTTCACAGTTGTGTGTGCATAGAGAGACAAATAGTTCTTCAGTTCAAAGTTAGATCTAGAATTCTATTCTCATCTCTGGTTTTGTATTTGAAGTTGAGATCGTGAATAATAGACGCAAGCTCTTTGTCCCGTGGATGTAGGATCGCAAGATCTGAACCACGTAAATTCTTTGTGTGTTTTTTAGTTTTTCCGTTCTTCGTTGATTGTTTTCTTGCGCGATTTCTCAACAAGTGGCGCCGTCTGCCAGAATCGAATTCACGGTGTTTTTTTTCTGCAACTGGTGTTTCATTGCGGAGTGTGAGGAATTCTTTATTCTGAATTCTTTGTCGGAGATATGACCGGAGGAAGGAGATCGCGAAGTCAAGATGGCAACGGCAAAGATGGAAACTGAGAAGTTCACAGGGAAGAACGATTTTGGTTTATGGAGAATCAAAATGAGAGCTCTCCTAACTCAGCAAGGTTTGGCGTCTGCGCTCATGGATAATGGAAGTTCATCGTCAACGGCTACGGCGGGCGGAGAAAAGGGCAAGAAAGAGGCGTCTATGGCTGATGCAGAGCTCAAGAGGGCAGAGATCAAAGAAAAGGCACACAACCTAATCATCTTGTGTCTTGGAGACAAAGTTCTCAGAGAGGTGGTGAAAGAAAAGTCTGCGGCGGCGGTCTGGGCCAAACTTGAGTCAATTTATATGACCAAGTCACTGGCGAATAGGCTGTATTTGAAACAGCGGTTATATTCATTCAAATTGACGAATGATAAGTCATTGGAGGATCAACTGGAAACATTTAACAAGATAATAGATGATCTTGAGAATGTTGATGTTAAGATAAATGACAAAGATCAGGCAATCATTCTGCTCAATGCACTGCCATCATCTTATGATCACCTAAAGGATGCGATGCTGTATGGTAGAGAAAATGATATTTCTGTGGAGGAAGTGCAATCAGCATTAAAGGCCAAGGAATTGCAGAAATCGACATCAAAGAAGAAGCAAGAAAATGTTGGTGAAGGACTTTCTGTGAAACAGAAAATTGATAAAGGAAATTTCAAGAAATTCAAGAAGGACAACTAGAAGGACAAGTTCAAGAAATCCTCTAAAGAACCTGCAGAGAATGATGATGACAACTGTTTCCATTGCAAGAAGCCAGGACATTGGAAGAGAAACTGTCCATTATGGAAGAAGAAGAATGCTCAAACTGGACAGAAACAAGGGCCAAAGAACCCATCAGAGCAATGTGACATTGCTGAGGCCTTGACTGTGATGGAGAGTCAAAGTGGAGGTCATTGGGTGATAGATTCAGGCTGTTCTTTCCATATGTGTCCTCATAGACACTGGTTTATGACTCTAGAAGAATCTAGGAGTGGTTTGGTACTTCTTGGAAACAATCAGTCATGTCAAGTGAGAGGTATAGGCAGTGTGAAGCTGAAGATGAATGATGGTTCTGTGAAGATTCTTGAGGATGTGAGATATATCCCTACTTTGAAAAGAAATCTGATATCTCTTGGCTGGCTTCAGATGAAGGGATGCAAGTTTCACTCAACCGATTATGGTATTGCAATCACCAAAGATTCAAAAATTGTTATCAGAGGTGCAGGCAGTAATGAGCTGTATTATCTTCTTGGTGAGACCGTTGTTGGCGAAAGCAGTAGTGTGAATGACAAGATGGGTGATGGGGTGTTATGGCACAAGAGATTGGGACATGTAGGAGAAAGAGGACTGAAAGAGCTATAGAAACGAGGCATCATCAAAAGCAAACACAAGTTCAAACTGGATACATGTGAGCAATGTATCTTGAGCAAGAGTGTTGGGAAAATTCTAAAGTTTTGATTTAATACCAAAACCCAACTGACTCCAACCGAGTAGATGATCACATAAATCTAAGTAGTGTTTTCCAGCTCGCCTGTTTGAGCTCTAGATTTTCTAAGTTTACAGGTTCAGGAAGCGGAAGACAGCAGAAGCTCAAGATAACAGAAGATCCAGCTGTGTTCACAGCAGAAGTCAACTATCAGCTGAGTTCTCCAGCTGAGCTGAGTTCAAAACAGAGCAAGATCAAGCTGAAGATTAATCGAGCTGAGTTCAAGACACAGCTGATCCAGCTGTACAGACCAAATGAATGTTAACTCTGAAAGCATCAGTTCAAGTCAGAGTATCAGATCCAGATCCAAGATTCGCAAAACAGCTTGAAGACAAAGATCCCGATGTCAGAGAAAGTCAATATACCTCGACCAATGAGGGATTGCCAAATCAGCATCCTAGACTTCAGAATCTAGGATGTAACGCTGATGAAGACAGGTGCAGAAACGCCCAACGGCAGATTGTGAATTTAAGAAGAGTAGGTAAGATTCAAACGACTCCTCTAACGGCTAGTTTTGAATCTCTACCTATATATATCCGTCTTCAACCTCAGGATCAAATACGAAAAACTCTCTACAAGCTTTCATTTTCTGAATTCATCAAGCTTTCAAAAGCTCTTAAGCAGTTCTAAATAGTTCAAAGAACACTTTATCTTAAAGTGTTTCTAGTCCAGAAACTGCTCAGTTTTCGTCTGATTCCTAGGCAGAAATCTTTGTATATTTTAAGCCTAAATTTTGAACGAGTTCATCAAACTCTAAGTTCTTCATTGTAAGAACTCGTTCATAGTTGGAACCCCAAACCAAACACCTCTTTACCTAGAAAGGTTAGGTCAAGGTTACGCTTGCTTGAAGCGCGAAATTCAAATGGTTGTAAGGTTTTTTCAGTACCCGCAAACTGAAAGGTTAGGCTTGGCAGTGCCCGTAAACTGTTGGAACAGAGCTCGAGTTAGAGTTGTGAAGTTGCTTGGTACTTGGAAACCATGTGGTAGTGAATTACCAGTGAATCTGGTCGTGGACGTAAGAGGTGTTACTCCGAACCACGTAAAATCTCGTGTTATTTTCTTTCTCATTATTTTCAGTTATTGTACTAACTCCATTGACACATTGCAATTTTATCGAATCTGCACACTCAGCTGCTCTCCAAAGACAGCTGTGTCTTTCTGAAAATTGCACAACTTAATTAAGCTGAAAACGTAAAGATAATATTTTCAAGCTGAATTTTTCTAAGCAAACGAGCTAAGTTTTTTAACCACCACTTTCCGCACCGCCAGCTGAGTTATTAGCCCAGCTGACGTTCCTCAACTGGATTCATAACTGAGCTCACGCACTCTGTATTAAACTTGTCAAAAAGTTTTAAAAGTCTATCTTTGGTTTATTCACCCCCTCTACACCAAAGACCCAGCTCAGGGACTATCAATTGGTATCAGAGCGGTGGTTCAAAAGACCGTTGTTTCTGAATCAAGAGATTTGTCTTGAAAATCTGTCAGTGGTCAACTGAATAGATCCTCTTTTGGAAAAACTCATATTATTTCATATTGTGCATATCTCCATGGATTCTTATCTTAACAGGAACCTTCTCACCTTCTCGGTCAATGATTATGCAATCTGGAAGTTCAGATTAAAAAGCTTTCTGTATACGCATCATGACATGATGTGGGACGTCATCACCGACGGACCTATCCTCATTTACAAACAAGAAAACGAGCTCGTTTCAGCTCAAGATGGTGGACAGCCAACGTATCAACTCATTCCCAAGCCAAAGAATGAACATACCTCAGAAGAAAGGAAGCAAGCTGGATTAGACAACTTCGCAAGGAACACCATCTCGTCAACAGTCTCTAACGCCTACCTCAGCAAGATCATCAACTGCAACACCGCAAAGAAGATGTGGGAAACCCTAGCCAAGCTATGCGAAGGATCGGATGAGATAAAAGAAAATAAATTCACGATTGACTGCCAGAAGTTTGATAACTTCAAGCAGCTTGTCAACGAGTCCATCGAAGGGATGGAACTCAGATTCTCTAATATCGTGGTAGAGATTGAAACCATCAGAATTGGAAAACACACCCAGCATGAAAAGAACATAAAAGTCCTTCCAGCACTCACAGCTGAATGGAACACATACAAAGTAGTACACCAAAGTCGAAGTGACTTGGGTGATCTTTCAACTGAAAGATTATTCTCCCTGCTCAAAGCCAACGAATACAACTTGAAGATTACCATGAAAGAATCTTCAAGCAATCAAAATGATGGAGAGCTGACACCTGCACCAAAAGAGATTGCGTTCAGAGCTAATTCTGAAAAATCCACATACATACAATCAGTTGAGTCATCAAAGAAGGACAAGAAGGACATGAGCAAGGAAGAGCTACTAGAAGAAATAGTCATGCTGGTCAAAAACTACAACAGACTCAACACTAGCAAGGGCAAGTACAAGAAGTTCGCAAGAACTTACAGAGACAAGTACGTAGCAGCTGATGAGAAGTCAGCTGGCAAACGAACAGACGAAGGTTGCTTCAACTGCAAGGAACGTGGACACTACAGCCTAGACTGTCCCAAACTATCCAAGAAAGATAAAGACCAACTGAAAGCTAAGGCAGCTGACACAAGGAGAGCCTACATCGCCGACGAAGAGTCGGAGTGCAACAAAATGAAGGATAACATGCCATTTTCAGATTCAGAAGAAGAAACACTGATGGCTCATGATGAACCTGAATGGGATACATGCTTCATGGGACAGACAGACGGAATCGATGAAGATGAGATAATGTCTAGAACTCAAAATCTATCTAACCCCTCACCATCACATGAACACTCTACATAGGTTTCAGAATCAGGGCTACCTGATTGGAGTTTAGTAGAGAAGGTTATGAACGATTTCAAGGAGCTTCAAGAGATCCTTGACATCATAATGTGTGAGAATGCCGAGCTGAAGGTGGAACTGAGAAAGAAAAAGGTATCAGAAGTAGCTGATACAACACAGCTCCAAGAGGAGGTCATCTCATTAAAAGACAAAATAGTGAAACAAGATCAGCTGATGAAAGACTTCTACTACGAAAAGAAACAGCTGATGGAAGAATTGGAAAAGGCCACAACTGAATCAGAAAAGAAGTCAGCTGAGATCATAGAGCTAAAAAATTCCGAAGAAGTACTATCTAAAAAGATAGTAGCTCTCATCAAAGCTACAACAACAATGGACGAAATCATAAGTGCACAACGTCCAGCAGCGCTCAAAGCAGGACTAGGTTACAATGGATCAAAGGATGTCACAAACATTGCTTCCACAAGTGGAACAAAGGTAATGTTTGTAACAGCAAAAGAAAATCCAATTCTAGCTACTCAGCAACGACCATTGAGGATACAACAGGCATAAAAAGGCCAGCTGTGAGATAACCTCAAGCACATATCAGACAACAACGTGCTCAAACTCAATAACAACAACAACAGGCTGGACAGTTCAGATACCAGCAACATCAACAGCACGTCGAAAGATATCAAATGAGATACCCAACTGGATATCACTTATATGATCACCAGCTGAAGCACCGGTTCCAGCCGAGATATCACAAGAGACAGCAGAGACAAAGGAACGTCTCAGCTGGATACCGAAAAATACCAGGACATCAACAAAGAAATCAAGTTAGGAAAATACTGAGATCAAAACCCCACCAGCAACAACCGAAGAACACAAAGAATGTGTACATCGACTCAGCTGGAAGGATCATCAGATCAAATGACCCAATTCGAGTCATCAAGCAGATCTGGATCGTAAAAGGATCTCTGTCTAACCCACAAGGACCCAATTAAAACTGGGTACCTAAATTTTGATTTTTGTTATAGGTTGCAAGGGAACGACGCATCATTGAGGAGTCGATGAGAACGCTATGGTACTTGGACAGTGGATGTTCCAAGCACATGACCCACTTAAAGCATCTACTCCAGGAATACATAGAGCGTCAAGGCCCACAAATAACATTTGGTGATAACTCCAAAGGTCTAACCAAAGGTTATGGTACATTTAAAACTAAAAATGATATAATTCCTAATGTTTCATATGTACAAAGACTGCAACATAACTTGCTTTCCATTAGCCAATTCTGCGACAACGGTTTTTCTGTCAAGTTTGATGCACATGGAAACCAAGCAGATACTACTAAGAGGGAAAAGAGAAGGAAATATGTATTTTGCTGACTGGAACAGCAACCCTCCTGAGACCTGTCTTGTATCTAAAAGCAGCAATGAAGTCAGCTGGCTGTGGCACAGACGGCTGAATCATCTCAACTTCAAGACAATCAACAAACGGGCTAGGAACCAGCTCGCTAATGGAATTCCAGATCAAGTATATGACAAAAGTCATATGTGCAGCGCGTGCCAACAAGGAAAACAAACAAGAATTTCATTCTCACTCAAGCCAGTTCAGTCAACTGATCACGTTCTTCAACTTCTGTACATGGATCTCTTTGGACCAGTTACTCCAGCAAGCTTCAATGGCAGAAAATATACTCTGGTCGTAGTAGATGACTTCCCAAGATTCACATGGGTGTCATTCCTGTACCAGAAGAGCGAAATAAGGACTAAGCTGTCAATCCTGCTGGAAAGACTGTCAACTCAGAAGGAGTGCAAAATAATGTCAATCAGATCAGATCGGGAAACGGAGTTTCTAAATGAAACTATTTATGAATACTGCGAGAAGAACGGAGTTCAACATCAAACCTCAGCAGCACGCACACCTCAGTAAAATGGTGTAGCAGAGAGGAGGAACAGAACACTCAAAGAAGCGGCTACCTCAATGCTAGCCAGCTCTGTCATTCCAAAGAAGTTCTGGGCCGAGGCAATTAACACAGCATGCTTCACTCAAAATCGCTCTCTACTTACATCAAGGCAAGGAAAGACGCCGTATGAGCTATGGAATAACAGAATACCATATATTGGATATTTCAAGGTCTTCGGATCCAAATGTCATATCCTAAACAATGGAAAAACACAGCTCAAGACGTTCGATGCGAAGACTGACCGAGGAGTATTCCTTGGTTACTCTTCTGTGAGTAAAGCTTACAGAGTCTTCAACAGAAGAACTCAAACAGTCGAAGTAACTCCACATGTTATATTTGACGAGTCATCATTCGAATATAGAGATTCTATCAAACGAAGAAATGAAGGAGAATCCTCAAGGCAGATTCAGATAAGAGCTCAAGAGAATCGAATTAGGAATCTGGCCGAACCATTAATATGGGATGATGAGCAAGAGGATGAACCTCAAATCAATCAGGAAGTTCCACCAGCTGGAAATCAAGAGGAACCTCCAACGTCAAATCAAGGGGGAATGCCATCAGCTGGAAATCCAGACACAGCTGAATCCCCAGCTATATCTCTAGCAGAGCTCCTACAGAAGTCACCTCAAAACTCAATCCAAGTAGAGTCTCATTCTCAAGACTTAACTCCAGAACAACTCCAAGCCAGACGAAATCTAGCCACTTCTAGCATCAATCAGCTGAAAGAAGAAATTCGTAGAAGGAGAAGATGGATCGAAGATCATCCATCATCAGTAATCATAGGAGAACCATATGACCAAGTCAGAAGTAGAAGCTCAGCTGCTCAAGCCACATCGGATCATCAAGAAGCAGATGACACGCTCAACTCTCAGTAGAGCTAGAACTGACTATCTATGATGAAGACTCAACTCTAATGGCGTGTTATGTAGCTCAAGTTCCAGAGCCTCAAACAATTCTAGAAGCCTTAAAAAGTGTACCCTGGACAAACGCCATGCAGGAAGAGCTAAATGAATTCCTCAGAAATTGTATCTGAGAATTGGTCGACAGACCTGAAGGAGTCAAAGTCATAGGACTCAAATGGATCTTCAAGAACAAGCTGGATACTCTTGGAGTCATCATCAAAAACAAAGCTCGACTCGTTGCCAAGGGATACACACAGCAAGAAGGAATTGACTTCGAAGCATCATTTGCTCCAGTAGCACGATTGGAAGCAATCAAACTAACTCTCGTTTATGCAGCACATCACAAATTCAAGGTCTATCAAATGGATGTGAAGTGTGTATTTTTAAATGGAGAAATCAAGGAATATGTCTATGTTGAACAACCTCCAGGATTTGAAGTAGAAGGAAATAAAGTCTACAAGTTAAAGAAGGCGCTTTATGGATTGAAACAAGCACCTCGAGCCTGGTATGATACTCTATCAAGTTTCCTAGTATCCAAAGGATTCAAGAAGGGCTCAATAGACAGAACACTCTTCACCATCAAGTTGGGAGAAGACATTCTGGTTGTTCAAATCTATGTAGACGACATCCTCTTCGGGTCAAGATCAACACTCTTATGCCAAAGATTTGGAGAGATGATGTCAAAATAGTTCCAAATGTCTATGATGAGAGAAATGAGTTTTTTCCTAGGACTTCAAGTCAAGCAATCAGCAGAAGGGATTTTTATAAATCAATCCAAGTACGTGAAAGACTTGATCGCCAAATATGGAGTTCAAACCAGCAGAACGGTGAAGATCCCGATGAACACCAACTGGAAGATAGAACCCGGAACTGAAGGAGCGTCAGTTGATTCCAGCAAATACAGAGGGATAATAGGTTCTCTGTTGTATCTAACAGCTAGTCGTCCAAAGGAGGCACACATGCAAGTAGCCAAGAACATTCTCAAATATCTCAAAGAAACTCAGAATGTTGGGCCGTGGTTCCCAGCTGAAGACAATTTACAGCTGACTGGATATTCAGACTCAGACTTCGCTGGAGATCGGTTTGACAGAAAATCAACTTCAGGAACATGTCAGTTTCTTGGAAGCAAGTTAATATTGTGGTTTTCAAAGAAGCAAACGTGCGTCGCAACCTCCACAACAGAAGCAGAATATATGGCAGCTGGAAGCTGCTGCTCAAAAATTCTCTGGCTGAAACATCATCTGGATGACTACGAAGTGAAAACTGGACAAGTTCTAATTTTCTGTGATAGCTCAAGTGCTATCGCTATATCAGAAAATCTAGTACATCACACAAGATGCAAACATGTCGACGTGCGACATCACTTCATCAGAGATCACGTGGAAAGGAATGATGTGATTGTTGAGAAAATTCACACAGACATACAGCGGGCTGATATACTCACAAAGCAGCTGTTAGAAGCAAGATTCAAGATGTTGTGCGGATTACTTGGATTACTCAACCCAGACGAAGCTACATCCAGCTGAATGGAAGCAAACCCAGCTGGAATTCAGAATCAACATCAAAGAAGAACCTAGCTGAGAAAGAACCAAGCTCAGCCTAAAGCCTAAGTTGAAGGATTATTCAGCTGAGGGGAAACCAGCTGAAAAAATGCCCACTCGACTCAGCTATTCATAACCGAGGTATCAGCTGACTACGATGATCAGCTGAGAGGTTTGCAAAATTATTACTCACACCTATTTATTCTGTTTCAGACAAACTTTAGTCAAATCATATCATGTCATATCAAATCAAATTTAATTAAAAGTCTGCAAAGATCTGAAGCATGGGAGTTTCAAGGCAGAAGTCAAAACGCCTCAACCATCCTCACTAGCGCATTAAATCGCAATTCATGAACAAGAAACCGACATGACGCGAGAATCACTCCCAGTCGTAGATCTTCTTATCAAACTACCAATCTTGATCGTCCATTCATCAAGAACGTTGATATAAATATGAGAGAAGAAATACGCAAAGTTTTGCCTTAACCCTAAAAAGTTTTTCGGCACTTTTTCTTCTTCCTTCCCTATGTATATATTATTTGTTCTACTAACAAAAGTTGCAGAAGAAGAACATGGAAGCCGATCAACATGAAGAGTTTATCAAAGCTTCATTTTGAGAGTTGCTTAACTTTCAGAAACCACAAGAAGACGGAGTTCCAGGAGATAATGAAGCTCATCGACAGATCCGGTCTAACGCAGTGGGTGACTGCAAAGCTCAAGAACATCATTCACCAGGAAGTTGCAGAATTCTTCCTGGAAATGTCAAAGGAAAAAGACCTCATCCGCTCTAATGTTTCTCACAAAATAAAAGAGAGAACGGGACACACAACTCACTGGGATGCAGAAATCAACGTCAACAAGATCTTGTCAAGGGAATTCAACCTGAGAGGAAGCCCAGTAAGATCTGGACGAGATGCTGATAAAGCCGGAGTATTTAAGAGCAGACATGTCAAAGCTCTTGCTCCGCCACAGGAGGCACAGAAAAATATGCAGGATACAAAGCAGCATGCATCTAATTCCTTCCCAGCTGGGAAGAGAAAACAACATGAGGAGACAAAACAAGCTGAAACACCGTCTTCAAAGAGAAGACTCAAGTTAAAGGTGCCCAGTCAGTCAGCCGAGAAACCAGCTGACATTGAGAGAGAATTCGTAACTACTCTCCGAGGAGCAGAAGATCCACAAGCGGTTGTTTCTTATGGTGGAGAAGGATTTCATGTGCCAGCATGAACATCATCATCGCTACCACCTCAACGACGTATTCCAGCTGATCAACTAAGCTTAGACCCCAATCAACTAAGCTTAAACCTCACAACAGATGGAATACTTCAACCGTCTTCTCCTCAATTTCCTTCAGCTCAACAGGGACACCAACTTCAAAATGAACTTATGGAAGTTGGAGCTCAAGCCCCTGCACCAAGCTCAAGTGGAAAGCATCATCCAGCCGATGATCATTTACAGCTGGATGTTGAAAACAAGAGCCGAACCCCTTACCCCCACTTTAGAAGTGGAAGGGGAATACCTAAGTCCCTCAAGAGTTGCACGGGACGCCTCCATCTCAAGGTTTGAAAACCTCTTGCTTGAAGGAGTCACCAGCGCACTGCAACAAAATCCGGAGCTAGCTTCGCTCCCAGCCAAAGAGCAGATTCATACTTTCACATGCAATCTAATAAAGTCTGAAGAATTCAAATTGCAAGGAATGAAGTTGTGCCTTGCTCAGAAGATGTCATCTCTAGAGCCAACTCATACCTCCAAGCACTCAGCTGGAACGCCCCAGCTGAAACAGCCAAGGAAGCTGTGTCTGCAATCACAGCTGAGGCTAATGCTATTAAAGAAGAGCCAACCAATGCAACAGTTGAGCCACCAAGACTCCAGACCTCGATGTTCAGAACTGACAGCCGCAGCACAGCCGAACTAAACATAGTTTTGTCTCTCCCGCCTTGTTGATTATGCCAAAAAGGGGGAAGATAATGAGAAAAAAAGGCAAAGGCAAAACTGTTGAGTTAGAGGAACCAGCTGAAGGAGAAACGGAGTCAATAAAGAAGCAGCGAATGCAGAGAGAAGACCCAGCCAGCTGGGATTGAAGATTGAAGATTGAAGAATTTCTTTTCTTTCTTTTCGATTTATCTCTTTAATTGCTGTAATTTCTTACTTTAATAAAACAAAGTTTTATTTGATGACAATTACTTTTTGTCCAGGCTCTGAACTTTGAACTCTTAATCTACTGTTTTTTTATTACCCTCTTAAAATGTAGGGGGAAGCTAAGGAGAAGCTTCATAGTTTGTCTCAGTTAGGTTTTGGCATCATCAAAAAGGGAGAAATTGTTGGGAAAATTATAAAGTTTTGATTTAATACCAAAACCTAACTGACTCCAACCGAGTAGATGATCACATAAATCTAAGTAGTGTTTTCCAGCTCGCCTGTTTGAGCTCTAGATTTTCTAAGTTTACAGGTTCAGGAAGCGGAAGACAGCAGAAGTGTTTAGTCGTTTTATGTTATGTTTTTAGGCTGTTATTGAGTCGTGTTTTCATGTGTGTGTGCATGTTTTCCGTCTTTTATTTCTCGTTTTTGGCTACCCTTGGTTGCTTTGGTGTGGTTTACGGTGGTTGTAGGTTTTGAAGAACTAAAAGGAGAAAACAGTGGAGTGATGGATTGTGCACAAGAAAGGAACAAGATTTGGCGTGAAGAAAGCAGCAGCCAGCGATCGCTGCCTTTGGGAGAGCGCTGGATTTGAGCGGTCGCTCAGTTCCAACGGTCGCTGGAATTGAGTTCGCAGATTTGAATCCAGCGAGCGCTGGAATTAAGTAACGTCTGCTGCGCGTTTATTTAGTTCAGCTAGGGTTCTGTATTGGAGAGATTCATTCTCACTCGTCAGAAAACTCTTTTTAGACAGCTTTTGAGTGTTTTTAGCATAGTTTTGATTACCTTATTTTGGTGGCTACAAAAGACAAGATCGTGTTTTCGATTGTGAACATCATCACGAGTATTGTAAGGATTGCTTGTTTAATCTATTTCTTACGGTGAATTTGATGAATTCCTCTTGTAACTCTTCGATGCATTGTTCTATGGATAGCTAACTTTTTATTTAGGGTTTAGATATTCGATTTAATTCTGATCCTTGCTTGGTATATGTGAATTCTGTATTGATTGAATTGTTTGCTTTTATATTGAATAATTGGCCATTGTTCGATATTGTTAGGTAGTAGATGAGATCGATAGATGAATCTACTGCTCGATCATAATTCTTTCGATAATTAGATTGACCGGAAATGCATATCTAATCTTTAGTCTTAATCGTATAATTTAGTCTTAAAGGTTTAACGGATTGAAACGAGAGTTATTGATGTTGACCTTTTGTTGAAGTGGATTATGCGAGTTGATTAAGTGAATTGATAATTTCCAAGCTTGGTGAGGAATTAAAGAGAAGAATCTAAGTCCTAATACTTTTTCTTCGTGCTTATCTCTTTCGTCATTTATTTGTTACATTGCATTTGCTCTTTTATTTTGGTTCTTTGTTCTCAAATCATTGGCTTAGAATGTTTAGGATCGTTTTAATTTTTGTGTAAGTAATACTAGGAGTATTTGCCCTGTTTAGCCTTCCTTGTGAATACGACTTGAGTTAGCTTGACGCCCTACATTGACCTCGTTCTCTTGCGAGTCAAGTCTAGGTGTTTATAGTTGAAACAAAATTTGGCGCCGTTGTCGGGGAAGGCTTTAGGCGAATTATTTCTTAGTGTTACTTTTATTTTTCGTATTTATTGGTACTTTTATTTATTGATTTTTATTTCTTCAACAGGTGCGCGTGATTCTTTTGTGTTTTGTGTTTGTTTATGCAAGGTAGACGAAGTCTCAACAGGAGATTGGCTCCCGTGTTTGATAGCATACACAGACCAAAAGGATTAGTGTTACCCAATTTGGAGGAAGAAGAATCAAGTGAGAATCACTCCTCAAGTGACGAGTCTCAGATTCCGAAGATGGCAATCCCAAATAATGTTAGAAATATACGGGATTTCGCTCGCCCGGTGATTGGGGCCGCAACTTCTTGTATAGTCTTGGGAGAGGCAGCAAGGAACTATGAGTTGAAGAATATTCACTTCAACCAACTTCCATCTTTCTATGGAATGCCCGCAGAAGATGCTTTGAACTTCATCAGGGAGTTCTATGCAGTGGTTCAGACCTTCCCTTTACAAGGTCTGAACGAAGATCAATTGAAGATGAGGTGTTTTCCATACACTCTGAAAGATCGAGCCAAGACATGGTTCATGTCACTTCCGCCAAACTCGTTGGCAAATTGGGATGCAGTTTACGAGAAGTTTATGGCTAAATATTATTGAAATCAGAAGACTCAGGACTTGCGGGCCCAGATAGTCACATTTGCTCAATCCTCGGGTGAATCATTTCATGAAGCTTGGGACCATTTCAGGAGTTTGCAGCAGCAGTGCCCACATCATCACCTACCGGTAAAATTGTTGAACCAATTCTTCTATGATGGTTTATCACAGACTTTTCAGTACATGGTTGACAATGCAGCTGGAGGGGATATTGGCAATCACACAGCCGAAGACGTCTCTAACATTTTCGAGACGATGGCCACTACTTCCCAACAAAAGAGTGTCAGAGGAAGGCGTGCTTCTGTGAATGAAGCAAATCCTAGTTATGATGTGACTAAGCAATTGGCTGAATTAACTAGGAAAGTGGAGTTATTGAGGCCATTCGATGGGGTACCTCAGCAGGTAATGTCTGTTGAAACTTGTGGAATTTGTGGTGAGTATGGCCATGGGGCCAATATTTGTCAGAGGACAGTTGAGCCTAGTTTTGATGAAGAGGCTCAATTTCTCGAGCAACAGGAACAGGTTTTTGCTATGCAAGGATACCAATCTCGACAGCAGAACAATCCGTTCTCGCATACATATAAACCTGGATGGAGAAATCATCCCAACCTTTCTTGGAAGCAACCCCAGCAGCCTCAACAACCTATGCAAGTAGGAGCAGGACAAGCCCCACAGTACACGCAGCATGCACAACAACAGACAATTTTGCCTCGACAGCAACAATATCAAACTCAGCAGACTCAACCTCCCAAGCTGTCTTTGCAAGATACTTTGCAAGCCTTTATCCAGTCGAGTCAGCAAAGGTTTGAGTCGGTGGAGGCTTCAGTGAAGCGAGTTGAGACTCAAGTAGGCCAATTGGCCAGTACTGTGGGAGAACTGGTGAAACAGAATCAAGGAGGAAAGTTGCCAAGTCAACCTGAACAAGCACATGACGTGACTATTCTAAGAAGTGGCAAGGTGATTGATAATAAGGTTGAAAAACCTAAGGAAAAAGAGGATGATACGCAAGAAAAGAAGAGTTCTTCTCTTGAGAAGGATGAGGCTGTGCAGAAGGAAGATAAAGGCAAAGAACATGTGCTTCACAAGGCTGAGAATCCTTATACTCCCCCAATTCCTTACCCGAGTAGATTGAGGAATGTGAAGCAAGATCAACAGTTCCAAGAGTTTTACAAGCTCTTGTTAAAAGTCAACGTCAACCTTCCTCTACTTGATGTGATCAGAAATGTGCCAGCTTATGTAAAGTTTTTCAAAGAATTGGCATCTACAAAGAGGAAGTTTGGAGAAGACGAGAAGATAGTGGTGTCCGAAGTAACAAGTGCAATCCTACAGCATCCATTACCACCAAAGCTCGGTGATCCAGGTAGCTTTACTATTAAAATTGCTATGGGTAATGGAAAAAAAGCATGTGGCATGTTAGATTTGGGGGCGGGGATAAATTTGATGCCTTACTCTATATTCAAGCAATTAGAGTTAGGAGATTTGAAACCCACGAGAATGTGTTTGCAACTTGCGGATAGGTCTGTTCGATATCCTAAGGGAATTATCGAAAATATTCTTGTGAAAGTTGGTGGGTTAATTATCCCTGTTGATTTTGTTGTCCTTGATGTGGGAAATGTGCAAGAGATAGGGAAGGAGCATACATTGCTATTGGGTAGACCATTTATGGCTACCACGAATACTTTCATTGATGTGAAGAGTGGAACTTTAACAATGTCTGTTTTAGGTGAAACTGTTTCATTCTCTGTGCATGGCAATAGGGCTACACCTGTTTCTTCTTTGATTGATAACTGTTCTTTTATAAATGCCATTGATGCCTTGGCCGAGAAAGTTTTTGTGCAGGAAAGCAGCTCTGAGAGCAGGTTTGAGGAACTAGAAGAAAAAGAGATGGATTCTCTGTTGAAGGAAAGTATCGGTATGATGGAAATCTTGGCAATAGAAGGTGAGGAGCAGAAAACAACAATCAAACTTGAGCTCAAGCAGTTACCTAAGCACCTCAAGTATGTTTTCTTGGAGGAAGATGAGCAGAAGCCGGTGATTATTTATGCCGAGCTAACAAAGGAGGAAGAGGAGCAATTGATTGCTGTGCTTAAGAAAAATAAGCAAGCCATCGGGTGGAGTTTAGCAGATATTAAAGGAATCAGTCCCTCAACTTGCATGCACCGGATTGTGCTAGAAGAAGGAGCAAAACCGGTGAGAGAGGGGCAAAGAAGGCTAAATCCAGCACTAATGGAAGTGGTGAAGAAAGAAATTCTAAAATTGCTAGCTGAAGGTATAATCTATCCAGTGGCTGACAGCGAATGGGTTAGTCCAGTGCACGTGGTCCCAAAGAAAGGAGGGGTCACAGTGGTTGAAAATGACAAGGGAGAGCAAGTGGCTACACGAACTATTACAGGGTGGCGAATGTGTATTGACTACAGAAAACTTAATGCAGCCACTCGAAAAGATCATTTTTCCCTTCCATTCATTGATCAAATGTTGGATAAATTAGCTGGACATAGTTTTTATTGTTTCTTAGATGGTCTTTCTGGTTATTTTCAGGTGGCGATTGCTCCGGAGGACCAAGAGAAGACTACCTTCACATGTCCATTTGGAACGTTAGCCTGTCGAAGGATGCCTTTTGGGCTTTGCAATGCACCGGGTACATTTCAAAGGTGCATGTTCTCAATATTCTCTGATATGATTGGAAATTTTATTGAGGTATTCATGGATGATTTTTCAGTTTTTGGATCATCATTCTCTGACTGTTTGAACAAACTTGATCGTGTACTAGAAAGATGCATTGAAAGTAATCTCACTTTGAGCTGGGAAAAGAGTCATTTTATGGTGACCAGTGGGATTGTCTTGGGTCATGTTGTGTCTAAGCATGGAATTAGCGTTGACAAAGCTAAGGTTGATGTAATTGAAAGATTACCTCCACCTATCAATGTTAAAGGAATTAGAAGTTTTTTGGGTCACGCGGGTTTTTACCGTAGATTCATTAAGGATTTCTCTAAGATAAGTCAGCCTTTGTGCCAATTATTAGCTCAGGATGCTTCTTTTGATTTTGATGATAAGTGTTTACTTGCTTTTAACACTTTGAAGGAAAAATTAGTTTCAGCTCATGTTGTTATTGCTCCTGACTGGTCTTTACCATTTGAAATTATGTGTGATGCATCTAACTCTGCTGTGGGAGCTGTTTTAGGGCAGCGTGTTGATAAAATGCTTCGTGTGATTTATTATGCGAGTCTTACTTTGAATAGTGCTCAAGTAAATTACACTACTACTGAAAAAGAATTGTTAGTTGTTGTCTTCTCATTGGATAAATTTAGGTCTTATATTATAGGGTCTAAAGTTATTGTACATAGCGATCATGCAGCTCTGAGGCATTTACTCACTAAAACCCAAGCAAAGCCTCGTTTGATTAGATGGATTTTATTGCTTCAAGAGTTTGATGTTGAGATTAAAAATAAAAAAAGAAGTGAAAATGTTGTGGCAGACCATCTATCTCGCCTTCCTTATGAGGGAATTCTAAGTGCATCGCATGAGCATGATGATATTTCTGACACATTTCCATTTGAGCATGCTTTAGAGATTTCTTCAGTACCTTGGTTTGCCGATATTGTAAATTACCTTGCTTGTGGTGAACTCCGTCCTGACCTTACCTCTCAAGAGAGGAAAAGATTTTTAGTGAAGTGCAGGAATTACTATTGGGATGATCCATACCTTTTCCATCTGGGAAAAGATGAGGTAATTCGGCGTTGCGTCCCAGAGGAGGAGCAACAAGATGTTTTAATGTGGTGTCATGCATCGCATTGTGGAGGCCATTTTGGGGGGCAGAAGACAGCTCGGAAGATTCTCCAATCCGGATTGTATTGGGTAACTCTTTTTAAAGATGCTCATACTTTTTGCCTATCTTGTGACAAATGTCAAAGGGTGGGGAGTATTGGAAAAAGAAATGAGATGCCCTTAAATATTAATCTTGTTGTTGAAATTTTTGACGTTTGGGGTATTGACTTTATGGGACCTTTTCCAAACTCTTTTGGATTTGAATACATCTTGTTAGCTGTTGATTATGTGTCCAAGTGGGTTGAGGCTATACCCACTAGGACCTGTGATGCTAATGTGGTTATAAAGTTTGTGCAGGGGCATATTCTAAGCAGGTTTGGATTTCCTCGAGCAATCATTAGCGATGGGGGATCCCACTTCTGTAACAAACTGTTTGAAAAGCTGATGAAGAAGAATGGTGTGACTCATAAGGTGGCTACTCCTTATCATCCTCAGACATCTGGTCAAGCAGAGATGAGTAATAAACAAATTAAGGGGATTCTTGAGAAGACTGTGAAAGTCTCAAGAAATGATTGGTCCATTCGATTGAATTATGCTCTGTGGGCATATAGAACAGCTTATAAGATGGTTTTGGGGATGAGCCCGTACCGTTTAGTCTATGGCAAAGCATGTCATTTGCCGGTTGAGATAGAGCATAAAGCTTTTTGGGCCATCAAAGCTGCTAATTTTAGTTGCAAAGTGCTGGGAAGGAACGAGCTTTACAAATCTCGGAGTTAGACGAATTGAGGAATGAAGCTTATGAAAACGCAAGAATTTACAAGGATAGGGTGAAAAGGCTTCATGACAAGCAAATTCGTAGGAAAGAATTCACACCGGGCATGAAAGTGCTTGTCTTCAATTCCCGTCTCCGGTTGTTCCCAGGGAAATTAAGATCTCGATGGAGTGGTCCATTTGTTGTTGAAGAAGTCTTCCCTTATGGGGTAGTCAAGCTTTTTAACCCATGGACGAAGGAATCTTTTCAAGTCAATGGACATCGAGTTAAGCAGTATTTTGAGGGACACCCAAGGAAACAAGGCGTCGAGTCAATTATGCTCGACTCTGTCATACATCATTGACTCCTCCTCGTCGAGCTTGTGACGTTAAAACGAGCGCTGCATGGGAGGCAACCCATGATTTATTTGTTTCTATTTTTTTGGTTTCATCTTGTTCCGTTCCTCCGATTTTAACTTGTTTGTTTGTTTTGCAGTGTTGGGGAACGTTGGCATGAGGATGTTAAAAAAAAAACAGCAACCGCTGGAGGGTGTGTTCGCAGAATTGCGCCCAACGAGCACTCGAATTGAGCGAGCGCTGAAAAGAAACCGGCGTTGGAAACAAGCGCGCGCTAGCTCGTCTCAGCCTCATTTCAGCGACCGCTGGGATTGAACGGCCGCTGGAGAGTGTATTCGCAGAATTGCGCCCAACGAGCGCTCGAATTGAGCGAGCACTGGAAAGAAACCGGCATTGGAAACAAGCGCGCGCTAGCTCGTCTCAGTCTCAGTTCAGCGACCGCTGGGATTGAGCGGGCGCTGGAGGGTATGTTCGCAGAATTGCTCCCAACGAGCGCTCGAACTGAGCGAGCGCTGAGATTCAGCCGGCGCCGGGGGATGTGATAGTACCGGCCTCATCCTGGGCCTGACCTAAGACTAATTGGGTCTATATATTAAAGCTCGGCCCACGGAGTTCGGCCCAAACAAAGTCAACATCTGCCTTGAAGACCAAGTAACGAAACCCTACTTTGGGAGAAGATAGAATTCTACCACGAACGGGAATCGGATATGCATGTATTAAGGAACTAGATATGTATAAGGAGTTCGATCCCTAAAAGGATTAGGGCTTGATCCAAGGCTTATAAATAGATGCAAGATTAGAGGTGTAGGACATTCAATACTCATTGTACTCTCAAGCATAATAAAAGCTCTCTATATTCTCTCCCGTGGACGTAGATCACATCGATCAAACCACGTAAATCCTTGTGTCATCGTGTTATTGTCTCTTTTAGCTACTTTCGCAAACCCTAGATCTATCATTGGCGCCGTCTGTGGGAAAGATCGACGGTTCTTTCGTAGCTGATTTATGATGGTAACGCGATCACAAAGCGTGCAGGAAGCCCAAAGCCAACGCGGGAATCCTAACGAAGCAGAAAGCCACCCCATAAGCAAGGAGAATCGCCAGAAAGGCAGTTCGGTTCCAAAGGAGAGGCACACCAGTGACCCAATAGAAGGAAATCCCTACGAAGGGATGCCCGCGCTAGAGTACGTCCCTCAGAGAAACCCATCGCAAAATCGGCATCGGAGGACACATAACGGACAGTCCTTCAGAACGGGTGATACTCCAGAAGGGTACGTCGAAGAAATCAATGACGAATCGGAGCCAAAGGGATCCGAGTTGAAGGAGGACGATCTCTCCAGAGACTTTGACCTTGCCACCACCTACGCCGCGGCCGAATTCGCTAAAGCGAACAAGGAGCGTTTCAAACGCTTTCTCGCGACGACCCGGATGTCTCCCATACCCGAGGTTAGGGAGAGTTCCACTCAAAAATCCCTACCTAAAGCTCCTCGCTACGCCGAAAAGCGGGGACCGGAGCTAAGGGAGAGGCACGATCCCCGGTGGGGTTCAGTTCGACGTCAGAGTCCAAGCTCGCAGCAGACTCCCAGGCGACATCATACACAAAGGCGATCTCGGAGTCCCAGAAGGTGCCGAAGTCCGAGCTACAGTGAGAGTCGCAGTCCCCCGAGGAACCGACACCGACATGAAAAAGAACCTGCTCGGCTTGTCAGCCCGTTCACCGACGAGCTGCTTGACACCAAACTCCCCACGGTGTACAAATTGCCAAACATTCCGGCCTACAATAGGCTACATGATCCCCTTAACTTCTTAACGCGTTTCCGGTACAACATGCACAACCAGGGTCTCAGGGAGGAACACATGTGCAAGCTATTTCCCGAGATGCTGATCGATTATGCCCGAGCTTGGTTTGACAGCCTCCCAACTGGCAGCGTGGGGTCCTGGACCTATTTGGAAAAAATCTTCAAGCAAAGATTCCATACAAAGGTTCAGGCTCGCCGAGACACCGCCTACCTTCTATCGGTGAAGCAAAAGGACAAAGAATCTATAAGGGAGTACGCTTCCAGATTCATGCAGGAAAGCTTGAAAGTCGATAAAATCGACGATGTCTTCCTCATCTCGGCCTTTCAAAATGGGGTTGCTCCTGGGTCCCTGAACCAGGAGCTCGCTAAGCAGAAATCTGAGACAGCCTAGGAGATGTGGAGGATTGTATACCAGTTCGCTGATGGCCAAGATGCGGACCGATTGAAGCGGGAGGAGACCGAGAAAAGGAGAACTGAAGGGGATCGAGGTCGGAATGATCGTGATCGGAGAAGTGCTCACGAGCGCCTCCAAAGAGGGCCAATCCAGTCCCGACTCGGATCAGGACCTATCCAGTCCCGGCTTGGACCTCGGGTGGGACCAAAACTGTCCCAACGACCTCCTTTTGTGAAAACGAATGCCGAGATTTTTGCACTCCACGAGGACTGGTTCACTAAACCACGTCCTATGTCAGGGTCTAAACCTCGGGACAGAAACAAGCACTGCTCCTTCCATGACGACCATGGGCACCGCACGGAGGATTGCCGCGACCTCGCGGAACAGATAGAGAGGTTGGCCCAGGAGGGAACCATCGCGCTTGATGTGCCCTAATTTCATTTTAACACAACAGCCGCTCGCTCTCAACTCCTCCTGATTCCAGTCTACACACGTTCATCTCATTGCCCAAATTTCCAGCCCCCGCTTAATTCCAGCCGCCGACCACCGTCAGCCACCGTTAATTCCAGCCACCGCCGTCCCTTTTTGTTCAAGTACAGCCGACCGCCGTCTCAGCCCTATTCCAGCCGTCGCCTGTTTTTTCCGTCTGCCGCCATCGACCACCGTCATTCCAGCTGCCGCTCACTTTCAGCGACCGCTCGTTTTCACCCGGCGCTCGATTTCAGCAGCTCTTTCCTTTCGGCTGTGGTTCCAGTTCAGTCATCTTTCTATCTGCTCAACAATGCCTCGTACCAAGAATGCTCCGTCCAGTCATGTCAGTGACGAGGAGATGGACGATTTTGAGGAAACACCCGAAGACAAATCAGCTCTGTACAATGCTTCATTTCCAGTGTATGCTGATCTTGAAGGTAACTTATTCCAGAAATTTGATCAATTTGATGTTACCCACCCTCGGTTATTAGATTGGAAGTTACTGGAGAGTTTGGGTATTGATAAAAGGGTGTCTCAGTTGTTGAAAAATATCGGTTTGTCCACTTTTGCTAAAATGGAATTAGACGGGTATAAACCCTTATGTTTTGAATTCTTGAGCACCATGAAAGTGACTGTCGAAGTCAAGGGGGAAATAAAGGAGATTACTTGTCGGATGCAAGGGCAGAAATTTACAGTGAATTTAAACACCATGAAAGATGTGTTTGGTTTTCCGGTTACTGGCATTGGAAGAAGGCCAAAGTCGTTTGATGTTGAAACGGCATGGCAAGAGATTACGGGGTGCGAGAATTGGAAAACCAACGGGTCGCCGAATGGGTTTATCAAAGACCCAGCACTCGCCGTTGTGCACAAATTCATTGCATACAATGTCTCGGGCAAGGAGCAAGCTAACAAAGTAAATTCTACTGAGGTTTGTCTGTTACAGTGTGCCACGGCAAAGATCCGAATTTGCCCTTCCAGTTTCATTTGGAGAGCAATGGAAGGAATGCAAACTCGACAAGGTTCTCATGCTTCCCTATGCGGCATAATCACTGCTTTGGCTCAGCATTTTGGGGTTTTGCCTTCTGCGGGGTCTGCACCTCAAGATCAAACAGTGGTGTGCCGATATTTGATAGACCTTAGTGAGCTTAAGGGTGCTCAAATTGCCTTTGATAGGAAGACGCTGGTTCCTCATGAATAACGTCATTGCGTCGGGAATATTTCAATGATCAGATTTTAGCGGGCAACCGACAAGATGGCGCAGGAACCTCAGCTGGACCCTCAGTTGCGCAGCCCCAGACTACTTCCTACTCTCCCGTTCCAGACTCCGATCCACTTCATACCACCATGCCTTCTTATGACTTCCAGATGTTGCGTGATGACTTGAGGTCATTTCGGGACCATTATGATGCTACTCAGACTGCATTCAACCACGAATTTGGCGAGTTTCGCCACGAAGTTTATCATCGGCTCGACACGCAACAGCAGCGGATGTCGGCATTGGAGGCCCAATGGAGTGCATGGACAGTTGCTCACTCACCACCACCACCACCACCATTTCAGCCAGACGAGCAGTGACTTCTCACTGCTCAGGGGTTAGCTATTTTTATCCTTTGTGTGAGTCGTGCTTTTGGTATTTTTGATCGGGGTTTGTTTTCGTCGTGTGTTTTTCTTCTTTTTGTGTTTCAGGTGTATCAGTTCGTTTGTTCGGGAGTACCACCGTCCGGGATTCCCAACGTTGCCAGCTCTACATACTCAGGGACGTATTTATCTCTACTTTTTACTCCTGTTGTCTGGTTATTTTGTTAGCCTTGAGGACAATGCTTGTTTTAAGTGTGGGGGGTCGTTCTTATGTTTTGAGCCGTTTCTTGTAAATTATATCGTTCTGTTTTGTGTATTTTGTATTTTTGTGGCACTTAGTACTTTCTTTCCGACAGTGAACTGCTATGATTTGAGGAGTTAATCGTTTGTAATCTCTATTAATTGATCATGCTTATTAATTGGTTCTCGTGGTTTTAGCTCTAGAATTTGAGTTATTTTGAAAGTGAGTATTGTGATGATTTGTGCTGTGGGGTACTATCTTTGAGAATTGGATTGACGAGGATAATCTTACTTGTTTTAACTTTTGTTCTCTCTGATAATTAAAAAAAAAGGGTAATAAGGATTTCTGCTCCTCTAGTGTAAACTATGAGCATGGGAAACCACACAAGGAGACTTGGGGATAATCCCTAAGGGTGAACCTTGTGAATTTTGATCCAAGTACCTCTAAATAAAAAAAAAAGAGATATAAATAAGGGGATGTGACATGGATTCTACTCCTATCGTGCGTAGCTTTTTCTTTGAAATCTTGCATGATGAGTATGGAAAACCACATTAGGAAACTCGGACATTTTGACCGATGACTTCACCTAATGAATTTTGTCCTAATTTCTATCCTCAAATCCTTATTAAAAAGAAAAAAAATAAATTTCATGCTTGATTGTTAAAGAGAGCATTTGTCATGACTTGTTTGGTTCGTCTTATGATTGATGATTCTCGTTAGATAGGCAACATGCCAAATTGGATTAATGCTTAATTTTAAGATTGATGATTATTCTAGCGTTGAGCTTCGTGAAAGTAATTGATTTGCATGATCTTTTGATTGGGATTATTTATCATTTTCTCCTCAAATTATTGTTGTTTTTGCTTGAGGACAAGCAAAGTGCTAAGTGTGGGGGGGTTTGTTTAGTCGTTTTATGTTATGTTTTTAGGCTATTGTTGAGTCGTGTTTTCGTGTGTGTGTGTATGTTTTCCGTCTTTTATTTCTCGTTTTTAGCTACCCTTGGTTGCTTTGGTGTGGTTTACGGTGGTTGTAGGTTTTGAAGAACTAAAAGGAGAAAACAGTGGAGTGATGGATTGTGCACAAGAAATGAACAAGATTTGGCGTGAAGAAAGCAGCAGCCAGCGATCGCTGCCTTTGGGAGAGCGCTGGATTTGAGCGGTCGCTCAGTTCCAGCGGTCGCTGGAATTGAGTTCGCAGATTTGAATCCAGCGAGTGCTGGAATTAAGTAACGCCTGCTGCGCGTTTATTTAGTTCAGCTAGGGTTCTGTATTGGAGAGATTCATTCTCACTCGTCATAAAACTCTTTTTAGACAGCTTTTGAGTGTTTTTAGCATAGTTTTGATTACCTTATTTTGGTGGCTACAAAAGACAAGATCGTGTTTTCGATTGTGAACATCATCACGAGTATTGTAAGGATTGCTTGTTTAATCTATTTCTTACGGTGAATTTGATGAATTCCTCTTGTAACTCTTCGATGCATTGTTCTATGGATAGCTAACTTTTTATTTAGGGTTTAGATATTCGATTTAATTCTGATCCTTACTTGGTATATGTGAATTCTGTATTGATTGAATTGTTTGCTTTTATATTGAATAATTGGCCTTTGTTCGATATTGTTAGGTAGAAGATGAGATCGATAGATGAATCTACTGCTCGATCATAATTCTTTCGATAATTAGATTGACCGGAAACGCATATCTAATCTTTAGTCTTAATCGTATAATTTAGTCTTAAAGGTTTAACGGATTGAAACGAGAGTTATTGATGTTGACCTTTTGTTGAAGTGGATTATGCGAGTTGATTAAGTGAATTGATAATTTCCAAGCTTGGTGAGGAATTAAAGAGAAAAATCTAAGTCCTAATACTTTTTCTTTGTTCTTATCTCTTTCATCATTTATTTGTTACATTGCATTTGCTCTTTTATTTTGGTTCTTTGTTCTCAAATCATTGGTTTAGAATGTTTAGGATCGTTTTAATTTCTGTGTAAGTAATACTAGGAGTATTTGCCCTGTTTAGCCTTCCTTGTGAATACGACTTGGGTTAGCTTGACGCCCTACATTGACCTCGTTCTCTTGCGAGTCAAGTCTAGGTGTTTAGAGTTGAAACAAGAAGCTCAAGACAACAAAAGATCCAGCTGTGTTCACAGCAGGAGTCAACTATCAGCTGAGCTGAGTTCAAAACAGAGCAAGATCAAGCTGAAGATTAATTGAGCTGAGTTCAAGACACAACTGAACCAGCTGTACAGACCAAATGAATGTTAACTCTGAAAGCATCAGTTCAAGTCAGAGTATCAGATCCAGCTCCAAGATTCGCAAAACAGCTTGAAGACAAAGATCCCGGTGTCAGAGGAAGTCAATATACCTCGACCAATGAGGGATTGCCAAATCAGCATCCTAGACTTCAGAACCTAGGATGTAACACTGATGAAGACAGGTGCAGAAACGCCCAACGACAGATTGTGAATTTAAGAATAGTACGTAAGATTCAAACTGCTCTTCCAACGGCTAGTTTTGAATCTCTACCTATATATCCGTCTTCAACCTCAGGATCAAATACAAAAAACTCTCTACAAGCTTTTATTTTCTGAATTCATCAAGCTTTCAAAAGCTCTTAAGCAGTTCTAAATAGTTCAAAGAACACTTTATCATAATGTGTTTCTAGTCCAGAAACTGCTCAGTTTTTCGTCTGATTCCTAGGCAGAAATCTTTGTATACCTTAAGCCTAGATTTTGAACGAGTTCATCAAACTCTGAGTTCTTCATTGTAAGAACTCGTTCATAGTTGGAACCCCAAACCAAACCCCTCTTTACCCAGAAAGGTTAGGTCAAGGTTACGCTTGCTTGAAGCGCGAAATTCAAGTGGTTGTAAGGTTTTTTCAGTACCCGCAAACTGAAAGGTTTGGCTTGACAGTGCCCGTAAACTGTTGGAACACAGCTCGGGTTAGAGTTGTGAAGTTGCTTGGTAATTGGAAACCAAGTGGTAGTGAATTACCAGTGAATCTGGTCGTGGACGTAAGAGGTGTTACTCCGAACCACGTAAAATCTCGTGTTATTTTCTTTCTCGTTATTTTTAGTTATTGTACTAACTCCATTGACACATTGCATTTTTATCGAATCTGCACACTCAGCTGCTCTCCAAAGACAGTTGTGTCTTTCTGAAAATTGCACAACTTGATTAAGCTGAAAACGTAAAGATAATATTTTCAAGCTGAGTTTTTCTAAGCAAATGAGCTAAGTTTTTAAACCGCCACTTTCCGCACCGCCAGCTGAGTTATTAGCCCAGCTGACGTTCCTCAGCTGGATTCATAACTGAGCTCACGCATTCTGTTTTAAACTTGTCAAAAAGTTTTAAAAGTCTATCTTTGGTGTATTCACCTCTCCTCTACACCAAAGACCCAACTCAGGGACCATCAAAGAGCAAGAAGCTTCCATACGGAACGGGTAAACATGCTTCTCAAGCTCCTTTAAATTATGTTTATGCTGATCTATGGGGTCCAAATAAGACTGAAACCATAGGAAAGAGGAGATTCTATATGGCTATTATAGATGACTTTTCTAGAAAACTGTGAGTCTATATCTTGAAGGACAAAACTGAAGCTCTTGAAAAGTTTAAATTATCTGTGGCATGAGAGGTCTGTTAACTATGATCATTTGAGAGCATTTGGATGCAGAGCTTATGCTCATGTTAGACAAGACAAACTAGAGCCTAGAGCTCGGAGGTGTGTGATGTTAGGCTATCCACCGGAAGTTAAAGGTTACAAGTTATGGTGTACTGAGCCTGGTGAAGGTAAAGTGATAGTGAGCAGGGATGTGGTGTTTAATGAAAGTGAAATGTCATTTAAAAATGTTGTCGCTTCATCCAGAGTTGTTCAAAATAATGAATCTGGTAGAGATAACTTAGTTCAGGTGGAGCTTGAAGACTTTAGTGTGGGTGACAATGAAGTTTCTGTTGAAAGTGATCATGAATCTGAGGGTGAAGACTTGATAGGTAGTGGTGATGAGAGTCTCAATAATTACATGTTGGCAAGAGATAGAGTGAGAAGAAATAGCACACTCCCTCAGAGATATGGTCATGCTGAGATGGTTTATTTTGCATTATGTGTTGCAGAGGAGTTAGAAATCTTGGAACCTAAAACTTATGCAGAAGTGATGAAGAGTCCTGAGATGCAGCAATGGATTCTAGCTATGAAAGAAGAGATTGAATCTCTTGAAAGAAATGGAACTTGGATTCTAGTTACTAAACCTGCATGGAAGAAATTGGTCAGTTGTAAATGGATATTCTAGAGGAAAGTTGAAGTCATTGGCAAAGAGTTGATCAGATACAAGGCAAGGCTAGTAGTTAGAGGATTCACGCAGAAGGAGGTGATAGATTACAATGAAGTATTCTCACCAGTTGTGAAGCATACCTCCATTAGAATCATGCTTACTGTTGTCGTTCAGTTTGATCTAGAGCTGGAGCAGATGGATGTGAAAACTGCTTTTCTGCATGGAGAAATGGGAGAGGAGATATACATGACTCAGCCGGAAGGATTCATATTACCTGAGAACAAGAACAAAGCATGTTTGCTCAAGAAGTCATTGTATGGATTAAAGCAAAGTTCCAGACAATGGTATAAGAAGTTTGATGAAAAGATGATGGAAATTGGGTTCATCAAGTCTAAGTATGATAATTGTGTATATATGAAACAGCGCAAAGGTCAGACTATTGCTTATTTGTTACTTTATGTTGATGATATGCTTATTGCTTCTAAGCATAAATCTGAGGTGGACATGATTAAAGCTGATCTGAGAAATTACTTTGAGATGAAAGATTTGAGAGCAGCTAAGAGAATCTTGGAAATGGATATCGTAAGAGATAGAGCTGCAGGGAAGTTGTAGCTTGATCAGTATGATTACATTCAGAACGTGTTGAAGAAATTCAACATGCATGAAGCCAAAATTCTGTCAGTTCCTTTGCAAGTTCATGTTCAATTATCTACTGAAATGTCACATAAGACTGATGATGAGAAGAAGGAGATGATTTCAGTACCTTACTCTAATTTGGTGGAGAGTTTGATGTATACAATGGTGTGTACTAGGCCTGATATTTCTCATTCAGTAAGTGTAACAAGTAGGTTCATGATTAATCCTGGTAAAGAGTATTGGGAAGTTTTGAAGAAAATTCTAAGGTATCTGAAAGGAAGTTCAAAGAGAGGTATTCTGTTTCAGAGAAGTGATTCAAAGGAAGAAGCATTGGTTGGGTTTACTGACTCGGATTATGCAGCAAATCTAGATAATAGAAGGTCTCAAAGTGGTTATATCTACAAATTATTTGGAGCAGCTGTGAGTTGGAAATCTTCTTTGCAGCATGTGGTAGCTCTCTCAACCACTGAAGTTGAATACATGGCAATGACTGAAGCTGTGAAAGAGGCTTTGTGGTTGCGAGGAATGATTTCTGATTTTGGAGTTGTGCAGGATTCGGTTGAGGTAAGGTGTGATAGCCAGAGCGCTTTGTGTTTGGCTAAGCATCAGATGTTTCATGAAAGGTCAAAGCACATACATGTCAGATTTCATTTTATTAGAGATGTGGTTGAGGATGGAGCTGTGCATTTGGAAAAAGTATCAACTGAAGAAAATGCTGCGGATGTACTAACTAAGGCATTGTCGACTTCCAAGTTTGAGCACTGTCTTGAGTTAGTGAATGTTTTGCCTCGAGTCTGAGGTAGTTTTGATTGTCTCGTTGTAGAGACAGTTTCGGAGGTGAGAGCTTGTGTTGTTTTATTCAGAGATATGAAATGCTGGATAAGGTGGAGATTTGTTGACATTTTATCTGCACATTTCATACAAAATGTAGTGTAGAAGTAACGCTACAGCTAGCTGGAAATACTCAGCTAGAGGATACTCAGCTGGATCATCGGCTGGGAGATTCTGCTACTGGATAAAATTAGCTGGGAAGACAGTTGTGTAAGTCAGCTGGGAAGACAGTTGTGCAAGACAGCTGGTAAGCGGTTATCCAAGCAGTTATCCTAGCGGTTATGGAAGTAATTATAACAACTGTTATAAAAGGGTTGTTCCCTTTAGTTCTCTGTTTTATGATTATAAAAAATAGAACAGAGCAGTAAAGTTGTTCCATTTTTCACAACTGTGTGTGCATAGAGAGAGAAAGAGTTCTTCAGTTCAAAGTTAGATCTAGAATTCTATTCTCATCTCTGGTTTTGTATTCGAAGTTGAGATCGTGAATAATAGACGCAAGCTCTTTGTCCCTTGGATGTAGGATCGCAAGATCTGAACCACGTAAATTCTTTGTGTGTTTTTTAGTTTTTCCGTTCTTCGTTGATTGTTTTCTTGCGCGATTTCCCGACACCGACGATTTGACTTAACTTTCAAGTAACGAAATTTTGTATAAATTTGCATAGTTTCTCGTGATTGAGGATATAATTGATTAAAATTGATAATTATTGAAAGAATTAAAATAATTCTGATCAGTTAAGATATATTTGACTACTTGGTGGGAGGGGAGGGGAATCTTCATCAACTATATACAGGGCCGGTTTTTGGGGTGTGCGGGTGGGCGACCGTACAGGGCCCCGAAAAACGAGGGCCCCCAAATATATATTGGTCCATTTATATGTATATAACATTAAATATTGAAAAATCTATAAATCAATTTTCTAACTCAGTGGTCGAAAGCCTTTGTTTGAGTTTAGTTGGGGCGGGTTCGATTCACCTTTCAAACACTTTTGGTTTAAGTCTTTTTCTCTAATTTTTATAATTAATCATTTTTATGTCATTGGATAGGGCCCCCTAAACCGAAAATCATTCAAATTCCAAACACGTGAAGCTTATTTCTTAACTCTTGTAAATTTTTTTAACTATATTTTACTTTTTTTTAATGAAATTTCAACCAGAGCAACATTTTTTAATGATTGTATTAATTTTTTTTAGTTTTTTTATCATGTAATTTTATACAAATAAATCATAATTTACTAAAATATTATTAACCCATATTTTTATTACCTTTTTAAATATAAATACATGGCCAAATTTCAATATGGTTCCTGAAATGGCTAAACCCTTCGATTCAAAAAACGTGAAGTTCATTTCTTAACTCTAATAAATTTTTAATTATATTTTATTATTTTGAATAAAATTTCAAGCACAATAATACTTTTTAAGTGATTGTTTTAGGTTATTTATTTATTTATTATGTAATTTGGCAAAAACATATTATACTTTATAAAAATATTATCAATTCATGATTTTTTCTAACTATAAATAAATGGCCAAATTATAGAAATTTGCACAGGGCCCGCGTTGTCTTAGCCCCGCCCCTAACTATATATAAAATCAAGAAGGGGTATACACGCTATAAAATCCACGTTTCACAAATTTTCACAGTTGCTAGAAATTAAGCTTCTTCAGTCCCAGTGAGTTGCAGTTATATAATTCATGAATTTTGATCCAGTTTGAATTAGACACGCATTATAAATATTGCAATAATAATTACCTAGCTTTTTGATTTTGTAGCAAAATAAAAAAACACTCTACCTTTCACCGATTGGAAAATGTCATGCCATGATTTTTCCCCCTCACGTCAGAAATCTCAAAAAATTAATCTGTTGGATCTTGAAAAGAAAAATATGCCACAATGATTTTGTAGTCGGCCGGAAATTTAAATTGTGCCTATTTTGCTACAAAATCTAAAAGGTAGGTTAATGTTGCAATATTCTTTATATTGTGTATAAAATCAGATTGGGTGATTTTTTTTACAATTACTCCTAAAAAATATCGAGTAGATGTTAAAGCCGCGATAATTAAATTGAAATTTAATTTGATGTGTTACAATAATTTTTCTATTATTTTCTACCCGAGTCCAATCGTTTTATTCTTGCGGTGCAAAATCTTCTTGAGCTTCGAGCCTTCGATAAACTGCAGTCTTGTACATTATTGTAGTTTTTCTAAAATATACTATAAAGTAAGACAATTATTATTTCAAATGCGGTGATAAATATAATAACGTGCGTGGGACAACTAGACCACCAAACTTGTTTGGTAAATATAATAACACCCGCACGCAGGATTGAACCCAAGACCTCTCATTAAAGAGAGTCTTGTGGTGCCTTAGCTAACTACTTGAACTAGGCCTTATTTGCAAGTCATTTGTACTTTTAGATTCATTTAAATCTGACTTAGGTCAGGAATATTAGTGAAACAAACTCAACTATAAATTTAACACATTAAATGAATTTAACATTATAAAAAGCCTCTGATATACACAATCGACTTTGTGATTAGGCTTACGGTGTTTGTGCTATTATCATATCAACATGATAAAGTCCAATATATATCCAAATTAGTGATTAAGTTTATTGTGTTCCCGTCGTTTTCGTATCACTAGTCACTCACGATCATATATCACCACAATAATTATTATGCCATTAATCGGAACTTAACACAATTATACAAATTAACAATGCTGACTGAATTAATCTTTCACAAATCAACATCATAAAAAAAATTAATCAATTATTTTTTTACACCAACCAAAGTAAATATTAACATTTCAAAGCGAAATAAAACAATTTTAGCTGAACTCCTTCTGTCAGCACCAATGAGAAAAATTGAAACCAATTTTTCCCCCAAATCAACAATAAATCCCAATTTGATGCGATAAATTTCTATCGATTTACAATCATCAAAAGTGGCAGCCGCAGCAGAGATAGAAGAAGCAGAGCTTCGAAACGAGAACTACGGCTTCGAAAATCGAGACGATTTTGAAGAGGAAACTGTCGACGATCCAACTGTGCAGATTGAACTTCCTCTTCCACCGGAATCCGGTGGAGCTCTTCGACTTCCACCGCCACGTTCGGCTGCGGTGGCCGCCGCCGCCGCCATTGTTCTCTTTCGTTTTCAGCCTCTTGTAGAAAAGCGCTGAAAAGATGTTCGGCTTCTTGTCCATGGTGAATTTATCCTAATTTCTCTCACTAGAAATATGAATGATGTAGAAACGAGGCAGAGCTTTCTCTCACTAGAACTTTGTTGGTTGGAATTTTGTGTGTGTTGATGAATTGTTGCGTTCGGAGGGAGAGGAATTATTATAACTTATAAATGAGTTTTAGTAGACATTGGGCTTTGTATTTAATATTTAATTTATTGGGCTTGAACTTGAATTAGTTATTTCAAATGTTTAATTTAACCCAAATTGCTAATAGTTGAGACGAGCACATATGTATGGAAATTGGACTAGGTCCAATTGTTAATTCCTAATTAATACCATGTTTAATTATTAGGAATTGTACAGGACCAACACACAAATCAAATTAAATTTTAATTCAAGTTCAAGCCCAAAAAATTAAATGTTGAATACAAAGCCCAATGTCCACGGCCCGAGCTCAAGCTCGTTCCTTCAACGTAGGATAATCACACGAATAAATTTGCCTACAACAAATTTAACTCCAACACACAACTTCAAATATACTATTTCTCACTCACCAATTAATGGTTTTGAGAACATAAATATATTCCGATTATTTACTTGACAAGTAAAATAATCCTTCATTATTTAATTCTCAATAATTAAATAATTAACCGCCATAAATAATAATTTTCAAACCATTATATCCAACAATTCAGACAGCTGCAAGACCATCTCGGTTGGCCGAAGCAAACCGAGAACGATCCTCTACTGCACCATGGCTCAATCATCGAGCCAACTGGATGCTGTTAATCACGCTCTGGTCGAGCAGCCATGGTTCATCCACCAGACTTGGTTTCCTATCTCTTGAGGAATCAAGAATACAGAGGTACGACCTTACTTGAACAGAGTTTCAATAATTAAATATTAAAATTTAATTTGATTTGTGTGTTGGTCCTGTACAATTCCTAATAATTAAACATAGTATTAATTAGGAATTAACAATTGGACCTAGTCCAATTTCCATACATATGTGCTCGTCTCAACTATTAGCAATTTGGGTTAAATTAAACATTTGAAATAACTAATTCAAGTTCAAGCCCAAAAAATTAAATGTTGAATACAAAGCCCAATGTTCACGGCCCGAGCTCAAGCTCGTTCCTTCAACGTAGGATAATCACACGAATAAATTTGCCTACAACAAATTTAACTCCAACACACAACTTCAAATATACCATTTCTCACTCACCAATTAATGGTTTTGAGAACATAAATATATTCCGATTATTTACTTGACAAGTAAAATAATCCTTCATTATTTAATTCTCAATAATTAAATAATTAACCGCCATAAATAATAATTTTCAAACCATTATATCCAACAATTCAGACAGCTGCAAGACCATCTCGGTTGGCCGAAGCAAACCGAGAACGATCCTCTACTGCACCATGGCTCAATCATCGAGCCAACTGGATGCTGTTAATCACGCTCTGGTCGAGCAGCCATGGTTCATCCACCAGACTTGGTTTCCTATCTCTTGAGGAATCAAGAATACAGAGGTATGACCTTACTTGAACAGAGTTTCAATAATTAAATATTAAAATTTAATTTGATTTGTGTGTTGGTCCTGTACAATTCCTAATAATTAAACATAGTATTAATTAGGAATTAACAATTGGACCTAGTCCAATTTCCATACATATGTGCTCGTCTCAACTATTAGCAATTTGGGTTAAATTAAACATTTGAAATAACTAATTCAAGTTCAAGCCCAAAAAATTAAATGTTGAATACAAAGCCCAATGTCCACGGCCCGAGCTCAAGCTCGTTCCTTCAACGTAGGATAATCACACGAATAAATTTGCCTACAACAAATTTAACTCCAACACACAACTTCAAATATACCATTTCTCACTCACCAATTAATGGTTTTGAGAACATAAATATATTCCGATTATTTACTTGACAAGTAAAATAATCCTTCATTATTTAATTCTCAATAATTAAATAATTAACCGCCATAAATAATAATTTTCAAACCATTATATCCAACAATCCCCCACATGAGTGAGAAAGCCTTATGCAAATGTATGCAGACACTTAACTCAGTCCTCAAGAGACACTATTGCATTTGAATAGGTGGCTTGTGACCTTGAACCTTCCATAGTCAACATCATCGAGTATACTGGCGGCCTAGTGGACGCGATGCCTTGAACTAGTCCTCCTTGGTGTATACCGAGTCAACAATATTGACACAATATTGTCTCAATCCTCATCCGTTCTCACGTTTGTGTCCATTACAGGCCCTGGAACACCCTTTGGATTCATAAGTGCAACGTCGAAGCGGCCCACACTTCACACTTATATAGGTGATTCTTATTTCAAGTATCCTGCTATACTTCACCCTCTCGAGGTATTCAAGAATCATTAAAAATCAAAGACTTAACCTCACCACATGCAGGTTGCTAAACACTCACTGTTCTCAGGGAATAGGTGAATTTGAGTGTTTTTCTCACGGAGTCATATAGCTTAGTTGTCCCATTGAACCAAGTTCTTGGGATCCTCCAGTCATCATGGTTGGGTTTCCACTATAATCATCCTTAAGATGTGGATTTTAATCTCATTCCCCTAGCAATTTTGATCATTTGATCTCGATTAAACATTTTGGTTAGCGGATCCGCTAGGTTATTTATTGACTTTACACAATCAATAGTGATAACCTCACTAAGAGATCAAATATCATGGGTATTATGTTGAAGATATATATAACACGATTTACCATCGTACAATCAATAGTCGTTCGGTTATCATAGTGAAAAATCACTAAAGATATTGACTTTATTCAACATGTAACATCTTCAAAATACCCCCACACTTTGAAGTATTTACAAGAAGGTTTTCCATCTTGCCATAGCTCATAGGGAATCACATCTTTCCCTTTAAGTGTAATCTTGTTCAAGATATAATTGACTTTTAAGAACAAAAATAGATGCAATTTTTATTAGCACTTGCTTATTGTGGACACATGTCCTTACACTTTAAACAACAATTACATCTTCGTCTCATTCGTCGAAGTCCTTCTCAACGTTGTAGACACTGTTCTTAGCCTTTTTCTTATTCAGCTCTTCATAATCAATAGTCTTGCCCTTGTTTTCAGTACTTGGGCAAGATCGCTTATTGGAAGTTCCAATACTTTCCTTGATCATGTTTGCCTTAGCTTCCATAAGAGCTTTGGCCTCGCCGATCCGATATTTCCGGTCCAAAGCCTTCCAAATCAATTTGAAGGTCTTAATACCGGTGTACACAGAATAGAGACAATCCGCTAAACTGTGCAACAAGACGATTTTACATGTGAAATCGCCTTTCCTCCAAGTGTCGTATCTCACAAGTACATAGATATCCGTCTCGCCCTTACTAGGCGGAAACACCTCGTCATCACGGAGGTAGTTGGCTAGTCCCAAAGTGGTGATGTAAAACAACATATTTTGGGACCACCTTTTGAAATCAGTCCCCGAGAAGTTCGGAGGCTTCTCGGCAATAAGCATCCTTACCGATGTATGGAGAGGAGCCATCACGGATCGGAATCCGCCCGTTTGCCCAAACAAATTGACAACAGAGTAAATAGTTGAGCTGTCTGTTTGTCCAAACAGATAGGAGACAACAGTGGCATCATCAGTTGCGGAGTTGGTGGAGCCGATGGTAATTGACTCGTTGGCTGGAACGGTTGACGCCATTTCTCCAAGCAAAGGTTTAAAGTTTCGAAAGTTTTTAATCAAAATTATTAGTTCAAACTCGATCTCCTTCGAACAGACGTGCAGCGTATTATTCGTCTTGCGATTGTTACATGACCAACACACAAATCAAATTAAATTATAATATTTAATTATTGAAATTGGAAATCATGACATGATTTCAATTTCTTGAAACCCGCCGTGTGTTTTAATGGCCAGATGATGAATTCATTTCATCAAATGATATTCAAGCACCATAACTGCCATTTCATGGCTTTTATTTTTCGTGAAACAACCATTTGGCTTGTTAATGCACTTGAATGAGTTTAATTCCCCATATGGTGATATTGTCCTATAAATAGGAATCTTTTGCATGGTTTGATAGATAGAAAATCGCATCTCATCATCATACGAAAATCATATTAGTTTGCTCAGTTTCTCGATTCTTGTCTTGTTCGCTGGAGCTCGTCGGATTGTGGTGCTACATCGTTGAGACGAAGTCGTTTCACCTTTGGGGACGAACCGCCAAACCGAAAGCACTACCGGGGCGTTATTCGTCTTGCGGGGAGAAGGATTCCTTCGACTCGACTTATCTTTGAGTTTGTTATTTTATTTTGTAATTTCAATTTTAGTTCATTTTGTGATCTTATTCTCCTACATTTTCTTGTTTCATTTTGTAATCAAGAAATGACGTGTACACCGGTTCTAACAGTTCGAATTGTACGACTTTTTTTTATAGATTTCTGGGAATTTACGGTTGGACTGAAAAGGTATTACGGGAGCTGGGTAGGGGTAGTTTGGGAACATTGTATTGGAGCGGCAGTTCAACGGTACCGCCGCTACTGCGTTTTCTTGAGTCAATGGACTCTTTGAGTTGGCTCAATTTGAATTTCTTTATTATTATTATTATTATTTGTGTGATTTGTAGAATATTAGTACATCTATTACTAATAGGAAAATAAAGTTGCCCCATCCACGGTGCCCCGTTCAGATTTTCCTTTATTCTGGTAATTTGTCTAATTTTAATTCATATATATTCTAATTTTTATTTTTATTAATTTCATATTCTTGAACTATCACTTGTTTATCTATTAATCACATCTCATATTTATCTTTCTCTCTATTGAATTAAATTCTTCTATTATGCATATTAAAATAATAACAATTTCGAAATGCATTCTTATAAATCCTTATTTTATACATTCTTAATTCATATATAATAATCGATAGAAAAAATTTGTAAATGAAAATCTCTATGAAGACTAAATAAATATATTAAATCAACATGTCTATATGGAATCCTTTTTATTTTTCATTCATGTTTTTCTAAAAATTCGATTAGTGCTTTCTATAAAATATGTACATTGAATCAAATGTTGAATAGGTAACTAAAGAAAAGAACAAAAAAAACTTGAAGATGTAAACATAAAAATAAAGTTGTCCCATCCATGATGCTCCATTCAAATTTTCCTTTATTCTTGTAATTTGTCTAATTTTAATTCATATATATTCTAATTTTTATTTTTATTAATTAAAATTTTATTAATTTCATATTCTTGAAATATCACATGTTTATCTATTAATCACATCTCTTATTTATCTTTCACTCTATTTAATTAATTTCTTCTATTATACATATTAAAATAATAAAAATTTCGGAATGCATTAATTATATTTTTTTTGAGAATTTTAATTTGTCTAATATTAAATTGATCGGTAATTAAATTATCAAATGAATAGTTTAATTTTAATATTAAAGTTGAGAATCTTTCTTTTTTTTTCTTCTAGAATTAAAATATTTGATTTTGTGAAACTTGAAGATGTAAACTTTTTTTCCCCGCATTTTGGCAAAGATTAGAGAGATCAATTTAACGTGAACTAACGAGACGGTTCAAATATACTTAAAAAAAGGGATTTTTACTATTTTTAATTAATATTAACTTTGCCTAAATTTTTATCGAGTAATTTAGCATAAACCAACGAGATGGTACAAATGACATGGAAAGAATGATTTTTACTAATTTTAATTAATATTACTTTGAAGATGTAAACATATTTTTTTCCGCATTTTGGCAAAGATTAGAGATATCGATTTAACATGAACTGACGATACGGTTCAAATATACTTAAAAAGAAGGAGTTTTACTAATTTTAATTAATATTAACTTTAAAATTCCCTATAAAAAATAAAATAAGAATAGAACTTTATAAGCTTATTTTCTATATAAAAAGGGGGGATTTGTTTAGGAGTAATTGATTTGTTTACTTTTAAATTGAATATAATTAAAAATTAATATTTAATAACTTAATTAAGACCTAATTAATTCTAAATGAGACTTAAAATCAGATTGGGTGATTTTATTCTAATTGGAAATTGATAGACCTTAATTAGGATTAATAAATCTTAATTGAGATTAATAAATCATAAATGAGAATTAATAAAACCTAATTGGAATGAATAAATCATAATTATTCTTAATGTTCCCTAATCACCCCTAATTTTTCCAAATCCCCTCTCCAGTTCTAATTAACCAACGCAAGTGAGGGCGACAACAGTGGAGTTTTTGTCATACTAATTAGTGTGTTGTTTCTTGGAAATTGTCAACAATTTTAGATTGCACTAAATTTCAATGGTTGGAGAAATTGAGTAGACATTTTCTAGTCAACTAAAATAATAAGTGCGACTGCGTCGCAATTTGATGCCCACGCTTGATTTCATATATTCTTCGAAATTTCATATTTTTCAGTCTCAGTTTGAGGAAATGTTTTTTGACGTCCACTTTGTAATTTTTATATTGAGAAGAAGACTTATATTTAGTTACAGCAAAGCCAAGCCTCCTCAACGCGAATTTCTAAGCTATTTCAAATTTACTTCTTCTATAGTAGAGCGTAAAAACTCCCTTGTAACTGGTCTCTAATAAGAGACCGGATCGGATCGGAATCTATGTATAAATAATGTTCAGTTTATTTATAATTGGACACATTAGCCTGGTGGTTTGTTGCTCCAATCCCACATGGAATTGGTCCTTTTAAACTTTTTTTCTTTTTTCTTTTCTGCATTGCATTTAATTATATAAATAATATTCGGTATATTTATTATAAGACCCTCTAGCCTAGTGGTTTGTTACTCCACCTTCCATTAACAAAAAAAATTGTGAGCTATATTGCTCCTACGGAGGACCGAGTCATGTTTGAGGATATTTCCAGTGTGTATATGCACATATATATATATATATAAACAAATTCAACGTCAATTTGTTTTTTAATATTAAGTGGGACGGGTCGGGTCGAGGCGGGTGAGATTCGGTCTCACCAGAGACCAACTTGTAGCACAGTAAATTAATAATATTTCATCATACATATTAAAAAAATTAATTGAATTATATTAAATACCTTTTGTAACAGAGACACTATGTTACTCGATTGTAGATAGTGAATAATGTTTTTCATTTATATTTCTTTAAATATTCTTTTAAGTTTCAATTTATAGTAATAAATCTCAATTTTCCTAAAAAAAGCAATAAATCTTAATTAGGACTCATTGTATTACTAATATTTTTTTTATAATAAATATTATTTAATTAATAAATTTAATAGTAAAACATTAACGAGACACAGAAATACTGGGAGTCTGGGACATAGTCTTCGAACCGGTGACACAATGTGTTTTAATTCTTTTGAACTACTTTTATACAAATAATTTCATGTGGCAGAACAAGCCAGGTGGGGAATTCATGTTAGTTTGTTCACCAAAAATAAAAAATATTAGTAAATTCAACTTAATTATATTATTGTAGCAAATTTCAGTAACAGTCAAGGACTCAAGAATCCAATTCTAATTGTATTTCTTTCTTTTTTTTTCCCACTTTATCTCCACTTGTAAGTTTCCTTCACTACAAAAAAACACCATCACAACGACGGAATTCGCGACGGCACCATCATAACGACGGAATTCGCGATGGAAATCGTTCCGTCGTCACTCGACGACGGACACACGACGGAAAAAAAGATACCAGCTGTGACGACGGACTTAACGACGGATTGGCGACGGATATTCGCAGTAGTAACTCGCGCCAAAATTAACGACGGAATGGACGTCGTTAATATCGACGACGGAATCCGTCCGTCGTTAATCCGAAATTATATTTTTTTTATAAATGACGACGGAAATAGTCTGTCGTTAAACTTCCGGCGCCGACGCCGACGGAGCAGGTCCGTCGTTAACGTGAATTTTTTTTTTGTGAATATTGGCGACGAAAATGGATTCGTCGTTAATTATTTTTATTAATTTTTTTTTATAATTCCCCGACGGACACAGCCCGTCATTATTGTTCCGGCAACGTAACGCCGACGGACGTGTCGGTCGCCGGTGTTAATATACAAATCAACCGCGCGTCGTCTCCCTTCCATTAACCTAATTTCATTTTCTTTCACTTGGCGCCTCCTCCCTTCTTTCACCACGCCGCCCCGCTGCCGTCTCCCCTTCCTACATCGCCGGCCGTCTCTCTCCGGTCTCTCTCACCATAAGTCGCCGCTCTCTCTCACCGGTCTCTCTCTCTCTCTCACAATGTGTCTCTCTCTCTCTCACGTTCTTTCTCTCTCTCACTGTGTATGTAGGGCTGCTTTTCTGGAGTCGTCGCGCCGCTGCCGTTGCCGTCGCCGCCAAGCCCTAGGTCAGCCCAAACTTTCTCTTTCTCTATCTCTTTCTCTCTCACAATGTTGTCATCTTGTCGTGTTCTTGGTTTTCTTCTTTCTGCTGATTTGGTTTTATTTATTTATTTATTTATTTTGTTGAAGGGATGAATTCTAGTTAAGTTTCTCTCATCACTGTTCTGCTCTCTCTCTCAATGTTAATAAAATTCGGGTGTGATTGATAGATGGTTTCCTCCTTTTGCAGATCTGAATTACATAAGATTTTAAAGTTTCAAAGAGTTTGATATGTTTTATATGATATCAATTATTGTGAACAATGATTTGTTTATTATTTTTCTTGTTACAATACGTCCTACATCATTACTATACATGCATGTGCATTGAAATTATGAATTCTTGAAATACTACTTCTAATAAAACTGTCTCTGTGTCTCGACATATTAATTATTAATATACAAGTACTTTTATCGTATAAATAAATAAAATAAGAAAAAAAGAGAACATTTTGAAGTCTTTCGAGCATTATTATGTCGAAGCTAAATAATAGTACTAGCTATCTTTTTAGTGCATTCTGGGTCGCGCATTATTGCTACGGTTATGTAGTAAAAACGCTTGAAAATAGGAAATCTCCATTTTTTGGTGAAGAAATTTAACCGAGAGGTAAAATATTGTAGACAGTCTCAATTGAGGACTGACAGGGCACCTAACTCTTAATTAATGTCCCCAATGGATAATGTTTCTTTCCTTCATCTACGAATTTCACTAATAAATTACACAAGTGTTTTGAGTTATGACTATGTTTTATGTCGGCATAATTGATTCCCTAGATTGCATACAGATTGACTACATATGGTGGCATTGTTGTTGTAATGTAATGCATTGTTGTTGGTTGCAAGGTTGACAAGAGTTCTGAATAATGGATGAGAATGGGGATGAAAAATAAAATCAGATATGCAATTTGTTGTCGAGACCTGGAAAAGCTTTTAAAGGAGGCAAAAGAATCCTTGGAAAAAGCTGAACATATTTCTTTTCAAATTACTAAAGCGATAGAGCCAAAGAAATTGGATTTGTACGTGTCTGATTCAGATGTTGAAGATCACGATGATCGATCTTCTCGACCTTCCATTCGTCTCAGTCGCCGTGCTGCAATTAAGGTTGAAGATGTGGAAGAAGAGAGAAATGAGATGCTTAATATTCTTCTACCAAAGTTGTTTGAGAAAAAAATAGCTAAATGGAGATAATATTTGCTTATTGTATTATGGTTTACAATATTAATTGTAATATATGAATTTCGTTATTTCATTGCGTATTTGTATTTTGAAAATAATATATGTGTTCTTGATTGGGTCTGATATGAACAGGTGGTTGGAAATAGAATAAAAAAAATTATTGGAATAAAAAAAATAATTCCCGACGGACTGGCGACGGAAATTTACAGTACGAACAAACTCAAATCGCCGACGGATTTGATTCCGTCGTCGTTTGCCGACGGATTGGCGACCGAAATTCGGTCGTTAGTCTTCAAATCGCCGACGGATTTTATCCGTCATCGATTAACGACGGACTGTTCCGTCGCCAAACCGTCGTTAACGCCTTCAAATCGCCGACGGAATATAGTCCGTCGTCAATTAACGACGGGCTGTTCCATCGCCACTCCGTCACCGGTCCGGATCCAGGACGACGCATGGTGACCATTTTCGACGAAAGAATTTTCCGTCGGCGATTCTCCCGACGGAATCAGTTCCGTCGTTAATTTCACCGGCGACCAAGAAATCGACGTCAAATTTGATCCGTCGGGAGAGTAAATTGGTGTTTTTTTGTAGCGGCGGTGACGGAATTTTCCGTCGTTAAATTGGTGTTTTTTTGTAGTGCTTGAATGTTTTTTATTTTTTATTTTTTGAGAAAGTTTCCTTGAAGTTTAATCAAAAGCCCAAAATAAACAGACGCATTAGTGGATGGAATATTGAGCAACCTATCCAAACTTTACTTTTTATGTACCATTATACAAATTCATAATGATCTTGTTAATAAAAAATCGCTCGAACTTATGATGAGCCGGGATCCAGCACTGATGAATTAAACCATGAGTTGCAGCTGAGAGGTCATGTTACAAGATTGAGAGCCAAGAAGCTGCAAAGTTATTTTCAGTGCATTGTCCGGAAGAAATTGGAAGATGAAGATGTTGGGAGTAAGCAGTCCAAGTTGGTAAATTTGACCAGTGCCCAGGATTGATCATTATGAAACGTCCAGTTTCGAACAAGTCCTTGTGGTTAGAAAATTGGATTTCTATTTAATTAGATTGTTTTATTTTAATTGGGCTTTCAGACTTTGTATTACTTAATTTAATTATTTTAAGTTAAGTAGTAAGCCCAATAGTAAGTATTTATTTAGTTTAATTAGTAGCCCAATTGTAATTGGTTCTTGCTTATTTTCGAATCCTAGTGGGATTAGCCCTAGTAGTATTTAGGTCTTTGAAGAGCACTATTTTCAGCAGACAATTTTGAATCAGAAATCATAGTTGATCATTTTGTCTCATATTTCGTGCTTCGCTTCACGTTTTCTATCGGTTCTTGGTAGAGTTTGTTGTTGGCAACTTCAAGCTTGAAATCAATTGATTTGTTCGTGATATCCAGTCGTATCCGGATTAATCAAGCCACGAAGAATTGCTTCAAATGCGCGTTTCGGATTCAAGTCGATCCGGGGTTCGTTTCGGGTAAGTTCTTCATCCTCCTTTCGTTCTTTTTGTTTCCAGCCATCTCGACCTCCTTCCACCCATCATATACTGTCCATTCCACCTCTTTATCCACCCCAATCCCATGCCCAGATCAGATCTCCGCACCAGCAGATCAGTCGTTCGTAGTTTTAACCTAGTTCGACCCAAAAATCAGCCCGTGACAAATCTCAAACCCCTCGTGCGAATTGGCTGAATTTTGGATATGTTGTTCCTGACTTCAATTAATAATTTGGGTTAAAATTTGAGCTTAATCGGAGCTGATTTGCTATAGATTCTAATCGGGTTTCAGTCTAGGGTTTTTAGTCGTTGGTTTTGGCTTTGTTCTGTGTTTTGCCTGTTTCTTGTTTAGTTTTCGATTTATTTCAGTTTATTAGGTATTTGATCTCTTTTAATTCAGTTTGTATTTTGGGTTGAATCAACCTTATCGCTGACGTTGTTCGAGTCTTTGCTTCCGCGTATTTATTGGTCTTATCATAAATTTTTTGTATCAGAGCCACGTCAGCTCTTGCTGGTCGTGGTTCAATCCAACTTGGTGTGACGTTCCAGGGGCAAAAGTGATCGACTAGTTTGAAAAAAAAGAAAAGAAAAGAAAAGAAAACGATAAAAAAAGAAGAAGTCGAAGCCCTATAATTATTGAGTTTTGAAATTTTGTTAGTTTGCATCTTGGGAATTTTGATTGCAGTTTTGAAATTTCTTTCAGTCGTGTGTCTTCTTTCTTGGGTAGAGTTATTGTCCTTCGTCGACTTACGATTGGGGATGTCGTATTGTATTTTATTTTCTCCTGTTTTAGGAGTCTTGGTTGGGTTGTCGAATTTTTGGGTGGCTTAAATATTCGGTCTTCTTGGTTTAATAGAATTAATTTGTGTTGTCCTAGTTCTATTAGGATTTGGATTTATTGATTTCCTAGTTTGGCTCAAATCTGTTTCCTAATTTGAATTGAAATTAGTAACAACCGTCCATCCGAAATTCATCCACATTTTTTAATTTTCGGTCCTCCCTACCTTTTTCCTTGCCTAACCGAGCATCTTACAGCCCTTGGTACCGAAAATCTCATCCCAATCCAATTTCCTTCCCAATTTTCGGTTTTTCATCTTTTCACTATAACTTTTGCTCCAGAAGTCCGATTTCTGCCCATAATACCATTCTGGAAGTGGAACGACGCTTTGCCGTGACCTATAGGCTTTCTTGGCCAAATTCCATCATCTGCTAGGTGAAATCGCCCTCCGAACTTTTTCGATTTTTCTGATTTTTGAATTTTTTCATTTTTTTTTTGTTTAAGCCCTTTCTCCTACACCCTCACATTGCCTATACTTCCCATTACAGCCCTCTTTGTGGTTCCTTTGTTATCCCGTGGTTCGCTGGAAGTCAAGTCCGAGCTCTTGACTAAAGCTAAAGAGTTGACGACAGATTCTACCGGGACATTTTGTGCAGTTATTACAGTTTTCATTTTTCTTCGTACTTATACACTGAGTGACATACATGAGTGGTAAAAATCTGAGAGAACAAACGAGTGATTGTGAGGAACTGTGAGGTCCATTTTATTTCTTTACGTTTGTTCACTGTGCAGGTTTTATGGATCCAGGAAAGTCACCGCAGTTTTCAGGCACCCAGTCAGATTGGGACGCCAAGTACCACTTTGATGCTTTGAGTGGTCGTGTACAGGGCCAACTCAGAGAAGTTCAGAACACCATGGCACAATTGTTGGCCAAATTTGAGGAGTTCAGTACAGTAACAATTCAGACGCCACCACAGGTTCGACACCCACAGCAAACACCTGCTAATCAAACAGATGGGTTCGAAATGCATGAAGAAGCATCAGAGTCAGAACACTTTGAGGTTGAACGAGTTGAGGATGAACGAGTTGAGGATAATACAGCTCAGTTCTTCCCACTTCAGAGAGATAGAAACGGCTTTGCAGCTCGAGGTAGAGGCCAGGGTCGTGGTGATCAATTCCAGCTACGTTTCCAGGGAGCTCGCAGAAATGTCTACCCAGAGCAGCATAGATTTGGTAATGCAGATGGTCTACTCAGCAACATTAAGACCACCATTCCAGAGTTTGACGGCAAACATGATCCAGATGCCTATTTGGACTGGGAGTGCAAAGTTGATAAGATTTTCGAATGCTATGACTTCCCAGAGCCTAAGAAAGTGCAGCTAGCTTCCCTTGAGTTCACTGGATATGCAGCAACTTGGTGGAAGTTTCAGCAGAATAGGCGCATAAGAGATAGATATCCTCCAATTGACTCTTGGCAAGAAATGAAAGATGTGTTGAAAGGCAGATTCATTCCAGTTCACTATGAAAGAGAATTGGAAAAGAAGCTCAGTCAGATTCGTCAAGGATCCAGATCAATTGAGGAGTATCACAAGGAATTAGAGACAACACTAAACCGGGTTGGAAAATAAGAGACACTGTTTGCTACGCTCAACCGGTACATTGAAGGAATGAACCCTGATGTTGCTTGTGAAGTCGAATTGAAGGACTTCGATTCTGTTGAAGCGATGGTTCATTATGCAACTATTGTAGAACGGCAGCTCAGAGATGGACATCGTCGATCCTTTCAGTCGACGCCTGGTAGGACTCCTTGGGTCCGAGGCAACTTTTTCACGCCTAGGACAGCCCCTACACGTCCTCCTAGCCAGCCCACACAGCCCGTTCGCCGTTCTGAACAGTCTGCACCACAGCCCTCTCGCAGATCTGACTACAATTCGCCTGCACCGAACAGAAATGCCCAGAATCGACCTATGCAGCCTAACCAGCCTCAGAATGGTACTCCAGAAAGAGCATGTGACGTTCAGTATCACAAGTGCAAAGGATGGGGACACTTTCAAGCCCAATGTCCAAATCGCCGAGTTCTCTTCATTACCGAGCAGAATGAGTTAGAATCAGCTAGTGAAGATGAACTCGATGATCCAGTTGAAGCAGTAGACGTTGAACAGCCCCTTGAAGAATCCACCGGCGTCGAAGTTGACGATGCAAAACCGAAGCAGACTTACCCTAGTCTTGTTTCCATTCGAGCTTTGAGCATTTTTTGAGAAGAACAGAACGACCAGCGTGAAAACATCTTCTACACTCGCTGCTCGGTTCTAGACAAGACATGCTCGATGATCATAGACAGTGGTAGCGTTGTGAACGCTATCAGCCAGTATGCAGTAGGGAAACTGAACCTGATGCCACAGAAGCATCCCAAGCCTTACCGTCTACAGTGGTTGTCTGATCGAGACGAAATCCGAGTTTGATATCAGGTACATGTTACATTTTCAGTTGATAGTTATACTGACACTGTTTTATGTGACGTTATCCCTATGGATGCGGCACATATTTTGCTTGGTCGTCCTTGGCAGTTTGACAGGAAGACGATACATGATGGATTCGCCAACACTTATTCTGTGACTAAAGATGGGCGGACCACCAGATTATGGTCATTGGTGCCTAAGGATGTTGCAGAATACCAGAAGAGGATGCAAGAGAAGTTCAAGGAAGAACGAGAGAAGAAGAAATCAGATAACACGTCGTCTCTTAGCCCTACAATGAGTTCGGTTGACCCCACATCTTGCAAGGCAGCCTTTTCCACGCGTAAGGGATCTTCTAGGTCCGTTCATGATGCCAATCCATCGAGTTCCAGTGCATAAGAACTTGTTTATTAGTGCAAAGGAAGTACAGAAAGTAATCCGAGCTGGTAAGCCTATCGTTCTAGTTACTTTTAACGCTAATGATACTCCTGATATTATTATTCCTTCTATTTTGCAGCCATTGATGGAGGAGTTCAAGGATGTATTTCCAAAAGAGATACCAAGTGGTTTACCGCCTATTCGGGGAATAGAGCACCAGATAGACTTCCAGCCTGGCGCCGTTCTTCCCAACAGGCCAGCTTACCGAACCAGCCCTGAAGAGACCAAAGAAATAGACAGACAAGTTCGGGAGTTACTGGAAAAGAAGCAAATCAGAGAGAGCATGTCGCCATGTGCAGTTCCTGTGATTCTTGTGCCGAAGAAGACGAATGATTGGTGTATGTGTATGGACTGCAGAGCTATCAATAAGATCACGGTAAAGTATCATTTTCCAATTCCCAGGTTAGATGATATGCTAGATGAGTTGTCTGGAGCGTCTGTCTTTTCTAAAATTGATTTACTTTCTGGATATTTTCAAGTTAGAATGTCTGAAGGGGATGAGTGGAAAACCGCATTTAAGACTAAGCATGGTTTGTATGAATGGTTTGTGATGCCTTTTGGACTTACTAATGCTCCTAGTACTTTTATGCGTTTGATGAATCATGTGCTGCGTGATGTTATTGGGAAATATGTTGTTGTTTACTTTGATGATATCCTTATCTATAGTACTTGTGTTTCTGAGCATGTTAGACATCTTAAGCATGTTTTTGAGTTGTTGCGTGATGCTAAGTTGTATGCCAACCTGTCTAAGTGTTCCTTTTGCATGGATGAGGTTGTCTTTCTTGGTTTTGTTGTTAGTAGTCGTGGTGTAGAGGTTGATAGAGCTAAGGTGCACGCCATTGAGGAATGGCCAACACCTAAGTCTAGTTCTGATGTTAGATCTTTCCATGGTTTAGCTGGCTTTTACCGTCGTTTTGTGCGTGATTTTTCATCTTTGCTGCACCATTGACCGAGTTGAGTAAGAAAGATAAGAAGTTTGAGTGGGGCAAAGCCCAAGAGTATGCTTTTAATCTGTTGAAGTTGAAGTTATGTAATGCTCATTTGTTGGTTTTGCCTGATTTTTCTAAGATGTTCGAGATTGAGTGTGATGCCTCTGGAATAGGCATTGGTGCTGTTTTGATGCAGGATAGTAAGCCGATCGCCTATTTAAGTGAGAAGCTGAATGGAGCAGCTCTTAGGTACTCTACGTACGACAAGGAGTTGTATGCATTGAAGAGGTCTTTGGAGACTTGGCAGCATTATCTGAGACCGAAGGATTCGTGATTCACACTGATCACGAATCACTGAAGCACTTGAAAGGGCAGCAGAATTTGAATTCGAGACATGCCAGATGGGTTGAATTCATTAAATCCTTCCCATATGTGATTAAGTACAAGAAAGATGAGGAGAACATGGTTGCTGACGCACTTTCTCGCATGTATACCTTATTTTATGTGATGCATGCCCAGTGCTTAGGATTAGAGAATTTGAAGAGTTTTTATGCATATGATCCTCACTTTGGTGATATTTTCGAGAATTGTCAGTTTAGGTCTAGATCTGTTGATTCCTTTTATGTCACTGATGGATTCCTGTTTAAAGATGCCAAGTTGTGTCTTCCTACTTGTTCCATGTGAGATTTACTTGTTTTAGAGTCTCATGCCGGTGGTCTGATGAGTCATTTTGGTGTTGCTAAGACTTTGAGTTTATTGCATGAGCATTTTTATTGGCCTCGCATGAAGAGAGATGTAGAGAGAATCTGTGCTAGATGTATTACATGTAGAAAGGCTAAATCTAATTCTAGTCCATTTGGTTTGTACACTCCACTGCCTGCACCATCTGTACCTTGGATTGACATTTCTATGGATTTTATTCTTGGTTTGCCTATGTCTAAGTCTGGCAAAGATTCTGTGTTTGTGGTTGTAGATAAGTTTTCCAAAATGTCTCATTTCATTGCATGCAGAAAAACTGATGATGTTGTTCATGTTACTAATCTGTTCTTTCATGAAGTAGTTAGACTGCATGACATGCCTAGGACTATTGTCTCTGATAGAGATACTAAGTTCTTGGGACATTTTTGGCGTGTTCTTTGGGGAAAGTTAGGTACTAAACTTTTATTTTCTACTGTATGTCACCCTTAGACCGATGGTCAGACTGAAGTAGTTAATATGACTTTAGGTACTTTAGTTCGTGCATTAGTGAAGAATAATTTGAAGTCATGGGAAGAGTGTTTACCTTTTGCTGAGTTCGCTTATAACCTTGTTGTGCATTCTTCCACTATCATGTCTCCATTTGAGGTTGTGTATGGTTTTAATCCTCTTACTCCTACAGACCTTATTCCTTTACCTATTGATCATCTTTCGAGTTTGCAAGGTTCTCGTAGAGCTGAACAGGTTCAAGAGATGCATGAGAAGATCAAGGACAGGATCGAGCTTCAGGGTCAGAAAAAAGCAACCAAGGCTAATGCACATAGCAAGCAAGTGTTATTCAAACCAGGCGATAAGGTTTGGATCCACTTCAGTCCAAGGCACTTGCTTCCCTAACTTGAGGAAGTCGAAATTGATGCCTCGAGGAGATGGACCGTTTACTGTTGTTGCTCGAGTCAATGACAATGCATACCGCATTAACCTTCCAGGTGAGTATAAGTGTTCTAATACTTTTAATATTTCTGACTTATCTTCTTTTCCTGTAGATGATTTCGATGATGAGGAGGAGCTGAATTCGAGGACGAATTCTTTTCAATAGGGGAGGAATGATGAGCCGAGATCCAGCACTGATGAATCAAACCCGAAGTTGCAGGTGAGAGGTCCAGTTACAAGATTGAGAGCCAAGAAGCTGCAAGGCTATTTTCAGTGCATTGTCCGGAAGAAACTGGAAGATAAAGATGTTGGGAGTAAGTAGTCCAAGTTGGTGAATTTGACCAGTGCCCAAGATTGATCATTATGAAGCGTCCAGTTTCGAACAAGTCCTTGTCGTTCGAAAATTTGGTTTCTATTTAATTAGATTGTTTAATTTTAATTGAGCTTTCAGACTTTGTATTACTTAATTTAATTATTTTAAGTTAAGTAGTAAGCCCAATAGTTAGTATTTATTTAGTTTAATTAGTAGCCCAATTGTAATTGGGCCTTGCTTATTTTCGAATCCTAGTGGGATTAGCCATAGTAGTATTTAGGTATTTGAAGAGCACTATTTTCAGCAGACAATTTTGAATCAGAAATCATAGTTGATCGTTTTGTCTCATATTTCGTGCTTTGGTTCACGTTTTCTATCGGTTCTTGGTAGAGTTTGTTGTTGGCAACTTCAAGCTTGAAATCAATTGATTCGTTCGTGATATCCAGTCGTATCAGGATTAATCAAGCCACAAAAATTGCTTCAAAAGCGCGTTTCGGATTATATAGATAACCATAATATAATCCGTATATATTTGGTTGGTAATAACACACTGACGTCAAGAATTATAAATTGAAATATTCTAAGTCATTTGTACCTTTTTTTCTTTTTTTTTAGAATTACAAGGTGTATATATATATATATATATATATATATATATAAATTAAGCACTACACCACCATATAGATAGGAATCTCTACACCCCACGCAGGGTGTCCCTTCTTTAGAATTACAAGGTATATATATATAATCAAATTACCACCATATAGGCAGGACCTCCACACCCCATGCAGGGTGGGACAACTACACAACCAAACAAGGTGAGAAATATAATAACATATAGGCAAGACCTCTACACCCCACGCAGGGTGTGACAACTACACCACCAAACAAGGTGGTAAATATAATAACACCTGCACGCAGGCAGGATTAAACCCAAGACCTCTCATTAAAGAGAGTTCTGATGCCTTAGCTTTCCAATTGAACTAGGCCTTATTGGCAAGTCATTTGTACTTTTAGATTCATTTAAATCTGACTTAGGTCAGGGATATTAGTGAAACAAAATCAACTATAAATTTAACACATTAAATGAATTTAACATTATAAAAAGCCTCTGATATACATAATCGACTTTGTGATTAGGCTTATGGTGTTTGTGTTATTATCATATCAACATGATAAAGTCCAATATATATCCAAATTAGTGATTAAGTGTATTGTGTTCCCGTCGTTATCGTATCACTAGTCACCACGATCATATATCACCACAATAATTATTATGCCATTAATCGGAACTTAACACAATTATACAAATTAACAATGCTGACTGAATTAATCTTTCACAAATCAACATCATAAAAAAAATTAATCAATTATTTTTTTACACCAACCAAAGTAAATATTAACATTTCAAAGCGAAATAAAACAATTTTAGCTGAACTCCTTCTGTCAGCACCAATGAGAAAAATTGAAACCAATTTTTCCCCCAAATCAACAATAAATCCCAATTTGATGCGATAAATTTCTATCGATTTACAATCATCAAAAGTGGCAGCCGCAGCAGAGATAGAAGAAGCAGAGCTTCGAAACGAGAACTACGGCTTCGAAAATCGAGACGATTTTGAAGAGGAAACTGTCGACGATCCAACTGTGCAGATTGAACTTCCTCTTCCACCGGAATCCGGTGGAGCTCTTCGACTTCCACCGCCACGTTCGGCTGCGGTGGCCGCCGCCGCCGCCATTGTTCTCTTTCGTTTTCAGCCTCTTGTAGAAAAGCGCTGAAAAGATGTTCGGCTTCTTGTCCATGGTGAATTTATCCTAATTTCTCTCACTAGAAATATGAATGATGTAGAAACGAGGCAGAGCTTTCTCTCACTAGAACTTTGTTGGTTGGAATTTTGTGTGTGTTGATGAATTGTTGCGTTCGGAGGGAGAGGAATTATTATAACTTATAAAGGAGTTTCATGTTCGAATTGTACGACTTTTTTTTATAGGTTTCTGGGAATTTACGGTTGGACTGAAAAGGTATTACGGGAGCTGGGTAGGGGTAGTTTGGGAACATTGTATTGGAGCGGCAGTTCAACGGTACCGCCGCTACCGCGTTTTCTTGAGTCAATGGACTCTTTGAGTTGGCTCAATTTGAATTTCTTTATTATTATTATTATTATTATTATTATTATTATTTGTGTGATTTGTAGAATATTAGTACATCTATTACTAATAGGAAAATAAAGTTGCCCCATTCACGGTGCCCCGTTCAGATTTTCTTTTATTCTGGTAATTTGTCTAATTTTAATTCATATATATTCTAATTTTTATTTTTATTAATTTCATATTCTTGAAATATCACTTGTTTATCTATTAATCACATCTCATATTTATCTTTCCCTCTATTTAATTAAATTCTTCTATTATGCATATATTGAATCAAATGTGGGATATGTAGCTAAAGAAAAGAACAAAAAAACTTAAAGATGTAAACATGAAAATAAAGTTGTCCCATCCATGATGGTTCATTCGAATTTTTCCTTTATTCTGATAATTTGTCTAATTTTAATTCATATATATTCTAATTTTTATTTTTATTAATTTCATATTCTTGAAATATCACATGTTTATCTTTTAATCACATCTATTAGTTATCTTTCCCTCTATTTAATTAATTTCTTCTATTATACATATTAAAATAATAACAATTTCGGAATGCATTAATTATATATTTTTTTTGAGAAATTTAATCTGTCTTATATTAAATTGATCAGTAATTAAATTATCAAATGAATAGTTTAATTTTAATATTAAAGTTGAGAATCTTTCCTTTTTTTTTCTTCTAGAATTAAAATATTTGATTTTGTGAAACTTGAAGATGTAAACTTTTTTTTCCCGCATTTTGGCAAAGATTAGAGATATCGATTTAATATGAACTAACGAGACGGTTCAAATATACTTAAAAAGAAGGATTTTTACTAATTTTAATTAATATTAACTTTGTTTAGATTTTTATCGAGTAATTTAGCATAAACCAACGAGATGGTACAAATGACATGGAAAAAATGATTTTTACTAATTTTAATTAATATACTTTGAAGATGTAAACATATTTTTTTCCACATTTTGGCAAAAATTAGAGATATCGATTTAACATGAATTGACGAGACGGTTCAAATATACTTCAAAAGAAGAATTTTTACTAATTTTAATTAATATTAACTTTAAAATTCCCTATAAAAAATAAAATAAGATTAGAATTTTATAAGCTTATTTTCTATATAAAAGGGGGGATTTTATAAAGAGGTCCAAATAATTTGGTACCAAAATTTAAAGAGGATAAGTTTTTTAACCCTAAACTTAAAACTACAAGTTTTCTATACCAAAATTGATTAAAAGACTAAAATACCCTTTACTATTTTAAATTTTGTCTCTCTCTCCATCTATCGGTCCCCCACCACAAACCCACATTCTCTCTCTTATCTCTCTCGACCGAAACCACGAAGAAGAAGAAGCACGAAGAAGAAGCACGCTCTCGACGGAAGACTTGCGGGCACGATGAGTTCGTCCGAGACACAATCTAACCACGATGGAGAGGCGTCGTCGTCGCCGGCGCATCACGAAGAGGAAGAGTTCCTAAACGAGCCGCCGGTTAGTGCGCCCTAATTTTCGAAATAAATTGAAATTTTTTGGCAAATTTCGATGTTTAATTCATGGGTATTCATGCTAAAGTTAAGTTGCGAAGAAATGTACATATTCTATGCGTTTAAATGTTGATTTTTGGTGTGAATTTGGGCTGAATTTATATGGGCACGATGGGGGCACGATGGGATTGGGGGCGATGGTGTTGGGGTCGATGGGGTGGGCACGACGGGGCACGATGGGGTTGGGGGCGATGGGGTTGGGGTCGATGGGCGGGGGGGCGATGGGTGGCACGAAGGGGGTTTGGGGGCGATGGGGGTTGGGGTCGATAGGCGGGGCGATGGTGGGGGCGATGGGGGCGGACACGATGGGGGTGGACACGATGGGCGGGGGCGATGGCGATCCATCGTGACTTTGCCATCGTGCCCCGGCACGAGCCGGTATTTTTTTGTGTTTTGTCTTGTTTTTGAATTTGCTCGTGAATTTATTGCTTATGGTTGCCCGTTTTGTTATTGTAGGAGGGTTGTGTATGGAAAAGGCCCACGTTACGAAGGCTGACACGTGGAATCAATTTGTATATGCGTTGTGATGTGTTTAAAGAGATACTTTCCACGCTGCGTCGCATTGGCGGGCCTAGACACGGAGAGCGTGCGATAGAGCACTTCTACCTCCGGGGTCGTGGGCGGACGATTAGAGTTAGGCGGACGGGCAAAGGTCTTCTGCGGTGCCACTTCGCCCTTATAGCCCGGCAGTGCAGGGCGACCACATCTGCCGCATGAGTCGTGGTTTCGGCTCGGGGGTCGGACCGTCCGTTTTACACCCCGTGATTATGCCCTAATCACGGGACTTCACGAGCACGGAGTTCGACACTGCGAGACTCACCCGATCCGTCCCGACGGTTTATTTCACGGCATTTTCATGCCAAAGAAACAAGGTGAGCGAGCCGCTTGACAAGTTCAAGGAACGCAAGTTAGGAGATGAAATGGAAGATTATTTGAAGGCCGCGAACTTGTTGGTTTACTACTACTTTCTCTTGTGCCGGGACAAGATGTCGGTCGAGAAGCACGGCATGGGCAGTAGAGGACTTTGAGCGGTGGGACAGTTTCCACAGGAGTGCTTGCACGTACCGGTGTTGACTCGCTACATCGACACCGTGGCTCTTACTCCCGGACGGGAAGAGATTGACTACCACTTCTACGGTCCGGTCACGGGGTCCTGCCGGCTTTGGATGTACGAGGCATTTTCTCGTTTGGGGACGCTCTTTGCGGAACGAGAGATGAAGTGATCGGCTGCCCCGATGCTTGATGTGGGAGACGGGCAGGCACGCTGAAGGCGGACTTCACTACCTTTTTTGACCAACCGGTACGTAAATCACTTTATTTTTTATGAATTTTTTAAAATTTCAAAATTTTATCGATATATAATTGTTATTTTATACGTATTTCATTACGGCTCGAAATGAATGATGTCCCGTTGGTCCCGATGGAGGAAGAGGAAGCCGAGTACTACTTCGCTAGCTTTGAGAACGGGGATCCGTTTGATGTGGTGTACCCGAAGCCGGTCCGGAATTGCTTGGTCGGGGTAGGGCGGAGGTTGTGTTTGCGGGGCCCATCAAGAACAAGGGCAAGATCAAAGTTACGACAATGGAGAAGATGAAGGCGACCTTTGGAAAGGTGTCGAAGCGTCGCCGAGAGTAGTCCTCTCGCCGTCCTCGGACGACGGAGCGAGTGTACCGAGAGGCCGGAGGACGGGGTGTGTTGTTTGCACGGACGGCCTTGTCCGGAACACGAGTCGACGCGACGACGTCGTCGATCGCCGGTTGAAGGCGATCTTGCAAGACGACTCGAGCGGGTTTCCTTGCTCGAGTAGCGATAGGGTCTTCACTAAGATCGTGGACTACTTCGGTCCAGACGGAGCAGAGTTATCGGCGGCGCACTGCGACCTAGCAGCGGTCGCGGCGTGACCGGCCCCGCCACTCCGGCTGCTGAGGGGCCCTAGTCACCACTCTGCGGCCTAGCCACGGGTCTCGGCGTGACCAGCCCCGCCACTCCGTGCTGCCGGGCCCCACTGATCACCACTCTGCGGCTAGCCACGGGTCTCGGCGTGACCGGCCGCGCCACTCCGGCCGCCGAGGCCTAGTCAGCTCTGCGGCTAGCCCGGGTCTCGGCGTGACCGGCCACGCCACTCCGCTGCTGCTACTACTAGCTACCACGACTTCGAGGTGGATCGTGATTGTGCGGGAGATGCGCTTACACCACGGCCGAGGCCGGCCTCTGCCTTCCTGAGACCTCACCCGGCGGTTGCGGCGGCGCTTTCGAGTTGGCCGGCCGAGAGAGAAGAGGAGGAGCATGGTGAGTTTGGTGAGAGTAGTCCTCCTCCGAGACACCCTAGGCCGTCTCGCGCACTACGTACGCCATATGTTGGTGAGACGCCCAGCTCTCGTGCACGGATCGGTCGGCCTGCGCACGCCTTCGGACATATGGGCGACAATGCTATGCCAGTGATAAAAGAGATTGACCACACGGTGACGCAGGCATTTTTCGACCTTGTGGAGAATGTGGACGAGTGCTTCCTTGCGAGAGGTAACATTTCTTGCAATTTAACGTCTTCGCATATTTAAATTATTTACATTGATTTATATATCGTCATGTAATGTAAATTTTTTGAATACGGTCATGGATTTGTACGTGCTCTTCACTAGGTGTAAGCGGCGAAGGGGGTTGCGGGAGTTGGTGCGGTGACCACTATTGTTCAAGGGTCTACGTTTTTTGTAAGTTTTGTTTGACTTTTATTTGTTGTATTAGTTGGTTTACAAAAAAATATTTTTAACTTGTTTTACTTTTTTAGGCAACGCGATGCTTAAAGAGTTCCACGAGCTAAGTCCGAAAGGCAACCAAGTGAAGGGAAACAAATGGATATTGCCACAACCTATCTTGGATCTCTTTCATGGCATGGACACACCGAACGGGATCCCGTGGTTAAAGCAACACGGAAGTGATGTTAAATTGATTATAAGTTGCTTTTTCTTTCAAATTGTCGGTATTCTTGATTTGCGGTTACTAATATTTGTTATTTGAATAGATTATTGCCTTTTGTTGTCTTGATGAGCATTGAGTCCTTTGCGAAGATCAAAATAGATGATTGGTGCATCGAATTGTATGACTCATTGTCACACCAACATGACGCCAATAAATCTCCTCGGATAAAACGGAGTGAGGCCCCTCTTGTCTAGTTCCTAGGCTACTAACTGCGGGGAATTCTTGGATGAATAACCCCCGCAAGACAAGAAGAAGACTTCATGCCATTGATCATAATGCCACCTAGTGAGCGGTTCGCCCCGGACCGATGGGGTCGGTTGCGGTCCTTTTTGTTGCATGTATCTAGATCGTATGGTGTCCAAACATCCAACAAAAAGGCATACAAGGAATATTGATGTGAGATACATTAGGAGCTATCGTAAAGAGATAGGTGCTAGGATATTTAGCTTGTCTTTTGATTTGTGATTTTTTGTACGATTGACCATGCCACTCTTATTTATAATATGTGGTTCATTTGTCCTAATTTTATTTATTTGTTGAGCTTCTGTTGTGTTTAGAAATTGGAAAATGTAAAAAACAGGGCCGAAGCGGGTTTCCTTTGTAAAGCGGGTGCACCCGCTTCGGCGGCTCACCCGCCTCGGCGGGGTACACGAGCCTGCCCATCGCCCACGATTGGGAGACCCCATCGCCCCCATCACCCCCATCGTGCCCATCGCCCCCATCACCCCCATCGTGCCCATCGCCCCCATCGCCCCCATCGTGCCCATCGCCCCCATCGTGCCCATCGTGCCCATCGCGCCCATCGCCCCCATCGTGCCCATCGTGCCCATCGTGCCCATCGCGCCCATCGCCCCCATCGTGCCCATCGCCCCATCGTCCTCACGATGAAGTCCCCATCGTCCCCAGAAGAACAGGCATCGATAAGTATTTTTAATACCTTAATGTTATTCCATAGTATTTTTTATATCATATAAATACTTTTTTATACCTTACATACATACTTATGATCAATCTGAATGTTTTTGCAACATCGATCATATACAACATATAATTTGAAATTTGAAGTAAATATTCATTGAGATCCTTTTCATTCTTAAGATATGATATGATTCATAATCATATTAAAGACTACATTTAAATTATTTCAAATGTTCGTTTTTACTTATGAAATTCTTAAATAAGCAATTACAAATCAATATATCGACACCCGCGTCAACATAAAGTCCAAAAATGTCTATAAAATCAAAATTTCTTGAGGAGGCGATGGGACATGCATCGTGAGGGCGATGGCCACGATGGGACGATGGGGTGAGGGGACGATGGGCACGATGGGGGCGACGGGCACGATGGGGGCGATGGGGGCGATGGGCACGATGGGGGTGATGGGGGCGACGGGGGCGATGGGCACGATGGGGGTGATGGGGCGACGGGGGCGATGGGCACGATGGGGGCGATGGGGGCGATGGGCACGATGGGGGTGATGGGGGCGATGGGGTCTCCCAATCGTGGGCGATGGGCGAGGCTCGTGTACCCCGCCGAGGCGGGTGAGCCGCCGAGCGGGTGCGCCCGCTTTACAAAGAAACCCGCTTCGGCCCTGTTTTTACATTTTCCAATTTCTAAACACACGAAGCTCAACAAATAAATAAAATTAGGACAAATGAACCACATATTATAAATAAGAGTGGCATTGTCAATCGTGCAAAAAATCATAAATCACAAGTGCATCGGACATTTTCTGATTGTGTGTTCTTCACTACCACAATTGCTGCATTTTTTCTTTCGTCGCCGTCTCTGACTCGATGGTTCTCCTCCGAATATTTATATCGACATCTAAAGCGAGTGGTTCGGTGCAATTCTTTCTATTGTGGCCGGTCCGCTTACACTTAGAGCATTTTTGGCTACGGCGTGTTGTGGGCGCGCGCCATTCGCTGGAACGAACACGATGTGTCCTCGGACGGCCGGCTTGACGAACTCCCACCGGTGGCAAGCAAACGATTCTTGCAATATCAGGCGGGACATTCCACTCCTCGGGATGTGGTACCGGCCTAATGGATTCTCTCGTAAGTCTCGCGCAAGTCGTGTTGCTTGTAATACCGACTTACGAAATCAAACAAATTGACGAGTGTTTCCTTGGGTCCCGTAACGAACAAAATTTAGAAATATTGAGCCATGAAAATACAAATGTAATACCGAAACTTACGAAATCAAACAAATTTACGCTTGTACATGCACGAGGGCGGCGGTACATGACGACATGGCATCTTATCACGATCGAACTCACGACACTCACATGTCCAATTCCCAAGGTCCACCTCGAAGACCATCTTCTTGTCTTTCACTTTATAAACATTGTCGGTGGTAGGTTGAGCAACGAGCCGATGACTTGCTTCCCCGTCACGGCAAGCTTGTTGAAGGCCTCGAGTGTAATCTCGTACTCTCTCTCCCTGCTAATGCCCTCTTCTCGTCGAACCATTTCTCAACAATGCAACGATACACCTCAAGTAACGAGCAAATAGAGTAAACGTCTAGCCCACGATGGCCTAGAGTTCAAGCTTTCGGCGGCATTGGAGGTCATGAAAGCTGTACCATCGAACCCGGGCAATGCGACCTAGACCACCTATGAACACCAATTTCGGAAAGTCGTGTGTGAGCACCCTCACATGAAGCTTTCAAGGCAGAAAAATTCTTCTCGAACTCTTCAACACGATAAGCATACGCTGCATTTTGGAAGATGGCAAGAGCTCGACGGCCGTATCGCGTCAGATTCTTCTGCATGTGGTGAAAGCACAATCCGTCTATGCAATCGGATAGATGGCTTTCACGGCATTTGCAATGCTCTTATGTTGGTCGAGACGATCAATAACTCATCCGGAGGGTCGAAACACCCGCGATTTGAAGAAACCAAGTCCACGACTCATCGTTCTCATCGGACCAATTCCAATAGCTATAGGAAAAGCGCGCTCATTCCCATCTTTGCTAACGAGCGACAAAAAGAACTCCCTTGTTCCTTCCCTTAAGGTGGGTCTGTCCACACAATCATCGGCCTCGAATGGCGCTCGAAGGCACGAATACACTGTCCTGGGCGAGAAACATGTGACAAAATACTCCTCACTCTTGATACGCATGTTGTACTCGCATGCGGGATTACGTTTGCCTCAAAATGTAGATACGACGGGACCATCCGATACGACTTGTCAAAGTCACCGTATGTCTTCTCTGTCGCTATATTCGCTCGTTTCTAGAGCGAGGCTGTACAACATGTGAACACCAAACTCTCGCGCATCTCTTCCATCATCTCTCTCGGCTTCAAATACACACCCTCGCAAACCAACCTACGAGCAAAGTACACGGCGCAACTTTAGCGATCCGCCGTCCGTTCGGCGGTACGGATCACGTTCAAGTGGTACGTGATCCAAAGTCAACTTCGTAATGTACCAAATCGAGTCGCCTCATCTTTTGGCCCTGAGCACACAACCTAAACGTGCAATTATTCCTACCGTGCTTGCAGAGAAAGACTATACGATTTACGGCGGAACGATCAATGACATACTCTAGCATGTGCTCAGGGTGATACATTCGCAGCCATCTTCAATTCATACTTGGTGAAACGTAGCCCCCACTACAAGTTGACTAGTGAACGGTCCGGGCCTTTGCAAACCCGCCCCAGTGGCGTATTGTCACACTCGACCTGGAATGCTCAATTGCCTAGGCCGCCGCGTAGTTCATCATCATCACGACCAATCGATGCTCGGATGTGAGGTACCAGTGCCCGAATATCCTGACATTTACTTGTTACCGGCTGTCTAATCCAAGCAAGAAACTCGGTAGTCACGAGATTCAATTATATTCTTACGGGCGTTCATCTTCTTCGTCGTCGGAGATGTGAGCACCCCTCGCTTCGGTGGCATTCTATCATCATCATCCTTAAATAGATCCCGTCGTCCTTGCGGCCTTCCACGTACACCTCGGGGGCAAAAATGCGTCTCTTTCAAAGACATAAACCATCGGATCCGACCTTTTCTCTTGCACTAGCAATCGAAGTAAATGCGTATCACTATTTAATAAAACTCTACATCCAACGCTCCCATCCCTCAAAACAGTTAAATAGGATAGCACATACTCGGAATCTCTTCGACCACACAAAGCATCTTTAATCAGATTCATGAGATGATCTCGATCATCATTCGTATCGTCCATGTGCACAACAACAGTACTCCCGCCTAAGTAAGCCAATCCCTCCCACTGACCTCCAAAACGTACAATAACACGCCGCCGCCCCGTCTAAAAATCAAAGAAAGAAGAGAGATTAGGGTTACAATACGAAAAACGAAATTTACATCACAAAGCTTGCCGGGGCACGATGGTCGTCGAGTTGGCCATCGTGCCCATCGTGCCCCATCGTGTCTATCGTGGGCACGATCGTGGCACGATCGTGGGCACGATCGTGGCACGATCGTGCCTTCTACATCGTGCCATCGTGGGGAGAAACCCTTCGCCCCCGACAGAAAAAAAATTCATAGTTTCCAACCCCTTACAAATCACACAAGGCGAGTTATTTCAACTATTTTTCTCTAAACATATTACTAAACTTCAAGTTATATTCGAATTTAAACAAATATCACGAACATCTACATATTCATGAAAATCGAAGACAATTTTGGGACACGATGGTCAAGGCACGATCGTGTTTACTTGGTCACGATCGTGCCTTGCCATCGTGAGTTAAATAACACGCACTAGTATATGCTTTTCGGACGGAGATTTCGGGTGTATACCTTCTTTATGAAGCCGAAACGCGATGCCGGCTTTTCTTGATATCTTTTCTTCTTTGAATTCACGTTTCGATAGATTGGAGTAGCTTTTTTCTCTTCTTTTCTTCTTCTTTCTTTTAGGGTTTTGTGGTTTTTGGTGTTTTCAATTGTAGTGTTGTGATTAATTCGAACCTAACTAGGAGTTCTAAACCTTGTCAACAACCTCTCTTACGCAAACTTTAATGAACTACCTTCATTAAATCCTAGTTTCATCCGAAAATCTTCAGAGAATCGGATTTGGTAGGGTTCAATAAATGAAACCCTAGTTTCATCCGAAAATCTTCAGAGAATCGGATTTGGTAGGGTTCAATAAATGAAACGCGACAGAATCTGCATTAAATATTACTTTCCATCGTGTCCAATAGCACCATCGTGTCCATCCATCGTGTCCACCCATCGTGCCCAGCCATCGTGTCCAGTTGCCCCATCGTGTCCTCCCATCGTGTCCAGAAGAAATCTGGCCGACGACGGGAGAGAATTGAGAGAGATTGAGGTTGTTTTTTCAGATTTTTTTTTTTAATTCATAGGTGTATTATTTATTTATTAGTTTTTGTAAAAGGGAGGGCACTTTAGTCTTTTAAATGATTTTGGTATAGAAAACTTATAGTTTTATGAATGAGGTTAAAAAACTTATGCTTATTAAGTTTTGGTATTTTTTCGTCCAATTTCTCTTTTATAAAACTCATCCAACTAAAAAAAGTATATATCTCAATAAAAAAACCACTGTAATATACTCCCCCATCCCGTTGATCTTGGCCTAGTTCTTTTTGGCACGGGTATTAAGAAGAAAGATATTAAGTGTAAAAGTTATGTTTAGTGTAGTTTGTATATATTATTTTATTGACTTATAGTGTTTTTATTGACTTTTCAATCCTGCAGTGTTTTTTATTGACTTTTGGGCTTAATTAATGTTCTAATTGAGCCATAATTTTGTCCAAAAAAGGAAACAGGCCAAGATGAGTGGGACGGCCCAAAAAAAAAAAAATAGGCCAAGATGAGTGGGACGGAGGGAGTCATAAATTGGCGATATATTAAAATGGGTAAATATAATTTTCTAATTCAAACTTTGGATGTTATTTTAGAAATGTCCAATACTTTTAACTACATACTAATTCACTACTTGTTCAACAAAAGGGGCGCTTTGCTAGGTGGACATAATGTGGCCGGTCACATAGGGATATACATAACTAACTACTAAATTTTAATTAAATTATTAACTTACATGCGTACTATTATTATCTATAGAAAAAATTAATTCAAGATCATTTATGAAATTACATTCCAAATCAATTCTTTATCTACACCAATTACATATTTTAATTTTCATGAATTAATTATACAAATCAACACAAATCTATTTTAAACTTTCAAATAATTTATTCCATCTTCTTCCATCATTTTTCTATCTTCTTCTTCATCCTTCCTTCCTTTTTCATTTTTTTAAGAGTAAGATACCAATTATATTAATGTAAATGAAAGAATTGAGTGCCCGAGATTACAACAAAATCACGCATTTTATTAAAACAAGAGTGTTAAATCACATGTTAACAACAACAGATTTAACGTGCAGCGGAAATTTAACAAATACACAAATTAAACTTTTTGGCAGGTGATTAAACCTGTCGGTGTCTTACGGCAAAATACTATATTGAAACCAAAGATTACAATACAGAGAAAACAAAACCATTCGATCCATATAGCAACAAGCTCTAAGTATCGAATGGGTAGAAGATTAAATATACACTAATCTAATCAACTACACAAACATGTTTGAACCTTTACAACCTATCAATCTGCCTAAGAATCAGAATATGTAAAGATAGAGATTAATCTCTTCGAAGACTAATCTAGATAAGACTATCTACCTTAGTGACTTGCTTCTACACAACCCAATCCTCCACAGCGTGTTGGTTTGTGATGTTGCTAACACTAGGTAGACAGAATGGCGAAAGCTGAATCTGGAATTTGCTAAGTGTGATCTTCGATCAAAATCCGCAACCTTTGAAATGAAACTCGTGCAGTATTTATACTTCTCCAAATGCTGAGCAGTTTATTTCCACCCTCTCATCATTTGGACGTCCACAATCTGCCGTTCCACTTCATTCCAGCGGTTAAGAAAGTAGTGGGAAGTGGCGGTTACACAAGGTAGTTATTCCCATGATCTCCTAACATGTCATGGATAAAAACCACCGTGTACTTCGCCTTAAACCCCACTCTTTCTGCTGATAACCATCATTCAACTGTTCTTTTATCTGCACATGAAACGTGCAAAGGAAAAAACAAGACAAGATAAAATAATATACAATTAAATAAAAATAACGGTTTTCACTGTCATCAGGCATGTTGGTAACATATGTTACCAACAGCCAAAGTAACACTTATGCCAACGAAAACTTAATAGTAAATTTATCAACAGAACATCCGGGACCATTAACATATAGTCTAGTGGTATTACTCATCCATTTAAAGATTAGAGACTGGACTTCAATCCCCACTCCTCCTCCCCCTACTAAAAAAACAAACAAAAACAAAACATCCGTGAAGAGGAAAGTTTAAAGTTCACTAGTTCAGTAACATGATTATGATTCCTTCCTATCCATATCTCTCCATCTCATTTCCCACATTTTGAAGTATGTATCTGATCAATAAATAATATGAATAAGCGTGAAAAGAATATCGACAATTAAAATTTGTCAAATAATACATGTCACACGATTTTTAATTGCCTTCATTGCAGTCTACATCCTTGAGCAGTCCGGTTCAAGATAATTTGAGACTTGAGGCGATTTTGAGATTTAATGAACATATATATCGATTCTTCTTTTTTTCTTTAACTTTTCATAACCACCTCTATATTTTCTATTAGACATAATTTTATTAAATTATTCAACAAAAATCTCCAAATTATCTATCACAAATTCACAATAAAAACATAAAAAGCACCAACTAAATCCAAATGAGCACTAAAATTATTTAGATATAAATATAGAATAGCAACAAAAATAAAAAAATATATATAATAAAAGTTAGAACGATAGAACTATGTAACGTTTATATGTGAGTTCAGTACTTTTTTTTAGAGAATTACAAAGCTAGGTAAATATATAATGTCAAATAAAGCACTACACCACCATATAGGTGAGACCTCTATCCTACACAGAGGTGGAACTACTACACCGCACGCATACAGAACCACTACACCACCAAACAAGGTGAAAAAATACTACACCATACGCAGGTGGGATTGAACCCAAGACCTATCACTAAGGAGAGACTTGTGGTACCTCAGCTAGCCACTTGAGTCATGCCTCATCGGCATGCATGAGTTCAGTACTTTACCATTGATTGCACCACCATAACATTTTGTATTTCTCTACAAATATATAATACCATATATTTATATATAAAGACGTACATATTATTTTGAGTAAAAATTTGAAATAGCCACTATGGATAGTGGAAAATAAAAATTGTTCAAAACTTAATTTAACATAAATTCTATCAGATTTTGAAAATTTTGGACAAATTTGCCCTTCTCCTTTACAGTCAAATTTCACTCTCTCTTCTCTTCTCTCTGTTCTCTTTCTCGTCCTCTCTCCCTCTCACTGAAAACTCTGACATCCGCCTCTCTACCATCGTCGATCATACATGACGATGGCGCCGACGTTGAAATTAGATCCAAACATTCCAGCAAACATTCCGGCGATGGCGCCACCTCTCAAAACTTCGATCCCAACCACAAATTAAACATTAGATCTAGTCCCAAATCAAATGCCAAAACATAGATCAGATGGTTGCACTGTTACAGAAAAGCTAAAATCTAGATCCAGTAATGGCGACGCCGATTTAGAAAATCGAGAGCCAAAATCGTGGTGAGAATGGTACGAAATGGATTCATTCGTACCACTCGTACCAATTCATGGTGCGCCACTAGTTGGTACGAAAGAGACGAATGAGTTCATTCGTCCATCTCGTACCAAATTATGGTACGCCACTAGGTGGTACGAACGCGACGAATGATTTCATTCGTCCAACTCGTACCAAGTTATGGCGCGCCACTAGTTGGTACGAATGGGACGAATGCATTCATTCGTACCAGTCATAAAAAATAATTGCACTGCGCGTGGTACACTTGAGACGAATGAGATTTGTTCGTACCTGTCGTACCAAGTTCGCCGGAATCTGCTGCTATTCCAAATAACGAGCAGCAGAGTTCGCCGGAATTTGCTTCTATTACAAATAACGAGCAGCAGCAAAACTGCTGCAGAAATAACAACAAAAATACCTCACAAACAGCCCTCTATCAATAATTCTATCTCCATATTCTCTCTCTCTCTACAAGATCTCAACACTGCTCATTTCCAGCAGCCAAGCTTAACCATATCTGCAAAATCTCCATCAATTCTCCAATCCATGGCTACATTCACAAACTTCTTAGCCAAACAGATCCCATATCTCACTCTTATCACCAAAACAACTCCTCTCAATCTCATCAACCCCCAATTCTCCACCCTCCCAACCCTACCGTCCAAACCAAGACAACCTCATCTTCAAACTAGATCCCTGCAGCCGCAGCAGCTCCGCCGTCGACGTCGAAAAGACCAGCCACCACAAGCAAGTCCAGAAAGTGAGTAGCAACAACGAAGCACAACAACCAGATATACAAATCGGAGGGGATGGCAGATGTAGGAGGAGTAGTCGGGGCAGATCATCAGATCGGAGGGGAGGGCGGCATCGACGGCAACGGACGTCTGAAAGAGCAGAATCTAGTGAAGGCGAAGAACCAGCTGGTGGTGCTGGTGGTAGAGTTCGCCGCCGGCGACAGCGAGAACAGCAGCCAGATTTGCAGATCGGAAGGAAGGGCGGACGTATGAGGAGTAGTCAAGGTGGATTTTCATATCGGAGGGAAGGGCAGCGTCGATGACGGCGACGGACGGTCTAGAACCATTTTGGTAGTAGCAGAGGTAGCAGAGGCCGATAGAGAGAGAGAGAGGGGGGATACATGTGATAATAAAAAACAAAAAGATAGAAGAGAGAGAAATATACTCAAATAATTAAATTAAGGGTACAATTGTCTCATCACACTATTATGTGCTAAAATTTATAACAAATTAAGTTTTGACAACATTTATTTTCCACTATTCATAGTGGCTATTTAATATGCTATGATGCACGGATTCTTCAAAAATTATCATGTACGGCGAATCAGATTCTTTTAGGGTGCGATTCTCTCGGATTCTCGTCGGATTCGCACCCGATTCGCCACGTGGCGTATCCTTTAAAATAATATATAAAAAGAAACCGGATTCGCGAATCTCATAGGTGAGATTCACGTATCTCATGCACGAAGGGTCTACAAAAGGTTGATTTTGATAATTTTATTTGAGTTATGACTTATATATATTGGACTAATAATATTTGAATTGTTATATTATTGTTTAATTAACTTATATAATTGAAAATGTTTAATCTTTCGGTGAAAGAGAATGTAAATATTATACATTTAATTTAAGAAAATTTAAATTATGTATATTTTATAGCATTATATATAATAAAATTTAACAATTAGATGTATCCTTGACGAATCGCACCCTATAATTTTTAAAAATCCGTTTCCCTGTACCCGTATCGTATCGCCCCCGCACCCGCACCCCGCACCTATGCAACATAGTTAATATGATAAACTCTATTATTTTATGTTTTAATATCAATTTCAAAATCATTTTGTGTGTACATGGATTGTCAATTTAAAAGTTAAAGAAACTTCTTTAAAAAAAATTGGGTATGATTTATAAGAAGTTGACGTTAATTTAATGATCTTGTTGCCAAATACAAAAAGAAAATAATTTCAAGCTCAAGTAGGATAATCAATGATAAAATTAAAATCAAGGGCATACTAGTAATAAAAATTCTACTAACCGATTCAAATTAAAATCAAGATTATTAAACCATTTTTTTTTAATTATAAGGGCATTATAGCTAGCTATATTATGGCCATTTAAATTTATTCAAAAAAGACGGGACCTCAAATAGTATAGCTAGCTATACTAAGAATTTAGTATTTTTTTTTTGTCGTTCGGGAACATCAAAGCGGTAATAAATCTTATTTGTGAACAGAGAGGTCTTGAATTCAATTTCTACGACTCCCTTTCCAAGTAAAAAAATAAATAAATAAATAAAACATGTAGCGTAGATTTTTCCTAAATATTTGCAAACATGCATGAATTATGAATTAGAACATCTAGAACCATATTGCTTTGCTGTCACACTATAAATCAGCAGATTGAATAAAGAATGTTCAAATTTTGCATGCCAGCCTATTTCCACTAGGCAGAATTTGACTATCAACAAACTTTTCCAACTGTCGATCGAGAATCTTTGATAATCTGTTTTCTTGCTATACAAATAATACAATTTATGTTACAAATTAATTCGTTGCCAACTTCATATGTAGATTATTGAAAACATGAGTTGGAGTTCTTTCCTTGTAAGGAATCTTCTTGCTTTAGGGATTCTTCCATTGCCACACAATATTTGTCCAGCCTCATATTTTCATTAGTCAAGATAGTCACATTAATGTGTAATATTAATATACCACGGTCTGCAACAAAAAATGATGACTCAAAAATCACATATTCCGATTATCATTTTTTTTGTAGTCAGCTTTCAGTGTATCAAATTTTTTGTTTGGAAATAGAATTAGATAGTTTCATATAATATGGGATAGATTTGATTAAAATGAAAGGTTCAGGATAGATTTGGAAATGTAATTGATATTTTGGTATAAATTTGAATGTTTATAAATACTAAAAAGAGTTTTGGCAAAATAAATTAAGAACTTTAGGTATTTTTGTAATTTTGACCTAACTTTTAAAATTTTGCAAATTAAACACGAATTTATAAATTTTGTAATTGAGACCTCCCCAATTTTAGCTAAAGGACGCCGTATACTTCACTCCACGTTGGCGTTCACGTCATCTTTCCGATCGCCGAAAAATTAGAAAAGTTCCAATTGCGAAAATTATAAAATTCATACTTTAATTTTCAAAATTTTAAAAATCAAGTCGAATTATAAAAACACCTAAAATTCGTGATTTATTTTGTCAAGCAATCTAATAAAAAACTGAGGCCTACTCACTTTAAGATGGGCTGTCGAGCCCATAAAGAATCCCGGTATGAGCATGGGCTTATGGATATTTAGTTGGTTATTATTATTTGCTTCTATTATTTTATATTTCTTTTGCATTTTACACGTCATCATCCATGTGTTATAAACAAATACTCAACCTTTACAATATTTGCTAATTTGATTTATTATTTTTTTTCGATCTCCGACAAACTGATTTGACAGTTTATTAATGACATGAAATGTGGTTTCATTCTGTACATACAACGTCATCATAATATTTAAAAATATCATCATTTTATACTAATACTAAATATTACTCACTCCGTCTCAATAGCAATGTCTCACTTGCTTTGGGCATGGTTATTAAGAAAACAAGAGTAAAAGTAGAAAAAGTGGTAGGTCCTACAACTTTTGAAGAGTTAATTATTTCCATTCTTGGAATGAGACTTTGCTATTAGGACAGCCAAAAAAGGAAAGCGAGACCTTGCTATTGGTACGGAGGAAGTAAAATTTACATGATTGAAGAATTTTCATTTGTCAACCACTTTCCTCAAAACAACATTGTATTGAAAAATTTATAAAGATGTAGGATATAAAGAACAGAATCCTAATCCACATTATTAATGAATGCGCAAAATCAAGTTGGGTAACAATTATTCAATTTGCAATTAATTCTTTATATTAATGGTAGTAATAAACATTATGACATTATTTCTACTAAAAATTAAAAATGAAAAACGTAATCATGACACGTGTCAGACTCCATAGGACCAAACGACTACTTCCATTTAACAACGACTCTTGTTATTGAAGTCAATCTTTAGTATCATAAATTGATTTTTTTTATCCGTATGAATCTCCACATAATATATATATATATATATATATATATATATATATATATATCGAGAGAGATAGAAAGAGAGAGAGAGATGTGAAGGGATCAGGTGGGAGTTGAGGGATTCTTAATCAGATCTGTAGACCAGAGAAAATTCAAAGATACTATCGAAAAAGTTGCAGAAGAAAACATATACTCCTCGATACTCGCCGTACCACACCTTTCTTGCTTTGTTCTCAACGAGGAGAGAAGAATCACAGTTGTACACATTAATACATACGTGTATCGGCACGCTGCAAAATCTCGTCTTTTGCAGTGGTGATTTCTGGATAGTCGGTGCTTGCACCACACCTAGTGACGGTGAGAGTGCGTGTTTGTGCAAATTGTGAGCGAGGGGAGAAAGGATTGGATTTATTAAGGGAGAAGGAAAATGTTGGAACTGAGAGATAGGAATTGCTATCCGGAGGCGGTGGTGGGAGTGAATGTCGGTCTCGCTTGTGTTGATAGTGTGATTGCATTTATTGCTTTTTATCAGGTAATTCTTGTTTTGATTTATAGTTATTTTATGTAGTGGATGATGTATGCATAAGGGAACATTATATTCTTGTGAAGAATCGGTTGATTTGTCCTGGTTTTGGCTATTTTTGGTGGAGTAATTTGGTTCAGTTGGAATAGAGTAGAGTATGCTTTGTTATATTCTTGAGGTTTATTATGCAACAATCTTGAAGATTTCTTTGAATTCGTTTATTTTATTTGTTTCTGATTATTCGGGTAGAGGAGTGATGTCGAGTGTTGTATTGAATTTTAGATCCTCCCGTTGGTTCAATAGTGAGCTTTAGTTCGGTTGCAATGAATGAAATTTGCACCAAGAGATGAGAAATGGTTAAATAATCAAATTGCTTCTTATCAATCTTGGTTTTGGTTGTTTTTCAGTGATATATCTGGTTCAATTGGAAGAGGGTTGTTAGAGTGAATGCTATGTTACATTCTTGAGTTTTCTCATGCAACAATCTTGAAGTTTTCTTTGTATTCGTCATTTATTTGTTCTGGATTATTTGGGTAGAGGATTGACGTCTAGTGCTGTGTTAGATTATAGATCCTTTCATTGGTTCTTTAGTGAGCTTTATTTTGGTTGTAATGAATGAGAGTTTGCACCAAGAGATAAGCAATGGCAAAAAAAATTGGAGAGTGATTGCGGCATAAGTAGATAACATTGGCGAACGAATGGAGACAGGGTTCTCGGCAGCTGCAGAAAGTGACAGTCATCATTTTAGCATGGCTACTGATTGTTATTTGTAATTTTAACATATCTATGTAGTTTCCATCAGTTATAGTTTGAAATATCAGTTTTAAGAACTGTTTGTAGCTCATTGAAATTCGATTAAGGAATGCAGCATTGTAATATTGGGCTGATATAGTTTAGCTGGGCTGTAATTTGGACGAAGAATCTCCCTGAAACTTATCTGTTTGGTGGAACTGCCAGCATAATATGTGATAGCTTTCGAATTACCGGAGAAGGTCTCTGTGAAACTACCCGGAAATTATCATGAGTGGGTGCAGCTGCCAAATTACTAGATTTTCTTGTTAGAATACAATTTTGGGGCAAGAATTAGTCAAATTATTGCAGTTTATGATCTCATTGGGGATGTTGAGGAATGATTTCTTTTTGACATACTTATGTGATAATACTATCTATATATTAGTCAAATTTTCGTTTTTTTTGGCCAGTGACGCTGGGAAACTGGGTCATACTTTAATGTTGATTGCTATCTAATTGTTGAAATATCTTAGCAAATGATAATAAGTTTTCTTTGCCTTATGGTTGAATATATAATTTGGATTTTAAAAAATTTTGTATACCTTGTGCACTTTACTGCTTTCTCTTTTATTTCTTTTACCAGTCTTTGGTGCAATTCTTTGTTTCTTATCTGATTTCTCTCCATTTATCAGTTAATAAGGATTCATTCGAGGAATCCACTGCTTGGCTGGAACCGTCAAAAGGTAATTTTGTGATTAATTGTTCAGACTCGTACCATCTTAATTCTGGAGTGGATTACTCTTGACCACTTCCCGGAATAATTTGTTTCTGACTTATTTGGCCCTAATGGAGGAATAATGAGTGCTCAAGAGTATCTTGTTTCGTTATTGAGATTTTCGAAATTGGATCTTGAACCTGCAATCATTTTTATTTGAATTATAATCTGATATAGTTGTGCTTTTGATTCCAGGTCTTTCATCTGATGATTGGGTCTTCTAATCTGGGTGAGAATATTATAGCTTTTGAGTACTGTCAATCTGTCATTACACAAATCCTCTGAGTCGACGCAAGTTTTTCTGGCTGCCCTACTTATCCTCCTGTGTCATTTTTCATTTTTCTTTTATGTTTCTTGGTCCAAGCAACCAAATATTAACTGACTACCGTAGCTCTCTGACTGGCTTCCATTCATTTGAAGAGAAATAGTTGACTATATCCACTAAATTCTTATGCTTTAGTGCAAGCTTTTGATGATATGCTCAATGTAAAATACACATTTCTTGCACGCAGCTGAGCTGTGAATTTTGAGGCAAGACTGATTGTGATGAGCGCTCTAGAGGCAGCTCCAGCAGTCACTTGTAGGAACAACTGATTTTTCCGAGCCGCTTTCTAGAATTAAGACACCATGCACAATGCTGATCTTATGACTCCAAAATCTTTTACTTATTAACTTGATCTCTGAGTTCTGATTCTATTGTTTTCGTGCATCTCATATATGTCGTGATAGTAGTTATTAAGAATCCTATGGTTGAAACCTGTACATATGTTATTATGTAAACTGAATTTGCTTCCTGTAGACGATATTTCCTGATGATGGCTTCTATATTATCAATAACCAAGAAGCTCCCTCTTTATCCCCTGATCGATTCTTAGAATATAAAATTTCTGTGGCAGGTTATTTCCTATATTTTGTGTTGACTCTTGTTGCTGCTTGTAAGGGTTGGACTTGCTGGTCACAATCCTGTGGATTCATTGTCATGGGTATGCCGGGCACAAGCATGTTGTGATTATTGAATTTCATTGTTCATAATCATAGTACCAAGAATTGCTCACCCGAAAGATATGATTTTTCCACAGCTTTCCCAAAAATTCTGTTTCTTGCAGCATTTCTTCTACTTTTGTCGTTTTGGTAAGTCTTCTATCTAACAAATCTAAAATTTAAGTTTTATTTTTCTCTTGTATTTCGTTCTGTCATATTCATGGCCCCATATCAGAAACTACTGTAATAACATCAATAATATTTGCAATAAGGTATTTCCCGTCACGATGTTTATAGAGAAAAACCGACGGAGTACATATAAAAAAATGGAAATGTCTAGAGAGAAAGAGATCTACGTTGACGGAGGTTCTTTATGTCATCCTCTGTACTTGACCAGCTTTTGTTAGGTTAAATTTTACAATACTTCTCAATGTATTAGATAATAATCATACACGAGAAATATAAAATCCCTATCTCGCACATTTTAGGATAGTACGTAGTAGTTTTTGAACCCTACTTTCCTAAATTATATTTGTAATATTCGCCTATAAAATGTATTTGAATGTCTAATTTTGTGTTTGATGCTACACCAAAATAGTAATATCTCGGTGAGAAGCTAAAGGACCGATATGACGGTTTGCAGGGTCGACCTTTGCCATCAGTCAAACGATGATGATGAAGATGAAGGATGGAGCCCCCAAGATGCCCTTCTGGAGAAAACAAATACAACTCACTCTAACACCAGTAGTCGACGCAGATGTTTCTCCTTTGTGTCAATTCGTATAGGAAGCCGTCAAAAAGTTGTGATTCTGGTACAAAATCAACTTCTTATTTTTCTGTGGCAGTCATTGTCTTAAAAAATTTTGTCGTCCGTCTTTTCTCTGATCTAATAACAATCCTTTGACCAGGTTGCTATCATAATCTTTACAATAATGATAGCCGCGTCTGTGCTTATATGGATTGGAATGGGACAGAATCCTATTGACTCAGCTGTCGTTGCTCAGGCATGAATACTTGCCTCTTTGTTCTTCTCGGTTCTAGCATGTTTCTTGTAGAATCTAATGCATTGCTTCTCAACTATAGATCTAACACTAAACATTTGCCTGCAATTGACTAAAGAACTCGTGTTGTAAGGGAAGCTTGTGATTGCTGATACTTTCTTGGGACAGATATGGTCAAATTTTATCACATTAGATGCATCATTCAGTATTTGTTTTTCCACAAAATCTTCTTCTTCTTACTTTGTAAGCTCCGTGTTATTCTCATAAATCGAAATCTTCAATACATTAATCTTTTAACCAGTTTAGTAGTAAGTATATTGCTCGTTCTCTCTTCAGTAGCTAGTTAGTGCAAAGTAAGGGCATAGTATGTGCTTTTTCTGTTTATCATTACTTCATTAGCAATCCCATGAATCAGTCTCGTGTTGGAAGGAACTTCGTTCAGCTCATCTTGCCATACTCAAGTCTCCTCTACTTATCTTTTTTACACTTTCAATGTAAATGGCGCGTAGAGTGAGAGGCTCCGCTCTTAGCCTTTGATATTTCGAATTATTAAAACTGTCGTTATTTTGAATACAAGGAATTTCACGAATAGATACTCTTTGCCTTTAAGAATAAAAAAATACATCTAGTATAGACTATGCTAATACCGATGCAGAGATTAGCAAGCAAGAAAATTGTAATTTGTTACCATTGTGCAGGTATATGTAGATCTGATAGCCATAGCAGTTCTTTTGCTGGGAGGAGCCCTGGCATGCTATGGTGAGTATCTGTTTTCCTCCCAGTAATTGTTTCCGTTTTTCGTTTTCAGCAACTTTTAATGTGATGGTAAATTATTAAATTCCTTGTGGTACAATGCCTGTACGAGTTACCTTCTTGGAGTCCCTAGTTATCATAGTCAGGTGCACAATGCTCAAGCTCCACGCCTTGAGCCTCGAAGTCTCGCAACTTCTGTAATAGCATCATTATAAGAATCATATTTTTGATAATGAAAACCAGCAGCTTCTATAATTATATGATGAATATTATATATATTAATATTTGGAGCAGCATTAGAAAATAAAAGTAGACTCCTAGCCAAATCATGCTCGTGAAAGTGTAAGATCATGTGTGCCTAGTCTTGTAGGATCTAAGATAGTTTGTTCCTTAATCATTCTTTCATTTTAAAATGGTTTAATATCTGATTTTAAAATGATCATCGGACTCATCATAAAAAATGTCACTAATAGAATTGGATATTGGGCCCAATTCCCCTTAAAAAGGCCTTATTAAGGGGAGGGATACCTCACCATTATAAAGAGTCATGCCAAGATCTCCAATCAATGTGGGACATTTTTAACAGTCACAACCTTTATCAATTTAATACCTTACTTATGCGACTTGTTTCAATTTAACATTGGCCTGAATTCTAGGCACCTGAAAAATTATGTGTAACCCCAGGGACCTACCTACGCATATTTGTATATTTTAGGTCCGATGTTAGATTAGGTCCGGAATCCTGACCTATCTTCAGCGTTACATGTTTTCAGTTGCTTAACTTCGGCCCGATGTTAGATTTGATGCAAGTAGAATAAGTCAGATACCAAATTGATATTTCTCTAATATTTGGATAACTTTTAATGAGTTCAAAGGTCAGTATAAACTGATATTTGACCTTCTAAAATATTATGAGCATGAATTGGTTTCGAGATCACTTCAAGCTATTAAATGCTCGACTATGGAAGAGTACTGCCTAACTCAATGTTTCTCGACAGTCGACACATGCCTTTGTTTTACCAATCATCTTTGGTTTCAGGACTTATATTGTTCTTGAAAATGAGAAAAGTTAGATCCGAGCGAGCTTCAACAGAAATGTGGAAGGTAACTACCGAATTCTATTTCATATGATTCTCATCCTATGTGTCTTTTGTTTTTATATGTGGCTTGTTGAATGTGGAGAAACTAATTAATTCACCTGTTCCTCTAGTAAATCTGCTTACATGAGTGTTCCTTTTTTGCTTGTTATTTCGTCCAAGTTTGTCCCAAATGTGTGGACTCTATCTGAAAGGATCGATTTTGGTATTTAACATGTATTTTACTTTGTTATTGATCTGGAATAGTATCCTTTCCACTTCTTTTGCAAACAAATCTGTGTATCCTTAACTATTCCCTCTTTGTGCTACCAGTTTTTCTTCTTTATTTGTAATTGAATCTATGTACAGGTTGCCGGCTTGGCCATCGTGTCTGTTATATGTTTTACATCAAGTGCCTCTGTCGCTATATCAACAAATATACCCGTAAGTTCTTTCCGTTCTTTGCCACACATTCTCCGATTTCTGATTCAAGCAGAAAAGCATATCAAAGCGAATTAAATCTTGCTGCAGCTATTTTATCACTGGCACGAACAACAGATAGACGACGTTTATACGTCTCTTCTACTGATTTTATATTATTTCATAGGTACACTTTCCAACTTCTCCGTTCTGTTATTTGTCAGTTCCGTTGATCTTTTATGCAAACTGCTCGATTTGAAGTGTCGTTGGATTTTCTTGATGCAATATTCGTCTTCCAGGTTCGTCAGTACCTTCGGCCTTTGTCCTATTCGTGATGAGAGAATTACCACCTCTAGTCATGATCAATACGCAACGAGAATCAACCACCATAGCCTTTATCAGCGACCGGTCTGTGGCCGTTCATCCACAGCGCTGGACGAATGAAACCAGTGCACGGAATCAGGTTCGACTCTTTCGCCTCAAAGTTGTGTGTTTTGTAGAGCTCCGGATACTTTATATGATAGCTTACAAGCATTCTTCATCAAATTGACAGTATATATAATTGAGTATCTGAATGATTAGACGATCACACAAGATCAATTGTTTGGTCTGTGGTGGATTAGCCTATATTATTTTATATATCTTAACGTTATATTTAGTTTGTGATACTATTTTTTTGTTGTTTTTGTGTTCACTTGTTTAATTTTCAATCTTCCGAACTAAATTTCTAGCTCCGTCACTGCCCTCAGCCAGTTTGAGGTTTTTTTGATTGCAGGTTTGTCGAGCAAGCCCAGTCTGAAACGTGCATTGCCCGCGCACCACCCTCCTATTCATGCCTGAAGTGCCCTCTGCCGCGGAATTGTGGAAAGACGACGCTGTAAATTACGGGGATTGGTAGAAATCGAATGAGCGTGACGAAATGCTCTAGAAGGCGATCGGATTTACGACACGTGTCCGTCTTAAATTTGATACAGTCTTGGCTGTTGTACATAGCAACTAGCAACTAGCAACTATACTTGGAAGAAGACAAGAAGTTGACGAAGAAATTCCATATATATTTAAGGATAAATTACACTTTTTAATTCAAACTTTACGTAATGCTTAAAATGTCCCGTACTTTGAGGCAGTGAGCTTGCCACGCTGGATCGTAAATTAAATAATAAAAAAAATTAAAGCTGTGAAACTCGACATATTCTTCCATTTCACAATTCCTTTTTCCTAGATTGCAACATTGAATTGGTTTTCTGAGTTAGTGGAATGCCGATTTAATGGAATTCGTCGAATGGCGTTCTGGGAGGACTGTTGGACGGAGGAGGTCACGATGACGCCAATTTCTCATGTCTGCGTTTTTTTACTTCTTTTCTTTCAGATTCTTTGCGTTTTTTCCTTGTCATAATGATGTTTGCGTTCCACAGTTATTTATTTATTTATTTATGGTCCAGCTAATTCAGTTTATTAAAAATAAAAATTACAATACCCTACATTAAATAAAAAAACACCATCAATACACACTGTAGTCTGTATCATGCAAAGAGCTATTTCCCTATCTTGCTACTTATGGTTTGACAGAAATACTTATCAAAGTCATTTTATCTATTCAATTTTATCATAAACAATTTGTTTTTTATACCTGCATCCGGACCTCTAAGACCAAACTTTTGGGACAAAAAGGGTAGTTATTAGACTAAAAATTTCACCTTAATGCTAGTGTGAGTGAGTTATTAACAACAGTTACTTATTTGTTTTTTAGAAATACAAAAGATAATCTGTTAAAATTATAGCCTAAAAATCCCGCACATTAAGAAAAAGTTTGCATACTCTTCCGTCACCCTATCTCAATAAACATGGTAAAAATAATTTATAGTACTTAATAATTTTATTATTATCATAGTTTTTTTTTTGAATGAATTACAATGAGATATATATATATATATATATATATATAAATATAATTAAATAAATCATTATACTATCATATAGGTGGGACCACTATACCACTACATAGGATGAGACTACTACACCACTAAATAAGGTGGGAAATAAACTACACTGCGCGCAGACGGAATTGAATTTATTATTATCATAGTTATTTATATATTTAATTTGAAAGGTTTTAGACAATTTATTAGGTCAAAATAAGTTGTTACAAACTCGAATTGTCTCAAAGCAAAAATATGATTTAAAGCATATGATACCATCATGCCAATGTTACATATATACATGTCAATTTGATGTTGTAATTTCCTACCACAACACATTATTAAACTAAAAGCATTAATCAGACTAAAGTTAGGATGAAGTAATTATTCCTGCAAAAAGTAAATTTAATTTTTAATCTTGTCACACGTGAAGGAATAAGAACATGAAAATAAATAAATAAATAAAAGGATAATATCTAAACATAATTTGATCCTTGAAAGAGGAGAAGGTCATTTCACTTTGGGTTGGCGCTGTCACCACAGACGCGTGCTTTTAGCATGCGCGTCAACTCATATCACTCCAAATTTCCCCATTTTTTGAAAAAAAAACTATTAGAGTTAGGGTTCAATAATTAATTAGGTGATTTAAGTCCTAATTAGGTCATTTCACTTTGGTTGGAGCCAATATATATATTTTTCAAATGGATAAGTATGTAGATGGTCGCTATTAGAAAGTGATTTGTCTAAATTACAGAAAATATGAGATATTTGTGTAAAATTCTTTTTTTTTAGGTATGAAATATTGTTGTTATCATAATAGATCAATTGTTGTATTGGTATATTCTATCACAATAATACATATAAATCAACTATGAGTGTACCTCTCGTATGTGGTTTATAAACAATTGCACAATAATTATTTTACTAAGTGTGCACCTCCAAGTAACAATTGAGGATTATTTTAGTCACAAAAAAGAGTTGGTTACTAGAAATTCCAATCACTACGTAACTGTAAATGTGCTTTCAAATAAATATTGATGGGGTTACCTAAAATTATTACTAACTACTAAGTTAGCACGCACATAATTATTTTTTTAATAATGAGGGTAACTTGATATAAGTATCCGAATTATCAGGTGCGCACAGAATAATTAAATCCAGTTTTCTCATGCAATAGCATGCAACAATAAAAAGAGATAAATTGTATTAGAAAATTTTGATATAACAGATCGACTTAAGTTTAAATTTGAAAAGTTTTGATCGTTAAAATATCAACTCCACCAGTATAATTCAATATGTGATTGTCAATGGGATTAATTTCGACCAACTTAATTTGTTGAATTTTGTGTTGGACTAGGTATAAATGAATATGGAATAGTAGTTTATATAGTATTTATTTTTCCAACACACAAAATAGTAGTAGTTTCTTTTAACTGGATTTGATAGTGACGAGTTTGATTGGTGATTGACTTTTAGAGCAAACCATAAATAATAACATGGTAGAATAATGTTGGACCCGCGTGATTCATTGTTTTTACAATTTTCAACATTTCACCAGTCGCCAAATCATTCACACTTCATATCAAAGCGTGCCTCTCTTTTCTTTTCTCTTATTTCTAAATTTTTTCAGCAATAAAACTAGAGAGGAAATTCATTCTAACCAGTATAAAGATAGTGTGTACCTCCTACGATCACTTTTGATAGCGGGTATAAGCAGTACCCACTGACCCACCAATAAGATTATTATATCTATTTTTTGTGTATAAAATATTGTATAAAATAAGGGAAAATATTGATATATACTAGTCAACCTTATAATCATACAATATGCGTAAATTCTTTTACCCTTCTACTGAATTTCTTCATTACATACTCTGATTTATCAATTCCCTTTTTCAATTTGGAGATAAGGAGTTGAAGTATCTCTATCTAAGGACGGAGTACGTGATGAAAGAAAACCATCAGAACCATACTGACTGATGGACCTAGAAGAATGTCCAAGGTGTGGACATTTCCAGAAACGTCTCCAAATCATGGAGAAAAGAAGGACAAGATACCAGAGTGTGCTAATACACTGGAGAAGGCAGTTGGATATCCTGATCCAACAAAACCAGGAGAAAGAATTAATTGATTCCTACCTCCAAGGAATCAAAAGAAAAGAGGATCTTCTCCATAGTTGTATCCTCCTTGAATGGGAGATAGAACATGCCATGAGAAGGCATCATTGGATCCATTTGGGAGTAAATTGGAATCAGCTCTATGCTAGACCGCTCTGATGGATTCAAAGAAAGATAAAGTAGTATCATCTACTCTTTCTCCAAGATTTGGAGAAATTCCTGGAAATGTCCACACCTTGGACATTCTTCTAGGTCCATCAGTCAGTATGGTTCTGATGGTTTTCTTTCATCACGTACTCCGTCCTTAGATAGAGATACTTCAACTCCTCGAGGAAGTTTTCTCTTCTTCTCATCTCTTGGTGGCAAGAGATAATAGATTCACAATCCACTCTTAGTGTTGCAGAGTGGAATTCTCTTTTCCAGATTGCTAGTGCAGTCTGAGTTCTTGTTTTCTGTACCTCCAAATCATGGAGATAATTCCTGTAACCTTCGCATCTCGGACAATTGTCCGGATCCATGTTTTTCTTGATGTCTCCTCCGTTAGGATAATACTTAAAGCAATAAATAAAATATAATTCCTTAATAAATCTTAGGCTCTGATACCATTTTGAAAGCGTATGATCGATTAGCAAATTATGTAATAAAGAAATACGTAGCTATCATTTTAAATAGCTAAAATAGGAGGGTAAATACATGATTTTATATGATTTTGATTAACTAGTCAATTTTTTCCCATTTTTCACACAAATAAGACACTTTTTTAGAAAATGTCATAATAGATATAATTAGAAAAGTCAAAGTCTTGGTGGTTACGTGTTATACATGTTTTCAAAACTGGTTATAGGGGGTATACACTATCATCATACTGGATATACCTAAATAATACTCATAAAACTATGTCATTCTGCTGTTAAAATGACGATGTATTAGGGCTCGTTTGGTAGGCATGTTAGGATAGAATAAGATAGTTTAAGTTAAGATATGTATTGTAAACAAGGGATGATATGTATTGTATTGTTTGTGTTTGGTAGATAAGATATGAAATGTATATATAATAAATTAGTTGTTTGGTATTGTAGTTTAAAGTCAAGATTAAGTTTGAAGTTACAATTCTAACCCTATCAATAATAATATATAATTAAAAAACAAAAAAACAAAAATAAATTACATTTTCTCTCTCTATCCTCTAGTCTTCATCACTCCTCTTTCTTTCTCTCATGCTCAACAACCATCCACCACCGGTGACCACCGCCGACAACTAAACCAGTGTAATAACATCGCAAAATCAATATCAATGTTGTTGATTTATAGCAGCATCACTGAGCTTAGTTCCCATGTATACAAGAAGTAATTATTTTTGTACAGATAGTCCATTGATACCTCAGTTGAAGCATCATAAGACCATCAACGAGGATCCAAGGCAACATGGGTTTCAAAGTACCAATCATCCAATAATAAAATTAGTTGTAACCATTCCCAAATAGCAAAAAAAATCAACCTTATCAGGTAATTCAATAGCATCAGTTCGAGACAAGCAAAAGAGGGATCCATTATTAACGACTACAAAGAGGTAGTATTTAACATCAGAACGTAGAACACCAGCTCGATAAATGCAGACCCAATTTGCAGCATGAAGAAAGAGGTGAGATAAATCGAATTTCGCAGAATAAACCACAGACCACAGATGAATTGGATATGGTAGTGTGCAGAATCGATGCACAAAAAGTTTAACAGAAAGCCAAGTAGAGGGTAATTTTGTCTTGTCTCAAATTAATTTATTACACTGTAGAATTTAGCTTAGTTATCTTGGGGTAGGGAGGAGATACCATAGCTGAAGAGGAACATTGTTTTAATAGAGGGCCTTGAATTAATAGAGGGCTTGAGAGAAAAGGTATCATGGCTATCAAACACTAGTTAAGAGAGGATATGTATGCAATCTTAGCCTTATCTTATCTACCAAACATGCCTTTAGTGGTATGCATCTGAAAAAAATAGATTAAAAAAAAAAGATGTAGTAATCACAAAATATTTTTAGAATAGTGTTGTAATTGAAATATATAATGTTAATTGAAGAAAATAACACAACGTTAATCTAAATTTGTAATTTTTAGACGATTTTTATAATATTGTAACTCCAGCACCACTTCTTAATTTATTTTCAAAGGCCTTTTTGATTTTCTAGAATCACAGCATTTTGAATTTCTCATCGTTTTATTGGTAGAATGACGTTGCTTTAGTGCCATGTATCATAAAAATTTTGATTAAAAAATAGAGATGTTGTAATTGTGAATATTTAAAAAGTAACATTCTAATTGCAATGTATAATCATTTCAACAAACTAATAATAATAGTAATTAAAATATTGATGACTACTAGGAAATCACAATATTCGGTATTTTCTCTTCTCAAACATATCTTGCAACGTCCAATATATAAATTGGGATTGTCTCTAGTGCGTTTTTTTGATGCATTATGTACTTTATTGATACATAACTTTGTGCATCATATTCCCTAAAAAATAAAAAAACTTTTTGCATCATAAAATTGATGCATCGGGTGCACTACTTTGATGAATCTAAAAATCTGGACTGCAGATCATAAAAGGATTATTGATCGAAATTTATTAATATTTTCACTTTAATATTCCTTTTTATTTGATCTCTACTATATATATTTGTATATATATGCTGGTATTTATTGTTATTTAACTTTTTATTTGCAATTTGATGCATATTGCCATAAAATATATTTGAAATATATAGTAAGTTGTTAATTAGTGTCTAAGGATTCAAGGAAAAGAAGAGTTACAAAACAATCAAATAATACTATATCATCATGATCGGTTCATAATTAATACTTAAACTTGGGAATAAAAATTAATAATTGCTCTGTTAAAAAAAAATAAAAAATGCTACACAATCTTTTTTAAAATACACGTAGTTTCTGCAAAATTTAAATTCATGTTATCTAGAAGCTCGGATTTTTAAATGGTCACGCATGGTCATATTGTTAAATAAATAAAACCCCAATTTTCCACATGCCTACATGACATTGGATGGGGTAGAATTTCGAGGGATAATGTGTGTTTGACATTTTGGATTATTTAATTTCTGTTATTTAATTGATTAATTATACAAGAAACTAGTCGTCCTCAGATGCCCATTTATTTATTTATTCTTATAAAATTGTAAAATCCGCGGTATTTTCGTACTAATTACTGTGCAACAGTTCCTATAATCAAATCAAGTCTGCATGAAAATTAACTATTCAAAAACTCAAACTCGAAATTTTAAAAAACACAGTCTTCACCTATGATTTGTTAAACAAACCTACACCCTTGCTTATATGTGTGCTTTTGGTTGCTCCACTTATAAGATGTTAGCCAGATTTAATATTTAATTTAATATATCTAACATGTCCTTTATGCAAAAGTCTTGCATATGGAATTTTTTAATCACTGGATAGTAATGCGAGTTTAGAAGCAAACTTTTATTCCTTTGGTTTAATTTTGATGCTATGTTTGATTGACCACTTTTATCTATAAAGAAATATTATTTCAATATCAAATTATATATTGTCAACAATTACGTAAAATCAGGGTGAGTGTTTGTACCTCGAGGAACCAATTTTGGTGTCAAATTCTAGTACTTTAAAATAATTTTTTTTAAAGAATACCGTATATAGTAATTTATTTATTTCCCCGAAAGCACATTTTATCAATATATAACCACTATTTCAAATTATCATTATTTTATTTCATTTTCAACAATCAATCTTTCTATTTTGATACACATCTTTTTATAACTTTTACATAAATAATTTTTTCAGAAATTTGATGCAGACCATAGCTTGTATCATTAACTTTTACATGAGCTAATTTTTGTACACGGATTAATTTTTCATAATTGATCTTGAACTAATGACTTAATAGTATCGAGCTACAGGAAAACAAATTAATTTGAATAAAAAGTGTTAGGAAATTTTAAGTGTTTTGATTTATACCAAAATCCAACTGACCCCAACCGAATAGATGAATGCATAAACCAAGTTGTTTCCAGCTCGCCTGTTTGAGCTTCTAATTTTCCAAGTTTACAGGTAAAACAACTGAAGATAGCCAGAGAAGGCAGCTGAGAGGTCAGCTGAGCGAAGACCAGCTGAGTAAAGGTCAGCAGAGCTGAGAGGTCAGCCAAGTAGAGCTGATCTAGCAGAGCGGATCCAGCTGAGTGTATCAAGTAGAGCGGATCCAGCCGAGTAAACCCAACGGCACTGATCCAACAAAACTTCCAGCTGATCAAGACACAGCCAAAGCTTGAAGACTCAGCTCAACGTCGAAGCCAGCTCTAAGACAAAGATCCCAATGTCAGAGGACAAAATCAACATCGACCAATGAGGATTCGAAAAAACTCAGCATCCTAGAAAGTAAATATAGGATCTTACACACAGAAGAAGACACATATGAAGAAAGTCAGACTACAAGACGTGAAGTCAGAAAGTAGGTAAGATTCAAAAGGCTCTTCCAACGGCTAGTTTGAATCTCCACCTATAAATTCAAGTCTTCATCCACAGAAAGAAATGGGTGAAACAAGAAGAAAACTTTCTGAAATTCAAAAGCTACTCTCTATACGACAGTCTGCAAAAATTTACTCAAGAACACAAAAATCTCCAGAATTTCTCAAGTGTTCTCTAGACTGTTGAGTTTTCTTCCTCTGTAATCTAGGCATATAAATCTTCATTATCAAAAGTAGGGCTGTCAATTTAGGCCCGGTCCGGCCCGATTTCGGGCCGGGCTGGGCTATTCATTTCCAGGCCCGGTGAATTTTCGGGCCGGGCCGGCCCGGCAAAAAATGCACTATAAATTATATTTCGGGCCGGGCTGGGCTGCCCAATTTTAGGCCCGGTCAATTTTCGGGCCGGCCCGGCCCGATTTTTCCCAAAAGCCCGGCCCGGCCCGGTAATTTGCCAGCTCTAATCAAAAGCCTAGTTTAAATGAGTTCATCATACACTTTTGTTCTTCACTATAAGAACTCGTTCATAGTTAGAAAACCCCAAATCCAAACCCTTCTACCCAGAAAAGGTTAGGTTAAGGTACGCTTACTCGAAGCGCGTAATTCGAGTGGTTAGGTTCTACAGTACCCGCAAACTGTAGGTCGGGTTCTGTAGTACCCGGAAACTACAGGTCAGGTTTCTTCAGTACCCGTAAACTGAAGGCTAGGCTTTTGCAGTGCCCGGAAACTGTAAGTCAAGGCTCTAGTTTGAGCTGAGAAGTTTGCTTGCTACTCGTAAAACAAGTAGTTATCCTTTAGTGGATTTACCAGAGTGATTCTGGTCATAGACGTAGGATGTGTTTCTCCGAACCACGTTAAAAAGCTTTGTGCTCTTTACTACTTTGTTTTTATATCTATCTTTTTGAAGAACAAACTAATCATTCAACACGACATTGTTTCAAAGTTTATCTTTGGCTGAGTGACCCAGCCAGCTGGATTTTTTGAAAGTGCATGCAACTTGACTAATTAAGTGAAAACTGAAAGATAAATTTTCAAGCTGAGTTTTTATAAGTTACAAACGAGTTAAGTTTTCAAGCCACCACCTTCCGCACAACCAACTGAGTTATTAGTCCAGCTGACCACCTTCTAAAGAAATCAGCATGATTCATAACTGAGCTCACTCTAAAAAATTTTAACTTGCAAAAGTTTTATTTTCTCGGTGTAATCACTCCCTACACCGAGAACTCATTTCGGGACCATAAAAAACAATTCTTTTGAGTCGAGAGGAAAACTTGTTGATATTTATTATTCAACAAAATTAATTGCTAAAAAAGTGGTCGTTGGATTACAAAATCCAAACAAATATTTCAACAATTTTTACCCAACATTCTTATTGTTGGTTGTTGGTATAACTATATGCTTGTTTTGTTGTAATGTGAATTAATAGGTGGAAATAAAAGTCTAAATGACTTTTTTTTCTTCATTTGAAAAATGTTGTTTAGTCGATGATATTCATACTAAACCACACCATAATTAAGAAAGAACTTATCTCAATGGTTCATCTGGGGATTGACTACCGGTGAAATAAATATTTTTGTAATCAAATTTCAAATTTGAATCTCACCGGCTCGTTATAAGTCGAATTTGTCGCACTAAATTTTCATGATGTGATTTACTGTGTGGTTTGCTGGCTATTATTAATTACACAGGAGCAGAGTATACTTAATGCAAACCTCTTATCACAGTTGAGGATTAACCTCGTTATATATATAAAAAATTGTTGATAGTTAATATAGTGATGAAGTGCATGAGTTTGTAGCAAAAGACTATAAATTCAAATTACACTAACGTTTTTTTAATTTGATTTGCATATATTATAAAAAGAAAGTGATGAAATAATTATGTGCGCTAGCAATGAAACTCGGAATAATCAAATAACTTCCAATTTGATTTATCCGAATTGATCAAACTCAATGATTTTTTTTTCTGCCTTTAAATTGATAACACAACATACTTGATTTTAATTTACTAATATTTAGGAATGTGAGTCCGATCAACCCGCTAATTTACTTTAGTATATATTATTAGATTAAACTATTATTATTTCACTCTCCTATCATCATTAATATATGTTGCAAATAATTTAATACGTCTAATATTCAAATATAAAATACTTTATGAAGTAAAAGATATCTCAATCAAAACATATCAAGTATTATCTTGTACCAAAAAACCATTTCTCATGAGCGAACGTTTGTCTCTAATTTAAAGAACATTGATAAAATCTGAGCCGGAAATTTGCCAATTATAATTCCGTCACTCCATCAGATTAATCGTATAGTAATAATAATACTAAACTAAAAGAAATTTAATGAGAAGGGTATTAATTATTTAAAAAAAGTGGAGCAGCATGGGCGAGGACAGTAGACCTGGTAAAAAGTAAAACCAAGTTAAAATTAAAATGTCAAAAGGTTCAATTAAATATTTTTACGAATTCCAATATTAGATACGCATTTTGTCAAACACCTCGTGGACGCCTACCTTTTTCTCATCACGCGTGCTCTTCCATCCTACGGCCATCAATCCATCCGCATTGCACGGAAACCCGCCCCCTCTCCTCCATCCGACGGCTCTCCTTCGCCTACTTTGACTCCCACTCTCTCTCACTCATCCCCATACTGCATTTATTAAACTTCACACACCACTACACCGCTACTTTTTCTCTCTCAACAAAAAATCCTCTTTCGAATTTGGGTGCTCAATATTTCCTCTCAACCAGTCATTCTGCTGTGAGTTTTTCTTTGCTTTTTCTTCTTGGTAATCTTCACAACTCGCTCTTTGTAGTTTCTGCTTGGTGGAAGGATCTGATTTCTTGAATTTTGCTCGAGGTTTCTTTGTTTTTTTGGAGAAAATTATAATTTATGATTTTTTCTTCATAATCTGTTTATAAACTTTTTGGGGACTTTTTTTTTTTTTTGCATACTGGGTTTTCTAGGTCTGTGATTGATGAATAAATCTGCGATTTTATTTGTTTAAGTGCTGCTTATTTTAGCTGATTAATCTCTAATCCTTCATTACTGTAGTTTTTTCATGTGCGATTTTGTTCCTGTACATGGAAATACGCATATTTTTGAACAGATTTGTAGACTATGCCCTTTCGAGGAAACTGAGTTGTAGACCTTTTGATCTATCTTCTGTACACTTATATAGTAAAGATTTTGGCGTTTTTTGATGGATGTGATTTTGCACTTTTGATTGTTGATTTTTCCAGTTTTTTCTGAGTTCAGTGTGTTTTGAAGTTGCTACCATGTCTTTTGTTTGTCTCAGAATCTGAGATGCTACCATGTCTTTTGTTTGTCTCAGAATCTGAGATCTGAAGTGTTGTTAAGAACTCTCTCTCTCTCTCTCTCTCTCTCTCACACACACACACACACACACACTCACACATTTTAGACTCGATGCTCTCAAGCAGACCTCTAGAGTTCTGTTTAATTCTTGATTTTATATCTTATTGTTGTGTAGTTTATACCTATAGTAGCTTTTGAGGAATTTCTATTTTTTGCAACCTGTATTGATTCGTCTTCCATTATGTTTTCATGTAACAGAAAAGGGATAGGAGTTGCACTTTTTAAACCTTTGAGTTGAAGAAGTAAATCAACATGCCGTGGGGATCTCCGAATTATTTTGGGAAGTGTATGCGATTGGTTATGTTCTTTCTCGTTATCCTATAAATCAATTTCATTTGGTGAGTTCCTCCCTTATGGTATTCTGATATTGGCATCTCCTATGTGTACAAACTTTAGTGCTTAATTTGTGCAATTTAGATTATTGGAAGCGATTAACGTGACTAGCTGTATATAATGCATAAATGTGTCTTCATTATGGTCTTATGTAGCATCTTGAAACCTGCCAATCGTTTCGTTTTGAACCAATATATTGAAGCTTAATTAAATTTATGCCAATTCATGATAGTCTCTTCTGTACCTTTGAAGAAAACATAAATGTCTAAATGTGAATAAAGTAAACGTCCGCCAGTTAAAAATCATGCCTTCATGGTTATATGTCTTCTTTTCCTTTCCCTAGTTGTTTTAGTTTGTCACAGATGAACTACTGATTGGTTTGTTTTCGTTTTAAGTTAACTCATTTATTTCATGCCAATTACTTATTTGAATATATTTCTTGCAGATAAGTTTTGTTAGGCTTGCCTAATTTTGGTCGACTTGTCTACTTGTTATATTTTGTGTTGGAGGGTCAAGTGAGAATGCGCATTGGTGTTGCTCGAAAGAAAAATCAGAAAGTAAAAGAACCGGGACAGATTAATATGAGTATTGGAAGCATTGCTTTTTACCAATTGATGCAAGTTCGTCAGGTTAGTATTTCGTGTTTTCCATGTTATTCACCTCACTGTATGTTTGTATAATTTTCTCTTTGCAATTTCTGATTCTATGATCAAGTCACTTGATAATGTTTTGATGTATATTTTGGATTTAGATTAATTTTGCTATTTGTGACCTCTCATTGGAAAAACCACTTGATCATTGTGTGCATTTCTTGTAAAGTCGTGATAATTAATTGTGTGCTTTGAGGAAAAAAAAATGAATTATGTATTTAATTTAAATAGAAGTATTGTATCTTCACTTGTCTATGTTTCTGCACTGCCTGTTGATGATATACAAAAAAAAAGTGCTATGAATCTGTGTGCTTCAGAGCTTCTATATTTCGCCTATAAGGCTGTGACTAATATACCGACATAAACTATACTCCCTCTGACCACGATAAGTGTAACATTTTGGTTCGGCACGGATTTTAAGAAATGATTGGTAGATTGGTTTTGAGTGGAGAAAGGAACCCACTATACTGAATTGTTGTGAGGTTTAAAATAAGGGTAGTGGGTGGGGTCATTTCCCAAAATGGAAAGTGCTACACTTATCGTGGACGTACGTAAAAGGAAATTGTGTTACACTTATCATGGACGGAGGGAGTATTATTTTAATTATTTGATAAAATCAAACATGTCTGAGTTTGTAATATCGACTTAGAATTCTATCCGTGTTCTCGGAGATGATGGGCTTCCATATTTTAAACCTTAACATGTCTTTCTTCAGTTTATTGTTTTATCTGTAATGTCTGAGGATCAAGTATTTTATCCATGCATATGCATTTCTTAGTGCGATCGTTTTCGTGCTTTTGGTTGATGAATCCATCGACCTGCATGATTGAATCTGCTAGTGTGTTCTGCCATCTGTCTTCTGTAATCTTTTTTGCCTGCTGTACAAACTTGTTGGTTTTTTTTTAATGCTTGGCTTTAAAATTAGTTCTTCCATATCAATTGCTTGCAGGCTGAATATTTCCGCCAGTTGCTTAAGCCCGTTACGTAGTCGTGATATCAGGATCGGCATTTGTTATCATTTGGTTGGGTGAAATCAATTGAGAACTGATGAAAAACTGATAATAACAAACTACTATAGTCTTCCCCATTTAGCCATGATGGATGTAAGTTAGGTTTACCCTTACCCCTCTGTCAAGAATTTCTTTCTTTCCGTAAACTTTCTCTGGATTCAAAACCAAATCGTTACCTTCAGAAGCTCTGCTCCGTATTTGTTTTCCGACAAACTTGTTTTCCAAACTAGCTTTCATGCATAGCAACCAGCCAAACTTTCCTGCAAAGCCAATGCTCCCTCTTGGTGATCAAGTGGGCTATTACATGCAAAATGCTCCTTGTATGGCTTCTCTCTTCGAAGGGCTCGTCGCCCCTGGCATTAAGCCTCGCATGCCTTTTGGTAATGTTGATATCCAACCTTCCGATGCCTGCCCAAGAAACTTCATAATCTTCGATCAAACCAAGAACAGGAGCCAGATCATGCTGCATCCAGAAGTAAGCTCCAAAATGTTCTATCCCGGTCTTGGTGTCGAGACAGCTATCTTCCAAGAAAACGTCGACCAGAAGGATGCAAATGATGAGATAGAAGCTGTGGAATCTCAACTGAAAGAAGATTCAGACGACATTGATGCTCTTTTAGGTACAGAATATGAAGAAAATGAAGAATCTGACGATGAAGTGAGCACAGCACGAACAAATGCCATCTACGAATGCAGTTCCCCAGATTCATGCTCCAACTACGAGTCTGTATCCAAGAAGAGCCGTTCCCTCTTCAAGAAGTCTCCTGGGAGTCATGGCAACGACATGAAGCAGCGCCAGAGAGTGAGGAAGATGGTGAAGGCGCTGAGAGGGATCGTTCCTGGTGCTAACCGGATGAGCTCCGTAGCTGTGCTCGATGAAGCTGTTCGTTATCTCAAGTCTCTCAGAGTGGAAGTTAAGAAGCTAGGAATTGGAAACTCGAACGAGTAAAGCTCGTAATGCTCCACTGCCAGGTCAGCTACATTTCTGCCCAAGATTCAAATTCTTGGCTAGCAAAGATTGCCATATTTGTAGTTTAATAATATAATTTGTAATAGTTTCAGTTTGATGGTACTATGTTTGAACTTCAATCTTAGTATGTTATTCTGTAGCATTGTAACTTAAACCAGTAACTATTTTGGTGTAATATTTGCTGCCCAAATAATGTTCGTTTTTTCGAAACATTTTAATGCACATCATGTGTATATTGATGATATCATTTTATGCATGTGATACATTGTAGCCCCTCTTAAGATGCTATCTTGGGATTATTATCCCTAAAGTTATGGTAGATATTTTATGGACAAATTATGTATATTGCCAAAATTATACTCCCACGGGTTTTAAGAGTATGAGAGTAGATTAGATGGATGTATTGTGAGTGGAGAGTGGATTCATGTTTATTGTGAGTGGAGTTATTTTTATTTAAGGAAAGACCACACTTATTGTGGACGGACGAAAAAGGAAAGAAGGCCACACTTATCGTGGACGGAGGAGTATCTAAGTTTGTCCATAGGCGAAAATGGTCTTGTCCACGTATAATGTAGGCAGAGTGCATAAAACTTTGTATTTAGAAAAAGAATTTTTAAAACTATGCATAAGATTTTTATAATGTTCTACAACTATTAAATCCAAATTCCATGTTGTCTAGACCTTTTTTTTTGTGTTATAGCCTATGAGTCTGACTGAAAATATATTTGATTCAGGCTGTGAATTATTATAATACTTTTTTTTTAAGGAAGAAATATTATACTACTATAAATTGTCTTTAAAAGTTAATTTATTACTCCCTCATCCCATTGATAGCGTTTCATAAATTTTGGGCATTGTTATTAATGAGAAGGGTAAAAAGCTAAAAAATAGGTATGGCCCACCACTTTTAAATATTTTTTTTATTTGATACGAGATAGACGAAAAAAGAAAATGAGACATTATCAATGGGACAGAGGAAGTAAAAATTTTGGAAAAAAAGTATATTTACTATCCTATACTATCATTTTTTTTAATTGTGTATGTTTTTAGTTTAAAAAGTAAGTTCCTTTTACCTTACTTTATGTTAAAAAATCGATTTCTTGTGTAAAAAATGATTCTGTATATATTTATTATAGTATTGACAATAGTTTGGTTATTTTACAAGTATGTTTTTGTTCTATAAAAAATTAATAACCTAATTTTTTGTATTATTAAAAATAAAAGGATTCAATAGTAATGTTCAGAGCCTCAACTAGAAAAAAAAGTGAAAATACAAACACTTTTGATATTTACAAATAATAGCTATCTAATTCCAAAGAATAGGAGGGACTAATATGATTTATTCCATTTATGAATCCATGTAATTGTTTTTTGTGATTCCTGAATTTTTAAATCTGATAATTTTAGTAACGTGCTATTCAACTGAAATATCAGAATTATAATACTCATGTAATTCAACAATTGTTTTTAAATAAAATTCATCAAACACATGAACTCGAATGAGTGTTTTGTTTTTTTCAATAATAAAAATAGGTTGACAACTTGCAATCTCAAAATTATGTGCTCGTTTGGTTCGAGTAGAGGAATGGAAAGGGAATGGAATCAGGTAGAGGGGAGGAATGACAACAATAAGTGTTACTTTTATTGGGTGTTTGGTTCAACAATGAAAATGAATCACCTTGTGAAATGATGTCGAAGATTAATGAATTTTGTTACCGCTCTAGTTTGGAGGGTAACATTTTGGAGGATTGGGTTACCCTCTAGTAAGGGTAATGGTTAATCCAATACCCAAACCAAACAAGAAGTAATAGATTCAATTAATTGAATCTATTTCCATACCCAAAAAATACCGAACCAAACATGGGCTATATGTAATTTGCACTATGTATTTTTAAATAATTTTTTTTTGACATTTCACACTATTGAAGTAAGGTGTTTCCGATTAAAAAAGAAAAAAAAAAAGGTGTTTCTTGTATTATGTATCCACCAAATATTAGATATCGAACTATCTATATCGCAACTATAAATACCGGTTGTGGATAATCTTAGAATATGAAATAAATACATTAAATAAAATATTGATTGTATCATATCTTAAGTGCAACAAAAAATAGCGATAGCGGATTAGCACGACATAAAAAAAAAGAATATTGGACCTAAAAAAAGGGAGAAACTAGATCCTTAATATTTATATACTCCTTAAGTGGTCATGAAAAAGTTAGATGTGTGTCTTGTGATGTAAATTATGAAAATTAGACTAGCAAAAAAGCTCATCTTGCTATTGCGGCGCCACATAGCTTTTTATTAATTAAAATATTGATTTTCAATTTTAAAATTCAAAGTGGGAATTGAATATAAATTAGAGCGTTGAAATCACCAATCATCTTAAAAAAGAGTAGGGTTGTTTTATTTGTTTTTAATAAAAGTTGCAGGTGCGAGCACTTGGGACAACTATTTTTATTTAACTAAACATCACTGCATACTTATATTTTGAATTGTTTCTTTTTTTTTTTTATATTTCAGTTCGTATTTTAATACTACATGGATGTGAAACATAAAATATGTTAGGGTTTCTTAAAATGTGAATAATTGTATCTAAGTAATAGTACGAGTATCATTATAATATCTTATATAGTACAATGGTAGAGTTAATAAAATAAAATAAATTAATAATAGTAAAAGTATTGAACAGAAAATTAAATTAACTAATTAATCTATAAGCCTGCAGAAGAATTATAATATATAAATACATACTTATTTCTTACATACAAATAAGACAGTTTGGCCGAGTGGTCTAAGGCGCCAGATTTAGGCTCTGGTCCGAAAGGGCGTGGGTTCAAATCCCACAGCTGTCAATTTAATTTTTTTCTTTTGTTATTTTCGGACTAAAATATTGCTACAAAAATGATTAAATTATTTTATTCATATTATTCTTTTATTGCTACTAACATGATTATGATTTGAATGCATTTTCTTATCATATTCCAATTATATGTATTTTATAACGTTTGTAATTTTTTCTATTTCGTTTTTTTTTGAACTAAAATATTGCTACAAAAATGATTAAATTATTTGAATGCATTTTCCTTTTTCTTTTTTGTTTCAAAATTTTATTCATAATATTCTTTTATTCAACTAAAATATTGCTACAAACATGATTATGATTTAATTTTTTACTTTCGTTATTTTTGAACTTTAATATTGCTACAAAAATGATTAAATTATTTTATTCATAATATTCTTTTATGCGTGGGTTCAAATAGTGGTGGCCGCGGTTCGGTTCGGTTCCGGAACCGGAACCGGAACCGGAACCGAACCGGCGGTTCTCGGTTCCGCCCCAAGGGAACCGGAACCGAACCGCCGAACACTTCGGTTTCGGTTCCAAATCGGAACCGCAAGTTTCGGTTCGGTTCGGTTCCGGCGGTTTCAAACCGGAACCGCATATTTTGGGGTTCAAAATTTATTTATTTTTTCATTTTTTTTGCTATGTTTTCTTGTTTAATTATAATTTTATGCATTTAATGTAACATTTAAGTGAAATAAATATGAATTGTAACATATATATATAGATATAAACATAAAAATTAAAAAAAATAGGAGGAACCTGCGGTTCGGAACCGAAACCGAACCGAAACCGAACCGAAACCGGCGGTTCTCGGTTCCGCAACTTTGAAACTGGAACCGAACCGCCGTCGATGCGGTTCTCGATTCCGACCCGGAACCGGCGGTTCGGTTCCGATTCCAGAACCGCCGGTTTCTGTTCGGTTCCGGTTTTTGTGGCCATTCAAATCTCACAGCTGTCAATTTAATTTTTTTCTTTCTTTAGTTTTGAACTAAAATATTGCTACAAAAATGATTAAATTATTTTATTCATATTATTCATTTTCTCATCATATTCCAATTTTCTTATCATATTCCAATTATATGTATTTATAACGTTTGTAATTTTTTTTCTTTCTTTAGTTTTGAACTAAAATATTGCTACAAAAATGATTAAATTATTTGAATGCATTTTCCTTTTTCTTTTTTGTTTCAAAATTTTATTCATAATATTCTTTTTTTCAACTAAAATATTGCTACAAACATGATTATGATTTAATTTTTTTTTTCGTTATTTTTGAACTATAATATTGCTACAAAAATGATTAAATTATTTTATTCATAATATTCTTTTATTGCTACTAACATGATTATGATTTGAACGCATTTTCTCATCATATTCCAATGTTCTTATCATATTCCAATTATATGTATTTTATAACGTGTGTAATTTTTTTTTCTTTCGTTTTTTTTGAACTAAAATATTGCTACAAAAATGATTAAATTATTTGAATGCATTTTCCATTTTCTTTTTTGTTTCAAAATTTTATTGATCATAATATTCTTTTTTTCAACTAAAATATTGCTACAAACATGATTATGATTTGAATGCATTTTCTCGTCTTATTCCAATTTTCTCATCATATTCCAATTATATGTATTTTATTACGTGTGTAATTTTTTTCTTTCGTTTTTTTTTGAACTAAAATATTGCTACAAAAATGATTAAATTATTTGAATGCATTTTCCTTTTTCTTTTTGTTTCAAAATTTTATTCCTAATTATATTATTTTTTTCAACTAAAATATTGCAACAAACATGATTATGATTTGAATGCATTTTCTCATCATATTCCAATTATATGTATTTTATTACATGCACACGTACATATTTGTAAAAGTATAATTTCTATATACATAGTAAAGTGGGAATAAAATCACGAGATTTAATGATCCGCAAGTTTGCTACATACAATCAAAAGTTCATTTAGTACTGGGAAAAAAACAAAAAACAACCGTAGCCACTAGGTAAGTTCCAGTCATGGTTCCTAGAATCCAATCTATAGAGTTGAGCAATGAGCACTACATACATTATACATACATGCATGAGAGAGAGAGAGAGAGAGAGAGAGAGAGAGAGAGAGAGAATTATCTGTGTAACCCCACCCCCACCCCCACCCACACATGGCCAGCCTAACATTTTTGCCACTATCTGTCAACTTGCTCTACTAAATCTGCAAATACGCTGCAGTTTCATCAATAGCTGCACACAATCTTTATTCTTTAATGATCTAAACCAAATTTTCACAAATTCTGTTCACATTATCAAACCTATCTTTATTATTTAATGTGTCGATTTCATCATAATTTAATTGGACTCTTACTAACAAGTTGACTATAAATCAATAAATCCTTGACACCATAAAAAGTGAAAAAAAAGAGAAGAAAAGAAAAAAAACAAGAAACATGTGGCCAAGGAGTACATTTGAAGTGATCATACTCTCTAGTTTCCTCCTTGGAGCTCTTTCACTAGGTCCGATCTCCGAAGCCGAAGTGGAGGCCTTGAAGGCCTTCAAGAACTCGATCACCCTCGACCCGACTGGCGGCCTCCTCAACTGGGACGAGGCCGCCAACCACCACTGCAATTGGAGCGGGGTCGCCTGTGATCCGTCAACGAGCAATGTCATCTCCATCACTCTGGTGGACATGCGTCTCCAAGGCGCGATCTCCCCCTTTCTTGGAAATCTCTCGAGCCTGGTGGTATTCGACTTAACCCTAAACTCGTTCACCGGCTCCATTCCCTCTCAACTAGCCTCATGCACGCACCTCACGGAATTGATCTTCTACCAAAACTCCCTCTCCGGCCCCATCCCACAGGAGCTCGGAGAGTTGAGAAATCTGCAGTTGCTAGACCTCGGAGATAACTTCCTCAATGGAAGCATACCCGACAGTCTATGCAACTGCAGTGCGTTACTAGCACTAGGCCTCATCAACAACAACCTCACAGGCAAAATCCCACAACAAATAGGCAATTTAATCAACCTACAAATGCTTGTAGCTTATAACAACATGTTAGAAGGCGCTATACCTTCTTCTATAGGAAATTTTACAAATATGCAAGCTTTTGACCTAAGTGCAAACATGTTAATTGGCAAAATCCCTCCAACAATAGGATCAATGTCAAATTTAGAAATTCTTCAACTTCATGTAAATCTTATCTCTGGTGAGATCCCATCTGAGTTAGGCCAATGCACGAACCTCGTTCGCCTAAACCTCTACACGAATCGCCTCGACGGGAGCATCCCTCAAGAGCTGGGAAGCTTGGTGAAGTTAGAATACTTGAGACTATACCAAAACAACCTCACATCAAGAATCCCAACCTCCTTATACCAACTCACTTCATTGATTCACTTAGGCCTCTCTCAGAACGCTCTTTTTGGCGCGATTTCACCAGAAATCGCGTCCCTAAAGTCGCTACAAGTCCTAACACTCCATTCCAACAACTTGAGTGGTGAAATCCCATCAAACATAACAAGATTGAGCAAACTAGAGTACCTCTCTCTAGGCTTCAACTCACTCAAAGGGCCTATTCCTTCTGACATTGGACTGCTCCACAATCTGATGAACCTCACAGCCAACGACAACGGCCTAGAGGGTGCGATCCCTGCTACCATCGTCAACTGCACGCGCCTCCTCGTCGTTTCACTGGCTAACAACAGAATCACAGGCAAGATCCCACATGGGATCGGGCGGTTAACTAACCTAACCTTCGTCTCATTAGGCAACAATTTTCTCTACGGTGACATCCCCGATGATCTGTTCAACTGCTCGAAGTTGCAACTGCTGGCCTTGAGTCGAAACACCTTCAATACGACGCTTAGTCCTCTCGTTGGGAAGCTGATCAGCCTCACTACTTTGAGAGGTGAGGATGTTGCATTTCTTGGTCCTATTCCTAGAGAGATAAGCAATCTAAGCAGACTCATATATTTAGACCTTCCAAGGAACAGATTTTTCGGCCTAATCCCCAACGAAATCTCGAGACTCACACTGCTTCAAGGCCTGTTCTTGAACGATAATCATCTCCAAGGAGTGATCCCACAAGAGTTTGATCAGCTCAAATACCTCACTATTCTTCAGTTGCAGAGAAATGAACTTATTGGCTCAATCCCAGAGTCTCTCTCCAAACTCGACTCTCTCTCTTACTTGGACCTCAGTGGGAACAACCTCAACGGCACCATTGATGCAGCCTTAGCACGTCTGATCCGTCTGACGAATCTTGACCTGTCACAGAACTATCTCACTGGCTCCATCCCTCCATCAATGATTGCAGGAATCAAGAATCTGCAGATCAAACTCAATCTCTCACACAATCTCTTGCAAGGATCAATCCCGGATGAGATAGGCATGCTAGAAATGGTGCAATCAATCGACATCTCCAACAACAATCTCTCGAACACCATTCCTCGTACGATCAAAGGCTGCAAGAACTTGATCACTCTTGATCTATCCGCAAACAACCTCTCTGGTCAAGTTTTGGATGAGATTTTCCCTCAAATCACTCAGCTAGAGAGCCTGAACCTCTCGAGAAATCATCTAGACGGCGCGTTGCCTCAAAATTTGGGAAAGTTGAGGTACCTCTCAACGCTCGATCTATCACAGAACAAGTTCAATGGCACCATCCCACAATCCTACGCCAACATCTCGAGCTTGAAGAACCTCAATCTTTCCTTCAACCTGCTCGAAGGGCACGTCCCCGAGCTTGCAACTTCAGCTAGTTTGCAAGGAAATCCATCTCTCTGCGGCGCAACTCATCTTCCACAATGTACAATCAAAATGAAGAAGAACAAGAAAAGAGGCCTAATAATCCTCTTACCTCTTGTATGTGGGAGTATTCTACTCATCATTCTGGTATCAGCCTGCTATGCTTTTCGACACAAATCCAAGAAACGCGGGATCAAGAACCAGGTAGAAGAATCTCCAAAAACCGCGCTCTCTGCAGCAATCGCCCTCAGAAGATTCGAAGCAAAGGAGCTAGAAGTAGCTACAAATTCTTTCAATACCGATAATATCATTGGATCAAGCAGTTTGAGCACGGTCTACAAGGGCATATTCGACAATGGACAGAAGGTAGCTGTGAAGAGGCTAAATTTGGAGCAATTTGCAGAAGAATCCGATAAATGCTTCTATAAGGAAGCAAACATATTAGGCCAACTACGGCATAAGAATCTGGTGAAGATATTAGGGTACGCGTGGGAGAGTAGAAAGATGAAAGCATTGGTGTTGGAGTTGATGGAGAATGGGAGCTTGGAAGAGATGATACATGGCTGTGATGATGAGAGAGAATGGAGTTTAGGAGAGAGAGTTGAGGTTTTGCTCTCTGTGGGTGCTGGTTTGGTGTACTTGCATTTTGGATATGATTTTGCTATTGTGCATTGTGACTTGAAGCCTTCGAATGTGCTGCTTGATCGCGGTATGAGGGCTCGTGTTAGTGATTTTGGGACGGCAAGGATGCTCGGCCTGCATTTGGACAACGGCCCGAGCATCTCTGCTTCCTCTGCCTTTCAAGGCACAATTGGATACTTAGCTCCAGGTTGAAGCTTTTTTTCTTTATTGAAAAATGTCATCGCTTTTGATTCTTGAAACTTTATTAACCAACCATTTTTGCATCTTCATCATCAATTTTGATTCCTGAAACTTCATTAACCATTTCTGCATCTTCATTTCCACTTCTTCATTAGAGAAAATTCTAGAAACTTCATCGACCATTTCTGCATTTTCATCAAAAAAACCCATAAATTTTGATTGTTTAAACTTCATTAACCATTTCTGCATCTTCATCTACATTTCTTTAACATGAACTAGTTAATTTTGATTTGAAACTTCATTAACCATTTCTGAATCTTCATCTCCACTTCTTCATTACAGAAATTCTAGAAACTTCTTCAACCATTTTTGAATTTACATTAAACAAAACTCATAAATTTTGATTCTTTAAACATTCAACAACTATTTCTGCATCTTCATTTCCACTGCTTCATCACAAAAACTCATCAATTGTGATTCTTGAAACTTCATCAACCATTTTGCATAATAAAAAAACTAAGCCATCAATTTTGATTCTTGGAAATTTCTTCAACCATTTCTGCATCTTCATCTCCACTTCTTCATCACAAAAACTCTCAATCACGATTCTTGAAACTTCATCATCCGTTTCCTCATCTATCAACATCACAACACTCTTCCAATCATGCACATTTCTTTAATCATAGAAATTATGGTGTTTTATGCATCAGAGCTTGCATACATGAGGAAAGTTACGACGAAAGTAGACGTGTTCAGCTTCGGCATCATAATGATGGAGATAATCACCAAGAAAAGACCCACAGGCCTCACAGCAGAAGATGATGGATCAGCAATCACCTTATCACAGCTAGTTCATCAAGCACTCCGACTCGGAATCAACGGCCTTAATCAAATCATGGATCCTCAGCTCACTTCATCTACCGCCAAAATTCATGAGGCCTTGGAAGGCCTCCTCCGTCTCGCCCTGTCCTGCACCAGCCCGGATCCCGAAAATCGGCCTAATATGGAGCAAGTGCTGGCTTCTCTCTCTAAGATTCGTATCATGGCCTAGAAATATGCTTCTCACTCCTCAAGGCTCAAGTCTGAGAATTTGTTGATCATATTATGAAGCATTAATTTCAAGTTGGATAGTTTTCTTTTCAAAAAAAAAAAAAAAAGTTGGATAGTTTTACTATTTTAGTGATAGAACATGTATAAAATGTATACGATCAAAACTCATTAACTATCAAATCTGTCACACAATTATATACGATTATCTATCTATGTGATTGATTGCATGCATGATTTAGTTGGTGGCGAAAATTAGCTAACATAAGTATAAAATGTATGAATAAACCCACATCTTTGCGAGCAAGAAGAATTCACATTCTACTTCATTAAAATCACATATCAGCATCAAACAATATATACGGAAATTCACATTTTAATTAATTAAATTGACATATATATATTCACTTTCCGGGAGCAAAGTTAGTGGCGTAGGACCAAGCATTGTTGTTAACGGGGTCGGCGAGGTGGTCGGCGAGATTCTCCAAGGGCCCTTTTCCGGTGACGATGGCCTGAACGAAGAATCCGAACATTGAAAACATGGCAAGTCTACCGTTCTTTATCTCCTTCACCTTCAACTCCGCAAATGCTTCCGGGTCTTCCGCTAGGCCCAACGGGTCGAAGCTACCGCCCGGGTACAACGGGTCGATAACTTCCCCGAGGGGCCCACCGGCAATTCTGTAGCCCTCAACTGCTCCCATCAGGAGTACTTGAGTAGCCCAGATTGCCAAGATGCTTTGTGCATGGACCAAACTCGGGTTGCCCAAATAGTCGAGTCCCCCTGAAAAGAAAAGAAAAAAAAAAAAATTACTATATTTTAATTTTATATAATTAAAGAGTTATTTAACATTATTATATAATAAAATTATTTTGAAAGGTGAATCTCACCTTCACTGAAGATTTGAGCGCCGGCCTTGAACCAGACGGCTTCCCCGAACTTGACGCCGTTGCGGGCCAAGAGCTCGGGGAAGACGCAGCCGAGGGCACCGAGCATGGCCCACCTGCAGTGGATCACCTCGAGCTCACGGTTCTTGGCGAAGGTCTCGGGGTCGGCCGAAAGTCCAGCGGTGTCCCAGCCGTAGTCTCCGGGGAATTCTCCGGTAAGGTAGCTCGGGGCTTCACCGGAGAACGGTCCCAAGTACTTAACACGGTCGGGGCCGTACCACGGGCTGCCGGAGGAGGCAGCCGGCTTTTTGGGAAGGGTAGAAGACTTGGCAATCTATATGTGCTAGATACTCGTTTTGCTATTCCTTCTTCTTCTCCAGCTAGTGTGGTTGCTGTGGTTTCTGCTGATGTCTGGCACTCTAGACTAGGTCATTTGTCATTCAATAAGCTTCAAAGCATGTCAAAGTCTTTGAGCTTAGATTCTTGTACTCATTCTCTTTGTGAAGTCTGTCCCTTAGCTAAACAAAAGAAATTACCCTTTCCTGTTTCTACTCATACTACTGTTGCTACTTTTGATCTTATACATTGTGATGTGTGGGGTCCATATCACACTCCTACTTTGCAAGGCTTTAGTTATTTCTTAACCATTGTGGATGACTATTCTAGATTTGTTTGGACTTTTTTGCTCAAATCCAGATCTGAAGTTAGGCCTGTGCTTACTCAATTTTTTACTACTGTTTCCACTCAATTTGGTAAATCCATGAAGACAATTAGGTGTGACAATGCCCCAGAATTTAATATGTCTGCCTTTTACTCTCATCATGGGACTCTTGTTCAGCATTCTTGCATCTATACTTCCCAACAAAATGCTCGTGTAGAAAGAAAACACCAGCACTTGCTCAATGTGGCTCGAAGTTTGTTATTCCAGTCTCATCTCCCTATCGAATTCTGGGGTGAATGCATTCTCACTGCCTCATATCTTGTCAATCGTATTCCTTCCTCTGTCCTACCTCACAACATCACACCTTTTGAACTGTTATTCCAAAAACCTCCTTATTCTCATTTAAGAGTTTTTGGGTGCTTGTGTTTTGTGTCCACTTTAGATAAAGGTCGCACTAAATTTTCACCTAGAGCCAGCAAATGCATCTTCTTGGGTTATCCCTCTGGCTACAAAGGTTATAAAATTCTTAATCTGGAAACTAATGTCATTTCCATTAGTAGAGATGTGGTCTTTCATGAATCTGTTTTCCCTCTTTCTCATTTGTGCCCGGTTACTTTTCCTTTTACTCCTGATTCTCCTTCTTCTGTTCATGCTGCCACTACTTCTTCTGACACTTTATACACCGCCACCACTTCTTCTGCACCTCCTCCTCCTGAATCTCCTTCACCTGTTACCACAAAGTCTGGCCGTGTGGTTAAGCCTCCATCTTACCTCACAGATTTTGTGTGTAACTCCATCTCTTCCACCTATTCTGCTCACCCTATTAACCAATTCCTTTCTTATGCCAAACTTTCCCTTGTTTACCTTCATTTTATCTGTTGCATTTCTGCCATTCCTGAGCCTTCCTCTTATGCTCAAGCTGCTTTATATCCTGCATGACTCAAGGCTATTCAGCTTGAGTTAGAAGTTCTCATTCGTAATCACACTTGGACCATTACTATGCTGCCTCCAGGCAAAATACCTATTGGCTGTAAGTGGTTATTCAAGACCAAGTTTTTTGCTGATGGGACTTTGGACAGATATAAAGCGCGTTTGGTTGCCAAGGGCTATACTCAACAAGCTGGTATAGATTTTCTTGATACCTTTTCTCCCGTGGCCAAACTCGTTACTGTGAAAATCATGCTTGCCTTGGCCTCTGTTAAAGGTTGGCTGCTTTGTCATTTAGACATCAACAATGCCTTCCTTTATGGTGAGTTGGATGAAGATATTTATATGGAGCTTCCTGAAGGCTTGCTCAATCAGGGGGAGAGGTATCCTCCCGGCACTGTGTGTAAGCTCAACAAGTCTCTTTATGGTCTAAAACAGGCATCTAGACAGTGGTACCTTAAATTTTCTGAGGTACTAGCTAAGTTTGGTCTTCAACAGTCAGGTTCTGACCATTCTTTCTTCTACAAGAGACATGGGGAGAGTTTTCTTGGTTTGGTGGTCTATGTTGATGACATTATGCTAGCTAGCAATGATGCTGCTCTTGTTGATGAATTCAAGTTTTTTTTGGGAGAGCACTTCAAATACAAAGATCTGGGAGTTCCTAAATACTTCCTTGGTGTTGAACTAGCTAGGAATTCTACTGGCATTTACATTTGCCAAAGAAAGTATGCCATGGATCTTGTTAATGATGCAGGATTACTTGGTTGTAAACCTGCCTCTTCACCCATGGAGTCAGGCAAAGTTTTGCATCAACAAGAAGGAGAGCCTCTTACTGACCCAAAACAATACAGAAGGTTAATTGGAAGATTACTTTACTTATGCATCACAAGGCCTGACATAACCTTTGCTGTGCACAAGTTGAGTCAATTCTTGGCAAAGCCTTGCAAAGGACATATGGATGCTGCGGAAAGAGTGCTTAAATATCTAAAAGGAAATCTTGGGCATGGTCTTCATTACTCAAGCAAATCTACTCTTAGCCTTAGTGTTTTTGCTGATGCGGACTGGGCTGCTTGCCCAGATACCAGGAAATCTATCACGGGATATTGCACTTTTCTAGGATCATCTCTCATATCTTGGCGATCAAAAAAGCAAGATACTATCTCACGCTCCACTGCAGAAGCAGAATACAGAGCCATGGCTCAAGCTTGCTGTGAGATTGTGTTGATGAAGAAGATCTTAGCAGATTTTGGAATAGTTGAAGCTAAGGCTGTGCCCCTTTATTGTGATAATAAAGCTGCTGTCTATATCACTTCCAATCCAGTCTTCCATGAGCGCACAAAACACATTGAAATTGACTGTCACACAGTGCGAGATAACTACTTGTCAGGATTGATCAAGCCTCTACATATCAAGAACACTCATCAACTTGCTGATATGTTCACCAAGCCTCTTCCAGCGCCAGCACTCAGAAATCTTCTTGACAAGATGGATTTTACATCTATATATAATCCATCTTGAGGGGGAGTATTAAGAGTTGAGGAATTATTTGGGTTATGTGGCCTCTGCTTGCTACGTGGAAGTAGCTTTTATCTTTTATTATTTCATGTCGTTTTTCCTTTTATTCTAGGGAAGCACGCTTTTGTTAAAGTGCTGACTAGATGTTAGTTAGAGGATAAATAGGCGACTCTCCTTTTGTAGATTAGTCAGATAGTAAGGTGTAAAACTCTCTCTTCTTCAATGAAATTCTCTGCATATTTTTCCCAATTTTGTTACGGTCTTCCTCATTGAGACTGCCGTTTCCGGCTGACTCTGCGGCCGCCGGAGAGAGCTTCACCGCTTGTCCGGCGAAAGATGGGGAAGAAAGAGCCATTGAAGAGGAAGCCATTGTATTAGTAATTAGAAATCAAAGTTTTGTAGTTATGGGTTTTGGAAAGAAGTTTGGGATTTTGGATAGATGGAGAAATGGCAGTTAATTGGTAGTTATATATAGAGGAGAGGTAGTCTGTTATCTGTATATATTGTTGCAAAGATGATATCAATATCAATCTCATTAATTTCTAATTGGATTTCAAGATTTTATGCTGAGTTGGCAAACTCTTATCCATCAATTTTGAATTTCACAAAGAAGGTCCCAAACTCCCACCAGGAAATCTATCCTTGAGTTGAGATACTGATGCTGAATATCCAAGTAATGTTAACATGCATCCGCACACGTGTCAAATTCCTATTGGATTAAACAAAATACTCAAGCTTTTTTTTTGAGATTTTTTGCCCCAAGAAATCCAACGTCGGATAAGTTTAATAACTGCCATATGTGCATGCCACGTCATCAACATCCAAATGTCACCAACCAATCACATTACACATAATTATTTGGAAGGATATATAGATGGGTCGGTTTTAAATGTAAGAAGTGTAGCATCTTCATAATCTCTTCCAGCAATGTACCGCCAACAGTTAGACAAATGTCAAAATGAAAAAAAATTGAATTACATAACGGTCATAGTTGAATTTGAAAGAGTAGAATACTCGTTCTGAGTTGTGATCAAAGTTTTGACCGAAGCCAAACAACTTTATTTCAAAAGTAGCGGAAGAATAAAAGCAAAGTATATATATAGACACAATATTGGATTAAAATTTCCACTAGTTTATAAATAAATCTTATTGAATGCCTCAGGTAAAATATTCAATAATGAATATGAATAATAAAAATACTCTGAGTAAACAAGATCACGAAAATTATTTTACACTTTAACACTCCTTTCACATAAATTTGTGACGAGTGATAACTCCTATCCTCAGAGAAAGTATGATTAGATATGAAAAATATAATTGGAGTGCTATGAAAATCTATGAGAAAGCATATCTAATCTACTGGGATTCGATCTCTATTTATAGTGTATCTTCAAGACTTGGGCTCTACTCCATGGAATACTCATGTCTGTTAGCTAAGTCCATGATCACCATGATTCATGCTCTGTCTTCCCGTAACAAACTCTAGCAGATTTCATCTCTATATATCTTCTCCACCTCTTGACTTCAACAGAATTTATTGAGCACCAAGTGTTTGATAAAATGCGAAGAAGAAGATTTTCGCCAGGAAAAAGAAATGCGCTGTGGATCTATGATTTTAAGGAAATATAATGTGAATATTTCTTGCTCTCAAGAATACGGATTTATTTATGTTAGAACAACATTTTTTTTTTCGATTTAAGGAATTGAGACAAATAAATGATTTTTTTTTTTAACATTATCACAATTGATAGCGAATCACAAATGGGACTTTTTTAAGCCATTGTTTATCTTCTGCCGCTGGTATAATGGCGTGGGAAATATTTGTTTTCGAGAACAAAGTTCGCTAGAAAAATTGGGGGGAAAGGGAGAAGTCGATAGGTTTGGTTTGATCAGGGATTTGAGCAACAATAATTGACTGTAACACCCACTTCGGGGTTGGATACGACGGCGGAGTACGGGGTGGCGGCGGTAGATTCCGGTGACGTCATTGCATCAGCCTTCGAGCCTTGTATACAAGGTGTTCGATGAATTGCTTGTCAGAGAGAGAGAGAAGGAAAGGAAATAGAATTTTGGCTTGTCCATAACAATGCTTGCAACGACATCGTATGATGCAACATGGTTAGTTTGCCAATGCCAGTCCACATTAATAAATTAATTAAGTTTGCCACGTCAATTTCCGTTAATTGGAAAAAAAATTTAAAAATAATGAAGGTGTCGAGTATTTTCTACAGAAGGTGGGACCTTAATCGAACAATATAAAAATCAATAGTAGCGAAGAGTTCGCCAGATTTTTGTTAATTTTAAGAAATTGGTTGTAAGAAATTTGATTAATGACTTATATAAAGTAGCAAAAAAAAAAAGAAAATCGAAAACCACCCATTGGTATCATTTTCACATAGCAATATTCGGCTTATATTTCATTCTATTTTCCACATGTAGTATTAAATTAAAATATAAGAAATAGAAAATCTTGTGCTTAGAATAAATAGCTCCAAAATCACATCTTATAATTCAATTAAACCAATTTACATTAATTCACAACAAACCAAAATATATACACTTCACTTTCCGGGTACAAAGTTTGTAGCAAAAGCCCAAGCATTATTGTTAACCGGGTCTGCTAAATGATCCGCCAAATTCTCCAATGGGCCTTTCCCGGTGACGATGGCCTGAACGAAGAATCCGAACATTGAAAACATGGCAAGTCTACCATTCTTTATCTCCTTCACCTTTAGCTCGGCAAATGCTTCCGGATCTTCCGCTAAGCCCAACGGGTCGAAGCTACCGCCTGGGTACAATGGGTCAATAACTTCCCCGAGGGGCCCACCGGCAATGCGGTAGCCCTCAACGGCTCCCATTAGGATCACTTGGGTAGCCCAGATGGCTAAGATGCTTTGAGCATGGACCAAACTCGGATTGCCCAAATAGTCGAGTCCACCTATTGAAAATATCACAAAAAATAAATTATATAGTTTAAAATTCACCATGTCCTATGAAATAGTCGCATTTCACTTTTTTATTTAATTTATTTGAAAAACTAGAATAAACATATAACTTTCCTATCAAACTTAATTTCAATTACCATTAAAAAAACAATAATTGAAGTTTTTATTTTATTTTATTGAGAAAAACCAAAGCTCCATGAAATTAACTATGGGACAATGCAAACAAAAAGTAATAGCAAATAGTCTAAAGTTTTTTAATCACAAATTCATTTACTAAAATAAAAGATCCCGTGTTCGAATCTCACCCTCGCTGAAGATTTGAGCCCCAGCCTTGAACCAGACAGCTTCTCCGAACTTGACGCCATTTCGGGCCAAGAGCTCGGGGAAGACGCAGCCGAGGGCACCAAGCATGGCCCATCGGCAGTGGATCACCTCGAGCTCTCGGTTCTTGGCGAAGGTTTCCGGGTCAGCCGAAAGTCCGGCAGTGTCCCAGCCGTAATCTCCGGGGAATTCTCCGGTGAGGTAGCTTGGTGCCTCACCGGAGAATGGCCCTAGGTACTTGACCCGATCGGGGCCATACCATGGGCTGTCGGAGGAGACAGCCTTTTTGGCGGCAGTCTTCCTCATCGAGACTCTGCCGTTTCCGGCTGCCTCTGTGGCGGTAGACGAGAGCTTCACTGCCTGTCCGGCGAAGGACGGGGAGGAGAGTGCCATTGTGGAGGCAGCCATTGTTGGAATTGAGTTTGTTGTATTTGTTTGTGTGTTTGGATGATAATTTGCATGCTAAAGGCTTAATATTTATATGGGTTTTACAACCCGACCCATTTATCTTTGGAGATAGTTATCTGTGTTGTGATTGGTTGATGAGATTTGGATGTGGTTGACGTGGCATGTACATTTGGCAGTTATAATAACAATAAACTTATCCAATGTGATTTCTTGAGTATTTTGCTATAGCCAATGAGAATCTGACAAGTGTGTGGATGCAAAGATATATACTATAATTAGAAGGGCCAAGATGGAGAATATATTGATAATTGGATATTGTACTGTATGAAAAAACAGTGAGAAAATCTACATCTATCAAATGGAAAATGATAGAGAAATAAACCCCACTCATTCAAGAATTGACCAAGTGTAACTATTACATACTATTTGCAAAAATTTCAATATAATCTAGTTTTGGTAGGAATAAATTCATTTACGTTCTACTTACACATTTGGAACTCTACAGTTAGGACATCTTCACAATGAGGGAAAAAAAGGCAAAATTTAAGATAGCTAATATAGATAGTGAAAATTAAATGTTGTTTACCAACTTTATTTGTAGAAATTCCGGCCAATTTTTGGAAATTTACATTTTTACAATTTTTGGCAAATATACCAATTACTGTTTCACTTTTTCCATTTTTACATTTCACAAAAATCAGACATTCTCTAGAAACCCTCCTTCCGTCACACTGCACCAGTCGTCGCGCCACCGTTGTACAACTTCCGGCTCTCCTTCTCCGGCTACTTTCCCATTCGTTGCGCCTTCCACCATCCATCCGTCCATCATATCCCACCGACTTTCATGGCATCAGTTTCTCGATTTATAGATTCCGGCTTCATTGTGTTAGAAATCAAAGGAAGAGAGAAGAACAGAAGTGAGGGAGAGAATGTGCGGAGGGATAAAGAGAGAGAAATCGATGTGATGGAGCCTGCTGTTAGATTTGGGAGGGTTTACTTTTTTTATTAAAAAGTAATTTATTCTGTTTACCTCAAAATTGGCCAACTTTTATAAAAATAAAGTTGATGAACAAGATTTATTTTTCACTATTTATATTAATTATTCCACACAATTAACTCAAAAAAAAAGTATACAATTAAAGCAAAGTAAAAGAAACCTAACTTCAAATATAAAGCATATTATGAAGCCGGGCCTAGTTAAATGCCATTTCCGATAAAATTAACTCCTATGGGCAATAATCATTTATTCATTTAGACGCAATATCTCTTGGTAGTTGATTTTTTTATTATAATTTATTTTTTACTGTGTGTCATTTGAACTAGTACTCTACAAATGATTTATATATATAAACAAATACATATTATCAGGTTATTATAGATGATCAAACATCTTTTATATTTATTACTCCATCCGTCTCAGGTTAGTGTGGTTCAACTAATATTTTATACCTTACATATAATCAAATATGCACCACATTTTTTGGGACGGAGGAGTATAATTTATTCTAATATATTTTAATTCAATATATATATATATATAGAAGATATATGCTTTACGAATACATACAAAATGTAGATCAATAACTTTTTTATTGTATAACAAACAATTCAACATCAATATCTCAACTCAAGGAACTCAAGGATAGATTTCCTGGTGGGAGTTTGGGACCTTCTTTGTTAAATTCAAAATTGATGGATAAGAGTTTGCCAACTCAGCATAAAATCTTGAAATCCAATTAGAAATTAATGAGATTGATATTGATATCATCTTTGCAACAATATATACAGATAACAGACTACCTCTCCTCTATATATAACTACCAATTAACTGCCATTTCTCTATCTGTCCAAAATCCCAAACTTCTTTTCAAAACCCATAACTACAAAACTTTGATTTCTAATTACTAATACAATGGCTTCCTCTTCAATGGCTCTTTCTTCCCCATCTTTCGCCGGACAAGCGGTGAAGCTCTCTCCGGCGGCCGCAGAGTCAGCCGGAAACGGCAGAGTCTCAATGAGGAAGACCGCCAAAAAGCCGGCTGCCTCCTCCGGCAGCCCGTGGTACGGCCCCGACCGTGTTAAGTACTTGGGACCGTTCTCCGGTGAAGCCCCGAGCTACCTTACCGGAGAATTCCCCGGAGACTACGGCTGGGACACCGCTGGACTTTCGGCCGACCCCGAGACCTTCGCCAAGAACCGTGAGCTCGAGGTGATCCACTGCAGGTGGGCCATGCTCGGTGCCCTCGGCTGCGTCTTCCCCGAGCTCTTGGCCCGCAACGGCGTCAAGTTCGGGGAAGCCGTCTGGTTCAAGGCCGGCGCTCAAATCTTCAGTGAAGGTGAGATTCACCTTTCAAAATAATTTTATTATATAATAATGTTAAATAACTCTTTAATTATATAAAATTAAAATATAGTAATTTTTTTTTTTTTCTTTTCTTTTCAGGGGGACTCGACTATTTGGGCAACCCGAGTTTGGTCCATGCACAAAGCATCTTGGCAATCTGGGCTACTCAAGTACTCCTGATGGGAGCAGTTGAGGGCTACAGAATTGCCGGTGGGCCCTCGGGGAAGTTATCGACCCGTTGTACCCGGGCGGTAGCTTCGACCCGTTGGGCCTAGCGGAAGACCCGGAAGCATTTGCGGAGTTGAAGGTGAAGGAGATAAAGAACGGTAGACTTGCCATGTTTTCAATGTTCGGATTCTTCGTTCAGGCCATCGTCACCGGAAAAGGGCCCTTGGAGAATCTCGCCGACCCCCTCGCCGACCCCGTTAACAACAATGCTTGGTCCTACGCCACTAACTTTGCTCCCGGAAAGTGAATATATATATGTCAATTTAATTAATTAAAATGTGAATTTCCGTATATATTGTTTGATGCTGATATGTGATTTTAATGAAGTAGAATGTGAATTCTTCTTGCTCGCAAAGATGTGGGTTTATTCATACATTTTATACTTATGTTAGCTAATTTTCGCCACCAACTAAATCATGCATGCAATCAATCACATAGATAGATAATCGTATATAATTGTGTGACAGATTTGATAGTTAATGAGTTTTGATCGTATACATTTTATACATGTTCTATCACTAAAATAGTAAAACTATCCAACTTTTTTTTTTTTTTTGAAAAGAAAACTATCCAACTTGAAATTAATGCTTCATAATATGATCAACAAATTCTCAGACTTGAGCCTTGAGGAGTGAGAAGCATATTTCTAGGCCATGATACGAATCTTAGAGAGAGAAGCCAGCACTTGCTCCATATTAGGCCGATTTTCGGGATCCGGGCTGGTGCAGGACAGGGCGAGACGGAGGAGGCCTTCCAAGGCCTCATGAATTTTGGCGGTAGATGAAGTGAGCTGAGGATCCATGATTTGATTAAGGCCGTTGATTCCGAGTCGGAGTGCTTGATGAACTAGCTGTGATAAGGTGATTGCTGATCCATCATCTTCTGCTGTGAGGCCTGTGGGTCTTTTCTTGGTGATTATCTCCATCATTATGATGCCGAAGCTGAACACGTCTACTTTCGTCGTAACTTTCCTCATGTATGCAAGCTCTGATGCATAAAACACCATAATTTCTATGATTAAAGAAATGTGCATGATTGGAAGAGTGTTGTGATGTTGATAGATGAGGAAACGGATGATGAAGTTTCAAGAATCGTGATTGAGAGTTTTTGTGATGAAGAAGTGGAGATGAAGATGCAGAAATGGTTGAAGAAATTTCCAAGAATCAAAATTGATGGCTTAGTTTTTTTATTATGCAAAATGGTTGATGAAGTTTCAAGAATCACAATTGATGAGTTTTTGTGATGAAGCAGTGGAAATGAAGATGCAGAAATAGTTGTTGAATGTTTAAAGAATCAAAATTTATGAGTTTTGTTTAATGTAAATTCAAAAATGGTTGAAGAAGTTTCTAGAATTTCTGTAATGAAGAAGTGGAGATGAAGATTCAGAAATGGTTAATGAAGTTTCAAATCAAAATTAACTAGTTCATGTTAAAGAAATGTAGATGAAGATGCAGAAATGGTTAATGAAGTTTAAACAATAAAAATTTATGGGTTTTTTTGATGAAAATGCAGAAAGTTCCCCGCCCGATCGTTCCTGGAGCGACCTGGCTGGAAAATGAGTAGGGGTGAGGAGAAACACTGCGTTGAGTGTTGAAATAGTGAATCTCTCTGAGTTGAGGCAAAAGGCAAAGAGGGCGTTGAAGCCGAGCTGAGTAGTGCCGGTCAACGAATATGTGGAAACCTGTAGTTGTTGCAGCCCCATTGCATACAGAATGCTGCAAGCAATAGATCAAGATTGGGATGAGAATTGGGAAACCAATAGTTTCAAGAATATGTTGTTTCCACCTCCATTGAAGTACAATTCACCTAGCAAAGTTGAGCTTGATTCTCCCACGAGGACTAATACTATATAAGCTAGCCAACGGGCCCACCCGTCGATCTTTCTCCGCTGAAGGATCGACGGGTCAAAAGGGACGTCGCATTCCTCGACTTGATCATCAACTGTCAAAATGAGAGATTGAAAGAAAACAATGATCAGCGTTTCATGTTGCATCTCGTGTTCGTGCAGATAAAATTTACCTGCTTGCGTGATCTTTAGCATTGCTACCTCTCCCATGTTGATGCAATTCAAGAAATTATCAAATCAAACGATTGGTAGGTTAATAAAAAAAGAAGGAATTAATTATCTAATCTTTAAAATGGGATTCATAATCTTTGAGCCTTGTAAAGAGTTTGTGAGAGTGTCATCATCTTTGTGTGGAGAAATAAATATATAGCAATTGCTATATTATGCTTAAATTAAATACTGATAAGGAAAACACTAAGAAAAAAAAAAATAGATATAGTACACTTTGATAATAGTAATGAATAAGAAAATTAATGTAACTGGGAAGTAAAGTATTTCAAAAGGTAAAATTTCTTCTGACATTAGAAATAAATTGACATTTTCACTACTAGACACTTTTGAGGTAGTGATTTTATTGTCTTTGTGAAGCCTTAATATTAACGAAAAATGTCTCAAAAGTAGAAGATGATGAAGCTGGCTGGTGATGGTACAAGTTCGGTTGCGTTTGACTTGGGTTAGTTAGTGAATACCAAATCATAGCTTATGCCCTACCTTTTGGTCCGGACTTGAAACAATAATGTGACCTTAAAACATGCAAAGAAAAATCCAACATTTCGGTAAAGGTGCAGATATATTACACGAATTTTCGGTTTTGGATATATGACTTGTATACAAGTGCTTCTCGTACTAACTCTTAATCACGAATATGGGCACTGAGGTGAGTTTGTCAGCACTCCACGCGAATCCGTAAATTTGTAAATTTTGTCGTGTGTCATATTTGCAACTTCCCCCAAATACTAGAGTATATATATTCACATATGTGAAGGTAAGATCATTTTTACAAGTCAAACAATAATCCTTAATTTATAGCAACAGTAAAAGCCTATTTTATCGAAAAACCTATAGCTCACGCCTAATGTAAAGATAGGTCTCATTATAATTTTAATTTTTAGTTTTTGCTCATCCATGTACTTGAATTTCTCAATATATTATATTCAAAATATTTATTGTCCCTAAAAGAAAAAAGCACAAAAATTTGTTAGCAGATTGACATGTTAGCTATCTACCTCAACAGCCATGACTTGTTAGCAGATTGTTTGTACTCAACAAAATGTGTTTATTTCACTTCAATAAACCTTTTCTCTCTCGTCATTTTTGTTTCGTGTGACAGTTCACGGTAAGACAAATCAATGTTCGAATCTGAACCCATATCTAATGTTATATTACAATATGCCGTTATATATGATTTGGATCCGATTATTTGACATGTACGTCTTCTCATTACGAGACCTCACACAACACGTCCCCAATATGGGACCACTTTGTATCAAGTACCAAATTTAACTTTCTAATAAGAAGTGTCCTAAATTTATGGGACCATACTCTACCAAATTCAACTCAATAGTTTTACATTTCTCTATGTCCTATTAGGTTACAGTGACATGCATAGTATAGATCTGTCCCGTGAAATTTACTCTACTGCGACAAAATAATTAAGATTGCATTAATATTGTAGACTTGTCCCATGCGATTTACTCTACATTCTAGGTCAACTAACACACTTAATGCAATTTTTATTTTTGAAATTACAGACAATCACTCCATTTTTTTTTTTCTTTTAATCAAGCATATCAATTGTCAAAAATATAATTAGAGCTATCAAAAATAGCCCACCCACCAGCGCATAACTGGACCTTAGAAGTGCCGATAGGGCCCGAAAAATTAGACCTGGCCCAGAACTTTGTACGTAAGATATTTTCCAGACCAGACTGGTAATTTTTGCAATTTTTTTGGGCCGGGCTGGATCGACCACTTTGACAGCCCTAATACCATAATCAGATTTTAAATTCTTAATCACAAATCGACACAAGTTCCATAAGAAAAGATGCTTTAGCAATTGATCAAAATATGTACCCCATCAAACAAATGTCGATCACCAGTTGAATCCCTACAATTTTTTTGCAAAGGGAAATCAAAGAATATATATATTTGTGTGTTGTGCGTGTGACAAAATCCACTTTCCGATTTTTTTTTTCTCATTAAACTTCTACATAGCACTGAAATTTCCGTCATTCTTCAACTAGAGCCCAGAAAAGGAATGCAGCGATATTTCACAAAATTGTTGAGAATGATCGCCTCATCAAACTACTCCCAAGACAAGAACTTTGAGGTCCCAGGTTTCCCTCTGTACGTCGGCTGACGCCTTCTTAGCTTGTTTATGCAGAAATCTGCACCAAGATAGTTACAGCTCAGATAAAAGAACACAGAATAACAGCAAACAAGTGAAATGTTTAAGTATGAAGATATTTGATGTTGTAATGTTGTTGTCTTTTCCAATCTCAGCCAGATCAAATGAAAACGAAAGATTAGATTGATAACACATACTCCCTCCGTCCACGATAAGTGTAGCACAATTTTCTTTTGCGTACGTTCATGATAAGTGTAGCACTTTCCAATTTAGGAAATAACCCCACCCACTACCATTATTTTAAACATCACAACAATTCATTATGGTGGGTCCTTTCTCCACTCAAAACCAAACTACCAACCATTTCTTAAAACTCATGCCGAACCCAAAGTGTTACACTTATTGTGGACGGAGGGAGTATGATTGAGTATTAGAAAGATTAGACGATGAGACAAACTCAAAATTATTCAATCTATCAAAGTATGTGGTGGAGTAGCCTATATCATTTTTACCTATCTAAGCTAATCCCCAACGTAAATGCCCCCTAAATGTATTAGTAATCGGAGAAATAACTTACTCAACTAATGAGGAATCTGAACCAGGATGAATGAAATGGAATACAAACACACTGAGATGACAACCGCAGCAATAAAATTGTAGAACAATTTCCTATCATCTCTTGTGGGTATAAAAGCTGACTTGAGCGTATTGGTGAGCTCAAAAAGCCGGTATGATATCTGCCGCAGCAAACAAGTTGCAGATTAATTTTTTCCGAAGAGCAAGGAATATTCGAAATTTTCAGTAACTTTGACATATAGATTAAACACATAGGAGAGTAACTAACCAAGATATAAATGGCAGTTGTCAGCATGAAGTTAAGCATCGGATAATCTGGAATAAAAGATAGCAGCCATTTAGGCTGTCCATTGGGCACATTAGATCTGTAACACATCAAACGAAACCTATGAACCTTAGTAAATTGCATTAAGCTTTTCTTGTGTTGTATCATAAAAAATGCTCCAACATATTAAAGCAGAAAAATTTCTAATGACTAGTCAATTTGTTAAGATACATATACCTTCGCAGATGCACAATGAAAGATCTGATTATATATAAATAGTTCAGATTTGTCATGCTAGAATATATAATATACGTCTTGCACTAGGGAAAAGATCTTAGTCATATGCAAAGACAATTATGAACTAAATTGCCATTGAAGGTCTCAAGCATTTGAATATCACCAGACATAAGATGTTAAAAACACAAAAATAAGCACACCTCAACCAGATGTGGAACTGGGAAATATAGGTTTCCAAAGTAACTTTTCCAAGCCACCTGCAAAAAAAAGACAGCACTTCTCTAAATCCAGCAACAGGAATGTGATATGCCGACATCTGTCGAGAATCGAGATCTAAAGGAAGCCTTCATTTTGTTAACTACAGCGGTACAGCCACATCTCTAGAAAATATAACTTACGCAAAAAGTGTTAAGGAGAAGTTCCGAAGTTGCTGGCTGACATTCCGCAAACAAATGTAGACACTGTAAAAAGAAATAGAAGCAAATGAGAAAATAGATGTTTCAAGATCACTTCCACCAGACAGAACTAACTATGCCAAGGCTTCATAAAGAACAATATAATTATTGACAGTTCTTTTAAACAATGTTTCGGCACATACGTTATGGGAATCCATGATGTGTAAGGGTGGAGCTTGTTATAAGCAATTTTGTCCAGCTTGTAAATGTATTCGTACCACAGGTAGCCAACCTACAATCCAATGTTTGCTGTTGAGTTCAGAAAAAAACTTGACAGAAGAAATAATCTACCATCACACATCATAAATAAGTGACTCACGATTAAGGTAACAGTAACGACGAATGTCTTAATGGTACGTCTCCTCTTGGGCTCAGATTCCTCCAATTTCTCCATCAACTTTTCAACCTGTAATGACAAAAAGGTCTTGGTTCCTAATCCATACAAAGAAAACATTTTCAAAAATTGCAATCTTAGAGCATTACATTTGGGTGAAAATAGGCATAAATCATTCCGATGATCCAAATATAACGATCCAGCCCAGACCTAAAATGCCACTCATGAAGTCGAGGAAGTTGAGGTTTTGCTGGATCATTATACCCTGTCAGTAAGATGACAATCAGGTATCATTACTCTGGCACAGATTACAAATACAGCTAACTGAAATTTAATTGCCTAAGAAGAAGATGTGATTATCACTGGAAAAGACACAATGATACTGGTTCAACAAACAAGGTAAAATTAATGGATCACGAACCTAAAAGAAAAGTGAAAGGACTCCATAGAACTTCAAAGACTCCAGGAACTTCCCACACAAAGATAACCACAAGAAAGCATGCCAAAATCTTCAAAGCCATGACTGATCTTATCTCATTATAATTGTGGCCAATGCCAAGAGCCCCATACACCATAAGAGTGAAAAGGGTATGCATTGGGCAGATATAGTATAGCATATAGTCGTTATTAAGAACAATACAACAAAATGCCACAAAAAAGTTGAGCCTCCACATCATCTGCATTAAGAACCCAATCAAATTAGACCAATTGTTAGAAAACCAAAAAAGAACAAGGAACAATGACAGATTGTAGCATCACCTGAGCAAATCGAGCAACACTAAAATCCTTGCGAATATAATAATAGGAGAAGTTTCCGAAGCCAGTCATCCAAACATATGCAGCAATAAAAATGCGAATTGCATTGTATATCTCTGCTGCGGCAAAGTAATGGTACATCAAAAACAGCACCTGTAATAAACATAGTACATTATCAGACATTTCGCCAGCAGAAAGAGATGGTCATCTGATATGTGTTAAAAACATCTAGTATCCACTGAGAGAAACCAGACCTACGAGTCATGGGTCATCTACATGCCTATTTTTATTTTTTAAAACCAATTCATGAGTATAACATTAAATATAACAAAAAGAATACTTGCCTGCATCCATCCTTTCCACTCCTCAGTCTGATGGCGATTAAGATACAAAATCGATTTTCCAGAAAACGATGATTTATCATGGTGCTTCTTAAGAGAAGTCATTGCTGAAGCTATGATGAGAAGAATGTACAGAAAAATAAACAGATCGCGGTTGTAGCTCTGTCCAATAATAGAAAAATGAGAAAATTAGTTAAGACCATTCTCATTACAACACAACACAACATAGAGTTATTGAGTTATTGTTGCCATTTCTTTGTACAGTTTAAAATTGTAATATATATTTTCTAACTTAAACCATGATGTCAAAAACATGAATGCAATCAGATTGCTTTTTGTGACAAGTAATGTATCAACAAGGAATAACAGAAATAGATAATGGCACCTTGGTAGAATCTGAAAAGATATATGTCCGGTCACATATATAAAAATAGAACAAAATTCCTCCAAATTCAGCCCTGTATGAGTTACTTTCCGTTAATAAATGAAACAAACAATATAACAAAGTTAACATCATAAAAAAAAACTCACATCGCCCTTAAAAGTAGTCGATTTTCAAGTAAAAATGTGTCATCCATGGTTAGAAACCTGCAAATCACGCAGCGGGTAAGACTGAATCCATCAATTTAATTTTTTTAATATTAAAGAATATGGCCTAATTATGTTTGTTCACGTAGTGAGTAGTCACAAGGAAAACCGACCTAATTATGTTAGTCTTAATGGATGGACTGGACGATTTTGTAGATGCCGATTTAGCGAGACCGCCTTCCATTAATATTGTTCGCTCATCTTCTTTGATTGCTTCGCTTTCCAACGCATCCAGGTTATTATCTGAATGACTGTTGCGTAGAAAAGCAAGTTTATTATAGGAGATGTTGACAGAAGGAGATATGATAATGGTTACTTTATATCTGCTGGTCCAAAGTGTCTAGACAAGAAGCAGTAGAAGCTTACACTTTAGAAGGGGATGATGATTTCTTGTATTCCAACCACTCAGAATATATCCATGAGACAATAACTGGGATTACTCCAAGCAGAAATGACACCTAGGAAATCATAAGTAAAGATTTCAAAGGAGAATAACTTAAGGAAGTGACAATCCTCAACTATTGCTAACACAGGCAAGAGAAGAGAAAGAATAGTAATAGCAAAAAACATGAGAGCTAACCAATGGATCAGAAAATCCCGCCCACCAAGGATATTGATTTGATATTAAAGGAAAAAAAGATCACATAAAAAATGGTCCAAACAAATTTGTAAATTAAGCTCAAGTTTCATTAATTTTTTTTCAATAACTCCTCTTTATGAAACAAAAAATCGCCATACAACCTACGACGATAGAACATCCACACTAGTATTAGAAAAGTCAATTAATATTTATATTCTAAGAAAAAAATTCCCCTGTATCAGAGCCACAAATTCTGACTATTGCTCCCTTTATGTGTAGTGCACAGTAAAATTCATATTCGAAATTTATCAGCTGATCAATATTACAGAGGTCTACACAATTAATATTATCTAACAATAAAACTGAAATAGCGGAAATCTAGATGAAGGATTTTGTTCACTAGTTCTAATTTTCAAAATTTGTTCACTTTGTTGCAAATTTTGCATTTTAAACATGTCTCACACAAGATCTAGTTTCTTTCATCCTAGTATCATTGAATCTTCACCATGAACCAGATCATTGAATATCTGGAACACTCTATTTGTACTTGAACCAATAAGGAACCAGATAAGAAGAATCATACTAAAAAAAAAAAAGTTGAATCGACCCAAAATAATATACATCTCACAGAAAAACATGGGCATAGAAACATACGAGCACCATCACTAGATCTCATTTCTAGTCGAAACTGCCCTTTTGCATTCACTACAAGAAGCCAACCTATGAGCCAAACTGAAGCTTCAAATGCCAAAGACTCAAGCAAAATGGAAGCAGGTAACATTTAAGTAGAAATGCATTTTGGCAGCACATTCAACATAAAAGAGTTCCGAAACCTAGATTCAAGTCAAAGAAGCAGCTAAACCCATCACAGTCCAAGCGATCGAGATATTACTAACTAAACAGCTAAACTTAATAGGCAAATTTAAAACATCATTACTAGTTACGGTTACTGCTAATCACAGCATGCACAGAATATCTTCAACCGCACTCGGAAACTTCTCTTAACATCCACATCCAAAATCAAGTAAATCTTCAACTTCCTCAGGAACTCCCAATTACAGAAAATCAAGTAAAATCAAGATAAAGTGAACTCATGAACATCGAAATCACACCTGACCAGGCGTCACGGGCCCAGAATCCACAGCCATTTTCACCCGGAAACTTAGAAACGGTAAATCTAACGATCAAGCACCCAAACCAAATCTACAGAAATCTCATCGATCGAGTGAATGCACGGAACTTATGTGCATCCACACACACTGAATCACTGACACGCAGTGGAAACGGAGACAATGAGCCGATATATAATAAAGGATAATACAGAGCCCTAGAAATTGGGAGAGCGAATGCAGAGATCTGAAGCAACAAAATGAACAGAAATACAGGAAAATTAGAGCAGGAGTCAGTGGGTGGAATTGACGTCTTCGTTTGCTTCAAGAATCGATAATGGAGACTTGTTCGGTCGAGATGTCTCTCTCTCTCTCTCTCTCTCCAACCAACCAACCGTTGAGAGAGGTGGTGGTTGCAGTTTGGTTCGTGTTTATGCATTTTTCTATTTTAGTTGTTCAATTTTTTTTACCTTATTTGATTTTAAGAAGAAATTACACATTACACATGCCATATATTTTGAAATGGAGATTCCGATTTTTTGTTTCTTTTATTGGGAAATTTACTTATTTTGTTGTTATTTATGTCTGAAACATGACAGATTAAAACGCCAGAATTATGCAATTTGAGCAACGTATTTATAAGTTGGCAAAATATCTTTTTAAGTAATTATTATTTGAAAGTGATGTATTTATTAATAATAAATAGTATGATCAACTGATTTGAAGAAATTCCTCATTTGGGTTGAAAATGTGTGATAGTACTAAATACTAATTGTTTAACTTTTCTGTTAGATATCCAATATATCTTTTTACTATTCTCAATTTATGTGTACTTAATCATATAACAGCTTATGATATTGTTACGTCATTTGATATGTTTATGTTCATATGTGAGTTAGAATTCGTTTGCATATTTAATAAACTAACTCTCTTCATAAATAAGCATTTTCTTTAATTTTGTGAGAATAATTATCAATCCAAAAAAATCAATGTTTTATTAATATTCATGGGTTAAAAATGATATATTTAGTATATTTATATATTAGGATATGCAATCTATAGAATCAATTTTTCGGTGAATAAAACATAGACATTTAAAAAAAAGACATGAATATAGGTCATGATTGAGTTTAACAACTATTAGCCTATAATAATTGTACTAATTAATTAAGTCATTAAGCGTTACAAAAATATGATTATCGTGATTATTTTTTAATAGAAAGACACACCGGATAATTAACACGTCAAACCCAAAGGCTAGCATGATAATCATGATTTTAATTATAGAGAAATAGTAATTGATTTTAAAATTAAACTCTAGTTTAAACGTTAATACCGATTAATGATTAATTATTAGGTTGACAATGAGTGCAAATGAAGCAACAAGCTTTATTAGGTGGGTATAATTGGAAACACAAAATTCTTAAATTTAATGAATTTAATATATAATAACAATAATGTTCCAATCATGACGATGCTTACAACTAAATCTTGTCTGATTAAGATAGCTATATTCATGGGAAGCTTGAATCCTAATTAAGTTTGCTTATGAAAATTAAATCAAGAAATTTAATATGCCAAATATGTTTGACCAATAATTAGTGAAGTACAACACGTTGTACCAAATTAAAATATATCATTTTTAGTATTTTATAAATTAAAATTAGTAAAAATTAATATATACATATATATAGGTTATGGATCAGATAATTTTTTTTTTCATTAACTAAAAACTAATCTCAAATTGTTTATCAAATTTGATATACGGTTGTAATTCAATCATTAATAATTCATTTTCTTATTTCTTTTGGGTGAAAATTAGGGGTAGGCATGTAAATATAAAACTCGATTGTAATTTCCATATATGTTTTCATTAAATGTAACGTTCACAATTATTTTTCTATCCCCATTTTATTTGGTTTCTATTCTTCGTTTTCGTTTATATTGTGTTTCATTTGTTGGATGTAATTTTTTTTTTTCTTTTCAATATAACAATGGTCAGTGGGGTATGTTGATGTGATTTGGTATTGTTTCTTTTTTTTTTTTTAGATTTTAAAATAACATCACCAACCTAGCATAAAATAGGGTAAATTCGAATAAAATAATTATGCAATAAAACTAAAGCACACATGTTTTTCTTAATTTGGTAATTACAACAAGATTGTGTTGATTATCTCATAATTATTTTAGTATTAAAAAAAATACACATTTATAAGGTAAGAAACACTCAACTATAAAACTTCCGATCCATTCCCAATCATGAAAAGTTTTAATCTAATGGGCCTAAGCCCATAGGCTTGCGTTCGATTAAGTTTCGCAGTATTTTAATTTGTACCTAATTCCCCATTTCAATTTCAATTTGAATTTCATCGAAACCAGTTATGCTATATTAGTTCAACTTTACAATAAAATGTTATCTTTTTTTCGATTACTTATTATTTTATATTTCACTGCCCATCATGTGTATAGAGCCACATGCAACTTAGGTGGGGCAATTGCCCCTCCTCAAATTTTTGCAATTACCCCTAATTAGCTATATAATTATAAAAATTATGTATAAATTTTTCAAATTCTATATGTTTTGCCCCATCAAATTTTTTAAAAAATTTACCCCTCCTATCTTAAGGGGCCTAGCTCTGCCACTGTGTGTATCAAACACTATTTCGTTATACTGAATAACATTATAATTCCTCACATATATAATGTTTATTAGTTAAGTGATATTGATACTTAAAATGTCCAAACAATAAAAAAAAAGTGATATATATATATATATATATATATATATATATATATATATATATATGCAAGACATTATATGTAAAAGCCTTTTTTCCGTAAGAAATAAAAAGTGATCTGGACCATTAATCTTTGTAGATCTACGGTTGTCATTGACCAGTATATTATAATTGAACATAGAATACATTATCGTAACAATGCATTGAATAAAATAAAAAATGCATTATTATGACAGTGCATTGTAATAATACATAAAATATATTATTTTAGTACATAAAATGCATTAATTATTATTTTTTTACAAAAAAATATTTTATATGTGAACCAACCCCTATATATATATATATATAGGCACAAGCCTATATATTAATTAGACGTTTTTGGATCTTTGATAATAATATTTTAATTTATTTTATCTTAATTAATTTATTCCTTTTCTGCTATAGGAATCTTTTCATATTTTGCCATACAAGTCATGCACATTTATTACAGATATGATCAATAATGTGTGTACGTATAAATGATATTATCGTTGTGTGTTTATCATTTCAAGTGGATTGATAATTTGATACATATAATATAATTATTTAGCGCAATTTTCTGCTTAAGTTTTCAGACCGACTATTTGGACTCAGGAATATTATGATTTGGTTGCAAGATATGTATTTGTAGCTTTTGATTTGGAATGATTTATAAAGGTGTTTCCCTTCAACAACAAAAAATTGGAATGATACATAAAATAAAATATAAAATAAAGTGCGAAGCTAGCTCATATTCTCATTATATAATAGTATAGTTCTAATAATATTCTTGGGGTTTGTTAGCCACTTGACAAACTGACCAAGTTTTATATGCATCATACAACTATATATTTAACTAGAATAACGAATTGGCAACAATTTGCATCATCAGTCCTAAAATATATACTTTTTTTTACTGTGCACTAAATAGATTTTATTCTTTTGTTTTTGTTTTTGTTTTTTGTTTTTTGTTTTTTGTTTTTTGTTTTTTGTTTTTTTTTTTTGGGTTCTCTTCTAGTACTTTGACGTCATCTCAATAAATGTTGTTAGACTTGGAACTATATACTGGTCAATAATGGTTAATTTAATTAGAATTGACAATGCATAAGATATGTAGCAAAAAGACAAGCCTAAACTACTCTTTTCGAATCGGTTTTGAAATAACAGAGATCCTCATTGTTTCTTAAAGTGCCAAACTAATGGAGTACGTATACCAAAAAATCATTGTTCCATCACCTAAAATGACAGAATGTACTTCTCGTATGACTCACAAACATGCAAGAGTCACATAAATTCTTTATACTATACAATTAATGGGGAATTGGGTATAATTAAGGAAGATATATAGTGATCAAATCGCATAATTAAATAATAAAAAAAACGTTGTAGCATACAAGATTTTCGTATCGTATTTCAGTCTTGCAGTCGTGGTGCATAACGTAAAAAAAATAAAAGACGATGCGAAATAGAGAATCCGAAACTAGTGCGATCATATGCTAGTTATTGGAAGTTCCTAGGGCTCCTTTTTGGGAAATAGAGTAGGAATAATATCCTGCAATAATCCATAGTCATGAAACTGTTGCAACTGCTGCTGCTGATGGTACAAATTGCCATCACTGCCCCCATCATAACTGTAGAGGTGAGGCATCTGGAGATAGAGTTCTTGAGGGAAGGTGGGACCCTCCGACGAAAATGGCGGTGTTAGCATCGTCGGTCCGAATAACCCGGCCATGCTGCCGCGGAGGGTTGCCGGAACGTGGTGGTTGTGCTGCCCTTCGTAGGTGGTGATCACGATCGAGGGGTCTTGGAACGATCTCTCTACGCGTTTCTTCACCGGGCATTTCTGTGTAGTGCACCTATAGTAGCTTCTGCAAGATGGATTAATTTTATATATTAATATAATGTAATTTGCTCTTATTATTAATTAATATATGTTTATAGCTCAATTGCTCTGAAAATAATGTAAAAAAAGGTATTGGCGGGATTTGAATCTAAGCACATTTCATAAAAGGAAATTAGTGATATTCATGACAATGAAAGAATGAGTTGTAAAATACAAGCAAAATGTTTGGACTATTTGCATGATTTTATGATGCAAAGAAAAGTAGTGTTCATATTAGGGTTGCGTTCAAACTACACAAACAAACACCAAATTAGTTCGAGAAACACAATCTAATTTGCTCTTATTATTAATAGATGTTCATACCTAAATTACTCTGAAATTATACAATTAATATATATATATATATGTGTGTGTGTGTGTGTGTGTGTGTGTGTGTGTAGATATACATAGCTAGCAACGTTTAAAATTAATTGACCAAGACTAGCCTGCCTGCATGATTCTTGTGTTCATACGAAGTCAGTTCCCATTCAACGTTGTAATATCGAAAAATTCGTAGAAATTAATTAAAAAAATCGGAGAAATTAATAAAAAAAAAATCGGATAAATGAAGGAAATAAATTTAAAAAAAAATGAGAAATTGATTACCTTGGATAAGGGCTGTTTTTGACTGCTTTCTGCCCATATTTTCTCCATCTATATCCATCTTCTAAATGATCAACTTCACTCTTAGTCATGAAAGCAAATCTTTGCTGCCTTTCCTTCTTCGCTTCTCCTTTTTTCTTCCCTTTACCCCTTTATTAATTCCAAATGATTAAATATATAATCATCAAATTTTCATTTTGTCACAACCATATAGACACGTTATTAGGGATATCGATGGAAAAATATTCAAAATATGACAAACAGAACACACAAATTGTTTATTCAGTTCGTCACATAGTGATTATGTTTGGTGCCGTTGCCAAGTCAGATAACTTGTCACTAGAAGATTTGTGGTGATACTACGAGTATGATGCTATCGTTTTTTCAATATATTTTTTTATCACCTTATACTCACTTTTTGACGAATTGGGTTAAACAATTGATGTGTTCTATTTGTCATGTTTTCAATATTTTTGCGACCTATTCTTAATAGATACAATAAATATAGAGAACATACATATATATAATATAAGATAAAATAGTAGAATAATTACTCTTTCTTGGAGTTGTGATCTCCATCATTATCAATGGCTGATTCCTTCTCTTTCTTACTCTTGTTCGAATCCTCTTCCGCCGCGGCCGCCTCAGTGGAGGAGGAGGAGATGGAGGAGTTGGGCGTGGCCGGGGTTTCGCCACCTCCGGCGACCTCCACCGCCGGCTTCTCCTCCTCTTTAGACGTTGGCGACAGGCCATAGGCGGCGGAGAGTGAATTATGATCGGTGGGTCCATGCAAGAATTCTGTGAAGCTCAGGTACGACGGATCAAACATTTGGAGCGACGAATCGGCGGCAGAATGGCTGCCGGAGTAGGGTAAGGTGGTGGCGTTGCGGTGGTCGTTGTGGTAGGGCTGGTGGTAGAAGAATTCTCTGAGATCTTCAGACATGAGAGCTGAGGAAGAAGAAGTGGAGAGAAAAAGAGAGAGAGAGAGAGAGAAATGGATGTTTGGGTAGAGCTTAGTTTGCTATATATGTTTTGACGAGGAGAAGATTTTGGTTGAGGTCAGTAGTCGTTGTAATATTTATTTGTTAATTTATTCATGTGGGTTGGCCAGATTTCATATTTTAAATATTTTATTTTATGTACTATTCAATTACAAATGAATATACATACCCTATGAATAATTAATAAATTTGTACTCATATATTTTATGATATTTTGTCTTTCATATACATGATGGGTATTGAAAAAATTATGTAAAAAAGTTAAAAAGATCCCCGAGAGAGATAGGTAAGAAATCGAAATAGTTTGAAAATATAGCTAACGACCCCACTTTATAAAAGGGGTTTGAAAAAACTAAGTCGATCGAAGAATGGAGTCATTTGTTATACGTTTTCTTGACAAAGAATTATTCCATTTTTGCTGCTGTACCAATCAATCTACACCTTTTCTTGCAAAAAAATATCAATCAACACCTTTTAGTATGTACGTCTACCATAAAAAAAAGGTACGTATTTTTATGTCTTTTACATTTTTTTTGAAATTAATAAGATTTCTTTTAATGAATGATGAAAAATGAAACTAAACTGTTTTTTTTTTGGATTAATAATACTTTGTCATTCTCACAACAATGCTCTCCTATATATCCAACGTGAGCACAAATTAACGTGCATGTCTCCACTGATACAAGGCATGCAGGTAAATTACTCTCTAACCACCAATTTTTGCCGGACTTTATATTATTTATTTTCAATTCTACTCTACTTTATTAGAATTTATAATTATATTTAAATGTAATTTCAATTTCTTTCAAGGAAATTCTTTTACTAAGTCCTAACAAGAAATGGCGAACCCAAATGAATTTCTTATGAATCCTAGTAATTAATGAATAGTGAACCCTAATTAACTCATATAACTGATAAAAAAAATGGTGACTAAGGAGTTAACTCACTTGTATATATATATGTTGCATCTTCACATAAATAGACACATTAACTAATGTTTATGGTGGATAAAGAAATAGCAACTCATTTTAACTAGTCGAACCACCCTTGTAAGAAATAAAAATAGTATATAAAGTTGCAAATTAATTAACACCTTGTACAAACAATTACAGCTTACAACAGTCCATAGATTTTGAAATTGAAGTGTTTAGACAAGACTCGATTTTCCCATTATGTTTCCACGATTTATCTCGTATTGTATCTTCACAAAATTTCATACGTACATGTATACTGATAATAATTACTCTATAACTTAAGGAAGTTGCGACAAATTTCGCACTGTCCAAAAAAAGGAGGCAACGGAACTATCAACGATAGTAAAAATGAAGAAATTAAAATAAATAATAATACTAATAATAAGGGAAATGATAGTTTGATTTGATTTTGCAAAAAGTCAACCATGGGTCCATGAATGTAATTAACAACAGTCTAAGGGGCGCGCGCGGTCAATGTTTCAAACTTGGGACCAACCTCGGATGTGTGGTCTGAACACGTGTCTTTACTGCTGCACCGCCATTTGACCATGACTGCCACGTGGCCAATGCTACATGGTTCGCACCTTGCATTCTCGCCTAGATGCTATGCTCGATGAGTTATACTCACTTCGTCTACGATAAATATTCTTCGGAATGGCGAACATGGAGATTATTAAAAGTTAGGCATAGTGGGAGTGGAAAAAGAGTTCCATATTTAGTGTAGTGTAATGTTGTGAGTAGAGGAAAAAGATATTGTGGTGGGGTAGTGTACCAAAAATGAAAATAGAACATTTTTTGTAGACGGACTAAAAAGGAAAGTAGAGAACGTTTTCATGGACTGAGGGAGTATATACAAGTAAAAATGATATACTTCATCCGTCCATGATAAATATGATGCAATTTGTGCGGCACGAGTTTTGAAAATTGTTTGATAGATGTTCGTTGAGTGGAGAGAGAAACTCACCTTTTTTAATTTGTTGTGAGGTTTAAAATATAAAAGAGTGAGTGCGATCAAGTACCAAAAAGGAAAAAACCACAATTTTTGTAGATGGATGAATATCGTAATAAAACTACACTTATCTTGAATGAATGAAGTATTTAATTGTATTATCTATAAAATTATATATTTTGAAGAAATATTACACAAACAATTTATAAATAATCAAAGCATCGAACCTAGAAGAAACTTTTATATAGTGAACACGCACACTTTTCCAAATCTTTGTGGGATTAACCTTAGACAGGTATGGCATATATTTTCGATTTTTTTAGATAACACGCTCCAGCACACAACTTACAAACTAAAATATTTACTTATTAAATATTACTTGGGTTATCCACATCGTTTTATATGTAAAAAATTACTTTGATATAAATAAATGTTTATAATTTCAATTTTCATGATATATGTATATACATTGGACGACAGGGTGGGTGATTGAGCATGTCTTGAACTCTAGCACACTCGTAGAGAGAGAGAGAGAGAGCAATCTAAGCTCTCACGAAATTAAAACTAGCCAACAATTCGTAGTATAGTCGAAATTTTCTGGAAAAGTGGACTCACAAAGCTTATGTTTAACGAAATTTCTCTGTCCGTTCAAACGAAACTGTCTGTTACTAAGGTGACGTTTGGTTTGGAGGATGTGATTGATAAGATAGAATGTGATTATATGGTTGATTAATAATCACTCCAAATTTGGAAGGACAAATTATTACTGAATTGGTGGATATGATCAAGGGCCTAGTACTTCTTTATCACGGGCCAAATCATTTAAACTAAACGTTTGATTATGTTGGATTATTTTATCAATCAAGCCTAATCAATCAAACCAAACACCGCATAAGAGTCTTCTAGTGACCCAACTTCAACTGTTGAAAACCCGGCCCGCACCCAAACGGCCCAAGGAACCCGCAGCCCAAATATTCCTAATCATTTTTCGAGTGCCGAAAAAATTGTTCAGTATTAGATTTGTATAGTGTTTGATGACCATGATTTCGGATATATGATTATCCCTAGAATTTATTATATAACAAATCTTATTAATTCATATATTAGCGTGTATCTGTTGATATTAAAAGTGTTAACTGAACCATACAAAGAGGATCATATGCACAACCAATTTAACCTATTTTTGAAGTCGGCAATTAAATTTAAAATTTATCATTCAATCATTTTTATTTGTTGTATATCATATGCTTCTTTGTGTTTCAAGAAAAATAATATATAAAACCAAACAGAGACTTAAAAAATTAATTTTTATTTTTTACCCTAAACCTCAAAACATTTCTGTATGACGATGCATAGGAGAGGGTATAAAACTTTGACTATTATATGAAAACAGACAAATTATGTAGCTAGGGTTAGGCAACGCCTCTTATCAACAAGAAAGTTGTTGACTAATGGGAACTAAAATAATATTTTAAATGGTTACAAAATAATAATAATAAAAATAATTTTTTAAATATATAAATATTAATTTAGTTTTGACTTTTTCTTTGATAGTATTTGTCCAAAGAATTTTCCGTACTCATATTGTTTGACAGAATATAAAACTAGCTATAATTTGTCCACTTACAATTTCTAGTTCGAGCCACTTATTAATGTGTGATAATCCTCTATTTTGTATCAATTATTAGTGATTTTAGCAATATATATATGTAGGGACACGGAAGAGATCATATAAATTAAAAGTGTACTTTCTATGATAAATGAGAAACAATTTGGATCATTGATTTTTGTATGATCAACGGTTGTCATAATTAACCGATGCATTATAATTATATATAGAATGCATTATAGTAACCCATAAAATGCATTATCATGATGATGCATTATATTAATACATAAAATGCATAATTTAGTGCATAAATCAATATTGGCCATCCATTAAGTCAAGATCAATGTTCCAAATTACTTCTCAATATTTCTTATACTAAGAATGCTTTTGAACCTAATCCTATAGGGACATATGTAATTATTGGTCCGATTTGAATACACCAATCCTAATTCAGAAATGGTGTTGAACGACTAGACTGAGTGAAACCGTCTGACAAATTAAGATCTGTCTAATGGGTCCATCAAGCAGTATCATATATTGATCTCAATCCAAATCTGACGGTATATTTATAATTTTGTTTGGTTACTATATAGTAATTGAATCCGATTGATCTGTTGATATATATGAAAAAATACTTCCCATATGTCTCCTTAGGGATAGATGACCGGAGAGTGCGTATTCTTATGACTAAATTTTTCAAGTTCGACGAATATCATCAACACCTTAGGTCGAGTCTGTCACACTAAATTTAATTTCTTAATGTAAGTTACCTCTCATGTGTTGTTTATAGGCTATTGTATAAGAACTAAAATTCACCTAGTTCACACATTAGATAGCGACTGCGGTTTTATTTTCATTATAAAAAAAAGACTTTCCTTATATAGTAATTACTATACACATAATAAACAAATGAAATAAAGTTTAACATCAATTGGAAATCGCCATCAACATTTTTTTTTTCGATTTTGATTTTCATGAATTTTAGCATCTTGCAAAATGCAAATTATGACAAAGATGAATAAGTTTTGTATCACTTTTCAACGTCGAAAATATGTCGGGGAGATTTTTCCCATGAAGAATAATTCATGGCTGCAAAAAGAAGTCCTGTGAAGTGAGTGTAAATATTCAATTCCTTATTTTGTTTTTATTAAAATTAAAATAATCACAATATCACGATAAACACATTATTTTATCATCTGTAGTTGCTAAGTATGTATATCATAAGTACCGCTATAAAAAATCAGATCGGATCGGGCCGGGTTGAGAATCCATCGAAGCAAAAAATCATAGCCCGATCTCACCACACATGGGGTTGGTCTCGTGCCGTCCGTGGGCCCGTAAGCTTAATTTATCAAGCGCCTTGCCTAAAATCAATTTAAATCTCCTTGTCGGGTCAAGTTGGTCCGAAAATTTTACAAGTCTAAAAATTGTGGTCCAACATGACCTGGTGCGGAAAAACAATTAGGTCTAAAAATAGTGGCTTAGCTGACCGAACACTGGGCCGATCGAGTCTATTTTGACAGCTATAAATTCATAAATCATTGGGTTTAAAAAAATATTAATGCAATCTAAATATATATATGCATGCCATCTTAATTATAGAAAATGCCGGCAGTCTTGTAACATACGTTCAAAAGAAATCTATCATGAACTTGTTGATAGGACCATGCACCAATATATCTACTTTCTCTGCTAGATAAATTATCTGATAATAATCAACTAAAAGAAATCTACTAAATAAACTTTATTTTCAAAATTTAGTCCAAAAATGTAATTAAACCCTAGTTGCCGCACGGCCATATATTCCGGGTGAAATTACTCCGCCACCGACTGTCATCATCGGACATGGCGGACACACGCAGCAATGCGGTGTTTTCCAATCGTCGGGTACTCAAATTTTTTAGTTGAAAGTAAATTTTGGTACCTTTAAATTTGAGAAATTGTGAAAAAAACAAACCCTAAATTATCAGATTAATTACCTACTATACATGTTATCGGTACTAGAAAGTAGTAAAATAATATGTACGTACAATATAAATGGTACCATTTTGGCAGACGTCCAAACATATGGGTACCAAAAGGACAATTTTCCCGATAGTTAACATGGTTAATGATGCTTCAATATGGTAATTAGTTAATAAGCATGTTGAACGAAATTTTATATATATTTCATTTCATTGTTGGTATTATGTTAATCTCATCTCTCTCTCTCTCTATATATATATATATATGTGTTGGTTCACATACAAAGCACTTTTCCGTAAAAATGATAATAATGCATTTTATGTATTATTATTATTAATGCATCTCCATAATAATGTATATTTGGGTTACTATAATACATTATTATGATAATGCATTCCATGTTCAATTATAAGGCACCGGTCAATGATAACCGGAAATCTATAAAGATCAATGAAGTCCATATCGCTTCTCATTTCTTATGGAAAAAGTGCTTTGTATATAATTTTTCCCATATATATATATATATATATATATATTTCATTTCAATTATTCGGTAAACTAAACTACGTACGATAGATTAAAAAAATTGAATAAATTAAAATATATACATGTAAGGTTTTTAAATAGATGTGGCCTATTTCCTAATCTCTTGAGTTGTTAGTTGCTAAATAACAAAATTAGGCCCAAATCACCAATGAAAATAAGGTTGCTTGACATATTCAGACAAGTAATATATAATCAGAGTCAGAGGTGGCCATAAAATGTACTGTGATTGAAAAGCAGAAAATCTAGTTAAATTGCCTAACTTATATACTTATAATTAGCATATCCACACACACACACACACACACACACACACACATATATATATATATATATATATATACCTACGACTAAATTACAGTAGTCTATAATTTTTCTACATGCATTACCTAACTAATGTGTCAATTTTTGATGGAAAGGGTTCACGAAGCAAGTCGATCAACCGTCGACCGTTTCGAATTCCATATATACATACATACATACATATATATATATATAATCAGTCCTTCAGTACAAACTACAAATCATGCTTTTTTCAATATATAAGCATGCTTTTTAATATATACAATAATGCTTAATAGTGCTTTTCTTGATTCATGCTTTTTGTATAAAAAAATTATGCTTATATAAAATCATGCTTTTTATATACTATTTTCATCCTTAGATTATTAACAACCGTAGATCATATCATGATCAACGGTTAGGATTAGTTTGTAGTTTTTACATAGGGACTAGTTTTTATATGAACCAAATCCTACAAAAAGTTATATTGATATGATATTGTCCATTTTGCGTTTGAGTCACTGATAGATTTGAATGCCATGAATTATATTTATACTCTTGTCTCAATGTAAATGGTAGGAAATTAGGATTCTTTGTTGTCCTGCAATTGGGTGTGTGTAACATTAATTTAATACTGACATAATGAAATATGATAATGAAAATAATGAATAGAAAATTATGTAAGATTTTTTTTTTATGTTAAATTCAATTATCCTTTCGAAGGGCAAACAACGGATATCGTTAGATAAAATAATAAAAAAATGGAGTCGGGTTCAACTAAAAAAGTGTCACTAATTGATTCATAATTAGGGTTTAGTCACTTATTGGTTGAAAACATGTCGAGGGCAAAAACTGACAAACCATTACGGTTGTTTAAAGATCAGGAAATTTCTTGAAATAATGTAAAAGTGAAAATTCTAAATTTTATAAATAAATCAATAAATAAATTATTGACTTGATTTGCCACCATTATGTGTGACAACTTGATATTGTTGAAATTGTTATTGCAAGTCCTAATCAGTGGCAGGTTATATGTTAGGTGTGCATACCAAAAAAAATTAATGTTCCATGCATATATATAGATATAATCTTATGTTTTACAACTTTTTTTAGGAAACAATCTTATGTTTTATTGTGTTCATATATTTCCTCATATTTATCTTTTTTGGGAAAATATCAAATGATCGTGCACTTATTAATGTGCATCATCGTGAGACCGTCTTAAACAACACTCTATCATTTATTAATAGTCATTAGATTCAGTTCTCTTTCAACTCTATATAAAATTTCCATAACTTAATAAAAAAAAAATCATGTAAAATATAAATATGTAGCTAACAAAAAAATAGAAATACAGATTAACATCAGTCACTCCAAGTCAATATTTCCAATCATTACTTGCCTATCTACTCCACTTATAATGCTTTGAATCAGTCAATATTTCCATTTTAAACCCATTCTTTTTCCTAATTAATTTATCTAATATTTAGCCTCAAAATCTCAAATGTGAAAGGTCTTCTTGTCTCATTCCATCATTCTTGACCACATAATCTAATAAGCATATATATGCTCTTTCTTGGCCGAATTTTTGTGATCTAATTTTCGTAGTACAAATTATTTTCATTTAACAGTGTTAAATTAATATCATTGATTCATTATACATGTCGTGTAAAACAACCAAATGAAACAATACAACAAAAAAAAAGTTGTCCTAAGAAAAGAATATGCAAATAGATACTTATTTATTTCGATGACTCAGATTTCCAATCTTCGTCTAGTTATTTCTCGAAGAAAAATCTCTAAATGCTTTATAAGAATCGAAATGGGTTAATGCATGTGATGTAATATAATGAAATAAAAAAAATACAAGAAAAAATATTCTCCCAAGAAAAAAAAAATCTCCAAATAAATACTTATTATTTCGATGACTCAGATTTTCAATCTTCGTCCAATTTTCTCTCGAAGAAAAATCTTTAAATACTTTATGGAATACAACCCAAGAAATTGAAAAATTCCCTTGAGGAAAAATTCTCTAAAAAATATTTCATCCGTCCCATTTGTAATGGCCTGTTTATTTTCGGCACATATATTTAGGAGAATGGTGATTAAAGGATAAAAAGATCGAAAGTGATGAACCCACATCTTTTTGCTAGAGAGTGATTTCCTTTTATGGAAACATATCATTTTAAATGGACAGTCCAAAAACAAAAACAAATCATTTCAAATAAAACGGAAGGAATACTTATTATTTCGATGACTCAGATTTCCAATCTTGTCCGACTAATTCTTAAAGAAAAGTCTCTCTATAGTCTATACTTTTTAAGAATGAGAGAGGTTGATGGGAGTGGGAGAAGGGTCATGCCGCAATTATCTCTTCTCTTTTCATACTAGTTTTTATTCATTTTGATTTCTTGAAATTAAATTTCTATTAGAGATCTTTCATTTATGGTGTTTGTTCATCAGTCAAGGTCATAGATCCCTTCACCTCATCAATAATATAATGTATTTATTATAAACTTTTAGTAATCTTTCTTCTTATATACCAAGGCTCCAAGTTGGCAATATCGAAATTAATTTGTGTCTGTAAATTTATTGTACAATAATATCGTCATATATTTGTTGTATACTAAGGTGATGTTGCTAAAATTCAAAAGAAATAACTAAAAATAATGGGTAAAATATTGTTCAACTCGTACAAACACTACCTGCGCAGGCTGCATTGAATTTACCGCACCTAAGTAGAGAGTGAGAGAGGAGAGAGAGTGGAATGAGAAAATGAAATGGAACTTTTTAAGTGAGACTTCAATAAAGCAACATATATAGACATATATAATGTGATTTCTGTTCCATCGAGAAATATAATACTCATATATAAACATAAGTATATATTAATAATTGCATGAACAAGACTTGACCTGGTCTTATCCCAAATACTTAATTATAATGGATTATAATCTCCTGTAATAATCCCATACTTTAATAATCGTAATGAAGAAAAATTGCAAAAGTTTGAGATTCATTTCTAAGTCACTGTTTGACTTATCCTTCTTTTTTTTTTGGAAAAGAATAAAAGAAAAGTTAAGAATCATATGCCAAAAGAATTACGAATATCTAAATATAGGGAGGTCTTGTGATATGAATATGAGTTTGAATCTGAATCTATGACCCATCCCATAATTGAAGTATGAATTACAAATATACAATTAAATTAATTAAATTATTGTTAAGTGAATAATATTATGATATGAATAATGATTCGAATTGGGTTTTTTCTTGAAATAATTCCCTCGTACATTTCAAAAAAGAGCCGAGGGCAATCAAGAATCGCAAAGATGGTGCCCAAATCCTGATCCAACTCATCCGAGGGCATGTTTTTGTCATGAATTTTATTCATTTGGTAGATCTTGACCCGTTAAACAGTCTGACACAAGACTCTTGATTTCTTTTGGTTCGGCCACTGCATGAATTTGATGAGATAAACGCAATGGTAAAATACGACAAGACTACAAAAATTTCTCTGCATTTTATACACAATCAAGTATCTCAAAAAAAGGATCACCAGTTATTTTCCAAAAACTTGAACATATAAACAATGGGATTGAAGAAGTTCTTACACGAACCGGCATCCATTTCGGCTCGAGTCTTCATGCAAACGAACTCAACTAGCCAGCCATATAATGACACGTGCCAAAGATCCAGAGCAAGGGGCAATCAATCCCTTCTACCATCAGAAGGTCATAGATGTTTGAGACGAGGAGCCATGTCTAAACAGAAGAGAGTCGATCTTGTACTTGCATTTTGTTGCAACTCAAACATTCAACGGCCTGAATCTTGTACAGCATTTTGCTGTAGCAGCAGCACGATTGATGATGATGATGATGTGAAGCTCGTGTTTTTCACTCAGTGATGGCTTTCCATAAGATCAACTAGACTGATCTTCCCACAGTTGCCGGCATCCAGCCTTTCGAACTGTTTACATATCTTGAAAATGTCTTGCTCTGAAATCTTACCCATCTCTTTAAGCTTGTATATCGCGTACTCTGATTTACTGTACCATTAAGAAAGGAAAGAAACACGAAAATGAAGTGATTTTCACTTATAGTTAAATAATATAGTATCTAATAACTTTTACTGCAATGAAAATCGACTAAATGGGATTTAGTTTCACAAAAATACAAACCAGAAACTTACTAATGAAGTGATGGAAGAAAGTAAAACGAAAAATGGCGACCTCATAATATTCACTATCATTTTGTTTTCTAATGTAGCATCTAAATACATCGCCATCTATTCATAATAACTATTATAGGACTAGATAATGTAGGCATACCCGATGGAATTCAAACTCGAGATCTGAAAGGCTAAAGATGGCAGATATGCAAACACTTTACATTTTGTGGGAAACTGAAGCTGGAACGAATTACTTAACATACAAAGCATGTGCCCGATGAACAGGTTGAAACGACGATTCATGTTCACATTTGGATACTCTTCAAGATATATATCCACCATTCAATTCAATATTTGGATGCAGATTCAGAAAAGATTTCAATTCAATAACCGAAAGGATTGGAAAAGGGATAATAGCGAAACCTATCTTATTAAGAACACAATAAGAGGAAGAATGTTATTTTATTTCAGTGCAAAGAAAAGAGTGTATAAACCAATAACTTCTCAAGTATTCATTAACGACAACTTCAGTTCTGCAACGGCCTCTCTTGACGACAGCATTGAATACTGTCATCAAGATTTTGTGATTGTGATTCAATGCTGTCATCAAGAGATGCCGTTTCAGAACTAAAGTTGTCGTTCGAGCCAACTCTTAAAATAGCAATTTGTATAACCATCATAGAAAACATAATGCACAGATAACTCATTTCAGCCAATAACTCGATACTTCTGCGAGTGCTTTACTTTAAAAGCAACACTATTCCAAAATCACAAACTCTACTTTGAGAATGCATTATGAATTAAGATTATCTTCTTGACCGCACATAATACTTCTTTGACCCCATCTTGAGGAAAACGAAGCGTAGAATTTGTTTTAGTGCATAATAAACGAATCAATAACATGATAGACCTTCAACTAAAAACTTGCCTATAGTACCATAAACTACAACTATCAAGACACAAATCATCAGAAAATGCAAATCACATATCAACAAACAAACATAAGCCCATGAAACCGATTTAAATGAGTGCAAAGCAGTAAAGAGGAACGATAGGTACTAACGTGACAAATCCATTGTTATCAATGTCAGCAGCAAGAAACTGCGCCACAGTCATATTCTGATCGAGCACCCACTTTGCCATCCTCCTCTGCCTCTTATCCACCCTCGCCTCCGCCAAGTACAGAAAGGCTCTAGCAACAGCAAGAGTCGACACAAGCAACCAAATCGAAGCAAAAACCCGACCACCTAACGAATGAAACGCCCGATCACCATATCCCACAGTAGTGACAGACATAACTGACAGATACAAAGAGTCCAACCAATCCAAGCTCTCCACAAAATGCATAATAGCAACACCAATGCCAATACAAAGAACCACAACGCCCAACGCCAACGCGACCTTCATTCGTATCCTCATCCTCCCCTTCTTCACATCAACTATATAAGACCTAGTATCATTAGCTCCCCTACCCTTAATAGTCCTCAACAGATAATTCTCTTGCAAATCAAGAACATAGCTAACCATCCCAGTCAACAATATGTCAATGAAACCAAATCCCACCAACACAAACATAACTGAAAACAACTTAGTTGCAGCAGAATCAGGAGTTATATCACCATATCCAATAGTACACATAGTCACAATGCAGAAATACAGAGCATCAACAACAGGGTGTGTCTCAATTCCCTTGAAATTATCCCTATTAAGAGAGTATATAACCACACCAAGACTCAAATACAAAATCAAAAGCAAAACACCCTGCCTCATAACACATTGATTACCGAACTGCGGCGGCTCCGGTTCAGGAAAATCATGAATATCGTTGATAATAGCCATGGCAGGAGCAGTCTTGGACCTATGCAGATGCTTGGAAACTGGAGATTGCGATTTCGACCCAGAATGTTGGAATTCTTGATCAAGATTTGATTTTTGATGGTTGAAATCAAAGCCCTCGTTATTTTGTGATGAGGGCTTTGGAGAATTCAGGGTTAAGGCCAAAGCTTCGAGGAAATCTGGGGTGGTGGGTGATGATGCAGATGGCGGGGGGCCGAAAATCAGCCGGTCTTTGAGTTCTCTCGGAGATGGAGTGAGAGGGCAGGGTGGGATGGTGATTTCGTCGTCTTCCGGTAGACAGCGGAGAAAGGGTGGCGGCGGCGGCCGCGGCCTTCTGGGACTGCTGTAAGGGAGGAGTGGCTCTTTCTCCATGTTGCTAGTGGTGGTGCAGTGGAGGTGTTGCCAGAATTTCAAGATTCTACGGCGGCGGCAGAGAGGCTATATAGGCCGTTTTGGAGGTAGAAGAGGTTATAATAATATTATGTTGAGGTTGAGGATGAACATGCAAGAATTAGGGTGGCACTTGGCAATGCATGAATAGTAAATTAATTGCAGTTTTCAAACTTTTTTTACTATTTTGTATTTTGGGTCAAAACTAGAAGTGTGACTGTGACTGTGACTGTGTGTGTGAGTTTGGGTTTTAGAAAAAAAAAAAATGGTGGCGTGTAGGGAACGTGGCGCCATTTTAGGACGAGCCAACGTCACCCATTATGGCAACTATACTACTTATAATAGTACTAGAATTTTTGTGCATATATTCTCTCCTCCCAAAAAATTTAGTAGAGGTCTACGCTCCCAGCACGTATACCGAAAAATAAGTTGTTTATAAAATAAATTGAAAAAAAAAAAGAACTTTCCAGAGGTATTTTCGTCAATTCACATAGAGTTAGAAAGAGATTTTATTTCACGACGTAATGTAATTTAGAAATTATGCTGGGGATGTTTTATTACACTCACATTGTCCACGAAGATTGTAACTAGTTTTTATTGTGGCACGGATTTTAATAAAAGTATAATAAATGTTAAGTGAGTGGAGAAAGGGATCCACTGTTGAAAGTGAAAAATAGAATAAAAAGGTAAGATAGTGGATGAGGTTATGTCTAAAGTAGAAAAAATGAAAACTAGCTATAATTTTTGTGGACGAATGTAAAATAAAACTCACTACAATCTTCGTGCATGGATGGAGTATAATGTTGGTATTGTAATTTTTATTTTTGTATCATACTAATTTATTGAGACGACTAAATAAAGAAATCAAGACTAGATTATTGAGATGGAAGGAGTAGTATTTATTCATTTCGTTCCTGAATAAATATTCTATTTTAAAATAAAATGTATCATTAAATAAGTATCTTATTTCGAAATTATATTAAAAAAAATAATATCAAACTTCCTATTTCACTCTTATCCTCAATGCAAAATTATTTAATTGCTTGTTTTTTATATAATAATTAGGAATAAAAGAAATAAATTTATCTATTTTTTTGGTATATATATTTTGACAGTGTTTCACTAATGAGATTTGTCAACTTTCATATGTAAATAAATTCTTTTGAGGAAATGTGAATTATTGTGTTCAATGATTACGTTCATTACACATACAAGTCCCTACATCTTTCCTTCTCACTATTTTTTTTTTTTTCTATTGAAAAAAAAAGGAACTGTGAGAATTGAATTCTAGACTCTTCTGATTTAGGGGTATTGCATGTTGGGGCTGTCGGGCCGTAATGGGTCTATGCCTTAATTTTGGACTGGTTGACACCTCTAATTACGACCATATATAGAAAGTTATTCAAAGCTCAATCAATTATAATATGGGCTAAAATTCTGGACAATAACAATGTGTGAAAGAAATCAACCTCCAGACAGCATAAGATCAGTTCCATAGTACAATATGTCAATATGTAATAATGCCTAGTATAAAATCACACAAAGCCCGCACGATACTTCGGAAGATGACTGAGAAAAGCTAGCTAGTCGTCGTCAAGAACACTCGTACGCCTCTTAATCTGGTAAACAACAGACCACAAATCAACAAATTGAAGACTAATGATAGTGCAAAGTTCATGAAGCATATAAACTGCTGCTAGTTCTTGAGAACTCAACCACTACTACTTACTGTCACTTTGGTTTCTTTTGTTGTTTGGGTGTTGATTTGTTCGAGCAGCGAAATAAGCCTCTCTTCAGATACCTACGTTAAAAGCAAGAAATCGTATGCATTCATTTCTCTCAAACAACATGCATCACATTTAGAAACCTTTATGATGAGACGTTTGAACTGATAGCATAGTGAAGCAAGCTACCTTCTCAACGATCTGACCCATTTGGGCAGCTCTCAGTATTACATCCTCAACTCCCCGGGCCTTCTCAGGTTTCACCAGCGCAATTCGAGCAACTGCATGATAGATGCATAGGAGTCGAGGTACGTGAATGGTTGCACCACAAGAATCTAATAGTGACATCTAAGTATGATAGCGAAACCAATATATTAAGCAGCTATGTTTCTAGATTTGATTTATGTCCATCTTTATGCATTGGTGGAGAGGAGAAGTTGTATAGAGAAAAATTAGGAGTAGCATTAGAAAAATTGGATGAGGCTCGAAAATTCCACTTACGTCTTGCCCGTGCTTCAGATGTCAAAATTTGTGTCAGCATCAGTTCTCTTTGTTCCTCTGCTTCCCTAAAATGAAATCAGAATTTAAAATCAATAAAAGTTTTATATAGTAACTTCTAAGACACACATCATCTATCAGGGACTTCCAGTAAAAATAAAAGTTTAACGGAACAGATAACTCCACCTTTTAGCTTCCTCCTGGGCTTTCTGCTGCTCGGGACCTTGACGACTACCCTGTAGGTAAATAAACAAGTAAATACACATGCCAAGAACAGAGAAAACAAAGAAAGGATAAACTTGTAGTTTGAATAAAAATAAAATAGTACACAATGCAATTACCACCGCGCCACGTTGAGCCATTAGCTCCTGCATTCTCCTTTGCCTGATCGCTTCCAATTCTGGATCAGCCTAGAATACAATTAAATCATTAAAATAAAACCAGAAATAGGAACATCATATTTTGATTTAAAAAATACACCAAAAACCAAGGGCAAAATTGCAAATAATGTTCAATAACAAAATTAGTATTACATTCGCATACTCACTCAACAATAATACCACTAGCCAAGTCTGGACACAAAACCAATCAGAAGCACTTCTAGAGATACACATGACGTAGACCTCATCCATCTTCTTTCACTTCCTCTACCCCATTCGTATTCTACATTCTGCAACCCTTCATCTCTTTTCCCGTTTTCTTTGGGCGTGTAATCAAGTCCACTAATACCCATACCCATCTACATATAGGTTTCCTTTACTTTCTAGCTATGATATTACCAACCAGTTGTGACATTTTTTAAGATTTTATCAGCTACAAACACTAGATATTTTTACATCAATGGAATTGCTTCCTTTTGTCTTCCAAAGACACCATAACTAACAATTTTGAAAGCATAAATATAAACTCTGTTGAGTATATACAATTTTGGTAAGGATATAAAATTCTTCTTTAAGCAACAGTCGAGCATCTTATGTCATAATGGCAACAAAAACAGCTCAATAAATGGTTACATAATTAAACTTTGAACTGTCAACAACAAAACCAACCCAAAGATTCATAATCTCAAACATTAAATTAATTTCATATACGGATTAAGGGCACGTAAAAGATAAGATCAAGCAGTCACTCCATCAGCAAACCATCTAGCAGCAAACTTCAGCACATTATCCTACATGTGTCCGAATTAAGCTTACGCCACACCAGTCACACAGGAACAAGTTCCAGTCGCCAAAATTCAAATAGTTTACAGAGTTCTGATTTTCTTTTAATCTTATTATAAGCACACTTATATAGCTCAACCCCATCACTGTGGCTAAACACAGAAGCTTTAGAAGCTACACATTTTCTGAGTTCAATCCTTACTGACATGGAAGCATAGATACAGCTTACAGGTTTCAAGAAAGTATACAACAAAAAAACGAACTTTATCATCTACTAATTTTTCAACATGAGATAATTTGACTTCCCCTAATTCCTTTAATCAAATCATATCCTACTCCAAAATCAAATTTTGATATCAGAAGCCATGCGATCAGAAAAATTGAACGAGAATGAGAAGAAAAACGCCAGAATCAGCCGTTGCATAAGTTTAAACTAACTGAATCAAAAAAAGGCGGAAAAAATATACAGATGCAGAGAGAGAGAAACTGCACAACAATAATCAATTCGAAAAAATCAAATGGAAATCAAAAACCCTAGCAACAACAAAATATTGCTGATCCAGAAATTGATGATAAATCGAGTAAAGAGTTGGAAAATTTTGCTCACCATTTCTTTTCCGCGGATTTGAATTCTGTGAGTGCTGAAAAAGTATTTCAAATAATGAGATTAAAAAAAAAATTGAGTATTTGTTGTCACGACCCACGGGCCCACAACTGCGTCCGAATTACGCTGTCGGGCCGGGTTTTATCTTTATCTTTATTCTCACTCGGTTTGGCGGCGGGTCTTCTGCTGTGCGCTCTCTACAATTTCCTTCAGTCCTCAAAACAAAAGTCTCCATTTTTTGGGATGGCCGATTAGAGCACCCACAATGGGATACCTACCTTTGGGTAGGTAGGTCTTCCAATATTTTAGAATACTTTATGCATTTTTTGTGGGACTTTAATGATTGAGAGACCGGTCTCTAAATTAGCCACAATGGGGTAGGTCTCTCACCCCGGTCTATGACCTAGGTCTTTCATTATTTTATTTATATTTTAATATTATTTTTATGTTTTATATTTATTTTGAATAATAAAAATAATTATACTTAAAATATTACGAAATAATTAAGAAATAACTAAATTGTATTTGAAACATTGGAAAATTACAATACAATTTGGAATTTAAAAACGAAAAATTAAATACTACGAAATATCTTACTGACCAAAACCCCATTTCTTCTAGAGCATCATGCAAACTTTGCGGTGATTTTCCAATACATCCGGGTCCATATCTTTCGTTGGCCTCGTGTAGATATCGTAGGCGGTCCCTAATTCAGATGAGCGTTTGATCTCTCTAATTTCTTGAGTGATGCGCTCGAGTTTGTCTTCTTGGACGTCCACGGCCTTGCCCTTTCCCTTTCCTTTTTTGGCCGACTTCTGTCCCAGTGGTCGGGAAATCCTCGAAGACTCCTCGGTTGCAGATTCAGCGTTGCTCGGATTGCTCGGCCAGCTCGGATTGCTCGAATGGCTTGTGTAGCTCACGTCCTCTCGATTCTTCGTTCTTTTTGCCGGTTGTGTCGAGACCTCTGGATTGATGAAGTTGGGCAGATCTTTGACTACCGCCCACGGCTTATGTTTATTGAAATTCTTCTTCGTTTCCCTGTAGAAGCCATCCTCAGCCAAGTGGATGAGATCGAGATCGCTTTACCCGCTTCCATGCGCCCTCTGTGCTTTTACGTATTCGGCATTGAATATTAAAATTTCCTTCTTTGCGCGTTTCCACGCCTGCCGAAGATGTTCGGAATCCCTCGCCGGTGTGCCTTCAGGCCGTATGTTGTTGTAGCGCCTTCCAATTCGCCGCCAAAATTCACCTAGCTTCTGATTATTGGCGACGATGAGGTCAAGACCGATGTCCACGTAGCACCGGGCGAGGCACTCCAATTCGTCGTTGGAATAATTGACATATTTCTCCCTCGTTGTACCGGAGGTTGTTGTCGCCTTCTTTTTTCCCTTTCCCTTCCCCTTTGTTGGAGGCGGCGACGGTGGAGGAGAATTTTGCTTCTCTTCCTCTTCTTCTTGCTCATCATCGTCGTCGTCGTCGTTCAAGTTGAAAGATTGAAACTGACGATATGCACCGGCCGGCGTGGAGAAAGATTGAAAGCCGCCACCGGGCGGCGTGGAGAAAGGTTGAAAACAGCCACCGGGCGAGGAGGAGAAAGGTTGAAAACCGCCACCAGGCGAGGGCGATGAGGAGAATAGTTGACGTTGCGGGATAGAATTGGGGGATGGCTCGTTGGATTGCGGAGAATTTTGCATACACGGGAACCCGCTCGGTTGTTGATACCCAAACCAATTGTTGAATTGAGCATCTTTGTCACCCATTTTTTGATTAAGAAATGATAATTTGTGAAATAAAATGGAGGAAGATGGAAATGGAAGAAGATAGAGATTGTAGGTAGAAAATGTGTGATTTGAAGTGTAATAAGATGTGGTATTTATAGGTAGAAAATGTGGAAAAAATAAATAAAAAAACTAGCCGTTTTTAGCCGTTGCATTATAATTTTTTTTTTAATTGCAACAGAAAAAAAATTAATAAAATAACACGTCCCAGGTCGCAACCTCGGGCGCAAGCCCGACCTGGGGTGCGACCGACCAGATCGCTACAATGGGTGCGACCGGAGGGGGGGTGGTCGATAGGGGCGGTCGTTGGGCCAGCGACCGGGCCCTTCGACCGCCATTGTAGATGCTCTTAGGGTCAAAATATTTCAAGTTCTTATCTCATATCGAGCACATTGAGTTTTCTTAATACTATATTTTATGTAGGTATGTAGTTTTTGTAATATTACTCTCCTATGTGGTTAATGTTGCGCTGGATTTTCCTAATAAGGTATACACATATTTTGGGTGCGATTTGTATCCATTGCTCCTCCATATTATTTGTGTCACATTGGTTTTCCTCGTAAGTTTTAAGTCTTCTGTATCATTTGCATGCTCTTACACATGAATGAGATATATCTAAAGCACACTCTCAAATAGTAATTGCAAGGTATCCAATCGTCATAAAAATTATATGTATAGAAATAGATTATAGTTTCACTTTTTTTAATATGTTTTGTTCTGATTTGATTGATAAGTCTATTTTTGAGTTTGTTAGCTTATTAATGAAAATGTAGAGCTTCGATTTGATTGATAAGTCCTTGGAATCCCACTAACACCTTCGTGCACCATGTCTTTTTAGTGCAATTTACTTGATGTGTTGCATACTATTGTATAGGAAACAAAATTTACCCGATATGCACCTCAAATAATTTTAGTGCAATTTACTTGACCTGTGTAATTTGCAGATTATTGTATTGGAACATAATTTACCTGATATGCACCTCAAATGGCGGCTGCACATTACCTCATTGATATGAGCACGAGTAATTGGATTACTTAGTTCACAAGCAGCTATATCAATCCAACATGGATTTATTTGTTGCATTTATCGAACATAACTTTAAAGAAGAGTTCTAACATAACAATCCTGAATTGAGCATCATACTTTCAGGCCTGAAATAAACAGTAGATTGGATAAAACCATCAAAATATACGTCCCCAGTTACGCTACATTTGACAGGGTGCAAGAACAGAAAACCTGATGCAATTTATAGCAAAAACATTGTGTTATTACAAAAATAAAAGAGAAAAACATGTCTCTCCATGTCGAACTGATACTTGCTAGTAGGTGTTATCCTTAGAAGGTTATGAAGATTAAGTCCACTGATCTTCGCAGCAAGTATGAAATCATTCTCAGTGAGCCCGCCTGCACCATGAACAAGATTGGAATATCAAGACGCGTTCAACTGAACTACACGAACAATGACATATGTGTTCATCTAAATTGTTCAATGAAAGATAGTTCATGTTTGTCCAGTAATTAGGATCAATGCACATAAGCCTTGCTGAGATGGATAACATATCCGTCTAGTGATTTTCGTCATAAACCTTGATGCTAAGTAGATCAATCATGATTTAACTTCCAAATATAAAAATTACATGGTCCACGAGAAAATGATTTTTCACTTGGAATAAACAACAAACAGAAAATAATTTCTCAAAGAAGGCATTGTAATGGAACGAGACTCACATATCCCCCAAATTATGCCGACTAAAGATAGAGCTTCTTAATGGGAGAGCCATGATGCTTGATTAACTCATGGTTTCTGATACATATCATAGATATTTCATAGATGCGTATTTTAAGGTTGATTGTAACTTCCGGCAATGATAACGAACCAGAATGAAGAGCAAACTATAGCTTATGTCAGGTAATCTTACCCACTGCATGAGTCCATATAACAATCTTTATGTTGTTCCACCCGACAAGATGAAGATCTGGGTGATGACCTATATTAAAGACGTAATGAGCAAGATACAACAGTAATAAGAGTACATAGGACCTCATGATTAAGAAAAAACCCTAGCATTTTATAATAATTTGAAAATAAACAGTCCATAACCATAAAGAGTACATTATTGGAAGAGCCAATCAGAACTTCTACACTAATTATTAGCTGCTATCACAAGTCTGCATATCTCTGTCTCTTGTTTCCCTTTGTCCAGACAGAAACTGATGGAAACCCAATAAAGGTTTACGTTAGGAGGAATAAGAAGAAGCGTGAAGAATAAGAGTCCTACTTAGATGTTATCTATTTTTATTATTATTTCCTTATTATAATTTGTTTCATTTTTCTATTTTATTTCCTTTTCCTAGTAGGATTATATAAACCCTTTTAGTGGGTAGAGATTGTATCTAGGTTTTATTATTGAATACAATTCCAGCGTTTATTCTGGATACTAGGATAATTCTAGGGATTAAAACCCTAGGGTTGCTAGAGTTTCTGCAGGAGATCTCATCAATTGGCCTCAGAGCCAGGTTGTGATCAAGTTACTGCGCTTCTGCAAGATGGTTTCGAATCGGCAAAGGTTTGAAAACATCGAATCTTCGATTGAAAAATTGAACACCATGATGCAAACGATTTCTCTACAACTTGATGATCGAGAGCGTGCGAACAGTCAAGTTGATGGCCGACGGGAGCGACATCAGGGCCAACGGAGACATCGCAAAATCGGAGAGCGTTCCAGTCGCGCGATTACTCAGGAGATCAGAGGCGTCAAAATCGTCGTTGGGATGATGATAATGATACAAGAGCAAGGCATCACTATGTTCGTGATCAATCTGGTCAACAGCAAAATCATCAACGTCGCAGGCAACATGAGCATCTACGAGAGAATTCTTGGGAAAGAGACAATCCATTTGCGACACACCCTGACCCATTCCATAGAGATGGTTCTGAATCGAAGTATGAGGAAGATGAAGAGGACATACCCGAATCCTCAGGATCTGATTCCCAAGAGTCAGTCTATAGCAGACGAAGGGAATAACCCCAGGACCATCGTTCAAAGGGAGTTCGTCTGGAATTCCCTAAGTTTGGTGGTGACGATCCGATCAATTGGGTGGATAAGGCTGAGCAGTATTTCAATTTAAACGAAATAAGATTAAAAAATTGCGTTCCAATTGCTTCCTATTATCTCGAAGGCGAAGCATGGCAATGGTGGCGATGGTTTGAACAAGTTAATGAGGGCACAATAATTTCGTGGATTCAGTTCAAGAAAGGTTTGCTGCTTCGTTTCGGAACCTCACAACTGGAGGATGCTAACGAATCCATGAATAAGTTACGTCAAACTGGGAGTTTTTGCGAATATTTGCGGGAATTTGAGAAATCAATGAGCAGAGTTCCCCATTGGCTGCCCAGCGCGTTACTTGGGACATTTATGGCGGGATTGAAGCTAGAGATAGCAGTGGAGTTGAGAATGTGGAGACCACGCGACCTTCAAGAAGCTATTGAATTGGCAACAAGGAAGGACGAGCAGTTACATATAACACGGGCTATGTCGACAATATCTAGGAGTGGTCCAACTGTAGTAAGTTGAAATTTTCAGCCAAGAACACTTGTCGCAAATTCTATTGCCACAAAACCCGCAACTAACATTCCGATGACCGGCAGAGGGCAAATTCAGCTGTCTAATGAGGAAATTAATAAAAGAAGACAAGCGGGTCTGTGCTTCACTTGTAATGAAAAATACACGTGGAACCACGTATGCCTAAACGCGAAGGTGATGAGTTTATTGGTGGAAGACTTAAATCCGAAAGTTGAAGAAGAGTATGCTGATACTCCAAAATTTGACGAAGAGCCCAAGGCCGTGGCAACTGAGAGCAGCGAAGACGTAAGAATAGAGTTTAATCAATTGGAAGTGGAAGAAATACAAGAAGCAGAAATATCTTTTAGCCGATTAAATGATAATGGTGGTGAGCGAGCATTGAAATTAGAAGGTTGTATCGGGAGGGTTCCTGTTCGAATTTTGGTGGATAGCGGCGCCACTCTTAATTTTATATCCACTCCGTTAGCAAAATATCTACGTCTTCCGGTGACTCGTGGGAAGTCTTCTTTTAGGGTCATCACTGGGAATGGCCACACACTTATGTGCGACACGAGCTATAAAGAGGTACACATTGTTATTCAAGGGATTCGTTTTCACGTGACATTATTTTCAATACCTCTGTCGAGGATGGATGTAGTTTTTGGGATGCCTTGGCTGAAAATGATCAGTCCCTTAGTAATGGATTGCAAGGAGTTATGCTTGAATTTCTGGTGCGACGATGAGCTGATTTTATTAAAAGGAATAGGGTATGAGCCACCTCTACTCATCGATGTTAATAGGTTGGATAAGGAGTTGGCCTCGGGAGGCGAATTGTACTTGCTGATGTCACCGGGGGTGAGTTGTGAGGGAGATCGACACGAAGCTGAGAGAAGTAGTGAAATTGTGAAGCTTCTGGGTAAATTTGAGGACGTTGAAAAAACTCCTGTTTTGTTACCGCCTCAGCGAGAGTTCGACCACCGCATTCGTTTGACTGACGAATCAAAGCCTGTGAACGTAGCTCCCTATCGCTATGCACATTTTCAGAAAAACGAGATTGAGAAGCAGGTTGAGGAGATGATGAGCGCCGGATTAATAAGATACAGCACCAGTCCGTTTTCCTCTCCAGTTTTATTAGTGATAAAAAAGAAGGACGGATCCTGGAGGTTTTGCACAGATTATCGGGCCCTTAATGAAGCAACAATCAAAGATCAATTTCCGATCCCCACTGTGGACGATATGTTGGATGAACTCCATGGAGCATCTTATTTTTCTAAGATTGATTTACGGACTGGTTATCATCAGATTCGAGTACACCCAGATGATGTGCATAAGACGGCTTTCCGAACCCACAATGGTCACTACGAGTCTCTGGTAATGGCTTTTGGGTTATGTAATGCACCTTCTACTTTTCAGTCTATTATGAATCATATTTTTCGGCCTTATTTACGAAAGTTTGTTATGGTGTTCTTCGATGATATTTTGGTTTATAGTAAGAGTTGGGATGCTCACTTGGATCACTTGCGTAAGGTTTTGGAAATTTTACGAGAACACAAATTTATTATGAAAGCTTCTAAGTGTTTCTTTGGGGTACGAGAAGTAGAGTATTTGGGTCACTTCATCTCGGAAGAAGGAGTCAGAGTTGATCCGCGAAAAATTGAAGCTGTGGTAAAGTGGCGAACCCCAGCTAATGTGACAGAGTTGAGAGGATTTTTGGGTTTAGCGGGGTATTATCAAAAATTTTGTCCAAAGTTCGGAGAGAAAGCTAGACCATTGCACCGGTTAACTAAGAAAAATAAGTTCAAGTGGTCAGAAACGGCACAATATGCATTCGACGCACTTAAGAAAGCAATGAACTCGACTCCAGTTTTGGCGCTGCCAAATTTTGATGAGGAATTTGTGATTGAAACTGATGCATCTGGGTATGGGATTGGGGCTGTACTTTCTCAGAATAGTTGGCCGATAGCTTACTTAAGTAAGGGAATTGCAGAAACCAAGAGATCATCGTCCATTTATGAGAAAGAGATGTTGGCAATATTAGAGGCTGTTCGTTGTTGGAGGCCGTATTTAGTAGGAAGAAAGTTCAAGATTATTACTGATCAGCGTAGCTTGCGCTACTTGTTGGAACAACGAATTACCACGCCGGAACAGCAAAAGTGGATTGCCAAATTGGTGGGATTCGATTATGAAATTGTGTATTGTCCGGGAAAGGAGAATAGTGCGGCTGATGCTTTGTCTAGAAGGGGAGCCGACAGCAATGTGTCAATGATGGCTTTATCTTTATCCGCGCCTATTGCGAGAATTTGGGAGGAAATTGCCGCTGCAACTAAAACTGATGCAGAGCTCGGTCCATTACTGCAGCAAGTGTGTGAAGGAAATCATGGTTGTGAAGGGTTGACAGTTCCTCATGGTTGTTTGGAGCGAGATGGACGTGTTCAAGTTCCGAAAGGCGAGTTGAGAGACCGCCTCATTCAAGAATTTCATTCTTCTGTTTTTGGTGGCCACTCAGGGATATTGCGTTCTTTCAAGAGGATTTCACAATTATTTGGATGGCCTGGATTGAAGAAAGACGTTATTAAATTTATCCAGGCATGTGATGTGTGCCAGTGAAACAAGGCTGATAATAGGAGACCGGCGGGATTATTGGCGCCGTTACCTATTCAAGAACAGATATGGGCCGATATTTCTATGGATTTTATTACGGGGTTGCCTCGATCAAAGGGAAAGGATACTATTTTGGTGGTGGTTGACAGATTGACGAAGTATGCGCATTTTATTGCATTAAGCCATTTATTGCATTAAGCCACCCTTTCTCTACAAAAGACATTGCTGACTTATTTGTTCGAAATGTGGTGAAGTTGCACGGAATACCAAAATCAATTGTTTCTGATAGAGACCGTGTCTTTATAAGTGCATTTTGGCACGAGTTATTTAAATTGCAAGGGACGCAATTAAAGATGAGTTCGTCGTATCATCCCCAAACAGACGGGTTAACTGAAATGGTGAACAGATGTGTGGGGCAGTAACTTCGTTGTTTTACTTATCAACAACCGAAGTTATGGGATAAATATTTAGCATGGGCAGAATATTGGTATAATACTACATATCAATACTCGATAGAAAGGACGCCGTTTGAAGCAGTATATGGACGGCCGGCGGTACCGATTCCTGCGCATGATCTTGCCTCCACAACCGTACATGAGGTTGACATGCAATTACGCGAGCGCGATGCTCTACTGAAGGAATTGCGTTTTACTTTGGAGGCTACCCAGAATCGCATGAAGCAGTATGCCGATGCTAAGAGAAGGCCGGAGGAGTTTGAGATTGGAGACTGGGTTTATTTAAAGTTACAGCCATACCGCCAGAAGTCAATATTCAAGAGGGTAAACCAGAAACTCGCTAGCAAGTTCTATGGCCCTTCTCAAGTTAGTGAGCGAATTGGATCGGCCGCTTACCGTTTGGAGTTGCCCATTGAATCTAAAATTCACTCGGTGTTTCATGTTTCTTTGCTGCGACGAAAGGTAGGGGAGGCTGCTGTTGTTCGTCCGACATTACCACCTTACTCGTCGGAGGGGTTATCTGCACTTGAACCAGAGCAAGTACTTGAGTATAGGTGGAAACCAGAGCAAGGAAGTCAAGTGAGATAAGCTTTGGTTCAATGGAAGGCACTTGGACAAGAAAACGCCACGTGGGAATCTGTCGAAGAGCTTCGAGTCAAATTTCCCGAACTTAACCTTGAGGACAAGGTTCAATTTAGAGGAGGGGGAGATGATGGAAACCCAATAAAGGTTTACGTTAGGAGGAATAAAAAGAAGCGTGAAGAATAAGAGTCCTACTTAGATGTTATCTATTTTTATTATTTTCTTATTATAATTTGTTTCCTTTTTCTATTTTATTTCCTTTTCCTAGTAGGATTATATAAACCCTTTTAGTGGGCAGAGATTGTATCTAGGTTTTATTATTGAATACAATTCCAGCGTTTATTCTGGATACTAGGATAATTCTGGGGATTAAAACCCTAGGATTGCTAGAGTTTCTGCAGGAGATCTCATCAGAAACATATAGCAAGAGTACATATTGCTTATACAAGCTTCGTTAAAGCAACATAGCTCATGGTGAGGAGAAAGAACTCTTAAATCTGGTGAAAGACTTCTCTTTCACAACCAAAAGACCAAATGACAATTTGATGCTTAAGGTTATTTTCTAATCAAAGAGATACAGGAGGAGAAACATTGAAATACAAGCTGATCATTCGGAATTGGTATAAAGTGCTCAAATGAACCTCTATACAAGGAAGTTCATTTACATAATTTTAAGTATATGTTAGTTAATTATAAATGAGCTTTTATAACAAGTGGTTCTTACTAAAACTTGTGCACAATACCATTCTGCACTACCGCTGGATGAATTAAAGTCGATGGCTCCTATAAGCACTCAGCAATTCTCAAAGTTCATATGTCAGACTGACAAAATGACAGGGTTGAGAAATTGCATCCTAAGCTCTGGCATAATAAATAGTTACAGGGAAGGAGCTTTGTCCAGACATAGAAGACAAGAAAACACCCAAATTAGACAATAAATTCTTATGAAGTATACCTTCAGCTTCTGCAACATCAGCCACAAGTCGAAGAAATTCCATTCCTTTGGCAAAAGTCTTAACTTTCCAAGACCGATGCAGCTTCCAGGAACCATCTTTATTCACTAGATTCCATCCAGGAACCTGAGTCATAAATTACGAATAATGAATTGCAATACGCAAATATAAGAGAAAAAAAAATCTAACAATGCAAACATCCATACCCGTTGGATCAAAATGTTGGCTGTCTTCTCAGTCATAGGCCTCAAATCTTTGGAGTTGCATGGCACACACTTCTTACTAGCCAAATCTGGTACAAATAGAGAGAACCATTACCAGGAGAATATTCTCAATTACATTCATGGCATGAAGAATGAAGTATGCTTCCAGAATGACGCCAGAAATATTGGCGCCATTTTCAAAGAGAGAGCTTAATATGAAACTTCAACTTCGAAATCAACCATACTCTTCACCAAGTTGGAGGATGAACAGGTAACTTCCCCTTTCAAATATAGTCTTAAAACTAGTTTCAACATCTTTTGCACCTTTCATTCCCAATTATTTCATTTCTTCTAAATGTATTGCCTATCATCCACAAACCTCTTTTGTCATCTCTCAGTACATTGAATTATTGAAACATATAGAATACACTACCAAAAACAAATCAAAAGACTCCGTCAGATGGTTCAATTTAAGCAAATGTATCACTAGTGCAATAAGAAAACTGAACATCTCTAATCAGTAGTAGCAGCTCCAGTTCGACCACTAACCTTGATTAGTACATGAGGCCCTAATCCCATTAAGACTGCTAATATTCGACAAGCGTCCTTCATGGCCTTGAGGTCTATCAGCAACATGAATACTCGAGCTGTTCAAGATAAAAATTTGCGCACTCATTGAAATCGTAAAATTCACAAAACCTCGACACAGGCATCTAATGCTCAAGCTACATTACGATGCCCAACAGAGCACAATTCTCAACTAACTAACTTTTCCGCATGCATGTCTCAGCACTGTGCTGCAGAAGCTAAGAAAGTGTACATCAACATAGAAATTTGATCAGGCATTAATGCAACTCCACTGACACGAGAATTCCGCAATTTATAATCAACACCACCAACATTCACAGAACAACGCCGGGAAAATTTTAAAATTGAAAAATCATTCACACAATTGACCTTCCGAATTAATTTCATTCTTCATTTCTCTCATAATTCACCGCCATTAATGTTATTTAGGGAGGCGGTGGTTCCTCGTACGCGTACAGACTCGGAATTGCAACAGATCACTCAAAATTCATATGAACATATGACATAAATTGATTCAAAAAATCACAATTTTTCGAGATTCCGAAGAATTGAGAGAAATTTGTACAGAAGGAAAGTTACCGTCCATAGCCAGTCCAGACTCCTAGCGAGAACTGCGTTAGTATAACCTGAACATAATCAATCACGAAACACTCAGATATCTAATACACTGTCCGTGTGTGTGTGTGTGAAAGAGAGAGGAGAGCGAGAGAGAGGTGTACACGAGCGTTGAAGGAGAGAGCGCAGAGACGAGAGTGAAGTGCCATTTGGACGCCGCGCTAAACGACGCGTTGTATTGGCCACATAAGGAGAGGGTTTATGATGGGCCGGGCCGGGCCGCGCATATGTGCCTCAACTCTAATTCCAAACAAAACAAAAAACAAAGACAAATACATACTAGTACATATTTTAGTTTAGTATTTCTACACATAATCAATAAAATATAATTGAGTGACTATGTAAAATAGCCACTTAAGTTAATAAAAACAAAATACTAGCCACAAACTTAATGTTATATAAATACTAGCCACTATTTGTTTGAAAATACTTTTTTACCCTTTAACTTATATTTCTACCATTTTAATTATGAAGTTACAATGTTGCCGCCACGCAAACGGGGGTCTCACTGCCGGTCAGCGAGTCGGGGGTCAAGGGGAGCGACGCTTCTTGCCTGGGGGTCCGGAGGGCGGAGACGCCCCCGGCCCGACGGTATGCTATGTTGCTGTATTGGGCCCGAGTGAGATCTACTCGCTCCAGTCGCACCTTCGGGTGTCGAACATGGAGTGGTGCGAGTGAGGCGCGAGCGGCCCTCGCTCGTTCCATTCGCGCCTCATCCTGACTCTGGTAGACATGCGAATAGGTGGTGCGAGTGACTCGAACAAGTGATACGAGTGTTGCGAGTGGTGCGAGTGAGTGTTGTGAGTGGTGTGAGCGAGGCGCGAGCGGGGCGAACGGCCCTCGCTCGCCCCGTTCGCGCCTTGTCCTGACTCTGGTGGACATGCAAGTGGGTGGTGCGAGTAGCTCGAACAAGTGGTGTGAGTGGTGATAGTGGTGCGAGTGAGGCGCGAGTGGGGCGAGCGGCCCGCGCTCGCCCCGTTCGCACCTCGTCCTGACTCTGGTGGACATGCAAATGGGTGGTGCGATGGCTCGAACAAGTGGTGTGAGCGAGGTGCGAGCGGGGCAAGCGGCTCTCGCTCGCCCCGTTCGCGCCTCGTCTGGACTCTAGTGGACATGCAAGTGGGTGGTGCGAGTGGCTCGAACAAGTGGTGCGAGTGATGATAGTGGTGCGAGTGAGGCGTGAGTGGGGCAAGCGGCCCTCGCTCGTCCCGTTCACGCCTCGTCCTGACTCTGGTGGACAAGCGCAAGCAGCGCGCACGAGCCTCTCGCCCACGTACAAGCAAGGCGCGAGTAGATCCATTCACATCCTACGTGGTGCGAGTCGATCTACTCGGAGTTGTTCGACATTTGGACGGCGGAGATACGACGGCGAAGATGCGACGGACGCCGAGGCGGTGTAGCAAGGTAGCCCGAGGAGGTGGAGGTGGAGGATGAGATGTGTGAGGTTGGAGCGGCGAAGATGAATTCGCGGAGGTGGAGATGTGAGGTTGGAGATGGATTCATGATGGGTGGAGACGATGAGCGGCGGAGACGGTGGACCGACAAGACGAATGAAACGGTGGAGAGCTGGAGGAGAGGCGACAGAAGTGCGACGAAAGTAGAGGAAAAGCGGCGGAGACAGCGGCGGAGTCGGTGGAGGATGAGCGGTGGAGACGGGGTGGTGCGAAATTAATTATGAAGGGGTGTTTTTGTAAGAGTTGCCAGTATTTATATAATATTAACTTAGTGACTCCTATTTTGTTTTCATTAACTTAAATGGCTATTATAATATTTCCCTCAATATAATTTTATAATAAGAAATATAAAAAATTTGCATGGTTGCATCTTTAATTGTAAAAAATTAGAAATAATATTCTGTCACAGCTTTGATAGCTTTGTTAAAATTTTAAATTCAAATATTATAAATTAGAATTTTATCACGCACGAGGTCACATTTAATTAGATTTTTTGCGTATATTTTAAATTAATGGCTCGAATCAGATCTTAATTACTAACAGCGTAAAATTACATTTAAAGTTAACTAAATTCAGTATTTTAAACTTTTAATGAAATCATTTAGTTTTCGTCCTAAAAGTTTTAATAAAATAGTAATTTAATTTATGGTCTTTAATTTATATGAACTTGAGAATGTAGCTCTCTCCCTCTCTATCCTCTCTCTCTCGTGACCGAAGGGCGACGCAATCGCGATCTCCGCGCTGCCAAGATCTTCTCCGACGAATATGGTACTCTCTCTCTCCCTCACACACACACACGCACTCAAAACGTAGATGTCCATTTATGCTTCCTAGAGATTGCGGCATCAGCCAGCTTAAACTACTGATCTGCACAGAGAATGTCTAGATATTACCAATTAATCATACTTTGATCTATAGTAGATGGATTTAATTATTCTCGTGCTTATTCCTGAAGTTTGTAGATATAATGTGAACATGAGATTCCGACAAGGACAGCAACGAGTACATCTTAATTGTTGTTACTGGATTGATTGAATTTCGAAACTGAACTATTCTGTCTGCAATTGTGGAATACCATTTGCTGCTTCGAGACATATTTACCAGAAATTCCTTAAATTTAAGCTCGAAACTATAAGTAGTGCACCGATCTTTTTGAAACGTTGTCTGTTATTGGAATGAAACTGCTTTAGAATAGGTTCTGTCATGTTAAGATTCATTTATTGGCTGCATTCTCGATTTTGAACTGAAGAAATGGAGAAATGGTAGTGATAGTTGACAGTTGTTGATGCACTGGTGATTATCTTGTGCTCTATACGGTCGATTTTGTCGAAGAACAAGCTTGCCCCTTTTCTAAAAAAAAAAGGAAAATTGAGAATATGGAGTATTAAACTAGTATTTCGCCTTTCAAAAGAAACGAACTTTTATTTTGGGCTGATTATGTTTCATAGTTAGTACACTCTACACATATAATTGAAATAATACGTAGTCTTGATTATATATTTTTATATTCACATGATTCATCTTATCAGGATTTGTGCCCTTCTGTGAAGAACATTATCCTTCTTGATTCAGAAGGAAAACGTATTGCAGCCAAGTACTATTCAGATGACTGGCCTACGAATGCTACAAAGGAAGCTTTCGAGAAGACCATTTTTACCAAGAACCAGAAAACAAATGCTCGGACTGAAGGTTCTCTACGACATTAAATGTCTTTGCCATAATTATTGAAACAATGGGGTAGTAGTTTATATTTTTCAAATTATTTCAAAAGTGACTCTTAGTTATATTAATCGTTACCGTGGGCTTCTGTTTGTGTAAATTTGGAGGGGGGTATAATGTTGCAACCATGAATGTAAAAAAGATTTTCACAAACAGCAGCTAGACTAGAATTTACGTAATTTGTGTCTCAATATACATGCTTGATCAGTTGTATCACACAATGCAAACTGTCTTTCTGAGCCAGAAACTCTTTGGTGTTCTCAAGGTCTAATGCTGCCCTTATCTGCTAGTAATCGCGTAAATAAATTGTTATCATTGTTTGCTTTCATGAGCTTTCTTCACTCTCTCTGTCTCTCTCTCTCTTAACCCCCTGCCTAACCATTTCTTACCTTATTACAGCTGAAATAACTATGTTCGATAGCAACATTATCATCTACAAGTTTGTTCAAGATCTGCACTTCTTTGTTACCGGGGGTGAAGAAGAGAATGAACTCATTTTAGCCACTGTTCTTCAGGGATTTTTTGATGCTGTTGATATCCTGCTTAGGTACACCATGAATCTGGTCTTATTTACATATATACATACAGATGCTTGCTTCTTTCGTTTTATTAAAATTGCTTTGTTCATTGTCATGGCTGCTTGTCTCAGGGGCAATGTGGACAAGAGGGAGGCGCTTGAAAATTTGGATCTCATCCTTTTATGCCTTGATGAAATCGTTGATGGCGGGTAAGCATCTTATTTTTTTTCTTTTGCATGCCTACTGGTTTAAGATGGAAATTAAAATGCCAACTTAAGTCTTGTTTGATGTATCTAGGAAGCCTAAAAGATTACATTTTTAGCAAATGTCGTAATATATCAATACGCACGCATTCTTGTGTCCATAAGATGTTTGTAGATGATTGATTATAAATAGTCTAGAGCGTAGATGTAATTGTCCTAAAAAACTGAATATTTACTATTGTCATCGCATGAACATGAAGTGTGTCAATGTCTGAAAGAAATATTTAACTATTTTCACGTTTGATGGGTACAGAATAGTTCTTGAAACTGATGCAAATAGCATTGCTGGTAAAGTTGCAAGTCACAGTATTGATTCTGGAGCGCCTCTCTCCGAACAGGTTCGTTGATTCCTGGTTCCCAAATTTTATACCCGAATCTAATTATCTCGTATCAATGGTAAACCATCGTCGCCTATTGCCCTGAACAGACTATAAGCCAAGCACTGGCGACTGCCCGTGAACATCTTACTAGGTCTCTTTTGAAGTGATGTAAGGGTACGCCATCTCTATCGTCTTCTGGAGTACAATTGTGCTTGATCTCTCCTTGCTGCAGAGGATTATAGTTATTTCAAAGGCTAATTTATAGATTTTATTTGATTTCTAGTGACAAACTTGACAACGTTGTTGATCCAACGTTTGATATATACTGAGTTTATATGTTAGTGTGCCCTATGATGCATGGATTTTCTTAAAAGTACCATATTGCAATATCGGAATAAATAGACGTATCAACTATGATCTTTTTTTTTTTTTTTCTTTTTTTTTTTGTGATGATGAGGTTACCTGCAGGCCTCCACTAGTGTAACATGTTCGATCTACAAGTTATTGGTGATTCGAACTTAAGACTTTCAGTCATAATAATACCTTCATACCATTAAGTCATCTCTAAGTGGATAAGAACCAAACATAATACGACGTATAAATGAAATATAATGTTAAAATGTGAATGACGTCTCAAATGTGAATATGTCCATACATGGCAACAAGTGGTGTTCAGAATGTGATTTAAATCGTAATTCAAATGAGACCAAACCGTATGGTTTAGTTTAATTTACGATTTAAAAAGTGACTTTTAATTTTTTTTTTTTCACAAATTATAGTTTCGATTTAGATTTGGCTTTTCAAAAAATAGAAATCACCCAGTCTGCCTGCAAATAAACAAAGAGAAGCTCATCATTTTGAATCAATTTTCCCATTCCCAATTTAATTATCCATCGTACGCCAAAAACAGGCCTTATTATCTCATCATAAAGGACCAAAAAAGCCACAAATTTGCCCAGCTGTAGAAAAAAACAAATAAAAAAACACAGAAAAGTAGAAGAATCTTATGTGAGATGTTCACCAATGAGACAAGTCAAAAGTTCAAATTCAAAGTCATTTTTAATTTGTGCAAAAAATTAGTAAGCTTCTAGCATCAAATGGTTACATTTCACCCACTTTAGCCAATTAATAATTGGGAATTTGCATCTATGAGGTGTAAATTTAGTTACCACCTGTCATAATTTTCAAACTCATTTCTAGAAAAAAGAATTCTCAAAATTAATTATCTGACGCTAAAAATTAATTAAAAGACATGACAATAAACCAAAACTCGGTTCCTATTGTACACAGAGCAATGATACAGCTTCACAGAAGAGCAAGAGAAGAAACCTTTTTAACTTGAGCTTCACAGAAGCAGAACTCTCTCTCTCTCTCTCTCTCTCTCTCTCTCTCTCTCTCTCTCTCTAAACAAAGTGGATCTAAATTATGAAGTGCAAGTGGAAGGGAAAAACACATCTCCACCAACACAAAGTTAGCAACCATCTCTCTAAGTTACATCAACTGGGGACAAATCACGCAATGCAAACATTGAGGAGGCGCGGGCACAGTGCAGACACCCATCATCTCACTGTGCCAGAACGGCTTCAGAGGTCGCTTCCATGCTCATTATAAGCCCTGGAAGAGCCACGACGAGCTGATTAGTAACCGTTGGGCCAGATTTGGGACTGCTTAGGCTGTCCTTGATTGGCACCAAGTGCGCCATCTCTAGGGTTTTGTTGCTGGTCGAGCGAGATACCGGTCTGAGAATGGTAGAAATTAGGGTACCCAGGAGCCCCGTAGTTCTGCGACTGCTGCTGAGCTTGCCTAAAGCCACTGGGCTGCTGATTTTGTCCCTGGTAATTGTAATACGCGTTCGATGGAACAGCTTGCACCGTTCTTGAACCTTGCCCGTGAAGCCACATAGCTGGGTTCTCGTTCTAAAAAATGCCAGAATTAGTATAAATGACTTTTATCAAGTTCTCCTAGCGTAAGGGAGTGGCCGGAATGAATTCAAGAGCAAATAAACGAAGAAGTATTACCTGCTGCTGCAGCTGCTGCTGCTGCTGAAGTGAGAGCAGGTGACTAGCTTCCTTGTACTGAGAACTCAAAACGTCATCGTAGTTTAAAGCTGATCCAGATGGGGCGGCAGTAGGATTCATCTGATAATTTCCAGGAACTGAGGTGGTATTTCCAAGACCACTATATCCGGAAGGTACAGCAGCAGACTGAGGCAAACTACTGACAGAAACACTGCTTTTATACTGAGGCAGTAAAGCAGCCAGGGACTGATGGTACGTGCTGTTACCAGCAAATGATTGCTGAAAAGCAGAAGGCATGTATGTATAGCTCTGAGGCAAGAAGGGGTAGCCAATCATGTTGGCAAACGGTCCCAAAGGAAGTGCAGGCTGAGAATATGGATGTACGGCAATATGCTGAGGCAGAGGAGGTCCAGTGGCTACACTAGCTCCTGAATGAGACTGTGGAGTAGGCTGTGATGATGAATTAGCATTCTTCAAAGCCTGAAGCATAATCAGCTATCAGATTACAAGTCTTGTGAAATATGAGTCGAACATACTATTTCATGATGAGAGCTAACTTGGCACGTTTTGATTTGAATAAGACAGTTTAATCAGAAAGTGGATTCTTTAAATCAATATATCAAAGATTGGTGGATAAAAATGAAAATATCATCCACCATATGGCGGGTGGTGTGATGCAAATATTTATCCTAGTGATACATCCAGAATTTGCACACTATTTATAGGTTGACAGAAAACATCAAATATAAGAGAAACATTAATTTATAGTGCACCAAAGAATTGTAGCTAAATGCTTTAGTTTAGATGAGAACCTCAGACATAGAGATTGCGGAAACACCAACAGATGAAACTGAGTTCCCATATTTTGAAGACATGGAATGCGAGACAGGGAATGGTGAATATTGAAGATCAGATTCTCTAGCAGATTGAACATTTCCGGCCAACAATGTGCTTTGCAGTGAATTCGGGTACGACTGCTATTTATAGATCATCAGAAAGTGAGAAATAAAGTAAAAGTCAGGTCAAATTAACACATTATAAACTGAACAAACAGGGGACACAGAAAATCAGCCAAATTTAACAATACAATGTACAAAGAAAGAAACGTGGCAATTTTTTATGTGATCAAATCAAATTTATACATCCATTACTAAATCGTAGTGAAGATCAATGAATTAATCCAGTAACTCTTCAAAATTTGTCGCAAACATAGAAAAGTTGATAGTATTTTATTTTGCTTACATTCAATATAATGTAATGTGTGCATGTTCACATTTATGTGAAAAATCAAGACCTGTCTCATTCTACTGGTACTACTACCTGCTATCCAAACTCAGGTCTGTGTGTAAGGATGAAGATGAAGCAATTATGGGAAATCATGAAAAAATAACCAACAGAAACACATACCCTGCATCCCACCCACATAATCTTCTACGATTTCCATTTTCAATCACATGGTAGGACTAAACAGGTGATAAATTCAACTTCAGAAAACACTATCTGTTTTCATTTCAAGTGCACTCTTAGAAATCAAATATTTTCTGAATACTAAAGCAAGGGAATAAATATTGTACCATAACATTCGAAAATTGAGCAAGATTTTGCATCTGGGAACTCGTCTCATTAAAAGCAGCATTTAGTCTTTGAGCATCATCTAAGGCATAACCAGGATTGGCAGAAGGAAAAGAATATTGATTTCCATGAGCCACTTCAGCACTCTCAGGTTTCAACTCTTCTGGCTGTGAAGCAGACGATGCATCATATGTTCCCGCAATGGCACCATTTGGCCCATTTATATTAAACCTATCAGGTGTATTCCTAAGAGAATCATCAATATAATATTCTGACTGTCTGCAGCAGCAAAGGAATAAGAGATCTTCAGAATTTTGAAGATAATAAGCAATATAAGATCTGGAAATCACTAATATCCGTACCTATTATCTGCATGCCCAGCTGATGAAGTATCAGCCTCATTATGTCCCTCTTCCAAGTTACTTTTTACAGGCGCAGATGTCAAAGTTCCAGAAGAATATGAAGCACCAAAACTACCAAAGCTCAAGTGTGAGCAGTCTGCAGCCTGAACTTGCAAATGATCAGGAATTACCACAGAAGGAGTACTTCCTTCAGATGGAAACCCTCTATCATCTGTTTCTACACTTAGCTGTTGAAAATTTCGGGCGACTGATGCCGCTGAGGCACCAACTTCTTCACCTGCAAATCATAGCACATTAGAGAGTAAAGTAGCCACCAACATAACTCTAAAACTAAAATTGTTTGAACCACTCAAATGTATGGCAAGGTCACTGCTGCACAGGAGACTACAGTCTCAAACATACATTTTGCCAGCCCAAACAAATATAGCAGATTGATATAATCTTCATTTTCCTTTTCTTTTTATTTTTTTGTTTTCATAAATAATAGGAATAAAAAAAATCCATGTTACAAGCAGAATAGAATGTTAGCATCACAAGATAAGTACCCTACGAAACATTTCAAAGATATTAGGTGATGTACGACTTTATTAGTCGTAAAGTGAAATCAAAAGGAGAATATACCTTCATGACGCTCGTAATCAGGAGCCTCAGGCTGGTACGATGCCAAATTTTCATACAACTCATTCTCAAACAGTGACGAACCTCTTGAGTCATTCTCTGGAATCTTCCTACCGGGTATAGAGACAGAACTCAAATCATTTCCTCCAGAGTTTTCAATATTATCATCTTCTCTTTCTTGAACCTCTTCTGCCTCATAATGGTGATCAATTCCATCGGATACACTGGGTGCCTCTGGATGCAGCTTGGTATCAACTGTATAGTCTGGAACAGGACTTGCATCTGCAGGAGCTGGCTTCTCTACAGAAGGCCATTCATCAGTGCTGGGAACATGCTGAACTGAAGAAACTTCTGATTGATTAACTTTTGAAGCATGATCTGCAGTAGATCTTAGATGAGGAAATGATTCAGTTGCAGAAGTGTCTTGAATATTGTGATGATATGCACTTGGAGCATGCGATGCTTTATTTTGTGGTTTGCCCATCCTCACAATATCAGCCATGGAAACTTGACCAGGAACACCCACCCAGGCAGATTGGTATCCAGAAGCCGTGTTTACAACAGATGGCATACCATCAGCTGTTCCCAGCAAGGATCCTTTACTCTCAGCGAAGCTGCCATCACTACAACATATCCGCGTAGGAAAAGAGCACCAACAACAGCAAAGATTCAGCAAGGTATACATACATTAATTCATGAATGCCACTCATAGATAGGCCCCATCAGAAAGATTACATATTGTACTTTCAACCACCACTCAAGGCAAATTCTGATCAGTTGGATCCACTAATGTAAATTGGAAAACCCTATTACATATATGCATCATTTTATGAAGTAAGAATATGAGGATCAAAGGAATTGAGTCATATAATGCAAAATATATATTTTTTTGCCTCCATATAACATATGTACTAACAAATGTCAACTACATCGAAACATGGATTCCATTCTCAAAATAAAATTATCATGAAACACAAAGAAAAACAGTAACAAGGCTGATATGTATAACTCGGCACGAGTAACATATTCTTACTTGCTCGAGGAGCCTACAGCCAAATATCTTAGGCCCAGATACGTGCTTAAAGTAATGAAATGTAATATATATGAAACTTAATTTCTAGTTGAATAATATATTGCATGATCCCCAAATCCCCATAACATGCAGTAGGCTGCAAGCATAATGACACATCTGCTTTTAGTTTTATGCTAAAGGGAGCCATAAGTGAGTAACATTCTTCATTGAATTTCAAGAGAGATAATCAATACTGTAATAACAACAAACCTTGACATGCCTTAACAAAGGCTAACAAAACCATGGATAACAGGATAAGCAGCGGACTTCACACAGCAATTCCCTGATTGAAACATGAAGTACAGGATTTTAACAAACTGTAGTGAGTTAGTAAGAACAAACCTGAGGCCTGACGGTCCTTGGCTTCTATTATTTACCGACACACCAGCTGCTGAAGAAAAGTTACTTTTATAAGGAGCCGATCCATTTTCTTTCTTATATATTGGCTTTGCATGCATTGAAGACTCTGATAAGAACAAACTTGGTCAGAGACATCTGCAATTTCTGATTCACCAAGTCCAATAAAACTGAAGTTGCCATACCAGAAGCACTGTATGTCGCAGAAGCACCACGGCCAGGATGTCGATCTGCACCATTCCTGCTGCGTCGAGTTGAACTAGTATTAGCACCATGGGGCCTAGAGTCATAGTTATCTCTACCCTGAAACAGTTTAGTTCAAAGAAACAAACAAATATGTTACTGTGCTAGTTTCATAAAAATAAACCACAGTATTATCAAAGCTTTTAACATGAGTTTTCATACTAGGTCAGTGTCCTCATTAAAGCTGAACCATTCTGCACTGAATGGGAGAAGCAAGAAAAGAAACCAATCAATCCAGGTAGAAGACCACAAGACAATAAAATTGTCACTCAAATTGTTCCAGCAGGGACATTAGCTCACATATAAGACATTATTCCAATATAAAACTTTTTCTTTCAAATTGTAAGGAAGGAGAGTCTGCTATCATACAGGACCTTTATCAAAAATAACGAACCTCTTTTTTCTTTTCTCGTTTGCTCTTCACCTCATGGAAAGGATCTAAACAATTGTAAAAGACATGTCAGAGAAATATAAAATTAAAGAAATAATTATAATGATTTCAGCTTGTTCCACCAGTAGTTGCATGTTATTAATTTAATGCTACATCTAGCAAATATCTAATAGGAGGAAATTGTATACACACTTTAAGTAGTGGCATTAGAAAGATCAACAAGAGTCCATGGTAAGTAGCCAAAATAATTCGCTCTAGATTCCATAAGAACCAATGAATTCTCGACTGAAAACCAATTTGGTCGTGAAAGACAATGGGGTATTTCATGAAGCTACATTTAACACTCTCAGCATTCCCAAAAACTCCACATAACTAGAACGAGTATGCATGTCAACACAAGCAAGAAAAAATGGCTGAATACACGGAAGTACTATGCAATAGTGAATCTACAAACTTCATAGAATTGAACCAGCCAGTACAGAAGAGCCTCAAAAAAGATATGTTCATGTCACAGTTCTGAAAACATATTTCATCAGTACTTTTTTCTTATCAAATCAGAAGTTGCCTTCCATATACCACCTCCAGATAGTTACCAAGCAAAATCAAAGTACACTCCATATTGAACTTAAACCGAAAAATAAACTTCAGGATCATTCCGAAGATGACCATTTAAGAAGAAACTATTAACTAATCAAGAAGTACAAGAAAACCACCACTAATCAAGTGCAAGAAAGCCACCGCTAATTAAGAAGTGCAAGAAAGCCAATAACTCTTCTGAAATATAAGATTTTCATAAAAAAAATAGTTCTAGACTTTCTCAAAACTCCCGAGCAAGGTAAAAATCGTTTCTTCTTTCATCTTTGTTTTTCTATTTGTTTTTTCTATTTTTTGAATATTATCACACACAACAGCAATATCTGATTTGTGCTCCACGGTGTCTTTCGGTAACTAAAAAGCGAATCCTTAACAATGCATCTCCTTGATAATCCCCAGAAACGAAATAGTATTAGATGAGAGTAACCATCAACACACACACACACACAATATATATATATATATTAGAGCTCTTAGGCAAAATACCCTGCAATAGTAGACGATTGACGGCCTCGTTAGGGTCCATATTACAGTCCTTAAGAGCAGCATAGATCTCCGCTTCGGGGCAGTTAACTATCTCCTTCAAGCTCTGCACCACCTTCCGCGCCCCCGCCGGAATGAGTTGTAACCCGCCCCCATTCCCGGCGCCGCTTCCCCTGCTTGTACTCATCCTCCCTGAGACAGATCTAGCACAACTCCTCGCCTTATCTCTTTCTTCAATCACTTTCGCACTTTTTCCGCTCAATTTATGCAATATAAAAACAATCTCTCTCTCTCTCTCTCTCTCTCTCTCTCTCTCTCACACGCACACGCACGAAGCACGATTTGAGTGAGTTCCGTCGAGTGCAGTTATTCCAATTTGATTGTGTACTTGTGATGAAGAATCCCTTAGCGGTATGAGATTTATCAGAAGTTTCGGAAACCCTCCTCTCTCTCTCTCTCTCTCTCTAACTCTAAGTTCAAAGTAACTCTCTCTCGCTCTCTCTTTAGCTTTGGATTTCTATTTTTCTTTTATCTGTGCAAAGGCTTTTGCTTTTCTTATTGGCGGTTTTGAAATTGTGGTTTTACCCCAACTTTACGAATTTATTTGGTGAATTTAGATTACTAACCAAATAAAATAAGAAAAATATCTCAAAAAAAAAAAAATAAGAAAAGAAGATTACAAGTTTGTTGAAAAATAATAAAATGATATTGAGGCTTTTCTTTTAGGAATCTAGTGCGTAGGGATGGCAATGGGTCGGGTTTTTACGGGTACCCGGCTCTACCAAACCCTAATGGGACGGGTTTGGGAATTATTAAATGGTTTTGGGACGGGTTTGGGTATAAACATTCAAACCCGTGACGGGTTTGGGTCGGGTTTGGAAAATTACTGCAGTGCACATTCTACCCAAACCCATTTATATATATGTAAGATGACAAAATATTATATATATAATTTATAATATAATTATAGATATTAGTATAAATATTAATAATTTAGGATTTTATATTATTCTTTTTAATCCGTATACAAAGAATTAATAATTTTAGTAATTAAATATTTATTTTATATATAATTTATATTAGTATAAATATTAGGATTTTAATATTATTCTTTTAACCCACATATAATTTAATTTAATGAAAATTTCTATTTATACTTATGTTAAAATTATGTTTATAATATTTTGTTATTTCTACTATTTAATATTGATGTTTATGTTCTAGTACATACATTCGGGTTTTTAGCGGGTTTTTAATGGGTTTTATCCAACGGGTTTGGGTCGGGTATGAGTTTTAAAATAATTTTTTAATCGGGTTTGGGACGGGTATGGGTTGAAGAAATTTTAATGGGTTTGAGTTTGGAAATACAAAATGGGTGGGTACCCGACCCATTGTCATTCCTACTAGTGCGTAGCTTCTTTGTGACGGTTAATTAATTTGTTTTTTATAATAATAATATGTTAAAAATTCATCGTTACATAAATTGAATTGGAAAATTGGTAGTAGATGTCATTGTAGTTTGTATATTGTGAATACTTTTCGTTATTCATAAACTTTATATATGAATATGAGCAAACTTAGAACATTTCAAAGTTTGGGACAAAACGTATATAGTAAGATATATTTAATTTATAAGATATTGATATAATACAAATATATAAAATTGCACTTCATGATTTTACGTTCGTCGCATAAGACATGAGGTTTTACTCTAGGTTAATACGAACTTTCAATTAGGGCTGGCAATCGGGTCGGGTTGGGTCGTTATCGGGTCGACCTGATAACGATCCGACCTGTTAAGGATTTGCCAAATCCGAACCCGAACCCGATACAAAAGGCTTAAACTCGAACCCGACACGAACCCGAATTTGATCCGAATTCGTTCGGGTTAACACAACCCGTTTACAACCCGAATTGACATTTTCACTTCAAACTGAAAACCCCTCCTTCAGTTCAAACTAAAAGAAGCACAAATCCCAGAAATATGAAACACAATTCGCAACTCATGCGCTGTTTAATAAACAATAAAATTCAATTTTCCTAATCAAATCTCAAAACATAAAGTTCGGAATAAACAAAAAATGAAAATATATACTCTATGCAACCACGAAAATTTGATTCACGTATTGCATATCTTGAATATATATGTCGAAATTCGAATACAGTGATGATATAAAAAACGAGACTACAGAGTGATCGACTGTATAATTAAGGATCTGACTTCAAAAATGAAGTGCCTAGTACTTAGATCTAGATTACACCCTTGAGAATCTTGCATGTGATATACCTTATTGATTTGGTGGGGTGGAGACGGGAGCAATTGGAGGCGCCGAGGAGGACGTCTGCGCTGCTGCGGTGCTGAAGGCGCGCTGCTGCAGTGCTGGAGGCGAGCGGTGGAGGCTAATCGGCGTGCAGCGGTGGCGTCGGTGGACGGTGTCGCGGTGGCAATGGGTGGTGGAAGGCGAGAAGGATTGTGTTGCACATAATGAGGGTGACAACTGGAGAGAGGAGAAGCGTGTTTCACAAAATGAGGTGAACGGCTGAACGGAAAATTAAGGGAAAGAAGCGGTGAACGGCCGAAGGAGAGAGACTCGAGAGAGGCGCTGAACGTCTAAAGATGAAGGGCGCTGAAGGAGAGACCTAAGAACTGAGAAGTGAGAAGTGAGAACCGGGAGAGAGGCGGCGGTGAATGTGAAAAATGAAAATATTTAGTAACCCTAAATCCCTAATTAATATATTATATATATTAACAGGTAACCCGAACTCAACCCGAACCCGATAAGACTTGACCCAAACCCATTAATTTCGTATCGGTTCGTGTCGGATTATCGTGCCGTGTCAAAAATTGTCAGCCCTACTTTCAATGATTGATTAGACCATTGGCTTGATTATATTGATTAAGCTGAGCTCGTATATCGTTTGTTATTATATCCAGTAATACAAATACTTACATTTTTCATTTAAGTTATTTGCACATTAATTGATCGTCTATGGTAAAACTTTAGATAGAAGTCGAGTATGATATGATAATATATCTTATTAATTCATGAATATTATTGTTATTTCTTATTCATATGTTTGTAAGCAAATGTATTATTATGATTAGACATGTGATCGTAAGTAATTATTAGGGGTGAACATTCGGATATTCGGTTTGGTTATTACATAAAAAATAACCAAACTAAAATTTCGGTTTTTTCAAATCCATATCCGAACCGAATCCGAAATTATTTCGGTGACTGAACCGAAATATCCGAAATAACCAAATTGGTATTTCGGTTAATTCGGTTTTTCCACTTTTTTTTTGAAACAATTTTCCTACATTTTTTATATTCATCCAAACCATCCAAACCACCAACAACAAATAAAGTTTTAAATCTTCACAAACTACCAACAACAAAATGAAAATAATCCAACAAATAGTTAAATTAGAAATCCAAATACCAACAAAAACTAATACAAAGTTCAATAATCAATAACTTCCAATAAATACTAGAGCACGAGCATGTTAATAGCTTTCAATTTAGAGTAGTATTCAATATTTTAGTTTTAATAAATTAAATATAAATTTAAAAAAATATAAATAGTATATATATAATTCGGATTTCGGATATTTCGGTTTTTTAAACAATATAACCGAACCGAAATCCGAAATCCGAAATATTAAAATTTTGAAATCCGAATTGACCGAAATATCCGAAATAACCGAACCGAAATTAATTTTCGGTTTCGGTTCGGTTCGGTTTTCGGAACAATTTGCTCACCCCTAGTAATTATCGATTATTTTTCGTCCTCTATCTTCTATATTTATTATTTATTGGATGTGGATATTCTTGCGTACACTATTTATGAATACATTAATTTTTATTTATACTATGTTAATGATTGAAATTTAAATACTCACGTATTTGTATAAACACGTGTAATACTAATTAATTTTGGATTTTGTAGTGAATGTTGTTTGGTGTAAGACAACTTAACATTAATACAAAGACTCCCTAAAAAAAACATTAATACAAAGACGAAACTTTTTACAAATAATACGAAGACCCAACTTTAATAAAAAAAAAGTATAAAATGACTTTTTACAAATAATATGAAGACCCAACTTTAATAAAAAAAAAGTATAAAATGTAATTACTTCCAAAAAAATAAAAACAAAATGTTGTGAATATACCTAATGTATTCTCGACAATCAAATTCAAAACAATAATACTTTTTGGACATATATGTCCGGACATAAAATGAATATATTAATAATATTAACTTATAATTTATCAAATAAAATAATGGTGTTGGTTAGTACTATAATGTATTTACTTAATTAATCTAAACCGTCATTTTTAAAGAGAGAAATATGAATACAAAAAATACGAAATTAAACTAATAAAGTTATTTTGTGATTTTCACTAATCTTTCGGAAATACTATTACTTAATAGATATTTATGCATTCACTTGAATTAGATTACTCACAAAATAATAAATTGAATGAATGTGGAGAAATTACAAAATTAAATAAATAAGTTAAACGGATCTAACCGATTCATTTACCTAAACTAGCTAGATTATGTCCGGACATTTATGTCCGAATAGCATCACTCAATTCAAAATGGGAATTTGATTGATGGCATCCTGGATTCGGGCCGGGTCATCAAACAAAATGGGACGGGCCTCATCGCTCACGTGCAAAGCACGTGGGTACTTCAGCCATGGCTATTTTTGTTTCGAAGTTCGAACTGGAATTCTGCTGTAGCTTCTCTCCACACTCTTCCGCCGCATCTTTCAATCTTTACAGAACCTTACAGTTATGATTATATGTATAAATTATGCCCTTCTTATTGAAGATTTTGCATCTTTTCATCACATGGGTTTTCTTGATATCGAAGCGAAAATTGTATATTCTTTGAAAAAATTAGAATGAGAAGGTAAATGGAAATCTGGGATTTCCTTTACGCCGCCGAATTATTCGATGCAGAGGAAAGAGTCTAGATTTTTACTGATAGAGTGACAGCATACTCCAGCAATTATTGTGTGTTGTGCGCGTTTTACCGATAAGCCATAGCATGTTTGATTTTTGTGTGTTATTTTCTCAATATTCAGCTTGATAGATTACTTGGAGTAAAAAAAGTTTGAGATTTTACTGTAATTTGATCAAGCTCCAGCATTTGGTGCGCGTTGCGTGTGTGTTTTTTTCTTTCTGAAAATTTAGCTTAAGGACTCGAGAAAATTTATATATAGTTGTCTTTATATTAAAAGGAAAAACTAATGGAATTAGTGAAAAATGTGGTTGAAATTTTTGGTTTTATGTGCAATTCTGAGTTCTGGAGAATGGCAGTGCTGTGGACAATTTCTCTTATATTTTCCTATATGAAGTTGTTCTATCAAAGCTTATTTTCTGAAAAATCGAAATGTTACCCACGTTGTTTGCTGAAAGACTCGATTTTCGCCACTGCATTGGTGCCGAGGCCTGTCTGCATAATAACTGGGGTAATTTTAGTGCATTTGAGTGTTGAAGATTATGGATGTGCATATTGATTATAGTCAGTTTTTACTGAGTTTATCGTGTCGTGTTCTTTGCAGGCCACATCGGGTTTGGGTGCTGCTGCTGCATATGCTCTCTCAAAGGAGGGATTTTATGTTGTTCTTGGTAATCTTGCCATCATTTTTCAAGAAATTATAGTTGGATGAATATTGATAATTGCAGCTTATATGTTGTCTGAATTTTTATTGTGGGATTGCATATGGAATGCCCAGTTAGTTTACCTAGTATGTGCTGAGGTTTGAACTCGATGATATGGATGTCGATAGTTCTTTGAAGTTAAGTCGTATGATCTTCTTCATGAGTATTTAATTCAATGGAAGTCGATACACTCGTTTAGTTGATTATACTATTATTTTCACACTTGCAGTTGGAAGATCGTCTGAGCTCTTATCTAAGGTGCAGATTCTCAAGAAGTCATTTTCTATATGTCATGATCCGGCTTCATTTATGATGTTTAATTCTCGATATATGTGCTTCAGGTTATATCTGATATCAAGAGTCGAAACTGTGATGCTTGCTTGAAAGCTTTTGAGGTTAATTTGTCTTCCTTCATGTCAATCCTCGAGTTCAAACACTCACTTCAGCAATGGCTACGAGATTCAAGCGTGCATTCATCTGTTCAACTCCTGATAAACAATGCTGGGATCTTGGCAACATCACGTAGATTTACTTCTCAAGGATACGATCAGTTATTATTCCTGAAATTCTTCTCAATGACTATCATAAGTGCAAATTTCTTCGATATGATCCCTTCATACTCACTCAAACACTAAAATATAGTATAAGCTCTAATAGTTTCCTCTTAAATGATTCGTTTTAATTCGTACATTCTTATGTAATGAATGCAGAATTTGTGTGCTTCTAAAGAAAGGTGGGCAAGGATTCACTTGTTTTTCTAATTTGCAGGATGCTTGCTACAAATTATCTCGGTGCGTTTTGTCTCACCAAACTTTTACTTCCCCTTCTTGAAAATAGCCCCATTCCTTCTCGTGTGGTCAACGTCACATCATTTACTCATCGAAATGGTACGATCCGGACAGGCCTAATATTTTCTCTTATGACGCGTATATATGGTTTGTCCCGTCGTTTTCTTATCCTTTTTCTTCCCCCAGTTCGCTGCAAGCAAGCTGACAGAGAAACCGTCTCTGGGAAGTTCTTTATGAATTTAAGGGATTACCCGTATGCTTGTATTTATGAGTATTCCAAATGTAAGCATGTTATCTCAGAGTAATTCTAAAGTTTATTGTTGCCTACTTTGACGCTAATATATCTCAGCATCCACTAACAGTGTGCATACTACTCTTCTCGTACGAGCTTCATCGAAGAGTTGGCCTAATGAAGGAATCTCGACATATATCTATTGTGTAAGCATTCGCTGTTTACTTAAGTGTACAAGTATTCAGCTATTGAAGTGTTTTTGAGATATAATCTTGTTTATTACAAAATAGGGGATACCTTCATTTATAGTTCTTGGTTATGCTATGCTCCTTTTTTATTGTAATCAGTCGAGTTGTCATGATCGAGTAGCTCCTGTATCTGCACGTTTTGCTTGTTGTGCGCTTAGCATTCATAGTCTGTAGCTGTGTCGTCAGTCCTTCAGTATTCTTTCGGTAATTTTCTGATTATTTCCATTTTTTTGCCTTTGTGAATCTTCAAGTGCGGCGGATCCTGGAGCCGTGCAAACCAACATCATGCGAGAAATTCCTCCACCCGTTTCGACAATGGCTTTCACAGCAATGAAACTCTTAGGTGTTCTTCAGACTTCTGAAGCTGGCGTCAGTGCTATCGTTGATGCAGCACTGGCCCCACCAGTAAGTATTCGATCTCATTCCGACTTATCAAGATTGTGTCGGTTTTTTCAGTCAGTTCGATCAAAATTACACCAAACCGACCGAAAACCGAATTTTCGGAATTTCTGTTAGAAATTAACCGAGCCGAACCAAAAACCGAATAAATCAAACCACTTCAACCGAAATGTGTTCAATTCGGTTCTTGTTTTTTTTGGGAAATATGCTCACCCTAGCCACGAGCATGTTGTTTTACCTGTAGTTACATATACTGTTGCTAGATTGTTGCTTTTTTTTTTGCTACACATCGTGTTATCGAGTAGAGAATTGAAGAATCGATAAGTTATATATAAATCGAGCAAGCACTAGCATTGCCATCTTCGAGTCCAGTCATAACATATCACGTTTCTGCTTTTGGATTCTGCAGTTTATTGTATCAAGCTTGATTATTTCAAACTATTGTATCTTTTCAGGAAGTATCGGGAGTATACTTTTTCGGAGGGAAAGGTCGAAGTTTGAATTCTTCCGCTCTTTCTTATGATGCTGGGCTTGCAAAGGATCTTTGGAATGCTTCCTGCAACCTGTTTGAAGAGCTGCAGGTGGCTGCTCGACGAGACGGGAATCGTGCGTTTGGTAACGATGAAACCCTTGTTTCGGGTCGCGAAGAGAACCAAGATGACCAGATTTGAATTCTCTAAACGTGGGGGAAAAATAAGGTTAGAAGTGATAGATATAGTTTGACTTTCATGTATTATGCAGAGAGAGAAGCAAGAACTATGATATGATATGATATGATACAAAATTAAATCAGTCTCAGAAAATTGAAGATCTCGCGTGACTTCTCTTTTTCCGACATTTTCAAGAATGAGAGGAGAAGATTGCAAAACGAAATATTGTATTTAATTCAATAAAAATAAAGTGATGTACAAGTTTCTTTGATCAAATTACGACTTGTGTCATCTTCGTCTCTTCACACTCGATAATTCGACAATCTTTGAAATCTTCGGAGTGAATCCGTCTCTTGGATCTTCTCGAACTTTGATCTCATTTCTTAATAAAAATTGCTAGATTTGTTAGAATCTCGACAGAATATCTGAAGAGAATTTGACAGTAAAAATTATCACACAATTCTTAAACTCTTCAATTGTGGTTTGATTTTATTTAATTTTTTATTTCAAAAGTTTTCAACGCTAACTAAATTATATAAAATTAATAAAAATATGTATTAGGAAATCACAAAAATTAGCTACCAATGTCAAAAGGTGGCACAGTATCTAATTTCTCATGAAAGTTTTGCACTCTGTGGCTTGTTAGAACAGTTGAAACCTTTTTGTTTAACTTAGAGTAAGATCCCTTCTCTCTCCTCTCTCTCTCTGTTGTTTCGACCAGGTACTATGAAACAGTGAAAGACAACATCAGCAGCATCATAAAAATTGATATCAATATAATATATATAAAAAAAAAAATGAATCTGCACATCTGAAAGAGATTGTCTCCTGCCTTTTCCTTCCCTATTTAGGCATCAAGGTTTCCTACAACAAACAATGCCTCCTTCCTTAAGTTTTCTTACATTCTCTCTTCACTGCAAGAAATTGATGATTCTCCACACTTTATTCTATATAAACTCCACCAAGCCAATGGAGGTAGCTTCTGCATTCAGACACATTAATTCAATAAAATCGCGCTTCTACCATCCGTATTCAAGAGACATTTTTTCGAGTCATGGAGGGCAAGATAGTCCATCACAAAATGTTGTTCTTTCTGTGTTTTCTCTTCATGTCAGGTATATGCATTTCACATTTCTTGATCATTTTCGCATCTTTCATACCGATCCTTTTTCAAGAAATTTTCTCGAAAATTATATGACATAACTTCTTGTTTTTGCCTCTTTTAGGCACAAAAAATGCAGAAAAAACCCCAACCAGAGGGAGCCAGAAACTGGCCTATCAAGAGGTGCGGAGAGATAACATACCCGTGGTGAATCCAACGACACCAGGCACGACCCCTATAGTGAATCCAACGGCCCCATTGCCTCCCACAACAACGGGGCCTAACCCGTTGCCTCCCACAACAACAGGGCCTAACCCTACTATCCCGTTGCCTCCCACAACGGGGCCTTACCCGACTGCTCCCACCTCATCGGGTGGGGGAGCTTGGTGCATAGCCAATCCCACAACTTCGCAGACTACCCTACAAGTAGCTCTGGACTATGCTTGTGGGTTTGGCGGAGCTGACTGCTCCGCCATCCAACCCAACGGGGCGTGCTGGGAGCCAAACACGTTGGCTGACCACGCCTCGTTTGCTTTCAACGACTACTACCAGAAGAATCCCATCCCTACAAGCTGTGTCTTTGGCGGGGCAGCACAGATCACGAACACTGATCCAAGTAAGATCAATCTTAAATTCTTGGTTCTGTCTTGATGATTCCATCAATATATTCGCCTTAACAACCCACATTGCCTCAGGCCGTGGCAGCTGCCGCTTCCCAGCATCTACCACCACGTCCACACCGCCTCCGGCCACGCCCATGACCATGCCCCCTCCATCCACGTCCACGGCCCTACCACCGCCTAGGTAAGCCACTCAACTATAATTTCGAGATTTTTGCATTAGCAACATATGTGATGGGAGATTTCTTGGCAATGTAGCCCCACAACGGCCTTCGATCCCTACTCACCGGGAGGAGACAGTGGTGACGGCACACAACCAACAGATGGCGACTATGGTGTCGAGCCCACGGGTGAGCCTAACTCAGGAGAGACAACATCAAGCAACCTTGTTTTGATGATCATCACCATCACATGCCTATTGATGCCTCTTGCCATGGCCAGTCATGTATAAACACGCGAAAAACGACGTCTAATCCCCGTTGCTTCTTCAGAATGAGGAGCCAACAGCCAAGATACGAGAAAATTTTGGGGCAGAGGATACTGCAGCGACCACAAAAATCGAAGGCCTTAAACTTGTTACCTCAAGGAAAAAGTGGGACTAGTTAGTTTTTTTAACTTCTTCATAGCTATAAATATCTTCAGTTAATAAAGCATTTATAGAAAGGATTAGTTGATTAGATGTGTTAAGAAGCTTAGTGAAGAGATGTATAGCATTCATGAAGCAAGAGAATAATAAACTACGTCCATCGCTATCTTCTATTTCAATTTAAGTTAGCTATTAGTCGGGACTAGATTGCACCCGTAAAATGCATTTTAAAAATATGTAACATATAAATTATCAAATCACATAAATAATGAGTAATATGTATTAATTACTCTCATCCGTCTAAGATATTTATGACACAATTTCATTTTTTGAGTGTCCACCATATTTATGTCATTTTCCTTTTTGGGATAATATCCACACATTCATTATTTTATACCTCACAACAATTCAATATAATGAATCCCTTTTTCCACTCAAACACTACCTACCTAACATTTATTAAAACCCTTGCCGCACAGTATGTGACCTATATTTCTTGGACGGATAGAGTATAAAATTTCAGACAACAAAATAAAATAATAATACATTAATTTTTCAGTATAGAAATTAATAAATGACATTTTTAAGTATAACAATAACAAGTATCACATATTTCCTCCGTCCACGAAATGTATATCATGTCCATTTTTAGACATAATTCTACTCACTTTCTTATATTTTATACCTCACAACAATTCAAAAGTAATGAGTCCATTTTCTACACTTAACAAATAATCTACAAACATTATAAAAACTTGTGTCACTAAAGTTGTGCTATATATTTCGTGGATAGAGGGAGTATTACATTTTAAACATTATGAAAATTTTCTTTTTATACAATAGTTTATTAACATTGTTCCTCATTACCACACACCAATATCTTCAAACCTTTTTAATTTGCAACTCTTGAAATATCCATATAAACTTGTCGAAAAACTGTTTGCCACAAATAAAATGCATTAATCATCTAATATGTTAATTATGGAATAACACAATAAAATATAAAATTCATACATTACATCAATATTTTTTTTTAAAAGAAACATTCAATCAAAATAACATTAATAAATATGACATGTTAAATTTTTTATTATGATATACTTCTTTGTACATAAATTTAAATACACTATTAAATAATTACAATCTAACATCTAAATAATTTTATAAATTATAAATAATCCAAATATAAAACACAAAATATTTAATTACATTAATAATTTAAGAAATATTTTTTTTTAAAATAGCATAACACTTACCTTCTAAGCATCTCTAAACAACCATATATATATATATATATATATATATATATATATATTTGAAAATACAATTTCGATTAAAACCCAATTCAAAACGCTATTAGAATTAAAGATGAACAATCATTATAAAAATTTCAACCAATTTTGGCACTTTTGATAATTCTTCATTTTTGATAACTTCCAAACATCTCAAAATATATATTTTTAATTTTTCATATTTTTTCACTATTATATTTTTTAAATAATTACGAATCTAAATAATGAAAATAATAAAATTATTTTGGCAACCATTCATTGTGCTAATTTTTTTTTCAAAATTAAATATCTTAGTCAAAATAGTGTTGTGTTAAATTAGAATATTTAGTATATAAATAAAAAATATAAAAAGTAGAAAATTCAATTTACATAATCCCAAATAAGCCAAAATTCATAATCATTCAATTTTATTAAATAATTTGATTTTTTTTTAAAGCTCAAACATGATAACCAAGAAAGGAGATGTACATAGAATTAACCAACATATATTATTCATCATTCATGAAATAACTTAAAGTTCAAGACCTATTATCCACTAAATTGGTTTTGGAGGGAAAATGACAAACTTGTTAATATAGTTACAACTCTCTTATTTAGTATTAGTATAGATTAGAGATGTCAAACAGTAGGTTCAGTCTGATCTGAGCCCACCGGGTCAATTAGATAAATCGGACGGGATGACCGGCATGAAAATCCATTGAATCACATGTCAAAGTTGTGGGCTTCTCGGGTTGCCTCCGGGCCTACACTATAAACTTTCGGGCCGGATCGGAGCCGACGACCAATATGCAGGGAATCGGGCGGGACCATGCCCATCTGGATTTTTATGGTCCAACGCCCAACCAAAAAAACAGATTGACCTGTATTTGACAGCTCTAGTCACGATAATCCAGATGATTTTAAGAGTTTTTTTTTTTTTTTTTTTTTTTTTTTGTAATAGTGGTCTAACAAATTTGAAACATATAGTGAGTAAAAAGAACATAAGTAAACATCCATATAAACTTTATTATCTAATGTAATGAAATGAAATCAATGAACATGCACCAGAATAAGAACAGAAGATAGAAAGAAACCACAATGGTATTTATTAAATCTATTATTAAGATAAATGTTGATTCGGAGCCTCTACTTAATTCAATGTAATACGTGACGTCTCTTACTTCCTTTATTCTTATTTATCTTAAATTATTATTTTATGCATTCTTAAATCATATATTTATTCCTATTTCCAAAAATTGGGTGTAAGGAATTTGCTCAAAATCAAAATTTTGAATTATTATCAAAATATTTCAAAACTCGTGTCAAAATTACAAACTCACTTAAAGGAGTAAGATAATAAATAGAATATGTATACGATAACAAGTAATCAAGCACTGAAAGACAACCCTAGAGCATCATTCAAACCGATTAATAATGCACGTATTACTTATATTCATATTCGTATATCATCTTACCTATATACATTTCAATTTTACTATATGACAAGAAGCTCCATGCTAGGTCGATCATTGATAGTTCGCACCGGCAAATCCAATATATCTAAAGTTCATGACAAAAATATTTCAAATGATACAAAAGTAATACTATTAAAATTATTTAAAATTTTGCCTCACGAAAAAGCTAAGATACATAAGTTATTTGTCCAGATATTGAGTTCGTATATTTTTTAATATTTCTGTATATATTAAGATTATGTTATTGGTAGAATAATTTGAAAACATCCCCCCAAAAATTTTCAATTTATTAAAATTTATTTGATGGTGCGATTCCTACCTGACTAACGAGTGTAAATTTTTTCTTAAATGTTAGTATTATTCATTTCCAATAAATATTTATAAAACTTTTAAATATAAACAAGAAATTGTAACAGTGTCACATGTGATATCTTCAGAAAGCAAAACAATTAGACCTTAAAAAATCGAATGTGTTGTGTGTGTGAGCTTCGATTACATTCTCACTGAGCAAAATGGAAGAAGAATTAATGGCGAATGCATAAACACATGGAATGTTACCAGTATTGAAACCCTAGTTTGAGGAGGTGGTGGTGGATCGCAAGCTCTTTCCAATGGCTACGCAGAGTTCTCCCGCCGCAAATTCAAGTAAAACTGAACTCCAATTACTCTCAACTGTCATCTACTTGGATTATTTGGATTGTCTGTGTTGCATGTGTTGTGCGTGTGCGTGTGCGGACGACATCTTTTCGGTAGAAATATTTTGGCTTGAATGATAAGGTTGAAAGTTGATGCTTTGCTCTATAATTAGTCGCTTTATTTATTTTTGGTTATTGTAGATTACTGATCATCCGTGCTGAAAGTTCGAATTTGTATGTGCTAGAGATGGGTATGTTTTTTTCTTTTTGTTTGATCAAGTGGTATATAACTATTAACTAGGTGTGCCACGAAAAAAGGTTGGGTTTTGCTCCACATTTATGTAAGCAAAAAGGATTGAGATTTAAATATTCTTATATTTGTTGACTTGTTGATTATCTACGTTGTTTGTTAATTTTAATGGCTGGTCTTTATTAATTTGATTCGTTCTGGGCTTTGAGATGGGTATTTGGATTTGAATTTTGACATTGATGTTATTTTGTTTGATATGGATTCAGTTGGTATCTTTTAATATTTTAGCCATGACTTTGATATTTAGTATTCACCGTTCTAAGCAAACAACATTGTGCAAATACTCGTTAAAAATTACAACGCATATTGAATAGAGATGTTGTACCTAGCGTGAAACATATAGAAATGCAAGTCTAACTGATATCCTGTTGGACCTGTTTTAGGGACATAGTGGTTAAATGTAATTTTCCTTATCTCTCTGCTGCAGAGGATGTGTAGGCTAAATATTGACAACTCGTATCCGCTTTTTAGTCCATGGATATTGCTTGTCACTGGAAAGTAGTGCAAGGAAATAACTAGTAAACTGTCTGCTATCATAATTTTCCAAAAGTTCATTTATGTTGATTCTTAGGATATGGGTTTACTGTAAATGAGGTTATGGAGGCGCATTGAAAGATCTGAGAAAAGTATAACTTGTTTATTTTAACCTATCAAGATGATGCTTTTAAATTAATGAACTTGTATCCAATCTCTACTGTGTTGGACTGATTGTCGTAGACAATCCACGGAAATTTTATTGAAAGATGATATTTTCTTTCTAAAATTAGATGCATAAATGTTTCAGTTGTGTATTTGTTGTTAATCAAGCAATAGGATTTTTTTATATAACTATTTCTTGTGCGTTTGCAGCCACCAGTCTTTCCCAGAAAGTTAGCAATATAATTTCTGGCAGCCTGCAAGACTACAATTCTTGGAGATCGTTGATTTCAGAGATTGAAACTGCATCTCCAGTATGTCTGTAATTATCTGTGACCGCAATTTTTTGAGTTTTTCATTGTGATGATTTTCATTAAATGTGCTTGTCTCTGCATTTATTTTCAAATTTCAAACAGTATCAATAAACTCTTATTTTCAATAAGACAGCACTGACAAGAGCATAAGTATGTCTTGGGACCATGAGCTGAGCATGTCCTAATAAGTTTATGATATTCTTCTGGAAAAAAATTATCTTGGTCTCTGACATTGCTATTAGGATTCTTGAGCGGTAGATGCTTAAAATATATGTACTCTTATGATCTCTGTCCGAACTCTTTTCTTGTTGATGGCCATCCAGTCTAGGTCCATAGTGTACAGTTCTTGTTGAGTATGTTGGATAGCACACACTAAAAATTGTGTAATATGCTATCGAGAAATCAGCATATCAGTTTTGCCAAAAGTTTCTTTATATTGCTAAAGTTCCTTGCATAGGACACAAGGACATGGTTTTTATGAATGAAGCAGTCAGGATATATATGCATGCTTGTACTGATTGGTGAATTATACACGCACTCCAATTTACGCATGGTTCTGAATTACGAGGAACATATAAATACTATTTCCTGCTCCAGTTGACATGCGCCTTTGAATTGCAGGAGGATATAAATTCTATTTCCTTAGCATATGACTCTTTTCTGTCAAGATTCCCATTGTGTCATTGGCATTTGGAGAAATATGCTTATCAGAAGGCAAAGTTTTGCAACTCTCAAGAAGCTGCAAATATTTATGAGCAAGCAGTGGAAGTGGCAATGTTTTCAGTTGGTTTCTGGGCTGAATATTTCACATTTGCTGCAGCTTGTTTTGGATCCCCTGTGGACATTCGCCGGTACTACTTATGGAGCTGTCCATTTCAAACCTTTCTTTAAGTAAAATTTATGCTTGAATGTGTTTCTTTTTGGAGCAATATTGTGTAATGTTTTTATTTAGGAAAATCTATTGAACAATGAACTTTGATGAACTGCAGCATTTTATAACAAACTGATACATGAGTAGGTTATTGCTAGAAGCCAGATTTGGTTCCTGAAGTGAATGTTTGTGTGTATCGGCATCAGGGAAAAACTTCAATGAATTAATGTAACTTCTATAGGTTGACCTTCATTGTAGAGAATGCTGTAAAAATGTATATAATATCGAAGTACGATCAGTAACATTAGTCTTAAAAACATACATATTACTTATATCTCATGTCAAGAATTTGAATGCTGAAAGTATGCATGTGATCTCGGATGGTCTTGAGTCAGTAACTCAGTATCAAAATGAGTTACTGTTTCCCTAATTGGTTATGGCTGCAATCTTCGTAAATCATAGACTTTGAAGTTGGCAGGCTTATCTGTCTATGGTCTCTGAATTAGGTGTTGGAAACCTTAAACCTTGAAGCTAATCACAGGTCGGAGCAGGCGACAATTGTCAAACCTTCGAACACTAATGTTCTAATGACATGTTTGAGTTTTTCAATAATTGTCCCTTGGATAGATATCAAGTTAATCAAGCTAATTGATGTAACCTAGCATGGAAGTTTTCCCACAAATGAGTAACTTTCTTGTGTTACTGAAGCTTTTATCTATCACTGGTTCGTGCTGCAGAATTGAAATACTGGGATCATATAGTTGGAGTCATCATCTACTAATACTGCTCGATCTGTCATTCATTTGGGCAGATTGTTTGAAAGAGCCATCTCATTTGTTGGAAAGGATTACTGTTGCCATGTCCTATGGGACAAGTACATGAAATATGAATTCAATCAGGAGGGCTGGAGCTTTCTTGCACAAAGTTACATCTGGGCATTGAGGTTTCCGACAAAGAAGCTACGGTTTTATTATGATAAGTATGTCATGCTCCAACTTATCCAAAAAGAAGAAGAAGAATTGCTTTTTAGTGCCCATCATGCCTGTGACTTAACCTATTATGTCTGCCATTTACATTTTTAGGGCATACTTTGGACTATATATGCTAAAATTTGGGTAAAACACGATTGAACAGTCAATACATATAAAGATTTATCCACAAGAAGAAAGGTCCCTGAGAATTTTATTTTATTACTTGACTGTATATTTGAATATCCCTGATCTCATCTTTGATAATTAATCAAGTCCGTTTTGCGATTCACTTGAAAAGTACTTAAGACTGAATGTGCTGAACTTTCCTGTAGGTTATGCATGGTAGATCACAAATTGAGCTTCCCATTCACACTTTCTTCTTTTTTTTTCTTACATACATTGACATTCTTCTATGACGTCTAACATTGTTTATTTTCTTAAATTGGCAAGAATGTAAGGTGTTAAGCAATTTGCCATGCCTTTGGAGGTTTCACATTAGGCATTCTATAAGATTCTTCATGCAAGACGAATGCTAGAATTGGCAGTAATGCAAAATTGTATGCGCTCTCCCTCATTTTCTTTTCCTCTATGGTTGCTATCTATTTTATTTCTTCTGTCAGAGGATGGAAGGAGACTGCTACTGATGATACTAATCCAATCAATAGGCTCCAAAAGGATCACATATGTTTAGTGCTTTAAAAATGCTGGAAACACCAAGCTGACCTTCCACCATCTTTTCATCCACTTGCATAGGAGGAATAGTTTTCTCAAAAGGAGGATGATACCTCAAATTTCCTTCTTTACCTGTGGGGTAGGATTATAATGGAAGATGAGATCTGTTTTGAAGCATAAAAGAATATATGATCAAAATGTCCTCATAAATCCAATATATCGGTGTTTTAACAAGTAGGGGGCAAGCAGTTAGCTCTTTTAATAAAAAATTATGTGCTCGTATAACTTTTTCGACTGCCAATTTGAAAGTCCAACGAATGATGATAAGGATATTGAGATTCTATATAGACCATGGCTGCTTGTATTATCTGTTTATGATATTTTTGAGCTGATTCCATCTGTACTTGAGGCTCAAATTTGCATGTATTTTCCCCCTTCTTGAAATTTGTTTTCACTATGTAATCATGTTTTGAATCTATTAAATCCAGCTTCAAGCAGTTTGTTGTGAATTTGGAAGAGGAGATCGGATATGACAAAAATGACAACATCGTAGAGCAACTTTCTTCTCCTTGTCCTGCAATAGAACTATCTAAGGATGAAATTTCTCTTGTCATCAAGGATATGCTAGATTCTTCCAGTAGACCCCTCAAATCCAAAGCACTGGATAGATATAAATCTATTGGTGAAGAATTCTATCAGGAAGCACGCCAAATGGATGAGAAAATAAAGCGCTTTGAGACAAAGATCCAAAGGCGTTATTTTGATGTTACTCCTCTTGATGATGACCAATTAATTAATTGGCATCTCTATCTGGATTTCATTGAGAAGCAAGACAATTTGGACTGGGTAAGTATTTATTAGTTATCACACTTTCATATGTACTTGCCATACTATATTTGAATGTCTATATGTGTGCAGACCATGAAACTGTATGAAAGATGCTTGATTCCTTGTGCAAATTATCCTGAATTCTGGATGCGGTATGTGGAGTTCCTGGAATCTAAAGGAGGACGTGAGCTGGCTATTTCTGCCCTAGGCCGGGCAACTCAAATATTTTTGAAGGTGCAATTCTGCACCATTCGTGTTTAAGTTGGTCAATTTGTGGATATAGTCAAACTATGTAACGGGCTTTTCTGTATTTAACTTAATTTATTAAATGAGATGCTCTTTACAGGATCCCATCTCGGTGTGTGAGGATATATAATAATTTATGAAATCTAAGTTTGACTCTTCCTAAATTCAAATTTCCCGTACCTTCATTTTCTACTTTTAGTGAAATATTTTTTTATTTTTTATTACTGTAAAAGAAAGAAGGGTTATGTCTTTGTTTTGGAGAATTTGATTTTGCTTTGTTAATATGGTGCAGAGTGTACCAGAAATCCATTTATTTGATGCAAGGTTTAAGGAGCACATAGGAGATGCAGATGGTGCTCATGCTGCATTAGCTCTTTGTGATCAAAAAACTGATTCCAGCTTCATCGAAAGCATTGCTGCACAAGCTAACCTGGAAAGACGTCTGGTATAAGTTGCATTATTGGATATTTCTAGCACTTGGTTGTGAAAATTTATGTTAAGGGATTGTTTGAACTTCCAGGGAAATTTTGCAGCAGCTTCTGCCACATATGAGAAAGCACTTAAAAAAGCAAGGGAGAAGCAGAAGCTACACCTTCTTCCCACTCTATATTCGCACTTTGCCCGCCTTACATTCGTGGTATGAAACTTGAGATCCAACTTTGCTGTATTAGAAAAACTTAGTTCTGTCTGCTATATCGTAATGCTCATAAGAATCTATTTCTGATGCTCAGGCAATTTGCAAAAGAAATAAAGGGTGATAAAGCAATCGGTCGAGTTAGCCTCCACTTTTTTTGACTTGGAAAACATATGCGACTTAGATAAATCTTTGATCTAGCATAGCTTTGTTGATACCATATAGGTGCTACTGTTTAATACTGAATGAAATAATGAAGCTTTGATACTATATAAAATGCTTTTATTGTTAATGTCTCGGCTTCTTGGGTGCCAGATATTTTGTCCACACTATTTTGGAATATTCCGCTATGATCTTCATTTAATTTCTCCTCATGATATATTATGTCTCGCTTGTTATTAATTCTTTAGTTTCTCTAACTAAACGTAGCTGGCTGATAGATAACAGGTAGTGCTGCTGCTTGTAGAGATGTATTAATCGAAGGTATACGACAGGTGCCTCATTGCAGATTTCTTTTAGAGGTACTATTAATGTTGCAGATTTCTTTTAGAAGTAATGTTTCTATGATTTTATTTTTTGATAAGGTAATTGAAGACTAGCATGAGATTGTTGGGTGTGTTTTTCTTCCTTCGGCCATTAAATAAAAAAGAATTGATCTTCATTCATGCACAAAATAAGAATAGATAATTGTCTTTTCGTATTTACTTAGATTTGAGTTAAAAAAAAAATTATTTACAAAGACCATTGACCATTTATCTCCTTTTCTCCTTCCAGATCTACCTGTCATTTGGCATAAATTTCTCGTTCTCTGGAACAAGGGTTAAAAGTCAACAATTGATTGTTCTTTCTTATGTGCAGGAGTTGGTAAAATTTGCAATGACTCATGAAGGAGCAAGCCACGTGAACATCATAAATTCAATCATATCGGATGCCATTTCACCCGGATTAGATGAAAATGAAGTTTTGGATGCCAAAGATCGAGAGAACATATCATGTTTGTTTTTGGAGGTCGGATTTTCTATCTTGTTCTTGCATTATTTTGAGTTCATATAGTCATTTTATGGAACGAGATGTTCATAAATGGACTGTATTCTCCTAAGTTTTGTTGATGATCTGTGTTAAGCCGGCAACTCGTGTTGGAACTAAAATGGCCGGGTGATATCCTGTGACGATTACTGAACAGTCACTTGGTTTTATGATAATTAGGTACCGAATGTTGCTGCTTGCAACTCTGATGTTAGAACTTATCTGTTAACATAATTACTGAAACCTACTATGAACTATGAACTTGAGTTTCCTGAGCCAAAATTTCTGAACTTTTGCTCGACCCGATTCTTGTTCTTTCGATGCTGCATTGATGCCTTGATATCTTATATTTGTATAATGGTTTCAGTTTGTCAATCTTTGTGGGACCATGCATGATATAAGAGAGGCATGGAATCATCATGTCAAATTATTTCCCCAGTCGCTGAGGATAAAGATGTCGGCTAAGCACCCTGCATCAGGCAGTTATCCGATAGGTTTGGCCAGGAATAAAAAAGGGAAGTATGACCATCCTCTGCTTAGCCAGCCACTGACAAGCCAGTCCGACCAACTTCATGGGCAAGAACAGGTACCTGAGTTTCCAACGAGCAACGAAGTCCATGCCAAAGAGAATGCTTTGACTGTGCAAGGGCCGTCGACCAAAGAAGTCTTTTTGTCCAATGGTGATGAACTTCAGGACAGTGAACCAGCTTGCGGAATTTCATGCCAGTCTAGAGAAGACAGAGAGGAGCCTATGGTTGTGAGTGCTGAATTTTCCGACCATGCCAAAGAGAATGCTTTGACTGTGCATGATTCGGACCAGGATTTGTCGTACCAATCTAGAGGAGACGAACCGGGGCCAATGGATGTTAGTGCTGAATTAGGTTTACAGTCTAAAGAAGATGCTTCAAGCCCTCCCAAGTCAGCTCATGAGATTGGGAAGTCAACAGAGACATCTGAATCAATTGAAGCATGCCACTCGAGTTTACCCGATATTCAACCAGAAATGGATCATGATTTCAACCGGTCGAAGCGATCAGTTTCATCGGACCATAATTCGTTGAAGTCTCAGGAAAAGGAATCTCAGGAGTTGGTCCCCATATCCTGTGATGAGTATGGAACTAAGAGAACTGTGCCAGCAACTAGTGAAAGCACTCCACGGAGTCCGAAAAGCTTTCATTCAGTCGAGTCTCTCAAAGTTCGTAGTGAATCTCAACAAGATGGATCAGTGAGTCGTCAGCATAATACACCGACAGAAGTACATTACTCAGAAGAGCCTTCTAGCACCCGCGAGGACTCAATTGAAATAGATAATATGGTCCCAGCTCCCCGACATGCAGCATCATGGTTCCAAGTCCAAGCTCAAGCTCAAGATCGAGACAATCCAGCTAACACGTTAAACAGTAAATTAGTTGTGAATCAAGGTAGCAGTCAGCAGTATCCAGCCAGGGGAATACGTAGCCAGTTGGAATTAGGGGCTGTTCGAGAGGATAAAGCAACTGAACAGGATCAGCCCGTCGTGAATGCTCAGCATTATCCAGCTAGGCAACATCGTAGCCAGTCGGAGGATAAAGCAACTGATCTGGACCAGCAAGTGGGTATCTTGACACCTCCGACTTCAAGCAACATGTCTGGAGGACAGCTACCAGTTTCCTCCCTGCAAAACATGAATCCGATTGCTCCAACGACTAGTCAGCAACAATATCAAGCACAACAGAGCTTGGCCATGAACCAGATGATGTTGCAGTATCATTACCAGCAGCAGCAGTTACTGCAACAGCAGTATCAGCAGCAGATGCAAATGCAGCATCCCTACTATCAGATGCAGCACTATTATACGAATCAGCAGCCATATCAAGTGCCGCCTCAACGGCAGAATCAGCAATATGTCGAACAACAACAGCAACATGTTCAACAACAACAGTCACAGCAGCAACATCATCAGCACGGTCACGAGCCTCATCCAAATTCTCAGCAGTTGCATGATAAACAATATCAACAACCTCAGGACCTTGCTTACAAAGAGCATCAATTGGCGTATCAACAGCAAGCAACACAAGAGCAACAGCAGCAGCTCCTTTGGCAGCAGTATCAGGGCTATCAGCTTCTGCAACAACAGCAGCAGCAGTTGAAGGAAGGGTCTACGGACGTGCAAGGACACCACATGCATCAGCATCCATCACAGAGGCAACAAGATGAACAGCTGCAGCATTATCATCAACAAACCCATACTCAACAACAATTCACTGGACACATGAGCCAAACTCGACAGGTTTGTTCTGTCATTTATTTTTTGCAACTGCTTCCACAATTTCCGTTGGGAATATCATTGTTGGGACGTTAGTGGTACATAACATATGTGCTCCTCTGTCTTTGCATTCACTGCAGGGTTCTAAAAGTGCTACCAGATTATGAAGCAGCCAGACCTTCTGAGTCTCCACAATCACCACGAGCTTTGCAATAGTTTCAGAGTGCGGATTCTCATGGCACCAGGTTTGCCTCAAAGCATTTCAGCTCCTCGCACGACTCTCAGAGCTTGATGCGGTACGTTCTGCAGCAACATACTTCAGTGACGAACATGGATTTTGTAGTATAGCTTATGAGTCACTCTGCCTGGATTCTTGATGATTTTAATCTGATCCGTACATCTTAATGTATTAGTTTAGAACCATAGTGTGCTGACCATCGGCAAGCTATTCATACACTTTTCTGATTCTCTCTCTCTCTCTCCATCTCTCTCTCTGTTTTCAAAGTTCAGTTTCAAAAAAATAACGTGAGTTGTTGTCATCCTGTGAAATTTATTAATTCTAATTAGGATTTATAAAGTTCAATTGGGGTTTATGAATCTTCAATTAGAATTTATTAATTTCTAATTAGAATTTAATTAAATATTAATTATAAAAAATAGAAAAAATAGGATGGACCGCACCAGATGTATCTCATTGATATTTATATGATCTATGTTTGTCATAAAAAAATAGCAGTCTAATATATAAAATGCATGATCATAAAAGAATATCGTTCTAATATATAAAAATATAATCGTATTTTTCTAGGATTTAAATTTATCATGTCGTATAAAGTTAGGTTTTAATTGTGTTGTGTCGCGTCAACACGAAAGAAATCGCATCACATCTATGTTCGTGTCGTATTTAGACTGTGTCCATATTTATACATTTCGTGTCATGTTTGTGTTTGATTTTCAACAATTGATTATCATGTCTACCCGATAACAACCTGACACAAATAATTATCTAACGACCCGACACGCACGATTATCAGCTCAAACTTTTAACGAAAGAAGCAATGAAGCATTTTTCTGAGAATGGAAGTCTATTCACAGAAATATACTTATCCAAGTTTGAAAGATAAATAGTATAATGAATACTCCGGAGTATTTTATTTTACCTCGTATGACGTAAACAGTTGATTGCGCGAAACTAATGTAGAATGTTTTATTACGTTAATCAATTTATCATAAACAAACTAAAAATGACATTATTCTTTTTTTAAATAATATCAACTACTCCATCCGGCCCTAATAAAAATCATATTTTAAAATAAGTTTTTTATTATAAAATTATATAAAAAAGATCAAATTTTCCATTTTGCTCCTATTTCCAATATAATTTATTTAATTATTCATTTTTTCATGTAATAATGAGAGATAAAAAGAATAAAATTATCCAATTTTTTTAGTATACGGATTTTTATTTTGTCGGTGAGAGAGCTTATAAACACATATCTCTATCTTATTCACCGAAAGAAACATAGTGTCGAATGGCATGATGGAACCTTTAAATGGAACTTCTGTTTGTTTCAGGCAAAGGAATTTTAAATCAAGATTTTATTTTATTTTTTTGTTTTCATTATTAGTGATGTTTGTTTTATTATTAATGAATAGATATAATGCATAAAAGTTCGTCTTTTTGATCAATTTCTTTTTTCTTTTTTTAAAAGGTCTTTTTGGTCAAATTTTATTGAAGAAAGATGTGTACGATGAAGATGGTTGGAAATTGGGGCAAAGGAAATGGGCCCAATCCACTTACATCCACATGATTGATATCCCATCTTTGTCTCCATCGTCTCTCACTTTCCGAGGTTGTAATATTCTTGTATATTGTTTTAGTTATTAATTAATTAAGAAATGAGTATAATTCTTCATTATAAAAATAAAATACAAATGAATCTTAAAATAAGAAATATAAATGAAATTAATAATTGCATAATATACGGTCAGATTAATATATGTATCAGAATAATGCATCGATTTTACGATGCATCAAAATGATATATACAATATAGTACCAATTTTACGGTGCATCAAAATATTACTCCCTCCGTCCCATTTATAAAGGAGGATTGAAATTTTCACAAGGATTAAGAAAAATTATTGGAAAAGTAAATTATGTAGTAAATTTCTTAATATGCCCCTATTTATTATTTGATTATGTATTTTTTATGAGTTAATCAAAGAATTAAATAGGGATATAATAGTAAATGAGCTAAAAAACATTACTTTTTATGGAACAAGCCTATATATTTGGGACATCCGAAAAAAGAAAACAAGCCTATATAAATGGGACGGAGGGAGTATATATAATGTATCAATCGATGTGAGAATCAATCTTAATCATTCATTTAGTCAAAGTTTATGGAACGAGTTTATTCTTGTTTCATACAATAATAATAATTTGTATTGAAACCACTCTATATATTCTTTCCGTCCACGAAGATTGTAGCTAGTTTTTTATGGTACATATTTTAATAAAGAGATATAATGAGAAATGACCAAACAAGATAGTCAAAACTAAATTTTGTCAATGAACTTAATTTTTATAAATTTTGTCAATGTTTGGGACAAACTTTCTATTATACCCTTACTTTTACCAAACTTTACATCTCTATCTCATCTCTCTTCTTTCTCTTTCACTCAAGCTTCTTGCATGACTTTCTCTCTCACTTCTATTTTCTTTCTTCCGCCTCCACCACCGCCGCCTCCATTCCGCCACTGCTACCACCACCGGCGGTATGGTACGATTGGTACGAATATGCATTTTCGTACCAACCTACCGTGTTACATGTCTATTCCGCAACCACTGCCACCACCACCGCTACCTCAATTCTGCCACATCCGCCGCCACTGGTGGCATGGTACGATTGGTACGAATATGAATATTCGTACCAACATGCCGTGTTACATGTCTATTCCGCCATTCCACCGCCGCCACCGGTGGCATGGTATGCTTGGTACGAATATGCATATTCGTACCAACATATCGTGTTACATGCCTATTCCGCCGCCACCACCATCGTCTGCTTTCTGCCACCGCCACCGTCACCGGTGGCGTGATACGCTTGGTACGAATATGCATATTCGTACCAACATACCGTGTTACATGTCTATTCCGTCACCACCACCGCTGTCGCCTTCACCACCATCGGTGGCATGGTACGATTGGTACGAATATGCATATGCGTACCAACATACCGTATTACATGCATATTCCGCCACCACCACCATCGCCGCCAACATCGCAAACCGCCACCGCCACCACTACGGCCACGACCACGAGGTACGATTGGTATAAATATGCATATTTGTACCAACATGCCATGTTACATGCCTATGTATGATGATACAAATTCATAAATTCGTACCGTACGAATAAACCATATTTATTCCAACTTACCAATCTAGCATGTCATGTTGTTGTGGTACGATAAGTACGAATACATCAATTCGTACCAACGTAACAATACATCCACAAATCAACAAAAACTAATACGTCAAAGCAGAAAACAAGCCGTTGATAAAGATATGGTTGTTATTCCAAACTATTCCATGGAAATAATTAAAGAAGAATGTCTCGGCCGCATAGAATAATGCGAGACAATCAGACCAGGTACGCAAGATACAAAAGGTACGATATAACATAATTCGTACCTAAACATGGTACTAGTTTATGAATTCGTACCATCATACATAGGCCTGCAAGACGATATTTCAAGCGTACCTCGTGGCGGCGGCGGTGGCAGAATGGAGAGGGTGGTGGTGGTGGCGGAATATGCATGTAACACGGTATGTTGGTACAAATATGCATATTCGTACCAAACGTATCTCGTGGCGGTGGCGGTGGCCAAATGGAGGTGGCGGTGGTGATGGCAGAATAGGCATGCAACATGGTATGTTGGTACGAATATGCATATTCATACTAAGCGTACCACGCCGCCACCGGCGGAATATACATGTAATACGGTATATTGTTACGAATATGCATATTCGTACCAAGAGATAGTGATGGTGGCGACATAATAGATATGTAACACGGTATGTTGGTACGAATATGCATACTTGTACCAATTGTACCACATTATCGATGGCGGTGGCGGTGGAAGAATGGAGACGGTGGTGGTGATGGTGGCGGAATATGCGTGTAACACGGTATGTTGGTACGAATATGCATATTCGTACCAATCGTACCACACAGCCGGTGGCGGTGGCGGTGGTGGTGGTGGTGATGGTGGAGAGAGAGAGAGAGAGAGTCATGCATGAAGGTTGAGTGAAAGGGAAAGAAAAGATAGATGATAGAGATGTAAAGTTTGATAAAAGTAAGGGTATAATTGGAAGCTTGCCCCAAACATTGATAAATTTATAAAAATTAAGTTCCTTGACAAAATTTACTTTTTACTATCTTGTTTGGTAATTTCACACTATTAATTCTTTAATAAAAGTGTGGTAGATGTTAAGTGAGTGGAGAAAGAGATCCACCATTGTAAGTGGAGAAATGACTCAAAAAGTAGGATAGTGGTGGGGTCATGCCCAAAAGTGGAGAAAAAGAAAACTAGCTACTCCCTCCGTCCCATTATTCTTGTCCTGTTTCCATAAAAGGAAATGTGTTTCTCTCACAAAAAGTTATGGGCTCCACCACTTTATATCTTTTTACCCTTTAAACACACTTCTCCTTAATACTCGTGCCCAAAAAAATGAGACAAGAATAATGGGATGAAGGTAGTACAATTTTTGTGAATAAACCAAAAAGAAAAACTAGCTACAATCTTCATGGACGGAGGAAGTATACGTGTGCGTGCGAGATAATATTTTATCATTTAATATGCACATTCTTGTGTGTATGTGTACATGGGTGAATTTAGGATTTTAATAATAGAATGATAATATTACACTTGTGTATTAAATTTGGACGAATGAAATTACATTCATGATTTAAGAATAAATTTAGAAGTGAATTATATATGTGGAGGACAAAATACAAAATGCACGCACGACGAGTGATAAAGATATTATATTAGTCCTTATTCTTTTTCTTTTTTCTTTTTTTTTGAAATCCTCATGAGACATTATAATTCTAAAACTTATTAATAATGGAATAAGAAACGAATAATTTAATGTTTTGAATTGTTTCATAAAACTTTGGTGAAAACTTTGTTTAAACTAATGAAAAGAATGTTACTATAATACGAATATAAAAGATTTTTTATATTCAAGAGGAAGTATACGATTTATTTTAATAGATATTTTTATGAATATATAGTGTGCCAAGCATTAGAAATGTTAGTTTATGAGTATTTTACTGAACATGAATTACATACAATCAAAATTTAGTAGCTTCTTCAAAAAAAAATCAAAATTTAGTAGCGACTTACAAATTATATTTAAAAACATTAATTACAATAAAAAACGTCTTCTCTCGCCTCTCTCTCTCTCTCACTCTCAGTCATCCCCATTACAGCAAGATTAAAAACGAAAAAATGGGTGCTTTGATGCTTTCTTGAAAGAGATGTACTGTGACATAAAGCGCGCGCTCGCACACACACAGAGTGGGTGAAACAAGTACGATGATGATAAAAATCCAGCTATATACCACCACTCTTCCTAGTACGCCACGCCCCACTTGGATTCTTTACCAGAATTCTTCTTCTTGACCGAGAAAAACTAGGAATCTCTCACTCAATCAAATGGAGTTGCACACCGTAAAGCGCAAAAGCCCAGCAGAGAGGAATACCGCCACGTCATCCTCGGGCGCCAGCAACCTTAAAACCGACGAAAAGACCCTTGCTTTGTACAATGCCGACGCGAAATTGATGGCGGAGTTCGACCAATCTGGGATGTCTGGTAAATTCTTCAACTACTGTAAATCAGTCCCTTCTGCTCCAAAAAGTAAGAGTAGTGAGGAGGATATGACTGCTTATCTCACTAAGATCCAGAGGGGTGGGTTCGTGCAATCTTTTGGTTGTATGATTGCAATTGAGGAACCGAGTTTTAGTGTGATTGGTTATAGTGACAATTGTTTTGATATGTTGGGGTTGAACTTGAAGGAGGGGAAATTGGGTTTGATTGGGGTTGATGCTAAAACCCTTTTCACTGCATCATCCACAGCTTCTTTGGCAAAGACTGTTGCTTCAAGGGAAATATCTTTCTTGAATCCGATTTTCGTCCATTCTAGGAGTAATGATAGGCCATTTTATGCTATACTGCATAGGATTGATGTGGGCATTGTGATTGATTTGGAGCCTGGTCATACTGGTGATCCTGTTACTGTACATGCTGGTGCTGTGCAGTCACAGAAACTGGCCGTGAGGGCGATTTCTAGGCTGCAATCGCTGCCCGGGGGTGATGTAGGGGTGTTGTGTGATACATTGGTAGAGGATGTTCAGAGGCTTACAGGGTATGATCGGGTTATGGTGTATAAGTTCCATGAGGATAATCATGGTGAGGTTGTGGCTGAGATTAGGAGGTCGGATTTGGATCCGTATCTAGGGGTGCATTATCCTGCCACGGATATCCCACAGGCAGCGCGGTTCTTGTTCAAGCAAAACCGTGTTAGGTTGATCCACGATTGCCAATCTACGCCAATTAAGATAATTCAGAGTGAGAAGCTAAAACAACCTCTTTGTTTGGTTAATTCTACCCTTCGTGCGCCTCATGGTTGTCATACTCAGTATATGGAGAACATGGGGTCTATTGCCTCATTGGCAATGGCAGTTGTTGTGAAGGATGGTGACTCGACTAAGCTATGGGGATTAGTAGTGTGCCATCACACGTCTCCACGCTATGTCCCTTTCCCTCTCCGATATGCTTGTGAGTTCCTGATGCAGGCATTTGGTTTGCAACTTTACGTGGAGCTTCAAATGACATCACAGATGGCGGAGAAGAAGATCCTCCGGATGCAAACGTTGTTGAGTGACATACTTCTCCGAGATGCTCCACATTGCATTGTGACTCAGTTCCCTAATATCATGGATCTTGTCAAGTGTGATGGGGCTGCATTATATTACAATGGGAAATGTTGGTTGATTGGTGTCACTCCAACGGAGGCACAATTGAACGATATTATTGAATGGCTGTTGAGTATACTTGGAGATGCAACAGGGTTAAGTACTGATAGTCTAGCTGATGCTGGCTATCCGGGAGCAGCTCTACTTGGAAACGCTGTTTGTGGCATGGCTACTGCAAGAATTTCTACTCGCGATTTTCTTTTGTGGTTTAGGTCTCACACGGCAAAAGAATTCAAGTGGGGAGGTGCTAAACATGATCCAGAAGACAAAGATGATGGTGAACAAATGCACCCGAGATCTTCGTTTAACGCCTTTCTTGAAGTAGCTAAAAGCAAGAGTATGCCATGGGAGACTACTGAGATTAACGCAATTCATTCTTTGCAGATTATAATGAGAGATTCTTTTCAAGAGAGTGAAGATAGTTGTCATAAATCTGGTGTAAATTCTAAACAGAACGATTCTGATGGTGCAAAGCTGGATGAACTTGCTGCAGTGGCAACTGAAATGGCCCGATTTATAGAAACAGCTAATGCTCCAATTTTTGGGGTCGATTCATCTGGTTTGATAAATGGATGGAATGCTAAAATGTGTGAGTTGACTGGACTGGAATTGCTTGATGCTCTTGGGAAGTTGCTAATTCCTGATGTCGTCCATGAAAACTCGCATGAAGTTGTCAAGAACCTTCTGACTAGAGCTCTTAAAGGTATATTTTTCTTCTTGTTTAAGAATATTTAATTTTTAAGGTTATGCATATATATATCGTTTGCTCTATTCCTCCCAATGAAAGTTGTGACATCTTTCATTTTTAACAAAAATCGCTCGTTTAACGTCACATCTTCATGAGAAAATAGGAAAATCATATATTTCATCACTAGACTTTGTAGTGGTCTTATCACATTGCAATATTTTTCTACGATTCCTTCTTGTGTTACATGGGAGAAACAGACTCTTGGTATTTAAATACAATATTTATGTGTATAAAAATAGGCGAACTTTGGCCTTATAGGTGATGTATCGAAGCGGAACGTAGAAATCTATATGAAATGATGATTGTTGTTGTTCAGTATGAAATGATGGTTGTTGTTGTTGTTGTTTGTTATTTGTTGTTGGTTGTTGGTTGTTGTATCTTGACTCTCGTTGTTTGTTCATTTTTCATCATTTCACAACTCACCTATATCGACTCTCTGACTTGTTTATCTTCCTGGCGTCTCTTTGTGCTTCTTTAGGTAAGGAGGACAAAAATGTGGAAGTAAGGCTGAGGAAGTTCGGGGTAAATGCTTCAAAATCAGTTGTATACCTTATGGTTAATTCTTGCACTAGTAGGGACTACAAAAACGATGTCGTGGGTGTGTGCTTTGTGGGTCAGGATGTGACTAATGAGAAAACTGTGATGGATAATTTCATCCGCATGCAAGGGGACTATGAGGCTATAATACAAAGTGTAAATCCATTGATTCCACCAATATTTGCTTCTGATGAGAATGCATGTTGTTCTGAATGGAACGCGGTCATGGAGAAATTGACCGGTTGGACGAGGAACGAGATAATTGGCAAAACGCTGCCTGGGGAGATTTTTGGGACTTTGTGTCAGTTGATAGGTCAAGATGTACTAACAAAGTTTATGATTCTTCTGTACCGTACTATTAGTGGCCATGATACTGAAAAGGTTGCTTTTGGGTTTCTCAATCGAAAAGAAGAGTTTGTCGAGGCATATTTGACAGCATATAAGAGAGAAGATGAGAGCGGGAAGATCATTGGGTGTCTATGCTTCTTGCAAACAATAATGGTCAATCAAAAAGAGCCCATAATTGACAAACAGAAGGAAAAGGAACATTTTTTGATAGGGAAAGAACTGGCTTACATTACGCAAGAGATGAAAAATCCTCTTAACGGAATCCGTTTTACCCATAAACTTCTGGAAGGCTCGGCCATCTCAGACGATCAAAAGAAATTTCTTGAGACTAGTGATGCTTGTGAAAGGCAGATATTATCCATTATCGACGAGGCTCATTTCGGAAGTTTAGAAGAAGGGTAAGTCTTCTTAAAAACCTATCTCTGCTATTACTTGTTGAATTGTAAATTATATTCTCTTCAAGATCAATTTTTTTCATCCTCTAATGTTAACTCTATTCCACTCTTTAGTTATAAATTATATACCTTTTTAAAAAGTAGCATATGCAAAAAATCTTAGTTCATTACGCTCTATTTGTCTAACATGTCATTTATTTCAATAAGTTTTGCTTCAAGCAGCTGACTTTCTAAAATGACGTTTCCTTTGGTTGCGCAGCAAGATTGAGCTAAAAGTTGAAGAGTTTCTTTTGGGCGATGTTGTGAATGCTATTGTTAGTCAAGCTATGATTTTGTTGAGAGAAAAAGGTTTGCATCTCGTCCATGACATTCCTGAGCAAATAAAAAGTCTCCGCGTTTATGGCGACCAAATGAAACTGCAGTTGGTCCTGTCTGATTTATGGCTTTGCATTGTGGACTACACTCCTTCGCAAGATGGTTGGGTGGAAATCAACGTATCACCAGGTTTGAAATTGATGCAGGATGGGAATGAGTTTGTTCATCTAAAATTCAGGTACTATAAACACAATCTTGTCGGTTTTCTTGAGTTAGCTCGTAGATGACAATATTATCATGATCTTATGATACGCCTTGATTTTGCAATGATTCATTTGAAGTCTTTTATTATTTTTCAAGTATCTTTGTTTTACTTATTATTTATGGTGCATACTTTATTAATTCTATTAGGTTTGTTTAGCTCGTGTAATTGTCTTACACAAGAACTCTAGTATCTCTGAGTTAAAATGTGTCTAGTATTTTATTTCTTGTGAGTGTCAAGTTGGAACCTAGGGTTTTATTCAATCTATAAAATACAAATTAGGTTCTCGAAAAATTGAGGGAAAAGGACGCTAGATGTTGTGCATCGATACGATCCTCATAGCAGAAAACATCAATGTTTTCTGTAATGCTTTATGATTATATGATTTTAATATCATGCTTACTGTCTTTTATCTCCTTAACTCATGACCATTGAGCCACGAAGGACAATAATGTTAAGAGTCGTTATAAATGTGATAAACTGTAGAAAATTGATGATTTTTTGTTTATGATGCTGATTGTTTGTTGTTACGAAGTTTGAAAACTGTTGTCGTTCGTATTATGCAGAATGGCTCACTCTGGCCAGGGCGTGCCTTACCCTCTTATCGAAGACATGTTTGGCGCAAAAAATCATCGGACGACACATGAAGGAATTGTGTTGAACATTTCCCAGAAGCTCCTTGGCATGATGAACGGTAGTGTCCGTTACATAAGAGAGCAAAACCAGTGTCAGTTCCAGATCAAGCTCGAGCTCAGGTCGAGGGATCCAAGATTACATGGTTCCAGCATCAGCTGATGAAGGAGGCCATTTTTTGTTCTTGGTTAGGTTGAGTCTTGAGTTGCAAAAGTTTGATAACGTATATATATATATTGCTAAATGCAGTTAGGATATGTATGAATGATAATTAAATGCAGTTAGGATATGTATATATACATGCTTGTACTGAATTACGGGGAAGAGAAGGTATAAATACTACTAGTATTTGCTGCTACAAATCCAATTAACATGTGAAAAGCTTGGAATTGCAGGAGGATATAAATGCCCAATTTGATTAAATATTTCTGCTTTGGTTTGTTAATATGGTGCAGAGTATACGTACGTACATAGGAGATGCAGATGGTGCCCGTGCTGCATTACCTCTTATTTGACAATATATAATAATATATAAGAAAGAAGACGACAACGGAAAGATCAATTAAAAAGAGTCCACAGTTAACAAATACAATAGTTTTTATTGGAAAAGAATTAGCTTACATAACCCATAAACTTGTGGAAGGCTGAGACGATTAAAAGGGATTTTTTGTGAAAAGAGAGATATTATAGTATTCTCTTCAAGAACATGTTTTTCCATTCTATAAACTTAACTATACTCCACCCCTTAGTTATACTAACTTATATACCTTTTTAAAAAAAAATATTACTTCATTACGCTCTATTTCTATAAGCTTTATTTCAAGTTATACAATGATGTTTCCTTTGGTCGTGCAACAGGATAAGATTAAGCTAAGAAGAGTTTCTTTTGGCGATTTTGTTGAGATTGCATCACATTCCCGAGCAAATAAAAAGTAATGAAGCTGTTGTTGGCCTTGTTCGATTTATTGCTTTGCATTGTGGACTAGGCGCCTTTCCAAGATGGTACATCACCTGTATTAAAATTCATGTAAGATGTGTATTGAGTTTTTCCATCTCAAATTCATCATCTTTTATTATTTGCAACTGTATATTTATGTTACATACCTTATTAATTGGGTTCATTATATGTAAATAATACAAATAATTTTTAAAACCGTGCAATCACTAAAATTTGAAACTTAGACTTCAATTTTCTTCTTTCTTTACAAGAATCTGCATATGGAAATTTAAGATACTAGTAAAAAAATTTGAAATTTATGTTTTCTGAAAAAAAAACAAACTTAAAATTATCATCACTACCAGTTGTACTTGTAGCAAAACCAAATAAATTCTTCAAAACAAATAAATAAATAATAGATGATACTCCATCTGTCTCAATAGCAAGGTCCTCTTTTTTTTTCGTTTATCCCAATAATAAGGTCTCAGTCAAAAAATGAAAACAATTAACTCTTCAAAAGCTTGGGACCTACCACTTTTTATATTCTTACACTTGTTTCTTAATAACCGTGTCCAAAATAAGGGACTTTAATTATTAACAACAATATTCAATAGCAAGGTTCTCTTTTTTTTTTTTTCCGTTTATCCCAATAACAAGGTCTCAGTAAAAAAAAAAAAATTAACTCTTCAACGCAAAGACTTGGGTGAGACCGGTCTCTTATAAGAGACCGGATCTCACCCGGGTCATGCTATATAAAATATAACACATAATATTCAATAAAAGGTTTGCTAACCCCAAATGATGTGGGTTCGGCTCCCACGAGGAGCAATTCAGTTCAACATTTTTTGATACTCTTTTTTCATTGCGTCTCTAATGAGACACTTTGAAATGTCCTAGTAGCTGTGTGATTTGATATTTTTAAGTGTCCTATTATTTATTTTGTTTATTTTTTTTAATTTATTTCGATTTTATTATTTTTTAAAAAATTATTTATTCTAATAATTTTTGTTAATCTCCAATTATGATTTATTAATCTCCAAATATTGCTTTTCTTCTTGTTAATTATTACCTTTTATCCCGTCAAATATTGCTTTGTATACGATAATTGTTATATTGAAAAAATATTACTTTTATTTACGATAATTGTTACTTTTTATCCCGACAAATGTTACTTTTGAAAAATATTACTGCATCTGTCCCAATAGCAAGGTCTCACTTGCTTTGGGCACCGTTATTAAAAAATAAGAGTAAAAGGAGAAAAAGTGGTAGGTCCTACAGCTTTTGATGAGTTAATTATTTTTATTTTTGGAATGAGACCTTGCTATTGGGACGGAGGGAGTAGTACTTTTGTTTACGACAATTATTACATTGAAAAAATATTACATTCTTTCTGGTGAATTATTACTTTTTATTTTGACAAATATTACTTTTGAAAAATATTACTTTTGCTTACGAAAATTGTTACTTTGAAAAAATATTACTTTTCTTCTCGTGAATTATTACTCCCTCCGTCCCGCCATAAGTGACCACATTTCTTTATTGGGATGTCCCATCATAAGTGGCCACTTTCCTAATATGGAAACACCTTCTCTCACACAAAAGATGTGGGCTCCACCACTTTTTATCTTTTTACCCTTTAAACACTCTTCTTCTAAATACCCGTGCCCAAAAGAAAGTAGCCACTTATCATGGGACGGAGGGAGTACATTTTATCCCGACAAATATTACTTTTGTTTACGACAATTGTTACAATGAAAAAAATATTACTTTCCTTCTAGTGAATCATTACTTTTTATCCCGACAAATATTACTTTTGTTTACGAAAAGTGTTACATTAAAAAAAATTACTTCTCTTCTCGTGAATTATTACTTTTTATCCCGATAAATATTACTTTTGAAATATATTACTTTTATTTACGACAATTGTTGCATTGAAATAAATTATTACCTTTCTTCTCGTAAATTATTACTTTTTATCCCGACAAATATTACTTTTGTTTACGACAATTATTACAATGTAATAAATTATTACTTTTGTTCTCGTGAATTATTACTTTTTATCCCGATAAATATTACTTTTGAAAAATATTACTTTTATTTACGACAATTGTTGCATTGAAAAAATATTACTTTTGTTCTCATAAATGATTACTTTTTATCCCGATAAATATTACTTTTGTTTACCGATAATTGTTACTCCCCTCGTCCCCCAAAAGTATGATCCAATTAATATTTTATACCTCACATATAATTAAATTTGGACCACACTTTTAGGGGACGGAGGGAGTACATTGTAATAAATTATTACTTTTCTTCTTGTGAATCATTACTTTTCATCCAACAAATATTACTTTAAAAAATATTACTTTTCTTTACTTCTCATGAATTATTACTTTTTATCCCGACAAATATTACTTTTGAAAAATATTACTTTTGTTTATGAAAATTGTTACATTGAAAAAAATATTACTTTTCTTCTTGTGAATTATTACTTTTTATCTCGATAAATATTACCTTTGAAAAATATTACTTTTGTTTTACGATATTTATTACATTGAAAAAATATTACTTTTCTTCTCGTAAATTATGACTTTTTATCTCGATAAATATTACTTTTATTCACGATAATTGTTATATTGAAAAATAAATAATATGTTCATTATGCTTTTAGATTAATTAAGTAAAAAATAAAAGAAGAAAAGAAGATAATATGTTAATTTTGCTTGTTAGATTAATAAAGTAAAAAATAAAATAAAATTATTGAAAAATAAAAATATTAGTATAATGTTACTTTGAAAAAAATATTACTTTTGTTTTACAACAATTGTTATTTTTTATTTACGACAATTGTTACATGTAAAATATTACTTTAATTTGTTAAATGTAATTTTTACATTTATATGAATTATATTTTAAGATTTTTTTAAAACTAAAAAAAGTGAAAACTAAAAAAAAGAAATAAAGTAAAAGAAAGGGAAGATGATATATATTTTAATATTTCTAAAAAAAACTGTAAACTAAAAAGAAATAGTGAAAGAAAGGGGGAAAAAACTGAAACATAAACTAAAAAGAAATAGTGAAAAAAAACTGAAACATAAAGTAAAAGAAAGGAAAAAAAACTGAAACACACGCCCTTCATGGGTTTTGATCCCATACCCTTACAAGAGAGAAGGAATGGCAAGCATCTTTGCCAACCATTAGGCTAGCAATATTTTCATTCAACTTTGCGGTATTATATATATGTTGGGAAAATTAATAGAGTTTTGATTGGATACCAAAACCCAGCTGACCCCAACCGAGTAGATGATCGCACAAGCATAAGCGTTTTTCAGCTCACCTGTTTGAGCTTATAGAGTTTCTTAGTTTACAGGTAGATTCGCTGAAGACAGCTGAAGACAACAGAAGACACAGCTAAGCAGACAGCTTAAGAACTCAGCAGAGCAGACTCAGCAGAGCAAGACCAAGCAGAGTCAAAGATCCTGCAGTATCAAGACCCAGCTCAGTGGCGGAAACCCAGCTCAGTGTCGAAGACCCAGCTCAGTGTAAAAGACCCAGCTTAGTGTCGATGACACAGCTCAGGTTGAAGACACAGCTCAGGTTGATGATACAGCACAGGTCTAAGACACAGCTCAGAGTCGAGACGCAGCAGAGTCCAAGACGCTGAAGACACAGCAGAGACGCTTAACAGCTCGAAGACGAAGACCTTCTCCAAGACAAGATCCCGATGTCAGAAGATCTTGTCTGACACAGTCAAATCAGAGAAGGAATAGCCTCTGCAGATGCAGACCTACTTCGTAGGTAAAGGCCAGAAGTCAACAAGAGTAGGTAAGATTCAAACGGCTCTCTTCCAACGGCTAGTTTGAATCTCCACCTATATATATCTCTCCTCCAACATTGAAGAAGGAGGCTGGCAAGACGACTGAAGAAATAGAAGAAAACAGAAAAAAAAATGAACAACGATCTACAAAGCCAAATCTTTCTAGAACACCTAGCCAGTCAGCTGTGTTCTTAGTTGTTCACATATTCAGTCATAGGCAGAATAGATCAGAATAAATATCTTAAGCCTAGTTTGAACGAGTTCATCATACTCCTTGTTCTTCATTGTAAGAACTCGTTCATAGTTGGAAAACCATACCCAAACCCAAACCCAGAAAGGTTAGGTAAAGGTACGCTTGCTCGAAGCGTGTAATTCGAGTGGTTAGGTTCTTCAGTACCCGGAAACTGAAGGTGTAGGCTTGACAGTGCCCTCAAACTGTTGGAACACAGCTCGGGTTAGAGTTGTGAAGTCGCTTGGTACTTGGAAACCAAGTGGTTGTGAATTACCAGTGAATCTGGTCGTGGACGTAGGAGGGGTTACTCCGAACCACGTTAAAAATGCTCTTGTTATTTATTGCTTTGTTTTATGCATGTTACTAACCTTCATGAGCATACATTTCAATCTGCATAAACTGACTAACTGAAAAGTAAAACAGAGCTTTGCAATATATTTGAAGCAACAGACGGACTTTCCAAATCCACCACATTCCGCACACACACACAGCCAGCTGTGTCGATCAAGCTGCCATCCAGCTGGATCGAACACAACAAATTTCTGAAAAGAGTTTTAACTTGGAAAAGTTTTTAAACCTTGGTGTATTCACCCCCCCTCTACACCAAGGTATCCGTCTTGGGACCAACAATATATATAATGCGTCTTAAGCGGGTCGACCCGGATCCGGTCTCATGAGAGACCAACTCACTCTTCAAAAGCTTGGAACCTACCACTTTTTATATTCTTACACTTGTTTCTTAATAGAGTGATGCTATTAGGACATAAATGTCCGGACATAATTCGGTCCGTTTAAGAAAATAGAGCGGGTCGACCCATTTTACTTATTTACTTAATTTTATAAGTAAAAGAAAATATGTAGAGTTACCATTTTATCCTTTACCCTTTACCATTTTGTAATTACTATTATAATCTTCCTTTTTCCGTTGTTACATAAGTAAATTGATGGAAGCAATAATAGAGTGGATTGGAGAAAATCCGGACATAAATGTCCGGACATAATCTAGCTAGTTTAGGCAAATGAATCGGTTCTATCCGTTTAACTTATTTATTTTATAATTTCTCCACATTCACTCAATTTATTATTTTTTGAGTAATCTAATTCAAGTGAATGTACAAATATCTATTAAGTAATAGTATTTCCGAAATATTAGTGAAAATCACAAAATAACTTTATTAGTTTAATTTCGTATTTTTTGTATTCATATTTCTCTCTTTAAAAATGACGATTTAAATTAATTAAGTAAATACATTAGAGTACTAACCAACACCATTATTTTATTTGATAAATTATAAGTTAAGATTATTAATATATTCATTTTATGTCCGGACATATATATACAAAAAGTATTAGTGTTAATTATTAACAACTATATTCTAAAAGATAGTAGTATGAAAGAGAAAAAAGATACTCCCTCCGTCCCATAATAAGTGTCTAATTTCTTTTGGGCACGGGTATTTAGGAGAGAAGTGTTTAAAGGGTAAAAAGATAAAAAGTGGTGGAGCCCACATCTTTTGTGTGAGAGAGGGTGTTTCCATATTAGGAAAGTAGACACTTATGATGGGACAACCCAATAAGAAAATGTAGACACTTATGGCGGGACGGAGGGAGTACTTATAGAAAAAGGTTCCGCTGCAACGCTCCCACAGATCTAAAAATGCACCCGTAATTTTCAACCGTTGATATCCACGGATTCCGTGATCGCCTCCAACCTAAACCCTAAAACCCTAATTCACCAATCCATTTTCTATATAAACCGCTCATCATAGTCTCCTCTACCATATCACAGCGGCCTCTGCAGTGGCAGCGGCGGAGAAGAACAGAGAGCTGCCATCTGCCGCGGAGAAGAACAGAGAGCCGCCATCTGCCGCCGTGCTTATTTCCATCTTTCTCCAGCTCATCTACTTGCCAAAGGCTGAATCTTCGACCGTTTGTTCCTTCAATTATTTCTTTTCTATATTCTGATTTTTGTTTTTCTATTTTTTCTTTAAAATCTCACAATTTCGTTTTCGAGAGGAATATGATGATTTGTTTTTGTCGCCCCAGGCTTAATCTGCATCTAAAATTAGATGTAATGTGGTGATTGACTCTATCTATTCTGATTCCTCTCGCAATTCTTCAACCTTTTGTGTTCTTATTTTCAGATCTCCGATTTAATTAGTAGATATAATTAGGATATTGAGATATACAAGAAGAGGCGTGATGATAACCTACCCATATATAACTTTTTCTGTATTTGAATGATGAATACTTCATGCACTACCATCTGATCTCTTATGTATATCTCAATATTTAGTTTTTTTTTTTTAAATTTTAATTTTACTGATGCAATCCGTGATGAAGATGTTAAATTTGCTGATTTAACAAGTGATTATCTAAATTACATTCACCATCTTTCGGCTGAGGTTGCTCATTCGAAACAAGTTTATTTTCATTTTAACAGTATTTGATTTATTGCCCATGGTATCTAATGTCTAGAATTAAATCTAGTTTCTTGACATTTCGTTTTTCTGGGCATAAAGCAATTTGAATATGGCTGCGACACAGTTAGCTTTGCTAAAATAAGCTTTCTGTTACTATTTCCTGTCTACATTATCATTGAAAACCAATTTTTTTAGATCTAGATCTAATTCCATTTATTGTTTTTTAAGTTTTTTCTTTTCAAACATGATTTTCTCCTCCAATTGTTTTGAATATTCACAGTATTTTTTCAGATATCTACCAGATTCGTCGAGAGTGCTTTTTTGTCAGGGTCATGAGTTTGTCACTCCATCAATCGTGAGACTTTGGAAGAGTTTCTTGTGCCTAATGTTATTGTGGAGCATGTATATGTAATTGTGCAATAATTTTATTTACTTCTCCGAATATATTAGAATTTTTACCTTGTTGGGTTGATAATGTTTGCCTAATGTTCTATTTTATCAAATTGGTTATACTAATAAGAATTTAATTTTCTTTTACGTTTAATTTTTTTTTACGTTCTTGTCCTCTTGTATGTTGTGGAACCTGAGATTGCAGAGTCATCACGTATAGAGTCATCACGTATAAATTCAATAGTCCTTTGGTAATAAATTACATAGGCTGGGATGCGAATTTTAATAAATGGGGGTGATGCCATAAATGTTAGTAAGGGCATATCCAGCCGTTCGCACCAAAATACAGTAATTTCAGCACAAAAATATAGCAAAATTAGTAAGTTATCTCAAGCAGTTTGCTCTATATTTTTACACAAAAACAGAATATTTTATTTTTAGTTACGGTTGATGATCCTGAAACATGTGATTACTTCCGATCAGAGTAACATGATATTATTCGAAAATGGTAACAAGCCAAAGAAGCTAACACTAGTATTTTTGATATGTTTCAAAATTTATTTTCTGAAACATGTGATTACTTCCGATCAGAGTAACATGATATTATTCGAAAATGGTAACAAGCCAAAGAAGCTAACACTAGTATTTTTGATATGTTTCAAAATTTATTTTCAGATGGGGTGGGACGTTCCGGAGATGACCTTTATTAGAAATTAAATGTATCGACTTTGTTGCTTTTATTATGTAATTGTATTTTTAAATTTTTTTTTGTTTATCTTGTATTTTATTTAAATGTTTTTTTAAATAATAATTATGTAATTTTAATGTTGGTATAATATGTTTAGAAATATAACTATAATATAATATTTTTGAACAAAATAATTAAAGAATACAAAAAATAATAAATATAACAAGGAATAATAATTATAACAATAAAATTAATTGCAAAAAGAATAGAGCAATGAATTTTAGAGATGGGGTGGAGATGCCCTAAGTAGTATTTGGTTTTATAGGGTGGGACACGAATTTTAATAAATGGATGCGATGTGATAAATGTTAGTAAGTAGTATTTGGTTACATAGGGTGGGACTGCGAATTTTAATAAATGGATGCGATGTGATAAATGTTACTCCCTCCGTCCCATTATTGTTGGCCTGTATTCCTTTTTGGGCCGTTCCACGAAAGTTGGCCTGTTTCCTTTTTGGGAAATATCATTCTCTCACAAAAAGTTGTGGGCTCCACCACTTTCTATTTTTTTACCCTTTAAATACCCTTCTCCTTAATACCCGTGCCCAAAAGAAACGTGCCAACAATAATGAGACGGAGGGAATAGTAAGTAGTATTTGAGTGTACACCCCAAAAAGAAAATTGAGTCAAATGATTTGTTTGATTTGTGTCGGACCAATTTCGAGTACTTAAAAGATTTGCAATAAAATTATGAAGTAGGCAATAGTTAGATGAGTGATGAATTACGAAGAGCACACATTAGTTTGATGACAATATGCAACCCTATTTCCATCACTGTCATTTTTCGAAGTGATATGAATTCAGTTTGTTGTTGGATTCGATAACAAGCCGAAAATGTCAACGATGAAATTAGTCTCGCTGCAGTTATTTTTTTGAAGTGAAATGAATTCACTATCGGTGGTAAAATGCTTCCTCTCCAACTCGCTTATCACTTAGCATCTTATATTAATTTCGTTCACTTTTTATAGCGCTTCCTCTCCGACTTGCTTATTACTTAGCATCTTGTATTAATCTTGTTTTCTCTTTTGATGATGATTATTCACTTTTTATAGCGATTGTGTTCAATGTTTTCATGGATGTTGGTACTTCCATTGAATGAATTATTGGTTCCTCCCTCAAAAATAAGAAGAAAAAAAAATGTCGGGATAATTTTGATAATGAGTTAAAATGTGGAATCAATCAAATCTTGATCACCACAAAATTCCCCTTAGACCGTTGTCAAAAACACACACTACACCTACCAATAATCACCACAAGAGCAAAACCCATCTCTAAAGTGATGAAAACGTGTAGAATCTCTAATCACAATCTCACGCCCAACAATCTTGGCCACAAGTTTCACACAAGAGTGACAATCCTCACATGTTCTCAAATTCTTCATCACCCTTATACTACTCCCCTCCACACCCTTTATCAGTGCAAAACATATCGCCAATCTCTCACTATGCTGCCACAACACTTCCTCCTTCTGCTCCTCCTCCACGTCGTGCAACGCGAATCTCTGATCCGATGCATACCCATTCTCCCTCATCCTCTCCCTCAACCACTCCAGCTTCTCGTATATCTCCACTCTCAGAGGATGCAACTTATCAGACGAAACAAACGAATGGCGTGACCCCCTCAGCACCACCCAGCTCTGACCGGGTTGCTTCATGGTGCCTGCTGTTTTCATACATCTCCTCACTCTCGCAACATCACCCCATCTACCGGCAAATGCATACATGTTCGACAGCAACACGTACCCTGCACTGCAGTGTGGGTCTAAATTGTGGATGTTCTTAGCAACGCGCTCTGCAACCTCGAGTTTAGCCCCTCCCCTGCATCCACTCAGCAATGCAAGCCATATAGAGAGATTTGGTTTCATAGGCAACTTTTTCACTAACTCCTCTGCTTCTTCCACCTCCCCACCTCGACACAAGATATCAACCATGCACGCATAGTGCTTGAGCTTAATTTCAACCATGGTGTGTCGGTTCAAAGATTCGAACAAGTGCCTTCCCTTCTGCAGGAAGCCAGAGTGACTGCAGGAATTAAGCAAGCCGGTGAAAGTGATCTCGTCCGGCTTAATTCCTGCCTTCGCCATCTGGCTGAAAAATGCTATTGCCCAATGACTACAGCCATGTTGTGCACATCCAACAATTATTGCATTCCAAGAAACTATGTTCTTGCTTGCAATCCGCTTAAATGAGACAACTCCATTGTATATATCTCCACACTTTGTATAGAAAACGACGAGAGAGTTACCTACATAGACATCGGTGTCCAGGCCTAGCTTGATTGCTGCACCATGAATCTCTCTCCCACAGTCATGAGCTTCAGTCTCGCGGCTTGAGTTCAATGCACTAGTGAATGATGATTGATTTGGGATGACGCTTAATCTCATCATGTCACGAAAAACTCTCAATGCTTCTTCATGCTCATGATTAACACCATATCCTGTCAAAAGAGAAGTCCAAACTACCACATTTTTAATCAACTTCTCATTGAAAGCCTTCACACATTCATCAACCTTCTTGCAATTTGCATAGAGAGTGATCAATGAAGTAACAACATACGTGTCGAAAACATAGCCAATCTTCGTAACTTGGCCATGAATTTGACTCCCTAAACACAATTCACCAACTTTGGCACAACTTGATAGAACAGAGCAGAGAGTGCTTGAAGTAGGCCTCATCCCGATCCCCACCATCTTCCGAAAGATCGATAGAGCCTCGTTGCTCCTCCCAACCTGATCGAGCCCGCTGATCATCGTTGTCCATGAAATGGCATTTCTATCCGGCATCACCTCAAACAACCTAGTGGCCTCTTCCGATCTCCCGTTCGTGAATAAGCCATGGACAATTGCATTCCACGCTGCTGTATCCCTCACTGGCATCTCTTCGAACAGCCCTCTAGCTTCTTTAACCATCCCATGCTTGAAAAATGCATTGATCATCGTCGTCCAAGAAACGACGTTCTTCTCAGGCATTTTATCAAACAGCTTCAAGCCCATCTCAAGGCTCCCACAATTGACGCAACCTTTAATCATCATATTCCACATGACTGTATCTCTCACGGGCGTTTCATAGAACAGCTGCAGTGCGTCGTCCAATCTGAAGTCATTCACGTATGCAGATATCATCTTTGTGCGTGAATACACATCGCGAGACGGCGTTTGAATTGAGAATTTTCGGTTTTGATAACATCTTCGAGGTTTAATGGGGATAGCGAATGAAGGCATTCTTGAATCGGCTAAGGTTTTCTGGAAAAAAGATAACTTTTGAATGTGGCGCGAAATGTTGGCATTTCTGGTCATGGCGGAGAAACTAAAATTCATGGAAAACGGAGTTCTACTTCTCAATCCATGAATCAAATTTGTAACTTCAAATCCAAGCTTAATTTATAGACGTTCTCTCAGCTTCAGAGTGGTGTAATTTTTGCACTGCTTTAATTTCTGTATATATTGTAATCTTAGTTTATTTATTAAATATGACGTTATTGAATGTCTACTCATTTTTTCTACATCTTTAATTTTATTTTTTATGTTATTTTCAAAATAATAATAATTATTTATATAATTAATTAAAATAATATATGATTAATATAAATATATAATTAAATACTTCATTCATCTCTAAATAAGTGTCTTATTTGAAAATTGAATTTGTTAGTAAAAGGAACAACTTCTCATCTCATCAATGCAAATTCTTTATGCGAGATTTCAATTTTTCATGCATAATTAAATGTAAAATGTATAAATGTATTCATTTACTTGGTACACGAATTTTGATGGCAATAGACACTTATTTGGAAAGGAGCGAGTATGACTCTAGGGGATCCAATTATGAGGCAATTACATAATACAATCTATCCTAAGTGTATGTCTCCAATAGTCAAAACTTGCATAGAGGTAGTGGATAAATTTAATCTTTTACCCCTAATTTTTGCATAAAAAAATGAAAATAATTAGAGATTTATTTTGAGTAGAAGGGTAAATTCGATAGTTTGACATCATCTTTACATAAAATTCTAAAATAGAACACTTATTTGAGAGTAAATTTTTTCTCAATTCAGAACAATTCTTAAGGGATGGATGGAGTATACACGTACACGTATGCACAGAATAAAGGCACACAAAGATTATAAAAAGTAGAAAGAAACGGAAAGAGCTTTGTTATAAGTAATTTAATTTATCTTCTTTTGTCAGAGTTATTATGTTGTTGATTTTCTCAATTGTTCGTACGATAAAAAATCTCAAGTTTAAAATCCACCACCAACTATAGATCAAGTTTGTCGTATAAGGTTTTTCTAGTATAGTCGATCTTTACTGCGTTATTTACAGGCTATTACACATGAAAAATTTATTCAACGTGCACCTCGAATAATGGCTACTAGGTATTGTCATAATGAAAGACTACAAAAGAATTGCAATCCAACTAGATGTTTGTGCAAGAGTGATCCTATTAGGGACAAAGACGATTCCACATTTATTAAATCATGAAAGTTGGAGAAAAGGCCAAACAAAAGAAGGATTACAACAATTTAAAAATAAAAAAGTTGGATTATGATGCAAGAAAGAATATGGCATTAATCACTTTTCTTGCCATGGACACAAAGCTTTCAACTTTACACCCTCATCCATAAATTAATCTTTTGAACATTCAGCCTCGCAAGAAAAGAATTGCAAGATTTCTTCAACCTAAGATTTCATGCACTTATAAAACCCTCTCACATTTATCTCCATGCAAAAAAGCTTGAAAATTTTCAGAGTGTATCATCCGCTCCATATTCCTATCTATATATATATATATATATAATATATATCTTCTGATCATCGGTTCGGTTCGACTTTTTGATTTCGGACCCGATGGCCGGAGGCCAGCAGCTTAGACCTGTAGCAGGGCTTCTTCTGTTGCTCAACTTTTGCATGTATGTTGTAGTGTTGGGAATTGGTGGCTGGGCCATGAATAGAGCTATCGATCATGGTTTCATCATTGGTATGTCTTACTTTGTATGCATATACGTTTGTATTACTTTTTCTATACGTTTACGTGTATATATACATAGTCAGTGACGGAGCTAGATGAGGCTAAGGACGGCGTTGGGCACCTCCCATATTTTGAAAAACTATAGGGGTATTTTGGTCATTTAATTTTGTAATCGGCGAGAAAATTCTATGTAGGTTGTGATAAGAAGTCAGAACTAAATATATCAAAGACTTTGATTGGTCTATCTCTTCCTTGTTAAAATTTATAGTAAACTCACTTTTTCTGAGAGATACATGAAAGATATTCATAGTTAAACTAAATCGGGCTGTATAATAACAATAAGTCAAGATGGATAGTCCAACTTCAAAATCATTACACTTTGATTCTCAACAACAATATAAATTAGCTGTATTTTCTTTTTGGTGCAATTTTAGATGTTTTTCTTTTGGTTTGTTTGTTTTTTAATTCAGGGTTGATTCTAGATCATTATAAAAACCAATATCTGTAATTTAAAGAAAAAATCTTTTATTTTCACGCTTAGTTTAATTTATTATGTAGGTTTTCTTAGCTTCTTTTACTATTTTGGATTAGTAGATACTACTTATTTCTTTCTTGATTGTATAAATTACTTAGTTAATGATGATAATTGGATTAAACTATTGATTTGTGTGCTAAAAATATAGTAATATTTTTTAAAGAAAAACTAGATAATAAATTACGAAACCAGACCCAAATGTACAATATAAAAAAGTCAAAGCTAAATATATACTGTAACCGAGTCCACGTAACAAATTTATCAAAACTGTGCTCAACTTATAATTCTATTTTAAAATAATACATAAAATTAAATCTCACTTTTATACTATTATTATATTCTGAACCCTCGAACAAAAATTCCGACTCCGTCACCATATATACTGTGTGTGGTGTGTGTGAGGACTAATGGCCTTGTTGGCATGCATTTCCACAAACAGGTCCAGGACTAGATCTCCCAGCACATTTCTCACCAATCTCTTTCCCGATGGGGAATGCTGCAACCGGATTCTTTGTGATGTTCGCCATGCTTGCCGGAGTAGTCGGCGTCGCCGCCGCCATCTCCGGCCTAAACCACCTCCGCTACTGGAACGCTGACAGCTTGTCTGCTGCCGCCGTTGCCGCCACCATTTCCTGGACCCTTACATGTCTTGCCATGGGGTAATAAATATGTTGTGTGTAGAGTTGTCAAAAGTGGCACGGCCTAGCCCGTTTCGAACTGGGCCGGGTCACATAATTTTTTGGGCCGGGCTGACTCAGCCTGGAGACACAAGTGCATAGAATTGCTTTTCGGGTCGAGCTGTTGCAATTACAACCCGGCCCGATTTTAACCCTCAGTCTGATCCGCTTCCTTTGATAGCTCTAGTTGTGTGCGCGCCTTTTTTAGAGTTGGAAGGGTTTAATTCCAACAATTTTGTTGTTTGTTTTTAAGGTTTGGATGCAAAGAGATTGAGCTGCACATCAGAAACGCACGTTTGGTGAGTTTTTGAAGGAAAATTCAACTAGTTTATGAATTAAATTTGCATTCTAATTTTAATTTAACTTTATTTCTAATTTTTTTGGTTAATTTGCAGAGAACAATAGAGGCTTTCATGATTATATTATCTGCTACTCAGCTGTTATACATAGCTGCAATTCATGGAGCTGCTTCAGCGAGAAGAATTTGACATCAATCCATCTGCTTCACATGAATCAATCATGTGTGTTTGTGTGTGAATTGTTTTATTTTATTTTGTAAGTTTCAAATTCTTTTACTAGCTTTTTTTTTAATTTTAATTCTTGTTTCACTTGTTATAAGTTACGAAAATCAACTTGTGATTATTCGTTAAAAGCTTGTTTAGATTTTACTCGTCAAGCATATCAAACATAGCTTGAACAAACTTCAATGTTTGACAAAACTAGTTAAATGGTACTTGAAACGCGCCTAAACATCATATATTCAAATAATATATTATATTATTTTTAAGAATTCTAAAAACAAAAGGGTTCTTTTCTCATACAAATTAAATAAAACATTATATATATATATATATATATATTAAAAATTAACCATCCTTGAAAACTAAAAGTAAGGATATTATTAGTATACAAAATTTGATATAAGAGATTTAAAGCTCAACCCCTTGGGAGTTGGAGGTGGCCTTCTACCGGTGGAGTGGGAGTTCGTGTTACCAAAAGATCTCAAATTCGAATCTCTTTAGTCAAGCTCATTGCACTCGAATTTTCTCCATTGAAATAGAAGAAGAAAAGACCTCGACTCGAATTGACTCACCAAGTAAAGCGAATAGGAAGTGCATCTGCAAGTTTCCCTAGTCATCCAAGAACTAAAAACTCCAAGGAAATCACAAATGAAGACTCAAGGAGCCGGGGCCTCGTTACATTATTTTTTAAGTATGATATCGTTCAATCTAACAAGATTGAAGATCAGTCATATTCAACTCGATTCAACTCATTTACAAGATCTAAACAAACGAGAGAGTGAACAAAATCTGATAGCAGAAAGTATCAACGTTCAAAACAGGTGAAGAAAAAAATACATGATGTAGCAATCATTAAATCATTAACAGGAAAAAAACAAGGACTCAAATCTGACAACTACGTACAATCAAACACAAAAAGAAAAAAGGAAAAATGAAAAAAAGAAAATTCAAGTTTTACAACTATAAAGGTTTCCTCAAGCAAAATATCAAACTGTGCCAGGAAATCGTCACACCGAACTCAAGAAGAAAACGCTGTCTATCTACTGCAAAAATGAAGAAAAAACTTGTACCATACGATCTACTTTATAGCTGCTTTTCACGTAATGCCAACACTAGTGAAACTATAGCTTACACTCACCTTCTTCTTCTTTAGAATCCAACAGTCTAGGAGGCACGCTCCAGAACGGGCTCTACAGATAAATCTCTACCAGCGAGGCATAAGGAAAAGGTATACGCATGCTCTGATACTGCCACAGTAAGAGAGAGAAAAAAGGGGATTTAGAAATATAAACCAAATGATCAAATATACAAATACAAGTAATGAGAGATAAGTCAGTTTGAAATCAAGTTCAACCCATCATTGGATCATGTTCTAAAACGAAACACATTTTTGTTTCGTTGGCCAAACAAAAAAAAATGGATGCCAAGAGGATAGAGCCTTTATCTTATCATTACACGGCCTTTCACAATCTGGTGAGATTTTGTCTCAATGTGAATGAAATGAAAGCAACACGAGTCTCCCTAAAATCAACAAGAAATGGCACCAAGATTATCGCATGTTCATCAGTTCATGGCTCTCTTCAAGAGAAGCTATCCAACTCCAACTATTTACATCAAGCGTTTTGGATAAGAAATGCATGGTTCTAAATCCCAAGATGCCATAAAGTTCTACTCCAGTTCATCATCATATTATGGAGATGTAGTCACCTAAGGCTACTATTGACCTCAAAATCAAATCCAAATAGACGATGCATCAATAAAATAAAAAAAATTATTTTTACTCGATTCATACCAATGAATAAACCTTTGTTGTAGATTCGGGACCAAGAATAGGTAATTGATTTTTTACTGGAAAAGCTAATGGGTTTTACCTCTCACCATACGCAGATCAACTTAAGGTGGCAAAGAATTAGTGAAGCTCGTTTAAAGGCTCTTTTACCTTAGAACCCATTGGAGAGAAACCTAGATATGATAGAACAAGAATACGTTTCTGCTTACTTTATTCACTGCTCATAATCTCAATTATACTTTATTCACTGCTCATAATCTCAATTATAGAGATTATACAGAATCTAAATAAGTATTAAGTATAATTGTGACAGCAGCTACAAATTTTCGTAATACTTTCCTAAATTATTGCTTATAAGCTTGATTGCAAATCAAGCTAGAATTTTCAAGACTCGAGTTTTAGAAATTAGCTAAATCTAACATACTTCACTTTCCTCAGCAAAATTCATCTAAAGACTTGCTCATGCAAAGCTCAAAAACAACAATCCTAATTTGAAGCATCATATATAAGAATCAGTAGCAAAGACTAGTGTGCTATAGCAACGTCTAAACGACGAGTGAGTATAACTGTAAAAGAAATAGAGAATTCCAACATACATCAATAACCATTAAGTCTTAAAAGTTTAAAACTATGCTATGGATCAGAGTTTCAAGAGCAATCAACGGTAAAAAAAAAAAAACGGTGCTCCCATACTAACCATAAATTATCTATCCGACCCTGTGAACAGTTCAAATAGTCCACAACAACCCTTCCACGATGTAGTTTGCACTGGACGTGGAGGAGGAACCAGCAATGGCTGCAAAATGATATTAAACGAATGAAAAGAATTAGATATGTTTACCATAGAGCAAAGAAAAATAGCCAAAGCCTGATGATGCAAAACATAACAAACCGAGATAGCACCTCAGTAACTCCAGAATCTTTCTCAAAATCTGCTCCATTATCATGAGTAGCTATAGGGGCATTGTACGACAAACTTAACCGTTCATCAGTTTCTTCTGTTGCACATATTTTCGGATCAGAAGTTGCTGCAACGTTCTCAACAGATGGAATGGTTGCTTCCTCCTGCTGAGGTGCTGCATCTTTAAAAGTTTCAGAACCCCTCTTCTCTCCTCCATCTTCCTTAAATTCAGACTCGACCACGGACGGAGCCATGGAGCTTTTTGCTGGAGAACTTGTGTCCACTTCCACACTTTCGCTCAACAGTGAAACCTTATCTGAGACAACAGGTGGCGTGCTATCCACAACTGCATCACTTGCCTCTCCAATCGTCATGGTAGGCACAGCCTCAATAAATTCTTCGTGCAAAGAGTGATCTACCTTAGCTGAAACTTGAGCAGCATCAATGACAGCATGACTACTCTTGACGCCTTGAGACTCATCATCCGAGCTGCTGCTGCTGCTGCTGCTCGAGCTCCCAGATGATCCTCCATCATATGATTTCCTTTCGGTTTCATCATGCTCAAACTTTCCACTGAATTCATCCTCAATCTTGAATTCTCTTTCAACTGACACGGCATTCCCCTTGGACCCCTCCACCACTACATCATGCTTGTTGTCCTCAATTTTCACACCCTCCGCTTGAGGAAGATCAGAAGTATTCTCCCTATTCTCAATCCTTTCATCCTCGCCCTCAGTCAAAAGGTCGTGGTGGCTCGGGTGCTCCTGAGAAGTGGTCGAGCTAGCCTCCCCGACATCGCTCTGTCTATCATCTTGTTGCTTCACATCACCACCCCCTAACATATTTGAATTCATCCAAAATAATTCGATTCAAATAAACAAAGCCAGCATAAGATTGCTCCCACAATACATCTCAATCTAAACAATAAGAAATCTCACAACACAATCAACATCCACACGAATCTATTCCACATCAAAGGATTTGCAGTCAAAAAATTCAAACAAAAAAAATAAATATATTAAAAAAAATACCCCAACAATTACGATAAAGTAAGAAAACGCGCACATACCCATCTCCAGCTAATGCCCAAGAACACACAATTGAATTTCAACAATAAGACTGACAGATTTATAGAAAATCAAGCAAAAAAACGAGGTCCCAACAATCCAAAAAACACAGATTAAGGCCCAAATCGGTGGAAAAACAAACTGTAAAGCTAGAAAAAAGATGGGACAATAATTAAACGCACATGGGAGGTGTATGGCTTGAATTAAACTAATCAAAGAATGATCTCTTTTTCGAAATAAAGTTGAGATTTTTGTACCTTGTGTAGAAGCAAGGGACGGATTGGGATTGTTGTTGGGCTGAGTTCCCTTCTTTTTCTTGGCAGCTTTTCGCTTCTTGGCGCCTGACGGCATGATTGTTTGATTGAGGGAAAATCGAAATCGCGGGGTGTGTGTGTCCTGTCCGCTCCTCGAATTATCGATTCTCTCCCCAACTTTCTCTCACCAAAACAGAATCTCCAGGGAGGTAGAGAGAGAGGGAGAGAGAGAGTTTGTGAGTTTGAAAATTGAAGAAAAATGGTAAAATAGTAGAAGGGGTGAGAGATTGGTGGTGAGGGTTGGTTGGTTATGGAGAATATATGGTAATGGGGTCTTTGCGATTTCTTAGGGATCTAACACTCGTTGCAGCTCACCGGTTTTTTCTGTTTTATTAATTAATTTTCATTTTTGCAATCATCCAAATTATTAAAAATAATATTTGTACTTATAATTTTTAATTAAAATTCCTTCATTGATATCTATTAAGTTTTAAAGTATACTACTTCATTAAAAATAATTGTAAAAAAGTTGATTGTTTATGCCTTGGATATTGATAGCTTCGATCATTCATGTACTGAATTGATAATTTTTTATCTTTCTAGTTTTGGATTAGTAGCTAATATATCTTCGGATCCCTAAATCGATGAAACTCTTTTTAAATATATAATTTTTTGGGTAATATTATTATTTTATAAATAGTGGATCATATCTCTGAGGGTTCGCACTGTCGGCCTTACAGCTATGTATAAATGGTAAATTCCGGAATTTGTTTCAATAGGCGAGGGCTCGAAGATCTCTGCACCGTGGAGTTTCGTGGAAAAGGTAAATCACGAGTTTTTTTCTTTCTTTTTTTTAATGCTAATTGTATCAACATTTCACAATCTTTATCATAATTTGTAATTGTAGTATGAATTTTATAATTTTAATAATGTTTTTTTTTTAATTGGGGTGTTGTGATTACAAAAATTAAAAAGCAGTAGTATTTCTTTACTAGTGATTTTAAAATTTGCGTTGTAATTGCAAATTATGGTATATATAAAGTTTTGAAGACAATTAACTTCTTCATTTTATTTTTATGATAAAGGTGATCCGTAGTCGCTATTCAGAGTGTATATTAGGTAAACTGCACTAGAAAAATTTAGTGCACATACTCAAGCTATAAGTTGTTGGAATTCCAACTTAACTATTGTGTTTAATGGTTGATGATTCAATATTTGTTTGCACATTCTACTTTGATTTGTAAACATTGGCTTGCATTTGAATTGAATTTGTAACTTGTAAGTAAATATATATATAGATGAAGGGAGGTATATAGTATATACATACAAAAGAAGTGTGAAGTAAGTGTCCCTGTATGGGTATTAACTATTAATAAGACTTTTGTTTTCTTTGTTTTGATGTCACGCATTGACTGACTGGAAAGTCTGAAATAATGCACGTGGATAGTGGAAACTCATCTACTGGAATCCAATATGTAAATTATTTTTGTTAAATCTCAAATTTTCAACGTTAAAATAATCTATAGTGTATATCTATAACTTATAGTAGTAATCTACAATATACTAAAAATGGTCTGAATGTGGATTGATGGTCATCATCTGTTCGATTTATTTGATTACAAATCCAAATGTCTTATGCAATTTAAATTCGACCTTTGAAATGCATGTAAATAAATAAAACAATATTGTGTATATTTTTAATAAATTTCAACCTCTTAGTTATATTTTTGGCCTTCTGCAAACTAATTTGGCATGTTCATTAACAATATGAACTAGGATTGTGTTATGTATATACTACGTCGTCATAAATCTTCCAAAACGGTATCGTTTGGGGGAAGTGGTTGACAAATTAGGGTTCTTCCTGAGAATTTTAATATTTAAACGATGTTTGTTCTGAAAGATGAATGACGATGTAATTTATACATAATGAAATCATAGTCCGCATCATTAATAAACACATCAAATCAGTCTTGTTGAAGGACAGAAAAAACAGGGTTGGTTGAATTTGCAAAAATTATAAAGGTTGGACATTTATTTGCAATATTTCAAAATTTGGGTCAAAATTACAAAAACCACCTGTTGGGAAAATTATGAAGTTTTGATTTAATACCAAAACCCAACTGATTCTCCAACCGAATACATGATCGCTTCAACCTAAGTAGTGTTTTCCAGCTTGCCTGTTTGAGCTCTAGAGCTCTAAGGTTTACAGGTTCAGGAAGCGGAAGACAGCGGAAGCAGAAGGCAGCAGACAACCCAGCTGTGTTTACAGCAGAAGTCAGCTATCAGCTGAGTTTTCCAGCTGAGCTGAGTTCAAAACGGAGCAGGATCCAGCTGAAGATTAATCGAGCTGAGTTCAAGACAGCTGGTCCAGCTGTACAGAACAAAGGGAACTAACTCTGAAGACATCACTTCAAGTCAGTTTGCCCAATACAGCTCTGATTCTGAAAGCCAGCTCTAGAGGCAGAAGATCCCGGTGTCAGAGGAAGTCAACATGCCTCGACCAATGAGAGATTGCCGAATCATCATCCTAGACTTCAGAACCTAGGATGTGACACAAATAAAGACATGTGCAGAATCGCCCAACGGCAGATATCGAATTTAAGAAGAGTAGGTAAGATTCAAACGGCTCTTTCAACGGCTAGTCTTGAATCTTTACCTATATAAACCCGTCTTCAACCTCAGGATCAATAACGAAAAATTCTCTACAAGCTTTCATTCTCTGAAAAATCTCAAAGCCTTCAAAAGCTCTCAAGCAGATCTACGTAGTTCAAAGAACACTTTATCTTGAAGTGTTTCTAGTCCAGAAACTGCTTAGTTTTTCGTCTGATCCCTAGGCATAATTTATTGTGTATCTTACGCCTAGATCTTGAACGAGTTCATCCAACTCTAAAGTTCTTAATTGTAAGAACTCTTTCATAGTTGGAACCTCAAACCAAACCCCTCTTTACCCAGAAAGGTTAGGTCAAGGTTACGCTTGCTTGAAGCGAGAAATTCAAGTGTCTGTAAGGTTTTTTCAGTACCCGTAAACTGGAAGGTTAGGCTTGATAGTGCCCGCAAACTGTTGGAACACAACTCGGGTTAGAGTTGTGAAGTTGCTTGGTACTTGAAAACCAAGTGGTAGTGAATTACCAGTGAATCTGGTCGTGGACGTAGAAGGTGTTACTCCGAACCACGTAAAAATCTCGTGTTCTTTATTTCTCTTTATCTTCAGTTTTAATACTAACTTTATCATCTCATTGCATATTTTATTAAAACTGCATACACAGCTGCTCTCCAAAGACAGGTGTGTCTTTCTGAAAGTTGCACAACTTGACTAAGCCGAAAACGTAAAGATAATATTTTCCAACTGAGTTTTTCTAACTAACCGAGCTAAGTTTTCAAACCACCACATTCCGCACCGACAGCTGAGTTATTTGCCCAGCTGACTCTCCACAGCTGGATTCATAACTGAGCTCACCAACTCTGTTTTAAAGTTGCAAAAGTTTTCAGAACTTTATCTTTGGTGTATTCACCCCCCTCTACACCAAAGACCCAGCTCAGGGACCATCAAGTGGTATCAGAGCAGTGGTTCAAAAGACCGCTGGTTCTGAATCAAGAGATTTGTCTTGATAATCTGTCAGTGGTCAACTGAACAGATCCTCTTTATTGAAAAACTCATATTATTACATTCTGTGCATATTTCTATGGATTCTTATGTTAACAGGAATCTTCCCACCTTCTCGGTCGATGATTACGCAATCTGGAAGTTCAGATTAAAAAGCTTTCTCTGTGCGCATCATGACATGATGTGGGACGTCATCACAGACGGACCCATCATTATCTACAAACAAGGAAACGAGCTTGTTCCAGCTCAAGATGGTGGACAGCCAACATATCAGCCTATTCCCAAGCCAAAGAGTGAGCATACATCAGAAGAAATGAAGCAAGCTGGATTAGACAGCTTTGCGAGGAACACTATCTCATCAACGGTCTCCAACGCCTACCTCAGCAAAATCATCAACTGCGAAACCGCAAAGGAGATGTGGGAAACCCTGGCCAAGCTATGCGAATGGTCTGAGGAGATTAAAGAAAATAAATTCACGATCGTCTACCAGAAGTTTGATAACTTCAAGCAGACTGTCAACGAGTCCATCGAAGGGATGGAACTCAGATTCTCCAATATAGTGGTAGAAATAGAAACTATCAAAACTGAGAAATACACCCAGCGAGAAAAAAATCTAAAAGTCCTTTCAGCACTCTCAGCTGAATGGAACACATATAAGGTGGTGCACCAAAGTCGAAGTGACTTGGGCGATCTTTCAACTGAAAGATTATTCTCCCTGCTCAAAGCCAACGAATACAACTTGAAGATTACCATGAAAGAATCTTCAAGCAATCAGAATGATGGAGAGCTGACACCTGCGCCAAAGGAGATTGCGTTCAGAGCCAACTCTGAAAAATCCTCATACATGCAGACAGCCGAGTCCTCAAAGAAGGACAAGAAGGATATGAGCAAGGAAGAGCTACTTGAAGAAATAGCCATGCTGGTCAAAAACTACAACAGACTCAACACCAGCAAGGGCAAGTACAAGAAGCTCGCAAGAACTTACAGAGACAAGTACGCAGCAGTTGATGAGAAGTCAGCTGACAAACGAACAGAAGAAGGCTGTTTCAACTGCAAGGAACCAGGACACTACCGGCTAGACTGTCCGAAGCTATCAAAGAAAGATAAAGACCAACTGAAAGCAAAGGCAACTGACATAAGGAGAGCCTACATCGCAGACGATGAGTCAGAGTGCAACAAAATGGAAGATCACATACCATTTTCAGACTCAGAAGAAGAAGCATTGATGGCTCATGATGAACCTGATTGGGATACATGCTTCATGGGACAAACAGACGGCATCGATGAAGATGAGGTAATGTCTAGAACTCAAAATCTTTCTAACCCCTCACCATCACACGAACACTCTACACATGTTTCAGAATCAGGGCTACCTAATTGGAGTCTAGTAGAGAAGGTTATGAACGATTCCAATGAGCTTCAAGAAATCCTTGACGTCGTAATGTGTGAGAATGCCGAGCTAAAGGTGGAACTAGAAAGGAAAAGGGTATCAGAAGCAGCTGATACATCACAGATCCAAAAGGAAGTCGTTTCACTAAAAGACAAAATAGTAAAACAAGATCAGCTGATGAAGGACTTCTACTATGAAAAGAAACAGCTGATGGAAGATTTGGAAAAGGCCACAGCTGAATTGGAAAAAGCCACAACTGAATTGGAAAAGAAGTCAGCTGAGATCATCGAGCTGAAAAGTACCGAAGAGATACTGTCTAAGAAGATAGTAGCTCTCATCAAAGCCACATCAACAATGGACGAGATTATAAGTGCACAACGTCCAGTAGCACTCAAGGCAGGACTGGGATACAATGAATCAAAGGATGCCACAAACATTGCCTCCACGAGTGGAACAAAGGTAATGTTTGTACGAGCAAAAGAGAACCCAATTCCAGCAACCCAACAACCACCATTGAGGACACGGCGAGATCAAGAAGGCCAAATTTGTGAGACAACCTCAAGCTCAAAACGTACAACAACGTGCTCAACCTCAACAAAGACAACGAGCTGGACAATACGGATACCAAGAATAAAGACGTCGAAAGATATCAACCGAGATATCAGAAGAGATATCCAGCTGGATATCACTCATATGATCACCAGCTGGAGAACCAATTCCAGCCAAGGTATCACAAGAGACAGCAGAGACAAAGAAACGTCTCAGCTGGGTACTCAGCAGGATACCAAAAGAGACCAAGACATCAAGCGTGGAAGATACATAAATCAAGACTCCACCAGCAACAACCGAAGAACACAATAAATGTGTATATCGACTCAGCTGGAAGAATTATCAGATCAAATGACCCAATTCGAGTCATCAAGCAGATCTGGGTCGTTAAAGGATCTCTGTCTAACCCACAAGGACCCAATTAAAACTGGGTACCTAAATTTTGATCTTTTGTATAGGTTGCAAGGGATCAACGCATCATTAAGGAGTCGATAAGAACGCTGTGGTACTTGGACAGTGGATGCTCCAAGCACATGACACACTTAAAGCATCTACTCCAGGAATATATCGAGTGTCCAGGCCCTCAAGTAACATTTGGAGACAACTCCAAAGGCCTAACCAAAGGTTATGGTACATTTAAAACTAAAAATGTTATGATCCCAAATGTTTTTTATGTACAAGGACTGCAACATAACTTGCTTTCCATTCTGCGACAACGGATTAACTGTCAAGTTTGATGCACAGGGAAACCAAGTAGATACTACTAAGAGGGAAAAAAGAAGGAAACATGTATTTCGCTGACTGGAACAGCAGCCCTCCGGAGACTTGTCTTGTATTGAAAAGCAGCAATGAAGTCAGCTGGTTGTGGCACAGACGCCTGAACCATCTCAACTTCAAGACAATCAACAAACTAGCTAGGAACCAGCTCGCTAATGGAATTTTAGATCAAGTATATGACAAAAGTCATATGTGCAGCGCGTGTCCTTCATTTATCATTAGAAAGATCTATTCGAAATAATTTTCCTTTATTTATTTTGTCTTTCTTTCTAAATTTTTCTAATCTATGGATAAAATCAATATTATAAATAAAGACAATAAAACCATATTGTTACGTTTCCACATCAAAGTGAAATATAGTATTTAATTCCTTTTTCTTTCAATCCATGCCTATTGGTGTTCCAAAAGTACCTTTCCGAAGTCCTGGAGAGGAAGATGCATCTTGGGTTGACGTATAGTGCGACTTGTCAGATATATTGGGTCATATGGGATTTCCCCGTTCTCTCCCCCGACCGAGATATCCTCTGTTTCGCCCAAGAAAGAGAAATGGAATCATCGAAAAATTGGAGCGTGAACTGCAATTAAATGCATTATTTGGGGGAATTCATAGAATTATATCAATTAGACCAATTTATGGTTGGCTTTGGCTGGACAAAAAAATGAAGTAAGGAAAACAAACAAGAATTTCATTCTCTCTCAAGCCAGTTCAGTCAACTGATCGAGTACTTCAACTCCTTCACATGGATCTTTTTGGACCAATTACTCCAGCAAGCTTCAATGACAGAAAATATACTCTGGTCGTAGTGGATGACTTCTCAAGATTCACATGGGTGTCATTCCTGTACCAGAAGAGCGAAACAAGGATAAAGCTGCCAATCCTGCTGGAAAGATTGTTAACTCAGAAGGAGTGCAAGATAATGTCAATCATATCAGATCGAGGAACAGAGTTTCTGAATGAAACTATTTATGAATACTGCGAGAAGAACGGAGTTCAACATCAAACCTCAGCAGCACGCACACCTCAGCAAAATGGTGTAGCAGAAAGAAGAAACCGAACACTCAAAGAAGCAGCTACCTCAATGCTAGCCAGCTCTGCCATTCCAAAGAAGTTCTAGGCCGAAGCAATCAACACAGCTTGCTTCACTCAGAATCGCTTCCTTTGTACATCAAGGCAAGGAAAGACGCCGTATGAGCTATGGAACAACAGAACACCATACATTGGATATTTCAAGGTCTTCGGATCCAAATGTCATATCCTAAACAATGGAAAAACACAGCTCAAGACGTTCGATGCGAAGACTGACCGAGGAGTATTCCTTGGTTATTCTGCTGTGAGTAAAGCATACAGAGTCTTCAATAGAAGAACTCAAACGGTCGAAGTAACTCCACATGTTACCTTTGACGAATCATCATTCGAATATAGAGACTCTATCAAACGAAGAAATGAAGGATAATCTTCAAGGCAGACTCAGACAAGAGCTCGAGAAAATCGAATCAGGAATCTGGCCGAACCATTAATTTGGGATGATGAGCCAGAAGAGGAACTTCAAATCAATCAGGAAGCTCCACCAGCTGGAAATCAAGAGGAACCTCCAACGCCAAATCAAGGAGGAATGTCATCAGCTGGAAATCCAGACACAGCTGAATCCACAGCTCCATCTCCAGCAGAGCCTCTACAGAAGTCACCTCAACACTCAATCCAAAGAGAGTCTTTCTCAAGACTTAACTCCAGAACAACTCTAAGCCAGACGAAATCTTGCCACTTCTAGCATCAATCAGCTAGAAGAAGAAATTCGTAAAAGAAGAAGATGGATTGAAGATCATCCATCATCAGCAATCATTGGAGAACCATCTGACCAAGTCAAAACCAGAAGCTCAGCTGCTCAAGTTTCTTCGGATCATCAAGAAGCAGCTGACACAGCTCAACTCTCAGTAGAGCTAGAACTGACAGTCTATGATGAAGACACAGCTCTAATGGCGTGTTATGTAGCTCAAGTTCCGGAACCATAATCAATTCTCAAAGCTTTAAAGAGCGTGCCCTGGATAAATGCCATGCATGAAGAGCTGAATGAATTCCTCAGAAATTGTGTCTGGGAATTGGTCGACAGACCTGAAGGAGTCAAAGTCATACGACTTAAATGGATATTCAAGAACAAACTGGATACCCTTGGAGTCATCATCAGAAACAAAGCTCGACTGGTTGCCAAGGGATACACCCAGCAGGAAGGAATTGACTTCGAAGAATCATTTGCTCCAGTAGCGCGATTGGAAGCAATCAGACTCTTTCTCGCTTATGCAGCACATCACAAATTCAAGGTCTATCAAATGGATGTGAAGTGTGCATTCTTAAATGGAGAAATCAAAGAAGATGTCTATGTTGATCAACCTTCAGGATTTGAAGTAGAAGGAAATAAAGTCTACAAGCTAAAGAATGCGCTTTATGGATTGAATCAAGCGCCTCGAGCTTGGTACGATACTCTATCAAACTTTCTTGTATCCAAAAGATTCAGGAAGGGATCAGTAGACAGAACTCTCTTCACCATCAAGTCAGGAGAAGACATCCTGGTTGTTCAAATTTATTTAGACGACATCATCTTCGGATCAAGATCAACATTCTTATGCCAAAGATTTGGAGAGATGATGTCAGAACAGTTCCAAATGTCTATGATGGGAGAAATGAGCTTCTTCCTAGGACTTCAAGTGAAGCAATCAGCAGAAGGGATTTTTATAAATCAATCCAAGTACGTGAAAGACTTGATCGCCAAGTATGGAGTTCAATCCAGCAGAACCGTAAAGATTCCGATGAACACCAACTGGAAGATTGAACCTGGAACTGAAGGAAACTCAGTGGATTCCAGCAAATACAGAGGGATAATCGGTTCCCTGCTGTATCTAACAGCGAGTCGTCCAGATATCTCTTTCGCAGTCGGAGTGTGTGCCAGATTTCAAGTTGATCCAAAGGAAGCACACATGCAAGCAGCCAAGAACATTCTCAAATATCTCAAAGGAACTCAGAATGTTAGATTGTGGTACCCAGCTGAAGACAATTTACAGCTGACTGGATATTCAGACTCAGACTTCGCTGGAGATCAGCTGGACAGAAAATCAACTTCAGGAACTTGTCAGTTCCTATGAAGCAAGTTGATTTCATGGTTTTCAAAGAAGCAAACGTGCGTCGCAACCTCCACAACTGAAGCAGAATATATGGCAGCTGGAAGCTGCTGCTCATAAAATCTCCGTCGAAACATCGAGTGGATGACTATGAAGTGAAAACTGGACAAGTTCCAATTTTCTGTGATAGCTCAAGTGCGATTGCTATATCAGAGAATCCAGTACATCACACAAGATGCAAACATATGGACGTACGTCATCATTTTATCAGAGATCACGTGGAAAAGAAGGATGTGATTGTTGAGAAAATTCACACAGACATACAGCGGGCTGATATACTCACAAAGCCGCTGATAGAAACAAGATTCAAAATGCTGTGCAGATTACTTGGATTACTCAACCCAGACGATGCTTCACCCAGCTGAATGAAAGCAGACCCAGCTGAATGGAAGCAGACCCAACCAAATGGAAGCAGACAGCTAGAATTCAGAATCAACATCACTGGTAACAGCCGAGAAAGAATCAAGCTCAGCCAGATGCCTAAGTTGAAGGATTATTCAGCTGAGGGGGAACAAGCTGGAAAAACGATCACTCAGCACAACCACTTAACCGAGGTATCAGCAGACTACAATGATCAACTGAGAGGTTTGCAACATCATTAACTACACTTACTCATTCTGCTTTTAGTCAAATCATATCTTGTCATTTCTAATCAAACTTAATTAAAAAATCTGCAAAGATTTGAAACACGGGAGTTTCGAGGCAAAAGTCAAAACGCCCCAACCGTCCCCTCTCGCGCATTAACTCGAAACTGACATGATGCGAGAATTACTCCCAATCGTAGATCTTTTTATCAAACTACAAATCTTGATCGTCCATTCATCAAGAAAGTTGATATAAATATGATAGAAGAGATACGCAAAATTTTGCATAAACCCTAAAAAATCGTTCGGCACTCTTTCTTCTTCCTTCAATTGGCATTATTTGTTCTACTAACAAAAGTTGCAGAAGAAGAACATGGAATCTAGAAAGATATCTCCTGAAGCCAATCAAACATGAAGAATCTGTCAAAGCTTCAAGATGAGAGTTGCTTAACTCTCAGGAACCTCAAGAAGACGGAGTTCCAGGAGAAGGTGAAGCCCATCAACGGATCCGGTCTAACGCCGTGGGGGATTGTAAAGGTCAAGAACATTCAACAGGAAGCTGCAGAAATCTTCCTAGGAATGTCAAAGGAAAAATGCCTCCTCCGCCCCATTGTTTCTCTTAAAATAAAAGAGAGAACGGGACATACAACTCTCTGGGATGCAAAAATCAACATCAACAGAACTGGACGAGATGTTGATAAAGACGGAGTCTTTAAGAGCAGCTATGTCAAAGCTCTTGCTCCGCCACTGGAGGCACAGAAAAAGATGCAGGAAACAAAGCAGCACGCATCTACTTCCTTCCCAGCTGGGAATCAGAAATAACTTGAGGAGACAAAACAAGCTGAAGCACCGTCTTCAAACAGAAGACTCAAGTCAAAGGTGCTCAGTCAGTCAGCCGGGAAGCCAGCTGACATTAAGAGAGAATTCGTAATTACTCTCCGATGAGCAGAAGGCCTACAAGCGGTGGTTTCTTATGGTGGAGAAGAAGTTCATGCGCCTGCGTGAACATCGTCATCATCAACGCCGCAACGACGTATTCCAGATGGTCAACTAAGCTTAAACCCCACAACAGATGGAATACTTCAACCGCCTTCTCCTCAATTTTCTTCAGCTCAACAGGGACACCAGCTTTGAGATCTACTCATGGAAGTTGGAGCTCAAGCCCCTGCACCAAGCTCAAGTGGAAAACATCATCCAGCCTATGATCACTTGCAGCTGAATGATGAAAACATGAGCTGAACCCAATACCCACCACTTCAGAAGTGAAAGGGGAATACTCAAGTCCCTCAAGTGCTGAATCAGACTTTCTCATTCAATCTAATGAAGTTTGAAGAAGAAAAATTGCAAGGAATGAAGTTATGCCCTACTCAGAAGATGTCATCTCTAGTGCCAACTCATACCTCCAAGCACTCAGCTGGACCGCCACAGCTGAAACAAGCCAAGGACGTTGTGTCTGCAATCACAGCTGAGGCTTATGTTATTGAAGAAGAGCCAGCTTATGCAACAGCTGAGCCACCGAGACTTCAAACCTCGCTGCTCAGAGCTGAAAACCACAGTATTGCCAATCTAAGACATCGCAACAGCTGATGTTGTCTGTCTCCCACCTTGATTGATCATGCCAAAAAGGGGGAAAAGAATGAGACAAATTAAATAAGGCAAACTGCTGAGCTAGAGGAACCAACTGAATCAACTGAAGAAGAAACGAGTCAGAAGAAAGAAGCAGCGGATGCAGAAGAGAAGACCCAGCCAACTGGGATTGAAGACTGAAGAATTTTGAATTTTCTTTCTTTCTTTTTTTTTCCTGTTTTATGATGTAATTTTTTTTACATTAATAAAACACAATTTTCTCTGCGTCATAAGTTGTCTCAGTTAGGTTTTGGCATCATCAAAAAGGAGGAAATTGTTGGGAAAATTATGAAGTTTTGATTTAATACCAAAACCCAACTGATTCTCCAACCGAATAGATGATCGCTTCAACCTAAGTAGTGTTTTCCAGCTCGCCTGTTTGAGCTCTAGATTTTCTAGGTTTACAGGTTCAGGAAGCGGAAGATAGCGGAAGCAGAAGGCAGCAGACAACCCAGCTGTGTTTACGGCGAAGTCGGCCTATCGAGTGAGTTTTCCAGCTGAGCTGAGTTCAAAACGGAGCAGGATCCAGCTGAAGATCAAGCTGAAGATTAATCGAGCTGAGTTCAAGACAGCTGGTCCAGCTGTACAGAACAAGGGGAACTAACTCTGAAGACATCACTTCAAGTCAATTTGCCCAATCCAGCTCTGATTCTGAAAGCCAGCTCCAGAGGCAGAAGATCCCGGTGTCAAAGGAAGTCAACATGCCTCGACCAATGAGGGATTGCCGAATCAGCATCCTAGACTTCAGAACCTAGGATGTGACACAAATGAAGACAAGTGCAGAATCGCCCAACGGCAGATATCGAATTTAAGAAGAGTAGGTAAGATTCAAACGGCTCTTCCAACGGCTAGTCTTGAATCTTTACCTATATAAACCCGTCTTCAACCTCAGGATCAATAACGAAAAACTCTCTACAAGCTTTCATTCTCTGAAAAATCTCAAAGCCTTCAAAAGCTCTCAAACAGTTCTACGTAGTTCAAAGAACACTTTATCTTAAAGTGTTTCTAGTCCAGAAACTGCTTAGTTTTTCGTCTGATCCCTAGGCAGAATTTATTGTGTATCTTAAGCCTAGATCTTGAACGAGTTCATCTAACTCTAAAGTTCTTAATTGTAAGAACTCGTTCATAGTTGGAACCCCAAACCAAACCCCTCTTTACCCAGAAAGGTTAGGTCAAGGTTACGCTTGCTTGAAGCGAGAAATTCAAGTGTCTGTAAGGTTTTTTCAGTACCAGTAAACTGGAAGGTTAGGCTTGACAGTGCCCGCAAACTGTTGGAACACAGCTCGGGTTAGAGTTGTGAAGTTGCTTGGTACTTGGAAACCAAGTGGTAGTGAATTACCAGTGAATCTGGTCGTGGACGTAGAAGGTGTTACTCCGAATCACGTAAAAATCTCGTGTTCTTTATTTCTCTTTATCTTCAGTTTTAATACTAACTTTATCATCTCATTGCATATTTTATTAAAACTGCATACACAGCTGCTCTCCAAAGACAGGTGTGTCTTTCTGAAAGTTGCACAACTTGACTAAGCCGAAAATGTAAAGATAATCTTTTCAAGCTGAGTTTTTCTAACCAACCGAGCTAAGTTTTCAAACCACCACATTCCGCACCGACAGCTGAGTTATTTGCCCAGCTGACTCTCCTCAGCTGGATTCATAACTGAGCTCACCAACTCTGTTTTAAACTTGCAAAAGTTTTCAGAACTTTATCTTTGGTGTATTCACCCTCCCTCTACACCAAAGACCCAGCTCAGGGATCATCACCACCGTTAAAGGTTGTAATGCCAAAGTTCTTATATAGTTCAATAATTTAATATTTTTTTTTGAAAAATTAATTTGATTTCTTAAATGACATTAGTCGTGTGCCTTCGAAACATCCAAACGGTAATAAATTTTATCTGTAAAACATAAAGATTTCGGGTTTAATCTCTACCGCTGCTCTGATCCCTCCCCAAGTTAAAACGAAAAAATAACATTAGTCGTATATTGAACTACATTTTCAGATTTTTCATGACACGAACTTATTTCTATTATTCATTACATCCTTGCACTAAGTTTTCATATTGTTTTAAAACATGTAAAGTTAGAGAATAAATTATCTTACAATAATTATAATATTCTTTTTGGTCATACATTTTGGTAAATTAGTTCTTTAATTAATCTATCTTTTTATGTCTCTTTAATCTAGTTAGGGAAAAGATGCAAATACTCCCCTCATGTTGGCAGCGCAAGGCAAATACCCCTGAACTTTATTTAGGTGCAAATTGACCATTCTCTAAAGTTTTCGGGTGCAATTATCCCTCACCGTGACGGAAACAACACTTTCGTTGGCAAAAAAAATATTTTTGATTCATTTTTATTCTTGTAGGGCCCTTACAATTCCCAAGAATTAATTGGTGCTAAAAACTCAAATTAGAAAAAAATTTGTTTCGAACCCTAACTCACAACTATCAAAACTCAGACGAAGTTCTCCAATAATTTGCAATCCAAGCCAACTATTTGTTGTTGATATTGATGATCTCATATTCTTCAAGTGGTTCGTAATCCTTTTTCGTGCAAATTATCGGAGAACATTATCTGAATTTTGATAGTTAGGAGCTAGAGTTCGAAATAATTTGTTTCCTAATTTAAGCTTTTAGCACCAATTATGTAGTATATAACCGTTGGGAATTGTGAGGGTCCCATAAGAATAAAAATAAATCAAAAATATTTTTTTTTGCTAACGGAAGTGTCGTTTCCATCACGGCGAGGGGTTAATTGCACCTGAAAACTTTAGGGAATGGTGAATTTGCACCTAAACAAAGTTCAAGGGGGTATTTGCCTAGCGCTGCCAACATGAGGGGGGTATTTGTACATTTTCCCATCTAGTTATAAACGCTTATGGAGAATAAGATTTTCCCATTTATAAGTAAATTCACGTTGAATAAATATTATTAAACAAAATGAAAATAACACTAAATTATTTTCATGAAGAGATTTTTTTTCTTAGATAGTTAGGTAAAAAAATCTGACCGCACCAATCTTGTAATATTTCCATCATCATATTTTAATTTTCTTCAAAGTTCAATTACGATTTTGACCTTTTTATTTTCTACCCGCCAATGATAGTTAAATTTGAATGTAGTAGAAGATTTTAAATTAAAGGCATAATGTAGCAAAAAGCACATTCATAGAATCTAGTACGTGGGATCTATTCAATTAACGTCGCCGACATGAATTAATACTAGTAATTAATGTATTTGTAATAATTTCCAAATTGGAGTGCTATATAGTTGCTTTCAGTTACGCTCTCCAATTAAGTTTTCTTTATTAGAAAATGGAAACATATTTATTTGGATTTATATTTTATGAAAATTATAATACGTTATTGACCAAATAACCTATAAATTATGAAACTTTAACCATATTTTGGTCCTACGCTCTATAATTGAAAGTTGGTTCGTAAATTATCCAACTGCTAGTACTATACTCGTGCGATGCATAGGGTAAGTTGAATTTTGATATTTTTTTTGTAAAACAACATACATATGAGTAAGGAAAATATATATATATAAAAAAAAAAAGATAAGTATCAAACAATATAAATAAAATTTTCATTCAAAATTCATACATCTATAGATTTTAAAAAATTTCCTTGTAAACAACATTCGTGGTATATGCAATGCTCTTCTTATCTTTATCGCATATCAGGATCTTCAAACCACTTCGGCTCCGTACTCTCGATACAGCGACGTACAGTTGACCGTGAGAGAACATTGATTTCTTGAGAAAAAGTCCCAAGTGTGATAGAGATTGTCCTTGACTTTTGTTAATTGTCATGGCGTACAAAACAATTAGAGGGAATTGTTTTCGTGAATCTGATGAATTTAATGACATTCTCGAAATCAATACTTTATGGCCGGAATTATTTCTTGTCAATACTTTGGCCTCCAAAACATGATTACCAACTCTCGTGACAACCAAACTCGTTCTATTGCACAATCCAAGAGAATGATCAACGTTCCTTAACAATATAACCGACGTGCCGACCTTCAGAATAAGCTTGTGGTTAGGCATTTCCGAACATTTCAAACGATTTAGAAATTCAGGTGTGTGGACATCGTTCATTACATGAATAATTGCATAAGAGTCGCACGTCTTATCTAAACTCAAATATTCTTTGTTAATAAACTTATTCTTGTCTATCATGTATTCATTAACCGATTCTACTACATCGAGTATTGGAGCTAGTATGGCTCTGTCCTGAAGGTAACTCAAGTCATCTGGAGCGACCATGAATGAAGGATATGTATCCTTAACAATTGCTTCTATTAGATCTCCCAAGAATTTAAGATGAATATCGTTTGGTATGTCTATGTTTGCATGACTGTCATTCATATCACCCAAAAGTTCATCACCTACAGTCACAACCCAATCAGAAAACTTTTGTAATTCAGTTGCCTCCAATCAGAATCTATGAGTCGCAGTCTCATGTTTTTTGTTAGCCTGAGCACTTGAACGTCCTTTAAGATGTAAGAAGAGTTGATACTTGCATTGACTACTTCTTGTCTGCTTCCTCTGGGTATGACATACAATATTTGTCTAAAATCGCCTCCGAACATGATTGTCTTACCTGCGAATGGTGATTCAAAATTCAGCGAACTTTTAAACCTCATTATATCCCTTAAGGTTCTGTCCAGAGCTTCAAAACAATATATATGCATCATCGGAGCTTCATCCCATATTATGAGCTTACATCTGATAAGGAGTTTAGCCTGTGGACTTCCTTGTTTGATGTTGCACATTGAATCTTCATTTGGATTTATTGGGATAGTGAATCGTAAATGTGCAGTCCTTCCACCTGATAATAATAGAGATGTTATCCCACTCGATGTTACGTTGAGTACTATGTCTTCTTTTGATCGTAACACAAAAGATAATGTCTTTCAAATAAATATTTTTCCAGTTTCCTCGTATCTGTATGCAAAAAAGATACCATCTGATTCTGATTGTGCTCCATCAATAATTGTTTGATAGAATTGGTGTTGTTATTCGGTAATATCATGCATCAACGAAGCATGCTCAGCTTCCATATCTGATTGATTATAACACAACTCGTCATTTATCAACTATTATACAGCTAACAAAAATACTATGAATCGGAATATTGGATCTCATTAAAATCTAGCAGGTTGCGTCCACATTTGCTTATAATCTTCTCGATTTCTGCAGTGCATAATTCTTCACATGTTCTTCAGTCAAATGTATATGTAACACGAAGAGAAATGTTATTGTTATTATTATTATTATTATTATTATTATTATTATTATTAAATGATTTTTTTAATATGAAAATCGCACTATATAAAATTAATAAACAAAAATTTAAAAAAAAAACTGATCACAAAATGAACTATAAATTACCCACATAATAATATTATAAATTAAACTTATATGAATTCAAACTTTAAAATTTCAAGTCGAATTACTATTTGCATATATTGATTGTGATATAGAGAGTTATCAATACTTCAATATGATATCAATAATTTATTTAAACTAAAATAATAAATAAGACAACATAAATAATATAATTCATTATTGAAATAAATTATATTTATATAATATATAATTTATTAAGAAACTTTTGTTTTTGAGAATAAGATTATAAGATACTTATTAATTTATTATATCCTATATTAAATTAACATTTGAAATCAGATTCAAAACTCCAGCATATAATCAATACATACATATATACATGTGTTGGGAAAATAATAAAAGTTTTGATTTGATACCAAAATCCAACTGACTCCAACCAAGTAGATTTGATACAGGTGTTCTTCCAGCTCGCCTGTTTGAGCTTATAGAGTTTCTAGACTAACAGGTAAAATCACAGAAGACAACTGAAGATCCAGCCGAATGAAGCCCAGCTGGAGTCCAATACAGCTGAACACAGACTCACACAACAGAGAAAAGTCAGAGAAGATAAACCAAACCGATCAACCAGAAGACTCAGCAGGCCAAGCCAAGCAACTGATTCAATGATGTCTAAAAGAAAGAAGATCAAGTTCATCTAAAGACAGCTGCGGAAAAGAAGTAGATTAAATGACAACTCAACTCAGTGACAAAACCTAGCTCAGAAACATCAACCCAGCTTAAGAGTCACAGACCCAGTTCGGTGTCAGAAACCCAGCTCAGTGTCAATGACACAGCTCATGTTGAAGACAACTCAGGTTGAGGTCACAGCTCAGGTTGAACCAGCTGGGTTCAAGACTCAGCTTACGATACATCTTATTTCAGCAGAAGCCAAATGACAACTTAAAATGAAGTTCTGATAGGAATCGTTGATTAGTCGACTGCTCTCTGTAGGGATTCAGAACGGCTCTTTCCAATGGCTAGTTCTGAACCTTCTCTATAAATATGAGTCTTCCTCACTCTTCAAATGGAGGTGTGCAGAGATGAAAAGAGAGAGAGAGAATCAAGAAGAAAGAGCTTTAAGAAAGAAGAAAACTATTAGAAATCTCTCTGAAAAAATCAAAGAAAATTAAACCTGAACCGATCAATCGGTCAGACTACATTTTCTATCTCCCATTAGATTCTAGGCAGATAATTCTTTCTATTTTTAATGCCTAGTTTGAACGAGTTCATTTAACTAAATGTTCTTCATTGTAAGAACTCGTTCATAGTTGGAAACCTCAAAACCAAACCCCTCCTTACCTAGAAAAAGTTAGGCTATGGTCAGGTTCTTCAGTACCTGTAAACTGAAGGTAGGCTTCAACTGTGCCCGTAAACAGTCTGATTATGTTTTGATACAGTACGCATAAACTTGTATCCAACTCAATGAACGGAGCTGCAACGCTTGCTAACTGTGCGGAAAGTCAGTGGTATCCTTAGAAAAATTACCAGAAGTTTCTGGTCGTGGATGTAGGAGTCATTCTCTGAACCACGTTAAAAACCGTTGTTCTTTACTGCATTATTCGTGTTTATATTAACTCAGTATTTAAGCATATTTCTCAAGGTGCTAACTCTGTACAAGAAGATAAAGCAAAGTTTTAAAAATTTAAGTTCAAAACGGTCTTTCAATTCCACCAGCTTCCACACGAACACACACACAGCTTGCTGTGTTTAACATGCTGTCTCCTAGCTTGGTCAACTACAGCCAGCTCACTCAAAGAATTTTTAATTGAAAAGTTTCCTTACCTTGGTGTATTCACCCCCCCCTCTACACCAAGGTATCCGTCTTGGGACGAACAATTGGTATCAGAGCAGTGATTCAAAAGATCACTGTATCTGTGTCAATTCAGTATCTTCGCTGACAGTGGTCACCTGAATTGATCCCTAAAATTTTCAAAATTTCTTCTAATTAATTAGCTCTTGAGAAATCATGAATTCGGACATGTGTCCGAGATGCGAATGTTACATGAACTATCTCCATGACTTGGGGGTACGAAGAACAAGATACCAAAGTGTTTTGGAGCACTGGAGAGAGGAATTTTACTCAGCAGCAAACCGGATGGACTGTGATGCAATCGTCTCAAGCTACCAAGAGATGAGAAGAACAGAAAGACTGATTGACGACTTGGAGCATCTCATACTTAGAGTATATGACACCATGAGAGACAACCATCAGAGTCTTTACAATATCTGATGGATTTTCTGAAGAATGTCCAACAGATGCAACCAACCCAGGAGAAGATCGCCAGAACTCCAAAGTTCAATCGCTCAAACTTCGTCATGGAACTCAACAGTGAATCCTTCAAGCAAATAGAGCTGAGAGTCATTCAACCATGTCGCCAAAATCAAAACTGATCTTGGGTGCATGAAGACGAAAACTTGTTCTCCATCTTGAAAACCAACAAAATTGATCTGGGGATCACAAGAAGAAGAATCATCCAGCCAGATGAATGAAACGAAGCTGACTCCCAAGGCAAAAGAGACAACCTTCAGAGCTCAATCAAGAAAATCAATTCAATCAGCTCAGCTTGGAAGAATCAACTAGGAGCACAGAAATATGAGCAAAGAAGGATTGCACGAAGAAGTTGCCATGCTTGCACGCTGGATCTCAGCAAGGAAAGATACAAGAATTCCGTGAAGATTCATCTCGACAAGCAACTCTGCCCAAAAGAAAAACCCAGTTGAATCAACCTCCTAAAGAGGATAAAAGCCGATGAAGAAATTGAAGAAACCCGGCTAAGCTGACTGGGACCAACTGTGAAATAAAGACAGCTGGATACAAGACTAAAAACTCAGCCAGTCACACTGCAGAGTACATTGGTCTTAAGAAAAGAATCGATAAGCAGCAGATGAATCAGCTGGATTCGGGACAGCGGTCTACCTGCTATACAGACAGAGACTTCATCAAAGAAGTGAGCCAATGTTGAGAAATTTCGCTTGATAAAAGGAAGTATGATGCAGATGAAGAAAAAGCCATCTACTATCAAATCAAGGGGAAACTCTACATAACAGAAAAGAGTCAGCTGAATCAAGTAGAGAACCCAGCAGGATGCACTCAACAAGATCGAATCAGCAGGATTCTCCAGCTGATAAGAAACTTAATCCAGTAGAATAATCAAGATAGACTCAGCTGGAATCACCCAGCTAACGACGTGAAAGCACCTAAGAAATTTTTCAACATCCGGACATCATTGTTGGGAAAATTCTCAGTACAAAATGCCGAAATCTACTTCAAGATATGAATTACCTGCTCAATCCAGAAGGACCATCTAGCTGAAAGGAACAAACTCAGTTGGACCTCAAAACTGAAGAAATACTCATCTAAGGAGGAAACTGAAAGTCACCATCTCAGCAACTCAGAAGGAAAGCTCAGAAATCATGAAAACTATCAATCGCTGTACTTGAAAATTTTTCGACAACTTTCATTTATTTCTCTGAGGAATATGCTATTTTTGGTCCATATTATTTGAATTCTTAAATATCAGCAGACACATATTCCTTAGATGAATTGGCTGATAAGTTTTCTATCCCATCGCATTAAATGTAAAGCATGCAGAACACTATAGCATGGCAAGACCAAGGCAGAAGTTCAAACGTTTAAACTGCCTCACGCGTGATTGTAAAGCACTCGCTATACGCACGTCAGCAGACGTGATGAGAAAATCACTCCTAGCCATTGATCTAAATATTAACTGACCCAATCTCAACCATCCATCTATTATGGTAGTTGATATATATGGGAAAAATACGCTAAATATTTCATCACTCATATCTATCCTTGCGAATCCCAAACTTTTAAAATCTCTGGTTCATCCTCCTCTTATTCAAAACCCTTCAATTCTCTCTCAAATCTCTCGAAAAGATCATAAATGGCTCCCAAGAAATCAACCGAAAAAAGTTAATCAGTTCGAGGCTCTCTTGAACAAGATATCTTTCGAAAGTGCTCTCTCCACCGCCAACCTACAAATTTCTGAACTCAAAGAAATGGTGGAGATTGTTACAAAATCTGGACTTCTGAAATGGGCAACTGCTACGCCCAAATTCTTGTTGAGAAAAGAAGCTGTTCTCTTCTACCTCAACATCAGAAAAGAAGATCATCTATTTCACTCTAAATTCGATGTAATTGCTGAACAAGACGGAAAGGATGATGAAGCGGAAATCAACATCAAGCTGGACAGGCAACTGCAGCTGGTGTTTGAACTGCCTGATGATGGAAGATTCACTCCAGACAACCTTACTAGAGAGGAAATTGACGAAATTCTCAGCAAAGAATTGCTAATCACTCTAGAACCTTACAGAGCCAGCATGTTGAAACTGCTGCTCAAACCAAAGTACAGGTTACTACTTGACATAACCCAGAAGTGTATACTAGGGATAGCTGGATCTCAAGGAGATATCAGTATTCCTAAACTCAAGCCGATGATAGCCATGATCAAAGGCGAAAAAGACAACTGGTTCGAATTTCTGCTGAATCGAATCATTAAGGAGTCAGAGAAGATCAAGTTCGACTCCACCGCAGAACATTACAGCTGCTCACAGCCCCTATACCTCTGCTCCAAGATTTCATACCCGATAAAGCATATTGTGAAGAACTACTCAGTAAAGTGGCAAGATCCAGAGCCATTCTCTGAATCCAAAATTCTTTTTCACAAAGTTGGTCAGATCAACGAACTGCTAAAGAAACAACCAACTGTAGGGAAAGGGAAGAAGAAACAACTGGAAGAAGTAGACCCAGTTGAAAAACAGCAGAAGAAGATAAAGCTAACCAAGTCAAAATCAGCTCAGGAACCAGCTGTGAAAAGAAAAAGACCAGCTGATTCCAAGCTAGCTAAGAAGGCAGCACTAAAGAAAAGGAAACCAGCTGTCTCCCTACGAGCTGAAACAAGGTCTTCATCCGAGGCTACTCCGGAAATCTCACCAAGCAAGATTGCTGCTCAGTCGAGTCAAGCAATAACAATCATTCCTCCACAGCCCGTACATGCACTCAATCAGTACGGAACAAACATCCAAGCCGAACTAGGTTTGGAAAATGATTCATCTTCTAGCACAGATGACGAATTCATAGTCACCAAGCGGAAGGTAACTTTCCCACCCACTCCTTCTCAAATAATCACCAAAGTAATTGGTGATATTCTAGTTAGCCAAAGATCTCCTCAACCCTCACCTCACCCCAGCTCCTCACCCAAAGAAGCTTCTCTTCCAAAGAAGCAAACTCCCCCTCAGTTGACTGAAGCTCCTACTGATAACCAAGCTGAACCCACTACCACCCCAATCAGTCCACATCCCTCACCCAAAACTCAACATTCCCCACAGCTGGCTGAAGCTCTCCACAGCCCGCTGTAGACCAATCTGAACCAACCCACCAAAGTCCAACCACTTCAGAGGAAAGCACATCCTATGCTTCTCCTTCATTCTCCTCCAGAGGGTCAGCCTTTGTAGCCTCTATGTTTGAGGATATGCGAGTTCAAGGAATCAAAGATGTCCTTACTCAATATCCAATTTTGGCGCACCTGCCACCTACCCATTGCTCTTGTCAGAGTTGCCGATCTCAAGTTCTACTTGGCAACCAAGATGAATACTTGGTACCAGAATGAGCAACTCATTGAGACCTTCACTCTAGACAGACTGAAATCAGATGAAGCAGTCCTCCAGAGCACGTTTGGCTTTGGAATATTGGAGGATGCTTATTTGAATCAAGACGCTCTCATCAAATGGATAATCGAAGTATCCCAAACTTATCTCAAGACTCACTCAGCTGATGTCTGGAAAACCGCCCAACTACTCCTTTCAGCAGCAGACTGGAAGACATCGTCTGAAGAAAAAGACGATGCTCAAAAGAAAAAGGCATCTACCGAGAAAGCTGTGTCTGCCTACACAGCTGAGGCAATGACAACTGACCAAGAGCCAGCTACTGAACCAGCTGAACTTCAACTTGAAGTTATTCAACTTCAAATGCCAATGACACTCGCACACTGGTCTAGTTTGAGGCATCAAAATCCAGTCAGATCGAATCCGAGACACAAATGGATTCCGCCCTAGTGCTCTCAGAAGCTTTCAAGGAAGAAATTGCCAAACAACTGGAGGAAGCCATTCGCCAAGAACATTTAAAACTTCAAGGCGATATAGTTGATCGACTGATAGAAATTGAAAGTCAGATTCAAACTCAACAAAAGTTGATCGACGAGGCTCGCATGCACATCCAAACACTCCAAGAAAGCACGGTCAAGAATCTCAAACTCTCTCAAGAAAATCAGGACACCGAATGGTCCAACCAACTCGAAAAGAGAGTCCCTGAGATTGTGAATGAAATTCAAGCTCCTATGATTAAAAGTTTGAAAACTCTATCCAATCAGCACGACGACCTGATCAAGTCGATTCTTTCAAACAGCGCTGAAATCATCCACCTCTCCAACCAATTCAACGAATTGAATGCTCAATTTCAAGCTGGAAGCCGCAACACTGCTGAACTCAATCTGGTAATAGCAGACAACACAGCTAGGATTGCTGAAGCTGACAAAGCCCTTACACAGCTGAATGAAATAGTCGGCACAGCCTATCCAGTCTGAAGTTGATGAATTTACGAAAGAACTGGATGAACAATAACCAATAGCGGCAGCAGCAACCAAGGAAACTTGGAGAGAGAAAATGAAAGCTCTTGCAAAAGCTTCAGGATACAAGCCAGAAGAGTATAATGAATACCACTGGCTCTGCAACTTCCAAACGGAGCAGATGCGAGCAATGAAGGAACTGGATAAACTTGCCAACGCAAAAGCTGAATTGCTAAAACCAGAAGAAAAGAAAGAGAAAACAAGAAGACAGTAATTAGGCAAGCCAGAAAGAAACAGGGCCAAGCCGGACCAAGTCGCACTCCTAGAAAATCCAACAAAGAAATTCCAGAAGCAGTCAGAGATTGGGAACAAACCAAGAAAGATTTCATCAAGGAATTCTACTACTTGGGACAATAGAAGGGCATGGATCCGCACTCTGCATTCTCTCAGTTCATGCTTGAACTCCATGAGGATGACCCGATGATGACAAGGTTGCTTGCTTTAGCGGAGCAAAGGAATGAAATTAAAATTCTAACAGGAATCGTTGATTAGTCAATTGCTAGGCACCTAGATGTCAAGTTTAGGACTGCTCTCTGTAGGGAATCAGAACGGCTCTTTCCAACGGCTAGTTATGAACCTTCTCTATAAATATAAGTCTTCATCACTCTTCAAATAGAGGTGTGCAGAGATGAAAAGAGAGAGAATCAAGAAGAAGGAGCTTTAAGAAAGAAGAAAACTATTAGAAATCTCTCTGAAAAAATCAAAGAAAATTAAACCTGAACCGATCAATTGGTCAGACTACATTTTTTATCTCCCATTAGATTCTAGGCAGATAATTCTTTCTATTTTTAAAGCCTAGTTTGAACGAGTTCATTTAACTAAATGTTCTTCATTGTAAGAACTCGTTCATAGTTGGAAACCTCAAAACCAAACCCCTCCTTACCCAGAAAAGGTTAGGCTATGGTAAGGTTCTTCAGTACCCGTAAACTGAAGGTAGGCTTCAACTGTGCCCGTAAACAGTCTGATTACGTTTTGATACAGTACGCGTAAACTTGTATCAAGCTCAAGGAACGGAGCTACAATGCTTGCTGACTGCGCAACAAGTCAGTGGTATCCTTAGTGAAATTACCAGAAGTTTCTGGTCGTGGATGTAGGAGTCATTCTCTGAACCACGTTAAAAACCGTTGTTCTTTACTGCAATATTCATGTTTATATTAACTCAGTATTTAAGCATATTTCTCAAGGTGCTAACTCTGTACAAGAAGATAAAGCAAAGTTTTGAAAATTTGAGTTCAAGACGGTCTTTCAATTCCACCAGCTTCCGCACGAACACACACACAACTAGCTCAGTTTACCCTACTGTCTCCTAGCTTGGTCAACTACAGCCAGCTCACTCAAAGAATTTTTAATTGAAAAGTTTCCTTACCTTGGTGTATTCACCCTCCCTCTACACCAAGGTATCCGTCTTGGGACCAACAACAGGTCTAAGAAAAATGATACACTGAAAGCATCGACTGATATCATATTTTGATTTGGGATAGCTAATAAGTAATAATTGATAACCTTGTAATTTTCTCAAAAAAATAAGTAATAATTGATAATAAATATAATTGACCGTCCAATAAATTACTAAAATACACCAGCCTCAATATATATATATATATATATATATTTATAATATAATTAACATTAAGAGGGATCATAATTTTAGAAACTAATTTATTGTATCTACATATATCTACATATGTAATCTAATTAACATCAAAAGTATTAAAACACAATTTATTTGACATTTATTTACTTGAACACTAAAATCAAAATGTTAACATAAGTAAGGACATTTAATATTATCCACCGTGATATTTCATTTCATCTTATTGTATCCGTATATATATTTCTCACCAAGTCATTTAGTTACTATGAATTTGACAAATTTGGCGATATGATCAATCTTCTCAAATGAACCCCTATATTAATCCGTATATATATGAGTTTTAGAATTTTAATAAGTATGACTCTTAAACAACTTAAAATTTTGTATGATAGTAATATTTTCATATACTTTAATAAGTGTTTGTTTTGCAAAAATAATCAGAAAATTAGCGCCACCACTAAGATAATTTACGCCAATATAAGTTTGAATTATGTTAACTCATAACATGTTAAATATGTCATTTCATACTTCTTTCGTAACAAAATTAAATATTATAATAATTCATTAATGAAATGACCAGAGATCCTCTATTGTCATATTTTTTTCATTCACTGTAGAATTAAAGCGGATTGCTGGATATGAGAAACAATTAATTTCTTCAACTTCATTGACTCTTTTTACACATATAAAAAATTAAATACATAATAGAACCAAACAAAATACTTAAACAAAAATTACAAAACAACTCGTAATTATGTTTTACACAAACAAAAAAAATTTAGTTAAAAATATTACATCTAGAATTATACATAAACTCAAATGTTCTCTCAAAAGACAAATACATGTAAATATATTAGACATAGATCCAGTGATTGGATGACAAACACACACTACACTTACTAAAAGAAATTATGATTTTAATACTAATAATTTAGAATCATACAAATACTAAACTGTGAGTTGATCCAATTACATTGGTAGTAACATCGATCATATTGTTCTCTGAAGAGACAAATACATGCTTATATATAGTAGGGATAGATTTCTATGGATGTCACTGTATTCCTTGAAAAGAATTTGATGAAGTTGTCGCTCCCAAATCTGGTCATTGATGCTTAGGATATCTGATGTTTCCCCAAGATAGTGTTTTTGCTAGGAGTTGATGTGGCGTTGTTTATTTGAAAAAACTTTACATCAAATGCTCCTTGTGCAGTAATCTCTTGCTTATCAGTCATGTTTTTCTCTAATCGGAAAAGTCGGAATGAAGGAATACAAAGAATATGAATTGTGAATGAAATTGTTTGCAGAATTCTAGAATTTATAGGTAGAAAATAGTATAAAAATGAAAAATTTATTATTATAATTAATTTTTTCCCCACAAATTATGCATTTGTAACATCCAACATTAATTAGTTAATTGGTAAATATTAATGAACAATTAAGATAATAACAATTAAATATATTGTTTTCAAAAATAGAATAAAAATAATTAAAAATAAAAGTTACTATAAACGGCAAGCCGAACTTGCTTTGATATATTATAAAGATTAATTTGATATGATTTTGCGATCGAGATCGAATTCCAGTGAATTTGATGTTGACATGATTGCAAATTAATTCCCAACTTTTGATGTCTTTTGCAAATTAGATAGTACAACTTTTGAAACATTGCAAATAAATATCCAACATTTACATTTTTTGCAAATTTGACCTACCCTATTTTTTTCCTGCTTCCAACAAACTAATTTGACATGTTCGTTAACAACGCGAACTAGAGTTTTATTTTGCATATATTACATTGGCATAAATCTTTCATAATGTCGTCGTTTATAAATTATGATTCTTCAATCCTCAAAATTTAAATATTTAGATACAAAATGATTTAGTTTTGAAAGATTTATAACAGTGTATTATATACTGATGGTCCCTGAGCTGGGTACTTGGTGTAGAGGGGGGGTGAATACACCAAGTAGATTTTTTGAAACTTTTTCAAGTTAAAACACAGAGTTGGTGAGCTCAGTTATTGTTCCAGCTGGGGAGGGTCAGCTGGGTAAATAACTCAGCTGGCGGTGCGGAAAGTGGTGGTTTGAAAACTTAACTCGGTTACTTAGAAAAACTCAGTTTGAAAAGATTAACTTAACGTTTTCAGCTTAGTCAGGTTGTGCAACTTTTAGAGAGACACAGCTGTCTTTGGAGAGCAGCTGTGTTGTGCAGTTTTGAACAAATATGCAATGATATGAAGGAGTTAGTACACAGCTGAATATAAAGCAATAGAAAAGAGAGAGAGTAAGAAGCACGCGAGTTTTTACGTGGTTCGGAGTAACACCTCCTACGTCCACGACCAGGTTCACTGGTAATCCACTACCACTTGGTTTCCAAGTACCAAGTAACTTCACAACTCTAACCCGAGCTGTGTTCCAACAAGCCATGTGCACCGTCAAGCCTATACACCTTCGCCGATTTACGGTGCGAAGAACCTAACCACTCGAATTACGCGCTTCGAGCAAGCGTACCTTTACCTAACCTTTCGGGTTTGGGTTTGGGTATGGGGTTCAACTATGAACGAGTTCTTACAATTAAGAACTTCGCAGTATGATGAACTCGTTCGAAATCTAGGCTTAAGATATACAATGAGTTTGGCCTAGGGAACGGACGAAAAACTAAGCGGTTCTTAACTAGAAACACTTTAAGATAAAGTGTTCTTTGATCTATGTAGAAGCACTTGAGAGCTTTTGAAAGAATGATGACTTCAGATAATGAAAGCTTGTAGAGAGTTTTTCGTATCTGATCCTGAGGTTGAAGACGGGTTTATATAGGTAGAGATTCAAGACTAGCCGTTGGAGGAGCCGTTTGAATCTTACCTACTCTTCTTAAATACAAGATCTGCCGTTGGGCGTATCTGCACCTGTCTTCATTTGTGTCACATCCTAGGTTACGAAGTCTAGGATGCGATCCGGCAATCCCTCATTGGTCGAGGTAGGTTGACTTATACGATTCCGGATCTTCTCGCCTTTAGAGGCGCTTTTGAATTCGTAGCCGTATCTTGAAGTGGAGTCTTCGGAGATAGTTCATTTGTTCTGCAATTTGGACCAGTGTGTTTTGAACTCGGCTCGAATTCTCTTCGACTTGATCGAGCTCTGTTGGATCACTCGGTGAAGGTTGACGCCGTCTTGTCTTTTGCTAGCCGACTCCGGTGTGAACACGGTAGGTCGGCTCTTGTCTTCCGCTTCCTTAACACTGTAAACCTAGAACATCTCGGGCTCGAATAGGCGAGTTGGAAAACACTATTTAGGTTGACGCGATCATCTATTCGGTTGGAGAATCGGTTGGGTTTGGTATCAAATCGAAACCTTATAATTTTCCCAACAATTTCCCGCTTTTGATGATGCCAAAACCTAACCGAGACAACTTATGACGCGGAAAAACTTGTGTTTTATCAATGTAAGAAAATACATTATAACACGGGAAAAAGAAAGAAGGAAAAAAAATCTTCAAATCTTCGATCTTCAATCCTTCGATCTTCGATCCCGGTTGGTGGTCTTATATCTGCATCCGTTGCTTCTTTCTTTTGACTCGTCTCTTCTTCAGCTGGTTCCTCTAGCTCAACAGTTTGCCTCTTCATTGACTTGTCTCTCTTCTCCCTTACTTCCCCCTTTTTGGCATGATCAAAACATGGTGGGAGAGATACACCATCGAACTGTTGCGATGTTTTAGTTTGGCGAAAGCTGTGGTTTTCGGCTACGAGCGAGCGGAGGTTTAGAGTCTAAGTGGCTCGAATTTGTTGTATTCGGCGAAAGCTCTTCTTCAGTTGCATTAGCCTCAGCTGTGATTGCAGACACAGCGTCCTTGGCCTGATTCAGCTGGGGCAGTCCAGCTGAGTGCTTGGAGGGATGAGTTAGCACGGGAGATAGCATCTTCTGAGTCGGGCATAACTTCATTCCTTGCAATTTTGCTTCTTCAGACTTCTTAGATTGAATGAGAAAGTCTGATTCAGCACTTGAGGGACTTGTATTCAGCTCATATCATCATCATCCAGCTGCAGGTGTTCGTTGGCTGGGTGATGTTTCTCATTTGAGCTTGGTGCAGGGACTTGAGCATCTTTTATTGAAAGATCTCGAAGATGGTGTCCCTGTGGAGCTGAAGAAGCGAGGAGAAGGCGGTTGAAGTATCCCATCTGTCTTGGGGTTTAAGCTTGGTTGTTCAGCTGGAATACTCCGTTGCGGTGTTGGTGATGATTATGTTTACGCATGGACGTGAACTTCTCTTCCACCGTAAGAAACGACCGCTTGTGGGCCTTCTGCTCCTCGGAGAGTGATTACGAATTCTCTCATAATGTCAGCTGGCTTCTCTGCTGACTGACTGAGCACCTTTGACTTGAGTCTTCGGTTTGAAGACAGTGCTTCAGTATATTTTGTCTCCTCAAGTTGTCTCAGATTCACCGGGACGGAGTTAGATGCATCTTGCTTTGTCTCCTGCATCTTTTACGTATGCCTCTGTGGCGGAGCAAGAGCTTTGACATGTTGCTCTTGAATATTCCGGTTTTATCAACATACGGTCCGGAGTACGGTGACGTTGATTTTTGCATCCCGGGGAGTTGTGTGTCCCGTTCTCTTTTTTTATGTTGAGAGAAACAGTGGGGCTGAGGAGGTCTTTTTCCTTTGTCATTCCCAGAAAGTTTTCTGCACCTTCCTGGTGAATGACGTTCTTGAGCTTTGCAGTCTCCTACTGCGCTGGCCTAGTTCTGTCGATGGGCTTCACCTTCTTCTGGACTTCCGTCTTCTTTGAGGTTCCTGAGAGTTAAGCAACTCTTATCTTGAAGCTTTGACAGATTCTTCAAGTTTGATCGGCTTCGGGAGATATCTTTCTGGATTCCATGTTCTTCTTCTGCATATTTTGTTAGTAGAAACAAACAATACCAATTGATGGAAATAAGAAAGAATGCTGAAAAACTTTCTAGGGTTGATGCGTATATCTTCTAGCATATTTAAAGAGTTTTCTTGATGAATGGACGATCAAGATTTGTCTATTGATAAGAAGATCTACGACTGGGAGTGATTCTCGCGTCATGTCAATTTCTTGATTAGAAGATGTGAGTTAATGCGCGAGAGAGAATGGTTGAGGCGTTTTGACTTTTGCCTCGAAACTCCCATTATTCAATTCTTTGCAGACTTTTAATTAAGATTGATTAGAAATGACAAGATGTGAGTTGACAGAAAAAGGATTGAGTAGGAGTAATTAATGTTGTTGCAAACCTCTCAGCTGATCATTGTAGTCAGCTGATACCTCGGTTGAGTGGGTGTCTTTGGGTCATCGATGGTTCCATTTGGTTCACCACTGTGAATAATCCTTTCCTTTCGGCATCTGGTTTAAGAATTCTTTCTCGGTGATATCGGTGACATTGATTCTAAATTTCGGTTAATTGCTTGCATTCAGTGAGTCTGCTTCATTCGGTCTGCTTCCGTTCGGTGGTCTGCTTTCCATTCAGTGGAGTCTGCTTCCGTTCAGTGGGTCTGCCTTCCATTCATTTGGGTGAAGCATCGTCACGGGTTGAGAAGTCCAAGTAATCCGCACGGCATTTTGAATCTTGCTTCTATTAGCGGTTTTGTGAGAATATCGGCCCGTTGTATGTACGTGTGAATTTTCTCAACAATCACATTCTTCTTTTTCTACGTGATCTACGATGAAATGATGTCGTACGTCTACATGCTTGCATCTAGTGTGAAATCTTGGATTCTACGAAATGGCAATCGCACTTGAGCTATCACGAGAAAATTGGAACTGTCCGATTTTACTTCATAGTCATCCGGTGATGTTTCAGCCCGTGAGAATTTGCGAGCTGTTGCGGCTTCCGGGCCATATATTACGCACGTCGTGGAAGTTGCGACGCATGTTTGTTTCTTTGAAAACCATGAAATTAACTTACTTCCTAAGAACCGACAAGTTCACGAAGTTGATTTTCGTCCAATCTATCTCCGCCGAAGTCCGAATACGAGTATCCGATCAGTTTGTAGATTGTCTTGTGGGTACCACAACATTCGAGTTCCTTTGAGATATTTGAGAATGTTCTTGGCTTGCTTGCATGTGTGCTTCCTTTGGATCAACTTGAAATCCGGCACACACTCCATTGCGAAAGAGATGTCCGGACGACTTCTTTGTTAGATACGGCGGGGATCCTATTATCCCTCTGTATTTCTTTGGAATCAAGCGACTTCCCTTCGGTTCACGGTTCAATCTTCCAGTTGGTGTTCATTGGAATCTTTACAGTTCTGCTGGATTGAACTCCATACTTGACGATCAAATCTTTCACGTATTTGGATTGATTTATGAAGATCCCTTCTGAAGATTGCTTGACTTGAAGTCCTAGGAAGAAACTCATTTCTCCCATCATGGACATTTGGAACTTCTCGGACATTATCTCTCCAAATCTTTGGCATAAGAAGCTTGATCTTGATCCAAAGATGATGTCGTCTACGTAGATTTGAACAACCAGGATATCTTCTCCTGAATTGATGGTGAAGAGAGTTATGTCTACTGAGCCCTTCTTGAATCCTTTGGATATGAGAAAATTTGACAGAGTGTCATACCAAGCTCGAGGTGCTTGCTTCAATCCATAAAGAGCCTTCTTTAGCTTGTAGACTTTATTTCCTTCTACTTCGAATCCTGGAGGTTGTTCAACGTAGACATCTTCTTTGATTTCTCCATTTAAGAATGCACACTTCACATCCATTTGATAGACCTTGAATTTGTGATGTGCTGCAAAGGCGAGAAATAGTCTGATTGCTTCCAATCGTGCTACTGGAGCAAAAGATTCTTCGAAGTCAATTCCTTCCTGCTGAGTGTAGCCCTTGGCAACTAGTCGAGCTTTATTTCTGATGACGACTCCCAGGGTATCGATTTTGTTCTTGAATATCCATTTGAGTCCTATGACTTTGACTTCTTGAGGTCTGTCGACTAATTCCCAGACACAATTTCTGAGGAATTCGTTCAGCTCTTCTTGCATGGCATTTGTCCAAGGCACACTCTTCAAAGCTTCGAGAATTGATTGAGGCTCTGGCACTTGAGCTACGTAACATGCCATTAGAGCTGTGTCTTCATCATAGACCGTCAGTTCTAGCTCTACTGAGAGTTGGTGTGTCGAGTTCTTCTTGATAATCCAATGAAGCTTGAGCAGCTGAGCTTCTGGTTTTGACTTGGTCAGATGGTTCTCCAATGATTGCTGATGATGGATGATCTTCAATCCATCTTCTCCTCTTACGAATTTCTTCTTCCAATTGATTGATGCTTGACGTGGCTAAATTTCATCTGACTTGTAGTTGTTCAGGAGTTAAATCTTGAGAGTTTGGCTCTCTTTGATTTAGATTTTGAGGAGACTTCTGTAGAGGCTCAGCTGGAGATGGAGCTAGGGACTCAGCTGTGTTTGGATTCCCAGCTGATGATGTTCCCCCTTGATTTGGCGTTGAAGCTTCTTCTCGATTTCCAGCTGGTGGAGCTTCTTGGTTGATTTGAATTTCCTCCTCTGGCTCATTGTCCCAAATTAATGATTCGGCCAGATTCCTGATTCTATTCTCTTGAGCCCTTGTCTGAATCAATCTTGAAAATTCTCCTTCGCTTCTTCGTTTGATAGAATCTCTATATTCGAAGGAGGATTCGTCAAAGGTAACATGTGGAGTTACTTCGACTATTTGAGTTCTTCTGTTGAATACTCTGTATGCTTTACTCACAGCGGAGTAACCAAGGAATACTCCTCGGTCTGTCTTTTCGTCGAACGTCTTGAGCTGTGTCTTCCCATTATTGAGGATGTGACATTTGGATCCGAATACCTTGAAATATCCAATGTATGGTATTTTGTTGTTCCATAGCTCATACGGTGTCTTTCCTTGCCTTGATGTGAGTAGGGAGCGATTCTGAGTGAAGCAAGCTGTGTTGATTGCTTCGGCCGGAACTTCTTTGGAATGGCGAGCTAGCTAGCATTGAGGTAGGCTGCTTCCTTGAGAGTTCTGTTTCTTCTTTCTCGCTACACCATTCTGTGAGGTGTGTGAAACTGCGAGATGTTTGGTGTTGAACTCCGTTCTTCTCGCAAAGAATCATAAATAGTTTCATTTAGAAACTCCGTTCTACGATACGATCTTATTGCCATTATCTTGTACTCCTTCGTGTTGATAGTCTTTCCGGCGGGATAGGCGGCTTAGTTCGGTTTCGCTCTTACAGTATAAGAATGATACCCATGTGAATCTTGAGAAATCATCCACAACGACTCGCAGTATATTTTACGCCATTGAAGCTTGCTTTGGAGTAACTGGACCAAAGAGATCCATGTGAAGAAGTTGAAGAACTCGATCGATTGACCGAGTAGCTTGAGAGAATGAAATTCTTGTTAGCTTTCCTTGTTGACACGCGTGTGCACATATGACTTTTGTCATATACTTGATCTGGAATTCCATTAGCGGTTCCTAGCCGGTTGTTGATTGTCTTGAAGTTGAGATGATTCGGCCGTACGTACCACGACGGTGACTTCATTCTTTCTTTTTGATACAAGACAAGTCTCGGAGTTCTTTGTTCCAGTCAGCGAAGTACATATTTCCTTCTCTTTTCCCTCTTAGGAGTATCTGCTTGGTTTCCCTGTGCATCCCTGTGCATCAAACTTGACAGAAAAACCGTTGTCGCAGAATTGGCTAATGGAAAGCAAGTTATGTTGCAATCCTTGTACATAAGAAACATTTGGGATTATAACATTTCTAGTTTTAAATGAACCATAACCTTTGGTTAGGCCTTTGGAGTTATCACCAAATGTTACTTGTGGACCTGTACGCTCAATATATTCCTGGAGTAGATGCTTTAGGTGCGTCATGTGCTTGGAACATCCACTGTCCAAGTACCAAAGCGTTCTCATCGACTCCTCAGAGATGCGTCGATTCCTTGCAACCTAAACAAAAAGTTAAAATTCAGGTACCCAGTTTTAATTGGGTCCTTGTGGGTTAGACAGAGATCCTTTGACGACCCAGATCTGCTTGATGACTCGAATTGGGTCATTTGATCTGATAATTCTCCCAGCTGAGTCGATGTACACATTCATTGTGTTCTTCTGTTGTTGTTGGCGGGGTCTTGATCTTCGTGTCTTCTTGTTTTGTTGTCTGGATTTCTTTTGGTTTCCAGCTGTGTGCCTAGCTGAGACGTTCCTTTGTCTCTGTTTGTCTCGTATGATCTTTGTAAATTTTGGAAATGATTATCCGGTGATACTCGTATGAGTGGTATCCAGTGGGTATCTCGATATCTTGGTTGATATCGATCAACGTCTTTAGTCTTTGTCGGTATCCGTAAAATCCGGCTTGTGGTCTTCGTTGAGGTTGAGCACGTTCTTTGTCGAGTTGGGCTTGAGGTTGTCGCACAGCTGACCTTCTTGATGTCTGCTGTGTTCTCGGCGGAGTTTGAGACTGTTTTACAGCTGTTCTTCTTGACGTCTGCTGTGTTCTCGACGGAGCTTGAGAATGTTTCACGATTTATTCTTCTCGACGCCCTTTGTGTCCTCAACTGTTGATGCTGAGCTGCTGGGATTGAAGGTTCAATTGCACGTACAAACATAACCTTTGTTCCACTTGTGGAGGCAATGTTTGAGGCATCCTTTGATTCGTTGTATCCCAGTCCCGCTTTGAGTCTTTGTTGGACGCTGAGCACTAATGATCTCGTCCATTGTTGACGTGGCTTTGATGAGAGCTACTATTTTTTTAGATAGTACCTCTTCGGTGCTTTTCAGCTCAATGATCTCAGCTGACTTCCTTTCCGATTCAGCTGTGACCTTTTCCACATCTTCTATCAGGTGTTTCTTCTCAGTGTTGAATTTCTTCATCAGCTGATCTTGTTTCACTATTTTGTCTTTTAGTGAAACGACTTCCTGTTGAGAGCGAGTTGTATCGAGTTTGTGTCTGATACTTTTGTCTTTTCCAGTTCCGCCTTCAGCTCGGCATTCTCACACATAATGACGTCAAGGATCTCTTGAAGCTCCTTGGAATCGTTCATTACTTTCTCTACTAGACTCCAATCAGGTAGTCCAGATTCTGAGTCCTGTGTAGAGTGTGCGTGTGATGGTGAGATGTTAGATAGATTTAGAGTTCGAGACGTTACCTCATCTTCATCGATGCCGTCTGTTTGTTCCATGAAGCATGTATCCCAATCAGGTTCATCATGGGCCATCAGGGCTTCTTCTTCCGAGTCTGAAAATGGCATGTCATCTATTTTCTTGCACTCTGATTCTTCATCAGCGATATAAGCTCTCCTTCTGTCAGCTGCCTTAGCTTTTAATTGGTCTTTCTCTTTCTTGGACAGCTTTGGACAATCTTGTCGGTAGTGTCCTGGTTCCTTGCAGTTGAAGCAACCTTCACCTGTTCGTTGGTCAGCTGACTTCTCATCAGCTGCTGCGTACTTATCTCTGTAAGTCCTAAAGAACTTCTTGTATTTGCCTTTGCTGGTGTTGAGTCTGTTATAATTTTTCACCATCATGGCAATTTCTTCGAGTAGCTCCTCTTTGCTCATATCCTTTTTGTCCTTCTTCATCTTGGAGGACTCAGCTGACTTGACATGAGCTGACTTTTCAGAGTTGGCTCTGAAAGCTATTTCTTTTGGAGCTGGGGTGAGTTCTCCGTCATTCTGTCTGCTTGAAGATTCTTCTTGAGTGATCTTCAAGTTGTATTCGTTGGCTTTTAAGAGTGAGAACAGCCTTTCTGTAGATAGATCACCCAAGTCACTTCGACTTTGGTGAACTACCTTGTAAGTGTTCCATTCAGCTGAAAGAACCTTTAGATTCTTTTCCCGCTGGGTATACTTCCCGCCCGATTGTCTCTATCTCAATGACTATGTTTGAGAACCTTAGCTCCATTGCTTCGATGGACTCGTTGGCTAGCTGCTTGAAGTTGTCGAATTTTTGGCAAGCTATTGTGAATTTGTTTTCTTTAATTTCTTCAGATCCTTCACATAGCTTGGCAAGTATTTCCCACATCTCTTTGGCTGTCTCGCACTTGATGATCTTACTCAGGTAGGCGTTTGAGACTGTTGATGAGATGGTGTTTCTTGCGAAGCTGTCCAGACCAGCTTGCTTTCGTTCTTCTGACGAGTAATCCTTCTTAGGCTTGAGAATTGGCCGGTATTCTGGTTGTCCTCCATCATGAGCAGGTACGAGTTCATTTCCTTGTTTATAAATAAGGATGGGTCCGTCTGTGATGACGTCCCACATCATGTCGTGATGTGCACAAAGGAAGCTTTTCAATCTGAATTTCCAGATTGCATAGTCGTCTACCGAGAAGGTGGGGAGATTCCTGTTAAGATAAGAATCCATAGACATGTGCAGTATGTAATAAGATGAGTTTTTCTGAAAAACGGATCTGTTCAGTTGACCACTGACACAGAGTGTCAAGAGAGATCTCTTGATACAGAAACGGTGGTCTTTTGAACCACTGCTCTGATACCAATTGATGGTCCCTGAGCTGGGTACTTGGTGTAGGGGGGGTGAATACACCAAGTAGATTTTTCGAAACTTTTTCAAGTTAAAACACAGAGTTGGTGAGCTCAGTTATTGATCCAGCTGGGGAGGGTCAGCTGGGTAAATAACTCAGCTGGCGGTGCGGAAAGTGGTGGTTTGAAAACTTAACTCGGTTACTTAGAAAAACTCAGTTTGAAAAGATTAACTTAACGTTTTCAGCTTAGTCAGGTTGTGCAACTTTTAGAGAGACACAGCTGTCTTTGGAGAGCAGCTGTGTTGTGCAGTTTTGAACAAATATGCAATGATATGAAGGAGTTAGTACACAGCTGAATATAAAGCAATAGAAAAGAGAGAGAGTAAGAAGCACGCGAGTTTTTACGTGGTTCGGAGTAACACCTCCTACGTCCACGACCAGGTTCACTGGTAATCCACTACCACTTGGTTTCCAAGTACCAAGCAACTTCACAACTCTAACCCGAGCCGTGTTCCAACGCCATGCGGGCAATCGTCAAGCCTATACACCTTCGCTTACGGGTACTGAAGAACCTAACCACTCGAATTACGCGCTTCGAGCAAGCGTACCTTTACCTAACCTTTCTGGGTTTGGGTTTGGGTATGGGGTTCCAACTATGAACGAGTTCTTATAATTAAGAACTTCAGAGTATGATGAACTCGTTCGAAATCTAGGCTTAAGATATACAATGAGTTTGGCCTAGGGAACAGACGAAAAACTAAGCAGTTTCTTAACTAGAAACACTTTAAGATAAAGTGTTCTTTGATCTATGTAGAACTGCTTGAGAGCTTTTGAAAGAATGATGACTTCAGATAATGAAAGCTTGTAGAGAGTTTTTCATATCTGATCCTGAGGTTGAAGACGGGTTTATATAGGTAGAGATTCAAGACTAGCCGTTGGAGGAGCCGTTTGAATCTTACCTACTCTTCTTAAATACAAGATCTGTCGTTGGGCGTATCTGCACCTGTCTTCATTTGTGTCACATCCTAAGTTCTGAAGTCTAGGATGCTGATCTGGCAATCCCTCATTGGTCGAGGTAGGTTGACTTCCTCTGATTCCGGGATCTTCTGCCTTTAGAGCTGGCTTTTGAATTCAGAGCTGGACTGTCTTGAAGTGGAGTCTTCAGAGATAGTTCTTTTGTTCTGTACAGCTGGACCAGCTGTGTTTTGAACTCAGCTCGAATTCTCTTCAGCTTGATCAGGCTCTGCTGGATCACTCAGCTGAAGGTTGACGCCTGTTGTCTTTTGCTAGCTGACTCCAGCTGTGAACACAGCTGGGTCGACTGCTGTCTTCCGCTTCCTTAACCTGTAAACCTAGAACATCTAAGGCTCAAACAGGCGAGCTGGAAAACACTATTTAGGTTGACGCGATCATCTATTCGGTTGGAGAATCAGTTGGGTTTTGGTATCAAATCGAAACCTTATAATTTTCCCAACATATACAAAGCGTGAATCGACATCTCTAATATTTGCCAAAACGCGGAAAAAATAATGTTTACATCTTCAAAATAATATTAATTAAAATTAGTAAAAATCATTCTTTCTATGTTATTTTAACCGTCTCGTTGGTTTATGCTAAATTACTTGATAAAAATATAAACAAAGTTAATATTAATTAAAATTAGTAAAAATCTTTCTTTTAAAGCATATTTGAACCGTCTCGTTAGTTCATGTTAAATCGATCCTCTAATCTTTGCCAAAATTCGGAAAAAAATATGTTTACATCTTCAAGTTTTTTTGTTCTTTTCTTTAGCTACCTATCCCACATTTGATTCAATGTATAGTATATTTTATAGAAAGCACTAATCGAATTTTTAGAAAAATATGAATGAAAAATAAAAAGGATTTCATCTTTGCCAAAATGCGGAAAAAAAAAGGTTTACATCTTCAAGTTACACAAAATCAAATATTTTAATTCTAGAAGAAAAAAAAAGAAAGATTCTCAACTTTGATATTAAAATTAAACTATTCATTTGATAATTTAATTACTGATCAATTTAATATTAGACAGATTAAATTTCTCAAAAAAAAATATTATTAATGCATTCCGAAATTATTATTATTTTAATATGTATAATATAAGAAATTAATTAAATAGAGAGAAAGATAAATATGAGATGTGATTAATAGATAAACATGTGATATTTCAAGAATATGAAATTAATCAAATTTTAATTAATAAAAATAAAAATTAGAATACATATGAATTAAAATTAGATAAATTACCAGAATAAAGGAAAATTTTAACGGAGCACCTTGGAAGGAGCAGCTTTATTTTCGTATTAGTAATAGATAGATAGATAGATAGATTGGATTGCACATTTTGGTGTCAGAAATGTAGGCACGTGGACAATGTCAGTTAACCACTTTTTATTTCGTCATAAGTTCTGACTTTTTGGACACTTTTAAGTTTTAAGTTTTCTGGATAATAATATCAATAATTAATAATAAAAATAATAAATTAATACTCGTAGCCTTTTGCTTGGCTTTCTAGATCTACTGTATTAATTATGGACTTTAATGGTTATCGGCACTATACACGTCACATGATGGTCGGCAGAGTAATTGCCATTTACCAGCATAAAGATATTTTTGTTTTTAATACAAAAAAGTATATATTCTGATTTTTTTTCCCTTCATATTTTAGTATTAAACATATTCTTGAATATTAGAATAGAGCATGACGATTTTTTTTCAAATACGTATTGGCAGACAGATGAAGTTTATATCGATTATTTTCTAACTAGTAGGTAGCCCGTCGAGACTCGACGGAAAATAATTTTATGTTTTAATTTACGTATATATATTTTAAAAATAATTTTATATCTTATTTAAAAATTGTGATATTGTTCGCGTTAATTATTCATCAAACTTAGAAAATTAATTTTATTTCACGTATCCAAATTTATTATTAAAAATGACAATGAATCGGGTATACTCAATCATTATGTATTTTCTAAATCTAAATTTGTTTAGAATTTTTCTGTATGTTCGTCCTAATCTCGGTTAAAATAGTGGCTTTACTGTACATACGCGTCTCAAATCTGTTGAGTAATACTCGATAAAAATATGAACACTCCAAGTAAATTAAAATTAGAAAAAATCCTTCTTTCTATGTTATTTGAACCGTCTCGTTGGTTTATGCTAAATTACTCGATAAAAATCTAAACAAAGTTAATATTAATTAAAATTTATAAAAATTCTTCTTTTTAAGTATATTTGAACCGTCTCGTTGGTTCATGCTAAATCGATATCTCTAATATTTGCCAAAATACGGAAAAAAATGTTTACATCTTCAAAGTAATATTAATTAAAATTAGTAAATTCGACGAGAAATAACTTTTATGTTTTAATTTATTTGTATATATTTTAAAAATAAGTTTATATCTTATTAAAAGTTGGGATATTGTTCACGTTAATTATTAATCAAACTTAGAAAATTAATTTTATTTCACGTATCTAAATTTATAATTATGAATGATAATGGATCGAGTATACTCATTCATTATATTTTTTAAATCTAAATTTGTTTGTAATTTTTCTACATGTTCGTCCTAATCTTGGTTAAAATAGTGATTTTACTGTACATACCCGTCTCAAATCCGTTGAGTAATACTCGATAAAAATATAAACACTCCAAGTAAAATTAATTAAAATTAGTAAAAATCCTTCTTTCTATGTTATTTGAACCGTCTCGTTGGTTTATGCTAAATTACTCGATAAAAATATAAACAAAGTTAATATTAATTAAAATTTGTAAAAATTCTTCTTTTTAAGTATATTTGATCCGTCTCGTTGGTTCATGCTAAATCAATATCTCTAATCTTTGCCAAAATGCTGAAAAAAATGTTTACATGTTCAAAGTAATATTAATTAATTAAAATTAGTAAAAATCATTCTTTGTATGTTATTTGAACCGTCTCGTTGATTTATGCTAAATTACTCGATAAAAATCTAAACAAAGTTAATATTAATTAAAATTATTAAAAATCCTTCTTTTTAAGTATATTTGAACCATCTCGTTAGTTTATATTAAATCGATATCTCTAATCTTTGCCAAAAAATGCGGAAAAAAATATGTTTACATCTTCAAGTTTTTTTGTTCTTTTCTTTAGCTACCTATCCCACATTTGATTCAATGTATATATAATCTAGAAAGCACTAATAGAAGTATTTAGAAAAATATGAATGAAAAATGAAAAGGATTCCATAAAGACATTGATTAAATATATTTATTTAGTCTTCGTAGGGATTTTCATTTACAATTTTCTATAGATTATTATATATGAATTAAGAATGTATAAAATAATGATTTATAAGAATGCAATCCGAAATTGTTATTATTTTAACATGCATAATAGAAGAAATTAATTAAATAGAGGGAAAGATAAATATGAGATGTGATTAATAGATAAACATGTGATATTTCAAGAATATGAAACTAATAAAATTTTAATTAATAAAAATAAAAATTAGAATATATATGAATTAAAATAAGACAAATTACCAGAATAAAGAAAAATCTGAACGGAGCACCGTGGAGGGGCAACTTTATTTTCGTATTAGTAATAGACTAGTAAGTAGCCCGTCGAAATTCGACGGAAAATAAATTTATGTTTTAATTTATATGTATACATTTTAAAAATAATTTTATATTTTATTTAGAAGTTGTGATATTGTTGACGTTAATTATTAATCAAACTTAACAAATAAAAATAAAAATTAGAATATATATGAATTAAAATTAGACAAATTACCAGAATAAAGGAAAATCTGAACGGAGCACCGTGGATGGGGCAGCTTTATTTTCGTATTAGTAATAGATAAGTGGCTAGTGCAAATCGAGAAATTAAATCGCAAAAGAAAAATAATTCATTCTATAGGTTCAAATAATTTGTACATATCAATTTGTTTTTCATTATTCATATACTAAATTTTTATATCTAATGATAATATTTCATTTTATTCTTCCTTTTGTTTTAACTATATCATTATGTTGTTTAGGATGTATTAGCATTTAGTAAATATTTTTTTATGAATGTTTAGTAAATATTTTTTTTTTACTTATCACTAGTAAGTAGCCCGTCAAGATTCGACGAGAAATAACTTATGTTTTGATTTATGTATATAAATTTTAAAATAATTTTATATCTTATTTAGAAGTTGTGATGTTGTTCGCGTATAATTAGGAATTGGATCGGGTACTCATTCATTAAGTATTTTTTAAATTTAAATTTGTTTAGAAATTTTCTACATGTTATCGTCCTAATCTCGATTAAAATAGTGACTTTATTGCACATATCCGTCAAATCCATTGGCTAATATTAAATAAAAATCTTAACACTCCAAGTTAATATTAACTAAAATTAATAAAAATCCTTATTTTTATATCTATTTGAACCGTCTCGTTGGTATATGCTAAATTGATATCCATTATCTTAGTCAAAAGGCCGAGAAAATATATTTACATTTTCAATCTTTTTTTTTCCTTCTTTTTTAGCTAACTATCCATACATTTGATTCAATGTGATATACATATTTTAGCAGGCCTAATTGAAAATTTTAGAAAAATAGGAATGAAAAATGAAGAAAATTCCATATAGACATGTTAATTACATATATTTATTTAGTTTTCGTAGGGATTTTTGTTTACAAAATTTTTTATTGACCTCTTAAAATGCTAATTTATTTTTTCAAAATTTGTCGTTGCTTTTGATCTTAATTATTAGCGCTACTTATACAATAACTTAAAAAATAATTTTATTTCTCATATCTAAAGATATAATTAAGAATGACAATGCGTTGAATATCAATTCATTAAGAATTTTTGAAACTTGAAACTCAAATTCATCCATAATTTATATAATATTTTTCAGAAACATGATGATCCATTCTTATTAGTAATAGATGCCGCATTCAAAGCCACTCGCCTGAAAAGTTTGGAAGTATTATAATTGCAAAAGGATTCGTCTTGTAATAACAATGCTCGAAAAGTCATATTATAGTTGCAAATCTATTACTATATTAAAGCAGAATAATTTCAATGTATTTTCCTGTTTAAATAATGCTTTTTTTCCGCCCAATATTGCATGCACCATGCAAAATCTTTTCATTGTCTCATCACATATGACTGATATTTTTTCTCGAGAAGCCGCTTGACTTTCTGGTTTCTCAAAGACAATTGTACAATATAACTCCTCATTTATTTATTTTTATTAACTTTCCATCTTCCCCAAAACAATCTGCTATTTTCAATGTACATTTATTTTTTTTAATTATCATCCCACGCGCAAATTGGGTATGCATTATATTTCTTCTCTATTTTATTTTTTCTTCGTAAATCCACCACCGATTTGGAGACCTGCAAATTCGAGAGCTCTGTGATAAACAAACAATAAAGCTTCAAAAAATAATATTGGGTAAGTATTAGATTTCTTGAGTGCCAATTTATAAATATTAAATCAAGAATCTTAGTAATTACATGAGTGTCAATTTATCGTATAGATTATCTTGCTGGTACAACCTAAAATATTTTTATAAATATCAAATCAATAATCTTAGTAACTATAAATGAAAATTAAAATAGGAGAGATTTTTTTCAATGAAAAAAAAAAGAGAAAAATCTTCCCGTCGCACGGGTGACACTCTAGTTGGATAAATCTGGCAATGTCATATATGGAAATCCAAATTATAAAATAATATAGCACCCAAATCATATCTATAATTAGAACTTACTCGTAACGCATTCTTGAATACCGACCACATGTTTCCTCCCTAGAAAAGAAAAGAAAGAAGAAGTTGAAGAACCAAAAATAATGTTATTAACAATTATTTCAGTTACAGTTGACATATGGCCCAATCCCAATGAGTTTGAAAGTGAGTGGTTTTGGCGTATTGAAAATTCACTAAATTTGCCGACAACGTCAACACGAATTCCTCGTCAAATCAAAAACCAAAATTTTTTGGACCATAATATATAAGTTGATTTAAGAAAGTGGTTCAATAAATTTTTATAATTTTATCAATTGAAAATAAAATATAAAGTTTTAAAATAATATAAAAAGAGCCAGAAACGTAATAATTTTTTTTAGTTTCAAAATAGGTAATGCATGGATAAATAAGTATAAAATTATCAAACTTGGAAATTATTCAGGTTTTTAAAACTCTGATGATACTCATACTCCACAAGTTCAAAATGTGATAATTCTTGAAAAAAATAAAATCCTTATAAATTATAAAATACAGTACATTTTATACTAAATATTAAAAAAAAAAAATTGAGCTGGGCCCAACGCCTTGTGGTTGTGGCCCCTAAGCTTAGCTTCGCCTCTCGCTATATATTTTATGGATAATTTCGTTAGCATTATTCAATTATTTCAATTTTTTTTTTCTACTCTAGAAAATCTAATACTCCCTCCGTCCCACTCATCTTGACCTGTTTTTTTTTTGGAAAAAATTATGGCTCAATTAGTACATTAATTAAGCCCAAAAGTCAATAAAAACACTACAAGATTGAAAAGTCAATAAAAAACACTATAAGTCAATAAAATAATATATACAAACTACACTAAACATAACTTTTATACTTAATACCTTTCTTCTTAATACTCGTGCCGAAAAGAACTAGGCCAAGATCAACGGGACGGAGGGAGTATTATAGATTATTTTAGACCTCTTATTATATTTGATGACATTATATATAATATTACATTGATATAAGAGAGATAGAGATATAATATCATATATGTTGTGTGTGTGTGTGAGAGAGAGAGAGAGAGATTGGGGTGATTATCATCAGTCGATATGACTCTTAATATTATAATAAAATTTCATTTCCATATTTATATTTATTCATTATCCTGATTTTTTTATATTAATAACTTTGGAGCTGGGGAAGCAAAGAAAAAAATAAAAATAAAAAAGAGTGACACAATATCAAAAAGATGTTATTCCACTGAAATAAGCAAAAAGAAGATTTCGAGTTGCATCACTGTCAATTAAACATTTACAACAATCTTTAACTAGAGAAATCGTACTATTATTATTATCTAGCTTGATTTATCATCCAATCAATGCGAAACATTAAATTTTCAAAAATGTAAAGGCAAACTAAAAATCAAATTCCACTAGCAATATTCATGTTCTTGAGCTTCCAACTTCATGAAATCAAGATAGGACTTTCCGTTGAGTTTCCTTGCAAAACATTCTTGAAATATTCATCAATCGACATTCTACAAAAGATTGGCGGATTTTCCGGCCCGACGAGGCTACGCGCCGGCCCCAACTCCGACTCCAAATTGCAGCTGTAAAATGTGGCAACCGAAAGCCTCGTTGCTCGACGCTCCGATATACGCCGTTGCTAACAACCTGGAGATGGACAAAACAAATTTATCCCCTATCTCACTCTCTTAGGGCTCGTTTGGTAGGGGTGATTAGGGTGTATAATATGTTTATGACACTCTAATATCTTGTTTGGTATGAAGTATACGGCCCTTTATAAAGTTCAGGCACGTATGAATAATACTTACTTTTGTTGTTATGTATACTACCTATGAGGTGGTATAAATAATACTGCAACTAATTATAGCAATAAATTACAATAAGTACTATGTGTTGCAGAGAATTTAATACATCATAGCAAACGGAATATTAATTATTTATATTTTTAAGACATCTCAATCAAACATATCATGCCTTATCCCATAGTGTAACCTTCAAATTTAAAAGTCTAAGAAACTTAAATAAAAATTAAAATCATAGACAACTTTACACTTGACACTAGGACTAACACAATAGTCTATGATTTTGCTTTTTAATGTGAAGTGTAAGTTGTCAAATTATAAATATTTAAATGATTTGGGACTTAGTAGCCAAATTAGTTACGCAGATAAAATAGAAGATGTAAATATAACAATAATACTTTTTGGACATATATGTCTAGACATAAAAGGGTATATTAATAATTTTAACTTAAGATTTATCTAATAAAATCATTTTAATCAATCATTTTATATAATATTTTCATAAATACCTTTTATCATCAATCATTTTATCTAATATTTTCATAAATACCTTTTTATCACCAATCATTTTACATTATTGCCACTTCGTTTTCTACTCAAAGTATGCAACTTTTTACCTTATTTCACGATTAATATTTTTTAATATTATTAATTCTAACAAAATTCTCTAATATGCATCTACCCAATTTTCTTTTTCATATTACTTATTATTATTTTCTTTTTCATATTTTCTTTTAATTACAAAATTTATGTCCGGACATTTATGTCCGAATAGCATCACTCTAAATATAATAGCCCTTGTACTATTTATAGTAAATAATTCTTCACTTTTTTGAGTTGATTTTCAAGAAATTAAGTTCCCCATAAGCTCAACAAATAGGAATACTAATCAATTAATTCAAATTGTTGGGCACCAGTAGAAAAGTCGTCGATACCTACAAATTAATCTCAAGATATTATTTTCATTAATTAACTCAAACAAAACAAATTATATATAAATATAGTATAATTACCTCCATTATGTCACCAAGATTGACTACAAAGGCATGATGGAGTGGTTTCACATGCAACCATTACCCCTGTCTCCGAATTTGAAGGCCCTGAGTTTGGTTGAGTTGAAAGAGAATGGTTATGGCGTCGGCGTCGGCGTCGGAGTGAGGAGTAAAGCCGATGGCCAAGTCCGGCTCCGGACAGGCGGGTAGTAGTTCATCCGCATCGACTGACGACTGCACCCCCTTATCGAACATCTCGTTTAGCGCCTTCGCCAATTGTCCTAACAAAGGCTTCTACGGTCTCTCTGTGGAAAAAACAGAAACTCGTAATTACCCATTTTCGATAACAAAACTATTATCTTACTTATTATTTATTGTCACTATGTATAAAGAAGGGCCACTATTGAAAAAATCATCTCATCATGTGATTAAAGTAATCCAATCGAGCCTTCTAATACTCCCCACCCAACCTTATACCCCTCCCTCCCTCCTTCCACCGGCCCTAAACCCTAAGCCCGAGTCTATCGGGCCAGCGGAAATTTTCAGATTGTATCAGACCTGTTTTGACACCTTACTATCATCATCATGAATTTTGTGTTTTATTCAATAAAATCCCTCCCTCCATCCTCAAAAGTGTGCTGTATATTTGATTTATTCTAAAATATAAAATATTAGTTGAATGGAGGGAGTAATACTAGTACTTTTGTTATCAAAAGTGACTAGTAATAATACTCAATTGAAAAACACACACACTCACATATTCTTATCTCTGAAAGGAGGATGGAAAGACCTTAGTTTTAAGGGCAAGTTTTGGAACAATTCCATCTTCCTTAGATTGACGGGCAGTGTTGTTATGTAAAACATGTCTAACCAATCAAGCTTTTGTTCCTCGGATACCACGAAAAGCTGCCCGAATCCTTCATGGTTGTCTGCCCGCTGTCACAATTTCTTTTTCTCTTCCAATGGGAGTTTGAAAAATTCTGTAATTTCACTTCTCAAATTTTCTAGCAAACATTCAGAAACTCCATGGTTTGTAATCTGGTTTTGCAAGAGTTTACAACATTACCAAACATAAATAAAGATACAAAATAGAAGATATTAATTGTACTTGTAGACTTGGAACTATTATTTTGCTCGAGATAACATAATGAGAAATAATTAATTAATTAATTATTTTTTGTGGGAGACAACTTTTTTATATTATCAACCAAATGCATTTCTGCACCAATCAATGAAATAAATAGGTTTCTGCATTGATCATACCTAGCTTCTTTTTAATTCCTGATTATTTCATCGATCAATCGAGAGAGATCTAGAGAGAGAGAGAGAAGAGAGAGAACCTGAAAAAATCCCCATTCCTGGCAGGCAGAGTGAAGTTTCTCTAACTCATGATTACTAGACTGAGCCGTACTAAGCAGGCTCTCAACATCAATCACTGGGACTGACTGCCCATCATTAAGATCGTCGAAAAAAATCGATGGATGTTGGTCGGGACGAACATACCGAGACGGTATGCTCGAAATCGGGTGCTTGGCCAGCTCTTGGACGCTGGGAACTATCATTGACTTCCCGAAGTTGACTACTTTGGAGGAACCCATCGTCGTCGCTGCTGCCACCGGAAAAAAAATTTAGATGTAGAAAATGGTTTCAAAGAAGTTTTTTTTTTTTTTTATTAAAAACGAAGCAACCATATCCTTTATTATAAAATGATATTCTTCTTTTTAAATTTATTTATGTTTATTATATGTAAATAGCCTATACTATTGTGTCATTGACATATATCATTATTATCATCCCAAGAAAGCAACAAATGTATATAATTATATTAGTCCAAGAGGATGTACATTATGTTGGGTTGAGATGTTTATTTTGGTTGAATTATTTGATATTGAGCAAATAACAATATTCATACAACTTTAAATATTTTAAAAATATATACTCAATTTATTTAAAAAAAATATATACTCAATCTATTTTCTTGAGAATATAGTGAATAAAAAGTACTAATATTTTAATTCTTTTGAGATAAAATAGATAATAAAATTGTAAAGGGAAACAATTGTGAAGGCATTTCGAAAAAAGATAAGTACATATTTGAAAGAAAATGAAAGTATCTATCAAAATCAATTTTTTATAATAATTTTTTATGCAAATACTATAATTTATACTCGTTTGAGAAATTACCCAATTGATAGGTATAAGAGAATTTGGTTTCTCCTTCTATTGGGCCTTAAGAAATCGTGGGCTTTTGGACTACTTGATCCAAATTTAGCGCAATGTAGTCTCTTACTCTCTTTGGGCCGATTCGGTTCAAATTACAATTCGTAAGAATGAATTTATTTTAAAGAAAATTCAAACTTGTAAAATTAAAATTAAATGCAATACTATTGTGTAAGTTCGTACTAAAATACATAGAGCTGAAGGAAATTAAAATTCTTAATTTTCTTACAGTTTGTCAAGTGTTCATGTTGCTATTTTGTTTTGTCAATGATTTATATTGTGTACATAAGTGAAAAGTATTATATATACACAAAATTAAATTTTGAATATTTTAGTTCAACTAATATAAGTTCATGTTTTTTTTTTGAGGGAATTACACGAGATATATATATATATATATATATATATATATATTATCAAATAAATCACTGAACCATCATATAAATAGTACATCTACACCACACAAAGGAGAGACCACACTACACCACCGCCACATATGGGTGGGACTACTAAGATTTTCAACCTTTTTGTTTTCAGCGTGAAAATTCAAAATAGTAAGATTAAAATTAGAAATGATGCTAACAGGAGTTCATATTAAATATACAGAGTTGAATGTAATTTGAATTCATAAATTAATTATAACTTGTCAAATGTTAATGTTGTTACTTCATGGTATATATTATACACATAAATAAAATTATTATATATCTAACTAAAATTAATTTTTCGATATTTTAGAATAATTTATAGGTAAAATAAAAAAAATATTTTATCGGGTCAATGATTATCTTTTTTTTTTGTGAACTTCTGGTAAACCAATTATATAAGTGGTAGGCTGGTAGCATGTACGTCGTACTTAATTTGTGGAGATATATAATATTAATTATTAAAGATTTAATTTTGTTATATTCATCTATTTATTAAATAAATTATATGGTTTGGAAATTCATTCACCGGGTAAATTTAATTAAATATATGAAGAAAAAGTTGACTGGTTTATTGTTTAGTTTATGGAAGTATTCAATATATATTGAATTTATTGGATTGAAAAAATACAAAAAAGACACATTGATATAGCTCAAAATCATACAATGGTATTAATAAGAACATATATTAGTGGCATTGTGCACAAGATCTTGCAGAAGAAAGGAAAAAAACTTGTAGCATTCATTTTATTCGTATATCAAGAAAACATGCATTATATTTAGAAGATAGATAAGTAGAATGAAAAATTGATGGAGGTAGTCTTAGTGTCCAATGTTAATGGAGGAAATATGGGTTCAAATTGTAGAAATCAACTTACGGTATTGGGGGTGACATCTTGTTCAGATGATTAATTTCCTTTGAATGTAAATATTAAAATGCTTGCATGTCTATGTGTTTTGATAGTGAAATCATGAAAAATCATTCGGACATTCATTCATTATCTCAGTACAATCAAGTTATTGGCAGATTGACATTGGTCCCTGGGGCAAGAAGAGGTAAACCTGCTTGCCTGTCTGATGAGTGTCTAAAATGATCTGCTTTATGGGTTAATACTAGATAAAGTGTTGGGTTATGGAACAAAATAGTTACTTCCCCAAATAAATAGCTCATCTAAGTAAAATTTTTCCCTTTATGTTCCAATATGACTTCTACAGAGTAATGTAATGGAATAATAATGTCATTCGGAGGCTCGCACAAGATTCTTTACATTGCGCGTGTTTGTGTTTCGCAGTGATACTTTTCACTTTATTTGAGCAAGGGAGTGAATTTAGCTGTTGTTAAATTTATAGTCATTTACCAGAATTTTATCAGGTCGCTAAACCTTTCAGGAATTGTTCCTGTGAGCTCTGCTAAATCTAGTGAATCAGGACAATCAAGGTGCAACAACTTTAAAAAAAATTACGAGTACTTGAAAGTAAGTAAGAAGCCAATTATTTCCAAGAACATTGATTGTTAAACTGTTAGTCATTTGCCCAGAATAAATTAACCCAGACTCGCTCGCGCGATCATATCAATATATATATGACACGTCATTACTTATTAATAAGTCTTTAACATATATATCTTCATTCCTAGCTAATTCTAATTCTAAACGTCACATTACAATTAGATAAAAGTAAAACTCTTCAGAGGGATCGACCATCATCTTAGTCAAATTTAGTTCTTTTTTTTATTATTTAATATAGACAGGCCGCCGGCCGGATATATAATCCAATTTCATTTATGATAGAGATAGTATTGCATAATAATTTCTAAGTTTCTTCTTTTTACTTGATTTTTAGAAAAAAAATAGTTCTATTCTAGCTAGCTTTTTCTCAAAATAGATAGACGGGAATGAGATATATATAATCTCATTTAGGATATAGATAGTAACTAAGACATGATTCATGTCATAATACATTTTTTTTAAGAGTAGCGATAAGCCGATAATGGGACCCATTGGAGTTATTTTCGTAATCTTTACTTAATTTTAATTAATTACTCCATCCGTCCCATTTATATAAGCGGATTAAAATTTTCACAAGGATTAAAAAAAATTATTGAAAAAGTAAATTATATAGTACATTTCTTAATATGCTCCTATTTATTATTTGATTATGTATTTTTAATGAGTTAATCAAAGAATTAAATAGGGATATATTAGTAAATGAGCTAAAAACATTACTTTTTATGGAAACAAGCCTATATATTTGGGACATCCGAAAAAGGAAAACAAGCCTATATAAATGGAACGGAGGGAGTATTAATTAAGCTTTTGATTTCCAAATTTCAAAAAAGCGCCCCGACACCCGGGCCTATGTAGAATGCCCGGCCGCGACGCCGACACCATACTTTGAGGATTTGCAGCTGAAAAATATTTGAAAATAAGGTTTATTTTGCTAAGTCAATGATTAATGATTAGTAAGAATGTTCGTTAAGAATTATCAAGTCAAAACGTTGGTTAGGTCCGAAGTATGAGGACTTCGACCTCGCAGTGCGGAAGCAAAGAAAAGTTTTCATCGATCACCCACGACGATCGAGTGATCGGTACGAAGAAATGAAATAAGTTCAAGTTTGTTAAAGCAATAAATTACAAACAAACTATGGGTTCACCATAGGCACATCAAATTAAAGATGACGAACCAAAGGACCGTCACCCAAATAAACTTTGGAAACCATCACGCCCGCCTCCGTCCCATCGCTCATCCTGCATTAGGGAAAACAATGCAGGGGGCTGAGTACAAAGCACTCAGTGGTTCCATGCCCCTATTTAAAAAATATTTATGAAAATATTAAGATATAGCATGCTCATTTTTATATAAAGGATATTATTAGTTAGAAATACTTCCCCCTTTATATAATTTAAAACATTTAACCTGAGCCTAAACTCAAAATATAGGTGCACCAATTTATAACTCTCATTCTTGTGTTACCAAACCCGGAACAATTAGTGGGGAGCCACTCCCACTCAATTGAACCGTCCTTTACTGAGACAAGGGGGCAACGTCTTTCAATTCCTCCCATGTCCAGTTTACCGTGTACACTACCTTGGCTTGTACGGAGCTCAAGGCCGATCGTCGTTGAATAATTTGGCATATCAATGCCAAGAGAAAACGGGGATACCGTTTCTCAAGTAACCACAAGTAAATGAGATAAAAACATTTAACATGCATATCAATTTAAAAAGCTTTTGGGCTTAATAACCCGAAATGTTACCTCGTGGGAATTTAACCTGTTGGGAAAATTAATAGAGTTTTTGAAGTGATACCAAAACCCAGCTGACCCCAACCGAGTAGATGTTTGCACAAGCCCAAGTGTTTTCCAGCTCACCTGTTTGAGCTTATAGATTTTCTATGTTTATTACGCGTGATCGCCGAAGACGAGAAGACCAGTGAGTACACAAACAGTTGTGGTAAGCCAAGTCGAAGTGTTAAGCAACGTTATCCGGATCCAAGACGATAAAGTTCTTCCGCACACGGTAGAAAGACCGGCTACGTGTGACAACTCAAATTCGGCGTCAAGACCCAAAGCAGAGTTCAAGACTCACCAATCAATGATCCAAAGAGTTCAAGACGCCGGCTCGAGTCACCAACACGGCGAGTCGAAGTGAACTTTAGATAAAGTCGGATCTCGATCTGACCATCGGGAACTCGACACCTCGGCACCTAGAAGTCAAACCTAGGATTGCTTTACGAGGAAATCACAAAGAAGACAAGTCAATCCTGTCAGAAGTTAGGTAAAGATTCAGAACGGCTCTTTCCAACGGCTAGTTCTAATCTTTCCCTATATATAGAAGTCTTCTTCATCATCAGAAAGGAGGGAGTGACGAGAGAATAGATTCAAGAGAGATCAACATACTTCATTAAAGTAAGTCTAACCAAAGATCAAGAGATCTCTCAGAAAAGCTTCAAAGATCCAGCAGCCTTCATTCTCATAAGATGTTATTTATTCTCAGGCTGCTGAAGCTCTCTCCCACTAGTATCTAGGCATATAATCCTTCCCATCTTAAGCCTAGTTTGAACGAGTTCATCATACTCAAAGTTCTTCATTGTAAGAACTCGTTCATAGTTGGAAAACCCCCAAACCCAAACCCAGAAAAGGTTAGGTAAAAGGTGACGCGCGCTCGAAGCGCGTAATTGAGCGTTGGTTCGTAGTACCCGCAAACTACGTGTTAGGCTTCAGTTTGTGCCGTAAATACTGTTACGTTTCGATACAAGACGCGTAAACTTGTATCCAACTTTGAGGAACTAAGCCGCAACGCTTTGCCGATCGTTGCGAAAAGTGTCGGTATCCTTAGTGGATTACTGCAGGTTTCTCGGTCGCGGACGTAGGAGTAGTTTCTCCGAACAACGTTAAATAGTCGTGTTCTTTCATGTTTATTTATGCATCCTAACCCTTCATAAGCATTATTTCAAAAGCCGCATAAACCGATTGCTTGAAAAGAAAACACAAACTTTGCAATATATTTAAAGTCAACCTGACTTTCCAAAATCCCACCACATTCCGCACACATGCCTACCGTGTCGATCAAGTCAACGCCTACCGGATCGAACGCAACTCGCCTCACTCAAAAGAGTTTTAATTGGAAAAGTTTTTAAACCTTGGTGTATTCACCCCCCCTCTACACCAAGGTATCCGTCTTGGGACCATCATAACCCACACTTAAAAATAGGATAACCCACCTCTTGTCATTGACGTAAGAGTATCCTCCAGTATCCCTAACTTGATGTCTCCTACAAGACAAATCTAGATACTTAGGCTTAAAGTCATAAAGGGGGTTAATTGTCTTTAAATTAACCTAAAGCTCAACCTATTCCCGATCTTTATCATTTAGTGTTTAATTTCATCAAGGCGTCGCCTTGAGATTTTATCATTGAAGAATTAGATCGAGGATCCTTTATTGAAAACATGCATTCTTAACGTTATTAAAAACTTAGTTTGAAATCGTGTCGTGACATGAAATGCATGATCATGATTGTGATATAATTCACATATATACTCAGGTCACGACATCACATAGTCTCATGCTTATTTAATCACATTAGTAATTAAATGCACATACAACATTTCATCATGCACATTTCATTTAATTACATGCATAGTTAAATAATTTTGTATCATGTAATTAATTAAATAAATAAATAATTAGGAGACAAGTGATACTTGACTAATTTAATATAGTCAACTTAATCATTCAAGTCAAATATGGCCGAAGCCTATATAAGTTCACATATATACTTAATTAAACAATACGACATATATTGTCAACCATTTTATTTAATTACCTAAGTAATTAAATAATCTCATATCAATTAATTAATTAATTACTAGGTATCTAACACCTTTGACTAATTTAATTAGTCAACCTATGCATTTAAATAAATGGCCCAACAATCATTCTTCATGCAAGATAAATTAATTAATAGTAATTAATTTATTATTTGGATTAACATGGTTAATTAATTGAATTTAATCAATTTAATAATTAAGATCAAATAAGACTTTAAAAGGCCACATCATAGTCCAAATAATATTCATAACATATTGGGCTCCATTTAAATAATTATAACACATAAGGTCCATTTATTACATAAGACATATTGGGCTAGCAATTAAACTAAGTTGACCCATTTAAATAAATCTGAAATTATGGGCCCAATAGTTAGCCCATATCATAAATAATCAATTGGGTCATTTTCCTACCTTGAAATAAGCCTAGTTCATAATTAATCATATAATCACATAGATAAAATATACTTAATCGTCAAATTAAATATATTACATTACTTTGACTCATAATATATCATCATATAATATTATAAGTCACATACTCACGTTTATAAGCATAAAACCAAAATTAGTAATAAGGTTTTCATAACCAATTTTCTGCACATAAACACCCTAAGGCACAACTTCTTCTACTTTTGCAAAAATAGCAAACGGGGTCTGATAGACTTAAAATTCGGACTACGTAACCTTGACACATTGGTATAACACCGGAAGTTTTCATATTTGAACAATTATCAATTTAGCTTGCCGAAAAACGGGCACCAAGGACAGATCAGAAATCTGTCATTTTCTGCTGTCACGTAAATCCTTTCATTTTTGTGAAAATAGCAAACGGACTCTAGTGGTTCTGGAATTCGAACCACAAACTAAACACATATCAAGGTATTCTCAGAATTTTTCATAGTCCAAAAATAATCATATTAACTTGGCCAAAATCGGCCCTTAACAGATGACAGCTAATCTGTCAAATATTTTGAAGCGCTGGAAAAACAGTCGTCTCTCGACGAGCGCTACGACTCACTCGATCATCCAAAAATTGATTTCTTTATCAACATAGAAAGCTTAATATGTCTAGATTTTGATTCTAAAAGGAAAAGCTTGCAGATCATAAGACACAAGGGGCTACAACCCTAAAATGAGAATCTGCACAGAATTCACGCTCAAAGACAACAGGTCTGCTCTTTAAATCATAACTCGAGTTATATTCAATGAATGGGGCTGATTTTCGGATATGTTCTTCATAACATGTGAATGCACAACATAGTAAAATATGAGCTTAAAACTCGATCCCTAACCTCTCGAACTATCGAGGTCAGATTACAGCAGAAGTTGCTCACACATACATTTAGCATATTAACATCTCTGGTCATGGTATTCTTGATTGAAAACTTTCATATACATTCCACAGCCCTTAATCTGCTCATACTTGATTAAGACTCAAATATAGACATCTAGGTATGGAGTTTTTATTCGTGGATTACCTACAGCACACAAGATCCGAGCATAAACAATAAAAATCGAACATAGCATACGGCGAACTCACATGGTACATTTCGCATCGAACAAGCATCATACAATCATCGTAACAGCCTCAATGTATACACATCACACTTATATACATATATCATGCCTCAACATCAAAACTTAGTTCGTCATTTAGCAACGAACATCAAGGATCGGGCATATATATTCAAAGTCCGATTCATAGCGTACCTAGAACACATCTCATCACTTCCTTTTTGGTACTTAACATAATATCACCATTATACAGCCCCTAATATGCCTCTACTCAACTGTAACATACGCTTAAACACATAGTACGAAATTCCTAGTTCATGCTTTGGCTAACACATAAAAAAAATCGAACATAATCAACAAAACTTGAACATGACATACCTAATGCGAAAAGGTCATCAATCCACCATCATTCTTGGCCATTTTCGTGAGTGACCCAAGACTATACTCACGCCTCATTCTTCATCATATATTCAGTTTAAATCTTGCTCTTATCGAGCTCCTAGAATCGTGTTAATGAAGGAGAAACATATCTAGAAGGGTGAAAACAAATACCTAGCCCTTTCCTCCTTCTTTCTTTCTCTCTCCCGTACGTCTGCCCTCACTTGAACCCTCTGTTGCTGCTACTGCTGCTGTACCCTTCTTGTGATCACCGCAGCCCTCCGGCATCCCCAACGGCGGCGGCAGGTGGCTGCGTATGGTGGTGGAGCGGCGGCAGCTGTGGCTAGGGTTGAGGAACCCTAGTTTACTCTCACTCGACTGCTACCGCTGCTGCGCTCTCTCTCTCTCTCTCAACGATGGCGGCAGCGATGACGGAAGGCTGTGGAGGCGGCGGCAGCCGCGGTTGAGCCGCTAGGGTTTTCTGTGGTGGTATATGGTTGAGAGAAAGATAGAGTGAAGAGAGGGTGTGGCTGAAGGTGGCGTGTTTTATGGGGAAGGATTGAAGGGTTGAGTGAAGAATGGTAGTTTGCAGAGATAATAATTATCTCTGTTGTGTTTTCATTGGGAGAGTGTTTCTCTTTATCTGCTCTATTATTATTGGGGGAGAGAAAGGCAGATATGATTGCTCTCTCTCCCTCTCTCACGCATCTCCTCTCCCTTCCCTTTTTTCTTTTATTTATTTTTACCAGCTATTACCCCTTTTTATCAGATATAATATATCGCAGGATTATTTTAATCTCGTACAACCATATCGGTTAATTTCCAATTACTCGATCTTACCGATCACATAATTATTTAATACAACTATATTGCATCTACGATTGTTAATTCCATATAGCACAACATTCACGTAATTAATTTCACATAGTCGAGCTCGTTTATCCGGCTCTATAATCACATAGCTAATTAATATAAATTAAATAGTAACATCGATTTATCATCTCTTAGGTTGCTTGAATGCAACATATAAAATGTAATGCATCAAATAATAATGTTATGCTCGTGCTCGTTTTTAAAATATAAAAGAGAAATTTATAATTTAAGCATCTATCGATTTTATTTTTCAATAAAGTCTATTCTAAATTTTTATAAATGAGTTTTCATATTCTCTTTAAAAGAATTATTTTATTCTTTTAAAACGTCCGGGAATAAAGACCTATCTAATTAATCCAAAAAGTTTTAATTTATTCGGATTTTTCTAGCCCGCATTTTGCGGGTTGCTACAATATCTAATCTATATAATTAATTATATATCTAATCTATATAATTAATTATATATCTATTTAATTTTTATATATTATTTCGACTAAATTAACCTATGGAATTTCTCCATTTAATTAATTTTTCCCTCTCGAATCTATCTATATATAAAGGCAAAACCAAATTAGACACCCATTTTCCCGCCCAAATTGCACAGCATTCTTTCACATTTTATTTAGTTTTTAAATAATAGTAATTATTTTACTAAGGACTGTTCGTTTCATTGAGATATTAAGTATCTTCTGCAATAATTAAACTATTGGCGTGCCTTTATTGATAATTGTTCCTCCGTTGTTGAAATCGAACATACTTTCATCCACACCACGATTTTAGACTTTTTTTTCTTTTAGGGGAACGATTTTAGACGCTTAGTCTTTCTTCCGCTGCATTTTTTTTTATGACTCACATTACTTTTTAAAATGTGGGCCAAAAGTGTAAATATCAAATAGAGTATAGCATTTGGTTTCTGCTGGTCCTTTTTTATGATTTTCATTTTATTGAGTAATTAGTTAATTTAATAATCATGATTATTATTGTTATTGTTATTAATAAAGAATTGTTTAATGTATTTCCATACCTTGGTTATGCATATATGTATATTTATTTTTATAAAAAATGGTAAGTTGTTTTGATGTTAATATTTTATTAGATTTATATTTATTTACAATCATTTTACACGCACAATATATTTATTATGTTGCAAAAAAAATCATCTTTGTATTTATAATAATGATAAACAAGTACGCACTATTTTAAATAATATACTCTCATTCGAGATAGTCAGATATTAAATTATATTACCTATATACAAATCACAATTAGTTTTGCAATTTTAAAAATTATTACAAAATTACATGTCACGATTTAGGTCTTGGGATTATAAATCTATTTTAATTTTTCAGCAGTTTATGTCTAATTACAAATCACGGGTTTTGTATATTCATTCAAAATTTATTAAAGGGATTGATGAATTTTAAATATGAATTAATAAATTTAAATTAGGGGTTAATACATCTTAATTAGGTTTAGTAAATTTAATTTGAATTAACAAATACAATATGAATTAATAAATTCTATTTAAGATTAAAAAATCTTAATTATCCAAATTAGATTGGATCGAATAGTGAGTTTGGATCCAACCAAAATTTTGCGATAAATTTAAGAGTTTTTTTTTTCTTTTTTTAATGTGAAGTTTTTCACGTGCATTGCACGGAAGACGTACTAGTGAAATTAAAGCTTTAAACAGATTCCGGAGAGGAATTGTGACCGTCACCCAAATGCAAAATTTTCTCCACCGCATTCCTCTAAATTTTCCTTCTCCTATTGCTCTCTGCCGTTGCCGTCGCTCCTCTCTACGACCAAATAAGAGTTCCTGAAAGGCCCATCCAGTCGCTGTCGGTATGGCGGCGCACTTGCAACGAGCTCGAGCCGCTCATTGTCGTCAGCGCTGATAGGAACTTCTTGATTCTCCGGCAATCCCTCTTGGTCGTCGATGAAGTTTTCTTTTGCGTATGATTGAGTATTGATAACTAACTACAAATAAATTAGTGTAAACTAGTTATATGATTTTTTTTTAGATAAAAATCTTTAGTTTTTAATTAAATTCAATAAAATCATTAGTTACTTTTGTTACACATGATAAAATTTATTTTTTCATGTACTCTTTTCATTTCTTTTATATATATAAACGACCCTCTTATTTGCATGTCCAATATTTTATTTTCATTTTAGTTTCTTTTATTACTTCTTAGAATTTAATTATACATATGCACATGTTTCAAATCTATTTAAAAATTAATTTTACAATTTGCTCCGTCTCAAACTCATATCGTAACCTCGCTAAAAATTCAAAATTATTTAATTCAAATGAAATACACGAAAAATATGATACATGATCTGCTAGCTCTCTTTCCATAAATTTTATCAACATATCCATTTAAATTAGCTTTGGTATGTCCCATTAATTAACCAATTCCATCCAATTCACATCAAGTACATTCATGCAATATAAAGATGTTCTAATTCATATACCGGTTCCGACTCTCATCGCAACTTTCGTCATCTTCATATATATTTTTTTCCATAGAAATAATATTTGTAATTTCAAAAATATACGAATAATCTTGTTATTAAATTTCAAGTTCACCGGTCCAAATTTTCTAACTTAAATACAGTATTAATGTTTAGATAAAGTAACATTATAGTTAATGGTCTACCAATTATTATATGGATAAAACTAAAATAAAATTATTTAATTGGTCAAATTATTTTAATTGTGCAAAACAATTACATGATAGAAAAAGACACATTGACACATTTTAGTTGGTTTGATTGAACTAAATCTTATTAAAGATTTAATTTTGTTATATTCATCTATTTATTAAATAAAATATATGGTTTGGAAATTCATTCACCGGGTAAATTTAATTAAATATATGAAGAAAAAGTTGACTGGTTTATTGTTTAGTTTATGGAAGTATTCAATATATATTGAATTTATTGGATTGAAAAAATACAATAAACATTTTAGTTGATAAAAAATATTATTGGTATTATAGAATAGAATTACATTCTATATCGTATTTAGTTGGTTTGATTGAACAAAGGACTCAGTGTCACTTGGTTACAATACATACATGCATACACACATATATATACACAATTATATGCAATGATGCAATCTATAAGTTTATGAATTTTTCAGCCAAATAAATTTTTATCAGCTTTAGTTATTTATTTATATAAAATACCCTTTAGTTTATGAATTTTCTATACGTGGGGTTCTTTGTATTATTAGTTTATTACAATTTTTCTGTATTGCTGAAAAATACATATAGTTTGATAATGTTCAATTCCAAATTAGTTTATTATAGTATATAGTTTGATAATGCTCATCAAGTCATGGTGTTGGAACCCTAACGAGTAACGACCTAGAATAAATAAATAAATACCTAAATCCTAGTCTGCTAGAACTTTGAAAACAGAGAAAGTTTTATCTTAAAAAAAAAAAAACTTGCAGGACCAAACCGAGCTCGATATAATAATATAAATACCTAAATACTACTAATAACTAAACAAATACTTAAATCCCAGAATAAATAATTAAATCTTGGTCAGCTAAGAATTTGACAAGTGAGAAAGTTTCTTATTTTTTTGCTTAAAAAAAAAAAGACATGCAGGACCCAAATCGAGCTCGATATAATGATATAAATGTTTTATCTAAATTTAACAGATAAAATTTGTTCTGCTAAATCTTTTGGATTTGATATTTGAAATTGCCTTATTATTCAGCAATATTTTTCTTTTAAATTGCAATTGGTTTGGTTGTACCTTCTATTCAATTGCTAAGCTTTTTTTTTCTTTCTTTCTAAGACTCATAAGCCACGCACGCATAGCTCAAACCTCAACCTTAACTAAATAGAATGGGATAAACTTGTTGATAAGGCCTCTATCCGAATAATTAACCCATTTTGCTGAATATATCAATCATTTTTTTATTTTTTGGGAATTATACGACGTATATAAATATTATCAAAATAAATTCTACACCACCATATAAGTGAGACCACTACATCATCACACAAGATGAGATCACTACACCGCACAAAGATGAGATTAAATAAAAAATTTCTCACTATGGAAAAACTTATGGTGCCTCGCTAGCAACTTGAGCTAGGCTTCATCGGCATATATATTAATGACTTATTTTCAACCTTTTTTTAGATAGATACAAATTACATTATCAATCACAAATTTCATGATATTACAAATAATTTTATATAAACCACAATATTATCACAATTCAAACAAGCTAGTATAAATTAGACTCAAATCCATATATATAAAATGGAGAAGACAATCCACACTTTAGTGGAACTTGAACAATAGGACCTCTTGCTTAAGGAGAGTCTTATGAGCCTCAGCTTTGCCACTTGGCTAAGCTTCATCGACAACTTATTTTCAACTTTGTGATTGTAATTTATTTACATTATCATAAAAAAACAAAATTGCATAACTTAATTTATTTATGTTCATGAATGTCCCTATGTGACTGTCTTAGCCAAAGAAAACATATTTAATTCATAAGGATCTTTACAAATCATTTTCCTTCATAAGTGATAATAACTAGTATATAAAATTAGATCCTACTGTGTGGTTAATTTCATTTAATCATCATCCGTGACGATTCCACACCAAAAAGTCAAACAATTTGAGTAATTTAATTTATTTGGATAATAAACGTGCTTAATTAGCAGATATTGTAGAGTGCAAGATTGTCAAACACAGATATCACATTTTTTTTTTATTCAGAAGGGCCAGAAAAGAGTGCACGTTAATTTTATGAAAAATATAATTAATTTAAAATAGAAATGCTTCCAAAATCAAACAACAAATATTTGATACTCCTATACAATAGAGGCGTTGAAAGAATCATCGACTTGATATCTTCTAGTAATCCTGATAAGGTCATGATCATTTTTTTTTTCTAAATCATTTTTCTTTGATGTCCTGAGAAACTACAGTCGTCATCCGAGGTGTACACTGAAGAAAATTTCATTTCTATGCAATGATAAGCAATTAAACCATACAGAAAAGGTAAATTACACTTAAAAAAATCATGCAAGTATACATGAGAATAGATTATTTTTGTCTAATTATTAGTAGATCTACAATTATTATCTATTGGTGCACATGATCAACTTCGCTCTTGAGTAATATCGTGCAAAATATAGAAGATAAATCGCATACTAGACAGACTATGAAATGAGGAGCTCGATCTAGAAAAAGTTTATGGATGTCGAAATTTTGATATATTTTTCAATCGTAAGCTCATTCACCCCACCAACTAAATTGGTTATCATCCACAACTTGTTACATTAAGAATGGGATGTGAAGATATTCTAAAGTGATCTTTTGCTGTCTCACGACAATAATTACAAGTCTTATAATCATATCATATAATAATCGGAGAAATACTTGTTATAAGATAATGTAAGTATCTTTGTTTTTTATGAAAATAATTAATTAATGTGATATAAATTATTATTTAATTTAATTTAATTTAATTTATTTGCCAAAGTAATAAAAAAAACGTGTTTACTTTTTCGTACTCTTAATTTTGACATAGCAACGTCAATTTAAATAGAAATAGATGTGATAAAAATGAAATTTCAAGCCATTCCATTTTATATAAATAAATAGAATTAAAATTTTTATTGGAATGTGAATAAGAGCGCAAACGACCAATATTAAACTTTTATTTCAACAAGACCTTGTATTTTTTTATTTTTTTTAATACGACTTCATACTTTTGATTTTTGTTACAATAGATATTAACGAAAATGTTAAAGATTATGGCTAGTTTTCTAATTAAAAAGACAAAAAATCTTAAATGAAATATGAAGGTACATCGACTTATTAATACAACGTACGAAAACCCCGTTTTTCTTTTTACTTCTTTATAATGTTCACTAAATAATTGATTACTTTAAGTGACAATATTAATTTATACGGTTTCTATGGACGGCAATCACGTGCAGGAAATTAAAAGACATGTTAATTATGTGATGGTCCCTGAGCTAGGTCTTTGGTGTAGAGGGGGGTGAATACACTAAATATAGATTTCTGAAAACTTTTTCTAGTTTAAAAACAGAGTTGGTGAGCTCAGTTATTAATCCAGCTGAGGAGGGTCAGTAGGGCAAATAACTCAGCTGGCGGTGCGGAATGTGGTGGTTTGAAAACTTAGCTCGGTTACTTAGAAAAACTCAGCTTGAAAATATTCTTTACGTTTTCGACTTAGTCAAGTTGTGCAAATTTCAGAAAGACACAGCTGTCTTTGGAGAGCAGCTGTGTATACAGATTTGATAAAATATGCAATGAGATGATAACGTTAGTAAATATCTGAAAGTAACGAGAAAGTAAAGAACACGAGATTTTACGTGGTTCGGAGTAACACCTCCTACGTCCACGATCAGATTCACTGGTAATTAATTCACTACCACTTGGTTTACAAGTACCAAGCAACTTCACAACTCTAACCCGAGCTGTGTTCCAACAGTTTGCGGGCACTGTCAAGCCTAACCTTTCAGTTTACGGGTACTGAAAAAACCTTACCACTTGAATTTCGCGCTTCAAGCAAGCGTAACCTTGACCTAACCTTTTTGGGTAAAGAGGGGTTTGATTTGGGGTTCCAACTATGAACGAGTTCTTACAATTAAGAGCTTTAGAATTAGATGAACTCGTTCGAAATCTAGGCTTAAAATATACAATGATTTCTGCCTAGGAATCAGATGAAAAACTGAGCAGTTTCTGGACTAGAAACACTTTAAGTTAAAGTGTTCTTTGAACTATGTAGAACTGCTTGAGAGCTTTTGAAGGCTTGAGAATTTCAGAGAATGAAAGCTTGTAGAGAGTTTTTCGTGTCTGATCCTGAGGTTGAAGACAAGTTTATATAGGTAGAGATTCAAGACTAGCCGTTGGAGGAGCCGTTTGAATCTTACCTACTCTTCTTAAATACGAAATCTGTCGTTGGGCGTTTCTGCATCTGTCTTCATTCGTATCACATCCTAGGTTCTGAAGTCTAGGATGCTGATTCGGCAATCCCTCATTGGTCGAGGTATGTTGACTTCATCTGATGCCGGGAAATCTGCCTTTGGAGCTGGGTTTTTGAATTTAGAGCTGGATTGGGTAAGCTGACTTGAAGTGACGTCTTCAGAGTTAGTTCCCTTTGTTCTGTACAGCTGGACCAGCTGTGTCTTGAACTCAGCTCAGCTTATCTTCAGCTTGATCCTGCTCCGTTTAGAACTCGCCACTCGGAAAACTCGATAGTTGACTCTGCCGTAAACACAACGGATCTTCCGTCGTCTTGAGCTTCTGTTGTCTTCCGCTTCCTGAACCTGTAAACTTAGAAAATCTAGAGCTCAAACAGGCGAGCTGGAAAATACTACTTAGGTTGATGCGATCATCTACTCGGTTGGAGAACAATTGGATTTTGGTATCAAATCAAAACTCTATTAATTTCCCAACAATTTCCCCCTTTTTGATGATGCCAAAACCTAACTGAGACAACTTATGAAGCTTCCTTTTATCTCCCCCCTAAGATTTAGGAGGGTAAAGAAAATATCAGCAGATAAGAGTTCAGAGTCCAGAGTCTGGACAAAAAGTAATTGTCATCAGGGTGAGCTTTGAGAAGTAAGAAAATTGTGTTTTATTAATGTAAGAAATTACAGTATATCAAGAGAAACAGAAAAAAAAATCTTCAATTCTTCAATCCCAGCTGGCTGGGTCTTCTCTTCTGCATCCGCTGCTTCACTCTTCAATCCCAGTTGGCTGGGTCTTCTCTTCTGCATCCGCTGCATCCGCTGCTTCACTCTTCAATCCCAGTTGGCTGGATCTTCTCTTCTGACTCGTTTCTCCTTCAGCTGATTCAGCTGGTTCCTCTAGCTCAGCAGTTTGCCTCTTTGTCTCATTATCTTCCCCCTTTTTGGCATAATCAACAAGGCGGAAGAGATACACTATCGTCTTATTGAGCTGTGCAATTTCTTGAATTGCGTCAGCGATCTTCGCTGTATTATCAGCTGTTGCGGTGTTTAGTTTGGCTGTGCTGCGGTTGTCAGCTCTGAGCAGCGAGATCTGGAGTCTAGGTGGCGCAGTTGTTGCATTAGCTGGCTCTTCTTCAATAGCATTAGCCTCAGCTGTGATTGCAGACACAGCTTCCTTGGCTTATTTCAGCTGGTTCAGTCCAGCTAAGTGCTTAGAGGTATGAGTTGGTACTAGAGATGACATCTTCTAAGTAGGGCACAACTTCATTCCTTGCAATTTTGCTTCTTCAGACTTCATTAGATTGAATGAAAAAGTCTGATTCAGCACTTCAGTTGCGCTTGTGACTCCTTGAAGTCTTTAAACCTTGAGATAGAGGCGTCACGTGCAACTCTTGAGGAACTTGAGTATCATCCAGCTACAAGTGATCATTGGCTGGATGATGTTTTCCACTTGAGCTTGGTGCAGGGGCTTGAGCTCCAACTTTCATAAGTTAATCTTGAAGCTGGTGTCCCTGTTGAGCTGAAGAAAATTGAGGAGAAGACGGTTGAAGTATTCCATCTGCTGTGGGGTTTAAGCTTAGTAGATTGGGGTCTAAGCTTAGTTGATCAGCTGGAATACGTCGTTGTGGTGGTGGCGATGATGATGTTCACGCAGGCACCTGAACTTCTTCTCCACCGTAAGAAACCACCGCTTGTAGACCTTCTGCTCCTCGGAGAGTAGTTACGAATTCTCTTTTAATGTCAGCTGGCTTCTCGGCTGACTGACTGAGCACCTTTAATTTGAGTCTTCTCTTTGAAGACGGTGCTTCAGCTTGTTTTGTCTCCTCAAGTTGTTTCCGATTCCCAGCTGGGAAGGAAGTAGATGCATGTTGCTTTGTCTCCTGCATCTTTTTCTGTGCCTCCTGTGGCGGAGCAAGACCTTTGACAAGACTGCTCTTAAGGACTCCGACTTTATCAACGTCTCGTCCAGTTCTAACTGGGCTTCCTCTCAGGTTGAATTCCTTTGACAGGATCTTGTTGACATTGATTTCCGCATCCCAGGGAGTTGTGTGTCCCGTTCTCTCTTTTATTTTAAGAGAAACTGTGGGGCGGAGGAGGTCTTTTTCCTTTGACATGCCCAGGAAGATTTCTGCAACTTCCTGGTGAATGTTCTTGAGCTTTGCAGTCACCCACTACGTTAGACCGGATCTGTCGATGAGCTTTATTTTCTCATGGAGCTCCGTTTTCTTGTGGTTCCTGAGAGTTAAGCAACTCTCATAGTGAAGCTTTGACAGACTCTTCATGTTGATCGGCTTCTGGAGATATCTTTCTAGATTCCATGTTCTTCTTCTGCAATTTTTGTTAGTAGAACAAATAATACCAATTGATGAAAGAAGAAAGAGTGCTGAAAAACCTTTTAGGGTTAATGCAAATGTTTGCGTATCTCTTCTAGCATATTTATATCAATTTTCTTGATGAATGGACGATCAAGATTTATAGATTGATAAGAAGATCTACGACTGGGAGTGATTCTTGCGTCATGCGAGTTAATGTGCGTGAGAGAACGGTTGAGGCGTTTTGACTTTTGGCTCGAAACTCCCATATTTCAGTTCTTTGTAGATTTTTAATTAAATGTGATTAGATATGATAATATATGATTTGACTGAAGTCTGACTAAAACAGAATGAGTAGTTGTATGTAATGAAGTTGCAAACCTCTCAGCTGATCATCGTAGTCAGCTGATACCTCGGTTATGAATATCTGTGTTGAGTGATCATTTTTCCAGCTGGTTCCCACTCAGCTGAATAATCCTTCAACTTAGGCGTTTGGCTGAGTTTGATTATTTCTCAGCTAGATTCTTTGAGGTTGGTTCTGAATTCCAGCTGGATCTGCTTCCATTCAGCTGGGTATGCTTTCATTCAGCTGGGTTTGCTTCCATTTAGCTGGATGTATCTTCGTCTGGGTTGAGTAATTCAAGCAATCCGCACAGCATCTTGAATCTTGCTTCTATCAGCGGCTTTGTGAGTATATCAGCCCGCTGAATGTCTGTACGAATTTTCTCAACAATCACATCCTTCTTTTCCACGTGATCTCTGATGAAGTGATGGCGCACGTCCACATGTTTGCATCTTGTGTGAAGTACTGGATTTTCTGATATAGCAATTGCACTTGAGCTATCACAGAAAATTGGAACTTGTCCAGTTTTTACTTCATAGTCATCCAGCTGATGTTTCAGCCAGAGAATTTGTGAGTAGCAGCTTCCAGCTGCCATATACTCTGCTTCAGTTGTGGAGGTTGCGACACACGTTTGCTTCTTTGAAAACCACGAGATCAACTTGCTTCCTAGGAACTGACACGTTCCTGAAGTTGATTTTCTGTCCAACCGATCTCCAGCGAAGTCTGAGTCTGAATATCCAGTCAGCTGTAGATTGTCTTCAGCTGGGTACCACAGCCCAACATTCTGAGTTCCTTTGAGATATTTGAGAATGTTCTTGGCTGCTTGCATGTGTGCTTCATTTGGATCAACTTGAAATCTAGCACACACTCTGACTGCGAAGGAGATGTCTGGACGACTAGCTGTTAGATACAGCAGGGAACCTATTATCCCTCTGTATTTGCTGGAATCCACTGACTTTCCTTCAGTTCTAGGTTCAATCTTCCAGTTGATGTTCATCGGAATCTTTACTGTTCTGTTGGATTGGACTCCATACTTGGTGATCAAGTCTTTCACGTACTTGGATTGATTTATAAAGATCCCTTCTGCTGATTGCTTGACTTGAAGTCCTAGGAAGAAGCTCATTTCTCCCATCATAGACATTTAGAACTGTTCTGATATCATTTCTCCAAATCTTTGACATAAGAATGTTGATCTTGATCCGAAGATGATGTCGTCTACATAGATTTTAACAACCAGGATGTCTTCTCCCAACTTGATGGTGAATAGTGTTCTGTCTACTGAGCCCTTCTTGAATCCTTTGGATACAAGGAAATTTGATAAGTATCATACCAAGCTCGAGGTGCTTGCTTCAATCCATAAAGCGCCTTCTTTAGCTTGTAGACTTTATTTCCTTCTACTTCAAATCCTGGAGGTTGTTCAACATAGACATCTTCCTTGATTTCTCCATTTAAGAATGCACACTTCACATCCATTTGATAGACCTTGAATTTGTGATGTGCTGCATAAGCGAGAAAAAGTCTGATTGCTTCCAATCGCGCTACTGGAGCGAATGATTCTTCGAAGTCAATTCCTTCTTGCTGTGTGTATCTCTTGGTAACTAGTCGAGCTTTGTTTCTTATGATGACTCCAAGGGTATCCAGTTTGTTCTTGAAAATCCATTTGAGTCCTATGACTTTGACTCATTTAGGTCTGTCGACCAATTTCCAGACACAATTTCTGAGGAATTCATTTAGCTCTTCCTGCATGGCATTAGTCCAGGGTACGCTTTTTAAAGCTTCTAGAATTGTTTGAGGCTCTGGAACTTGAGCTACATAACACGCCATTAAAGCTGTGTCTTCATCATAGACCGTCAGTTCTAGCTCTACTGAGAGTTGAGCTGTGTCAGCTGCTTCTTGACTTTCCGATGTAGCTTGAGCAGCTGAACTTCTGGTTTTGACTTGGTCAGATAGTTCTCCAATGATTGCTGATGATGGATGATCTTCATTCCATCTTCTTCTTTTGCGAATTTCTTCTTCCAGCTGATTGATGCTAGAAGTGGCTAGATTTCGTCTGGCTTGGAGTTGCTCTGGAGTTAAGTTTTGAGCTAGAGACTCTCCTTGGATTGAGTTTTGAGGTGACTTCTGTAGAAGCTCTGCTGGAGATATTGCTGGGGATTCAGCTGTGTCTGGATTTTCAGCTGATGGCATTTCCCCTTGATTTGGCGTTGGAGGTTCTTCTTGATTTCCAGCTGTTGAAGCTTCCTGATTGATTTGAGGTTCCTCCTCTGGCTCATCATCCCATATTATTGGTTCGGCCAGATTCCTGATTCGATTTTCTTGAGCTCTGTCTGAATCTGCCTTGAAGGTTCTTCTTCATTTCTTCGTTTGATAGAATCTCTAAATTCGAATGATGATTCGTCAAAAGTAACATGTGGAGTTACTTCGACCGTTTGAGTTCTTCTGTTGAAAACTCTGTATGCTTTGCTCACAGCAGAGTAACCAAGGAATACTTCTCGGTCAGTCTTCGCGTCGAACATCTTGAGCTGTGTTTTTCCATTGTTTAGGATATGACATTTGGATCCGAAGACCTTGAAATATCCAATATATGGTATTCTGTTATTCCATAGCTCATACGGCGTCTTTCATTGCCTTGATGTGAGTAGAGAGCGATTCTGAGTGAAGCAAGCTGTGTTGATTGCCTCGGCCCAGAACTTCTTTGGAATGGCAGAGCTGGCTAGCATTGAGGTAGCTGCTTCTTTGAGTGTTCGGTTTCTTCTCTCTGCTACACCATTCTGCTGAGGTGTGCGTGCTGCTGAGGTTTGATGTTGAACTCCGTCCTTCTCGCAGTATTCATAAATAGTTTCATTCAGAAACTCCGTTCCTCGATCTGATCTGATTGACATTATCTTGCACTCCTTCTGAGTTGACAATCTTTCCAGCAGGATTGGCAGCTTAGTCCTTGTTTCGCTCTTCTGGTACAGGAATGACACCCATGTGAATCTTGAGAAGTCATCTACTACGACCAGAGTGTATTTTTTGCCATTGAAGCTTGCTGGAGTAACTGGACCAAAAAGATCCATGTGAAGGAGTTGAAGAACTCGATCAGTTGACTGAACTGGCTTGAGAGAGAATGAAATTCTTGTTTGTGTTTCCTTGTTGACATGCGCTGCACATATGACTTTTGTCATATACTTGATCTGGAATTCCATTAGCGAGCTGGTTCCTAGCCAGTTTGTTGATTGTCTTGAAGTTGAGATGATTCAGCCGTCTGTGCCACAACCAGCTGACTTCATTGCTGCTTTTCGATACAAGACAAGTCTCAGAAGGGCTGCTGTTCCAGTCAGCAAAATACATATTTCCTTCTCTTTTCCCTCTTAGTAGTATCTGCTTGGTTTCCCTGTGCTTCACTGTGCATCAAACTTGACAGAAAAACCGTTGTCGCAGAATTGGCTAATGAAAAGCAAGTTATGTTGCAGTTCTTGTACATAAAGAAACATTTGAGATTATAACATTTTTAGTTTTAAATGTACCATAACCTTTGGTTAGCCCTTTGGAGTTGTCACCAAATGTTACTTGTGGGCCTGGACGCTCGATATACTTCTGGAGTAGATGTTTTAAGTGCGTCATGTGCTTGGAACATCCACTGTCCAAGTACCATAGCGTTCTCATCGACTCATCAATGATGCGTCGTTCCCTTGCAACCTATACAAAAGATTAAAATTTAGGTACCCAGTTTTAATTGGGTCCTTGTGGGTTAGACAGAGATTCTTTTACGACCCAGATCTGCTTGATGACTCGAATTGGGTCATTTGATCTGATGATCCTTCCAGCTGAGTCGATATACACATTCTTTGTGTTCTTTTGTTATTGCTGGTGGGGTCTTGATCTCAGTATCTTCCCAGCTTGATGTCTTTGTTGATGTCCTGGTCTTTTTCGGTATCCAGCTGAGTACCCAGCTGAGATATTCATTTGTCTCTGCTGTCTCTTGTGATACCTCGGCTGGAATTGGTTCTCCAGCTGGTGATCATATGAGTGATATCCAGCTGGGTATCTCCTTTGATATCTCGGTTGATATCTTTCGACGTCTTTATTCTTTATTCTTTGGTATCTGAAATATCCAGCATGTTGTCTTTGTTGAGGTTGAGCACGTTGCTGTCTGTTCTGTACTTGAGGTTGTCTCACAGCTGGTCTTTTTGATGCCTGCTATGTCCTCAACGATTTTTGCTGAGCGGCTGGAATTTGGTTTTCTTTTGCTCTTACTAACATTACCTTTGTTCCGCTTGTGGAAGCAATGTTTGTGTCATCATTTGAACCATTGTAACCCAGTCCTACTTTGAGTGTTGCTGGACGTTGTGCACTTATGATTTTGTCCATTGTTGTTGTAGCTTTGATGAGAGCTACCATCTTCTTAGATAGTACCTCTTCGGAACTTTTCAGTTCTATAATCTCAGCTGACTTCTTTTCCGATTCAGCTGTGGCCTTTTCCAATTCTTCCATCAGCTGTTTCTTTTCGTAGTAGAAGTCTTTCATCAGCTAATCTTGTTTCACTATTTTGTCTTTTAGTGAAATAACTTCTTCTTGGAGCTGTGTTGTATCAGCTGCTTCTGATACCTTTTTCTTTTCCAGTTCCATCTTTAGCTCGGCATTCTCACTCATTATGACGTCAAGGATCTCTTGAAGCTCCTTGGAATCGTTCATAACTTTCTCTACTAAACTCCAATCAGGTAGCCCTGATTCTGAGACCTGTGTAGAGTGTTCGTGTGATGGTGAGGGATTAGATAGATTTTGATTTCTTGACATTACCTCATCTTCATCGAATCTGTCTATCTGTCTCATGAAGCATGTATCCCATTCAGGTTCATCATGAGCCATCAGTGCTTCTTCTTCTGAGTCTGAAAATGGCATGTTATCATCCATTTTGTTGCACTCCGATTCCTCGTCGGCGATGTAGGCTCTCCTTCTGTCAGCTGCCTTAGCTTTCAGTTGGTCTTTATCTTTCTTGGATAGCTTCGGACAGTCTAGCCAGTAGTGTCCCGGTTCTTTGCAGTTGAAGCATCCTTCTTCTGTTCGTTTGTCAGTTGACTTCTCATCAGCTGCTGCGTATTTATCTCTGTAAGTTCTTGCGAACTTCTTGTACTTGCCCTTGCTGGTGTTGAGTCTGTTGTAGTTTTTGACCAGCATGGCTATCTCTTCAAGTAGCTCTTCCTTGTTCATGTCCTTCTTTGATGACTCAGCTGACTGCATGTATGCGGATTTTTCAGAGTTAGCTCTGAACGCAATCTCCTTTGGCGCAGGTGTCAGCTCTCTATCATTCTGATTGCTTGAAGATTCTTTCATGGTAATCTTCAAGTTGTATTCGTTGGCTTTGAGCAGGGAGAATAATCTTTCAGTTGAAAGATCGCCCAAGTCACTTCGACTTTGGTGTACCACCTTATATGTGTTCCATTCAGCTGTGAGCACTGAAAGGACTTTTAGATTCTTTTCTCGCTGGGTATATTTCCCAATTCTGATGATTTCAATTTCTACCACGATGCTTGAGAATCTGAGTTTCATCCCTTCGATGGACTCGTTAACAAGCTGCTTGAAGTTTCAAACTTCTGGCAGACTATTGTGAATTTATTCTCTTTTACCTCCTCCGACCCTTTCTCATAGCTTTGCTAGGGTTTCCCACATCTCCTTTGCGGTATTGCAGTTTATGATCTTGCTGAGGTAGGCGTTGGAGACTGTTGACAAGATGGTGTTCCTTGCGAAGCTGTCTAATCCAGCTTGCTTCCTTTCTTCTGAGGTATGCTCATTCTTTGGCTTGAGAATGAGCTGATACGTTGGTTGTCCACCATCTTGAGCTGGAACAAGCTCGTTTCCTTATTTGTAGATGATGATGGGTCCATCTGTGATGACGTCCCACATCATGTCATGATGCGCACAAAGAAAGCTTTTTAATCTGAACTTCCAGATTGTATAATCGTCGACCGAGAAGGTGGAAAAATTCCTGTTAAGATAAGAATCCATGGAGATATGCACAGTATGTAATAATATGAGTTTTTCAAAAGAGGATCTGTTCAGTTGACCACTGACAGATTGTCAAGAGAAATCTCTTGACTCAGAAACAACAGTCTTTTGAACCACTGCTCTGATACCAATTGATGGTCCCTAAGCTAGGTCTTTGGTGTAGAGGGGGGTGAATACACCAAAGATAGATTTTTGAAAACTTTTTCTAGTTTAAAAACAGAGTTGGTGAGCTCAGTTATTAATCCAGCTGAGGAGGGTCAGCATGGCAAATAACTCAGCTGGCGGTGCGCAATGTGGTGGTTTGAAAACTTAGCTTGGTTACTTAGAAAAACTCAGCTTGAAAATATTCTTTACGTTTTCGACTTAGTCAAGTTGTGCAAATTTCAGAAAGACACAGTTGTCTTTGGAGAGCATCTGTGTATGCAGATTTGATAAAATATGCAATGAGATGATAACATCAGTAAAATATCTGAAAGTAACGAGAAAGTAAAGAACACGAGATTTTATGTGGTTCGGAGTAAGACCTCCTACGTCCACGACCAGATTCACTGGTAATTCACTACCACTTGGTTTACAAGTACCATGCAACTTCACAACTCTAACCCGAGCTGTGTTCTAACAGTTTGCGGGCAATATCAAGCCTAACCTTTCAGTTTACGGGTACTGAACAAACCTTACAACCACTTGAATTTCGCGCTTCAAGCAAGCGTAACCTTGACCTAACCTTTCTGGGTAAAGAGGGATTTGGTTTGGGGTTCCAACTATGAACGAGTTCTTATAATTAAGAACTTTAGAATTAGATGAACTCGTTCGAAATCTAGGCTTAAAATATACAATGATTTCTGCCTAGGAATCAGACGAAAAACTGAGCAGTTTCTGGATTAGAAACACTTTAAGATAAAGTGTTCTTTGAACTATGTAGAACTGCTTGAGAGCTTTTGAAGGCTTGAGAATTTCAGAGAATGAAAGCTTGTAGAGAGTTTTTCGTGTCTGATCCTGAGGTTGAAGACAGGTTTATATAGGTAGAGATTCAAGACTAGCCGTTGGAGGAGCCGTTTGAATCTTACCTACTCTTCTTAAATACGAAATATGCCGTTGGGCGTTTCTGCATCTGTCTTCATTCGTGTCACATCCTAGGTTCTGAAGTCTAGGATGCTGATTTGGCAATCCCTCATTGGTCGAGGTATGTTGACTTCATCTTACGCCGGGAAATCTGCCTTTGGAGCTGGGTTTTTGAATTTAGAGCTGGATTGGGTAAGCTGACTTGAAGTGACGTCTTCAGAGTTAGTTTCATTTGTTCTACCGTGTCTTGGACTCCATCTTCAACTTGATCCTACTCCGTTTAGAACTCAGCTCAGTTGGAAAACTCAGCTGATAGTTGACTCCTGCTGTAAACACAGCTGGATCTTCTGCTGTCTTGAGCTTCTGCTGTCTTCCGCTTCCTGAACCTGTAAACTTAGAAAATCTAGAGCTCAAACAGGCGAGCTGGAAAACACTACTTAGGTTGATGCGATCATCTACTCGGTTGGAGAACAGTTGGGTTTTGGTATCAAATCAAAACTCTATTAATTTTCCCAACATTATGAAATTGAAGGCGAGATGCCTAGACTAGCTACTTCATCCGTTTGTAAAAAAGTGTCCTCCCCCGTAAAATAACGCATATCCAGAAAGTTAATAAATTAATCCTTTTATTCTATATATCAAAAATTTAAAATGTAAATAATTTATATTGATGATTGGGGTAAAATGGAAAGTTTCACACTATTTTAATCTCAAATTTTGAAATAGAATACTTATGGAAGAACAAGAAAACGAGTAAAATGGGACACTTAAAAAAGAACGGAGGAAGTACATTTTTCATTTCAATAGTTAGGTGGTACTACACAAACGCATTAAATAGGTATATATGTGACACCTGACTTTTCATGTATAATTTGTAAATTATTGCACACAAAAGAAAGTTTATTCAGTTTGCTCACGTCATGAAAAAAGAAAGTTAGATGAGTACTTTGCATTTCACAATGTATTCTATTAAGTACTAAAAAATTTACAAAAAAGAAAAGAAAAAGAACTAACTCCAAATTTTCATTTATATTATTCTACAACATCAAGAAAAAGATGACTACAATTTTTCTTGTATGTTCGAGTATGCTTGCCTTAATTTTGTGTACTGTCTCCTAAATTTCACAAAAAAAGTAAAATCATTTTGTTAGAAATCAAATTATCATAAATCAAGCCAAATCATGGGAAACAATGTTCGACAACCATTGTGGAAAAGAATTTTTTTCCTCACAACTCTATCCTGCAAATTTGCAGCAAAATGGCGCGAGCTCGTGATTTCGAGTTTTCCAAAACACATTCTTAAATAATGATTGTTTTATAGAGTCTAATATTTAATTCCAATAAAGAAGACAAGAAGAAGAAAAAGGAAAAATTACAAAGTGGAATACATAATTTTATTTTTTCAGATTCCATAATAAGAATTCATATTTAAAAAAAAATTAAAAAATCGCCGCTTACTTTTACTAATAATCGTTTCAATCATAACATCTGTTTAACAATTTTGGAATTATCACCTGGCCAAAACAATTCTGCAGGCAAGATCAAAGAATAAGGTAGTCGAAGTAATAAAGTTGAAACATAAATCTCTTTTCAAACAAAAGATATATGGTTCAAATCCCACTAATTAAGGTGTGGGGGTTTTCTTTGTGTCTAGTTTATACTAGTTTATTTTTTGTTAGTATTGTGATAATATTGTAGTTTAATATAGAATTATTTGTAATATCATGATGATAATTGAACTTTTAATCTCTCGACTGAAATTAGGTCTTATTTTTTCATGACTATATTTTTCTGTAAGTTGACTAGAAAATTATTACACGTCGTCGTTGCACACATGAATTTATGGCAATGTGGAAATTTAAATAGACATATCACAAAGAGCTCGTACGCAATTAGTAATTACTATTTGGGTATGCCGTGCGTGGTTGCATAAATTGTCACATATAGTTTTTTTATTTTTTATTTTATTTTAGAATTGTCAAATACAGTGTTTGTACGTAGTTGAAACCATTACAATGTCATATTGTAATTATAAGCTAACGTGCTTTTAAAGGTACTGAATTTCTGGCAATGTGGAAATTTAAATAGACATGTCACAAAGAGCTCGTACGTAATTAGTAATTACTACTCCATTTAATTGGTTGTGCCGTGTGGTTGCATAAATTGTCAAATTTGTTTTTTTATTTTTATTTTTATTTTTATTTTTATTTTTATTTTTATAATAATTGTCAAATATAGTGTTTGTACATAGTTGAAACCATTACAAAGTCATATTGTAATTATAAGCCAACGTGCTTTTAAAGTACTTAACCATCTGACAAAAAATTTTATTCATGGGAGGAATTTTGTGCAAAATAGTCTTACGAGATCAAAATCTGTCAGATGGATGAAGACCAGATCAAAATACAACAAAAAACTAGTAGAATTATAAATATGTTGCTAAAGATGTGTTCAAATTCAAATTTTGACATGTCTGACCATTTTTGACCCGCTAGCTAGACGGTTTTACACTAACTTTTGAGTCATTCAAATTTGTGCTATCTTATACTCCCTTCGTCCCATTAATAATGATTAATTACTATTCGGCACGATTATAAAGAAGAATGATGATTAAATGATAAAAGAAATAGAAAATGGTAAAGTCCATATCTTTTTTGAGAGAAAATGGTTTCTTTTTTTGTACTAGATCATTGTTAATGGGACAGACGAGAAAAGAAGGTGAGCCATTATTACTGGACGGAAGGAGTATTTAAATTGAGACGGAGCAGTTGCACCATTTTTGAAAATCAGAATCCATAACTAGGTAATTTTCCCAAATATTATAGCCATCAAATTTCATTAAATACAACCACCTCTCTCCCGCCTATATATATACACACACAAATCTGTTTAATTATTACAACACATCAAAACTCAAAAGTTTATTACATAGAAAACATGGCAGATTATTCCCAGCAGATCGGAACTGAAATAAGCGTTCAAGAACTCGTCAAAAACTCGGTTCACGTAATCCCACAAAAATACATAACCGATCAAGAACCGGCGATCATCTCTTCCGACCAGAACTCAGAGTTCTCCGACGTCGTTCCGATCGTCGACATGAAAAGGTTTCTCTCCGACGAAACTAAGGTTGCTGAACTTGAGAATTTCCACAAAGCATGCAAAGAATGGGGCATTTTTCAGGTTCTGCAAAAAACAAAATATTCTCGAATCTTCCAACTTCTCTTTTTCTTAATTCTCAACCTTAATTTCCTGGATGCAGCTAGTGAATCACGGCTTGGAACCTTCTTTTCTGGAGAGGCTGAAGCGGGAGATTCAAGATTTCTACGCGATGCCGTTGGAGGAGAGGTTAAAGTACAGAATTAGGGCAGGAGAATTTGAGGGTTATGGGCAGAATTTGATTCAGAATTTTGGCGATCAGAAGGCGGATTGGGCTGATAGGTTTTATATGATCACCAATCCGATCCACCGGAGGAAGCCTCATCTCTTTCCCGAGCTCCCGTTGCCTCTCAGGTCCTTACGAGTTTTTATCTTTTTTATTGCTCGATGTGATCAGCTCAGAGACGGAGTCAGAATTTTGAATACATATAGTATATATATTGTTTTATAGGAGAGAAGGGGTTGTTTTGAAATTTGTGATATTGTGTGCATTAAATTGAGGGGTTGGTATGCATGTGAAAGACTTTATATAATGCACAAAAGAACTAATATTCCCTCCATCTCATTTCATTTGAAGAATTGTTTATAATAATAAGAGAGAGAAAATTATTTTTTTAAGGCATATCTGTCAAAACTAGTAGGATAGATAATTAATTGTGGGTGAGATGAAATATATAATTATTTGTGGACCACAATGGCATATAGTGTAAATAGTGATTTATATTGATGTATTTGTTATGTGTTAAATTTTTATTTTGAGAAGGAGCCAATTTAAATGGAACGTTTAAATAAGACAAGGGACCAAATAAAATGGGACGGAAGGAGTATTAATTACTGTAATATTTTTAATTCGATTTTGTGTGTGGGTGAGTGCAGGGATTATTAGGACTTAGGAGGGGAAGATATATAAGAAGGAATAGGTTGGGAAAGAATACTTTGTCTCATTTTTCACAAGGGAGAACATTTAAAAATTTGACCTACTCGTAATATCGATCACTTGTAATTTTTTTTTCTTTTTATAAATTTTGTCGTGGGAACTAGCTTAGTAAACCTTTTTTTAATCTTATTTAACCGTCAATACAATTTTAAGCGCAATGTAAAATCTTAAAACTCGATAAAAATCATACTTATATAATGATTAAAAAAGTATTGAAATTTATAATATAGCGACGAGTCGGTTGCTAACATTAGGTGGTCATGCAGGGACAGTTTAGAGAGCTTCATTTCGGAAGTGCAAAAAGTGGCCAAGGCCGTATTAGGGCTTATCGCGGAAGGTCTGAAGATCGATATAAAAGAGATTGAAGAAATGTTTGAGAATGGGATGCAATCGGTTAGGATGAACTACTACCCGCCGTGCCCGGAGCCCGACAAGGTCATCGGCCTGACGCCGCACTCTGACGGAAGCGGCGTCACCATCCTCCTCCAAGTCAACGGCGTCGAAGGTTTGCAAATCAAGAAAGATGGCGTTTGGATGCCTGTCAATTTCTTGCCAGAAGCCTTGGCTGTCAACTTGGGAGACATTGTTGAGGTTTGTCTCCAAATTTTATTACATTTACCGAAATGATGTTTCATCTTATATTTTAATTTTTGAGCGTGTCTAATGACATCATTATGCTATTCTATGTGTATATATCAAACAAGATTATGAGATTAGAATATTTTTATACTGTAAATAATTTCAAAGAGTCGAGGTTTTTTTTTTCTTGCTTTGAATTCCTTTGACAAATTTAAACCAGCTAGTTTTTATTTTATTTTTTATTATGGGTTAATTATTCTTCTTTCTTCTTTTTCTTATTGCTTTATTTATTTATTTTTAAATAAGTTAGTCGATTGTTGGTTGGCCGGTCATGTAATTATTAAGTATAAATTAGAATTTGCTAGTTTTAGAATTTCTTTTAAGGGAATATATATTTATATGGACAGCTCACAATACGTACGATCTAGATCGGTTTGACTATTTCATAAAAAAAAATATTTAATCATCCTTATGAAGAAGAATATAATATAAAAGACCAAGATTTAAAGTTGATTACCGAATCAAGAGGTTCAATGAAAATATTACTTCTGTGTATAATTCATTTGTGTTATGGAAAAATCTTCTAGGTAGAAGAAATTATATAAATTGCAGACATTTCATAACTCAGAGATGTGTAGTTTCCAGTTTTTACAATTTGCGCCTAGATCAATTTTATATAAGAAATTAATTTTTGTATTATAGCAACAAAAAAAAAATTATTTCTGAAATTTTCTATAATATTATTACATTAAAAAAAATGGAAGATCATCATAATCTTTTGATCATTTTTTGGAAGTTGCCCCTGATATTCTCATGCATATATAGGTAATTTGTTATCATTATTGATAAATAATGGTTTGTGGACCACATAATTATTGAGATTTGACCTAAATTTATCTTTCATTTAATTTTCATCAGTAATTAATACAATTTGGTTGTTCAAAATCCAGAACAAATATAATTATATTTTTTTTTATTGTGAAGAAGAATATGATTAGTGGCATGTGTTCCAAATCAAATCATATGGTCATTTCTAGACTTTGAAGTATATGGAAATTTTAACTTATTAATAAAGTGTAAATAGAATAAAATGCATCAAAACTAAGAATCAGGAAAACATGATTCTATTCCTAATTTATTGTTGGTTCGAAAAATTATACTGTTAATTAAGAACTAGAATAGTACTATCTTGTCTTACTTCATTCTTAAATTATTGACTTGATTCATTCAGGCACATTAATCAAGAATCATACCAATTCTATTTGACTTTATTTTGATTCATTGGGTAGATCCGCTGAGATACAGTAATTAAGCATTTATACTGTTTTATTTCATTTCAATTTTATTGACTTGGTTCATTAACATTCATTACACTTAGGCCTTACCATAATAGTATTCTTTATTTATTGGCATGGTTCATTTTATATTTAAAAAGACAATTTTATTCTCTGATTTTTACTTATGCACTAATTTATCAAAAAACAAAAAACCAACAGTGTCACATCATCAGTGAACACATTAACATGCACGTCACACGTATAATTTGGTATGTTTTGCAGGTGTTGAGCAATGGTCTGTACAAGAGCATTGAGCATAGGGCAACTGTGAATTCAGAGAAAGAGAGAATTTCATTAGCAATGTTTTTCAACCCTAATTTTGAAGCAAATGTGGGGCCATCTTCATCTCTCTTGATTAACCAGAAACCAATATTTAAGACCATGTCAATGGAGGAGTATGTCAATGGCTTCTTCTCTAGGAGGCTCAAGGGCAAATTTCTAGATTCCATGAGAATATAACTATATATATATATATATTTATATTTATATTTAGTGAAAGAATATAACTATAATTAATAACCAAATAATTGTATCTAATAAATGTACATGTGATTTGCATCTATATGCACACAATAAATAATTTAAAGTATTTGCGCTATGCAATAATGTATACTATCTAATGAATTTTAAATGAGGAATACAATATACATTTTTTCTTGTCTTTTGTGGAAGGTATAAATTGTTGGTAAATAGTAGTTCCGTTTTAACTCTTTCATTTTTTTTAGCATTTAGTTGATATGTTTAATTTCGATGGCCGTAATTGGGAATTAACGTACAATAGTGGTCCAGTATTTGCTCAAATAGAACCCAGAGCTAATAATAACAACATAATAATAATAATAAAAGAGAACTGTGACATTGCTGGCCAGAGAAAAACAATAAATAAAAAATGATACCAAAATTATGTAGTTTTGGTGGAACAATTTCTCAAAATGGTCATTCTATAGTGTTTGTATAAAAAAGGATGCTAAACAAAAGTTTGAATCAAAATGGGTTCTGAACTATCATCTTTTTTTTTAATATGATATTTATCTTTATATCCTTTTTACCATTATAAACATCTCATTTCTGATTCAAGTTTCAAATGAAAATATTATATTCAAATAATAATTACAACAAAAATAATAATATTAAGTTATTAACAATAATAAGTAGTATTATAATATGTTTAGCAAATTACATTATTTATCCGATTTTACATATTTTAACAATATAGTTCATGCACATTTATTTTTAGAATATTTTAAATATAAATTTTTTTTAGTAAATAGTAAATAAATAATACTATCTCCGTTCTCCAAAAATTTGGACCAATTAGTGTGGCACGAGTTTTTATAAAAGTTGATAGAAAGTTATGTGAGTGTCCAACAATGACATTTTTGTAGTATAAAATGTATCTTGAGGGTTGAACTTATGAGTTAGATAGTGGGGTCATGTATAAAAATGAAATGTGCAAAATTTTTGGAGATGTACCAAAACAGAATCAAGTGCAAATATTTGGGGGACGGAGGGAGTATCATTTTAATTCTTTTGAGATAATGTATATAATAAAATTGTAGAAGAAAAATAGTTGAGGAGATATTTATAAGGGTTAAAAAGAGATAAATAACATATTTGAAAAAAAAATTAAAATTTTAATTCTCATTTTAATACAAATTTTTATGGGTGAAAAACAAATATAGCCACTTCTCAAAAGTAAAGTGCAACTATAGCCTTTTTTTTTTTAAACGATCAAATATGGCCACTTTTTGGGACTTTATTGGTAAATTTATTGTTTTGTCCTTCTTGGTCGTGTATGCATGGTCGTGTGTGCTGGTCGTGTGTGCAAATTTTCCGACAAATTTTTTGGTGACTTTTTTCGGCTAAAATTTTCTGGCAACTTTCCGACGAAAATTTTATGTCGAAGCACACACGACCAATATAGTCGTGTATGCATGGTCGTGTGTGTTGGTCGTGTGTGTTGGTCGTGTGTGCAAATTTTCTGATGACTTTTTTCTGGCGAAAATTTTTCGGCAACTTTCCGACGAAAATTTTCCGTCGAAGCACACACAACCAATATGGTCGTGTCTGCATGGTCGTGTCTGCATGGTCGTGTGTGCTGGTCGTGTATGCATGATCGTGTGTGCAAATTTTCCGGTGACTTTTTTTCGGCGAAATTTTCTGGCAACTTTCAAACGAAAATTTTCCGTCGAAGCACACACGACCAATATGGTTGTGTATGCATGGTCGTGTGTGCATGGTCGTGTGTGCATGGTCGTGTGTGCTAGTCGTATGCATGGTCGTGTGTGCTGATATGCTTGTGTGTGCTGGTCGTGTATGCATTTTCTGTCGAAGCACACACGACCAATATGATCGTGTATGCATGGTCGTGTGTGCTAATATGGTCGTGTATGCATGGTCGTGTGTGCTAATATGGTCGTGTGTCTATGGTCGTGTATGTATTTTTTCGTCGAAGCACACACGACCAATATGGTCGTGTATGCTCGTTGGAGTGCTTTCAAAAATATTTTTGTCCTTAAACAATAGAAAACATTGTGCATGAATATATATGTTCACAGGAAAATGATGAAAAAACATAAAAAATGCACCACACACGACTAGCATACACGACAAATAACATGTGAGGTCGTGTATGCTCGTTGGAGGCTTTTCAAAAATATTTTCCTCCTTAAAAAATAGAAAAGACTATGCATGAATACATATGATCACATGAAAATGATGAAAAAACATAAATGCACCACACACGACTAGCATATACGACAAATAACATATGAGGTCGTGTATGCTCATGGTAAACACTCAACCACGACAATCATACACTAACCATGCTTATATTTGAAGTCAATTTAGCAATTCTTTAAAATATCTCAATAAATAAGTTTCCGTATTGTCAATTTAATGTAAAAAGTATCAAATCACATATTAAAATATTAGCATACACTATTATGCATACACCACCATGATCGTGTGTTCTGATATGATCGTGTGTGCTAGTTGTGTGAGTTGGTCGTGTGTGCTTCGCCAGAAAAGAGATAAATTTTTAGAATGGCCACTAGCTTTACCCCTGTGGCAAAACAAGGACACTTTCTTTTCGGGCTCTCAAAAAGAGGACATTAAATTTTAAGTTCCTCAAGAAATGGCCAAAAATGGATTTATTCGGGCTTTTTCTCACGTGATGCATACGTGACGTGCTGACTGTAGCTCGAATCCTACATGGCTGCCACCTAAACAATTAAATTAATTAAAAATTCCACCTCTTCTTTTACTCGTCCCTCTTTCTCCGTCTCTTTTCTCTCTCTCGTCCCTCGTTATCCTCCTCCACCAAAAATTCGCCGTCGTCGGATTCCTCAACGTAACCCCATTCCGGCAAAGGTTTTGTTGTCGGCAATGTTGGACAAAAACGGCGGCCTCGGCATCGTCATCGTCATCGTCACTCACTCCTTCATCTTCGATCTACTCATCAACGTAACCAATTTACCAAAAATCCACTGATACTCAACAATTAACTAGTCAATTAAATAAACGCGCAAAGAAAGACTAGTCACTCACTCACTCATCTCCGACGTCTTCACCTTGATGCACTGCTCCTCCGTCATGGCCGCCGCCGGCAAATGCAGCGGCTGCGCTCCGTCTCCGACCCTCTCTCCTGGCCGCCAGATTCAATCCAACCGAAAGAATAATCGTAAATTCTGACAACGCACGGGCGATTCGCAGTGGGGATTTAGGCAGAGATGACGACCTTCTGCCCCCTCCGTTGGGCTGCCCGGCCTCTCTGCGGCTTTCAGATGGCGATTCCTCAATCTCCCTTCGAAAGAACATTCTTCTTCTGTTGCAGAGGCGGTGGCGGCCGGAGGTTGTGTTTTCGCCGGAGCTAGAAGGAAATGAGAGGGAGAAGAGTTGTGTTGCTGTTTTGCAGACGGGATAAAGGAGGAGGAGAGAGAGAAAGATGGGGATGAGGTGGAATTTTCAATATTTTACTCCTTTTTTTAATTAATATTTAATTAATTTAATTATTTAGCTGGCAATCATGTAGGATTCGGGCAACAATCAGCACATCATGTGAAAAAAAGCCCGAATAAATCAATGTTTGGCCATTTATTGACGAACTTAAAATTTAAAGTCCTCCTTTTGAGAGCCCGAAAGAAAGTGTCCTGGTTTTGCCACAGTGGTAAAGCTAGTGGTCATTCTAAAAATTTATCTCGCCAGAAAATTATACGACCATGCACATATGCCCAACACACACGACCATATCAATATACGCGATTATGCACACACGATAAACACACACGTGTGCTTTCCCAAAAAATTTCCGCTGAAAAGTCGTCGAAAAATTACAAGATCATGCACACACGACCATGCATACACGACCAGCACATACGACTATATCAACATACACGACCATGCACACACGACCAACACACACGACTATATCAACATACACGACCATGCATACACGATCAGCACACACGACTATACCAACATACACGACCATGCACACACGACCAGCACACACGACCATGCATACACGACCATATCAACATACACGACCATACACACATGATGTGTGTATTTTGGTTGTTCATATTATTAATTTTCCTATGACTTTATTTGGGTATAATTTATACTTTTTATGTATTTTTTGTGTAGGAATCGAAGAGTTCGTGAGCATATAAATTTGGACGAGAAAAATCGAGAAGGAAGAATTTATGTGCATTTTGGAAGAATTGATGGGCCGGACTTTAGTTAATCCTTAAACAATGTTATTAGATATAGTTTTTGTTTAGGATATGATATTATATTAGTAATTAAGAGTTAGGCGGCTGAGGAAAAAAATCTACTCCATTCTCTATTTAAAGTCATTAGCCGCAAAGGAGGGATTTATTACTTCTTTCTCATACTTTTAATTATTTAAAAGCCGCAGGAGACGAGAAGAATTGCATAGGTTTAGTTTTATTTATTTTGCAGAATATTCAATTTGTTCTCTTTGATCGACATCTTGGAATCACGGGTGACGAGTTCTTGTTTTATTTCATTTACTTCAATTTATATTATGCTTTCTTTTTATTATATTGTATTGTGTTTATTTTTAATATTATGCGTAGCTAATTTTTTAATTCGACGAGAATATTGAAGCACTAGTTTATTAATCTGTGAGATCTAATTGTTCATATAATTAATTTCCTAGGGTTTCGATTTATTCCTTGTGTTTACAGTTAATTCTGATTTTATTTAAGCCTGATCAACTTAGATTAAATTGGATTACAGTCAATTAGTTCCCCCAATCCGTAATTATTGGAATAGAGCTAATTAGTGATAAAGCTACCATGTTCGTAGTAGGAATAAATTGGTAGACGGGTTATTACTTGCGTTCTTGGGTAATTCGTCAAAATTGGGTTCCTTCAGATCTAAAAGCTATTAGAGCATTAAATCTAGGTCTGGCGTCTCCAGCTAGGTTGTGTTTTAATAAGGGGAATAGTTAGGTCTGGCGTCTACAGCTAACTATCGATAAAGTACGTATGAATTAAGGTATGTCCGCTGCGTTCACGGTACCCTATAATTGGTTGGTTCTTGGGAATTAATTAATCTTTGCATCGATGATCAGAGCCCTAGACTAGTGTGGATTTATTCGAAGCCGGATTGCTTTTCTTCTTATTGAATTTCCATTCATTACTATTTTGTTAATTTATTGCTTTCTTAGTGTTTAATTAATTTCTCTCAATTAAAGGCGTGGTGGCTACACCAAAACTCGATTTATAGGAAAAATAGGTGAATTCCCGTTCTCTGTGGTTCGACCCTGCTTGTTGTTATACTAATTTAATTCTGAGCGAGTTGCAGGAATTATTTGGTGGTATACGACATCCACCAACAACGACCAGCACACACGACTATGCATACACGACCATTGAAGGGTAATATAGTAAGAGAGGCCATTATTGCTCATTTAGAAAAAGTGGCTAAAGTTGAACTTTACTTTTGAAAAGTGACTATATTTGAGTAATTCCCAATTTTTATTTAGTGCCCTTTTTGATACAAGCATTATAATTTTGATCAGAAACTATCTTATACTTTTATCTAGAATTGTGGTGGTGGTCGGTTTAAAAATATATCGAAATATCTTAATTGGGCCCAAAATATTGCTTTAAACTCACTATTTTAACATGTTCTATAATAATTTAGGTCGATTAATTTGTCTAGGCTAATTTTAAACTTAGTCCCATTTCTCTTACTATAGCCCTCTATTTAATAAATAATAAATATATTTGTAAATATACTATTTTACCCTTTACCCTCTAAATTGAACTTCTTATTAACAATAAATTCACATCATAACCCCTAAGTTTGAACAAGAAAGAAGAACCAATCGTACCAAAAAAAAAAACCCTCCATGAAGAAAAAATACGTCTTGCAACCCATCCCAAAAGGAGAAAGCTAAGTGATCATTCATCGGAATTGAGTCTTTTTCACGAAAATTCAAAAATATTGATCCAAGATTATTCCCCTGCCCTGATTCTGCCATAGATTGATCCAAGATTAATAGTTGAAGGAATTGAAGAGCATCCAATTTTGTTGTTTGGAACATACTGAAGAAGAGAGGACAAATGTAGAAATTAACAAAGCAGATTATTTTAGGATTGCGACTAGGGATGGCAATCGGGTACGGCGGGCACGGATAGTGAATATCCCCATGCCCGTACCCGCGAGCAAACCCCATATCCGCCACACGACCCGCCACCCGTGACGGGTTCTTTCCTCCACCCACCCGTGGATACCCGCCATCTGTCGGGTATCCGCCAACCCGCCACCCACGGGTATCCATCTACCTGCCATGGAGAGGCGCAGCAGCGCTACAGTAGATAGGGCTTGAGAAATTGATGAAAGATTGATGAGAGAGGCGCAGGCGCGCATTATAGGGTTAGCCGGTTAGGTTAGGTATATGAAGGAGTATTGGACTATTGGTTTGGGTTGAGCTTTTTTTGAGTAATAAGTTAGTATTAGGTTGGGCTTGGAGTTGGAGTTGGACCAAATATATAAACTTATATTAAATAATATTTGGGCCAAATATATATTACATACATTAAATAATAGTCGGGTAGTAATCGGATATTTCGTGGATATTTCGCGGGTAAACGGGTTTCGCGGGTACGGATAGTAACTATCCATACCCGTACCCGCGAACGAAATTGATAGTATTTTCTAACCATGAAGCTATTCATGGATATCATATGCCCCTCAAACCCACACCTATTAGGGTCGGGTACCGTAAATTGCCATCCCTAGTTGCGACGACGAATACATTGACCCAAAATCCAAATTGAACATGAGTGGTTAAATAAGTACACATCGTAGCCCCCAAATTCACATTTAACATGAAACAAATTGGGTTTAATTGTCTTCGTCCACTATCTTCGCATACATATTCCGTTTCATTGATAATACAATCACCACCAATCAATATATTTATGAATAATCATTCATTTTTGTGTGTGATTACTTCTTTGACTTTGAGAATAGGGTAAACAATATTTTTTTTCCCCTTAAATGTCTGCCATTATGCATCCATTTTTAATTTTTTTTTAATTTATGATGTTTTTCTTTATTCAAATTTGGGGCTAAATTTCAACAAAAATTTGTTTCCTATTTGGATTCGGGGGATATAAACCATTCACAATGAGAAATTTAATTTGGGGGTTAAGAATACACTAATACTTTTTGGACATATATGTCCGGACATAAAATGAATATATTAATAATCTTAACTTATAATTTATCAAATAAAATAATGGTGTTGGTTAGTACTCTAATGTATTTACTTAATTAATCTAAACCGCCATTGTTTGGATAAAAATCCTTTCTGGCATCATACCATTCCTAGGACTAGAGAGAAATATGAATACAAAAAATACGAAATTAAACTAATAAAGTTATTTTGTGATTTTCACTAATCTTTCGGAAATACTATTACTTAATAAATATTTATGCATTCACTTGAATTAGATTACTCAAAAAATAATAAATTGAATGAATGTGGAGAAATTACAAAATTAAATAAATAAGTTAAAGGGATCGAACCGATTCATTTACCTAAACTAGCTAGATTATGTCCGGACATTTATGTCCGAATATCATCACTCTTAAGAATAAGGGGTAAAATAGTACATCTACAAATATATTTATTGATTTATTAAATAGGAGCTATAGTAAGAGAAAAGGAGACTATGTTTAAAATTACCCTTTGTTTTGTTCCAGTAGTACACGTTAATTTCAAAGTTATGTTGAAATGGTTACACTAATATCGTGGGCCCAAACATAGGATCTATTAATCAATGATTATGTATTAGAATTACATAGGCAATTATGATAAAAAAAAATTTACTGATATTAAATTCTATTTTATTGATGGTAGGAAAGTTTCTAATGATTTGGGTAATTAAAAGTCCATCTTGTGACTAGTCCTAAGTTTGGGTAGCTAAACGCGATAAGAAAAACTGTATATACCACAACATTGACAACTTTTCACAATTGTATTACTGATGTATGAAAAATTAGAATCCTATCCTAAAGTATACAAATTTACTTTTTTCAAATCTACCACCCTACGATTCAAGTTCCGACGACGGTTGAGTATTGTCTCAACACACCGGAAATCAATTTGACAAACCTTACCTCATTTTTCATGACATTATCCATGTGAATTTTCGGTGTTTGTTGAATTAGCACTTAGCCGCAGAAATTTGAATCATAGAGTAGATTTGAAAGAAAACATATGTTAGGGGTATAATATTATATTATGAAACATCAATTGAAGCTATGAACTACATCATTACTAAAATTGATATTAAAAAAAAACGGAAAAAAAAAATTGACTTCTGAAAATATATGAATAGACTTTGAAAATTGCCAACTTGGTATACACAGATGCTAATTCCCTTCACATTAATAATCATCCTAAGTGGTTCTATACATGCAAAACTCCACTTGAAGAACTCTTATTATAATATTTATTTTGACTACGAGGGAGGGCAACACGCAGCCGCTACCCAAGCTACCTAAAGTGCGTACTAGGTAAGCTTCGTTCTTATGCAATATCCTACTCTTTTTCCTATTTATTTTACCTTTGGGTGGGGGGGGGGGGGAGCAGGAAACTCGTGACTTCGAATCCAACCAACTTCATCTTCTATCCTCGTATTACCAAACATAGTCCAGCATGGAATAGAAGATGGAATAGAATTCGCAGTCGAGTTAGTAGAGGGGAGACCAAAGACACACCTTCGCAAACACGCCTTACACAGTATATCGATTCTTGGCACCTCTGTCAAGCCTCTTAGCATCAGCCTGCATCAGAAACTTAGATCACTACTCTACCAACTAGACGATGCAAAAATGTTCGAGGCTGATAGGACTCAGACGAAAGAAGTCTTACATGGAATATGAAACCAATTTGTTCGTTGTAATCCAGAAACTCCTTCCATTGTCTTCCTATACTCAGCTGGAGTACATATTTCAAGGAATGCAGATGGATAAGGCATTAGAAATCAAAAAAAGAAAAGAAAAATCAATGAATGCAGACAGAATTATGATGCTAAGAATTCAGACATGCCAAACAAATTATTGAAATGTGCACAATGCCTTGATTCATCAAGTCATTAAACACTAGTTTGTCAAGATCACACACACACACACCAGAAATTATTACAGTGAAAAGAATGTGATGCACTTAGAGGAGTTGTCTCAGAGCGACTGATCACCACATAAATCGACTACTTAACTTCAGTCGTGTATGTTAGCAGCTCATTCACAATACTAGTCTGTCAAGATCACACACACACACCAAAAGAATGTGATACAATTAGAGGAATTGTCTGAGAGGAACTGATCATCATAGAAATCAGCTAGATGATATCAGTCATATATGTTGTAAAACATACCTGAGCAGCTTCATTAGCAGCATTCTTCGTCCAGAGAGCTATCTTCTCCTGCCTAGCTCGGACATTAACAACAGCTCCACATATCTCATCACCATAATCAAATTGTTCTCCTATCAATGCCAGCAACTGCCTCCACGGATAAGAGCAATTTAGACCAGCAAAAGGAAAACAGAGAAAACAAGAAAACGGGGGAACCTAAAGCATACCGTATAGAGCCAACAAGTATCAGATTTTCCCCTAGAGAAACTAACAGTCCACTTCCCCCCGTTGGCACAAATAGGGTCTTCCCATTTTGGCTCGATTTTCTCTTTGAAACAATGAAAGTCTGCTCCAACTGCTAGCTTGCTGGGATGGTGTATATTGTTATAAACTCTGCAAGCCAAGTAAGGAAACTTTGTAGCAACGCGTTTAAGTAGACACAAACATCTCCTGATGACAAGTGAAAATCAAATAGAGATCGAAACAAATACAATTTGATTTCCAATACTATTCAAGAAACCATCTTCTTCCATAAACCATGATCAAACAATAAGTCGATTCTGTTTTGAGGAGAAAGGATCAACCTAAACAAAATTGCAACATTCTAAGATAAATATACAAACAATTAAACTCGCTCTACCAACTATGATCATGGTATCATTGTTTTCCTCCAGCCATAAACCACGCACATAAATTCAAACCAAGATATTAAAATTCCACTTTCTCTAACTAAATTCCAAATAGATGAATAGATGCTACACTTCAGAAAAATAAATAAGGTAATAGTATCTACCTCCCATAAGTATTTATCCATGTGGATCATATGAACGCCAACAACAGAATTATAGTTTATTAAATGCAGATTTCATGAATTAAAAACTATAAGAACTGACAAAACATTCGGCATTTTCTTCACTCCTATTTTATAATAGAAATTTCAAACCCCAACCGAAATCACATAATCAGATAGCCCGCAATTTCAAATTTCAACCTAGGGTTACGATAAATACGAAAACGAAATTAAATGACGCACAAATTCATGCAGAATACAAGAAAACCGTTAAATATATTATCTAAATCTAACAAAAAAAAGAGCATAAAAATAAATAAGTAAATACCGCCAGAAATCTTCGACAGAAGAGAAGGTGTAAACAGGGCGAATGGAGCTTCCCCAAGCAGCTTGTCTGGATTTGGCGGAAGGATTATCGAACCAGAATGTCCAGGAGTTCTCCAACGGATGCCGCGTGGGCAGCGGTTTCGGCGGCGCCACCGCGCCGTCGGAGTCGCCGGCGACGATCTCCCCTTCCTTCCCGCCGGATTCGCCTTCGACGTTAGTCTTCTTCATTGATGATGAGGTGTTTCTCTCTGATCCCTCGTTCATGGCGGCAGTTGCTGATTTTGCATTTTCTTCAACCATTTCTTAATTTGTTTTTCTGTTACTATAATATTGCTGCGCAAGGCCACGTTTGGAGGTAGAGTTTTATATCAACTCGATCTCATATCCTATTTCAATCTCGTATTTCATGTTGTATGTGTGTATTCTGGTAGTTTCGGATTTTTCCTCGTTAACAAAAATATGCAAATATAATATAAAGAGAATTAGAATACTAATTCAATCCGATGTTTTATTTCAGTCTCGTATTTCATATTATATATGTGTACTGTGATAGTTTCTTATTTTTACTCAGTTAACAAAAATATAGAAGATATGTTATAAAGAGAATTTCAATCTTTTCATGTTGTATGTATATATATCGTGGTAGTTTCATAAAAAATAAATAATAATAATAATAATAATAATAATAATAATAATTATTATTATTATTATTATTATCGTTAACAGAAGTACAGGAGATTTAGTATTATGAGAACTAGTATTGCCCCGTACGATACACACGGATAAGAGATTTGTCATAAATTCGAATAATAAAAATATTTTATTTAAAGATAAAATGAGTTAATAGGTTAAAAATTTAAAGAGAATAACAAAATAATCAATAAAAACCAAAGTAATAATAATTCAAAACACACATATTCAAAATTATAAAATATTTTTAGATTTATTTCAAAAAATATACTCTATTTTAAATTGCCTCAATTTTATTTTAATTATATGTTTTATACAAAATATTGTGTAAAATTTGTTACCTTCAACTTTATATAATTAACAAAATTGTCATCAAAATTGAATTGCAATTGATTTGCAATTCCACTATTTTATTTTAATATATATATAGGGATGAGTTATTGTAGAAATAAGTGTCTATGTGAGAACTAAGAATACATCTCAACCCTCCATGTGATAGACCTGTGCGGTTGAGATTACTTTTGAGTATTTATTATTTCGTTTCTTTTATCAGATTTTTAAGAGAGAGAAGGGCATTACTGGCAAGTGTAAAAAATCGAAACCTCCGGATTTTTTAATCCCGTGATTCCCGTTTAATTCCCGTAATCGCTTCTTTCAGTTTTCTCTCTTGCAATCTTAGTTCATGCTTAATTCAATGAAATCACACAATTGACTAGTTTTGTAAATTGGATTGAGGGATTTCATACATTAATAGTCAGATTTTATATATTTTTCAGTAGAAAGATACGATTCCTTCGATTTCATATTCCTTAAGCATCTTCATCTTTTTTATATAATTTTGAATTGATAGTTCTTGTGCGTTGGATATACGCCGCAAACATCTATAAGAGAGTTTGTGGGCTGTTGTTCATTCAACTGTATATTATTGTTGATTAAGGAGTATGTTAACACCCAAGAAAAAGAAATCGATGAAACATAAAGGTATTGTGTAATTCCGTCCTTTTTTTCTTTTTCTTTTTATGTATATTTTTTATTTTAATTAATGACTATCGTTGGTTAATATCTGTATATTTTATGGTTTAGCTTGTTGCTTTCGGCATATTTGACCTCAAGAATTGTGAATTCTTTAGATTTTTGAGCACTTGTTTTGTATTAATTATGCCGTGTTGTCCGTGGTGAAGTATTTTTATTTTGGTTTGTTTGTGATTGTGTCTCGAAGAATGCATATTGAAGTTCTGTATACAAACTGGGGCTTTTAAGTCAATTGAGTCATGCTTCAAATAGTATTATTAAATTCTTTTAAGTTTAGTTAATAAGTGAATGAATTTGAGTGTTGTACAACTGATAAACTACCCTTTTAATAATACAATAATTTGCTTATTAAATTTTTAAAAATGAGTATTTTATATTGTTGTCGAGTACTTAAATTAAATTTGCATAATCTCATAAACAAAAGGTAATGTAAACTATTAAATTCAACATTAACGTCAGTTATGTTATTCAGCCTTACCCAGAGTTCACCTCCTATTATAATTAACATATTTTTGTGCATGTATTTCATCCTTTAATAGTTTCAGTCGATGCTTATATCAATTTCTTTCCATGCTTATATTGGTTATACTTGTTATGTACTGTCATCAAATAAGGTAGCTTTATATAGCTTAATTATGATATTTATTTAATTAAGCATTAGTTTTCACATTGTCATTGTGTTTTTATGATTTTAACAGGGACGAAAATAACAAGGACTCAAGAAAATACTTGCAACGATGATGATTTTGATTGTACTCCTCCAGTTAAAATCTGGTATGGGTGAAAGTAGTAGAACAACAATGAAACGAAAGCATGTTAGGAAGCCTTTGACTATGAAATCATCACCAACCAAGGGCGAAAAGTGTCTAAAGAGAGAAATTTCTGATGTGTCTTACCTTAGGTTGAATTATAGGACTTGTCCTCAAGTATTAGTGGAAGCAATTGAACATATGACAGATCGTCAGAAGAATAATGGATTCATGCTTCTAAGCAATGCACTTTAATGTTATTTATTCATCTTGTCGTCCTTTTTGAATAATAATGGATTCATGCTTCTAAGCAATGCATTTCATGCTTTTAGCAATTTCATTTCATGTTTATATTGGTTATATTTGATATATCATCATGCATGATAAGCTAGATTGATATAGCTTAAATTTGCTATTTATTTTATTCAAGCATGTTCACATTGTGATTGTGTTATTATTGATGCTTCTAATAGTAGACGTGGGAAGCGAAGCACGACAATGGACATCTAATAAATAGAAGAGACAATAGATTTAGTAGTCGGGAAATTATTTAGTTTTTACCTAATTTAATGAACAACATGCACAAATAGATATGCTTAAAATCATATTGAGGCATGCTTAAACCAAAGAAAAGTTATGCTTAATTGTACTTGAAATTAGTACACTAATAAGGCCTGCTTAAACGCCTAACAGAACATGCTTGAATACCATAAAAGTCATACTTAAATTCAAATGCGAGATTAATGTTATTTTACATTTATTTTTATAAATAAAATAACAATGCACATTATCCCCAAAAATTAATTAGTACACAATTATAATTATTAAATGATCTATATGTTTCAAATTATAATGAAAAAACAATATTACGTATTATTAAATGAAATAATGACACATATAAAGGCCTGCTGCCAAAATAAAATAAAATCCGGAAAGATTAATTTTTTACAAAATCATACATGTACAATAAATAAATAAATAGAGAACTGAAATGTTGAACAATAAAATCATACGTGAAAGTGTTAATACCGTTCCCTTATAAATACTTCCTAAATTAATGAAATCCCAACTTTTGAGGGATATGGTTACATGGAATATAATAAAATGACATATTTGCCCAATACACTACTAAAACAAACGTTAAAATATAATTAAGATTGTAAAAATCTGCAAAGTCAAATAACCGTTGATTAACACAAATAAAAGGCTAGGATTAGTTCATATTTCCCACATGAGGGCTAGGATCTATATAATCCAATCCCTATATATATATATATATATATATATAATCTTAGACGGCAGCAAATAAGGGAAACTACGGGAAGTTTATATATCTATTGCTTATTTGCTCTGTAGCACGCACAGTCATGTGTTCCACCACATAAATTATGTTCTAGTTTTTTTAACCTCATATAATTTCTAAGTAGTAATATTTTATGTTATATAATGTAGACTTGCAAAATAAATATATATTTACAAAGTATGTTGCGTAAGTAATATTTACTACAAATTACTCATATTTAAAAGTTGCAATCATTTTTGTACGTTATATTATTTTAAATGCTATATTAGTTTTTCAATTATTATTGATATACATGGTTCTATTATTATTATTACTAGTAAGTAGCCCGTCGAGACTCGACGGAAAATAGCTTTATGTTTTAATTTACATGTATACATTTTAAAAATAATTTTATATCTTATTTAAAAATTATGATATTGTTCGCGTTAATTACTAATCAAACTTAGAAAATTAATTTTATTTCACGTATTTAAATTTATTATTAGAAATGACAATAGATCAGGTATACTCATTCATTATGTATTTTCTAAATCTAAATTTGTTTAAAATTTGTCTACATGTTCGTCCTAATCTCGGTTAAAATAGTGACTTTACTGTACATACGCGTCTCAAATCCGTTGAGTAATACTCGATAAAAATATGAACACTCCAAGTAAAATTAATTAAAATTAGTAAAAATACTTCTTTCTATGTTATTTGAACCGTCTCGTTGGTTTATGCTAAATTACTCGATAAAAATCTAAACAAAGTTAATATTAATTAAAATTTGTAAAAATTCTTCTTTTTAAGTATATTTGAACCGTCTCGTTGGTTCATGCTAAATCGATATCTCTAATCTTTGCCAAAATGCAGAAAAAAATGATTACATCTTCAAAGTAATATTAATTAAAATTAGTAAAAATCATTCTTTCTATGTTATTTGAACCGTCTCGTTGGTTTATGCTAAATTACTCGATAAAAATCTAAACAATTTAATATGAATTAAAATTAGTAAAAATCCTTCTTTTTAAGTATATTTGAACCGTCTCGTTAGTTCATGTTAAATCGATATCTCTAATCTTTGCCAAAATGCGAAAAAAAATATGTTTACATCTTCAAGTTTTTCTTTTCTTTAGCTACCTATCCCACATTTGATTCAATGTATATATTTTCTAGAAAGCACTAATCGAAGTTTTTAAAAAAATATGAATGAAAAATGAAAAGGATTCTATATAGACATATTGATTAAATATATTTATTTAGTCTTCATAGGGATTTTCATTTACAAATTTTCTATAGATTATTATATATGAATTAAGAATGTATAAAATAATGATTTATAAGAATGCATTATGAAATTGTTATTATTTTAATATGTATAATAGAAGAAATTAATTAAATAGAGGGAAAGATAAATATGAGATGTGATTAATAGATAAACATGTGATATTTCAAGAATATAAAATTAATAAAAATAAAAATTAGAATATATATGAATTAAAATTAGACAAATTACCAGAATAAAGGAAAATCTGAACGGAGCACCGTGGATGAGGCAACTTTATTTTCGTATTAGTAATAGATTATTATTATTATTATTATTGGTTACTTTTAGCTCTGAGTTCTATTTAGCTCTGAGTTTTATTTAGAGAAAATATATAACTTACAAACAATAAATCAGTAAAAATGAGTTATGCGGCCCATCTAAGCCGTACCTAACTATCATTAAATAAATGCAACTAATACAAAAACTAATATATAATTTGATAGTGTGACACGAAATCTATGTAATCTAAATAATATATAAAAGGTAAATATAAGTTTTAAATCAATTTGAAATCAGTTTTAAAGGATAAATTCGTAAATTTTCAAATAATTGATTCAATTTCGTTAATTTTTATCTCTCCCACGCATATGCACCTCAGTTTTTCCCTCAGTCTTCTAAGCCTCTCTCTCCAACTCAATTCACTTCTATCACAAATCCAGCAACAATAACTCTTTTGAAACTCTTATTAGTTTTATTTTTTATTATTTCGAAAACGTCTCAAGTTACAATTACAATCACTATCTCAAGCGTATTACGTAGAAAAACTGGTCTGATGTTCCAGTGGTAATCAATTATATTGTCATTCTTATTATGCACTCGTATTTAATACGATGTCATTGATATCATTCTAAAAGATATGTAATTTATTGTAAATTGGACACTCATATACTACCGGTCGCACCGTACGTCCGATAACATCAGCTTCCGGTAATCTCATTTTAATGAAATCAACACCTTCACTTCTTTTCTTATAATTGTGATTTTATCGAAATGAGGTTACCTAGAGCTAGTGTTTAGTGAAATGAAGTTACCTAATCATGAAATTCAAATGTAAGTTAATGAAATTTGACAACCAAGTAACGAAAAAAATTCAATTATTCAGCCAGTCATATACTATTTGGTTCAGGCCAATCATGCTGATTTTTTTTTTCTTTTTCGAGATAGAAATTATCAGCTTCAGTCATTCTTTCTTCGGTCTATTCAAGTCAAACATGTCAGTTTTGCTCGATTGACATCCGTACATATAATACAATTCTCGACGATAAAGTACTGACTCAACACACTAAAAATTATTCGAACAAATCATACCTCACTTTCCACTTTAACCATGTAGATCTTAATTTTATTTATTATGTTTAAACAATGTTCAAATAATTTTTTTTAACAACCAATTGATAACCTTCAGATTGTTGGGTAATTTTTACTAAAAATTGTTACTATCAATATTTTTTTTAAGTGGGTTTAATGGAAGAGCAGTGAGATTGAACCGCGACCTATTTATAGAGAAGATTTTCACCCATTTAGACGGAACCATTACTATCAATTTTTGGCAACGATATTGTTTATTTTTTTCCTCAAAAAAAAATCAATGAGATTTAAACATCGCTTTTAAAAATGCACCGGATAAGGAGCTTTGAAAGATAATAAAATAGGTTTTGGGGTGTGTAAAAGCATGATTAAAATGAGTTTCTTGTCATAGTATTGTGTATAGGCACGCAACACACATTTTTCAGTGATAATCAAATTACAAAAACTAATAAGTAACTAAAACTTTGTTAGAGGTAAGCACTACACATATCTGTTTCCATAAATTATTGTCTTTTTTGTATTTCATCATGTGAGTAAGTTCTTCGATAAGAATTATGATGTTAAAAAAAATAAAAAATAAAAATTACCGAACAAACTTTTTCCGAGGACTTCTAGTTTGAGTGCTTATTTAAAGCCGGTACATTTTTAAGTGATTGATTAGGGGTATATAAAATTCAAATTTTATTTTACTATTTACTAGGCATTGTAAACCAAAAATTATTTTTAGTTCTAATTCTTATAATTCATCAACCCAAAACAACAAATAAATCAAAGTATCGTTTTCTTGAATTGGCACAATTATAACTAAAAAAATTAGCAGTGTGGCCTTCAATTTTTCGATGGTGAAAGAAGCGGGTAGTGCAACACAGACGGATACTTATCTCCTGATAGACTTGTGCAAGTGGGATGTGATCAGAATTTTAAAAATCGGACCGGATCGGCTGGTCGAATCGGTTGGATCGGGAATCGGACCATGGTCCGGTTTGGTAAAATCGGCTAGTTTTGATCGGTTCACATGCGGTTGGACCGAAAAAATTGGGAACCGGAGGTCAGACCGGTTCAAGCCTTTCATGTGATAACCGTACCAGTATGACCAGCTAACTGTGGAATGATGTTGGTCGACGACACTTGACATCGACTTGTTGCTGACGAATAATCCAAGTTAGCGAACATTCACTAAGGAGACAAGTTCATGCACTGATCTAGACTCTTGAATGTTTCCCCTCTAGTAGACGTGTAGAACTCTGTTGTGTCGATAGTTAGAGGTTAGAGTAATTGTTTAGCAAAACTATTTAGCTCTTTTGTTTTTCTCCCACGTAATTTATCAAGACAAAAACTAACAATTGAGGAATGTATCTCACTCTTTTGTATACTCCCTCCCTCCATAATAAGTGTGGTGCATAAGGTGTGGCACGGAGTATAAATTAAAACAATCTTGCCACAATTTTGAAGTTGCAAGTCGCACTGTGTTTTGTTATTATCTTATGAAAGCCAAAGTTAATTTGCATATATAAATTCTTTATACTATGTACAATTTTATATGATATTGAGTATACATTTTGGTTGTAAATGAATTAAATTAATTTTCTATATTTTCATAATACCAGTACAAATAATTTATGTAAACTTCATGTTTGAATGTAATTTTTCAAAATTTATTACAATACACGTTTTCAATTTCAAATATACATTTGTTGTATTTGGTTACCCTCAACTACTTATAAAATATATGTGTTTGTTGTAAGAATGTTCTCCACATTTTTAGCAAAGCATGCCCATTTTTAATTAAGCACTTAAAATTTGGGATAATCTCAACTGCTTTCAATGGTTGCAAATCCCTGAACTTTTAAGATTAAAATGTATAACAAAAAAAAAGAAGAAGAAAGTTATAGACATGAAGGAAATAAAATAAAATAAAGGTCTTAAAACTTAAAAGGATATCACGTAAAGAAGTTATAAATAAGAGGCATTTGTCCGATGTTTGAATTTTGTGCACTATAATCTGTGTTAAGCATATAGTGTGTTGTTTTTTCCTTTTCCAGATAGACAATTACAAATAGCTCATTTATATAGTACGGATAGAAAATAATGGGCTCTACTACGGATTCTTAGGCAATGTAGTCAGCATTATTTATTCAAGATTGGGACCATGTAATTATAATGTAGGTAGTGTATCAAATAGTTGAAATGGTTCGATGAAATATAACTTGCTTGTAACATCCAAATATAATAACTTAATTTCATTTGGAAAAATAAAATCATACATAAAGATCATATCACCTAATCATTCTCAAAGTAGCTTTAGTTGGCATCCGAAAAAAGTACTCCCAACATTCCCTAATAAGTGTCCAGACTTAAAAAATTTATTATTCTCGAATAAGTACCGCATTTCAAATTCTAGAACTACCAGATTTATCCTTTTACTTAAAACAAATTATTTAGATTCGATTTTCCAGACACAGAGTAAATAAGAATGAATTGGCCCAGTACCTTGTTATACGAGTGGGACAGTTTTTGGGGGAAGAAGGGAGTAACAACAATAGCATCTTGCGAGTCCAATCATCATACATGAATAAGTGCACTTACAATCATGTTACAATATCAGCAAATATTTTTACTTCATATTCAGAAGTAATGCTTCTACAAAGATACATGTCTATTATGAAATACATCTGTCTCGTAAAACAGTCTATTTATTTAGTCGAAGGCTAACAAAACATTGAATAAATAATAGAATTGACAAAATTCTCTCTCCAGGCCATCAAAAAAGTAAGAATTTCAGAAATTCAATAATCGCGCATACCTTCAAGAATTCAACGAATCAACGCCAAGTCCTGGCGCCACCAGGAGCACCAGGCCTAGTACGATCATCCCGCCACCTGTCACCAGCTGGAGGTGGGGCCTGACCACCCTCAGCAGCCGCTCTTCTATGCTTCGGGACGAACTTCCCAGGTGCAGGCGTAGCAGTAGGCGCAGGCGCACTAGGTGATGCATCCTGAGAAATATCAGTCTTTGGTGGCACTGCAGTAACAGCTGATCTCCCCAAGATCTCTTCCCTCCGCTGCCTTTCTTTTTCTTCCAGCTCTCTCTCTCTCTGCCTCTGCTTTTCAGCTATTTCATCCAATTTCGCCTTTCGTTCAGCTTCCTCTTTCTTCCGCCTCTCCATCTCTGCAAAATTCACCAACTCAACTAAGCAAGTGAATGGATGCAACAGTAAATACCCTAATTTCAAATCGAGAAATGGATGCAACATTGTCCCCATAAAATCAGTACCAGTACCCCTACTGACATCCAAAGAGGCGTGTTTGTTTTCCCTCGAGAAATAGAATGCTTAGTATGAAACTCGAATAGGAAGAAAGTACCTTCAAGCTTCCGAGCCTCCTCCTCTTCACGCAATCTTGTCTGCCTCTCCTCTTCAGTTCTCAGGAAATATATCATTTTCCTCTTAGCTTCCCTTTCCTCTTTTCGTGACTGGATAATATTGCTGATTGTCTCTTCTCTTTCCTGCCTAAGTCTGTCACGTTCAGCTGTCCTGCAATTCAGCACTCGTTCTTTGAAGTTAACAGCAATCTCCGACATCCTGTCGAGCCTTGATTTCACCATTAGGATTGCAGCATGACCTTGCCTACTTAATTCAACTTCTCGCTGTATCAAGATAGGGAAAAAAAAGAAAGCACCGTAAATTTTTATGTAAACGTTCTGTCATACAGAACCCAATGCAGAGTCGAAGACAATCTCCTGCAAAAAGGACGAGTTATAAAATGAAGTTTACAGCCAAGAAAATGACAGATCCCAACCTGCATCAAAAGCTCGTGCTGATCTTTCTCAACTTCTATGCGTTTCTGAAATGCAGCTTCAATAAGCGGAGCAGCCTCTTCCCTTTTTGCTCTCTCCAAATAATCCATAGTTTTTCCGAGCTTTTGTAGTCTTTTCTCCATTTCTTGCTTCTCCCTGAGCTGCTCACTAACAGCTAGCTCCATCAATGACTGCTTGGTTATTTTTTCCTGAAATTCGTATAAAATTGATAATTTGGAAAATAGAGTTAGCAAAACAACAAGGAAATCTATCATCGCATCGCTCACCCCCTCTAAGACTGGTTTCTTTCCTTTCTTCTTGCTCCGCTTTTCAGCTTCTTGCAGCAATGCTTGGGCTTCCTCAAGCTCACGTTCCTCTATTTCCCGGCGAATTCTTTGATTCTTCATTTGCTCAAATTCTATTGCAAGCCTTTTCTGCTCTGCCTCTTCACTAATTTTCTGTAATTTCAGCCTCTTTGCCTCCTCCTCTCGTTCCTTAGAATGTAAAAGCCAGTGATACAGGACTACAAATTAAACACCTAACCAACCAAGAAGCAATCAAATTATCAAAGCAAAAAAATGACATACCATCTCTAATAGCTGACGCTCTTGCTCTTCTTTGCGCTTTTCAATTATTGACTTGCGTGCAAGCAGACGTTTGTGCTCTTTTTCAACTACTTGTACTAAATCTGAAAGTGTGTCACCCAATTTTGGGGTTCCCTTCGCAGGTGGGTGGATCATGACCCTTGACTTGGTAAGGGATTCAGCAAGGGCGGAGAGGTGATCTTGTAGGCCTTCTGATTCAAGACTCTGAGGGGAAAACATTCATATATAACTTATTGGAATTTAAGATAGATACAGCATTCGATGGAATCTATAAAGAAAAAACAAAAGGAAAAGAAACATTTAAAACAGAAGATGAAGTTAGAGACATATATTATCTAATAAACAGCCTTCTCTATACTGAGGATAAGCCTTTGAAACCTCATAATATTGCAGGTTTGCATCTATGCTAATGTAAAAGACTCCGTTCCCGAATTGATTGTTCCATTTGTAGTGGAGCATCATCATTACCCTGACTGATCAGATAGTAAAGAAATTGGCCATTCCAAGATTTAAAGGGAACATAAAAAATTGGAAAGGAGCATTCAGTTTCACTAACACAAGTCTATTGTAGCATCAAGTTGATAACCATATATTTGATCAGAAACCAAGCTTAGTTGGCAAATTCAAAAAGATAAAAATTAGACGGTTACCTTATTACCAAAGAAAATGGCGCCCTTCCTGTAATTCACTTTCATCGATAAGAAATTATTCTTGACTGCATCAACGGAGATCTTCTCAACCATTGGAAAATCAAAAAAGGGAATTATCTTTGATAGGTTATCAATGGTCATAGTCTGATACACCTGTGATACCTGGATATATAGAACATACGGAAAGAAAAAAAAAAATGATGTAAGATACCAAAAGTGTCGCACAAGAAGCGGCATGACAGATGATGGTAAACCATACCCGCTGAAGCAACCTAAGAGCAGCAAGCTTCTCCAGAGAAGGAACATACTGAGAAAGATGCACTTCCGGAACAGAGGAAGCAGAAGCAAGTTTACCTCCAAGCTTTGAAATTTTTGTTAGCAAGGGCTGGACATGCAGTGCAAGGTGTAAAGGGAGAAATTCATGTTCCAAAATATGGTACAGATCCTTCACTTCCTGGGTTACACAATTCATAACACCTTTGGCCACCTAAACAAAATGCCCAAGAAAATTAAGAATGAACTGACATACAAGTAGAAGACTATGCGCAAGAAACTAAATCCCAAAACTCTTTTTTTTTTAATTAATCTACGATTGTAGCTTACCAAATCCAAGATCAGTGAGGACCTGGAAAGCTGAAACGGCATGAACAGAATAGTTACAAAATCAGCAAATTAAAATAATATCATGAACCAAAAGATGCAGCCAAGACATATATTACCACTTCTCTATTCTCTGGTTTGGACTCAACATCAAATGCAATAAGGTTTGCCACTCTGAAATTCCTTTCTTTCTCGTTTCCAAGCTCCAAATGTGACGCTCCATATGAGCGATCATAAGGGGGTACTGAGAGTGCAGCTAGGACAGCAGACGAAGCTATCATCTGCAGGTCTTTGTGATTCAGGTTTTTGTTAAAGCTTTTCTGAAGTGAGAAAAGCTTAAGCCATGCATAAGCATGATAAAGATGGTTGGACGACGTCCAGAAAATTTCTGAAAGCTTTGAATAGTAGACAACCATCAATGACGATTTAGGTGTTTTTTTAACCATACACATCAATACATATATATCCTCAATAGAACGAAAGGCCTCCTGCAAAGCACAAGCAAAGAAAGAACTTAGAGAAAAATAGAAGGCCTGCACAAGTTATTAGCAGTACCTGGATGATACTATGGAGATAGAAATAGATAACTCAACAAACCTGCCAAAGCTCAAGCTCGGTAGCAACTTTCAGCTGCTCAAATCTGGTGTCCAGATACAACTGCAAACTCTCAGGAAGAGTAAGATCAGGCCTATCTCTCTGATCCTTGTATTTGTTTAGGTTTGCAAGGTGATTCCTAATTATTTCACACAATCTCCGAAACTCAGTAGTCCGTTTGTATTGCTTGCAAAATTGGAAGGCACGATGTGCAGTCATCTGTATATTCAAAATTAGAAGCTCAATCCATGATAACACAAATTTCCTAAAAAAATGTTGACAAATTAAAACATGCCATAAGAACAGTTTAAACACAAAAACCCCATGGAACAGAACTGTAAATTCATAGAGCAGCTCCATGTTATATTCAAATAGCTAGGAATGCGAATACTCCTCCCTTGAACAAATCAAATTCAGGTTTGAAGCATGACATCATGCCTATACTCAATAAGAAATTCATGAACCAAACTATATACAAATAGAATGAAGAAACATACAGCATACAGGGATTCCAATCTTGAATTGTTGCGTAGAATTTCAAGAACACTTCTGTAGGTTTCCCACAGGAACTTAAACCAGGGAGTGACAAGCTCACGATCTGATCTATCCTTTCCTTTTTCCCCGCTAACATAGCTCAGAAGCAGATCTTCTGGCCTTTTATCTGCTTCCAAGTCATCTACATCCAGAGCCTCTTCCAAGGCCTGTGCTTGATTGCGTGCAAGCTCAGCCTTCTCAGTGGCCAACTGCATGAAATGCTTTATCACTTCCTCCAATGAACTTATGTTGACCTGTTGACAGATACCACGGTATTGGATAAGGCCATCCTTGGCATGTCTTCCCCTCCTCATGTCAACACATAGCTCCACATATTTGAACATTATTTTTTCATGTGTTTTCGTCCAGGCTCTGTACCTCCTCATGGTAATAAAACTATGAAGTACCTCAAGTGCTTCTTGCTTTTGTCCAACATTAATCAACTCTGCATCAACGTATTTACATGTAAAGCACAGCAGAGGAAAAAATAATACCATCCGAAGCACAATAGAAAAGGATGATATGTAATGTTTAGCTCTTTAGCTTCTTCTTCTCATGGTTATTTACAACACTTCAATTAAGCATTTAAAAGAGGTGAACCGCTACACCATAAATTGATATTGCAATCTTTGGAATTTCGGCAAAAAGATTACGGGAATAGTCAAAACAACAAGATAGATACACATTAAATTTTAAAATAATATTAGAATTTAAATTACCTTCAGCTCGCTTTAAAGCATTCTCAGGTCTGGCAAAAGTAGCCATATTAGAAGACAATCCAACGACTGGTGCTCTGCAAAACGGGAATTCAATCAACAATCTATATAAATATACTAAAATGGAATTGTCTAGAGCAGAATTCCTGCCAGAAAAGTCCGCCTAAAATTATAGCATGCATGCAACAGCAGAATTTGGAATTAAGCAGTCTGGCATCTAGTTTCAGAAACCTTTCATATTGTTTCTACTGGAAAGATTTGCAGAAAAGCAACTGATTCATAACAAAGGTAACGTTGTTTACTTTTTGTACTGATCCTTTTGATTCGTATATTACATATAGCATCATTGAACATTTTAAGACGCTTCACCACAATGTTCCAGGAACTCACAAATATGAACATTCCTTTGAGAACGAAAAAGCAACGATCCTAGGCCAAAAACAGTCTAAAAATCCAATAAAGGTATTGGTATGTCCTAGAATCAGGTTGTGTTATTAGTTTCTCACAATTACATTATTTTTTCCTCTGTGTCTGTGGATACTCCCAGTCCTAGACATATATGCATATTAGTTTCGAAATGGTGGTGCTACTTCTTCGTGTTCTTTTAAAAAACATTACATCAGTGCAACACAATGATAAACATAATTTTATGAATGTGAGCGGAAAAAAACAAACAAACAGAATATTAAAAAGCCACTCTGTCACAAATCATTCAAAACTAGAGTTCCACAGATCCACATACATTGTAAGAAAGACATTATTTGTGTGTTCAATAATTTTTCAAATTCCCAAAAAAAAATTGCTACATTAAAGTTAATACATCTTTTAGAAATCCAGAAAATTAATGAAAGTTATGGAGCACAATGATGCGTGAAGAAAAATCTCCACAAACAAAAACCATCTCATATTTTGTGAAAAACATACAGAAAACGAAGAAAACTATCGCAACAAGTATTATCAAAACAGTAAAAGCAAATCGAAATAACCTTGTAAGCGGAATTCGGTTTACTTGATTTCGGTCTACAACTTTAATCGCCGATCTAACTGGAAATTTCGACGAGGAAAAAGGTTTGGAGGAGAAAAGGTAGGCAGAAACCCTAAGGCGCCGATCAAATTGGACTGGGCCGGGTCGAGTTCTTTGATAATTCTATTTTCGGGTCGAGTTCTTTGATAATTCTATTTTTGTATATTTTCATAATTAATTTAATCTTTTCATTTTTAGTAATGTCATACTTTCAATTCCCTAAAATAAAATGTCATACTTTCAATTTATTTCAATTGAAAGTGGCGGTTATGATATTTTTTTGAGAGAATTATATATATATATATATATATAGGGAGAGGATGATATATGAATTCATCTTTATATGAGTCCGTAGGAATTATGCATTTTTATCACATAAGTTAATGCACAAATTGCATTATTTTAATGCATAAACATATGATTTGATTTAAGAGTCGAGCGAGGAGAGCCGAAAGCCTCGGAGCGAGCTAAAGGACATTAATGTTGCCACAATCATTATCTATAAATTAAAATCGGAGACGAAGGCGAAGATAAAAAAAAATTGATTTGTTATGTCTGTGCATTAAAGTACTGTATATTGTGCATTTCCCAAGTCATAAAAATGCATGGTTCCTACGGACTCATATAAGAATGAGTTCCTACCAGATCCACACCCTATATATATAACTAGCGTGTAGCCCGTCGAAAATCGACGGGGATTCATTATTTAACTAAATTATTAAATGCAATATGATTGAGAAATAGAAATTTTTTTTCAAGATCAATATCTTTAGTTTCTAATTAAATTCAAGAAAATCGTTGGTTTCTTTTGTTATTTAACCGAAAGTAGCATCCAATCCCTCTAAGTCGTTGGTTATGGTAGAGAATATCGATGAACCAAGATGATGAGGCTATGATTCAGTCACCTAGACCAGTTTAGAATATATAATCTTGCAAATTTTAAATCCGATTAATAAGTAATTATTCTACCCGTTTCGTCCCCTACAGTAATATTCGTAATTAATCGAACCTATTTAAATATAAAATGTCAACATAATAAACTATAAATAATAGGTTATTTGTCTCAATTAAAATACGAACACAATAAAGTAAATATTAATAATGAATAATATAAATAATAAAAGATTAAAATTAAATTTGAAGTATCAATTTGAAGTTCATACAATTTATGGAACTCATTTAATTATGAATTTAAGATTATATAGATGTACCGAATTCATACAATATATGAAACCCGTTTAATTTAAATTAATATATTTATTCGTCATGAATTCAATTAAATAGTAATTTACTCTTGTTTATGTATCAAACATTTAAGAAAATAGGAATAGAATATTGGAAGAAAATGGAATTCCTTTTATTTACGTTCCATTTGATGAAGTCTTTTAAGAAATCAATATGAAATTTCTTTTATTTGAGTTTTTAGAAGAAAAAAAATATGAGTAGAAAATGAGGAAAATTCACATAAGCATATACATGACCACCCGTTTAATTTGAAATAATCTAAGATGTTATATAAATATATTTTAGTGCATGCTAATAATTTCAATTGTATTCTCCAATTGGTGAAGTCTTCTAAAAAATCAATGTGAAATTACTTTTATTTTAGATTTTAGAAAAAATAAGAATAGGAAAATGAAGAAAAATCTACGTAAGAATTTTGATTAATGCGGTCACCCGTTTAATTTGATATTACATTTGTCATTATTCAAATATTCTCTCCTCCGTCCCATATAAGGTGTCACGTTTTCCATTTTGGAGTGTCCCATATAAGATGACACATACCCAAAATGAAAATAATTAGTATCTCATAAAAAGTTGTGGATCCTACCACTTTATATCTTTCTCCTTAATACACGTGTCCAAAATTAATGTGTCACCATATATGAGACGAATGGAGTACATCTTGGCACGTATAAATATTTATTTAGTTTCTCCAATATATGAAGTCTATTGGAGAACAAACGATGTGGGAAAAATAAACATATTAGCCAAATTAAATTTCTCAATAAAAAATATAATTATTTATTTGGTCAACTAATTAATAGGCCAAATTAAACTGGTGGTGAAAAGATAAGAAAATACACATTGATTCTAAGTATTTATAGGTTTTCCAATAGGTGGAGTTTCATTGAAAAGGCGATGTGGGATAGAAGATTTAATTAATATTTAAAATCTATTATTTTATGCTTAATAATTCAAGAAATTGGAGAATTTAGATAAATAGAATTCGAGCGATTAGAGGGGTACCACATAGGAGAGAGGTAAGGCAAATCCGTTTTCGTTTATATAAAATTACACTAACCTGGGACGGAGGGAGTACTATTTATGTCTTTTTATTCAAATTACGTACACTATCATTCGCTATAAACTATAGTATTGCTCTCAATAAAAAGAAAGGAAAATCCTATGTAATTTGGTCCATAATAATGATTATCAATATATGTCAATAAAATTTTTAAGGATGAAATTTAAGAATAATTTGAAGATTTAATCGTAGACTTTAATTTTATGGAACTCTATACCATATATATAGAATATAAAATATGATAAATATTAGTTTTAATTCAGAAAATTGGAGAATTTAGAAAAATAGGAATGGGGGAATTAGAGGGGTGCCACATAGGAAAGAGGGCCTCAAATTCGTTTTCCTTTATATAACAAATGTCAAATAAAGCACTACACCACCATATATGTGTGACCTCTACACCACACAGAGGTGGGACTACTATACCGCACGCAGGTGGAACCACTACACCACCAAACAAGATGGAAACATACACGCAGGCGAGATTGAATCCAAGACCTCTCACTAAGAAGAGACTTGTAGTATCTCAACTAGCCACTTGAGTTATACCTCATCGGCCGCGGTTTATGATATTGACACGGAATTAAGAGTATACAATAAACGTATACAATAAACGGTCGATGTCCCGGATAAGTAAAGTTATTAATATATGACTCGTATTAATTTATATCATTTTTATATCATTGTACAACCCAAAAAAATTATATCATTATAACAAATGAGTGTGCAGTGCACTAATAATGTATTTTTTCGAAGAAGACTTTCATTAATCATCAATTTTAGGTTTCTTTTGATATCATCCGGGAATTATTTTCAAGAAACATATCTAGATTTATGAATTAATTCGTGCATAAAGAAATTCCTATAACACAATAGTTAGAGAACTTACTTTTTGCGTAATTAATCAAAACAGTTCTCGAATCTCCTTGCACTCGAATCCTCCACGTATTCCGTCAATTAGATGCAAGAACAACTCCACAACATTGCAGATCTCAATCCAAGAACGCTAAAAATTCTTCGAATCAATTCTTATTTTTTATGCATATATAATTCTAAAAAGAATTAACAGTATATATGTGTATCTTTGACAAAAGAATCATATTCCTATTCTTAATAGGAATTAACGTCGCGCCTATCACCTAGTGTGTTGTAGGATGGGCTTTTCTTTTGTCTCAAACTAATTATTTCAAATAGTCTAATCATTAATTAATTAATTAAATTCCAAAAAATATATAATTAATTAATCCTATCTAAACCATATATCTTTCAATAACACAAAAGAAACAACAATCCTTAACTATTAACTATATCATTCAAGCATGTTTGTCGTAAAGCCAATTATATGGCTCACGCTATTGCTTGTGCTGCTAGGGACTTTTACTTCCCTTATGAGTGAAATGAACCACCAGATTTTGTGATTGGTCTTCACTCTTTTCCCTGTTCTTGCTCTTGATTAAATAAAACGTCTGGTTCTCGAAAAAAAAAAATTCCGAAGTACAAAAAGCATGACATTAATTCTTTACAAAACGAGTTCGAGAGTGAGCAACATCAATAGCCGATGCATGCATGTATTTAGAAACGTTGCTTCTATCAAGAAAAATCACAAATTTAGCCAAAATATTAAATATGAACAACTTGTTTAGCTTCTCGTCATTATTGCATATATTTTGCTCGTGGTGTCCGTGTCTCGTACTTATGTTGTGCACATGGCTTGCTCTTTGTTCTGATTAACAACAAAATATATGTCGGAGTCCTCGACTGACTTCAGACTTTTGAAGATAGTTGATAGGGAGATTTGTAAATTCTTTTATAGTGTTGATCAATTATTCTAAAGAATCAATACGTAAAGAAAATGGATCCTGTTTACTATACTAAAAAAGAAAACAGAAGATTACAAATTCTTTTTAAGAAAAGTAGAGCGAACACAATTGGTTTCTACGGAACAATCTATATATATATAAAAAGAGAGTTTCAATTGAAAATCAATTGCAAATTGATTTGAATGGCGATTTTGCAATTTTTCTCAAAATCATGGATACAAGTTAATTTGATAAAAAATTTGCGGTTACGTCATCAGCAGTTACTTACGGCGCACGATCTGCATGAACTAAACCTCTTTATTCTATCGTCTCTCTAAAAATATTAAACTCTGCAACTCAAACACAAACAGAAATAAGTATTCACCATAAAACAGTTTCTAAAATAATAAAACTTCTCATATTTTTCTATCCACTGCAGAAAAGCATATAGCAAACTCTCAAGACGAGCCAATGGTAGATCACTTTGGCGACGCTGATGGAGGAGGGAATCTACCGCTCCTTGCGCAATTTACGCATGATAAGCCCTTTATTCTCTTAACAATTTACGCATGATAAGCCCCTATAATTAGAAATCAATTTATGCATGGAGGAATTTCTTTGTGAACGTTCTTGCATATTGATTAATTTCCAGAATGATAATTGATGGGTATTTTGTGATTAATTTACAGCTTAAGCTGCAAAATATGATAACCACACACACATATCCTCATACACGCACATATATATATACATATATACATTTATGTAAATGCATATACATTTAACATATCATCATCGATATTCGAATTCGGATGTTCGATTTCTTGATTCAAATTCTGAAAAATTTTCTTCAAAACATTTTGTTCAATTTTTCTTAATTGGTCTGAAAATTTTTCTTCAAAACATTTTGTTCGCTTTTTCTTAATTGGTTTGGATTTGATCTTTTATTATCAATTTAATTTATTTTGCGGTGGTTGGTGGAATTATATTAATTGTTCTAATGATTTGTGTGGTAATTTTTTAGTTTAGTTATGTTGTTTAGCTCTGTGCTCTGTTATTTTGGACCAATTTGCTGTCTTTTTCCCTTTATATGTGTCAAATAAAATATCAACTGATTATCTTTGAAAATTTGCATGCAGCATATGTTTTGTGCTAGCTCTCTCAACCAAAGAGGTATTTTTTCTCAAATTTCAAGATCAATCTCTCTCTAAACCATTGAATATCATATTGTATTATATTGGTTAATTAATTCCAAAATCTCTTGAAAAACTAAATTGTGTTTCTTCTCCACTTCATATTTCCTTTTGATATTCTACTCTATATTGAATAATGAGTTTTTTGATGGACTTGAGTTTTGAGTTTACAGGAATCAACTATTCTATTCTGAAAATTAATTTCTGAAAATTTTTGTTGGTGACTGTGGTCAAATTTTGATTATGTATCTTTGTATGTCGTAGGAAGCTGATGCGTTTTGCCAGTTTTGAATAAGCTCTGTACATACATGTGGTTGTTCTGAAATTTTATTTAATATATCCGGTGAACTTCATTTACAGTAATAGATGGTGCGGTATGTATAGTGAACAATTAGACCTCTGAGTTGTTTAGATTAGTTTAATAGAAAAAATTGGTTGGGACTCCTAATTAGGTTAAAACAATATAAAAAAAAACTAAACGTGTCAAAAGTAGCATGATCATTTGTTTGCTTCTTTTCACAGTCCTATATGAATTTTTATCCACCAATATTTTGTGTTGTTAATTTTATTTTTTCTCTTTCTTTTTCAGATAAAATATAATCAGAGCAGCGACTCTGGTGAAAAGTTTAGTTTGATTTAGATAGTGCCATATTCTCTGTTGCAATTTGTCGATCCTCTTCTTCTTCTTCTTCTTCTCTCATAACGTCAATTCCAGGACGAATTTACAGTTTCAAACTTCTAAATTCTCAAGTCTTACCATTTGAAGGAAATAATATACTACTCCCTCTGTCCCAATACTCATGTACGTTGAGGTAGAGAGAAGAAGACTAGACCATGATTTGAGTAGGTTTGAGATGATCTTTGATCCAAGTAGTTGCGATGCTGGTGGGATGGAGTGACACAATGTGTTAAAAAATCGGTTTGATGATCAGGACAATCACATTTGCACAACTTGAGAAGGAAACCTTAAATCTTAAGGAGAGGTTGTTCTTGATGGATGGAGAGTTGGGGATATTTGACAACAACACGGGCTTGCGTGAGTCCGAACAAAAATTAATTTTCTCACAAACTAAAGACAAGGAATTAAGATTGATGGCGCAAAAATCCATTTGCGAAAAGGAAGATACCTGGTGAAGAAGAGAAGTTGAAACACACACACACACAGAGACGGCAAAGAAAAAAAAATTCCAGGAATAAGAGAGAAAATTAAATTTTTTTAAAAACAAAAAAGAATGCTCACAAGTAGGAATGGCAATGGGTCGGGTACCCACCCATTAAGCATATCCCAAACCCAAACCCATAAAAATTTTCTCAACCCATATCCGTCCCAAACCCGATTAAAAAATCATTTCAAAACCCGTACCCGACCCAAACCCGTTGGGTAATACCCACTAAAAACCCGCTAAAAACCCATATGTACTAAAACATAAACATCAATATTAAATTTAGTAAAAAAAAATATTATAAACATAATTTTAACATAAGTATAAATAGAAAATTTCATTAAATTAAAATATATGTGGGTTAAAAGAATAATATAAAATCCTAAAATTATTAATATTTATACTAATATAAATTATATATAAAATAAATATTTAATTACTAAAATTATTAATTCTTTGTATGCAGTTTAAAAAGAATAATATAAAATCCTACAATTAATAATATTTACACTAATATCTATGATTATATTATAAATTATATATATAATATTTTGTATATATATATATATAAATGGGTTTGGGTAGCGGGTACCCATAGGTAATTTCCCAAACCCGACCCAAACCCGTCACGGGTTTAAATGTTTCTACCCAAACCGGTCCCAAAACCATTTAATGATTCCTAAACCCGTCCCATTAAGGTTTGGGAAAGCCGGGTACCCGTAAAAATCCGACCCATTGCCATCCCTACTCACAAGAGTCGCCCACTCTAAATTTCTATTCGTTAACATAACAAAACTCTGTATATAATTCCATTACATATTCCCTCTATATATTTTGATATAAACTCTATTTAAAATATATAGACATCAAATATTTTTAATTCCTTGCATCGAAACGATGTCATTTGATTTTGATAATACTTCGTTTCTATTATAGTTTGTTAACATCCACATCAATTTTTGGTGAGCTAAGTTGGATTTCCGTTACTGGAAAATCAAGGCTTGAACTTAATTGTGAAAAAATTAATTTGATCATTTAATTTGATAATTCGTTTAAATTAAAATATAATAGGAAAAATTCAAATAATTTTCTCATTTAAGTGCAATTACCCAATTAATATATATGTGTATTATTTGTCTTTTTATATCAAATTATTTTATTATGTTACTTAAGATCTATTCATATTATTTTTTCATTTTAAAAAATGGCAACTTGCAATTTAAATTCTCGACATGTTTTGAAATTTTGTTTTATTTTCTAACCTTTTAATTTTTCGCCTAAAATCTCCACCTTTCAATTTGTTTGATTTTTCTCATAGCAAAGAATTTAAAGCAGAAAATTCTTAAGGGTTCCCATAAATTAAATTAGTGATTTATCAGTTATTTCTCAAGAGTAACGTGTTGGAGTATGGAGCCTGAAAGGAAGTGAATCATACCACGATTCTGGCGATTGTTGGAGTATGGAGCCTGAAAGGGAGTGTCAGTCTCCAAGTGGGAGATTGTTGTTGGGGTGCCGTACAAGTGTATTTTGGGCTCTATGCGGTTTCCTAGTTTTACTAGGATTATGGCTCAATTGTTTGCTATATATATAGTTGTTTTCTCATTGTAATTTGTATCCGAAAATATAGTGAAAATCCCTGGCTTGGCATCGCTCCCAGACGTAGATACACATCGTATCGAACTGGGTAAATAATTCTTGTATTTTTTATTTCGTGATTGTGTGTTTATTTCCTAACATAACGGATGATGAAGGAGGGAGTAAAAGAGGGGAAAAGATGAGAAAATTATGGGCTTGAATCAATCTGTGCCTTAATCCTATGAATATAAGTGTTTGTTAGACATGAAAAACGACAAAGTTTTGAAATTCTTGAAACTACGTCGCTTGTTTAGTCAAGGTGATTTGTCATGTAAGCAATTCCGACGTCTAACTCAGCTTCGATTTGGAGAAAAATTGAACGTGGAAAAAAATCAAACAAATTGAAAGGTGGGGATTTTAGGCGAAAAATTGAAAGGTTAGGAAATAAAACAGAATTTCAAAAAAGATCGTGAATTTAAATACAATTTGCTATTTAAAAATTTATTTTTATTATTTAAAATTGTAATATGTCTTTTGTCCGTGCATCGCACGGGAGCGAATACTTGTTTATTTTGAAACCCCACTTTAATTTTAGCTTATTGTATTATTATACTAATTAACATTGTATGAAGGCTCTATCAACAAAATCGAATTGAAGTCAATGAGGATAAAATTCTTGAAGTCAATGTTAAATCCTTTGCTCGACGACTTGGCTGACTTTGAACCGAGTCAACCTTGAAACCCCATATCAAACTTCACTTGGCCTAAGAATAAAACTTAGCACCGACACAAAAAAAAAAAGAAAATGGAGAAATGGCAAATAAACTCTTAACATATATCCTCTTATCATATTTATCTTTCTATTTTTTTATTTAGAGCTGTTAGCACCCCAACGTGTCATAAATAGTGCAAAAACCCTCTCGCCTCTAACATATGACTAACACCGTTAACAATTTTTAATTTTTTTAATTTTTTTAATTTTCTATATTTTTTATTTTTTATAATTTGACTAACAACATCGTTAATTTTCTTTTTTAAAATTTTTATTTTATATTTTCTTATTGTATTCTTATTTTTTTAATTTTCTATTTTCTTATTAGGTCCATCGCCTCTAACGAATTACTGTTTACAATTTTTTGTTTTTTTAATTGTCTACGTTTCTTATTGGTGTTTTCTCAAGACACATAGTTTGAGTGAAGTTGAGTGGGACCCACTAAGAGAATGAAAAATTATAAACAATAATCCGGTAGAGGCGACACATAAAGAAAATAAAAAATTAAAAAGATGAAAAATTAAGAAAATAGAAAATTAAAAATAAGAATACAAAAAAATAGAATATAGAAAATTAACGGTGTTGTTAGTCAATTATAGAAAATAAAAAAATAAAAAATTAAAAAAATGAAAAATTGTTAACGGTGTTAGTCATCCGTTAGAGACGAGGGGGTTTTCACACTATTTATGGCATGTTGGGGTGTTGGCAGCTCCAAATCAAAAAATGGAGAAATTAATATGCTAAGTATATGATAGAGGATATTTGCTATTTCTCCCGAAAGAAAATGTAATAATAAGCCAATTATTCAAGTCGAGTTTACTTTTTCAAAAGGTAGTGTTATTTAATAGACATAAATCATAAGACTAAAATTTTAATTTGCGGATCTGAAATCCTAACTCAATCACAATTTATTTATCTATTTCACTAATCTATTACTAGTAGCAGAATATGCATTCACACTACATGGTACTACGTGCTATATTACCCAATGGATTTGATACATGTATATATAGTAAAATCTCTTTAATTTGGTTTGAGCTAGATGATATGGGTAAAAAAAATTCTTATTCGAGTAGAGAAATGTTTAATAGATGGTATTTGATCCATTATCATTATTTCCAACTGATTCCGATAGGTATGGATCTCATTTTAGTCCGAATCAACGAGCCAACCTGAATAGAAAGGAGAAAAAAAGGGAAGGTTAGGGGCTAAAATATATAATCCGAAAATAGCCTGAGTCCGATAAGGCTAGTCCAAAAATCAAGTGAATCGACCTAATTAATACTATTTTGAGAATACATTTTAATATGTATATATATATTATAACTAAATTTACCTTTTCTCAGTTTGTTATCTTCTTAATTGTTCTCAATAAATCAACATTAAGTATGCTATTTATTATTCTTGTTTATTTTGTAAAGTTTGGGCTATAATGGGACGGATAATCAATTATATATTACAATAAATTATTTAAATATTTTATAATTTAAACGGTTTTGGATAATTAGCGGGTCTATAAGGGTTTGGAATGAGAACAAGTAGTGAAATCACTTTTAATCGGTCTGAGAAACGAATGAGTATATAAATTCTAATTAGATTGTCTGAACATATTAATTATCATAACAACTTATGTTTATGAATTTGAATGAATTCGAGTAATTAGTGGATATTATTATACCGTCGAAAATCGACGAGAAATAAAATAAAAATATAAAAATGAAAAGACAATCAGAAAATAGATTGACTAAATATATAATAACAATGGGTGACTCCCGGGGCAGAAGTATGGAGTGATCGCCGGTGCAGAGGCACGGACAAAGAGCGGCTCCGATAAGACTTCAAAGCGGAGGAAGTAGGAACGAACCGAAACATACCCGAATGAGAGGAATTCCGAGAATATGTCGGAATGGGACATCATATTCGAGGAGAGCTTAAAGGAATTGATATGGCTACTTATACCATCAAGATGCATCTTCTTTTCTGGGGCTCATTGTGGAAGAACTCCAAGGATAAGCGTGCTTGACCTGGAGCAATTAATTCTATGATGGGTGACCTCCTGTGAAGTTTTCTCAGGTAGCGTGTGAGTGAGGACAAAACACACTAGAAAGGACTTGTGGTGGTTTGTGGGGCTAGCCGTCAATCCGGAAGCCGGGTCGTTACAGATGGTATCAGAGCCGAACCTCTCCCAGTACGGTGTGGTTCGGGGACGAACCAAGCGGAAGCTGGTGGGCCTGTGACGCCCGGGGCAGAAGTACGGAGTGATCGCCGGTGCAGAGGTACGGACAAAGAGCGGCTCCAATAAGACTTCAAAGCGGAGAGAGCAGGAACGAACCGAAACCTACCCGAATGAGAGGGATTCCGAGAATATGTCGGAATGGAAATGCATATTCGAGGAGAGCTTAAAGGAATTGATATGGCTATTTATACCATCAAGATGCATCTTCTTTTCTGGGCTCATTGTGGAAGATATCCAAGATTAAGCGTGCTTGACCTAGACCTGTTCAAGTTTTCTCAGGTAGCGTGTGAGTGAGGACACGCTGGGGCTCATTGTGGAAGAACTCCAAGGTTAAGCGTGCTTGACTTGAACCTGTGCAAGTTTTCTCAGGTTGCGTGTGAGTGAGAACACGCTAGAAAGGACTTGTGCAATTCTATGATGGGTGACCTCCTGGGAAGTTTTCTCAGGTAGTGTGTGAGTGAGGACAAAGCACGCTAGAAAGGACTTGTTGTGGTTTGTGGGGCTAGCCGTCAATCCGGAAGCCGGGTCGTTACACAATGCATGTGTATAAATACATGCTATTTTTTAGTCTACATTAAAAAAATACTAACAATTTTTATACACCCCCTTTGGGATTTATTATATTACAAATTATATTAAAATACATCTATTTATAAGATAAAAAAAATCGAAATATATAAATAGAAGAAGAAATAATTAATATCACATCAGAAAATACAGATTGACCAAAATCATAACAATATCTTTTCTGGCTAGGATTGTTTTCCAAATTCATTTACGCCAAACCGAAAAGAAAAAAAAACAACATGCAACAACAACAATTTACGTCCGAAATCAAGAAAAAAAGAAAAAATAAATAATTTTTCCTTTCGTTTCACATTTCTTCGTCTCCAAGCTTCACGTTTCGAGAAATCCAGTCATTCTAAGAATCAAATTCCGAAACTCACTCAAATCCCTCCCCTTCAGAATTCTCCCGCAAATCGAAAGCTCCATCATTTTCCCGGCCACGCGCCTCCCTATAATCACGTGCGGCGGCACCATCTCCCCGTCATCGCCGCCGCCGTCGTCCGCGCAGCGGAACCACGCATTCCGCGGCGCGCTTACGGGAATGTTTACCGGCACTGACTTCGATCTCCTCCGGCCGATTCTCGATTTCCGGCAGCTCGCCGCCATAATGCCGGCATCACGAGCGGCGATCTCGTCGTCGATTTCTCGGAACACGACGTCCGATTCCTGGAACTCTTCTTCCGCCATTGAAATGGATTCCTGGAGAATTAGGGTTTTTTATGGTCGGGAAATTGGGGAGCAGTTGAAGAGGTGAAGAAATGATAATGGCGGAATTTATAGAGGTGAGAAAAATGGATGAAATCAATCAATGATTTGAAGGAAAATGAATCGTAGTGAGTACACTTTGATTGCTGGCGTCACTGCGATTGGCGTTGAGTGCGGTCCCCGCTTTCTAAAAGTTTCATTTTGGGGGGAATTTTTCATTTCTTAATTATTATTTTTTCTTGTCCGAAGCGATTTAATGTGAGTTATGAATCTGGACGTTGTTACTTGCGGTTCACGGCTTCTTTTTTCTCGTTTTGGACTTTCTGTTTGGATATTCTTATGTGCTTATTACTCCCCCGTCGGTGGTTAACATTTTGGGTGGTATTGTTATCAAATCACGTAGGAAAGAAAAGAGAGAAAATAATTTGTTTTGTGATATAATGTGTAATTTATAAGTTAAATTGAAGGTGTTAATAATGTGTAGTGGAGTATCAAACTTTTCATTTATGGATAAGACTATTGAAACGAGACAAATAAATAAGGCAACCAGACCAATTGAAATGAGACGAAGGGAGTATATTTTTGATATGTTGTATTCTCTCCGTCCCATTTCAATAGTCTCACGGATATTAAGAAAATTAGTTGTTTGTAATAAAGTGGGAAAAATAAAGTAACTTTTTAGAGGGTATTGTTGTCAAACCAAGTAGGAAAAAGAAGATATAGTGTTTATTATGTGTTAATGGTATTAAAGTTTTTATTTTAGGCATAGGACTATTAAAATAAGACAAACAAATAAGGTAACATGGCCATTGAAAATATGACAGAGAAAGTAATAATTTAGGGGCTCGTCCGCTGCGCATGATAGAAATGTGAAACTCTCTCCGTCCATGATAAGTGTGGTCCAGAGAAAGTGGCACGAGTTTTAAGAGTAAGAGAGTGAGTTGGATAAATATTTTGTAAGCGGAGAATAAGACTCATATTTATTGTGAGTGGAGTCATTTCCATTTAAAGAAATACCATACTTATTATGGACGTACGAAAAAAGAAAGAAAACCACACATATGGTGGATGGAGGGAGTATATATTTATGACGACTTTAATATATTACTCTCTCCGTCCATGATAAGTATGGTCCGTAGAGAGTGACACGAGTTTTAAGAGTGGAAGAATAGGTTACATAGATGTATTGTGAGTGGAGAGTGGGACCATGTTTATTGTGAGTGGAGTCATTTCCATTTAAAGAAATACCACACTTATTGTGGACATACGAAAAAGGAAAGAATACCACAATTATTATGGACGGAGGGAGTATTTGCTTAAAAAGTCATAGTTTTTGATAAAATTAATAACATAATGATATTGAGCAAATACATATATGTGATTTTGCAATCTATTACTAATACGAAAATAAAGCTGCTCCCTCCACGGTGCTCCGTTCAGATTTTCCTTTATTCTGGTAATTTGTCTAATTTTAATTCATATATATTTTTAGTAATTAAAATTTTATTAATTTCATATTCTTGAAATATCACATGTTTATCTATTAATCACATCTCATATTTATCTTTCCCTCTATTTAATTAATTTCTTCTATTACACATATTAAAATAATAACAATTTCGAAATACGTTATTATAAATCCTTATTTTATACATTCTTAATTCATATATAATATATATATATATTTAATTTTATAAAAAAATTTACGTTCATATGTGGTAGTATATTCATTAAAATTTACTTTATTATATTATATACAATTATAAAATTATATTGTTAATTAGATTATGTATAAAATTGTAAGTGCTTGAAAAGTATTAGTGAATAAATTTAATTAATTATATATATATATATTCATATATTCTAATTCGAATCTATCATTATGATTATTATTATATTCATTATATATGTATTTAATTTATATTTGTAATTTATTTATATTTATATTTTTGTGTATAATGATATTAATAAACTATTAAATGTTGTAGTATTAATCTATCCATGTTGTTATTGAATTCTAATAGACTTTTATTTGTCATATTAAATTTAATTGTTGAACTATCTCCGAAGTTCCTGTAAATGATGAAAGCATTAATTACTCTTTCGTTATGCTTGTACATAAACTTTTTCCCTCTTTATCTGATTATCTTAAATTATGAAGGCCTAAAATGTAACGTTTGAAGTTGCCCTTTCCACAATGCTCTGTTCAGTTTTTTCTTTATTCTGGTAATTTATCTAATTTTAATTCATATATATTCTAATTTTAATTTTTATTAATTAAAATTTTATTAATTTCATATTCTTAAATATCACATGTTTATCTATAGATCACATCTCATATTTATCTTTCCCTCTATTTAATTAATTTCTTCTATTATGCATATTAAAATAATAACAATTTCGGAATGCATTCTTATAAATCATTATTTTATACATTCTTAATTCATATATAATAATCTATAGAAAATTTGTAAATGAAAATTCCTATGAAGACTAAATAAATATATTTAATCAACATGTCTATATGGATTAATCTTTTTAGTTTTTCATTCATGTTTTTCTAAAAACTTCGATTAGTACTTTCTAGATTATATACATTGAATCAAATGTGGATAGGTAGCTAAAGAAAATAACAAAAAAAAAACTTGAAGATGTAAACATATTTTTTTCCACATTTTGGCAAAGATTAGAGATATCGATTTAACATAAACTAACGAGACGGTTCAAATATATACTTAAAAAGAAGGATTTTTACTAATTTTAATTAATTTTACTTGGAGTGTTCATATTTTTATCGAGTATTACTCAACGGATTTGAGACTTTTTCCGCATTTTGGCAAAGATTAGAGATATCAATTTAGCATAAACCAACGAGACGATTCAAATATGCTTAAAAAGAATAATTTTTACAAATTTTAATTAATATTAACTTTGTTTAGATTTTTATCGAGTAATTTAGCATAAACCAACGAGACGGTTCAAATAACATAGAAAGAATGATTATACTTAAAAAGAAGGATTTTTACTCATTTTAATTAATATATTAACTTTGTTTAGATTTTTATCGAATAATTTAGCATAAACCAACGAGACGATTCAAATAACTTAGAAATAATGATTTTTACAAATTTTAATTAATTTTACTTGGAGTGTTCATATTTTTATCGAGTATTACTCAACGGATTTCAGACGCGTATATACAGTAAAGTCACTATTTTAACCGAGATTAGAACGAACATGTTGAAAATTTTTAAATAAATTTAGATTTAAAAAATATACATAATGAATGAGTATACCCGATCCATTATCATTCCTAATTATAAATTTAGATACGTGAAATAATTAATTTTCTAAGTTTGATTAATAATTAACGCGAACAACATCACAACTTTTAAATAAAATATAAAATTATATTTAAAATATATACATATAAATTAAAACATAAAGTTATTTTCCGTCGAATTTCGAAGGGCTACTTACTTGTCTATTACTAATACGAAAATAAAGTTGCCCCCTCCGTTCAGATTTTCCTTTATTCTGGTAATTTGTCTAATTTTAATTCATATATATATTCTAATTTTTATTAATTAAAACTTTATTAATTTCATATTCTTGAAATATCACATATTTATCTATTAATCACATCTCATATTTATCTTTCCCTCTATTTAATTAACTTCTTCTATTACATATATTAAAATAATAATAATTTCGAAATACATTCTTATAAATCCTTATTTTATACATTCTTAATTCATATATAATAATATATATATATATATTTAATATTATAAAATTGACAAAGATTAGATATATCGATTTAATTAGCATGAACCAACGAGACGGTTTAAATATACTTAAAAGAAGAATTTCTACTAATTTTAATTAATATTAAATTTGTTTAGATTTTTATTGAATAATTTAGCATAAACCAACGAGACGGTTCAAATAACATAGAAAGAAGAATTTTTACTAATTTTAATTAATATTACTTTGAAGATGTAAACATATTTTTTTTTTGCATTTTGACAAAGATTAGAGATATCGATTTAACATGAACCAACGAGACGGTTCAAATATACTTAAAAGGGAAGGATTTTTTCTAATTTTAATTCATATTAACTTTGTTTATATTTTTATCGAGTAATTTAGTAAACCAACAAGACCGTTCAAATAACATATAAAGAAGGATTTTTACTAATTTTAATTAATATTACTTGGAGTATTCATATTTTTATCGAGTATTACTCAACGGATTTGAGACGAGTATGTACAGTAAAGTCACTATTTTAACCGAGATTAGGACGAACATGTAGAAAAATTCTAAACAAATTTAGATTTAGAAAATACATAATAAATGAGTATACTAGATTCATTGTCATTCATAATTATAAATTTAGATACGTGAAATAAAATTAATTTGTTAATTTTGATTAATAATTAACACGAACAATATCACAACTTCTAAATAAGATATAAAATTATTTTTAAAATGTATACATATAAATTAAAACATAAAGTTATTTCCCGTCGAATTTCGACGGGCTACTTACTAGTAAATAAAAAATAAAAATTGTAGTATTATTTTATTATTGATCAAACTATCACTATTTTTTTTTTTTTTTGCATTCCTACTGTGTAGTACGAAAGGGTATGTAAACCCATAATTGAAAATTAAGCTTAACGATAATAGGTGTTCATGGAAATGCACAGGTTATGTGATTGGGATTATAATTATAATTTAATATATGTATATATATAAAACATAATTAGTAGAACCTGTTCCAACCTAAATCGGGAATGTGTTGAGGTTATTAACCTATAATAATTTGATGATCGAATCGATTCCATAATTATAAGTTCATTCCATACCTGACCACACTGAAAACATGGTTCTATACATTCTCAAGAAATCAATCGAGCATATCTAAATAGTTATTGTGTTTACATATGAATCCCAATGTTGTTCCATTCATTTTTTTTCATATCTCTTGTTATTTTGCTAGGAGATCCTATTCACCTCTTTGAGCTTCTACTGAATCAAGAAATTAATTATTATAGGTTTGATTGGTCATCTTTTTATATATACAAAGTGGATGTTTACTTTGGACGATAAGATAGATAGATAAAAATAAGAGTAGAGAGTTATTTTAGGACTTTAACTTTTACCATTTGCAAAAATAGGACACATTTTTTCGGGCTTCCAATTATAGGACAAAATTTAAAAAATTAATCATTATCAGGACAGATTTGAGCCCGATTTATGATGGTCGGGCTAAGTTCCACGTGCGCTCAATTAAAGGGCCTGATGCCTATGTGGATTCCCATGTGTCAATTTCATAATAAAATCTAAAAATCAAAACTAATTAATTCAAAATTAAAACCGATCATAACGCCGACACCAACTCATCCGTAATGGAACCAAAGGCGATGCACCCGCTCCACCAGATCGCCGGAACGCCGACCCACAAACTCCTCCTAAAGCAGTGGCTGAAAGAGGAAGTGCTCATCCTCAACCGCCTCTCTCTCAAGAAAACCCAGATCAATGCTACAAGCAAATAGATCACCCACCCCAACTGCATCTTCTTCCTCTTCCAGTACTCCACCTCTCTCCTCCTCCTCTTCACCGCCGCCGGCCAGCAGAGCGGGCCTCACCTTTGCAAGAGATCTTGGGTCCCGTCCCTCTGCTCCCTCCTCTGCTCGTTGGGATTCATTTGCGTGATATGCTACAAGATCGACACGGAGTCCCATTTGTTGAAGCTTCTGAATCGGGAGAAAGAGGACTCGAAGCACATTGTTTCACAGTCGATTATGTTAGTTCGATTTAGTCTGGGCAATAGAAAATCATATTTGCAATCGATTTGGTTCTTCAAATTGAGGGTGAGATATGATTTGAGTTTCTTTTTTTTTTGCAGCATGATTTCTTTTAGCTTTATAGGAGTTAATATTGATTTTACTAATTTTAATTTTGAATTAATTAATTTTAATTTTTAGATTTTATTATGAAATTGACACAAGGGCATCCACATGGGCATCGGACCCTTTAATTGAGCATACGTGTAACTTAGCCCGACCATCATATATCGAGCCCAAATCTGTCCTGATGATGATTAATTTTTTAAATTTTGTCCTATAATTGGAAACCCGAAAAAATGTGTCCTATTTTTGCAATATGACAAAAGTTAAAGTCCTAAAATAACTCTGTACTCTAAAAATAATATATTATGTAAATTTATCATTTACTTTTATAAATTGATTAATTTTGAACTTATAATCCTTCAAATACCCAATCACATATTTCATTATTTTATCTGTCGCCCAAAATAAATGTCCCCATAAAGTATTATATATATATATATATATATATATATATAAGTTTGATAGAAATCATCATAGTGTAAAAACTTATAAACTATGCATAATGCATCACACTACATCAAATGCTCCATTAAAGATATGATTTTTGAAGATCTGTACTGAGACTTACAAATTTCACTAAATAAAATGGTGTCATCTTGAAATAAGTAGATAATATGTGTGTTACGAAATTTAGTGACTTTTGAGGGTGTAATTATTTTATTACATATCTAAAAAATTTATTTATATTTTTAATTATATGTAGCAAAAGTACATAGATATACATGCGTGGGTCTAACGAAATTATGTTATATCTAAAGATGTAATAAATTTTATGGCACTTCTCTAAGTGTCACTAAAATTATGTCTAGACAATTTTATTGTAGTGCTCATATTACTTATTATTTTTTTGAAACCTAAAAATCAAAATACCGTTAAAATTAACCTTCCAAAGATTAAAGAAAATCATGTAGCCACCTAAGAAAACTTGAGATCCAAGCCACCCCATCTATTATTAAATTACATTATATGAAATGTGCATTAATTGCACAAAATAATATCTCTGACATTATATATATACTATTCATTAAACTTAGTACTGGTATATACTCCATCCGTCCCATTTATATAGGTTTGTTTTTCTTTTTCGGATGTCCCAAATATATAGGCTTGTTTCCATAAAAAGTAATAATTTTTAGCTCATTTACTAATATATCCCTATTTAATTTATTGATTAACTCATAAAAAATATATATTCAAATAATAAATAGGGGCATATTAAAAAATTTACTATAAAATTTACTTTTCCAATAATTTTTCTTAATCTCTGTGAAAATTTCGATCCGCCTATATAAATGGGACGGATGGAGTATTTGGATAAGAAGATTCGACTGACAACGTTTAGAGTAACGAACAAGGTTAAAATCGTAATCCGATCCGATCAATGATTAGACGAGAGGCGTAGATTAGAAGCGATCGGCGAATCCGGCGGCTGAGGATGTGCCTTCACCTTAAAGAAGTTACCGCCGCTCACTTCTCAAGGGTGTGCCGGTTTCTCTGCGCTCGCGTCCAAACAAGTTATCGTGAGGAATCTTAATCATCCCGTGCTTAGCTGCCACGTTGATCCTGCCGTTTGTTTTCGTGCAGTATATCACATTTCTCCCTTTAGGAAGCAAGCACGCGTTTGCACACAATCATACACTACAAAACCTAGTTTTAATCTTTGTAAATTTATTTGATCTTTGACCTATGTCTTTATATGAACAATAAAGTGTAATATATGTCAAATATTTCGGGTTCAAGTTTATTGTATATCTTTAAATTTAATTGTTAATTTATAAAAAAAAAGTACTCTTTCCGTTTTAAGTTAGTATGGTTCAACTAATAATTTATACCTCACAACAAATTAAATATGCATCACACTTTTGGGGAACGGAGGAAGTATAATATAACGCTATTTTAAGCTGTTAAACGTAATTTTCGGAGTATTTTTATAATTTCGAGATGATTTTTATACGAAAAAAAAAAGATGACAATATTTACAAATTTAGAAGAATATTTAATCTTTCCTTAAATTGTTAGTAGAATATTATAATTATCATAAGCATATTAGTCTTCTTTCAGTTTAAGAGAATGAATATCATGCAATTTGCATTCACAGAATCACATTATATTGGATCTTGACTTAATAAATTAATACTCACTCCCTCTTTTTATAATTGTCTTATCTTAATTTTATTCTTATCCTGTGTCATATTTTACAAATTATAATAAAATAGTGAAATTATTCTCATTTTACCCTTATTTAATAATACTAAAAGTTGGAAATCATGAATTATCAGAGAAAAAATAATTAAGTGTACAAAGGTAAATTAATTTATACAGTTTATTGGTCTACGTTTTTAATGGCATGAGACACTTATAAAAAGACGAAGAGAGTACAGTTGATGGTTGGATGATGAAGGGGCATCGATCTAGCCCCTGAGCAGGTGAAGATGAATCATTTGGCTGCAGTAAGCTTAAGGAGGTCGTCCCACATCGATTGGGTATGCAAGACTGATGAGGTTTAAAACTTTAAATAATGTGGGCAATCATTCCCTCTTGATTATAATTTTGAAGCAAAGTTAGACCCAACTATTAGCCGCCTACATCATTAGGTCACCTATATATATATATGCAATATTACATATATATATATAGTTATTTTGTCCAAGTCGCATATCAATTAACTTCAACCGTTAGCTCCGATTGAATATTAATGTCAATGTATTGAGAATAATTGATTAATAAAAATTTAATTAAGTTGTCAAATATATTTCAAACTATCAATATTTTTTTCAAATCAATCTTTTTGAGTTCGGGGAAATTCTTTGTAGGTGGATATGTAATATACCTGTCTCTCAGGTGAAATTTTTATTAGTTTCACACGCTTCTCAAGCAATAATATTTTATTAATATAAATTATATTAATAAAATATCATCATGTGAGAAATAGATATACTGTATGCACACCACAATAGAATTCCTCATCGGTTTTGATATTAGTACCCAAACTAGGAAAAATCATGTAAATTTATTTCCTGACAAGTTTTTGGGTAAAACTAATTAAAAAGAAAGAGAGAAGCGCACACAAAAACAAGCGGCATATATATGACTTGAAGGAAATGAGTTGGGTTTTAGAAGAAAATATAATCATTACGCAATAGAAGCCTTCAAAGTGTCATTTTCTTGTAAAGATTGTTTGCTTTATTCATGAATACAAAGATTATTTAATCAAACCCAGTTTAAGATAATGACCTTGGGTTCTATTTAATTAATATATACATATATATTTATAATGACTTAAAAGGGCGAGAGTGACGAATGATTAATTACTAAACCGTACTTTAAAAATCATTTTTAAATTTAGTCAATCCATGATTAATTAGTTTATCATTTTGTCAACCTCGAACTCCGTTAGCTTCGTCGACATTGTTACATATAAATAATACTTAGATACCTTTTCTCAAACAACAAAAATATATTGATGGCTCAAGACTCAAATATTCTTTTGTCATTATCGTTAATACGAGTCAATTTTTATAAAACGCCTATAATTTAGGATATTTTAGTATGTTTGTTCCTTTCTTATTTGTAGGATGTTTTCAATACAAAGGGGGAAAATGTGGTTTTATTATGGGTGTGGTTAGAGGTGGCCAAAAGAACCGGAACCGCCGGAACCAAATCGAAACCGGAACCGAACTGCCAGTCCGGTTCGGAACCGAGAACCGCATCGACGGCGGTTCGGTTTCGGTTCCAAAGTTGCGGAACCGAGAACTGCCAGTTTCGGTTCCGAACCGCAGATTCTTCCTATTTTTCTTTTATTTTTTACGTTTTAATCTATATTTATGTTACAATTCATATTTATTTCACCTAAATGTTATATTAAAATGCATAAAATTACAATTAAACAAGAAAAGGTAGCAAAAAACGAAAAAAAAAATATAATTTGAACCTCAAAACATGGTTCTGATTTAGAACCGCCGGAACCGAAGAATCGAACTGAATCGAAACTTGCGGTTCCGGTTTGAACCGAAACCGAAGTAATCGGCAGTTCGGTTCCAATTATCTTGAGATGGAACTGAGAACAATCGGTTCGGTTCCGATTTCGGAACCGAACCGAACCGCGGCCACCTTAAGTGTGGTGAATAAACGGCGACTCTGTATGGGAATTTCCTATAATAGATAAACTTATTAAAATAGTTTTAAGTAGATACGACTATTTTGTTATAGAATTAGTTGTTGGTCCTCTGCCACATGTGACAAATCTACTAACATAACTCCACATTTACAATTTCTGCAGGGCTGGAAACACCCTTAAGTGGGCCCAATATCTTCAACGTCTACAAGACTATAAGTCTTTTTTGGATGTTAGTATGTTGTAATTTAAGTATCATTTTCTGAGTTTGGAATTAGATGATGCTATATATATTTTTTTATTTTGAAATAATTACGATATGTTAATTGAAGTAAAAGTTAAAGTATTAAAGCTTAACAATATTATATATGCAATCATAAAAAACAATTGCACATTTTATAAAATGCTCAAATTATAATATAAAAAATAGATGAAAAATCAGAAGTTGAACTCATGAAACTTGTAAAAAGGTAGTTGGAGGGTTTTATGAATCTAGGAGGTGGTTCCTGTATAAATAATCCTTATTCTAAAAATAAAAAATTAGGCACACATATTTGATAAATCTACTAATGCTATCTAGTGCACTAATTTTGTGCATGTGATGCATCTCATTTTTTGTTTATTTCAAAATCTAAAATCAATTTTTTTTCGTCTTTCATCTCATTACCACCACCACCACCACTACTAACTCGCCGCCACCATCATTGTTGCTCGCTGCCGCGACCATCGCCATTACGCACCACTATCGCAAACGAAAGTTAAAAAAAGTAAAAATTGTCAATATAATATGTTGGTGCATCACTTTGTACGTGTGATGCATCTCATTTAGGGATGACAATGAGTCGGGTTTTTACGGATATCCGGCTCTACCAAACCCTAATGGGACGTGTTTGGAAATTATTAAATGGTTTTAGGACGGGTTTGGGTAGAAACATTCAAACCCATGACGGGTTTGGGTCGGATTTGGGAAATTACCTACGGGTACCCGCTACCCAAACCCATTTATATATATGTAAGATGACAAAATATTATATATATAATTATAGATATTAGTATAAATATTAATAATTTAGGATTTTATAATATTCTTTTTAATCCGTATACAAAGAATTAATAATTTTAGTAATTAAATATTTATTTTATATATAATTTATATTAGTATAAATATTAGGATTTTAATATTATTCTTTTAACCCACATATAATTTAATTTAATGAAAATTTCTATTTATACTTATGTTAAAATTATGTTTATAATATTTTGTTATTTCTACTATTTAATATTGATGTTTATGTTCTAGTACATACATTCGGGTTTTTAGCGGGTTTTTAATGGGTTTTATCCAACGGGTTTGGGTCGGGTATGGTTTTAAAATAATTTTTTAATCGGGTTTGGGACGGGTATGGGTTGAGGAAATTTTAATGGATTTGGGTTTGTAAAATGCAAAATGGATGGGTACCCGACCCATTGCCATTCCTAATCTCATTACATTATCTGATGTACCTCATTACATTGTCTGGTGCATCTAATTTTTTGCTCCAACAAAAATTATCATACTAAAAAATGTCAAAAAAGGGGTTTGACTAAGAAAAAACGGATTTGACCATAAGATTAAATCATATCCATTAGATCTTGTAGGATGAATGATGTATATTTATTCTTATTTCTCACTATAAGATCTATTCACATATGATCCCTTCTATAAATATATATACGTGTGATATGTGGATGTATTTACATAAACTCAACTTCGAAGAAATTGGTACAATAATTTAAGTTATATATATATATATATAGGGAAGAGATCGTATACAAAATCCTTTTTCCGTAAGAAATGAGAAGCGATTTGGACCGTTGATTTTCGTAAATCTACGGTTGTCATTGTCCGATGCATTATAATTGAACATGGAATGCATTATCATAACAATGCATTATAGTAACCCAAAAATGCATTATTATGACGATGCATTATAATAATACATAAAATGCATTAGTTTAGTACATAAAATGCACTATTCTCATTTTTTACGGGAAAAATGATTTATACGTGAACTCACCCTATATATATATTATGATTTGTATTAATTATATTTAATATCTTGCTATATTGCACGCACGCTACATATATATATTATACTCCGTATAAAAGAACATTAATGGGGAGTATTTATTAAGATTCAAAAGTTGTACTTTTTATATTTGACAAAGAAATTTGACTAGTATATGTATATGTCGTGGAAGACAAATTTTTTTATAAATAATTTGAATTAGACTTGGTCGTAAAGTGGCTTGCTGCTCTCAACTGCCTAATTTAATTTTTACAGCCTCATAAGACTATGTAGCATGTGCAATTAATGCTTCTATATCTCTTAAAGTCAACTGCAATTTTTTCTTCTTGTATTTCCATCGAAACAATTCCCTTTTGCTTACTAATTTTAAGCTGGAATCAATATATACACTAATGGGCCTTTATTAGTTCTTTTTTTTTGTTTCGTGACATATAGCCAAGTTTTATAAAACTTTATTGCATAATGATGTGAGATGATCAATCCACTTTTACCATAATATTTTGTTAATATATACTGTCATATATATGAGCATCCTGGCTAGAAACCATTACAAGTATTGTCAAGGTTAAGATTCACTCGTTTACAATTGAGTCAACAATTCCAACTTAATTGATCCCGAAACATGAGCTTAATTAAACCAAAAATAAACTTCTTAATATAGTTATACTTGTTTAATTTAAAACTCGAATAAGTATTCCCTATCATCAAAACTTGTATACCAAGAAAGTTGATAAATTTACAATTCTTATACCTTTACGCGTTGCATGAAAAATCAAAATGACTAAAAAATATTGCATTTGGAACAATGACAAAATTGATTATTTGACATCATTTTTATAAAAAAAAATTGAAATAAAATACTTATTTAGGGAAGGATGGAGTAAATCAAAATAGTAAAATAAAATGTTACTCCCTCCGGCCCCGAGTAAGTGTCACGAGCCGTCAAAATGCATATTCTAAGATAGTACCCCGAATAATTGCATGAAAAATTGAAAATGTAATTTTCTTGTCTTAAGTTAAACGGTAAACATGGAAATTTGACATAATTTTTCTATACGAATCTACATTACAATACTTATTGAGGGACAATTTTTTTTTTTTTCCAAATAACACACTTATACGGAGGGCCTGCATGTTATCCAAGCATGATCTGGATGTGGATTGGGTAATGGGAATTCGCAGAGTTTCCAGTTTCCACATAAATTAATTTTTTTAGCACTTTATCTTATGACTTTTTCCAGACATTAATTTCAACCGTTTGCTAACTACCAAGATTAAATACACAGCCACTCACTTGCAAGATTCTGCAACTTTTAGATTGTGCATCGTTGATACGAAATAGTTGACTTGATTAATTTGCATTTATTGTAATTTGTGTGACTATAAGTCTATAATCACGAGTTATAATCGAGGATTGTAATTACAGTAAACATCAATTGATCGAGTTTTAAGTAAATTGAGTTTAGTCTTACCGGAAAAATTAGCTAAACGATGCCATTTTGCTGAATACATTGAATCCATTCACCAAGAATTCGTTCGATGTTATAATTGCAAAAAAATTGAAAGTTAGTATTGTTATTACTAATTTATAACGATATTGTAATTGAATCAGAGTTCATAATTTTTTAAGCAATTAATTCTAAATTTCCGTAAGAAAAAAGCAATTAGTTCTAAATAAATAAATAAACCAAATAGACAAATGAAAACCCTTGAGTTTTTTCTTTTCTTTTCTTATGGAGTATTGTGTATCTTTTCACATTTTAAAAATATTTTCAAATGTGTTCTGAGTAATTATTGTTCCTGTGAAATTCCTTAACTTAGCTAGGCCTACAAATTATTGTTATTTTTTAGATGTATTGTTATATATTGTTAATTAAGGTAAATATTCTGAATTATCGTGTTCATGTTCATCAGACTTAGGTTATTTGAGAATTTTTGTTTTATCTCTTATTTGATATACTACTAATTAGTATAAGTCGGTTATAAAATGAATATCTCTTGTCATCATTAATATAGACGTGTGATTTATTTATATGAATAAAATTGGATAATCCAAAACATGGAGTGTCGGTAGCTATTTCAACTGTCATACTATCTATCAAATTTAAATTATGAATAAGATGTCTATATATAATTGTTATGGGGTACATATATGCATGTTATATCAAACTAATTTATTCTTCTTTTGGTAATTATAGATCTAATTCGAAATCGAATATAGGCCCAACTATTATAATCTTTTAGGAAATAATTTTATTTTTTCTTTTAAGAGTAACTATAATATTTATGGCATAGTTTATATGTTTACCTTATACTCCCTCAGTCCACAATAAGTGCGGTCTACTTTCCTTTTTTGTTCTTCCACAATAAGTGTAGTCTTTCCTTAAATGAAAATGACTCCACTTACAATAAACATGGTCTCATTCTCCACTTATAATACATCTATCTAACTCATTTTTTCACTTTTAAAACCCGGGCCACTCCCTCTGAACCACACTTATCTTGGACGGAGGGAGTATGTATATATAGATGCAAAAAAAATAAAAAATCTATCTGCATATTTATTATTTCCTTAACTACAACATATCAATTTAAAGGATTAAAACTACTCTTGTCGATGTATTTAATATGTATATTTCCCTTGTCTATGACTGGATGCATGAATAGTTAATTTGTGTCGCATTTTTTATTCCACTGTTGTTGATGTATCTAATATGTATATTTATGATGTTAATCAATCCTCGTATCCAAAAATTGTAATTAGAGTCCAGGTTAATTAATTAGGTCTTTATGTCCGACGCTAGATTCCCCAATTTAATTCTCAAATTAACCTATATACATAAGTTTAAGAAAATCAAACTATTAAGAAATCGAAAGATGAATGATAATACAATATATACTCGACATGCATTAATTCATAAAATCGATCCAAAACGAATGTCTCATTTTGGATCGAAGTCGTATCACTGCAGAAATCTCATGCGCGTGCAATCAATGCACCGAACTAACTGCATTTCAAAATGTACAACACTTGAAAGCCAGCATTTTCCCACTTTCAAATTGTTTGCTCAAAACTTGCAGTATAAATATCTAGCTTTTCATGCCTTAAAACTCACACCTTCTAAATAACATTCTCCTTTTATTTCTCATAAATCCAACTTTTTCTTCAACTATATTAACACTAAGGCCCATTCTTAGTACATTTGATACGAAAATGGATTCTAATGGAGTTAGGAGATGGGTGGCGGCGTGCGTTGTCGTGGTGGCGGTGGCGCTGAGTCTCCGCCATAGCGGCGTGGCGGCGGAGCCCCAAGTTCCATGCCTCTTTATCTTTGGTGACTCTCTGGTGGACAACGGCAACAACAACAACATTCAGTCTTTGGCCAAGGCTAATTACATGCCTTATGGAATCGATTTTCCCAACGGCCCGACCGGCCGGTTCTCCAATGGGAAAACTACGGTTGATGTAGTGGGTAAGCTCATTCGAACTTCTTCTCTATAACGCTAAATATATTATGATTCTACTCTTTTATTATTTTTAATATATACAAATAACCTTAAATTAGTCCACTTATAATGAGTAGGGCTAAACGAGTAAAATTAATTGAATTTATAAATGTTACAACTTGTTTGAAATGCTATTGAATTTAAGTTGCATTTGAGCTTGTTTCATTACCATAGAACCTGAACAAGCTTTACTCGACCGCGACCCGAGCTCGTGTCTCTTATATACTTGTTTTTATCAATTTTACTTATCGAGCTAGAGTTCAAGACAAATTTTAAATATATATTTTGTGTGCAAAATTTTTGTTCAAAAATAACTTATTATTTTGTTACTATATAGCTGAATTACTAGGCTTTGATGACTACATTCCGCCGTACGCCGCCGCCCGCGGCCAACAAATACTCCGGGGAGTGAACTACGCCTCTGCCGCTGCCGGAATTAGAGCGGAAACTGGCCAGCAATTGGTATACTCATGAATATATATTCTTGAAAAACATTAATTCATTTTTTTTAATTAATGTGATAAAATCTTCTGAATTAGGGTGGAAGAATTCCTTTCGGTGGACAAGTAAACAACTACAGGAATACCGTTCAACAGGTGGTGAACATTCTAGGCGACGAAGCCTCCGCCGCAAATTATCTGAGCAAATGCATATATTCAATTGGATTAGGCAGCAACGACTACCTCAACAACTACTTCATGCCTCAATACTACTCAACGAGCCGTCGGTACTCGCCCGAACAATACGGCGACGTTTTGATCCAACAGTATACCGAACAATTGAGGGTAAACCATCGAACACTTACGGTAAAAGATAATGATTAATGGTCTAGTACTTTTACCATTTGTTGATTCCTAATAAGAAGGACAAAAGGTAATTGTTATGATTCTCCCCCAGGGTGGGTCCTACTTAATAAGTCGAGTCTGTTTGCAGAACTTGTACAACTACGGAGCTAGGAAGTTTGCGTTGATCGGGATCGGCCAGATCGGTTGTAGCCCGAACGCGTTGGCACAGAACAGTCCTGACGGAACTACATGCGTAAAGAGAATCAACGACGCCAACCAGATCTTCAACACAAAACTCAAAGGATTAGTTGACACGTTCAATCGGAACACGCCGAGTGCCAAATTCATCTACATTGATGCGTACGGTATTTTCCAAGATCTCATCGCGAGCCCCACAAATTTCGGTAATTACGCTCTTCTACTCTTTGTTTCAGTCTCTCCCTTTGTTTGTTGGAAATATTCCTACTAATAATTACTGCAGGTTTCAGTGTGACCAATGCGGGTTGTTGTGGGGTGGGGAGGAACAATGGACAAATTACATGCCTACCCCTACAAACTCCGTGCCGGAATCGAAACCAGTATTTGTTTTGGGATGCATTCCATCCCACGGAGGCTGCAAATACGATCGTCGGAAGACGATCGTATAGTGCTCAGAAGGCGTCCGATGCTTATCCCTTTGATATTCGTCGCTTGGCGCAGCTCTAAAATGTGACGGAATTGAAGATGAAGATACTAGTAATTTGCGATAATACGTGTTGTTTTTCTTTTTCTTTTCTTTTTTATTTTTGGCGTTAGTGAATTGTGATTTCTACGAGGTTGTATTTTGGTATTTTTTTCAAATAATTGTGGTAATTTTTATGTAATACTTTTCAAGTTACTGTTTTATTAGGATGGAATGAAGATGGAAAAAAAAAAAAATTTACCATCAAAAATTTCTATTTCTTATTATGTTGAAACTTTTTATTAATTTGTTTTGGGCCTTATTGGGCAAATGTATCTTAAGTAGGAGAAATGTGGGACTTCTGATGATAACTTTTCGTAGATTTATAAAAGGTGGGAGTAGTAAATTATTTAAGGGTAACTAGTAAGTAACCCGTCGGAATTCGACGGAAAATAACTTTATATTTTAATTTATATGTATACATTTTAAAAATAATTTTATCTTATTTAGAATTGTGATATTGTTCGTGTTAATTATTAATCAAACTTAGAAAACTAATTTTATTTCACTTATCTAAATTTATACTCCCTCCGTCCCCAAAAAGTGTGGTTCATTTAATATTTTATACCTCACATATAATCAAATTTGAACCACACTTTTGGGAGACGAAGGGAGTAATTAGGAATGACAATGGATCGAGTACATTCATTATGTATTTTCTAAATCGAAATTTATTTAGAATTTTTTACATGTTCGTCCTAATCTCGGTTAAAATAGTGACTTTACTGTACATACCCGTCTCAAATCCGTTAGGTAATACTCGATAAAAATATGAACACTACAAGTAATATTAATTAAAATTAGTTTAAAAATCCTTCTTTCTATGTTATTTGAACCGTCTCGTTGGTTTATGCTAAATTACTCGATAAAAATCTGAACAAAGTTAATATTATTTAAAATTAGTAAAAATTCTTCTTTTTAAGTATATTTGAACCGTCTCGTTGGTTCATGCTAAATCGATATCTCTAATCTTTGCCAAAATGCGGAAAAATAATGTTGACATCTTCAAAATAATATTAATTAAAATTAGTAAAAATTATTCTTTCTATGTTATTTGAACTGTCTCGTTGGTTTATGCTAAATTACTCTATAAAAATATAAACAAAGTTAATATTAATTAAAATTAGTAAAAATCATTCTTATTAAGTATATTTGAACCGTCTCGTTAGTTCATGTTAAATCGATATCTTTAATCTTTGCCAAAATGCAGAAAAAAATATGTTTACATCTTCAAGTTTTTTTGTTCTTTTCTTTAGCTACTTATCCCACATTTGATTCAATGTATATATTTTATAGAAAGCACTAATCGAATTTTTAGAAAAACATGAATGAAAAATAAAAAGGATTCGATATAGACATGTTGATTAAATATATTTATTTAGTCTTTATAGTGATTTTCATTTACAAATTTTCTATAGATTATTATATATGAATTAAGAATGTATAAAATAAGGGTTTATAAGAATGCATTCCGAAATTGTTATTATTTTAATATGTATAATAGAATAATTTAATTAAATAGAGGGAAAGAAATATGAGATGTGATTAATAGATAAACATGTGATATAAATTAGAATATATATGAATTAAAATTAGACAAATTACCAGAATAAAGGAAAATCTGAACGGAGCACCATAGAAGGGGCAGCTTTATTTTCGTATTAGTAATAGATAGATTCTAGATTTCCTTTGTTCTTAATTGGCGGCTTTTGTTCGATGGCAAAGGCCCTAGCATTCCGCTGTTGTGGCTGTTGTTGAGGTTGCGGTTGCGCCTGTATAGCCCTCAGAGGTTGGGGTTGACCATATTGGTTCGGCCTAAGTGCTTGGGGTGGTCTCGGGCACTCTCTCTTCATGTGGCCGCAGTTAAAACAGTTTTCGGTGCCCACCTGACAGACGCCGAAATGTACCCTATTACACTTACGGCAAGCAGGGATTACAACCTTTCCCTGACCGTTGCCTCCTTGATTCGGAGCATTCTGCCGCCCTTGCCATTGCCCTGACAGGTTGTTTCCTTGCCATGGCCTCTTGCCGAGGTTGTTATTGTTCTGATTGCTATTCTGATTAGGCTGTTGAAAGCCACGTTGATTACCACCCTGATTACCCTGACGGTTGTTGTGTTGATAGTAACCACTGTTATTTCCGCCTTCCCATTTTCTCTTGCCCTTGTAGTTATTGTTGAAATGGTTCTGAGTCTGAGCTTGAGCTTGTACCGGCACGGATACTGGAGCTCGTCTTTCTTCCGGCATTACTGCCTCCATCTCTAGAGCTCTCTCTAGTGACTCAGTGTAGCTCAGCCCTCCATGACTGGCTAACGACACTCCAATCTCGTGTCTTAGTCCAGAACGGAACTTCTTTGCCATTTTCTCATCCGTATCAACTTGATCCGGTGCATATCTTGCCAATTCACGTAATATTCCATCATATTCCGTCACGTACATCTTTCCTTGTTTCAAATTATAGAACTCGCATTCCTTCTTTGCTCTATAAGTCTTTGGCACGTATTTGTCAAACGGTGCCTCTTTGAATTCATTCCGGGTATACCGAGCCGGATGCTCCTTCCGGAATGATTTTCTTGCGAGCCTCCCACCAGAAGTCAGCAGGTCCAATGAGTTGAAAGGCTATGCAAGAAAGACGGCTCCTCATACATACGAGGAAAATTTGGAAAATTCTTTCAATAGCTCTTACCCAAAGCTCGGCATCGCTCGTGTTTCCGCATCCATTGAAAGTAGGTGGATTTCTTTTGAGGAATAGATCCTCGATATCACGGCGATGTGGTGGTGGAGGTGGAGGTGGTGGTGGGGCTTCCGACGCTCCCCGATCTTCTCTTCGAGGTCTACCCCTACCCCTACCTCTTCCTCTACCTCTCCCACGTCCTCTTCTTCCTCCTTCATTTTCGCCTTCCATTTTGAAGATATTCGAGATTTAGAAAGAAACTTATTAGAACACAACTTATCAAACTCGGCATACTCGATGACAACTTTAAACGCATTGGCAATCATTACTTGAACAAAGATAAATGGATTTCGATTGTACAACTTCTCAAGTTGACAAAAATAAAAACGAATATAAGAAGATTGCAACATAAGAGTAAAAGCCCTCACATGGGGTCATATATATATATTGGAATAACCAAAATTTGCCTCCACGAGGTCTTACATCCAAAAGATCTAGACTTTATCTCGTCCGTACTAGGCTATCCGCCTATCTATAATATGCTTCTAGAAATTTAAAAGACGGGATGCTTTAACAAGATGCATTGCCGTCAACAACAGGGAAAGATGCTAGACTCGGGATTATATTTACATTAACTCCCGACTATTTACACCAAAATAAGTCTAACACATTCCAGATCTATTTACAAAAGCAAAAACTAATTCCCACAAATAAGCGGCCCTAGACGGGTCCATGTCCGACTCTCGGAGACGCCGCCGTACTCTCCTCATCGCCCTCGGCGGGCTCCAACCACCAAGGAAACTCCTCGTGTCCTCTTCCTCCTCTAGCTCTACGCCGAAAATCGCTCCCAAGGTTCCCTTCGACCTCGGCATCGGGCACTGCTGATCCGGTCATCGCTGCCCGCTATTCCCCGGTGTGGCTCGGCCGGTGCTAGGCTGCTCGGGCCCCAAGTACAACTCGGTGCCGCCATCTCCTCGGCAAGGCTAGCCCGTCGACGAGGCCATCGGCTCGTCTAAAAAGATTGGGTATGGGAGCTCAGTAAGGTCCACTGCAGTTAAGGGTTGGGTTAGGTGTGCAGGGTACGAGGAGGTGATATCTTCAAGAAATCCATAGTCAAGTGGGACCGCAGAAGGTCCAGCTGCAAACTCGTCGGCCTGGCTAACCCCAAGAAAGGGTAGGTCAGTAGTCGACCCTGCCTCCTCTGGTAGAACTCCAGGAAGAAAGTCAGTCACCGGTACTAGGTCATTCAGTCGACGGTACGAAGCGTGCTCCTCAAATTCAACTCTTGGACAACTACCCACTGTGACAAACTGTCTCAACAAAGCGGATGCAAACAGACAAAAGTCACCTGTAGGTTCCGTGTTAGCCCCCACCAAGACAAGGAAAAACCATGACTGTTTTTGCGCCCATCCCTTCCATTTCTGGGGCATCATGGCGATACAGTCCACCATAGCTTGTCTATCGTCCACTCCAAGTTGCTTAACAGTTTCCGGTAGTGTAGAAAGTCTATAACATACCGTCCAAAGTCACAACCCGAGCGTGGGATGAAGTCATGGTACGGCCTCAATAGTACCTCGGGCCTAACGGGAGGCTTGAACCGGTTCTTTGAAGAAGCTCGAGAAGCACTCCGGACTCATCCTATGAGAAGAATTTGCAAAACACAAATCAAGAATCGGTAGGATAAAAACTAACACAACTTAAGGGATTCTTAAAGCACTTAAAGAATAAGCGTGTATTAAACAAAAACAACTTAAGCAATAAATAGCACCACTTAACTTAAGCACTTAGCAATTATCTCTAAATTGCATATAAATCCAAAAAAAAAAAAAAATTCTCAATTTTATAACTCTATGCTTAGAGGTTTCTTAACTCTAATAAAGGAAGAACTCAACTAAACTTTACTTAGCTAGATTCGACCAAAGAAATCTAAACGGTTCTCTATAATGGAAAGCAAAGTCAACTTGAAGTTCCGTCGAATAATGAACTTCAATGAAGATGATCGTGCTCATATCACTTATACGCAAGTGACATTCGTTCTCTTTTGCTTTCGTTTCTCTTTACTTCTTCATTTCTTCGTTGATTGAGTTCTTCTTTATTGCTTTGAAACCAACGCTTCTTAAAAGTCTAAGTTCTCAAAAATCGGGAAAATGCCTTAGAAAAATTCTTCTAAGTTCTCAATCCGACATGCTCTTGAAAACGGAAATTATAAATCATATAATTCCAAGGAGATAAATTCTAGCATTAAATTCAAGCTTAGAATAATATTTAAAACATATTTTCAAGATGTTTTTAAACTTTTGCAAAGAACGAGAACTTTTAAAATTTCTTACCTTATTATTGGTTGAGCCGGCGTAACGGGGTGTTGAGTTCGTGACTAGTTTCTCAAGTTTAGTGGTTCGAACTAAACTTTTACTCAAAAGAAGACTCAGGCTCAGAGCAAACGAAACGCTCTGATACCACTTTGTCACAGCCCCAAATCCCGAAGGACGGCTAAGCCGGGGTGTGACTAGGGGTTGGAATTAAGAAGCGGGGAAGAAAGGGGATTAATGAATAAATGAGGGATAAATCTTGAATCATCAAGGAAATACATAGAAGTGAACTTTGATTATATAACGCGAGACAATCTCGAAGGATTTCTCAAATAGAACTAACAAGTCGTTTCAAGTTTCAAGTACAAAATACTTAAACAAAAAGTGTTATAACATATTAGAGTGTTTGCAGCGGAAAAAGAACGTAGATTGACTCCACATATGAAGATGTGAAATCGAGGCTCGACTAGCTTTATTAAGGATTTACAACCACGTACTCAACTCCCGCCGTCACCCGTCACTCAACCTGCATATTTAAAAACATATACAGGGCTAAGTACAAAGTACTTAGTGAACACATGCCAAAAACATATAATAGATTTAATGGATTTATCAGGCATTTCAACAGTAACACAACGGGGTTTTTCATTAAAGGCCCGTGCTTACTAAAATTTCTTTTCATAATCGCTTGCAAGCATTTTCTTACTTTTAATTCAATATGACCAAATCTGAATAACGCCGGGGAAGAATGCACTCTTCCGCGGTCGCTTCTCACCGTGGTTGGCTACTCCTCAACAGAGTACCACACACTCCGGCTACCGTGTACACTAATTCTGGAAAGCACCCTCTTGGCTAACTCAGAATCCGATCGATTTCTAGTTGGCGAACCAACTCAGATAGGCATAATAGAACTCACAAAACAAATTCTTTTATGCCAAGACAATCACTTTAAAACATGCTTTTTAAAGCGATAAGAAAAACAGAAGCTCGAGTTATTCAGTAAACTGAATAGCCACATTTTATTTGTATAATAGAAAAGCCCACCTTAACGGTTTACAGAACGGAAACCCAGCTTCAATCTTCCGTCCTTTCTTCTATGTATGATGTCCTCCTTTAATCGTAAATAATCAAATCTTAGAAAAAGATCGAGAGGGAAACAATACGATAACAGACTTGATAACTTGATTAATCTTTTAAGGCTTTGGCATTAAATTAATAGATTATTAATAAAACGGATCTTAAGAGATTTCAAGTTGGTTTCCAACTTGACTCTTCCTCGAGGCTTGGATAGATTACAACGGAAATCAACGATAAGAAATGACTTAGAAGGTTCCAAGAAATCAAAATAAATTAATTAAACTTGAAAGAAACAAGCTTTTAGAAACAAATCTGCACAGCTGCAGATTGAAACTGTAATTCAGAACAGGATATTTTGAAACAGGGGATGGGCAGGGTACCATTAGAAAGCCACGGATGTCTAGTTTCTAACCCAATTTACGGATCTGAATTTTGTTAAACGAGCAGGGAGTTATGGCCTCCGGAGTAAAAGATGGCAGAACTGCCGAAAATCCAAGAACCCTAATTCTCGGTGCACGTTTCCCAAGGCTCGGGAATTGTCATGCAATACCTAATTTCACTCAAACCCTAGCCATGCAAACCCTAATTTCCCATCATACAAAACAACATGCTTCTCGATTTCCAAGTTCGGCATTCTATATACTTAGCACATTTTGCAAACAAAACACAATATACTTAATTTCACAATTAATTCCTTAATAAATCTTCTAATGACATAATCACCAACTAATCATTTGATCATCAAACAACAACATACTCAAATCTACAATCAAAGTTCTAAACAAAACATGTATACAACTTTTATCGAGCAACGACGAGCGTAGTCGATTTTCCAAAATATTTTTATTAATTCTTATAAAATCATTATAACCATATATAAACATGCTTATTATTTATATATAAATCATTTTATCCAATTATTCATTTTATGGTTCGATTCTTCGCTTATCCAACAATTCGTCTACTTACTTTTATTATAAAACCAAGTTCTATAATTCCTTTTTATTTTCTTTCTATTTCCATTATCTTATCACATTAACATGAACATATTAACATGCTTAACTCACCAAATCAAACACTTAATCTATTACTCAACAATTTCAATCTTTAATATATACTTTTAATCAACGTTGTTCCGTTAAATCTCAAACAAATACACAACGAGCTCTTAACATAGATAACTACTAATATCCAATTACTTTTCTCAAACAAAAACTTAGTCGATAATTTTGCTCGATTATCCGTCTCTTATCAAACGAGAAATATTCTTAGAAAATTCTCAAACTTATACATTATGATCATTAAGCTACTAGATTAACTAATATGAAATCCGTACGATCATATCATAAACAACTTTTAATTTATTCTCGATTTTTCGTCTCCAACGAAAAATAAAACATTCTTAGAAAATTCTAATTAATTTACTCAATAATCATCATGCTTACTAGTGACCAATTATGCAAACACAACTTCCAAACTATTTTTATTCATTCGATTTATATCGAATGTTCGTCTCCAACGGTTTTTGTTTTATTTTTAGAAAAATCTAAATTAAATATATGTTCAACTACATGCTTCCTAATGCTCATAACCATAATCATATTCCTCATATTATCATCATACTTCAATCTACATCACATTCTTCATCTCATTCAATAAATAAAATATTTTTAGAAAAATCCCAAATAATTATCACATGCTTATATCATCACATAGAAGCATAATCTATAAACAATTTATCAAGAATCAAAGCTAAAATCAAAAGCCTAACATTTCTAGGATTTTCGGTCCTTTTTATTTTTTTGAGAAAAACTTGGTTTCAAACTTGATTCCTTTATTAAAAACATTACTAAGCATCATATAAACATTAATCAAAAGCTAGAACAACAATCCAACCATCCTTCAAAAATTTCGAAAATTTAAAGATGGAAAGAATGAAATTTTGTTTGGTTGGGAATGAAGAAGAAGCTCCTACCTTGTCAAAATCGAACTCGGATCGAAAATCGGACGGTAGACGAAAGAGTGATCGAGACTTGAAGCTTGAAGAAATGAAGAAATGAAAGCAATGGTGTTTGCTGCTAATGGGGGGAAAGGGACGGCAGTTGGGGGGGGGGGGTGAATGAGAGAGAGAGAGAGAGAGAGAGAGGTAATTAAAGGTAATATTTAGGATAGATTTTATCTAGATGTTAAATTTTTAAACCGTAAATTAAAACGAGCAACGAAATTCTTAGACGACAATATTTTTGACGAAAATGGTCGAGACCATTGAATCCGAAATATTTTAACTAGTCGGGAATGCCGGTTCGTTTTTTGAAAAATAAGAAAAAGTAGAGACGCGACGGGTCGATAAAAATATTCGGAAATGACAAAAACTGACTTTTTGGAAAAAGATTCGTATCGAGAAATAAGTGAATGGAAATGCAGACGCTGCTCAATTCCGAGGTCTCGAACGAAAAATTAATCGGGCGCCGAAACCATAATCCTTTATCCGGTTACTCGATTTCTGAAATTAATTTTCAGAAACGGATCGCGCCATAAATCTTATAATTGAAAATTAGCAATTAAGAAATGCAAACCTTTAATAATTAATAAAATTTTAATTATGACGAGATAATAAAACCCGGGGTATTACATTCTACCCCTCTAACAAGAAATTTCGTCCCGAAATTTGCATACCTTCTTCAAAAAGCTCAGGGTATTTTTCCAGCATCTTTTCTTTGAGTTCCCACGTAGCTTCTTCTTGCCCGTGGTGATTCCATAAAACTTTTACAAGCGGTATCGTCTTGGTTCGGAGTTCTTGTACCTTTCGGTCCAAGATAGCTTGCGGTCTTTCTTCATAGCTCAAATCCGGACTAAGAACAATGTCTTGCTGGTGAACCACGTGTTTAGGATCGAACACGTATTTTCTTAATTGAGAGACATGGAAAACATTATGAACACTCCCTAGATTTGGCGGTAAAGCCAATCTATAAGCAACGAGTCCTATCTTTTCCAAAATCTCAAAAGGTCCAATAAATCTGGGTCTAAGCTTACCCTTCACGCCAAACCTAATAATTCCCTTAGACGGAGAAACCTTGAGGAAAACCTTATTCCCAATTTCGAATGACAACTCAGATCGGCGTACGTCGGCATAAGATTTCTGTCGACTTTGGGCTTCCTTTATTCTCAGTCGGATCTGTCGAATGATCTCTATCATTTCACCGACTGAATCTGGCCCTAGATTTTTCCTTTCACCTACTTCATCCCAATAAAGCGGTGATCTACATTTCTTTCCATACAATGCTTCATATGGAGCCATGCCTATTGTTGCTTGATAACTGTTATTATAAGCAAATTCGATTAGTGGCAAAACATTTTCCCAGCTCCCACCTTGATCCAACACCACAGTTCTCAACATGTCTTCTAGTGTTTGGATTGTTCTTTCAGACTGACCGTCTGTTTGAGGGTGAAAATTTGTCCTTTTGAAATCGAGTTTGGCATACCCAATTCTTTTTGCAAGCTGATCCAAAATCTTGAGGTGAATTTTGAATCTCTATCTGATGTTATCGATGTTGGTACTCCGTGCAGACGTACGATCTCACGGACATATAATTGGGCTAATTTCTCCGATCCATAGGTAATCGGAATTGGTATAAAATGAGCTGACTTTGTGAGACGGTCTACTACAACCCATATTGCAGTGTTTCCTCTTTTTGACTTCGGCAGACCGGTCACAAAATCCATTGTTATACCTTCCCATTTCCATGTTGGAATATCCAACGGTTGTAACTTTCCATAAGGTCGTTGCTGTAAGGCTTTTACTTGCTGACAAGCCAGACATCGTTCTACGAAGGAGGCTACATCTCGCTTTAAGCCGTCCCACCAGAACTTTCTCTTTAAGTCCTGATACATCTTCGTACTTCCCGGATGAGCAGTGTAAGGTGTATCATGAGCTTCACTCATGATGTCATTTTTCAGCTCGTCATCATGAGGAATACAAAGTCTTCCATCGAACTCGATTGCATTATCTGTTGCTTCAGAGTAACCGCTAGGGTTACCTGATCTCACCTTCAGACGTAGTTTCTAAAACACCTCATCTTTCCTCTGAGCACTTATTATTCTTTCTCGCAAGTCTGGTGTAGCCACTAGGGTTGCAATACGACTAGTTATTGTTTCTGGTGAATTGATCACCTCCAAACTCATTCTCTCAAAGTCTTGAATGAGTTCTCCTTCTTCGGTAAGGAAACAAGCTAAGTGTGTTGGAGTCTTGCGACTCAAAGCATCTGCTACAACATTAGCTTTGCCTGGATGGTAATTGATACCACAGTCATAATCCTTTACTAATTCGAGCCATCTTCTTTGTCTCATATTCAATTCTTTTTGCTCGAAAAAGTATTTTAGACTCTTATGATCCGTAAAAATCTCAACCCTAACTCCATATAGGTGATGTCTCCAGATTTTTAACGAATGCACAACGGCTGCTAATTCCAGATCATGTGTGGGGTAATTGACTTCATGTGGCCTAAGTTGTCGTGATGCATAGGCTATCACCTTTCCATCTTCCATCAGCACACAACCTAGTCCATTTTTAGAAGCATCTGTATACACCACATATTCTTTATTTGCTTCTGGGAGAGCCAAAACTGGTGCCGTAGTCAACTTGTCTTTTAGTTCTTGGAAATTTGCCTCACACTCGTCCGTCCACTTATATTTGATTCCTTTCTTGAGTAATTGTGTCATAGGTCTAGCTATCTTAGAAAATCCTTCAATGAATCTTCTATAGTATCCGGCTAGACCTAAAAAGCTCCTAATCTCATTAGGGTTGGTTGGTGACTTCCAGTCACGTACTGCTTCCACTTTAGCAGGGTCCACCTTGATACCTCCTGCTGACACAATGTGCCCAAGAAACATCACTTCACTCAGCCAAAACTCGCACTTACTGAACTTGGCATATAGTTTCTCAGTTCTCAAAGTTTCCAACACTATTCTCAAGTGTTCTTCGTGCTCTTTCTCATTTTTGGAATAAATGAGAATGTCGTCAATAAATACTAAGACGAACTTGTCTAAGTATGGGTGAAAAACTCTATTCATGAGATCCATGAATACCGGGAGCATTAGTCAATCCGAATGGCATAACTAAGAACTCGTAGTGGCCATATCGTGTTCGGAAAGCCGTCTTGGGTATATCTTCGGTTTGATTTTCAATTGATTGATACCCGGACCTAAGGTCTATTTTTGAAAACACACATGCTCCCTTGAGTTGATCAAACAGTCATCTATCCTTGGCAAAGGATATTTATTCTTGAGGGTTATCTTGTTCAACTCTCGATAATCTACGCACATCCTCATCGTGCCGTCCTTCTTCTTTACAAATAGAACAGTGCTCCCCATGGTGAAACACTTGGTCTAATAAAACCAAGATCCAACAACTCTTGTAGTTGTATCTTGAGTTCTTGTAATTCCTTCGGTGCCATTCTGTATGGTGCTTTCGACACTGGGGCTGACCCGGGCTCCAGGTCAATGTTGAAGTCCACTTGTCGATTTTGTGGCAATCCTGGTAGTATTTCTGGAAATACGTCCTCGAATTCTCTGACGATCGCCACATCTCCTATGGTCTTTTCGACTCCGGCTTCCCCGTTCAGTAAACAAGGAAAGCCCGATGCTTTCTTTTTCATCATCTTCTTAGCTTGAAGGCGAGAGATAGGCACTCTCCTACCCATCGTAATTCCGTGAAATTCGTGGGCTCTTCTCCGGTTAATTGAAAAGAAATTTTTCTCTCATTACAAGCAGAATCGTAGCATAGTTCTCAGCTAACCAATCCATTCCTAGGATTATATCTACGTCCCGCATTACCATGACATTCAAATTGTTAGCTATAACCTTAAAAGTTCCTAGTTCCAATTCTAGGTTAAAGCAAACAAGTGAAGTGGTTGTGATCTCTCCGGATGGTGTAGTTACTCTCATTTTATGACTAGCTCGTTCTGGTATGATATCTAAATTATCGACACAAGAACTAGAAATAAAAGAGTGTGATGCTCCGGTATCGAACAAAATAATTACGGGAAAGTTAAGAAGTTTGCCCATACCGCCAAATTTCCTTTGTTCTTAATTGGCGGCTTTTGTTCGATGGCAAAGGCCCTAGCATTCCGCTGTTGTGGCTGTTGTTGAGGTTGCGGTTGCGCCTGTATAGCCCTCAGAGGTTGGGGTTGACCATATTGGTTCGGCCTAAGTGCTTGGGGTGGTCTCGGGCACTCTCTCTTCATGTGACCCGTTTGGCCGCAGTTAAAACAGTTTTCGGTGCCCGCTTTGACAGACGCCGAAATGTACCCTATTACACTTACGGCAAGCAGGGATTACAACCTTTCCCTGACCGTTGCCTCCTTGATTCGGAGCATTCTGCCGCCCTTGCCATTGCCCTGACAGGTTGTTTCCTTGCCATGGCCTCTTGCCGAGGTTGTTATTGTTCTGATTGCTATTCTGATTAGGCTGTTGAAAGCCACGTTGATTACCACCCTGATTACCCTGACGGTTGTTGTGTTGATAGTAACCACTGTTATTTCCACCTTCCCATTTTCTCTTGCCCTTGTAGTTATTGTTGAAATGGTTCTGAGTCTGAGCTTGAGCTTGTACTGCACGGATGCGGAGCTCGTCTTTCTTCCGGCATTACTGCCTCCATCTCTAGAGCTCTCTCTAGTGACTCAGTGTAGCTCAGCCCTCCATGACTGGCTAACGACACTCCAATCTCGTGTCTTAGTCCAGAACGGAACTTCTTTGCCATTTTCTCATCCGTATCAACTTGATCCGGTGCATATCTTGCCAATTCACAGAATATTCCATCATATTCCGTCACAGACATCTTTCCTTGTTTCAAATTATAGAACTCGGATTCCTTCTTTGCTCTATAAGTCTTTGGCACGTATTTGTCAAACAGTGCCTCTTTGAATTCATTCCAGGGTATGCGGGCAGCCGGATGCTCCTCTGGAATGATTTTCTTGCGAGCCTCCCACCAGAAGTCAGCAGGTCCAATGAGTTGAAAGGCTATGCAAGAAAGACGCTCCTCATCAGTACATCTGAGAAGCTGGAAAATTCTTTCAATAGCTCTTACCCAAAGCTCAGTATCGCTCGGGTTTCCAGATCCATTGAAAGTAAGTGGATTTCTTTTGAGGAATAGATCCTCGATATCACGGCGATGTGGTGGTGGAGGTGGAGGTGGTGGTGAGGCTTCCTGACGCTCCTGATCTTCTCTTCGAGGTCTACCCTACCCCTACCTCTTCCTCTACCTCTCCCACGTCCTCTTCTTCCTCCTTCATTTTCAGCTTCCATTTTGAAGATATTCTGAGATTTAGAAAGAAACTTATTAGAACACAACTTATCAAAATGGCATACTCGATGACAACTTTAAACAGATTGGCAATCATTACTTGAACAAAGATAAATGGATTTCGATTGTACAACTTCTCAAGTTGACAAAAATAAAAACAGAATATAAGAAGATTGCAACATAAGAGTAAAAGCCCTCACATGGGGTCATATATATATATTGGAATAACCAAAATTTGCATCCACGAGGTCTTACATCCAAAAGATCTAGACTTTATCTCATCCAGACTAGGCTATCTGCCTATCTATAATATGCTTCTAGAAATTTAAAAGACGGGATGCTTTAACAAGATGCATTGCCGTCAACAACAGGGAAAGATGCTAGACTCGGGATTATATTTACATTAACTCCCGACTATTTACACCAAAAGAAGTCTAACACATTCCAGATCTATTTACAAAAGCAAAAACTAATTCCCACAGCTAACTGGCCCTAGACGGGTCCATGTCTGACTCTCGGAGACGCTGCTGTACTCTCCTCCTCGCCCTCGGCGGGCTCCAACCACCAAGGAAACTCCTCGGGGTCCTCTTCCTCCTCTAGCTCTACGCCGAAAACCGCTCCCAAGGTCCCTTCGACCTCGGCATCGGGCAGTGCTGATCCGTCTTGCCCGGCTCTGCTACTCCCCGGTGTGGCTCGGCCGGTGCTAGTCGCTCGGGCCCCAAGTACAACTGCGGTGCTGCCATCTCCTCGGCAAGGCTAGCCCGGTCGACGGTAGCCATCGGCTCGTCTAAAAGATAGGGTATGGGAGCTCGGTAAGGTCCACTTTGCGAGTTAAGGGCCGGGTTAGGTGCGCGAAGGTGGTACGAAAAGGAGGTGATATCTTCAAGAAATCCATAGTCAAGTGGGACCGCGAAGGTCCGGTACCGCAAACTCGTCGGCACCGGCTAACCCCAAGAAAGGGTAGGTCGGTAGTCGACCTGCCTCCTCCGGTAGAACTCCGGGAAGAAAGTCGATCCACCACCGGTACTAGGTCATTCCGTCGACGGTACGAAGCGTGCTCCTCAAATTCAACTCTTGGACAACTACCCACTGTGACAAACTGTCTCAACAAAGCGGATGCAAACAGACAAAAGTCACCTGTAGGTTCCGTGTTAGCCCCCACCAAGACAAGGAAAAACCATGACTGTTTTTGCGCCCATCCCTTCCATTTCTGGGGCATCATGGCGATACAGTCCACCATAGCTTGTCTATCGTCCACTCCAAGTTGCTTAACAGGTTTCCAGTAGTGTAGAAAGTCTATAACATACTGTCCAAAGTCACAACCCGAGCGTGGGATGAAGTCATGGTACAGCCTCAATAGTACCTCAGGCCTAACGGGAGGCTTGAACCGGTTGCTGAAGAAGCTCGAGAAGCACTCCGTACTCATCCTATGAGAAGAATTTGCAAAACACAAATCAGTAACTGGTAGGATAAAAACTAACACAACTTAAGGGATTCTTAAAGCACTTAAAGAATAAACTGTGTATTAAACAAAAACAACTTAAGCAATAAATAGCACCACTTAACTTAAGCACTTAGCAATTATCTCAAAATTGCATATAAATCCAAAAAAAAAAAAAAAATTCTCAATTTTATAACTCTATGCTTAGAGGTTTCTTAACTCTAATAAAGGAAGAACTCAACTAAACTTTACTTAGCTAGATTCGACCAGCAAAATCTAAACGGTTCTCTATAATGGAAAGCAAAGTCAACTTGAAGTTCCGTCGAATAATGAACTTCAATGAAGATGACTGTGCTCATATCACTTATACGCAAGTGACATTCGTTCTCTTTTGCTTTCGTTTCTCTTTACTTCTTCATTTCTTCGTTGATTGAGTTCTTCTTTATTGCTTTGAAACCAACGTTTCTTAAAAGTCTTAGTTCTCAAAAATCGGGAAAATGCCTTAGAAAAATTCTTCTAAGTTCTCAATCCGACATGCTCTTGAAAACGGAAATTATAAATCATATAATTCCAAGGAGATAAATTCTAGCATTAAATTCAAGCTTAGAATAATATTTAAAACATATTTTCAAGATGTTTTTAAACTTTTGCAAAGAACGAGAACTTTTAAAATTTCTTACCTTATTATTGGTTGAGCCGGCGTAACGGGGTGTTGAGTGCGTGACTAGTTTCTCAAGTTTAGTGGTTCGAACTAAACTTTTACTCAAAAGAAGACTCAGGCTCAGAGCAAACGAAACGCTCTGATACCACTTTGTCACAGCCCCAAATCCCGAAGGACGGCTAAGCCGGGGTGTGACTAGGGGTTGGAATTAAGAAGCGGGGAAGAAAGGGGATTAATGAATAAATGAGGGATAAATCTTGAATCATCAAGGAAATACATAGAAGTGAACTTTGATTATATAACGCGAGACAATCTCGAAGGATTTCTCAAATAGAACTAACAAGTCGTTTCAAGTTTCAAGTACAAAATACTTAAACAAAAAGTGTTATAACATATTAGAGTGTTTGCAGCGGAAAAAGAACGTAGATTGACTCCACATATGAAGATGTGAAATCGAGGCTCGACTAGCTTTATTAAGGATTTACAACCACGTACTCAACTCCCGCCGTCACCCGTCACTCAACCTGCATATTTAAAAACATATACAGGGCTAAGTACAAAGTACTTAGTGAACACATGCCAAAAACATATAATAGATTTAATGGATTTATCAGGCATTTCAACAGTAACACAACGGGGTTTTTCATTAAAGGCCCGTGCTTACTAAAATTTCTTTTCATAATCGCTTGCAAGCATTTTCTTACTTTTAATTCAATATGACCAAATCTGAATAACGCCGGGGAAGAATGCACTCTTCCGTAGGGGTGAGCATTCGGATATTCGGTTCGGTTATTACATAAAAAATAACCAAACTAAAATTTCGGTTTTTTCAAATCCATATTCGAACCGAATCCGAAATTATTTCGGTGACCGAACCGAAATATCCGAAATAACCAAATTGGTATTTCGGTTAATTCGGTTTTTCCACTTTTTTTTTGAAACAATTTTCCTACATTTTTTATATTCATCCAAACCATCCAAACCACCAACAACAAATAAAGTTTTAAATCTTCACAAACCACCAACAACAAAATGAAAATAATCCAACAAATAGTTAAATTAGAAATCCAAATACCAACAAAAACTAATACAAAGTTCAATAATCAATAACTTCCAATAAATACTAGAGCACGAGCATGTTAATAGCTTTCAATTTAGAGTAGTATTCAATATTTTAGTTTTAATAAATTAAATATAAATTTAAAAAAATATAAATAGTATATATATAATTCGGATTTCGGATATTTCGGTTTTTTAAACAATATAACCGAACCGAAATCCGAAATCCGAAATATTAAAATTTTGAAATCCGAATTGACCGAAATATCCGAAATAACCGAACCGAAATTAATTTTCGGTTTCGGTTCGGTTCGGTTTTCGGTTTTCGGAACAATTTGCTCACCCCTACATGCACTGAAATAAAACATGAAAATATAAATAGTTTTGGAAGATATGCAAATCCCCAAAAAAAAAGACGGCGTTTCCATTTCAATTCGATCGTAAAATCGAATGATAGATGCCAAATTACCCTTGGTCGAAAGTCTAAGTAGCAAAGCTTCATTGTTGAACAAGACGGATAGGCATCAGTCGGTAACTCCACATCGTAAGATCTTGCAGCCGTTGCGCGATTTCCCAATTCGGAGAGATGATAATTAATTGTCCCTACATATTTCTTTTCCAATTTCGCATAGCCCCAACAATGACACCGTGCAACAAGAAGCATTGATAACTTTAATACCAAATCCTAAATAATCATTTTTTATTATTTGTCCCATCATTTGTGTTTAACTATTAAATATAATTAATATAATAATAAAGTTATATATGAAGAACGACCTTGCTCGAAAACTAACCTAATGCCGAATGGTGACCTTGTGTAAGACTAGTAGCGTTGATGAGGATGAATTGTGCATCGTCAAGATCGGCATTGAGGGTGTCGATGAGCGGCTTCAACTGGTCGTTGAAGGGTTGCAAATAGATCCATCATTACGATTGGTAGATAATTCTTGAGGTGCACAACCAATTAAACCCAACCCATAAACGACTATTTTCCTTGCTCCATACTTGTACAAGCTCTACCCCAAAAATAGAGGAAAAATGACAGTTAGTATTGATTTAAAAGGTATTTGTACTATTCAATCTCAAGGAATTAATTAAGTGACGCTCCACCAACTAGCTAGACCAATATTTTGGTGCTAAGTTTGAGATGTGACATGAGAATATCATTAAATCAACTTAGATAACAATAAAAATTTGAATTTTGTTACATTATTAAGATAAAAGAATAAGAGTCATAAATCACACAAAAAATAAAGTTGAAGATATCGTGAATTCTGATGCGAGAATTTTTTACTGTGAGAAATCTAGGTCAAAGATATGAATCGAAACCTAATGTCATTGGATTGGTCCCAATCTTTGATCCATCATCATGAGACTGTCTTATACTGGACTCCCAAAAGAAGAAGAAGAATGAAGTTGTAAAGTAGTACTAACCCTAAGTTGTTGAGAGTAGCGGTTGATCACAATTGTTGCAAATTGATGTGGTGTATAGACAAGGCTTGATGGATAAAATGATGGTACTAGGTAATTGTTCTCATACTCATTACTTCCCATATTCACCACGTACAAGCACTTGTTGAGATGCTCCATAGCTAAAGTCGTGTTTCCCAATAAAAGGGCAATTTTGGAAATCTTTACTCTGTGATTAACCAATTGGTGGCTCATGGTAAACCGTTCACCCTATAGTAAAAATGAAATCATACCATTAGACGGTCTCATATGAAACAAGTCAAAGATATATCTTGATTCAAATCGATATCTAATACTGTGATATATTTGTAATTATACATATATAAAAATACATAAATCTTCGTGTGAGACAGGTCAAAACTTTTGATCTAAAAATACTCATACATATTTAATGACATATTTGTAATTCATAATTACATAATTTAATATATAAACCTGAATTTTTCCCGTCTCGTCAAGGATTCCCGCTGCCGCGGATGCATAATTTACGCCTTTGAGAATCTCGGCCCCCTTTGCACTTGCAAATGGCGGAATTGGTTTCTCAAAACCCAAAAGCTCAGCTGCGTTATATTAATTAATTATCACAAACCATTTATAAACATGAACACGAATCAATAAAAAAAATTCTAGTTTGAATTAGTGGAGACAAATTAACACGAACCAAGAAAATCGGGAACAATTTTTCCGTTTCTGAACCGGCCGGTCGGGCCATTGGGATAATCGATCCCATAAGGAAAATAATTGGATTTGGCTAAGCTAATACGAAAATTGTTATTTCCATTATCAAATGCAGAATCTCCTATAATAAATAGACAAGGAACTTGTTGACCACCCTCACTTAACAGAGGAAGTTTCATAATAAAATAGTAGTATATCATAGAAAAAACAAATAACTCTAAAATTTTTGAAGCCATTTTTTGTTAGATTGGAGAGGTCCTTTGCTCCAAGTATATATACAAAAGATCTAGAGAGAGAGAGAGAGGCAGCAAAGCCGGTGCGGCCTCCTAACAAGCTGTGTATAGATTGGCGCCGTGCCAACGGCTAGAGAATATATATATATCGATATGGTATGAAATATGGAGTACTTATTATTTTAGTATATATAGATATATATACTCTATTAATTAATATTTAATCTAATAATTTCAAGTTAGGTAATTTTTGAATTTGTAGCGTTCGTCTGGCATTATTGTTGCATTGGTTCCTGCTATGGGCAAGTCTTTTGGAGCGAAGAAGGAATTAATGGATTAATAAGATTTCTAATATTACTAGCAGGGAGGCGAATTCATTAATGGTGTTGCTCACATTATTACGTGTTCTACTCATAGTCTTAGCACTGTGTAATGATCTTCAAGTCGAATTTGCCCACGTGGATTTCTGAAATTGTACATTGTGATTTATTTCACTAATGAATTTTCTTTCCCCTAAATAATCAATACATACATACACACACATATATATATATAGAAAATTTTCGTGTACTATTGACAGCACTGTACGGTCGGTATGTTGAATCCTATTTTTTAATTAATTAATTAATATTTAATTAAATACTGTTAAGATTTATTAATTCTCGGTTAAGATTTATTAATTCTCAATTAAAATTTATAGTTCCTCAATTAGAGTTGATTAATTATTTAATTGAATTTAATTAAATATTAATTAATTAAAAGTTATCGTTCCTCAACGTAGCTATCGATACGGGTAATACATATCAAGCTTTATTAGGGATGGCAATGGGTCGGGTTTTTATGGGTACCCGGCTCTCCCAAACCCTAATGGGACGGATTTGGGAATCATTAAATGGTTTTGGGATGGGTTTGGGTAGAAACATTCAAACCCGTGACGGGTTTGGTCGGGTTTGGAAAATTACCTACGGGTACCCGCTACCCAAACCCATTTATATATATATATATACAAAATATTATATGTATAATTTATAATATATATATATACAAAATATTATATATATATATATATAATTTATAATATAATCATAGATATTAGTGTAAATATTATTAATTTTAGGATTTTATATTATTCTTTTTAAACTGCATACAAAGAATTAATAATTTTAGTAATTAAATATTTATTTTATATATAATTTATATTAGTATAAATATTAATAATTTTAGGATTTTATATTATTCTTTTAACCCACATATATTTTAATTTAATGAAATTTTCTATTTATACTTATGTTAAAATTATGTTTATAATATTTTTTTTACTAAATTTAATATTGATGTTTATGTTCTAGTACATATGGGTTTTTAGTGGGTATTACCCAACGGGTTTGGATCGGGTACGGGTTTTGAAATGATTTTTTAATCGGGTTTGAGACGGGTATGGGTTGAGGAAATTTTTATGGGTTTGGGTTTGGGATATGCTTAATGAGTGGGTACCCGACCCATTGTCATTCCTAAGCTTTATAAATTGATTATTCATCAAATCAAGCTTTAAAAATCTTCAATCGAGCCAAATAGGAGTCAAGCTCGAGGTTTATGATACCTTTATACTTAATTAATTTATCTATTTTTACTTATCGATCTCGAACTTATGATCAACGTGAAATTATAATTTCAAACACAGATTGTGTTCAATTACTCAATATGCTTATTGAACCGATCTCAAAATTCAATTATTGAAAAAATGATAGATTAATTTGTAAACCATACATTATGATTATATAAATAATTTTGGTAAATATAAATGTATATAAAAGTAATTAATAATAATTTAATGTTGAAGAAGACGACGAATATCAAATGGGTAAGCATCGGTTGGTAATTGTGCATCGTACGATCTTGAAGCTGCTGCACGATTTCCAATTTCGGAGAGATGATAATTGTCCCAATAATAATATTCATTTCTATTTCTGCATATTTCTTTTCCAGCTTCACATAATCCTGTTATTTTTGATACCGTGCAGCATGAAGCATCCTTAACTTTAATACCTGCAGTTATAAATCAGTAATTAAATCCGACGTTGAGAACATATAAAATAAATCTTCTACTCCCCTTTTTGTGTCGTGTGGTAACGACGACGAATTATCTACATAATTATACCCACAATTTATTGAATTTATTGGGTCGTGGAACAATAGAAAATTATGCAGTACTCGCATTGCCGGATGATAAACACTTAAATATATATGGTCCAAATAATACGTTCATATTTTATTTTATTTACTTTTTTTCCTTTTTAATTTCTTGTTTTTTAGTTAATTTTTGTAATTGTTAGTTAGGGTTGATTGCACCTAAGTAGGGCATATACATATTTTTTTAGTGGTTCATTTAAATTTTCTAGTTACTAATTGATTATTCCATAATTTTGGTGTATATATAATTTTTATATATTTTAAAATTTAGTAATAATTGCTAATTAGGATTTAGGATATATTATATTATAAAAAAAATTTACCATTAAATATTACTATTAAATTAGTAAAATTAATTATAGGACGTGAGTGAGACATGAAATGTTAAGACAGAGGATCCTAACGGATGGCTAGTAATAGTTAATTTCTGAATTTTGCAATTGAATTTATTACTAGCGCACGAAGGTTGAACAAAAATAAATTTCATGTGAATATTATTAGTTTCAAAAATCATTTCTCTAATAAAGAAAAAGAATCGTTAAATGCCTAATTTCTGACCCTAAGTTGTTTGTTTTTGTCCAATTCTTTACCGGAGATCAAATTAACATAACACCAGCCAAAAACTCAATTATATAAGAAAAAACAAGTTTAACAAGACACTCAAAATAATGGTGAGCCTTGTGTGATACGATCTCAAAGTCAGACATGTCTAAGATCCGATTCCAAACCCATATTTTTAATCGATGATTACGAATATATGTGTCATTATATGAGTTTGGATTCAGATTTTTGACTCATGTCACTATATATGAGAGTGTCTCACACAAGTTCGAATTTACCGTAGTTCAAATCATCTCCCGGAATAGTAAGACTGGTAGAATTTATCATGATAAATTGTGCGGCGTCGAGATCGGCATTGAGGGCGTCGATGAGCGGCTTCAACCGGTCATTGAAGGGCTGCACGATTTTATTAATGGAGTCGTTGCAAATAGATCCATTGGTAGGATTGGTAGACAAATTTTGAGGTATACAACCTAGTTTAGCCAACCCATAGACAACTACTTTTCTTGCTCCATAGTTGTACAAGCTCTACCAACAAAGAGAAATAGAAAAATTGTTATTATAAGCTATAAATTTAAGGGTGTTTGGCATGATAATCACTTTAACTCAATAACTTACAATCATTTATGACAACAATGTCTACTAATAATGTGCATGAAACTAGTACTTCTAATTTCACTTTACTTTAACTAGAGATATAGATATTGTGCATAAAATTTTTGAACAACATTTTAAAGAGTTGCTAATCAGATTTAGCGCAATATTTCCACTTTTGTAATTTTCACATTACTTTTCAATCTTCATAATTAAAACATAACTTTTCAATTTTTTTGCGAATTTAACACTCCTATCTTTTCGGCAAGATTATCCTGACGTGTGATGTGGATACATTCATTTGGGCTGTATCTTACACAATGTCATCTAAAATTTATGTGATGTGGACGAATTAAATTTGATAATATGTAGGAAAATATTTTTATATTGTTGATATTTTCTTGTGAAAACTGAATAAACCTCCAGCTTTAATTTTCTTTATCATACAAAGAATACAAATACAACCCACATCACACACCAGATAGATCTCGCCAAAAAATATATATATGCAAAGTGCTAAAATTGAAAATAAAAATAAAATTTTGTGTTTAATTGAAATGATTGTAAAGTTACATAAAAATTACAAAAGTTTGTAAGTATTATGTTAAATTCGGTAATTGGCCCTTATTTAAATACATAAAAAATGGTATAGTAGCAAAATAGCTAAAGATCTTGTATGAAATTGAATCAACATATATATGAGGAAAAATATATTTGCAAAAAAAAAATACTAACCTTAAGTTGTTTAGAGTAATGATTGATGACCATTGTTGCAAATTGTTGTGGAGTGTAGAAAGCGCTAGTTAGAAAAAGTGGTGATAACAAGTAGTTATTCACATACTCGTTACTTCCCATATTCATCACGTATAAGCACTTGTTGAGATGCTCTTTCGCTAAAGTCACATTTCCCAACAGAAGGGCAATTTCGGAAATTACGGCTTTGTGATTGAACAATTGTTTGTTCATACTAATCCGATCACCCTATGGAAAATAGGAAATTGTGACAACATTCATAATGTATCAGATTAGGGAATGTTGTGTGAGGCGTTCTCATGTTGAGACGAGTCAAACATTTGAGTTGAAGATCTTATCTAATGATACATTTTTAATTCATAATTGCAAATATATTATTTAATTTGAAGCTGGAGTGGTCTTGCACAGAAGATCAGAGGTGTGATTTATACCTAATTTTAATTACTATCTTGTAGTGAAAATATTCAAGTGTTCAAGGAGTCAATAGCTTTCACGAATGCTAATTGTAATAAAAAAAAATTTAAGTCACTAATTAGTATTGGGATTTTATATTTATCCTTGAACTTTTCTTTTAAAATAAAAAAGGAATTAATGGTAAATAGTATTTATTATATATGACAACTAAACGAGCACGTCAAATTATCAAGGCATACGATGTCGCATGTAATTAAGAGGAGTTGTTGAAACGATCAAAGATAGCTTTCCACCTAATTTTTGATATCATATTAATGTCGATACTATATATAATATGAAAGCCTTTCCAAATATATATATATATATATATATATATATATATAGGGATGGGTTACTATAGAAATTATTCCTCCCGTGAGAACTTGGGAACATGCTTAAATCTATATATGTTCATGCTTAAATCAATATATAGTCATGCTTAATAAGATTCATGCTTTTTTGCATAAACAATAATGCTTATATAAAATCATGCTTAAATCTATATATATTCATGCTTAGAATAATGACAACCATAGATCATACAAAGATCAATGGTTCAGATTGGTTCCTAGTTCCCACACTAGGAATAGTTTCTATATGAACCAATCCCTATATATATATATATATATATATATATATATAATATGAAAGCTTTTTTTTTTTTGAGGAAATATGATATGAAAGCTTAGAGAGCAAATATTATATTTATTAAGGAAAATCTTAACTCAGTTAATTTTATGAAAAAAGGAAAACCTTCACTTGGGAAACTAATAAAAATAGAGTTAATTGTCAAAATATAAACCAATCTTGACTGATTTTGGTGTCAAATACGGCTTATAAGATAATTCAATAATCTCACTTTTTTTATTTGTGGCAAAATAGACACACACACAGACTAAACAAATATCTTGGGATGATTTGCTTTTCCAACTAGCAAAAAATCTAGAGCAAACATGTCATTTTTTGGGGCATGTAAATTTATACGTGAGGTTATTATTGAAAAGCTTTATAATCGTGTCATGTCTAATATTAAAATCGAGCCAAAATTGATAAAATTTTTAGCACTTAACCCGAAAAGAATATGTGTAAAAAATCAAATCATTTAATCTCTATTTATACATGTAAATCATACTCGCCTTCATTAAAGCTCAACCAAACGACATTAAATTAAATCAAATAGTCAACTTAAGAAGAACAATTAAAGTAAATAAATGAAACATAAATTTATTATCTGACCTGTAGTCTACCGGAGTCGTCGAGGATTCCACTTCCTCCCGATGCATAGTTTACACCTTTGAGAATCTCAGCGCCATTTGCGGTTGCAAATGGCGGAATAGATTTCTCAAAACCTAGAAACTCAGCTGCATGCATGGATTATTCAACCATCAAATAATATTTCATAAAATCATAATTACATTGATCGATGTGATTAAATAATCTAATTAGTAGAGTGACGAACAGTACCGACCAAGAAAATCGGGAATATTTCTGCCATTGCAGAACCGGCCGGTGGGGCCATCGGGATAATCAATCCCATAAGGTAAATAATTGGATTTGGCCAAGGTGATGAGAAAATTGTTATTGCCATTATCAAATAAAGAATCTCCCATAATAAATAGACAAGGAACTTGTTGGCCATCAATTGAAATAGGAGATTTCATAGTAAAATAAATCATAGAAAAAATTAACAATTTCACAATTCTTACGGCCATCTTTTTTGAAGGATTAAAGACTAAAGAGGGCCACCATGCACTCGTTTCAAATTATGAGGCTGAGTTTTGAAGATATTTATATGCACTAAGTGTGTGTGTTTTTGTGTGTGTGTGTGAGAGAGAGAGAGAGAATTTGTTGAAATAGGCAGCTGCGCAGTCTCCTACTAATTAACAACCTGTATAGATTTGAGCCAACTGCTATGACTATGAGGGATGCAATTGCAGTTACAGAGTAATATAAATATAATTAGTTTTTTATTGTAATGAATAATATTAGCCTTAGACTCTTAGTTAGGTAACTACGCAATTAAGAGCTAGCTCTCGTCTACTGACGCAAGTGGCATTGCTCGATTTACACGTGTCTTCATATGTTTTTTATTTGTGGATATATTACCGGACACAATTTTTTTTTGATGTTGTGCATAGAATATTTAAATTTTCGTCCATTTAAGAATGACAGACGGGTTTCGATCCTCATTTCCTTTCCAAAATAAATGAAGCATGTGCAATTATTGCTTTTCTATAGAGTACAGAGTTTTTTTAGGCCAGTAAGTATAGGCGTTTTGCGAATTTAGGACAATCTTTTGCGGGCTTGCAATTTTAGGACAAAGTTTTAAAAATTAAGCAAATGCAGGCCAAAAAAAGCCCGATCGAGCTAAATCGCACGTGTTTTGCACGTGATGGTATTTTTTTTCGACCCGATGATGACGTGGCTGCCGACTAAATGCCACATCATAGCCATCTCATTTTTCTCAATTAAAAAAAATGAAAACAAAAATTAAAATCAAATCTCTCTCCAATATCCCAACCTTCTCGCTGCCGCTGCCACCTCCGACAGCCACCACCACCACCACCACACAGCTCTCCATCTCCATCTCCCTCTCCCTCTCCACCTCTCTCTCTCTCTCTCTCTCTCTCTCTCTCTTTTCTCAGACAACACACCCCACACAACCATTTGTTTCACACCAGCCCTTCTTTCAATTTTCACCATTTCCCCACCATCTTCAACCACCCCCACAACACCCAAAATACAATTTTGCAGGTCTAATCGGGGACGGCGACGGAGAAGAGAGAACACTCTTCTCGGCCGGTCGCCGCTACAGATCGACTAAAAGGAAGAGAGAGAGAGAGAGATGGTTGGTGGCGATGATTTGGGGTTTCGTTCGATTTGGGGTTAATGTATTTCGTTTGGAGGTGGGTCGGCGGAGGCGGTCAGCGGCGGAGATATGCAGTGCTGGCGGTCGGCGGCAGAGGTGGGCGAAGAGAGAGGTGATGGTGAGGAAGAGAGAATACAGAGAGGGAAGATGGGGGAAGGGAGATAGTTGAAAGAGGAAGTGGGAGATGGAGAGCTGTGTGGTGGTGGCGGTCGGAGGTGATGGTGGCGGTGGCGGCGGCGATGGCGAGAAGATGGTTGGGAGTCGAGAAGAGGAAGGCGACGACGAGAAGATGGTTAGGAGTCGAGAAGAGAGTGGCGGCGACAAGAAGATGGATGGGGAAGATAGCATAGAGAGAGGGAAAATGGGGGTAGGAGGTGGTCGCAGGCAGAGGTGGGGAGGCGGCGGTGATGGGCCTGGTGGCTTGGCTGTTGGGCGAGAGAGAGAGGGAGAGGCAGGTGGGGTGGGGTGGGGCGGGGTTGGGGAGAGAGAAAGAGAGGAGAGATGAATGTTTTTTTAATTTTTTTTTCATTTTCATTTTTTTATTGAGCAAAATGAGATGGCAAATGATGTGGCACTTAGTTGGAAGCCACATGGAAGCCACATCATCACCGGGCCGAGAAAAGTATGATCACGTGCAAAACACGTGCGATTTAGTCCGATCGGGCTTTTTTTGGCATGCGAATGCTTAATTTTTTAAACTTTGTCCTAAAATTGCAAGCCCGCAAAAGATTGTCCTAAATTCGCAAAACGCATATACTTACTGGCCTAACTCTGTACTCCTTTTCTATATATCTAAAGTCAACTGCAATTTTTCTTCTTGTATTTCCATCGAACCAATTCCCTTTTGATTACTAATTTTAGGCTTCCTTCAAAAAATAATAATAATAATAATAATTTTAGGCTGGAATCAATATTATACACTAATTAATCGGCTTTTTTTGTTTCGTGATATATAAGTACATATATTTACAGAGAGGACTCATGTGCTACTCATCAATTGCCGATGTGGCATCCACATGAGCATTTTAATTTTCCATGCTAATTCAAAATGTTAATTTTGCAAGCATATTTTTGACATAAAATTAAAACTTGTCACTCTGTATAGTTGTCACAAGTTGTAACAAATAATTACAGAGAAGGTTTCAGATGTCTAAAATGTTATTTCATCTCATAATTCAAAGCTTAATTTTGCCGCCACGTGCAATTTAGTCAGTAATTGTGGAATACAATTGCCTAGAATCTCGTAATGAGAAGATTAGATGGAGTAGGATTTTTGAATAGAGAATCCACGGAGAGTGTAGTCTTACTGTCGAACGAGACGACTGATATCGATCGGGTACGCATCGGTGGGCAAGCTCTAGTAGCCATGGCAATTTGAGTAGTCATCACATAATCCTCTTGTTTCGTCTGATACCACACAACATGAAGCATTCCTCATTCCTCATTTTAATAAAAATAAATAAAATGATTTCATCAATGTAGTCTTTTTTAATGTCAAATATCATTTATAAGGCTTTATTATGATTGGATGTAGTTTATTATCTTCTTGTACTTTGGGTTAAAAGATTAATTGGGTATTATGATTATTCTTTTTTCTTTGAATATATTTAACTATTTAAGTAATGATTTTTGTTAAGTTCTTCTTGCCACTCTAGTTTCACTATTCACTAAGATCATGAGTTAACGTGTCTATTGCTGATGTGAGAATGTTACGTAAGCAAACTCATTTTCTTAAGCCACCATTTTTTTTACCAAATTTTTTGTTCTTTTTACTCCCATTGTACTTAATTAGTTTTATTTTGCCTTCCGAAAAAAAAGTTCACTTTTGCTTCACTACTTATTTATGAAAAAACTTATCTCTAAGAATTAATATTTTAACTACTACTAAAGACCTATCATGTACGGATTCTTCTAAAAATATCATGGTGTCGTATTGGATTCTTGTTAGGGTGCGACTATCGTCGGATTCCCATGGGATTCACACCCGATTCGCCATGTGGCATATCCTTCCAAATAAAGAATAAAAAGTAATTGGATTCGCGAATCTTGTGTGTAAAATTCTCGAATTCCATGGGTGAAGTGAGTGTATAAGGTTGACCTTGATAACTTTATTTTAATTATGACTTCTATTGGACTAATGATATTTGAATTGATATTTTGTTACTTAAGTAAATTGCATAATTGAAAATACTTAAGTTTTGGGTTAAAGAAAATAAATTATATACATATGATTTATGAAAATTTAAATTTCTAATTATTTTATAAGTGTTATGTACATATAATAAAATATTATACTAGACGTATCATTGCCGAATCGCACCCTATAATTTTTAAAATTCTGTATCCACGTACCTGTATCGTATCACCCCCGCACCCACACCCACGCCCACGCACCCATGCAACATAGCTTAAAACTAATTATAATCTATAAAAATGATATAATCAATCTAAAATAATAATTAAAAAGTAAAAAGTAAATATAAAACATAATAATTAAATAATCAACTCAATTGAAAATGGTTAAATAAGTAACATAAAATAATTTAAAAACCTGAATGGAATAGTCAATCCCTAAGAATAATTTATTCTTAATCGTAGTATAGGAACAGTTGTCCTTTTGGGACAATTTAAAAATAAGTATGATCGTATATAAAACAAATTGGATTTAAATTAGCTATGGAGTGGACTAAAGAAACCATTATCATTAAAATAATAAGCCCTATTGGGCTGGGGTGAAATGACCAAAAGGATCGGGCTCGAGCCCAGTACAGGTGGATATAAATAAGTTTTTTTTTTTTTTGAATTATACATTTAGTTGGATCTCTTATAATTTCACCACAAATCTTGAAATTTTAGACTTTCTGATGACGGGTCATGAACAAAGAGATAAAACATATATAGAGTTATTTTAAGTTTTGAACTCTTTTAAAGTAAGAAATCAGCATTATATATATATATATAGGATGCGGATCAAATAAGAACACTTTCTTATGTGAGAAATAAGAACAAATCTGGACTCTTGATCTTTGATGATCTATGGTCCAGATTTAACCGTGCATTTAATTACTCTAATTTATGCATTTCAATGCTAATGCATTAAGTTATTGTAGTTTATGCATTAAAATATTTATGCATTTAGTTTCTGCATTTTATGCATCTCCGATGTAATAAAAATGCATTGTTCTTACGTTCTTATATAAGATGTGTTCTTACCAGATCCGCTCCCTATATATATATATATATAAACATCAGATAGAGATTCAAAATTCACCTCAAAATTTTGGATCAACTTGCAAAAAGAATTGGGTACGAAACTCAATTTCAGCACAGCTTTTCACCCTCAAACAGACGGTCAGTCTGAAAGAACAATCCAAACACTAGAAGACATGTTGAGAACTGTGGTGTTGGATCAAGGTGGGAGCTGGGAGAATGTTTTGCCACTAATCGAATTTGCTTATAATAACAGTTATCAAGCAACAATAGGCATGGCTCCATATGAAGCATTGTATGAAAAGAAATGTAGATCACCGCTTTATTGGGATGAAGTAGGTGAAAGGAAAAATTTAGGGCCAGATTCAGTCGGTAAAATGATAGAGATCATTCGACAGATCCGATTGAGAATAAAGGAAGCCCAAAGTCGACAGAAATCTTATGCCGACGTACGCCGATCTGAGTTGTCATTCGAAATTGGGGATAAGATTTTCCTCAAGGTTTCTCCGTCTAAGGGAATTATTAGGTTTCGCGTGAAGGGTAAGCTTAGACCCAGATTTATTGGACCTTTTGAGATTTTGGAAAAGACATGACTCGTCGCTTATAGATTGGCTTTACCGCCAAGTTTAGGGAGTGTTCATAATGTTTTCCATGTCTATCAATTAAGAAAATACTTGTTCGATCCTAAACACATGGTTCACCAGCAAGACATTGTTCTTAATCCGAATTTGAGCTATGAAGGAAGACCGCAAGCTATCTTGGACCAAAAGGTACAAGAACTCCGAACCAAGACGATACAGCTTGTAAAAGTTTTATGGAATCACCATGGGCAAGAAGAAGCTACGTGGGAACTCGAAGAAAAGATGCTGAAAAAATACCCTGAGCTATTTCAATAATGTATGCAAATTTCGGGACGAAATTTCTTATTAGAGAGTAAGGATGTAATACCCTGGGTTTTATTATCTCGTCATAATTAAAATTTTATTAATTATTAAAGTTTTTCATTTCTTAATTGTTAATTTTCAATTATAAGATTTATGGCGCGATCCTTTTCTGAAAATTAATTACAGAAATCGAGTAACCGGATACAGGATTATGGTTTCGGCGCCCGATTAATTTTTCGTTCGAGACCTCGGAATTGAGCAGCGTCTGCATTTCCATTCACTTATTTCTCGATACGAATCTTTTTCCAACAAGTCAGTTTTTGTAATTTCCGGATATTTTTATCGACCCGTCGCGTCTCGATTTTTTCTCTTTTTCTGAAAAACGAATCGACATTCCCGACTAATTAAAATATTTCGAATTCAATGGTCTCGACCATTCTCGTCAAAAATATTATCATCTAAGAATCCCGTTGCTCGTTTTAATTTACGGTTTAAAAATTTAATATCTAGATAAAGTCTATCATAAATATCACCTTTAATTACCTCTCTCTCTCTGATTCACCCCCCCCCCCAACTGCCGTCCCCTCCCCCATGAGTAGCAAACTCCATTTTCTTCAATTTCTTCAATTCTTCAAGTACAAGTCTCGATTACTCTTTCGTCTACCGTCCGATTTTCGATCCGAGTTCGATTTTGACAAGGTAGGAGCTTCTTCTTCATTCCCAACCAAACAAAATTTCATTCTTTCCATCTTTAAATTTTCGAAATTTTTGAAGGATGGTTGGATTGTTGTTTTAGCTTTTGATTAATATTTATATGATGCTTGGTAATGTTTTTAATCAAGGAATCAAGTTTGAAACCAAGTTTTATTCAAAAAAATAAAAAGGGCCGAAAATCCTAGAATATTAGGCTTTTGATTTTAGCTTTGATTCTTGATAAATTGTTTATAGATTATGCTTCTATGTGATGATATAAGCATGTGATAATTATTTGGGATTCTTCTAAAAATATTTTATTTATTGAATGAGATGAAGAATGTGATGTAGATTGAAGTATGATGATAATATGAGGAATATGATTATGATTATGAGCATTAGGATGCATGTAGTTGAACACATATTTAATTCGGATTTTTCTAAAAATAAAATAAAACCGTTGGAGACGAACATTCGATATAAATCGAATGAATAAAAATAGTTTAGAAGTTGTGTTTGCATAATTGGTCACTAGTAAGCATGATGATTATTGAGTAAATTAATTAGAATTTTCTAAGAATGTTTTATTTTTCGTTGGAGATGAAAAATCGAGAATAAATTAAAAGTTGTTTATGATATGATCGTACGGATTTCATATTAGTTAATCTAGTAGCTTGATGATCATAATGTATAAGTTTGAGAATTTCCTAAGAATATTTCTAGTTTGATAAGAGACGGAAAATCGAGCAAAATTATCGACTAAGTTTTTGTTTGAGAAAAGTAATTGGATATTAGTAGTCATCTATGTTAAGAGCTCGTTGTGTATTTATTTGAGAATTAACGGACCAACTTTGTTTAAAAATATATTAAAGATTGAAATTGTTGAGAAATAGATTAAGTGTATGATTTGGTGAGTTAAGCATGTTAATATGTTTATGTTAATGTTATAAGATAATGGAAATTGAAAGAAAATGAAAAGGAATTATAGAACTTGGTTTTATAATAAAAGTAAGTAGACGTACTGTTGGATAAGCGAAGAATCGAGCCGTAAAACGAATAATTGGATAAAATGATTTGTATATAAATAATAAGCATGTTTATATATGGTTATAATGATTTTATTAGAATTAATAAAAATGTTTTGAAAAATCGACTACGCTCGTCGTTGCTCGATAAAAGTTGTATACATGTTTTGTTTAGAACTTTGATTGTAGATTTGAATATGTTGTTGGTTGATGATCAAATGATTAGTTGGTGATTATGTCATTAGAGGTTTTATTAAGAAATTAATTGTGTAATTAAGTATATTTTGTTTTGTTTGCAAAATGTGCTAAGTATAGAATGCCGAACTTGGAAATCGAGAAGCATGTTGTTTTGTATGATGGGAAATTAGGGTTTGCATGGCTAGGGTTTGAGTGAAATTAGGGTTTGCATGACAATTTCCGAGCCTTGGGAAACGTGCACCGAGAATTAGGGTTCTTGGATTTTTGGCAGTTCTGCCACCTTTTACTCCGGAAGCCATAACTTTCTGTTCGTTTAACGAAATTCAGATCCGTAAATTGGGTTGGAAACTAGACATCTTTGGCTTTCTAATGGTACCCTGCCCATCCCCTGTTTCAAAATATTATGTTCTGAAATCCAGTTTCAATCTGCTGCAGCTGTGCAGATTTTTCTAAAAGCTTGTTTCTTTCAAGTTTAATCAATTTATTTTGATTTCTTGGAACCTTCTAAGTCAATTCTTATCATTGACTTCCGATGTAATCTATCCAAGCCTCGAGTAAGAGTCAATTTGGAAATCAACTTGAAATCTCTTAAGATCCGTTTTATTAATAATCTATTAATTTAATGCCAAAGCCTTAAAAGATTAATCAAGTTATCAAGTCTGTTATCGTATTGTTTCACTCTCGATCTTTTTCTAAGATTTAATTATTTACGATTAAAGGAGGACATCGTACATAGAAGAAAGGACGGAAGACTGAAGCTTGGTTTCCGTTCTGTAAACCGTTAAGGTGGGCTTTTCTATTATACAAATAAAATGTGGCTATTCTATTTACTAAATAACTCGAGCTTTGCTCTGTTTTTCTTATCTCTTTAAAAAGCATATTTTTAAAGTGATTATCTTGGCATAAAAGAATTTGTTTTGTGAGTTCTATTATGCCTATCTGAGTTGGTTCGCCAACTAGTAATCGATCGGATTCTGAGTTAACCAAAAGGGTGCTTTCCAGAATTAGTGTACACGGTAGCCGGAGTGTGTGGTACTCTGTTGAGGGGTAGCCAGCCACGGTGAGGAGCGACCGCGGAAGAGTGCATTCTTCCCCGGCGTTATTCAGATTTGGTCATAGTGAATTAAAAGTAAGAAAATGCTTGCAAGCGATTATGAAAAGAAATTTTAGTAAGCACGGGCCTTTAATGAAAAACTCCCATTGTGTTACTGTTGAGATGCCTGATAAATCCATTGAATCTATTATATGTTTTTGGCATGTGTTCACTAAGTACTTTGTACTTAGCCCTGTTTATGTTTTTAAATATGCAGGTTGAGTGACGGGTGACGGCGGGAGTTGAGTACGTGGTTGTAAATCATCGAATAAAGCTAGTTGAGCCTCGACTTCACATCTTCATATGTGGAGTCAATCTACGTCTTTTTCCGCTGCAAATACTCTAATATGTTATAACACTTTTTGTTTAAGTATTTTGTACTTGAAACTTGAAACGACTTGTTACTTCTATATCGAGAAATCCTTCGAGATTGTCTCACATTATATAATCAAAGTTCACTTCAACGAATTTCCTTGATGATTCAAGATGTATTCTTTATTTATTTATTAATCCCTTTTCTTCCCCGCTTCTTAATTCCAACCCCTAGTCGCACCCCGGCTTAGCCATCCTTCGGGATTTGGGGTTGTGACAAGTTTTGAACTCTTTTAAAGTAAGAAATCAGCAATATATATATATATATATATATATATATATATTCAAAGGAATTCTGAGTATATTTTATATTCTTAATATCTCTTTAAATATGTACATTTTTTTTTCACAATTATATACTCCCTTCGTCCCAATAGCAAGGTCTTGCTTTCCTTTTTTATCTGTCCCAATAGCAAGGTCTCATTCCAAAAATGGAAATAATTAACTCTTCAAAAGTTGTAGGACCTACCACTTTTTCTCCACTTTTTCTCCTTTTACTCTTGTTTCTTAATAACCATGCCCAAAGCAAGTGAGACCTTGGTATTGGGACGGGGTGAGTATTAAAAAAAAAAAAAGGAACACTACATAATTCAAACAAATTAATGCATCTTACGAGAGAAATACTAGTTTACCTAAAGCTGAGAGATCTCCCGTGGTGGCAATGCCGGTAGAATTGATCATGATAAATTGCGCTCCGTCGAGATCAACGTTGAGGGTGTCGATGAGTGGCTTCAACCTTTTGTCGAACTGCAGCGTCATGTTATTAATGGAGTCGATACAAGAAGATCCATTTGTGGGATGCTTAGACACAACATGAGGAAGGCAGCCTAGTAAACCTAATCCAAAAACAACTATTTTTCTTGCTCCATCTCTTTACAAGGCCTAGAGAGAGAGAGAAAATAAATAAATGTATGTGTTAATGTAGAGTTAATGCTAGTTTTTACTAAGTGATGTTGGCTATTCTATAATGTGTGTAAAGTATTTTGTCTTTAAATAAAGATCTATAAATATGTGGATGACCAATTGCTTTCCATTAATATTTACTCCCTCCGTTCTTTTATGAGTGTCCCCCACCGTCAAATTACACATACCAAGGAAATAAAGAAATTTACCTATGTGACCTTATTAATTATCATCATTAATATATACATACAACTAATTAACAAATTACGAAAAGCATTAAATAAGGATAAAATAGGAAGAAAGCCGCTATTTTACTCTCAAATTTTGAAATATGACACTTATTTGGAAACAAAAAATTGAACTAAATGAAACACTTAAAAAAGAACGGAGGGAGTATTATGATTAGCTAGCACTCAATATTTCTTGTTACGTTAATTGAATCCCTACTCATGAATCGCTTGTTCCAATTAGAGCGCTTCTATGTGACTCGTATTATGTCCCTTTTTTCTTTAATTGTAACATTAAATTTAAAACCGCGCAACGATGGACTCGAACATGAAATTTTTTGGCCTCAGACATTAACTACACTACCTCTAGACTAACACAAAAACACATTATGTCCCACTTTTTTGTCGTCCCGTTGTGAACCACTATCACTTTTTTTTTTTAAATTTCTTTTTTAATTTCAATTTAATATATTTAATTTAATTTTGTACTTATTAATTAGGATTTATTACACTAAATTAGTATATATAATTAATTTTAGCATTTAATTTCAGTTTAATTTACTTGATAATAATTGAATATCAAGATTGATTGACTATTCCATAATTAGATTATATTAAAACATTTAAACTTCAACATTTACAAATAAACTTTAAAAATAATTTTTATTTTATAATAGATAATTGAATATTATCAAAATAATAGATATAATAATAGGACATGATTGAGATACAAAACATATTGTGAAACGTGACCTTTCAATATTTTCTCTAAAATGTACCTGAATCGAAATTCCGACATCAAAATTCCGATTTGGCACGTTAGAGTCGTTGTGTGTAACTGTGATTTTTTAAAGTTAAATACACATTTAGATTGCCATTATCAATGAGAGAATCCCCCATGAAAAATATACAAGGAACTTGTTGCTGGCCCTTAATTATCGTTGGAGGTATCACAACAAAGTGTAATAATATTGTAAGACAACAATTTTCTAAGTTTTGCAGCCATCTAAGCAAAATGTTTGGAATGTGCTAGTTTAATTAAATTTAGGGTGAATTTTAATAATAGCCTTTTTAAGATCACAAAAATAAATTCTAGCACCCAACATTTAAAAGATAAATTCTAGCCTTTCATGACTTTTTTGCCCTTCTTTCTAATTTTCCAGATTTTTCATTTTCATTTTCCAAAAACAAAATAATTATTTCTTATTACTAAATATAATAGGAAAATATGTGTGCGTTCACATAATAAAATGTGTGAATTCACATAATAAAATGTGTGAATTCGTGAAATTAAATATGTGAATTCATGAATTCGTAAATTAAATGTGCGAATTCACATAATAAAATGTGTGAGTCCGTTAAAAAAAAATATTTGCATTCACAACAAAATGTGTGACTTCATGAATTCGTAAAATAAATGTGTGAATTCACATAATAAAATGTGTGAATCATTAAAAAAATGTTTGAATTAATAAAAATGATAATTAAGAAAATAAGAATTAAGGGCAAATAAGTCCAAAACATTTAAAAAGTGCCAGAATTTATCTTTTTAAAAGAGTGATGCTATTCGGACATAAATGTCCGGACATAATCCAGTCCGTTTAGGAAAATGGAGCGGTTCGCCCGTTTTACTTATTTATTTAATTTTGTAATTAAAAGAAAAACACAATTAACTAGAAAAATATACTTATTTATTCTAGAACAAAAACACATGTATATCAAACATATCATAGTGCAGATTCAAAGAGATGAAGCCAACATCAGACAGTAATATATAAGTCTGAATGTGCAAGTATTACATAATTAACTAGAAAATGTGAAGTGAAATATTTTACTACAGAGGGATATTTCATTTCATAATACCTAAGTCACTAAAGTTGCCTTCTAAAGTCCTATTGTACATGATAGTAACATTCATGATACATTTAAATTTAACAAAATTAAATAAATAAGTAAAACGGATAGAACCGCTCCATTTTTCTAAACAGGTTAAATTATGTCCGGGCATTTATGTCCGAAAAGTATTATTGTTTTTAAAATGTGGTGCTATAATTTATCTTTACAATGTTCAAAGGGCTAAAATTACTAAATATCTCTTAAATTTAATAGATACTATATATAAATAAGTTTCACACACACGCTTGTACATAGGTTTAAGACTCTTATTTCAAGGGATGCGCGCTACTGATAACCTCTGTGTAGATTGTGCCAAGAGCTAGATAGAGAAGACAAAAATAATAAATGAATTGAGGCGTGGATTAAATTTCTTGTCCATTTAATTTTGTAATGAGATAAAATTATTAATAGGCTTGTGTTGTGAGTATTATTAAATAATTATATATGCTGCAATAGTTTAGACTTTTATGTTTAATTAGTGCCTTCTAATTAAATGAATTTGAATAGTCGAGGATAATTTTCATGAAAAGAAAAAATAAAAAAATAAATATATATAATTTTATGAAAACTCACAATCATTATTTTTACAGCATTGGTTAACTCTATTAAGATGTGCATAGCCAAAATACAATAGTATATATATTTTTTTTCTTACCTGGAAAGGTAACGTCAAGAAGTTGACAGGTTTAATAATAGGTGCTTCAATTTCTTGGCCAGTCTAAAATTGACATATATCGATCACATAAAATGCAATCTTATTTTTTGTAGAATTTGGAGAGAAATATTGACTTTTATTCTCAATCACTAACTCATGGAATAGCATAAGACTCACCCCAGAAATTGATGACTCATCCCAAACATACGTAAAAGAGTAATCCTTTGATAGTTTAGTTAAACTATGAGCTACTATATTTGCATCATGTCTAACATGAATGACACGAACATTAGGACAAGAATAAAGAAGTAGTCGACATTATCAATGACAACTCCAAATTCTGAGATATCTTTCACGTGAGAGGCCAAAACCTCGACTACAAGCTTGTTGTCCGTTATGAATTCCACCGAAACCATGCAATCTTACAAAATATTCAAATGACTTTTGATTTACACATTTTATATTTTACACAAATTACAACTTTCTAGAGAAGATGTTACTGTGTGTGTGTGTGTTTGTGTTGAGCCAGTTATATGTTAATGTCCGTTAAGTCGTACTTTCAAGTTTACCTATAGGTTTTCAAAAAAAAAAAAAAAAAAAAACTAGAGTTTCAATGTCATTAATTAAGTTCAACTTAATTAATTAATTGTCATGTTGTTTTCAAAAAACTAGTAATTAAATGACATGTTAAGAAAAGAAGCACATTTTGAGTGAGATAAATAATTTTTTGAGCAATGTTTGTTTACTAGCTCCTATCTTTTTTTAGGGGAGCTCCGATCAAAACTTATTTACGGCAAAGTCCGATACCTAAATTAAGGGTTATTTATATATAGTTTGTGGCCAACTTTTATTAATTTTCTGTTTGTGGCTTGAACTTTAAATTTTTCCAAAAAATTATGTACTTTTTTATTTTATCTAAAAAAGGTCCGCTTTTATTTTCCGGCGTTGGAATGATGAATCATCTGACCGACTATCTAATGTGGATATTAAAATGCCAAATGTACTGAAACAACGTCGTTTTACTTTAAGCAAAATTAAAAATTGACAAGGTCGTACAACGTATAGCTTGCACGATGGAATCCTAGATGTCTTTCTATTCTCTCCCTAAACTCTTTTCTTCTCTAAAAGCCGACGTATAGTTTAGGAAAAGAATATATAGAAAGACATTTAGGGTTCAGTCATAAAAGCTATACGTACTATGACTTTGTCAATATTTAATTTTGTCCAAACTGAAACAACGTCGTTTCAGTACACTTGTCATTTTAATATCCACATCAGATAGACAATCAATTGATTCATCATTCCAATGTCGGAAAATAAAGGTGGGCCTTTTTTAGATAAAATCATAAAGTACAGGTTTTTTTGGAAAATTTTGAAGTTCAGGCCACAAACAGAAAAGTGATGAAAGTTTGGGCCACAAACATTAAATAACCCCTTAAATTAATATTAATGTGTGTGTGTGTGTATATAAGGAGTGATTCCTATACAAATAATCTTTAGCATAAGAATACAAAATTAAGCACATAGATTTGATGCATCTACTAATGCTATCTAGTGCATCAATTTTGTGCATGTAATACGTGATACATCTCATTTTTTTGTTTATTTCAAAACACTAAAATCAAATATTCTTCGTCTTTGCTCTTGTTATCACCACCCACCACCACCACCACTCACTTGCCACCATCATCAGTGTTACTCGCCGCCGAGATCATCGCCATTGCGCGCCATTATCGAGCACGAAAGTTAGAAAAAAGTAAAAAACTATCAACATAAATATTTTGATGCATCTCAGTGCACTGTCTAGTGCATCCCGTTACACTGTCTGGTGCATCTAATTTTTGAACCATATTAACCCTAATTAAGTCAAAAAGGCGGGTTTGACTAAGAAAAAACGGGTTTGACCATAAGATTAAGTCATATCCATTAGATTTTGTAGGATGGATGGTTTAGATCTATTCTTATTTCTCACTTTAAGATCTATTCTTACACTACAAGAAAAGGGAGCTTTAGTGACAAAAATATTAGTGATGGGATAAATACCCTCACTAATTGTGTATTTTAACTGATTATTAGTGAGAGTATTGATAGTACTATAATTAAATGGTAGAATTATTTCTAATACAAAATTCTACCATCACTAAAAATAAAAAAGGATAGTTTTAGTGAGATAATTAAATACTCTAATGAATAGATATGTATTATTATGTGATTATCTAATAATTAATTAATATATTTATTATAACTAGATTTGTTAAAAATAATTAAAAACTCATAACAGAATTCTCTCAAAACTCACACCTGGCGCCACTCACTCTCTCTCTCTCTCAAAATTGAAGTGTTTTTCTTCGAATTTTCAAAATTGGGGTGTTCTTCTTCCCCCAAATCTCGAAATACTCAGTCAAATGAAGTTTAATCCAACAACGAGATTAGCTCCTTGCTCGATTCACCTATTTCATCACGAGAATTTTGAGGTATAGCTTAATTTGGTTTGCTCGCAAAGGAACTCGAGAATCGATTCTTAATTGCGAAGCTAGAAGAGATTGTAGGCCTGATTTACATTTGCCTCTGATCGGTCTTTTCGATTTGCTTCCGACCATATTATGACGCGTGTTGCAAGGATATTGTTACTGCTTGTTGCCCAATTTAACTATCTTTTCCCGAATTTTTGCAAAAGCTATCGATGGATCATTCGAAATCCCCCTTGAAGATAATCTCTGTAAGTTGATTCTCTTCTTAGGTTTTCGATTCTTGCTTTATCACGCTTAATTTCTGAATAGTGGTGCAATTTTTATGGAATTAGCATTTCTAGGTTTTGTACTGAAAATTTGTTATATATTTATCTTGTTCTTTGTTAGATCAATGCATGTTTTGGATTTATAAGTTGAAATCATGTATAATTGCATAGTAGGCTTTAATGGCGACCGAACAAGCAAGGCCAACTACTGAGGAAGTAAAGATGGATCTGTTTGAAGATGATGATGAATTTGAGGAGTTTGAAATTGGTCAAGGTCGGTAATTCTTGCCTAGGGTTAGGTTATCTTCTTATGTTTGATTTCTCGTTTTGCTAGTTGTTCTATCGATTAACTTCGTGAGCACGAAATGAATTTTATCCCCCCTTTTTTTTCCTGATTATAGTCTGTTGTGTCTGATTATTTTCTAAGATTATGATCATAATGTTGCTGCTGTATTATTAATTAGTTTCTGTTAATTTATCTAGGTTATGAAAGTGGAAGTGTAGTGCTTAATTTCTTGTATGTTCTGTGAGATGTATAGGAATGGTGGGGAGTAAGAAACTAAAGATATTGCTGGATACTGGAAGTACTCTCAGTTTCTTGCAAGAGGATACTACTAAAGCTTTAGGGGTGGTTGAAGAGGGGGATAACCCCATCTTGGTTAAGGTAGCCAATGGACAGAGGCTGATTAGTACTAAAGTGGTTAATGGCTTCACCTGGGATATTCAGGGACATTCATTCACTTTTTCACCAAGAATACTGGCTAATGTGGGGTATGATCTCATTCTTGGCAGTGATTGGCTCGAACATTGCACTCATATCACTCTAAACTACAAGAGGATGACCTTCACAGTGATGAATGAGGGCAAAAAGGTCGAACTCAAAGCTATAACAGACAATGCACAATTTCAGACCATCAACTCCAAAGGTCTGTTCAATATGATTCATTATCATCCAGATGAAATTGAGGAACTGTACCTGCTTGAGCCTAATTCAGTGCTGCAACCACCCTCTAAAACAACAGCTCTTTCTTCTCTTTTGGATGAGTTTGGTGATGTATTTGAGGAACCCAAGTCTTTGCCACCTGAGAGAGGAGTAGAACACCAAATCAGATTAAAAGAAAGAAGTCAGCCAAAGCATCAATATCCTTACAGAACCTCCCACAGCCACAAAGATGAAATAGAAAAGATTGTGCAAGAGTTATTGGATTCTGGGGTGATACAGCATAGTAGAAGTCCATTTGCTTCACCAGTAATCCTTGTGAAAAAGAACGATGGTATTTGGAGAATGTGTGTAGACTACAGGTACTTGAATTCCTTGACAGTAAAACATGATTACCCTATTCCTTTAATTGATGAGTTGCTGGATGAACTCTATGGAGCTAGATTCTTTTCTAAAATGGATCTAAGGTCTGGGTATTTTCAGATTCTGGTTAAGCCTGAGGATAGATATCTCACAGCTTTCAGCACCCACCATGGTCATTTTGAGTTTCTAGTTATGCCATTTAGGCTCTGCAATGCACCTGCTACTTTTCAATCTCTTATGAATCAGGTGTTCCAACCACATCTCAGAAAGTCTGTCCTAGTATTTTTTGATGACATTCTAGTGTACAGCAAGACTTGGGAGGAGCATTTGTAACATCTAAGAGTTGTTCTTGAAATTCTCAGAAAGCATACACTATTTGCTAAAAAGAGTAAATGTCAATTTGGGCAGGATAGAATTGAATATTTGGGTCATGTAATCTTTGAGTCTGGGGTTTGTACTGACCCAGAAAAAGTCAAGGCAATGCAGGAGTGGCCAAAACCTAAAAACATCAAACAACTGAGGGGATTTTTGGGTTTGACAGGCTACTACAGGAAGTTTATTAAAGGATATGGGGTTATTAGCAGTGCTCTCACTAACATGCTCAAGAAGGACAGCTATAAATGGTGTGAAGAAGCTGATCAGGCCTTTGTGACTTTGAAAGAGGCAATGACTACAGCTCCTGTTCTAGCTTTACCTGATTTTAGCCAGCCTTTTATCCTAGAAACTGATGCCAGTGGAAAAGGAATAGGTGCTATATTAATGCAAAACCAAAGACCAATAGCTTTTTTAAGTAAGGCTTTGGGTCCTAGGGATCAAGCCCTCTCTGTCTATGAAAGAGAATTCCTTGTTGTGGTCATGGCAGTTCAAAAATGGAGGACTTATCTACAAGGTAATAAGTTTGTGATCAGGACTGACCAACAGGCTCTAAGGCACTTATTGGATCAAAAACAAATGAATCCTACTCAGCAAAGGTGGATTACTAAGTTGCTGGGCCTGAATTATGACATCCAATACAGGAGTGGAGTGGAAAACAAGGCGGCAGATGCCTTATCTAGACATCCTGATAATGCAGGTTATGCAATTTCTACTGCAGCGCCTATTTGGTTACAGAGAGTATAGCAGAGTTACTTGAATGATCCTATTTACTCCAAGGTGTTACTAGCTAAAGCTGTGGACTCTACTGCCTATCCTGAGTATTCACTCAAGTTTCATATTCTCCAGTACAAGAATAGAGTGGTGGTGGGTTCTACTGGGCAATTGAGGAAGAATATATTAGAGGAGGTGCACAACACATCTTTTGGTGGGCATTCTGGTTTTCAGGGTACCTACAACAGATTGAAGGCTTTCTTCTATTGGCCTCTAATGAAACAGGAAGTTCAAGATTTGGTTAAAGGATGTGATATTTGCCAGAGAAACAAGTCAGAGCATGCACCATATCCTGGACTACTCCAACCTCTGCCTATCCCTGACAAGGCTTGGACTCATATTTCTATGGATTTTGTTGAAGGATTACCCAAGTCTTACGGAAAGAATGTCATTTTGGTGGTCATTGACAGGTTCAGTAAGTATGGACATTTTCTAGCTATGTCACATCCCTATTCAGCTAATTCAGTAGCTAGACTGTTTATTGATAACATTTACAAGCTACATGGACCACCAGTGAGTGTGGTATCTGATAGAGACAAGATTTTTACAAGCAATTTTTGGAAGGAGTTGTTCAAAATCATGGGGACTAAACTAGAGATGTCCTCTGCTTACCACCCACAGAAATATGGTCAAACTGAGAGGCTCAACCAGTGCTTGGAAACTTATCTGAGGTGCATGGTTGGATCTAATCCTAAGCAGTGGACAAGGTGGCTATCTTTGGCTGAGTACTGGTACAACACTAACTACCACACAAGCCTTAGGTGCACTCCCTACCAAGCTTTATATGGGGTTCCACCTCCTCATACTGGACTTGGTGCATTCCTAACTACTACCAATCAAGAGGTGAAGGATTGGATTCAAAGGAGCTAGTCAATGGTGCAAGTGTTGAAAGACAATTTAAGACTAGCACAAGAGAGGATGAAGTTTTTTGCAGATTTGAAGAGAAGTGAAAGAATTTTTGAAGAAGGGGAATTTGTTTACCTCAAGCTTCAACCTTTTTGCCAAAATTCTGTGTCACTGCGAAAAAACTTGAAGTTTTCAGCCAGGTACTATGGTCCCTACAAAATCCTGCAAAAAATTGGAGAGGTTGCTTATAAATTGGAGCTGCCCGAAGGCTCTATGATACATCCAGTATTCCATGTTTCCTTACTCAAGAAGTGTTTGGGAAACGATATCATACCTTCGAAGGAATTACCGGATATTGATGCTGATGGAGTTTTCAAGGTCGCACATTTTTCTGTTCTTTCGCAGCGAGAGATCCACAGGAATGGGAAAGTTGTCCCGCAGTTGCTCATTCGTTGGTCTTTCGATGACGATTCCATGACAAGCTGGGAGGACACCAAGTTAATTCGCCGACAATTTCCCAATTTCGATCCTTGGGGACAAGGATCTGCTGATGGAAGGGGTATTGTCATGGACCTACTCGAAGATCTGAAGAAAAAGGGAGAGGGAAGGCTGGCAGCTGGGGCCGGAGATGGAGATTTATCAGGAAAAAAAGAGAATAAGGGAGAGGAAAGGTTGGCGGCTGGGGCCGGAAGTGTGGATCTATCGGGAAACAAGGTGAATAAGGGAGAGGTTTCAGTGGCGGCTGGGGCCAAAGATATGGCGAGCAACGGAGTTGCAGAGAAGACAAAGAATGAGGGATCTGTTTTTATTTTGGTCAAAGAGGTGTGTGTTGAACGAGAGAAGGAAGAAGAGGAGAAAGCAGATCATGACCATACATGTGGCTGAGTATTGTGGAGGAGGCCCATATGCTGAAACACAACTTAGCCTACTTTTATTATATCTATTAGTAGTTTATGAAATGTTATTAATTTCCAGGTTGTATTTACTTTATGCTCGTACACTTTTGGGGTGCATGCTATATAAGCACATGCACTTGTATTATAGAACCCTAGAAAAATGAATTATCTATCTTCTGTCCTATCTCGCCTCCATCTCTAATCTCTTCTTTCTATCTTTCCTTCTATTCTCAACAACTCTCAATTATCATTGTTATTATTTGCAAAAAAATCACGCAGTAAACGTAATAGAAATTCTAGATCTATTACACCTATCAAGGTAATAGTTTGGTCTCTCACTTGTGTTCTTGTACTTAATTCTCTTGTTGTTGTTGATTAAAGTGGTATGATTTATGTTGATTAATGTGGTTTGATGTGTGCTGCTCATCTTTTTGATATAGAACCTGAAAATCTTGCTAAATGGTCTTTTTGTAAAGAGAAAAGAAACAGGGGAAATATATTTTGCCTGTGAGCTTATGAACGCGCTGTTGTATAATTGCATTTTCTGTACCTTGAGCTAAAGTTTTATTCTGTTATATTGTATTATAGTTTCCATTTTATTTATAGAAACATAAAATCTAGCAGCTAAGCTTGAGGGCAGCTAAGCTTAAGGATTTAAAGATATAAGAGCTACAAGGAGAACTATTTGTTCTTGGAAATAGGTATGCTTCTCTATCATTTGTTATACTTTATGTGAATGTATTTCCCCTCTGTGTGATCTGCTTGTTCATAGGTTTACATGCATACTTTGTCCAAAGAGAATGTACTTGTTATTTGGTTGCATACTTGCACATTTAGTTCAGATTAGTGATGTTGATAGTTCCATAAACTTTTAATTTTCACTCTATTAGGTTGCATAGAGACAGACACCTGGCTCATTATTATGGCATAGCCTCTAAGTGGTTAGTTATTAACTAATGTATAAATTCCCCTTTTGCAGAATAATTTCTTTATTTTTCATCAGTTTGTAACAAGGTGTGACTTAGACAAGGTCTCGCTTTCTCCCTATCTTTTTCATACTCTGAACTAGAATGTTTGCATTTAGTTTTATAACTATGCTTTTCCACCCTACATCTGTTTTGGAGTTATTCTATACTGATCAATTATATTTCTTGTTACTATCTTGCAGATCATTTTATTTCAAATGGAGGTTGTTAATAATCTGTACAGTCATGAACTTAGTAAAAATAAAGTAGACATGAAAAGAACATCGTCATGAATAAGCTCAAGGTATCATCTGATATTATCATGTGTTGCTTGATTACAATAATTGCCCATACACTACTGCCTTAACTTTTTTTTCTTTTTATCTTTTTATTTAACAGGTGACAGGATATTGGTGAAAAATAGCATACCTAAAGTGGTATTGATAGTCAACTATTTGGTTTAGTTTTTGTCTAGTAGCTGTGGAACGATTTTGTAATTTTGGAATACTAATTCTAGAGATTTGTAAGTCGGATGATCATGTTTGCTCTTGGTGTAATACCAGCATACATTAGGACTCCCAAATGTAGCCTAATAAGCCATCTGAATCCACTTGATTTTCTAAGTAATATGTAAGTTTGTGTGTTTGCCTCTCTCATAGTAGGCACAAAGAGAGAGAGAGAGAGAGAGAGAGAGAGAGCCCATATTTGTTGTTTTAATTGTTTTGACAGTGAGACTATATAACACAAATTTTTATTACTGTGTTAAGTATTTTTTTTCATAGTATGTGTTGGGAAAATTATAAGGTTTCGATTTGATACCAAAACCCAACTGATTCTCCAACCGAATAGATGATCGCGCCAACCTAAATAGTGTTTTCCAGCTGGCCTGTTTGAGCCTTAGATGTTCTAGGATTACAGGTTAAGGCGAAGACAAGAGCCGACCGACCAAATGTGTCTACGGCAGAGTCGCCTAGCGGAAGACGAGCCGACCCCAGTGTTCACTGAGTCGGTAGCAAAAGACAGCAGGCGTCAACCTTCAGCTGAGTGATCCAGCAGAGCCTGATCAAGCTGAAGAGAATTCGAGTTGAGTTCAAAACACAGCTGGTCCAGCTGTACAGAACAAATGAACTATCTCTGAAGACTCCACGTCGAGACGATCCGGCTAATTCAAAAGCCGCCTCTAAAGGCAGAAGATCCCGGAATCAGAGGAAGTCAACCTACCTCGACCAATGAGGGATTGCCAGATCAGCATCCTAGACTTCAGAACCTAGGATGTGACACAAATGAAGACAGGTGCAGATACGCCCAACGGCAGATCTTGTATTTAAGAAGAGTAGGTAAGATTCAAACGGCTCCTCCAACGGCTAGTCCTGAATCTCTACCTATATAAACCCGTCTTTAACCTCAGGATCAGATACAAAAAACTCTCTTCAAGCTTTCATTATCTGAAATCTTTATTCTTTCAAAAGCTCCCAAGCAGTTCTACATAGATAAAAGAACACTTTATCTTAAAGTGTTTCTAGTTAAGAAACTGCTTAGTTTTTCGTCTGTTCCCTAGGCCAAACTCATTGTTTATCTTAAGCCTAGATTTCGAACGAGTTCATCATACTCTGAAGTTCTTAATTGTAAGAACTCGTTCACAGTTGGAACCCCATACCCAAACCCAAACCCAGAAAGGTTAGGTAAAGGTACGCTTGCTCGAAGCGCGTAATTCGAGTGGTTAGGTTCTTCAGTACCCGTAAACTGAAGGTGTATAGGCTTGACGATTGCCCGCAACTGTTGGAACACAGCTCGGGTTAGAGTTGTGAAGTTGCTTGGTACTTGGAAACCAAGTGGTAGTGGATTACCAGTGAACCTGGTCGTGGACGTAGGAGGTGTTACTCCGAACCACGTAAAAACTCGCGTGCTTCTATCTCTCTCTCTTTACTTTTGCTTTATATTCAGCTGTGTACTAACGCCTTCATATCATTGCATACTTGTTCAAAACTGCACACACAGCTGCTCTCCAAAGACAGCTGTGTCTTTCGAAAAGTTGCACAACCTGACTAAGCTGAAAACGATAAGTTAATATTTTCAAACTGAGTTTTTCTAAGTAACTGAGTTAAGTTTTCAAACCACCACTTTCCGCACCGCCAGCTGAGTTGTTTACCCAGCTGACCCTCCCCAGCTGGATCAATAACTGAGCTCTCACTCAACTCCGTTTTAACTTGATAAAAGTTTCGAAAAATCTACTTGGTGTATTCACCCCCCCCCCCTCTACACCAAGTACCCAGCTCAGGGACCATCAGTATGCATAGAGAGAGAGAGAGATTCAAATTTGATGTCTGAATTGTTATGACAACACTAGATTATATAAATGACAGAAAGAATTCTAGAAATGTGAGAGAATTTCGTATCAACAAATTATGTCATTTTTGTGACGGGAGGTTTGAATTTTAATGATGGTAGATATTGTAATTAAATGTACTTACAACGAGAGGTAAAATGATGTATTAATGACAGGATTTTCCATCACTAAAACTATTTTTTAGTGAGGGTAAATTTACTCTCACTAAATATATATTAGTGATGGGACGCTATCCCGTCATTATTGACTTTTAACTAGAGAGGCAGTAATGAAAGGCCATGACGGGCAATTTCCTATTGCTAAAAATTATTAATGACGGTATTCTAACTTTTAGCTATTGTTTTTACCGTCACTAAAAATGGTTTTTCTTGTAGTGTTAAAAGCACTTTTTCCGTAAGAAATAAGAAACGATCTGGACCATTGATCTTTATAAATCTACGATTGTCATTAACCGATGCATTATTATGACAATGCATTGTAATAATACATAAAATACACACACAAACCTTCTGGAAAAGGATTGGGCTAAAATTTTGGCGTAAATATAGTCTTATGTGGAAAAAACACTACAAAGATATTATTACATTTGTTTTCAGATAAAAAAATTAACAAATTCTTAGCTAAGCAGAAATGATTCCATATTGTACAATTTTACCCTATAACCCTGTAATACCCCGGGTTTTATTATCTCGTCATAATTAAAATTTTATTAATTATTAAAGTTTGCATTTCTTAATTGCTAATTTTCAATTATAACATTTATGGCGCGATCCGTTTCTGAAAATTAATTTCAGAAATCGAGTAACCGGATACAGGATTATGGTTTCGGCGCCCGATTAATTTTTCGTTCGAGACCTCGGAATTGAGCAGCGTCTGCATTTCCATTCACTTATTTCTCGATACGAATCTTTTTCCAAAAAGTCAGTTTTTGTCATTTCCGAATATTTTTATCGACCCGTCGCGTCTCGACTTTTTCTTATTTTTCAAAAAACGAACCGGCATTCCCGACTAGTTAAAATATTTCGGATTCAATGGTCTCGACCATTTTCGTCAAAAATATTGTCGTCTAAGAATTTCGTTGCTCGTTTTAATTTACGGTTTAAAAATTTAACATCTAGATAAAATCTATCCTAAATATTACCTTTAATTACCTCTCTCTCTCTCTCTCTCTCTCTCTCTCTCTCTCATTCACCCCCCCCCTCCCAACTGCCGTCCCTTTCCCCCCATTAGCAGCAAACACCATTGCTTTCATTTCTTCATTTCTTCAAGCTTCAAGTCTCGATCACTCTTTCGTCTACCGTCCGATTTTCGATCCGAGTTCAATTTTGACAAGGTAGGAGCTTCTTCTTCATTCCCAACCAAACAAAATTTCATTCTTTCCATCTTTAAATTTTCGAAATTTTTGAAGGATGGTTGGATTGTTGTTCTAGCTTTTGATTAATGTTTATATGATGCTTAGTAATGTTTTTAATAAAGGAATCAAGTTTGAAACCAAGTTTTTCTCAAAAAAATAAAAAGGACCGAAAATCCTAGAAATGTTAGGCTTTTGATTTTAGCTTTGATTCTTGATAAATTGTTTATAGATTATGCTTCTATGTGATTATATAAGCATGTGATAATTATTTGGGATTTTTCTAAAAATATTTTATTTATTGAATGAGATGAAGAATGTGATGTAGATTGAAGTATGATGATAATATGAGGAATATGATTATGGTTATGAGCATTAGGAAGCATGTAGTTGAACATATATTTAATTTAGATTTTTCTAAAAATAAAACAAAAACCGTTGGAGACGAACATTCGATATAAATCGAATGAATAAAAATAGTTTGGAAGTTGTGTTTGCATAATTGGTCACTAGTAAGCATGATGATTATTGAGTAAATTAATTAGAATTTTCTAAGAATGTTTTATTTTTCGTTGGAGACGAAAAATCGAGAATAAATTAAAAGTTGTTTATGATATGATCGTACGGATTTCATATTAGTTAATCTAGTAGCTTAATGATCATAATGTATAAGTTTGAGAAATTTCTAAGAATATTTCTCGTTTGATAAGAGACGGATAATCGAGCAAAATTATCGACTAAGTTTTTGTTTGAGAAAAGTAATTGGATATTAGTAGTTATCTATGTTAAGAGCTCGTTGTGTATTTGTTTGAGATTTAACGGAACAACGTTGATTAAAAGTATATATTAAAGATTGAAATTGTTGAGTAATAGATTAAGTGTTTGATTTGGTGAGTTAAGCATGTTAATATGTTCATGTTAATGTGATAAGATAATGGAAATAGAAAGAAAATAAAAAGGAATTATAGAACTTGGTTTTATAATAAAAGTAAGTAGACGAATTGTTGGATAAGCGAAGAATCGAACCATAAAATGAATAATTGGATAAAATGATTTGTATATAAATAATAAGCATGTTTATATATGGTTATAATGATTTTATAAGAATTAATAAAAATATTTTGGAAAATCGACTACGCTCATCGTTGCTCGATAAAAGTTGTATACATGTTTTGTTTAGAACTTTGATTGTAGATTTGAGTATGTTGTTGTTTGATGATCAAATGATTAGTTGGTGATTATGTCATTAGAAGATTTATTAAGGAATTAATTGTGAAATTAAGTATATTGTGTTTTGATTGCAAAATGTGCTAAGTATATAGAATGCCGAACTTGGAAATCGAGAAGCATGTTGTTTTGTATGATGGGAAATTAGGGTTTGCATGGCTAGGGTTTGAGTGAAATTAGGTATTGCATGACAATTCCCAAGCCTTGGGAAACGTGCACCGAGAATTAGGGTTCTTGGATTTTCGGCAGTTCTGCCACCTTTTACTCCGGAGGCCATAACTCCCTGCTCGTTTAACAAAATTCAGATCCGTAAATTGGGTTAGAAACTAGACATCCGTGGCTTTCTAATGGTACCCTGCCCATCCCCTGTTTCAAAATATCCTGTTCTGAATTACAGTTTCAATCTGCAGCTGTGCAGATTTGTTTCTAAAAAGCTTGTTTCTTTCAAGTTTAATTAATTTATTTTGATTTCTTGGAACCTTCTAAGTCATTTCTTATCGTTGATTTCCGTTGTAATCTATCCAAGCCTCGAGGAAGAGTCAAGTTGGAAACCAACTTGAAATCTCTTAAGATCCGTTTTATTAATAATCTATTAATTTAATGCCAAAGCCTTAAAAGATTAATCAAGTTATCAAGTCTGTTATCGTATTGTTTCCCTCTCGATCTTTTTCTAAGATTTGATTATTTACGATTAAAGGAGGACATCATACATAGAAGAAAGGACGGAAGATTGAAGCTGGGTTTCCGTTCTGTAAACCGTTAAGGTGGGCTTTTCTATTATATAAATAAAATGTGGCTATTCAGTTTACTGAATAACTCGAGCTTCTGTTTTTCTTATCGCTTTAAAAAGCATGTTTTAAAGTGATTGTCTTGGCATAAAAGAATTTGTTTTGTGAGTTCTATTATGCCTATCTGAGTTGGTTCGCCAACTGTAAATCGATTGGATTCTGAGTTAGCCAAGAGGGTGCTTTCCAGAATTAGTGTACACGGTAGCCGGAGTGTGTGGTACTCTGTTGAGGGGTAGCCAGCCACGGTGAGAAGCGACCGCGGAAGAGTGCATTCTTCCCCGGCGTTATTCAGATTTGGTCATATTGAATTAAAAGTAAGAAAATGCTTGCAAGCGATTATGAAAAGAAATTTTAGTAAGCACGGGCCTTTAATGAAAAACCCCGTTGTGTTACTGTTGAAATGCCTGATAAATCCATTAAATCTATTATATGTTTTTGTCATGTGTTCACTAAGTACTTTGTACTTAGCCCTGTATATGTTTTTAAATATGCAGGTTGAGTGACGGGTGACGGCGGGAGTTGAGTACGTGGTTGTAAATCCTTAATAAAGCTAGTCGAGCCTCGATTTCACATCTTCATATGTGGAGTCAATCTACGTTCTTTTTCCGCTGCAAACACTCTAATATGTTATAACACTTTTGTTTAAGTATTTTGTACTTGAAACTTGAAACGACTTGTTAGTTCTATTTGAGAAATCCTTCGAGATTGTCTCGCGTTATATAATCAAAGTTCACTTCTATGTATTTCCTTGATGATTCAAGATTTATCCCTCATTTATTCATTAATCCCCTTTCTTCCCCGCTTCTTAATTCCAACCCCTAGTCACACCCCGGCTTAGCCGTCCTTCGGGATTTGGGGCTGTGACAAAGTGGTATCAGAGCGTTTCGTTTGCTCTGAGCCTGAGTCTTCTTTTGAGTAAAAGTTTAGTTCGAACCACTAAACTTGAGAAACTAGTCACGCACTCAACACCCCGTTACGCCGGCTCAACCAATAATAAGGTAAGAAATTTTAAAAGTTCTCGTTCTTTGCAAAAGTTTAAAAACATCTTGAAAATATGTTTTAAATATTATTCTAAGCTTGAATTTAATGCTAGAATTTATCTCCTTGGAATTATATGATTTATAATTTCCGTTTTCAAGAGCATGTCGGATTGAGAACTTAGAAGAATTTTTCTAAGGCATTTTCCCGATTTTTGAGAACTTAGACTTTTAAGAAGCGTTGGTTTCAAAGCAATAAAGAAGAACTCAATCAACGAAGAAATGAAGAAGTAAAGAGAAACGAAAGCAAAAGAGAACGAATGTCACTTGCGTATAAGTGATATGAGCACAGTCATCTTCATTGAAGTTCATTATTCGACGGAACTTCAAGTTGACTTTGCTTTCCATTATAGAGAACCGTTTAGATTTTGCTGGTCGAATCTAGCTAAGTAAAGTTTAGTTGAGTTCTTCCTTTATTAGAGTTAAGAAACCTCTAAGCATAGAGTTATAAAATTTGAGAATTTTTTTATTTTTTTTTATTTTTGGATTTATATGCAATTTTGAGATAATTGCTAAGTGCTTAAGTTAAGTGGTGCTATTTATTGCTTAAGTTGTTTTTGTTTAATACACAGTTTATTCTTTAAGTGCTTTAAGAATCCCTTAAGTTGTGTTAGTTTTTATCCTACCAGTTACTGATTTGTGTTTTGCAAATTCTTCTCATAGGATGAGTACGGAGTGCTTCTCGAGCTTCTTCAGCAACCGGTTCAAGCCTCCCGTTAGGCCTGAGGTACTATTGAGGCTGTACCATGACTTCATCCCACGCTCGGGTTGTGACTTTGGACAGTATGTTATAGACTTTCTACACTACTGGAAACCTGTTAAGCAACTTGGAGTGGACGATAGACAAGCTATGGTGGACTGTATCGCCATGATGCCCCAGAAATGGAAGGGATGGGCGCAAAAACAGTCATGGTTTTTCCTTGTCTTGGTGGGGGCTAACACGGAACCTACAGGTGACTTTTGTCTGTTTGCATCCGCTTTGTTGAGACAGTTTGTCACAGTGGGTAGTTGTCCAAGAGTTGAATTTGAGGAGCACGCTTCGTACCGTCGACTGAATGACCTAGTACCGGTGACTGACTTTCTTCCTGGAGTTCTACCAGAGGAGGCAGGGTCGACTACTGACCTACCCTTTCTTGGGGTTAGCCAGGCCGACGAGTTTGCAGCTGGACCTTCTGCGGTCCCACTTGACTATGGATTTCTTGAAGATATCACCTCCTCGTACCCTGCACACCTAACCCCGGCCCTTAAGCTGCGAGTGGACCTTGCGAGCTCCCATACCCTGTCTTTTTAGACGAGCCGATGGCTTGTCGGCCCGGGCTAGCCTTGGCGAGGAGATGGCGGCACCGTAGTTGTACTTGGGGCCCGATCGGCTAGCACCGGCCGAGCCACACCGGGGAATAGCGAGGCCGGGCGATCGGATCAGCACACCGCCCGATGCCGAGGTCGAAGGGACCTTGGGAGCGATTTCGGCGTAGAGCTAGAGGAGGAAGAGGACCACGAGGAGTTTCCTTGGTGGTTGGAGCCCGGCGAGGGCGGTGAGGAGAGTACGACGGCGTCTCAGAGAGTCGGACATGGACCCGTCTAGGGCCGGTTAGGCGTATGGGAATTAGTTTTTGCTTTTGTAAATAGATCTGGAATGTGTTAGACTTCTTTTGGTGTAAATAGTCGGGAGTTAATGTAAATATAATCCCGAGTCTAGCATCTTTCCCTGTTGTTGACGGCAATGCATCTTGTTAAAGCATTCCGTCTTTTAAATTTCTAGAAGCATATTATAGATAGGCAGATAGCCTAGTCTGGACGAGATAAAGTCTAGATCTTTTGGATGTAAGACCTCGTGGATGCAAATTTTGGTTATTCCAATATATATATATGACCCAATGTGAGGGCTTTTACTCTTATGTTGCAATCTTCTTATATTCTGTTTTTATTTTTGTCAACTTGAGAAGTTGTACAATCGAAATCCATTTATCTTTGTTCAAGTAATGATTGCCAATTTGTTTAAAGTTGTCATCGAGTATGCCAGTTTGATAAGTTGTGTTCTAATAAGTTTCTTTCTAAATCTCAGAATATCTTCAAAATGGAAGCTGAAAATGAAGGAGGAAGAAGAGGACGTGGGAGAGGTAGAGGAAGAGGTAGGGGTAGGGGTAGACCTCGAAGAGAAGATCAGGAGCGTCGGGAAGCCCCACCACCACCTCCACCTCCACCACCACATCGCCGTGATATCGAGGATCTATTCCTCAAAAGAAATCCACCTACTTTCAATGGATCTGGAAACCCGAGCGATGCTGAGCTTTGGGTAAGAGCTATTGAAAGAATTTTCCAGCTTCTCAGATGTGCGATGAGGAGCGTCTTTCTTGCATAGCCTTTCAACTCGTTGGACCTGCTGACTTCTGGTGGGAGGCTCGCAAGAAAATCATTCCAGAGGAGCATCTGGCTCAGTATACCTGGAATGAATTCAAAGAGGCACTGTTTGACAAATACGTGCCAAAGACTTATAGAGCAAAGAAGGAATCCGAGTTCTATAATTTGAAACAAGGAAAGATGTCTGTGACGGAATATGATGGAATATTCTGTGAATTGGCAAGATATGCACCGGATCAAGTTAATACGGATGAGAAAATGGCAAAGAAGTTCCGTTCTGGACTAAGACACGAGATTGGAGTGTCGTTAGCCAGTCATGGAGGGCTGAGCTACACTGAGTCACTAGAGAGAGCTCTAGAGATGGAGGCAGTAATGCCGGAAGAAAGACGAGCTCCAGTATCCGTGCCGGTACAAGCTCAAGCTCAGACTCAGAACCATTTCAACAATAACTACAAGGGCAAGAGAAAATGGGAAGGCGGAAATAACAGTGGTTACTATCAACACAACAACCGTCAGGGTAATCAGGGTGGTAATCAACGTGGCTTTCAACAGCCTAATCAGAATAGCAATCAGAACAATAACAACCTCGGCAAGAGGCCATGGCAAGGAAACAACCTGTCAGGGCAATGGCAAGGGCGGCAGAATGCTCCGAATCAAGGAGGCAACGGTCAGGGAAAGGTTGTAATCCCTGCTTGCCGTAAGTGTAATAGGGTACATTTCGGCGTCTGTCAGGTGGGCACCGAAAACTGTTTTAACTGCGGCCAAACGGGTCACATGAAGAGAGAGTGCCCGAGACCACCCCAAGCACTTAGGCCGAACCAATATGGTCAACCCCAACCTCTGAGGGCTATACAGGCGCAACCGCAACCTCAACAACAGCCACAACAGCGGAATGCTAGGGCCTTTGCCATCGAACAAAAGCCGCCAATTAAGAACAAAGGAAATTTGGCAGGTATGGACAAACTTCTTAACTTTCCTGTAATTATTTTGTTCGATACCGGAGCATCACACTCTTTTATTTCTAGTTCTTGTGTCGATAATTTAGATATCATACCAGAACGAGCTAGTCATAAAATGAGAGTAACTACACCATCCGGAGAGATCACAACCACTTCACTTGTTTGCTTTAACCTAGAATTGGAACTAGGAACTTTTAAGGTTATAGCTAACAATTTGAATGTCATGGTAATGCGGGACGTAGATATAATCCTAGGAATGGATTGGTTAGCTGAGAACTATGCTACGATTCTCTGTAATGAGAGAAAAATTTCTTTTCAATTAACCGGAGAAGAGCCCACAGAATTTCACGGAATTACGATGGGTAGGAGAGTGCCAGTTATCTCTGCCCTTCAAGCTAAGAAGATGATGAAAAAGAAAGGCATCGAGCTTTCCTTGTTTACCTGAACGGGGAAGCCGGAGTCGAAAAGACCATAGGAGATGTGGCGATCGTCAGAGAATTCGAGGACGTATTTCCAGAAATACTACCAGGATTGCCACAAAATCGACAAGTGGACTTCAACATTGACCTGGAGCCCGGGTCAGCCCGATGTCGAAAGCACCATACAGAATGGCACCGAAGGAATTACAAGAACTCAAGATACAACTACAAGAGTTGTTGGATCTTGGTTTTATTAGACCAAGTGTTTCACCATGGGGAGCACCTGTTCTATTTGTAAAGAAGAAGGACGGCACGATGAGGATGTGCATAGATTATCGAGAGTTGAACAAGATAGCCCTCAAGAATAAATATCCTTTGCCAAGGATAGATGACACATTTGATCAACTCGAGGGAGCATGTGTGTTTTCAAAAATAGACCTTAGGTCCGGGTATCATCAATTGAAAATCAAACCGGAAGATATACCCAAGACGGCTTTCCGAACACGATATGGCCACTACGAGTTCTTAGTTATGCCATTCGGATTGACCATCAATGCTCTGCGGTATTCATGGATCTCATGAATAGAGTTTTTCACCCATACTTAGACAAGTTCGTCTTAGTATTTATTGACGACATTCTCATTTATTCCAAAAATGAGAAAGAGCACGAAGAACACTTGAGAATAGTGTTGGAAACTTTGAGAATTGAGAAACTATATGCCAAGTTCAGTAAGTGCGAGTTTTGGCTGAGTGAAGTGATGTTTCTTGGGCACATTGTGTCGGCGGGAGGTATCAAGGTGGACCACTTGCTAAAGTGGAAGCGATGCGTATTTGGAAGTCACCAACCAACCCTAATGAGATTAGGAGCTTTTTAGGTCTAGCCGGATACTATAGAAGATTCATTGAAGGATTTTCTAAGATAGCTAGACCTATGACACAATTACTCAAGAAAGGAATCAAATATAAGTGGACGGACGAGTGTGAGGCAAATTTCCAAGAACTAAAAGACAAGTTGACTACGGCACCAGTTTTGGCTCTCCCAGAAGCAAATAAAGAATATGTGGTGTATACAGATGCTTCTAAAAATGGACTAGGTTGTGTGCTGATGTAAGATGGAAAGGTGATAGCCTATGCATCACGACAACTTAGGCCACATGAAGTCAATTACCCCACATGGCATGATACGGAATTAGCGGCCGTTGTGCATTCGTTAAAAATCTGGAGACATCACCTATATGGAGTTAGGGTTGAGATTTTTACGGATCATAAGAGTCTAAAATACTTTTTCGAGCAAAAAGAATTGAATATGAGACAAAGAAGATGGCTCGAATTAGTAAAGGATTATGATGGTATCAATTACCATCCGAGCAAAGCTAATGTTGTAGCGGATGCTTTGAGTCGCAAGACTCCAACACACTTAGCTTGTTTCCTTACCGAAGAAGGAGAACTCATTCAAGACTTTGAGAGAATGAGTTTGGAGGTGATCAATTCACCAGAAACAATAACTAGTCGTATTGCAACCCTAGTGGCTACACCAGACTTGCGAGAAAGAATAATAAGTGCTCAGAGGAAAGATGAGGTGTTTTAGAAACTACGTCTGAAGGTGAGATCAGGTAACCCTAGCGGTTACTCTGAAGCAAACAGATAATGCAATCGAGTTCGATGGAAGACTTTGTATTCCTCATGATGACGAGCTGAAAAATGACATCATGAGTGAAGCTCATGATACACGCTTACCAACTGACCAAATCCGGGAAATACGAAGATGTATCAGGACTTAAAGAGAAAGTTCTGGTGGGACGGCTTAAAGCGAGATGTAGCCTCCTTCGTAGAACGATGTCTGGCTTGTCAGCAAGTAAAAGCCTTACAGCAACGACCTTATGGAAAGTTACAACCGTTGGATATTCCAACATGGAAATGGGAAGGTATAACAATGGATTTTGTGACCGGTACGCCGAAGTCAAAAGAGGAAACAACGCAATATGGGTTGTAGTAGACCGTCTCACAAAGTCGGCTCATTTTATACCAATTCCGATTACCTATGGATCGGAGAAATTAGCCCAATTATATGTCCGTGAGATCGTACGTACGCACGGAGTACCAACATCGATAACATCGGATAGAGATTCAAAATTCCCTCAAGATTTTGGATCGGCTTGCAAAAAAAATTGGGTACCAAACTCAATTTCGGCACGGCTTTTCACCCTCAAACGTACGGTCGGTACGAAAGAACAATCCAAACACTAGAAGACATGTTGAGAACTGTGGTGTTGGATCAAGGTGGGAGAAAGGGAAAATGTTTTGCCACTAATCGAATTTGCTTATAATAACAGTTATCAAGCAACAATAGGCATGGCTCCATATGAAGCATTGTATGGAAAGAAATGTAGATCACCGCTTTATTGGGATGAAGTAGGTGAAAGGAAAAATCTAGGGCCAGATTCAGTCGGTGAAATGATAGAGATCATTCGACAGATCCGACTGAGAATAAAGGAAGCCCAAAGTCGACAGAAATCTTATGCCGACGTACGCCGATCTGAGTTGTCATTCGAAATTGGGAATAAGGTTTTCCTCAAGGTTTCTCCGTCTAAGGGAATTATTAGGTTTGGCGTGAAGGGTAAGCTTAGACCCAGATTTATTGGACCTTTTGAGATTTTGGAAAAGATAGGACTCGTTGCTTATAGATTGGCTTTACCGCCAAATCTAGGGAGTGTTCATAATGTTTTCCATGTCTCTCAATTAAGAAAATACGTGTTCGATCCTAAACACGTGGTTCACCAGCAAGACATTGTTCTTAGTCCGGATTTGAGCTATGAAGAAAGGCCGCAAGCTATCTTGGACCGAAAGGTACAAGAACTCCGAACCAAGACGATACCGCTTGTAAAAGTTTTATGGAATCACCACGGGCAAGAAGAAGCTACGTGGGAACTCAAAGAAAAGATGCTGGAAAAATACCCTGAGCTTTTTGAAGAAGGTATGCAAATTTCGGGACGAAATTTCTTGTTAGAGGGGTAGAATGTAATACCCCGGGTTTTATTATCTCGTCATAATTAAAATTTTATTAATTATTAAAGTTTTCCATTTCTTAATTGCTAATTTTCAATTATAAGATTTATGGCGCGATCCGTTTCTGAAAATTAATTTCAGAAATCGAGTAACCGGATACAGGATTATGGTTTCGGCGCCCGATTAATTTTTCGTTCGAGACCTCGGAATTGAGCAGCGTCTGCATTTCCATTCACTTATTTCTCGATACGAATCTTTTTCCAAAAAGTCAGTTTTTGTCATTTCCGAATATTTTTATCGACCCGTCGCGTCTCGACTTTTTCTTATTTTTCAAAAAATGAACCGGCATTCCCGACTAGTTAAAATATTTCGGATTCAATGGTCTCGACCATTTTCGTCAAAAATATTGTCGTCTAAGAATTTCGTTGCTCGTTTTAATTTACGGTTTAAAAATTTAACATCTAGATAAAATCTATCCTAAATATTACCTTTAATTACCTCTCTCTCTCTCTCTCTCTCTCTCTCATTCACCCCCCCCCCCCAACTGCCGTCCCTTTCCCCCCATTAGCAGCAAACACCATTGCTTTCATTTCTTCAAGCTTCAAGTCTCGATCACTCTTTCGTCTACCGTCCGATTTTCGATCCGAGTTCGATTTTGACAAGGTAGGAGCTTCTTCTTCATTCCCAACCAAACAAAATTTCATTCTTTCCATCTTTAAATTTTCGAAATTTTTGAAGGATGGTTGGATTGTTGTTCTAGCTTTTGATTAATGTTTATATGATGCTTAGTAATGTTTTTAATAAAGGAATCAAGTTTGAAACCAAGTTTTTCTCAAAAAAATAAAAAGGACCGAAAATCCTAGAAATGTTAGGCTTTTGATTTTAGCTTTGATTCTTGATAAATTGTTTATAGATTATGCTTCTATGTGATGATATAAGCATGTGATAATTATTTGGGATTTTTCTAAAAATATTTTATTTATTGAATGAGATGAAGAATGTGATGTAGATTGAAGTATGATGATAATATGAGGAATATGATTATGGTTATGAGCATTAGGAAGCATGTAGTTGAACATATATTTAATTTAGATTTTTCTAAAAATAAAACAAAAACCGTTGGAGACGAACATTCGATATAAATCGAATGAATAAAAATAGTTTGGAAGTTGTGTTTGCATAATTGGTCACTAGTAAGCATGATGATTATTGAGTAAATTAATTAGAATTTTCTAAGAATGTTTTATTTTTCGTTGGAGACGAAAAATCGAGAATAAATTAAAAGTTGTTTATGATATGATCGTACGGATTTCATATTACTTAATCTAGTAGCTTAATGATCATAATGTATAAGTTTGAGAATTTTCTAAGAATATTTCTCGTTTGATAAGAGACGGATAATCGAGCAAAATTATCGACTAAGTTTTTGTTTGAGAAAAGTAATTGGATATTAGTAGTTATCTATGTTAAGAGCTCGTTGTGTATTTGTTTGAGATTTAACGGAACAACGTTGATTAAAAGTATATATTAAAGATTGAAATTGTTGAGTAATAGATTAAGTGTTTGATTTGGTGAGTTAAGCATGTTAATATGTTCATGTTAATGTGATAAGATAATGGAAATAGAAAGAAAATAAAAAGGAATTACAGAACTTGGTTTTATAATAAAAGTAAGTAGACGAATTGTTGGATAAGCGAAGAATCGAACCATAAAATGAATAATTGGATAAAATGATTTGTATATAAATAATAAGCATGTTTATATATGGTTATAATGATTTTATAAGAATTAATAAAAATATTTTGGAAAATCGACTACGCTCGTCGTTGCTCGATAAAAGTTGTATACATGTTTTGTTTAGAACTTTGATTGTAGATTTGAGTATGTTGTTGTTTGATGATCAAATGATTAGTTGGTGATTATGTCATTAGAAGATTTATTAAGGAATTAATTGTGAAATTAAGTATATTGTGTTTTGTTTGCAAAATGTGCTAAGTATATAGAATGCCGAACTTGGAAATCGAGAAGCATGTTGTTTTGTATGATGGGAAATTAGGGTTTGCATGGCTAGGGTTTGAGTGAAATTAGGTATTGCATGACAATTCCCGAGCCTTGGGAAACGTGCACCGAGAATTAGGGTTCTTGGATTTTCGGCAGTTCTGCCATCTTTTACTCCGGAGGCCATAACTCCCTGCTCGTTTAACAAAATTCAGATCCGTAAATTGGGTTAGAAACTAGACATCCGTGGCTTTCTAATGGTACCCTACCCATCCCCTGTTTCAAAATATCCTGTTCTGAATTACAGTTTCAATCTGCAGCTGTGCAGATTTGTTTCTAAAAGCTTGTTTCTTTCAAGTTTAATTAATTTATTTTGATTTCTTGGAACCTTCTAAGTCATTTCTTATCGTTGATTTCCGTTGTAATCTATCTAAGCCTCGAGGAAGAGTCAAGTTGGAAACCAACTTGAAATCTCTTAAGATCCGTTTTATTAATAATCTATTAATTTAATGCCAAAGCCTTAAAAGATTAATCAAGTTATCAAGTCTGTTATCGTATTGTTTCCCTCTCGATCTTTTTCTAAGATTTGATTATTTACGATTAAAGGAGGACATCATACATAGAAGAAAGGACGGAAGATTGAAGCTGGGTTTCCGTTCTGTAAACCGTTAAGGTGGGCTTTTCTATTATATAAATAAAATGTGGCTATTCAGTTTACTGAATAACTCGAGCTTCTGTTTTTCTTATCGCTTTAAAAAGCATGTTTTAAAGTGATTGTCTTGGCATAAAAGAATTTGTTTTGTGAGTTCTATTATGCCTATCTGAGTTGGTTCGCCAACTGGAAATCGATCGGATTCTGAGTTAGCCAAGAGGGTGCTTTCCAGAATTAGTGTACACGGTAGCCGGAGTGTGTGGTACTCTGTTGAGGGGTAGCCAGCCACGGTGAGAAGCGACCGCGGAAGATGTGCATGGACAACATGCTTTATTTTACATACAAACATATAAAATATACGAGAATATCCCTTTTAAAATAATTTTAGCGTGGAAGTCTAATTTTGATTGGGTAGATTTTACTCCCACATCGGAATAAAATCCTGTATTCCATGATTTGGTGCATTAATTATGTATCACTCAGATATATTATTTAAATAATGAATTATTATTCTTTCAAAAAAAAAAAAAGAGTTATTATTAACTTACACATTAATATAAAAATAATTGGCAATTATTAATATAGATGAACTAAAAAAAAATTGTAAATCTCAATTATATGCTACCATGATGATAAACTATAAATAAAAAAAAGGAAAATAGTGATGAACCCTAATTAAGATATAATCTAGCCTAATTAGATTTACTATGTAATACCAGAAAATATTCTCTATAATTGTCGAAGAAAATTTAGGTGGTACACAAATATGATAATTATTAACCCAAAAAGTGGGATGTATGAATTCTTCTAATTTCCTAAAATAATAGCAAAGTACAAGTCAAAGAAAAAAATAAAAACAAAAGAAGAAAGAATAGCAAAGTAAAAGAAAAGTGCCATATAAAATCGGAGTTGGTTTGGGACCTTCTACAAATCTATACCTATATATATATATAAATATAAAGAGAGTTTTCAATTGAAAATCAATTGCAAATTGATTTGAATGGCGATTTTGCAATTTTTCTCAAAATCATGGATACAATTTAATTTGATAAAAAATTTGCAGTTACGTCATCAGCAGTTACTTACGGCGCACGATCTGCAGGAACTAAACCTCTCTATTCTATCGTCTCTCTAAAAATATTAATCTTTGCAACTCAAATACAAATAGAAAACAATATTCACCATAAAACAGTTTCTAAAATAATAAAACTTCTCATATTTTTCTATCCACGGCAGAAAAGCATACAGCAAACTCTCAAGACCAGCCAATGGTAGATCACTTTGGCGACGCTGATGGAGGAGGGAATCTGCCGCTCCTTGCGCAGTTTACGCATGATAAGCCCTTTATCCTCTTAACAATTTACGCATGATAAGCCCCGTCAATTAGAAATCAATTTATGCATGGAGGAATTTCTTTGTGAACGTTCTTGCATATTTATTATTTTCCAGAATGATAATCGATGGGTATTTTGTGATTAATTTACAGCTTAAGCTGCAAAATATGATAACCACACACACATATCCTCATACACGCACATATATATACATATATACATTTATGTAAATGCATATACATTTAACATATCATCATCGATATTCGAATTCGGATGTTCGATTTCTTGATTCAAATTCTGAAAAATTTTCTTCAAAACATTTTGTTCAATTTTTCTTAATTGGTCTGAAAATTTTTCTTCAAAACATTTTGTTCGCTTTTTCTTAATTGGTTTGGATTTGATCTTTTATTATCAATTTAATTTATTTTGCGGTGGTTGGTGGAATTATATTAATTATTCTAATGATTTGTTTGGTAATTTTTGAGTTTAGTTATGCTGTTTAGCTCTGTTATTTTGGACCAATTTGCTGTCTTTTTCCCTTTATATGTGTCAAATAAAATATCAACTGATTCTCTTTGAAAATTTGCATGCATCATATGTTTTGAGCTAGCTCTCTCAACCAAAGAGGTATTTTTTCTCAAATTTCAAGATCAATCTCTCTCTAAACCATTGAATATCATATTGTATTATATTGGTTAATTAATTCCAAAATCTCTTGAAAAACTAAATTGTGTTTCTTCTCCACTTCATATTTCCTTTTAATAATATACTCTATATTGAATAATGAGTTTTTTGATGGACTTGAGTTTTGAGTTTACAGGAATCAACTATTCTATTCTGAAAATTAATTTCTGAAAATTTTTGTTGGTGACTGTGGTCAAATTTTGATTATGTATCTTTGCATGTCGTAGGAAGCTGATGCGCTTTGCCAGTTTTGATTCTTTTGAATAAGCTCTGTACATACATGTGGTTGTTCTGAAATTTTATTTAATATATCCGGTGAACTTCATTTACAGTAATAGATGGTGTGGTATGTATAGTGAGCAATTAGACCTCTGAGTTGTTTAGAATAGTTTAATAGAAAAAATTGGTTGGGACTCCTAATTAGGTTAAAACAATAAAAATAAAAAAAACTAAACGTGTCAAAAGTAGCATGATCATTTGTTTGCTTCTTTTCAGAGTCCTATATGAATTTTTATCCACCAATATTTTGTGTTGTCAATTTTATTTTTTCTCTTTCTTTTTCAGATACAATATAATCAGAGCAGTGACTCTGGTGAAAAGTTTAGTTTGATTTAGATAGTGCCGTATTCTCTGTTGCAATTTGTCGATCCTTTTTTTCTTCTTCTTCTTCTTCTTCTTCTTCTTCTTCTTCTTCTTCTTCTTCTCTCATAACGTCAATTCCAGAACGAATTTACAGTTTTGAACCCTTAAATTCTCAAGTATTGCCATTTGAAGGAAATAATATACTACTCCCTCAGTCCCAATATTCATGTACGTTGAGGTAGAGAGAAGAAGGCTAGACCATGATTTGAGTAGGTTTGAGATGATCTTTGATCCAAGTAGTTGCGATGCTGGTGGGATGGATTGACACAATGTGTTGAAAAATCGGTTTGATGATCAGGACACACACATTTGCACAACTTGAGAAGGAAACCTTAAATCTTAAGGAGAGGTTGTTCTTGATGGATGGAGAGTTGGGGATATTTGACAACAACACGGGCTTGCGTGAGTCCGAAAAAAAATTAATTTTCACACAAACTAAAGACAACGAATTAAGATTGATGATCTGGTGCAAAAATCCATTTGCGAGAAAGAAGATACCTGGTGAGGAAGAGAAGATGAAACATAGAGAGAGAGAGAGAGAAGGAGAGAGAGAGAGAGAGACGACAAAGAAAAAAAATTTCCAGGAAAGAAGAGAGAAAATTAAATTTTTTTAAAAACGGAAAAGAAAGCTCACAAGAGTCGCCCACTCTAAATTTCTATTCGTTAACATAACAAAACTCTATATATAATTCCATTACATATTCCCTCAATATATTTTGATATAAACTCTATTTAAAATATATAGACATGAAATATTTTTAATTCCTTGCATCAAAACGATGTCATTTGATTTTGATAATACTTCATTTCTATTATAGTTTGTTAACATCCACATCAATTTTTGGTGAGCTAAGTTGGATTTCCGTTACTGGAAAATCAAGGCTTGAACTTAATTGTGAAAAAAATTAATTTGGTCATTTAATTTGATATTTTGTTTAAATTAAAATATAATAGGAAAAATTCAAATAATTTTCCCATTTAAGTGCAATTACCCAATTAATATATGTGTATTATTTGTCTTTTTATATCAAATTATTTTATTATGTTACTTAAGATCTATTCATATTATTATACATTTTTCATTTTAAAAAATGGCAACTTGCATTTAAATTCTCGACATGTTTTGAAATTTTGTTTTATTTTCTTACCTTTTAATTTTTCGCCTAAAATCTCCACCTTTCAATTTGTGTTATTTTTCTCATAGCAAAGAATTCCGGTGTAATTAAAGCAGAAAATTCTCAAGGGTTCCCACAAATTAAATTAGTGATTTATCAGTTATTTCTCAAGAGTAACGGATGATGAAGGAGGGAGTAAAGAGGGGAAAAGATGAGAAAATTATGGGCTTGAATCAATCTGTGCCTTAATCCTATGAATATAAATGTTTGTTAGACATGAAAAACGACGACGTTTTGCAATTCTTTAAACTACGTCGTTTGTTTAGTCAGGGTGATTTGTCATGTAAGCAATTTCGACGTCTAACTCAGCTTCGATTTGGAGAAAAATTGAACGTGGAAAAAAAATCAAACAAATTGAAAGGTGTGGATTTTAGGCGAAAAATCGAAAGGTTAGGAAATAAAACAGAATTTCAAAAAAGATCGGGAATTTAAATATAATTTGCTATTTAAAAAATTATTTTTATTATTTAAAATTGTAATATATCTTTTGTCCGTGCATCGCACGGGAGCGAATACTAGTCTTATTAAAATACTAGTAGATTGTTTGAATTGAATTTGTGCTCGCTCCAGATATAAGCCCAATAATAAAATTTTGGCCACAATTAGCACAATTTGGGCCACAAATAGCCTATTCCATTAACTTTAGAAATTTTTACATACGTGTCAAAAGTGGGCCAATCCAATTTTAGGTTGGGCTGGGCCTTTGTTACAAAGGCCGGAAAAACTTAGAAAATATACTTTACAGATTACACATTTCATTTGGTCTAGTGTACAAAAAAATACGATTGAATTCAATACTTATTTTATATACGCACACCTTTAGATAATTACTTAGTTTGGTTAAATATGAGACGAATTTTGAGGATAACCTTTATTATTATTATTATTATTATTATCTATAACCAGCTGCTTTGAGTAAACACAGAAAACTAGTTTCAGATTAAATCAGTTTTAAATTTGTAATACCTAAATAATTAATGTGAGACTTGAATACGACATAAGCAAATACTAATTACCTAAATATTATTTTATGCACATACTATCAAATTTCAATATTAAATTCGTATCAAAATAAGGAGTCCAGCTGGATTAGGCACATGCAGTTTCGTTTGGTAAAGAGCAAACATGTAGTAATTACAATTTGGCACAATATATAGCTGGCTTTTTTATGCATTGAGTTTGGTTTACCCTAGTGAAATTTATAAAGGAGAAAGATGTAATTGCCAGAAAAACTTGTGATTATCGCTTTGATGAAAAATCTTGTACGACAAGCTTGATTTAGTTAAAAGGCCTTGATGAGTCTTGTACTTATGATATATCAGTCACAAATTCACCAACTCCACAAATTTGGTCATTTTAGGTTGCATTTTTTTAACAGTGAAATTTGCAACTGCTACTTGAGAGAGCTGAATTTATATAAAAAATGAACACAAAAATTTGTGACATGATCTAATAGTGAGACGAATCAAACATCAATATTCAAATTTATATTAAATGAGATATTTATAATTCAAAAATCACAAATATATTATTGAACATGAATTTGAATCTAAATTTTTGATTCATTTTAAAGTGAGACAGTCTCACACAGAACTTCTTCGAAAATGATACGTACTAGAAGAATCTTAAGAGGGCTAATGTAACCCTCCTATTTTGCATTACAATTTTTAAAACTATATATTGTTGGCTCACACTTAAGAGGTGATTGGTATGTTGGAATGGAATGAGGTAGGAATGGAATGAAGGTAGGAATGGAATGATAAACCTTGGTTGATTCTTTTGCTTGGTATGAACAAGAATTAAAGAAATTAATGGAATCATTATTTGTTTAGAATTTTATATCATTTTCTTCTATCTCAAAATAATATAAGATGAAAATGTTACAGAGGGTAAATTTTTTAGAGAGAGAAAATTTTTAGAGATAGAAAAATTCTAGAGATAAGATTATAAAGAGAAAATTTTTAGAGAGAGGAACTTCTAGAGAGTATAAAAATTAGATTGAGGATTTTTATAGAGCAAATTCTTGAGAAAGAAAATTTTAGAGAGAAAATTTTTAGAGAGAAAAATCTAAAAATAGAAAATATCAGAGAGAAAATTATTATAATTATTATCATTATAATTTTATTCTCGATAGCACTTTCTCTCTCTAGAAAATTGTAATAATTTTTATAATTATTATCAGAGAGAAAATTATTATAATTATGATAATTATAATAATATTAATACTATTATTACTTTAATATTTTCATATAATTATCACAATTAGCTTATAATGATAATAATAATAATATTTTTTTATTACTATTTATTATTTTTAAATAATTATTGCTTTTATTTTAATTATTATAATTTGGTTATTAATAATAATTATAATAATATTAATGCTAATAAATATTGTTATTTACTAGTTTTTATTATAATTATTGTAATTAGGCTTAATAATAATTATAATTTTCATAATAATAATATTAATACTAATTATAATTATTATTTTAAACATTTATTAATATTTTAATATTATTGTTTAGATTATAATTGTTTTCATAATAAAAAAAATAATAAAATTTATTCCTGAAGATAAGGAATAGCTAATACCAAATGGGCGGAGCAATGGCTAAACTCATACTCATGAGATTAGTCATTCATACGGAAATGACCATTCCTTGCAGTAAAATGATACCAGCCATATGATTAGGAATGACTGTATGAATGACCATTCCATTTCAGCTCCATTCCTACGTATCAGCCAGCCCTAGGTGGTAGCACACAAAATAGTCTAACGCAAAAGAGTAATATTAATCCTGCGCCGCCAAACGGACACAATTAGCTACACAAACAATAATTAAATACTAATTGATTAATAGAAGAAAAGCTTTAAAAGTTTGCATCAAATTATTAAATGACGTTAAAATGAAAGGAAAAAAAAAAGAAAAATTTGGACGTAATCATAAAAAATCAAAAGTCTTCGTACGAACCATGTGCCTAACTCAAAAGAGAAAATTAATTATAAATATCTTTAGTAGTACCCTTAAAACTTTCTAGCACAATCTATACATATAGCGCGCTCTCTCTCTCTCTCTCTATCATATTTACGTATATATATGTGTTGGTGCGTGTGGAACTCATTGTCAAATAATTTGGAATAAGGGATTTTCCCGTTTAGTATTTTCGTTTTTTTTTTTTGTTTAAAAAAATGGCGGCAAGAATAACAAAATTCTTTATCTTTTGTATATTTTATTTTATTACAAAATGTCCACCTTTTGTGGATGGAAAGAAACAATTAGTTCCCTGTGCATTCGTTTTTGGGGATTCTCTGTTTGATAATGGAAACAACAATGCTCTTACCACAAGTGCCAAATCCAACTATTCACCTTACGGGATTGATTATCCCGCCGGTCCGACCGGCCGGTTCTGCAATGGAAAAGTTGTCCCCGATTTTCTCGGTTCGTGTATTCGTGTTTTGTCGCTCTACACAAATATAGACTATATATAATATATATATATATATAATTTGTTGATCGATTTCCTAAGAAACTGTGTTTGCATGGCCGTTGTTCATGAGTGAGCTGTGTTAGCAGGAATTTTGTATGAAGTATTAATAATGGATTATTATTGATTCATATATGTAGTTGAGTTTATGGGATTTAAGAAACATATTCCTCCATTTGCAACTGCAAAGGGCGCCAAGATTCTCAAGGGTGTAAATTATGCATCAGGAGGAAGTGGAATTCTTGAGGAATCCGGAAGAGAGCTGGTAAATATTTAAATTATATATGTTTGAGTTTGTTTCATTAGAGTAATTGCTCGATTTTCAAAAATATATTTTATTTCCTAGCTTGAAAAAATCAAGAGGTAGGTCGAATCTATATTTCTTAATTAAACAAATTTTCACAAACTCCCTCTCATAGACATACATTTTTTATCTCATGGACATTCATTTTTTTTTTCAATCTAAATACATGGACTTCACATTTGTTGCAATTTTTCCATGATAAATTCGACCAAATTGAAGCAGATGCAGTAGCTAGATATCAGGATCGGCCCTGACATTTCAGGAGCCCTAGGCACAAAAACAAAAAAAGGGACCTTTCATCGTTTTTCATTCTCAAGCATATCAATTTCTTTCACCGAAAAACTAGAACTAGATAGACGTCTTAGTTTCCCGTTACTTACTAGAAAGTTTATCTTGAGATAAGGGAAAAAATAAAGAAGAAGTTAGATGCTGATGGGCATGTTTTTAAGACTTTCTGTTGAAAACAATGAGAAAAATTAATTTTTTTATATATACCAATAGGCCTTTTTTTTCAAATTCCCCCCCCCCCACCCCCCCAAATTTGGGCACTTGGGATCCTCTGTCCCCATTTTGGTGTCCCACTCCATATCCCACAATTATTTTTCTTAAGTATTTATTCATTTTTTTTCTTCAATTTCAATTGTTTATATTTTAGTTTAATTTTATGATTATTAACTAGGGTTCATCCATCCGATTAGGGTTTATAATTATTTTTTTATATTTAATTTGCTGTTTTTGAATTAATAATTCATTATTATGATTGATTATTCCAAAACTATGGTATATAATTTTTTTAAATCTGATTTTTAGTTATATATGTCAATAATGATTCATTATACAATACTAAAATTTTATTGTATTTCAAACACTATTAAAATAATGAAATTATGAGTGGGACACGGATGATGGGACATAGTTGTGGGACAGAGGATCCTATCCGAAATTTGGGGCCCACAGGCACATAGATATATCGTCCGGAATTACAATACCCCGCAGTTAAGCTAATTGGAAAATCACATGTCTAAAGTTATATTTTTGAGAGGATTACAAGTTATATATATATATATAATCTAATCAAGCACTACATTACATATAGGTGGGACCTCTACACCACATAAATGTGGGACCACTACACCACCACATTACCATATAGGCGGGACCTCTACACTACATAAATGTGGGACCACCACACCACCAAATAAGGTGGAAAATATACTACACCGCACGCATGCAGTATTGAACCCAAGACCTCTCACTAAGGAGAGTCTTGTGGTGCATCAGCTAGCCAATTGAGCTAGGCTTCATCGGCCACGTGAACTAAAGTTACATCTAGAAGACATTTTTCATTCAACTGTTTATAATAATAATAATAATAATAATAATAATAATAATAATAATAATAATAATAATAATATCATCGTCATCACCATCGTTTTCATTATTTTAATTGTTTGAGATAATTAAATTACTATAATTATGATTATTTTAAATAATGAAATGATTTGTGATATATAGGGTGGTCGAATCAGCATGAAGGGGCAGCTGATTAATCATGGAATGACAACTTTGAAAATCTCGCGCTTACACAAAAACGCGAGTCTCGGAAGAGATCATCTCAACAAATGCTTATATCTCATCTATATGGGAAGTAACGATTATCTCAACAATTATTTGTTGCCCCAATATTTCCAATCTAGTTCTTTGTATACTCCACAACAGTTTGCAGACATTTTGATCAACCAATATCGTCGACAACTTCGGGTTAGTATATATTAAATAATTTCTCTCAATTTAGTTTAAATTAATAATTATTTTACCAAATCAAGTAATTATGCATATTATATTTCAGAGTAAAAGTTTAGAGGCTAAAAGCCTAAAACTTGGTAATCCTAATCTTATTAGGCCAATATCCTCAAATTTATTTTTAGGTCAAAAGTGAATTATATTTAAAAATAAATAAATAACAACTATAGACTAGCAACTAAAGATTAACTTATTAATTAGGCCAATATCCTCAATTTATATATCTATTAGTTTGATTTGATACCAATAATAAACTATTTAATTTTTCTTGTGTGGTAGACCTTGTACAAGTACGGAGCAAGAAAAGTGGCAATTTTTGGGTTGGGTTTAATTGGTTACATACCACAATTTGGGTCTGCTACTCACAACATTGGCTCTTCTTTCATCGACTCCACCAACAAGGCCGTACGAGAGTTCAATGACAGACTTAAGCCGCTCGTCGACGACTTCAATGCCCGTCTCGATGGCGCGCAATTTGTCCTTATAAATAATACCCACATTGTACAATCAGATCCTTCTACCATTGGTATGGTCTACTTTTCGTTTCACTCTTCGTTAAACCTCTATAAATTAATAATCGATAAAGTAACGGTTTTTGTGCATGCATGGCTCTATAGTTTTTATTTGTCTCAATTATGTTTACATAATATTTTTGCCGGAAACCAATACATTGTTACTTAACTGAATTAATTCGTTAATTTTGAATATCTTGACAAAATTATGTACACCCCAACCAAATTATAGTTTAGGATAGTTCCTAAGGCATGCATATATTAAACAGTTTGTATACTTATATTTGCTGACGCAATTTTTTTTTTGTTTTTTGTTTTATAAATTGATATGCTTGACATTTAAAAATGATAATTGCAATAATAAAAAAAAAAAAAACTCATTCCAAAGTTGATTTCACATAGTAAATAACTTATGCATATGAAAATACTCAATATTAACTGATTTACACAATTAATGTATATGTGGCTGATTTCATCAAAATTAATAAAAACTCAACTAGTTATTAACATGCATGAAAATATATTTAAACACAATAATAAACTACTGAAGTTTTCTAAATGGTTCTTTTAATAACTAACAAATTGAAGTGAGATTAAACTTCAAACAAACTCCAATTGCTAAATAAATATTCAGACACAAAAACTTGGTACATGATAGTAAGTGTGATGATTAAGGGGTCAAGATGTGGTGGCATATTTGTAATATTATTGGTGTTTGGTAGTTTTTGAATCCGAATTTTGATGAATATGTACTGTATATTGCAGGTATAAAAGTAAGTGATGCTGCATGTTGTACGATATCAGAAGCAACAGGACTATGTGATGCAGGAAAAAAACCATGTAGCAACAGAAATGAGTATTATTTTTGGGATAATTTTCATACCACAGAAACGGCAAATCGCGCCATGGCTACACGAGCGTATGATGCGGAGTCGCCTAACGATGCTTACCCGACCGATATTCGTAATCTTGTTCGAAAAAAATAAGATTTTCCCTTTCTTTGCTTTTGTACCAGACTATTTCTGAAGTTTTATTGTCTATTTTCTGCAATGTGAGGAATAATATAAATGCTAATTTGTTTTATGAATATTCTCAATTATTTATAAATTTTCAATAATTTTAGTACGTAAACGTAAGGGACTGTCGATTTCCTTCGCGCCAAGAAATATGAGATGAAAACACTATTTATTTTGTAAATAATAGGAAAAAGAAATTTCATAAATAACCATGATGTCCATATAAATACTAGAAAGAAACGTTAACTCGTAAAATTTACTTTATAATAATACCTGCAGAATTATCATATATCAATAATTTTAGTATGGAACAAATAAGGTAAAATATGAGATATAACACAATTTACTTTACAACTAATTATAAGAAAGTTGTTATTAAACACGTTCTGTGTTATGAGGAAACAAATTGCTTGATCTTGAAAAATGCCACGATATTTTTTCAGTCGTTGCAAAGTTTGAAACATATATATCTATTTTACTAGAAATTAAAATTTTAGGCCACCATCAAAATATTTCATAAAGCATGTCTAAAAACAAAATCTGAGTATATATAGTTAAAGAAGCTTCATAAAACACAGTGTTGCACAACATCGTACATTGTACCTTATTAGAAACTAAATAGTCAAGCATGTCATGCCAATTTTTTTAGGTCACATATTATCAATACATATATGAACTAATTAATTGGGGCCTCAATCTTACAAGAATACAACATTAACAGATACATTAATTAACCAACAATATAAGTATAGTTTTTGGATCAAACACCAAGCAAGATACTGCTCTTTCTTTCTCTAAGAACCAAACTTGCTCATCTTTACTTAACCACGTAATTGCGACGACGCAACGGGCTCCGCAATCGCATCAACTGTTAAGATCGATGACAAAAAGTATGGAACATAAATTAGTTTTAGAACTAGCTTAAAAGATGTTAAACGTATCTTAATTGTTCGAAGGGTTTAGAGCACCCACAATGGCTACTACTAAAAGGTTGGTAAATTTTTGCCAGATTAACATTTATCACTACCAATGAAATTTAATTTATATATGAAAGGCATAAGTTAAGCTTTGGAGATGTTACTAATGACAATTTTATGCCACGATATGCCATCATTTCAGATCTCGTATCTCACTACTAAATTCATTAATTTAATAATATTTATCATAAAAATATAATTTAAGTGATTTTCTTTTACAATTTAAAAAATATAAAATTGATTTATAGTTTTTTTTGCCAAACACTTGACGTAATTATAAGTTATTTTAAAGAGTTTATAAAGTACACAATCGTGACATATAAGATTGAAACACGAGACAAGATGTATGTATGATGGATAGTCTTACACTAGCTGTAGAGATGGCTGGTCATGCCTATGGTAATCATCTGACGGTTGGAGGCTGTTGACTTGAAGATAATCACGAGCATCGAACGGCTGAGGTTGAACGAGTTCATGATACTCAGAATTCCCGGGCATCAAGTTCATGTGCTGCTGCCCTCTCTCAGTTTCAGCTATCTGAACATCAACTTAAACACATTAGTAACTGTGTGTGTGTGTGTGTGAGAGAGAGAGAGAGAGAGAGAGAGAGAGAGAGAGAGACCTTTGCTCGGAGGTACTGATTATTTTGATGTAAGTCAATCTCCTGCTGGCAATATGATTTACACGAGGAGAGACATAATCAGACGGCAGAGGAGAATATATATGAACAAAGATTCTGTAATATATTGAGAAATGTTACAACTTATGTTATGACACGGTTTGGATCCCGTGTCAAATATTATTTGTATCTCACTCTGACACATTATAATTATTATTAATACTAAAATTGAATTTTAAAATATTTATATACCCTAATTATATGAATTTAGCAATTCTAATAATAAATTATTGACTAATAAAACAAAAAAAAATTAAAAATAAGCCATACTCTAATTAGGTTTTAACAAATATGAAATTAAGCTAAACACAAAAATTAAAAATGATGAAAAAAATTAAAAACAAAAATTAAAAGTGGGACACTGAATCACTGGTGCTTACAACATACTCCGTGCACTCAATTTTCCAGAGGAGAGCCTCCATTTCAAATCGGTTTTCTGATTGGGAGTTTTCGTCGTATGTATTTTAAAATTTCATAATTCCGTAATTTATATTGGAGATGTAAATATAATTCAGTTTGAAGTTAAATAGAAGGGGAAAAAAAATTTCATTCATAGAAAAAAAGAAAGAAAAAAGAAACACAAAAAACAAAGCTGCCAGAAATGGAAGAGACTTGAATAAAATTCTACTCCCTCCGTCCCATGATAAGTGGCTACTTTCTTTTGGGCACGGGTATTTAGGAGAAGAGTGTTTAAAGGGTAAAAAGATAAAAAGTAGTGGATCCCACATCTTTTGTGTGAGAGAGGGTGTTTCCATATTAGGAAAGTGGCCACTTATGATGAGACAACCCAATAAGGAAATGTGGCCACTTATGGCGGGACGGAGGGAGTACTAATTATCTTTATATTCAGATTTTCCATAATTAAATTGGTTAGCCTAGCAATTTAGCATATTACTACCCATTTATAGTAATTTAAATCTACTACTATTAAGTATTAACCATTCAGAATAAATTTAAAAACCAGTTTCAATTCAACTGAAAAAGGAGATATAAATTAAGCATAAACAAATAGATATATAATAAATAAAAATAATACGCAGCTTACCCTTTTTTGCATGTACTCAATTTCAGCAAATAGCAGCTCATTCTGCAATGAGGAATAAATAGAGTAAAGCATTATGTAACATAAGTCCTAAAAATCGATTATTTTCAAAAAAAATTAAGTTTTACTTATCTTTCAATAGATTTACTAAATGCATGAGCAAACTCAATTAATTATTTAAGAGCTTAATTAAAAATAATATTTCATTTTTTAGTCCGCAATTGATATATATAAATAGGTACAAAATTATCTCTTTTACCTTCTTGGTTCGGATTTTGCTAATTCCTCTCTCAACTCTGCCCTCAAGATTCTTGAGGTCCTTCAGACTCATACCCCCTAAACACTCCCCAAGCATGTTCCTGCCACAAATAAATATTAATTAATATTGTTATTATTTTGGCAATTTTAATTCACAAAAATTAAAATTATTTTTTTATTTATTATTGAGAAATAGTACCTATTAGAATTCTGCAAATTACTGATTTGTGTACGAAGTTTTATAGACTCTTGCTGGTAATACTGAAACGAACATAGTCAAATAGAGTGAGAATTAATGTAAGAAGAACATTATGTAATTTTGTAATTACATTAGCGACCATTATGTAATTACGTAATTACTGAAAAATAAAATGATGACTTTGATGCTTCCAATTAAAATTTAGATTAATTTAATAAATCCATTAATAAAATAAAAATTACTCAAATTGAAAAGAATCATTAATCAATTTGTACCTGAGTATTAGCTTCAGAAATTGAGCCACTGCTTGAGGAATCTGAGGATGCTTTCTTGTACCTCTCAATTGTTGCTTTAACACTGCAATTCATCATATATGCATGCTTAATTCTAACTAGCTACTTCGATACATGTTAGATCGATCAATATATTTTGAGAACACTCTCCTACTGCTGTACCCACTAATAACGTGCCAATAACATACTCACACTCATTTAAATAACATACAAAATTATGTGAGTTAGTCTCACAATAAGACGGATCAAAGATCTAAATCCAATCTTTGACTCGTTTCACTATGATAGTGAGACATCCCTTCAAATGATCATTGCAATTGGCATATCAAATATTTTCTTCACTTGCTTCATCTATTTTATTTTGCTAACTATCTACATTTAAAGTAGAATAACATCAACCCATGCACACAAACAAATTTACATACATACCTAAATATATACTATAATATTGGAAATATGAAATTATGGAAGGATTTTGAGCCCTTCTTGTCTGAAAAGCTGATTGAAAAAGTTTGTGTAATTTAATGTTGTCCACTCAAGATGTCAAATTGACATGATCTAATATAGTAAAAATTAAATTAAACTGAGCACTGTAGTAAAAAAAAATCAATCCCTAATTTTTCTCAGTCTGCTGTTACCTTAATATCCTCGAGGCACTGATTGGCTGTCCTTGCCAAGCTGGCCATATCTCGCAATATGATTGGCCCATATTTCTAGGTCATAAACTAGCCAGTAATTCTCTCCCTATTCTACCACGGTTAATACTATTATCCTTACTTTTTTCAACCGTCATTTTGGTAAAATCCAAATACCTCAGAATCTCAGAACTCCCTCATTGGTTGGGCAGCGCCCGTACTAGTTTCTCTGCTCTGAAAACTGACTCTCTCTCTCTCTCTCTCTCTCTTCATATACTAAGTAGAAAAGATAAACTCAAAGAACTTAAATATTTAAGCGATCATATCATATGTATGTATATACAATAATGTGAAAAAAATGAAAACATGGTTTCCTGAAATGAAAACTGTCTTGCCCATCTCTCTCTCTCTCCACACTATACTATGTAGATGGAGGTATATGCTTTTTTTTTTTTTTTTAATCTTTATGATGGATAATGTATAATAGACAATATAATTTCAAGAGAACTTAAATAATTAGGAGATTGTGTATATAAATAAAATGTTATAGAAATGATAAAATGGTTTCCGGAAATGGAAACTCGTGAGATGATGGGCTATGAAAGAAAGCTATAATGAGATAGCAAAAATTAAGAAAATGAAGGGAGTTTTCATTGGCTCTCTCCACTGATATTTTCCTGTTTTAGCTTCAAATGCTTTAATGCTTTTTGAAAGCTTAAGATGACTTGACGCACAGAAATGGGATTCTGGTTTTTCCAAGAAACACAGAAATTTTGAGTTCCCTGTGTGCTTGTGTGTGTGTGTGTATGTGTGGGTGTATGTGTGTGTGAGAGAGAGAGAGAGAGAGAGAGAGAGAGAGGTTGCTATGAAAATATAGCAAAGGATTATTTAATTTCTTGTAAAAAGTCAAGAATTTTAAAGATCCTTGAAACTGAGTGGAATCTGTATATCTGGTGAATTCCAACTAAACAAGAATACCCATTTTCAGATATAAAAAAAGAAGAAATTTCAGAAAAAAATTGATAAATTAGCTACCTCCTTTTCCCACGAGAGTGAACAAATTTAAAGGGATAAAAAATGAATCTTGATTGGTTAAATTTGTCAATTTAAAGATCAAAGCGCAATTTTTTATTTGTTGAAATTAATTTGGTATTCAGATCTAAGTATATTAAAAAAGATCAATATTTTTTATTTATTTTGGGGATCTGAGATAGGCCAGCCCTAACCCTAATTAGGGCAGCTTTCGGTGTAGTTGAATTGTAGAGGTGGACAAAATCTCAACGTCTTTGAAACTTACGAAGATTAAGAAAATACTTTTTTTATTCGACCCAATTTGAATTTACTTAAAACTAATTTACTCCAATAAACATCAAATCAACAAAGAAAAAAAGAAGCCTAATGAAGTCTGTAATTAGGGCTATTGACATCTTTCTTGCATAGCCCTTGATTATATGCTAATACCGATTCTCTCTCTTAAGCAAGTGTAGAAAGAGATGGATGAACGGAATACAAATCAGAGCTTGACAGGTTTCCAAGGCGAGAGAGAGAGAGAGAGAGAGGGAGAGGGAGAGAGACCATCATACAATAGATCTTTGTATTAACCAAAACGAGAGAGAGAGAGAGAGAGAGCAGTGAAGTGAGGAAGAAGAGAATGTGATCTCAAAGTTTTCCAACAATTTGCCAACAAACACAAAGAGATCTTTGCATTTACCAAAAACATGGACTAATTGGGATCACAAAAAGGAGAAATCCCAAAATGCACAGTGAAATGAAAAAACAAAATTGGGAAAATAAAAAAGACAGCCAAATTATAATCTATGTCAAGCAAAAATCTTCACTGTAAAAGGGCTCATGTCCTTGAGCTCAAAATCTTTCCTAATATTCTCACACACTATCTGAAAACAGACAATCAAACCTCAATTTAATTTCAAACTTCAACTATTTAGTACCCCTTTTAGATGTACAAAGCCAACACTACTCAAACCACACTGCCCTAATTCCAAAAACAAAACAAAGAATTTTATTTTTCCATTTTTTTTCAAGATCCCTTTTTTCAACATATATTTAATTTGTACCTGTTGTTAGCATACTCATAGAGGCGACCTCTGCTGGAGAAAACAATTAGGGCAACCTCAGCATCACAAAGCACAGATAATTCATAGGCCTTCTTGAGCAAACCATTGCGCCTCTTGCAGAAGGTCACCTGCCGATTAGTCGTGTTTTCGATCCGTTTGATCTCGATCTTTCCCCTCCCAATCTTCCTCTCAGATGACATCTCCCTTGATTGATCACTTTGGAACTCCATTTTCACCTGAAATTTTCAAAAAAAATCTCCATATTCATACATACCCTATATACTTCCTTCTTTATTTCACCTTTTTTGCACATAGTTCAAGCCCAATCACAAACATCTTTATCAAACTACTAGATCAAGAATATCAAGAATTACATTTTTATACAAAAGGGCAGCTTAAATTTTCATTTTTTAAGAAGCCCATAAAGAAAAAAGTTGCAAGATTGTAAATTTGTACCTTCACTCACCGGGGTGTGGGGGGTGGGGGGGGGGGTTGAGAAGAAAAGCTTGAATTTTTCTGTGTTGAGCTTTTGTTTCACAAATCTGCTAGAGAGATGCAGAAAATGGGTTTTTCTACTAGCAGTTGTGTGTATTTATAAAACAAGAAAATAACTTTATTTCGATGATTAGTACAAATCGAACTCATTTTGTGGTCAGCATGGGCTACCATGATAAAATTATAGTTTGGGCGCTTTATTGTAATTTATACGAGTGTACCTCGATGCGGGTAAGGTGTAATATATGTATACGTGACGTGTATTGATGAAATATAATTCCGGACGAGAAATTATGTAGGAGAAAGAGTGAGTTGTAAAAGTGCCATCTTATACGAAATTAGAAATAATAAAATGACTTGTATTAGTGGATCCTTCAATTTCATGGACCACATTATAGGAACATATTAACACATTTCTTAGTTAATAGAGATAATTGATATATATGTAATTAGTCGAATGGTTTATTACATTTGGTAAGTTTTGCTTTTTTCGCATATAATCTTAGATTTGTTTTATTAATAGGCTAATTTTGAGAGTCGGAGGGTTTAACTGAAAACTTTTCTTGTAATATATGTTTGACTTTGCATAAATATGTCACACATGACTTAGCTAACTCATGTTAGATTTTAGGATGATCTTTTAGGTCGAGATAGATATCTCATATGTATTAATAGATAGTATCTGTGATACTTAAATCTTATCATTGTTGAGTTGATGACAAAGCACATCTAGCTTTGAGGTATATTATACCTTTAGGGGCCGTTTACTTTGGGTGATATGATAGATAAATAAAAATAGTATAGGTCAATCCACCGTTTACTTTGATGGATTGATTACTTTTGATCTTATTTGATCATCTAATCCTTCATATAGTCAATCCTATGTTTTATCAATTTATCCTATCAAGCAAAGTAAACGCCTCTTTAAAGTTGTTTTTAATAGGCCCTGTATAAATTTTTTATTTTTGTAAATTATTTCATCTACTTCTATATTTCATCTGATGAAAAAAAATGGATTGTGAACCCTGCTGTTAAAATAGAAACTATTGAAACAAAAAATTACATTTAACTCATGTTGAGTATGTGTAGATGTAGCAAATAAACTGATTCTTGCGAACTTAAAAATTACTCCCTTCGTCCACTAAATTCGCGCATAGTTTTTGGTGGTACGAGTTTTAATAATTATGATGAGTGTAGAGTGTGTGGTGGGCTATGGATGATATTTTGCGTAAATAAGTGATAGATTGAGGATGAAGATTATGTACACATGTGAGGTTATTTCCAAAAATGGAACAGGAATGAAATACATTTGGGGGACCGAGGGAACTACATTAACTTTTGAATTTGGCGTATTAATTTGTAAATTGTGAAACTGTTTACTAAAAAATAAAAAGAAATACTTACTATATTTGACGATAGTCTACTACAAAGTTGAGGAAGTTCTTTATACACAATCTCAATCAAAATAAAGTGTAAGTAACTGACTAACTCGCATCATCTTAATTTCATAATTTTTTTCTACGTACAGCGCATAATTCATATATAATTTTTTTTATGTTTCTATCAATTCATAATTTTTTTTTTTTGTTTTTTCTAATGCTACCACCGCGTTCTAATGCTATCGCTAAAAAAAATTAATTATCTCTTAGTTAAATAATTATCATTGAAACTTTCTCGTCACAATTATATGCTTTACATAGTCTAAATGTTGAAAGTGTTTGTTTTTCAAATGAGAAATTAAATGTTGAAAGTGTTTGCAGAGATAAGTGCACCATTTTTCATTATGTCGTCAAAAACAGCAGCCACTATAGTTTCATTGTGCAATGGATAAATCTCTCCCCTATGCATTTTTCATATTATAGAACACTAGTAAGTAGCCCGTCGAAATTCGACGGGAAATAACTTTATGTTTTAATTTATATGTATATATTTTAAAAATAATTTTATATCTTATTTAAAAGTTGTGATATTGTTCGAATCAAACTTAAAAAATTAATTATTTCACGTATTTAAATTTATAATTAGGAATGATAATGGATCGGATATACTCATTCATCATGTATTTTTTTTTAAATCTAAATTTGTTTAGAATTTTTCTACATGTTCGTTCTAATCTCGGTTAAAAATAGTAACTTTACTGTACATATTCGTCTCAAATCCGTTGAGTAATACTCGATAAAAATATGAACACTCCAAGTAAAATTAATTAAAATTAGTAAAAATCCTTCTTTCTATGTTATTTGAACCGTCTCGTTGGTTTATGCTAAATTACTCAATAAAAATCTAAACAAAGTTAATATTAATTAAAATTAGTAAAAATCCTCCTTTTTAAGTATATTTGAACCATCTCGTTAGTTCATGTTAAATCGATATCTCTAATCTTTGCCAAAATGTGGACAAAAATATGTTTATATCTTCAAGTTTTTTTTTTCTTTTCTTTAGCTACATATCCCACATTTGATTCAATGTATATATTTTCTAGAAAGCACTAATCAAAGTTTTTAGAAAAATATGAATGAAAAAATAAAAAGGATTCCATGTAGACATGTTGATTAAATATATTTATTTAGTCTTCATAGAGAGATTTTCATTTACAAATTTTATATAGATTATTATATATGAATTTAGAATATATAAAATAAGGATTTATATGAATGCATTCCGAAATTATTATTATTTTAATATGTATAATAGAAAAATTTAATTAAATAGAGGGAGAAATAAATATGAGATGTGATTATAATAGATAAACATGTGATATTTCAAGAATATGAAATTAATAAAATTTTAATTAATAAAATAAAAATTAGAATATATGTGAATTAAAATTAGACAAATTACCAGAATAAAGGGTAGCCCGTCGGAATTCGACGGGAAATAACTTTATGTTTTAATTTATATGTATACATTTTAAAAATAATTTTATATCTTATTTAGAAGTTGTGATATTGTTCACGTTAATTATTAATCAAACTTAGAAAATTAATTTTATTTTACGTATCTAAATTTATAATTAGGAATAACAATGAATCGAGTATAATCATTTATTATGTATTTTCTAAATCTAAATTTGTTTAGAATTTTTCTACATGTTCGTCCTAATTTCGGTTAAAATAGTGACTTTACTGTACATACCCGTCTCAAATCCGTTGGGTAATATTTGATAAAAATATGAACACTACAAGTAATATTAATTAAAATTAGTAAAAAATATTTTTTCTATGTTATTTGAACCGTCTCGTTGGTTTATTCTAAATTACTCGATAAAAATATAAACAAAGTTAATATTAATTAAAATTAGTAAAAATCCTTCATTTTTAAGTATATTTGAACCGTCTCGTATATTTGGTTCATGTTAAATCGATATCTCTAATCTTTGCCAAAATGCGGAAAAAAAATTGTTTACATCTTCAAAGTAATATTAATTAAAATTAGTAAAAATCCTTTTTTCTATGCATTTGAACCGTCTCATTGGTTTATGTTTAATTATTCAATAAAAATCTAAACAAAGTTAATATTAATTAAAATTAGTAGAAATTCTTCTTTTTAAGTATATTTGAACCGTCTCATTGGTTCATGCTAATTAAATCGATATCTCTAATCTTTGCCAAAATGCGGAAAAAAATATGTTTACATCTAGTTTTTTTGTTCTTTTTTTTAGCTATCTATCCCATATTTAATTCAATGTATATATTTTCTAGTAAGCACTAATCGAAGTTTTTAGATAAACATGAATGAAAATGAATAGGATTCCATGTAGACCTGTTGATTAAATATATTTATTTAGTCTTCATAGGGATTTTCTTGAATATACTACCACATAATAGGAACGTAAATTTTTTTATAATATTAAATATATATATATAGATTATTATATATGAATTAAGAATGTATAAAATAAGTATTTATAAGAGTATTCCGAAATTGTTATTATTTTAATATGTGTAATAGAAGAAATTAATTAAATAGAGGAAAAGATAAATATGAGATGTGATTAATAGATAAACATGTGATATTTCAAGAATATGAAATTAATAAAATTTTAATTAATAAAAATTAGAATATATATGAATTAAAATTAGACAAATTACCAGAATAAAGGAAAATTTGAACGGAGCACCGTGGATGGGGCAACTTTATTTTCGTATTAGTAATAGATTATAGTAAGATTGTTAACTAGCTATAATTTTAAAAAAAACTGTTTAATTCATTATCCTTTTCTATTTAGATATTTACTTAAAATATCAGTCAAATCAGATTGAATCCAATAACGACATAAATGGTTTAGATGCATCAATTGTGTGCGTGTGTTTGCCTAGCGGTAGTGTGGTTAATGATTGAGGTCAAAAGACTCAAGTTCACTGTAACGCGGTATTTAAATTTATACTCGGGTTCAATCTCTATCGCTTTTCTTTCCCTAGTAAAAAAAAAAGGTATGTTGGGTAATAGTTTGTTTTGAAGTTGGATCAGATTCAAACTGTATTTTCATATTTATTAATTTTCTCTCCTTTTTTTTTTCAATGTTTGTTAAGAAACCTATTGATTAAGAGATTATTGCATTGATATTTTTTCTCTAGAGAATTAGACTTTTTCGTTGGCAAATATTTGTATCTTGATTATCATGTCAACATGTCATTGCCAAGCTGCAGTTAGTTCTCAATGTCGAATCAATGTCATATAGTCATATTGGGTTTTAATTCTTAGTACGGTTTCTCTCTTTTATGCCCTGTAAGGTATAATCGGAATCCACCTAGAGCGCAATATTGAAATAGTGACTACAAATTTCTCTCGTGAATCTATAAATTAAATGTGAAAGGGTTAAAATCATATTTTAATCCAATATTAATGCGTCTATCAAATCCATCTCGGAGCTTTGGATAAATTATCATTTCTATCATCATAGTTGGTCTCCCGCGGTCGAAAAGTGATGATTTGCCATAATCAATCTTTTTCTTGTTGTGGTATTTTAAGAGTGAATTGGAATTGGCATCACGTTTCGGCCACCGAAAAGTAGCTACAGTGATAGAAATAATAATATATCCAAATGTCGGGTAATAATCAGACTACTAAATGAAGTCCGAAATAATCTATACTTATTATAAAAGTGTCTTGTTTACAAAATTTAATTTGCTTATTATACCCTTATTTTGGTATTTTATTATACATATCTATTATCATATGATTATTTTATCTTTACACACACATATATATATTATTAAAATATACCAACATTACGTGCATCGCACGTATCACTCTACTAGTTTTAATAAAGAGTATTATTTATGTATATCCAGTATGGTGAAAGTGTATACCCCCCATAACCAGTTTTGAAGGCATGTATAACACATAACCACTTTGACTTTTGACTTTCCTAATTATATCTATTGTGACACTTTCTAAAAATGTGTCTTATTTGTGTAGAAATGGGGAAAAATTGACTAGTTAATCAAAATCATATAAAATCATGTATTTACCCTCCTATTTTAGCTATCCAAAAGATAGTTACGTATTTCTTTATTACATATTTTACTAATCGATCCTACGCTTTCCAAAATGGTATCAAAGCCTTAGGTTTATCTGGGAATTATATTTTATTTATTGCTTTAAGTATTATCCTAATGGAGGAGACATCAAGAAAAACATGGATCCGGACAATTGTCCGAGATGCGAAGGTTACAGGAATTATCTCCATGATTTGGAGGTACAGGAAACAAGAACCCAGACTGCACTAGCAATCTGGAAAAGAGAATTCCACTCTGCAGCACTAAGAGTGGATTGTGAATCTATTATCTCTTGCCACCAAGAGATGAGAAGAAGAGAAAACTTCCTCGAGGAGTTGAAGTATCTCCATCTAACGACGGAGTACGTGATGAAAGAAAACCATCAGAACCATACTGACTGATGGACCTAGAAGGATGTCCAAGGTGTGGACATTTCCAGGCACGTCTCCAAATCTTGAAGAAAAGAAGGACAAGATACCAGAGTGTGCTAGCACACTGGAGAAGGCAGTTGGATATCCTAATCCAACAAAACCAGGAGAAAGAATTAATTGATTCCTGCCTCCAAGGAATCAAAAGAAAAGAAGATCTTTTACATGGTTGTATCCTCCTTGAATGGGAGATAGAACATGCCATGAGAAGAGACCATTGGAGCCATTTGGAAGTAAATTGGAATTTATATGTTACACCGCTCTGATGGATTCAAGGAAAGATAAAGGAGTATCATCTACTCTTTTATATAAAGAGATTACTCCAGATTCATCCAAGATATCGGAAGATCTGAGAGAAATATAGAAGACAGTACAACATTATGGCGATAGCCTGTATGGTGTACCACGCGATCTTTACAAGATTGCTATGAAACAGGATGAAATTTACAACATCCTGAATGAGATCCAATCACGGATCGAAAAACTGGAGCAACAACCTCGTTCCAGTCAAGGGAGAAATCCTTTTGGTAATGAACCCACTTATCCATTTCCAGTGGGAGAAACCAAAAAGGATCCCAACATGGAGGCCTTGAAAAGAATGATTCGAGAAAGAAAAGGATGAATAATCTTGAAAGAATCAGGCTTGACGACCTCCAAGAGTTAGCAGAATCTTTTGCTAACATGACGATGGTGGATTTAAAAATGAACCAGAATGTGGTCCAAAATCTACAACCGGTGAATCAACTTCCACCAGGAGCCATTATTGGAAATCAACAAGATTTTCAAAATGCACCCGAACCATTAATGTAGCCCAGGATTTTCAGACTGGAGCAAGGTATGATCAACATACCCCAAATGATGCATACATGGAGGCAAGAAGGACAAAGGCAAGAAGGCCGCATCCAAAGGTGCAAGATACACCTTATGGAAAGGCAACCCTGGATCCTATCCATCCCTACGGAGTAATGCTCGACCTTGATGAAGTAAATTTCAGAGATCGAGAATCCGTTATTGATGAGTGGATGTCAGCCCTGAGAATTGCAGCAGCAACTCTCGATTTAAACAAGGAAGGATTCGTAAGAATTCTCGAAATGAGTCTTGCAAGAATTGTCAAGATAGCATGGGAATTCTTTCCTGTGGACATCAAGAATTCATGTTTTGAGAGTGACAACTACACAGAACATGTCCAGAATATGGCAATGCTTTTTAAAAACCATTTTCTGTGAGAAGGATATTTCGAAGGATTTGATCAAGAAAAGAGGAAGAAATACTTGATGGCATTGTATAATCTAAGACTTGCAGTCCTAGATCAACAATCGCTTAACAAGTTTCTACAGCTCTTTACTCTTTATCAACATCAATCTAAAGTTGATGATAGAGTTGCACTGGAAATTTTCTTTCTAAAATTTCCAAGCCCATGGAAAGAGATGCTGATTCGGGATTATGAACCAGGAGATCCTGAGAACGTCGCAAAAAGGATGTCATATGTACATCGGAAGCTCTCAGAGTGGTGTCAACAAGCAACAGCTCTGAGGAACATGAAGAAACTGAGGAGAATTAACAAATTCGCTCCTCTAAACTGTGATGACAATGATCTGCCAACGATCATTGGAGGAGAACCACCGAGGCTGAAGAAAAGCAAGAAAAATAGGTTTCAGCCCTATTATAAAGGTGGAGATCCAAAAAGAAATTCTTGGAAACCAAGAACCATATGGTCAAGACAGAAGGCCAGATCTTACAAATCAGGCCAAAGAAGTGGACCATCAAGGAATAGGTATCCTTTCTGAGGAGATAATAAATCCCAAGGAAGGACACCCGCCAAGAAAACTTTCAGGAGAACTCACACTAGAGTTAATGAAAGTTTCAAGGATTGCAACTGCTGGACGTGCGGTGCGAAGGGGCATATTTCCACAAATTGCCCTGACAACGAGAGAAGAGGTATCAACAAATTCGAATCCACTCCGGATATCGAAGATGCCATCTATTACCAAGAACTGATACAAGTATATCAGTTCGAAGATATACCCTCGGATGAGAGTATATATGAACAAGAAGAAGTCTTCAGCGAAGAAGATTCAGAATGGTCTGATGGAACTAGATCGGAGTCAGACTGATCCAGAGATTGTTCATCAGGAGAAAGAGGACAGGGCGGGATTCTCCAATCACACAACTCTCTCTCAAAGTCTGATTGACAAAATCATGAAGAAAAGTCTGAATATACAAAAGTATTAAGGCTTTTCAGCAAGTAATATAGATAAGGAACTTAAATCTAAGGAGCAGGAAACAACAAATCGTCTATGGAATATCTAGACGAGAAATGTCGCTTCCTATAGAGCTTACAGGGAATCAAGTAGAAATGCAGTTGATTCCAGCTAGTGACAATAGGAAAGATCTATCAAGGATGAAGCCCGAAGTCGCTGAAAAGATGAACTGGATCCATATTGGAGCAATCCAGTTAATGTTAAAATCGGCTCTCTTTACCGGAGTTCACACGCCGATCGATATCGCTATATGCGATAAAAGAGTTAGAAACCTGAAAGATTCCGTATTGGGAACAATTGCGGGAGATCTCTGTGCAGGACAAGTAGTGGGAATCATTTATCCAAAGATTGCTTACAATCTTAATGATACCCATTTCAGCAAAGCCCTGACGCTTTATCAGGACTTTAAACGCAAGGATTTACTGGAGGAATGAAATAGGCCTTACTCCATTACTTATCAGGTATCATATGCTCTTTCCAACTCACATCACACTGAGTTATTTCTGGGAAAGAAGTTCATTGAGATACCAGATATCTTCAACAAGGTGACAACAGCTGTTTGTCCCGATAGAGTGGAAATTGCTCGGTTAAGGAATGTTGATATTCAAATCCGAGATAGAGAAGTCATGAGACACGACCAAAGTCTCTGGATAACTTCAGGAAGATTATCCTTCCAAGGAGACAGAATTATGTCTTTGCCATATGGGTGGAGTCGGAACCTCATTCGAGAAGCACACCCTCAAACATCTCAGAGTAACAAAGTTCCAGTGAATCTGAAATATCCCGAGGGATGGAGAGAAGTGATAGTAAAATTTGACACTACAAGGTGGAAAACCAACTTCCCTTATAATGTTCTTTACTATCTACAGCAGCAGGAGATCAATCATTACAAAGGTACCCTGGAAATTGGGGGACAAGTGATGGAGATCAAAGGCAGAGCCGGAAGAGAAGCAGTTTTGCTATTGGGTTTGGATTTTCTTGAGAATCACAAACCTTGGGCAAATAAAGAAGATGAAATGGAAATCACGATTAATGGAAGAAAACTATTAATCGAATGACAAGTCCATTCTCCATATACATCTCTATAGGGATGTTATATGAAAAATATAAAGCAGAATATTTTGCTGCTTATATTGATTCAGGTGCAGGAATTTGTACTGCAAAAGGAGGAGTCTTCCCAGCAGAGGTAGAAGATGATCTACCCCGAATTGCAGGAAGGGATTTCTCAAAGAAAATTTTGCTCTTGGCTAAAGAAGTAAAAGAAACGGATGATTGGCGGAGCCAGAGGTACACCTTGGTATAAGGTTAAAACTCCACCAAATTATTTCCATGATACAGGTGCAGATATTCTGTTGGGAAACAATTTCCTACAGATGTTCAAAAGATACATGCAGGATAATGAAAAGAGGCAATTGGTGTTTACAACCATTTGCGATCACAAAATCATTGTCCAGAGGCTCAAAGGGGCTTTTAATCGCCAGATACCATTGAGTTTTCGCAGCAAGCAAGGTGATGAAGGAAAACTTCGGCATCCAAAAATGAAGGATCAAAGGAGATTCAGCGAAGCAGTGCTAAGCTGTATTAGGGATGAGGATCTCAATGATGAAGAGGTCCAGATTCTCAAAGCATCTTTAATATCTCATCAAGATATTAAAGAAGAGATGCAGGTGTCCCTAGAAGATGTCAAAAGAAATATTAAAAGGAATTACAATGAGAATCCTTTGGCATGGTGGGACAGAAACAAGCTCAAAGCTACCTTGAAGGTGAAGCCAAAAAAGGTGTATGAGTTTGTTAGATACGGACCAATCCTGATGAACCTCAAAGATCAACAGGATATGAAGGAGATAATCAAGGAACACCTTGATTTAAAATTGATCGAACCAGGGAACTCGCCTTACGAGCGATCCGGATTTACAGTAAGGAATCATGGTGAGATCAAACGAGGTAAACCCAGACTAGTTATTAATTACAAAGGAATTAATGATATTCTGGAGTTTGATGGATATTTTATCCCTAGTAGGGAACACCTTATTAACTGCATTAGAAATGCTAAGGTATTCTCTAAGTTTGATTGTAAATCAGGTTTATACCAGATTCGCATGGAAGAAGGGAGTAAGAAATTTACAGCCTTCTCTACTCCACAAGGGCATTATGTCTGGAAAGTAATGTCAATGGGGTTAGCTAATGCGCCTCAAATATTTCAGAAAAAGGTGGATAATCTGTTTAAAGATTATTTTTTCTTTTATGTTCGTCTATATTGATGATATTTTAATAGCATCAAAAAAATATGGAATAACGTATCAAACATCTTGAGATCTTTGCAGATGTTTGTTATAAAGAAGGTTTAGTACTGTCTGAAAAGAAGGCAATCGTTGCAACTCGGAAAATGGAATTTTTGGGTATCGAGATTGATGAAGCAGGAATTATTCTGCAGGACCATATTGTTCAGAAGGTCCAGAATTTTCCTGAAGATCTAAAGGAAAAGAAACAACTTCAGAGTTACTTGGGAGTTGTTAATTTCGCGGGACCATTTATCAAAGATCTCACAAAACATAGAAAAGTTTTCAGTACATTACTGAAAAATGATGTTCCGTTCATCTGGACAGAAGAACATCGACAGGGTATGAAGGAGTTAAAAGAGGTTTGCAGAAATCTCCCAAAACTCTCGATACCACAGGACGAAGATGACTTGGTCCTGTACACAGACGTAAGTGATTATTGGTGGGCAGCAGTCTTAACCAAGATCACTCCTAATGGAGAAGAACCCTGCAGATACTGTAGTAGTTTATTCTCAGATGATGAGGCCGTACGATGGCACATCAACGAAAAAGAATTCCTTGCAGTCCGAAAGGCTTTTAAAAAATGGCATTTATTTTTATTAGCAAAGAAATTTACTTTGAAAGTCGATAACACACAGGTTAAGGCTTTCTTAAGAAACAAGATTGAATCTAAGCCTGAAAAGGCTAGATTAATTAGATGGCAAGCTGAATGCCAATATTATATTTTTGATATTGTCGTTTTGAAATCTCACGAAAATGTTCTTGCAGATTTCCTAACAAGAGATGCAAACTGATGTGAACTCCATTCTACTGGCCCATAGGCATCTCAGAGAGAATCTGGAGATGTTAACGGGAGAGTGAGACGAGTGCATTCTGAATGCTGAACAAGCAGGAAGATTGCAGACTCTCGACAAGACGAAAGTCACCGAGAGAATACGAGCTTGCATATGGTCTCAGGGGCAACTCTGGGCTGCATGCCAAACACCAATCCTTCGGGTGGCCAAAGATCCTTTGGTAAAAGAAGAGTTTCGAGTACAGGGCTCTAAACCTGTAGCAGAGGATTCAAATACCTCTTGCCCAAGTTCTAAGGTGGTGGTATCTTCGGAACCATTGCCCCAAGAAAAAGATGATATTCAGGGGTCACACTCTGAACCATCATGTCAACCCGGCACCTTTGGGGAAAAGAGGGAGAGATTAATCTTAGGCCAATGACTGGCAGTTCTAAGATTAATACTGATAAGATTGAAGTTTCTTCTTCGTGGCAGGTTTATCAAGCTAGCTGGGAGAAGCTCAATACAAGGACTGGAATCAACCCAGAAAAAATAAGGGTTGATGTTTCGGGGAAATATCCTCGGGTGTGGATGATGCCAAATTCAGATCCACACGAAGTCAAAAGATGGTATGAATTCGGAGCACTTGCTTCAGTTTATACCACATCTCCATCATTCGCCGAAATCAAGAATCTACCCAAGTGGATTCAAGAAGCGGTGTATGATACCTGGGCTAACAATCCACAGCTTAGCCGAGGTGACATTTTGGAGCTGTATTTCATTAGTGCAGCCCCAGAACCAGCAGGGAAAGGAAACCATGAAGCCTTCCACTATATTAGGCTTCGGAGACTAGAAGCACGCGCCCTTGAAAAGATCAAAGCTCCTGCAGAAAAAAAAGACTGCTTTAGCTCTACATTACCGGAAGACCTCATCTCTACCAGAAGAGCATGGGGATTATGGGTCTGTCTCACAGAGATGGACAAAGTCAAGTTTCCGTTCAAATTCTTTCAGAATTCAGTGAATGGATCATTTCTGTTAAACACTATGACAGGAAAATCGACAAGATTCGCAGAGGAAGCTTTCGAAAGAAAGAGAACCTTGCTCTGGGAAAACAAGATAGCGATGAGTAAAGACACTCATCGCAAATACTGCAACATGGCTCATTTTGGAAACTGGTCTGAGCGCGTTTGTTCGGATTGTCAGAACCAGAAGGAACCAAAGTTCGGGAAGGGGTTCATGCCCAGAAAGGAAAAAGAGAATGCTCGGTCCAACGAGCATCTTGAACAGAAGGCGTTGCCAAAAGCAAGGACGCCCAGGGCCCCGGGAAAAAAGTAGATTCCCGACACAGGTTGGTGGAGTCATGTGACTCTGAGCTGGATCACCCACTAAAAAGAAAACGACAATAGTGGGTGGAAGAAAAGTAATTACCCACTAGACAACAGATGGGTAAAGCAACAGGAGAACCACTACCAAAAGAAAGGTGGTCCATTAGTCACAAGAAAGGGACCTCACACCGAAAGTTGGTTGTCTTCATTCAATAATGGAAGACAAGGGAGGACCCATTCACGTGGATGCAAGCTAGCCAAGGATAAGAGCATCCAAGGCAATAATGCAGGAGGGAGGCCTTTCAGACCTCTATATAAACCAGGATTGAGGAGAGCAGAAGGCATCGAAAAATGTACCCTTCATCTTCTCTGCTCTCTCAAAAATAAAATTTGTAATAATTCATATTCTAGTATAGTATAGTTTATGTATTTCAATACCGCTACCATAGGTAGCTAAACAAGTCTGTCTCCTCCCTAAAGGAGATATACTTATGTTGTAATAAATATTATATAATTCCTAAATAAAAGTTTGGGCTTTTGTTCATCCCTTCTAGGATATTATTTTCTTTGTGTACCGATCGAAAACCCTACGCCCCGGATAGGAAACGAACGAGGGCTGTGCTGTGTGCTGCTGAAGGAGTCTGCGTCTAGAAACCATCGGTTGCGATCGTGTGGTTGGACGAGGTCCCTAAAACTTCCGGCGAAAATACCCGGCAGCATTCCGGTCAAAAAGGTATGAAGTTGGTATACGTAGAATTTATTTATACGGAAGTGTGATGGGCCTGATAGTATTGCATGATTTATCTCCAAATTGAAAAGTTGAATTGATAAATCGGAGTATGTAATGAAGAAATTCAGTAGAAGGGTAAAAAATCAAAAATTTGACTCATATTGTATGATTATAAGGTTGACTTGTTTACATCAATATTTCCCCTTATTTTATACAATATTTTATACACAAAAAAAGGATATAATAATATTTTGGTGGGTCAGTGGGTAGGTACTGCTTATACACACCATCAGAAGTGGTCGTATGAGATACACACTATCTCGATACTGGCTAGAATGAATTTCCTCTCTTTAAGAAAAGCGTTAATAATTACCCATTGCAAAAGAAATTCTTTTTACCTTCAATTTTTAAGTCTAGCAGAGAAAACTCTCCTAACTCTTCGTATTGTCCTAAGAAAACAAACACACACACACACACAAACAAACAAATAAGCACCTTAATTTCAATTTACAAGTAATTGCTTATGAAACTGTTCCAAAACATATGGATCTTCTAGAATTTAATCTTAAAGCATTAAAATAAAAATAGCTCAAAGTTTAAGGCGTGTAGTTGAAGATTTATTATTAGAAACGTACCTGATTAATTATGTGCTTCAAATTAATAAATGTTTTTAGTTGAAATAATCCATTGCCACCCGGGAGCCTGGATCCTACAAGGCCATGCATTGCAACCAGCCCATGGATCGCCGTACACCTGGATATAACTTTCTTTTGGCTTTATTTTTTTCACTCACATGTTTTTATATTATTTTATTATTTAAAGTCCCAACTGTGGTAGAGTTAGGGGCTTGCATGTGTAGCACGCGCGCGTGGGTGCCTCTGCTTCTTTGTTTTGTCATAATTTTTTGTTTTTCTTTTTTCATTTTTTCTTTCTTTTCCTTTCTCTCTCTCTCTCTCTCTCTCTCTCCGCCAAAAATCTGCAGAATCCCAAGACCCAAATTTGCATCTCCCCCTCAACGCTCCCGGAGGTTGGTGCCGTTTTCCACCCATGGCGTTGCCCTCCAGGCGGTAACGACCAAGGCAGCCGCAACCAGATACTTGAGAGACGGCGCTGCTCCAATTTAGCAGCCGCGAGTGGAGAGAAAACCAGAACTTTACGGTTCCCCTTTCAATATGCAGAAAGTTTTCATCTCAAACAATACTATTCGCAGAAAATTTGCTCGTCTTCAAATATATCAATATCATGTTTAAGGTCAAAGCCCAAAATATAAAGGATTTGAAAATTTGAAGAAACTTTTGGTAAAAATACGCAGAAATCTCAGATCTCCTTTTTTCAAATCTCACATAGTCGATTTAAACTCAAGAAATTTCGCCGTCGTCATGTCCGACGGAATCACCAACTCTTTGGGAACAACATCCGCCGTATAGTTAAGAGCCAACGACAGTACACTCGGAAATCGCCACCATGAACGTCGTTGACCGCCGTAGCTGCAAAAGCCAAATTTTTTGAGAAGAAAACAGAGGGGGGAGGGGGGATGACAGCGGGAGAGATGAGGAATAGAAAAGTAATGGATTTTCTTTTACTATTTTTTTCATTTTTTTTTTTAGTTTTATTATTTCAATTATATTGGACATAATATGATTAATACTATCTGTTTTCAGAAAGAAAAAAAAAGAAAAAAAAGAAAGAAGGAGATCTATTTAATTGGTAAACTTAGTATTTTGTGTGCATTATCGAAGTAATTTTCTTATATTATTCTATGTATTAATGCATATTTATTGAAATATCTTTTATATTATTTGTAAGTAAAAATTAAATATGATAAAATGAAAAACGAGTACAGATTAATACATCTTAATAAAATTAGTTAAACTAAATACCAAAACAAAAATACAATTTAATTATCAAAGTAATTTAAGTTGAAAGTAATGAGCTTATACAAAGTAATTTCAATTTCCAATATACCGTATCTCATCTTTTATAACACAACAAACTGATTTGATAAAAAAAAAAATAGATGTATGAAAAATTGAATTATTTATTTGATCTAAACAAATAATTATTTGATCAAATTAAATAAAAAAAATTAATTGATAAAATATACTCCCTCCATCCCATTGAACATGTCATGTTACTGTTCGCATGTTCGGTACTGGTATTAATGAGAATGGTAAAAAGTTAGAAAGTGAATATGTCACATCACTTTTGAAAAGTTAATTGGTTCCTTATTTGGAACAAAGACAAGTTGAGTGGGACAACTCAAAAAGGAAATAAAGACAAGTGCAGTGGAACGGAGGAAGTACATTATTTATAATCTCGTTATATATATTCGTTGTCTTTTTGTTATTATTTTTATAAATCCCAATTATGTTTTTATTAATTTTTGATTTTTACTTATTAATACATTTCAATTATTATTTACTAGTTATCCAATTGAAATTTATTAATCTATCATTAGAATTTATTAATTTTTTATATATTTTATGTATTTATTGAATTTGATTTTTAATAAATTCTAGTTGTGGTATATTAATCATCAATAAAGGATTTATTAATTTCAATTAAAATTAATTAAATATTTGAAACACACCTGAATGAGAGGGATTCGGAGAATATGTCAGGATGTGACGTCATATTCGAGGAGAGCTAAAAGAAATTGATTGAGCTACTGACTAGGCGCAAGAAGTTGTAAAATTTTTTTGGGTGTCTTTTTTTTTGTACAAATTGGACCAGTATAGTGGACATTAATCGTAATTCGATCATTTTTATTTACAATTACAGTAGACTATGTTCAAATCAACATAATCCGAATTAATTTACACAAATTGAACTACTATAGTGGAAATTATTCGTAATTCGATTTTTTTATTAACAATTACACTAGACCATGATCAAATCAACATGATCATTTTAATTTCCATGAATTGGACTACTATAGTGGAAATTAATCGTAATTCGATCATTTTTATTAACAATTACAGTAGACTATGTTCAAATCAATATAATCCGAATTAATTTACACAAATTGGACTACTATAGTGAAAATTATTCGTAATTCGATTTTTTTTATTAACAATTACACTAGACCATGATTAAATCAACACAATCCGAATTAATTTCCACAAATTGGACTACTATAGTGGAAATTAATCGTAATTCGATTTTTTTTATTAACAATTACACTAGACTATTATCTCTTGACTCGCTTGAAGTTCTATCTAACACTAATAACGTTTAAATTTAACCAAATTGGCCACCATCAAGTTACATCGAACACTACTAATGTTCCATATATTTTGATCAAATTGAATCGCCTCAACTTCTATCAACACTACAAAGTACCACATTTGACCAAATTGACTACCCTCAATTCGGCTCGAACACTACTAACATTCAATTTTGACCAATTTGCCTACACTATAGTTAAATTGACCAAAGCTCGAATTAAATTTCTTCATATTGGATTATAGTAGTATGAAATTAATCATAATATTAATTTTTATTAACAATTACATTACACTATGTGCAATTTAACATAATCTGAACTTATAAATAAAAGTTGAACTATAATAGGTTATATTAAGCTAAAGTAATAAAAGTAATACAATGTAGGGTTTCGATATGTATGAAGAAACTGTAATGTAAGGTTTGGATGATATTAATTGAAAAATAAAAGATATGAAATTAAATTTTAAAAGAGATAGAAAATAAAAGATATGAAATTAATAAATTCAAACTTTCCACCAATATGCAAACCCTAATTTGATGGAAATTAGGTATAATAATGGAAACAAAATCAATAATTAATTATGGATGAAATCAATCACAAAATAATAATGAAAATAAAATAAAATTCGAAATATGATTTAATTTTGAAGAATCCCTAAATTAGTGAAAATTAGGTACAAAATCAATAATTAATTATGAATAAAAATCAATCACAAAAGAATTCCGAAAATAAACTCAAATTCGAATTTTGAAATTTGAAATTCAAAATTTGAATTAATTTCTTAGATTATAGCGGTAAAGGGTAAATTAGACAATCAATAATATAGCTTTATTTTCAGATTTAATTAAATTAATTAACAAGTCAATATATTTACAAAAATACCATGGGTGGTCAACCACCTAGTGTCCAAAATCTATATATATATATATATATATATATATATATATATATATATATATATATATTGCATTATCTTAATTAGTAGTATTCATCTATAGTTCGATTTATATAAACTTAAAAATTTATTTTTTAATATAGAAATTTATATTTTATTCATGATGTATGTTAATATCTGATTTAAAGATAACCACAAGATTTCATTATGAGATGTGATATTAAAAGATGCGGGATTCCAAATTAAAGAATAAATCAAAATTATAATATAAATTTATTGAATATTAAATAAATAAAAAATAGAATATGTTGCCTCTGTGCCGTATTCCTTTTTAATTTGTCCCACCTAAGTGTCTTATTTTCTTTATGGAAACTATCTTCTCTCACAAAAAAGTGTGGGCTCCACCACTTTTATCGTTTTACCCTTTAAATCACTATTCTCCTTAATTCTCGTGCCGAAAAGAAATAAGACACTTATAGTAGAATGGGGGGAGTATGAATTAAGGATGCACATAATAAGATCATTTAAGATAAATAAATTGGATATAGGATACATGTAAAGCCATATATGATCTTGAATTAATGAGGTACTTCAAACCCGTATAATACTCTCTCTGTTCCACTCAATATGTCTCAATTACTTTAAATGGATGTTCTACTCAATATGCCACATACCTAATATGGAAAGAATCAATCTTTCAAAAGTGATGAGACTTACTCAATTTTTATCCTTTTAATATTCTTCTTAATCTCTGTGCCGAATAGTAATGAGATATAATGAGTGTGACAGATGAAATAATAGATAAATAATAGTTTTAATTAAAATGACAACAAATTTTTTTATAAAATAATACAAATATTTTTCCTAAGTAGTATGAAATTGATATGGGACATGACTAACATTAAAATATAAAAATAGAATTAATATAATATTTATTATCGTACTCCTAGAGATGTAAAAATATAAATTACAAAATTAATAATTAATTATGAGTAATGCATGATATTGACTGATGAGATATTTGGGCATTAAATAAGGTAATAAAAGGAATAGTAGAGGCCGGATAAACGAGCCCACCATGGTAAGGTTTGCAAAATTTTAGTTTATTTTGCAATTATTTCAAAAGCTGAATATATGAGGTGCCACATGTCAGCAGATTAGGTAAATGGTTGTAATGGAAGGGGTTGTAGCATCCTTTCTCCCTTGCCACCTTCACATTGCTCAAGTAAATTCTGATTTATTACTGTCTATGTTATCATTTCCCTTTCTCATATAAAGGGGATATATTGATGTGACAAATAGAAAAATTCAAAATAAATAAAGAAGTGACAAGGCCACTGCTACATGAAATCCATTGATCGCATTTTCATGATTAATTTACCAAAGTAACTTTTGGCATTTGAGAGTAGGGCTGGGGAAATTTACCGACGGTTTCAGTTTTACCGGCGGTTAATCATTTACCGCCGATTTCGGTTAACCGTTTACCGTGATTCGCGGTTTCGGTACGGTAAACGGTTATTAAGGTGAAATAATTTTCGATAAATGGTTTACCATTTACCGAACCTCGGTAAATGGTTAACCGAGTTTTTTATATAAATTATTAATAATATATATTATATAATATATATATTAGATAATATTAATTATTAATTTAAATTTAACTAAAAAAAAAATTACCTCGCAGCCTAACCTACCCACCAGGGCCACCACCCACTACCTAATCTAATCCCTAAATTTTGGCCACAATCATTCTCTTCCCCTCCCCATCGCAGCAGTTCTTGCTCTCCCTCTCCTCTCTATCTCTCTCTCTAACACCCCCAATTTGACTTACCCAACCCAACTCTTCTATCCTCATCCTCTCTCTCGCGACTCCACCTTCGTCACTCTCTCTGTCAGACCACCACCTTGGTCTCCCTCCGTCCGCCTCCGCCTCCGCTTCCGCCATCGCCCCTGCCGTCGGCTCGCTCCATTGCAAAGTTTCTGCTAAGAGTCCCCTCCCATCTCTCAGTCTCTGACGCCGTCGATTCGACGTGCCGGTGCGACGGCTACGACTCCTCTCTCTCCCTCGAATCGGACCTTCTCTCTCTGTTAGCCATATCTCCCCGTTTCTCCTGATGACTTGATGTTTCGGTTATGGAAGGAATGGAATGACACAATGAACTGCATGTTGTGTTGACCATTTATTGAGATTTGAGCTTTGTGGTTTCGTCCTTCAGTTCAGCAATCATTCTCCGATTTTTTTTTCCTCTCTTCGATTTTTTGGTTAATCGAAACTGAAACCGGCCGGTTTTTGGTTAACCAAAAACCGACTCGGTACGGTTTCGGTAATGATAATTCTTGGATTTCGGTTTCGGTTAACAGAAAATTCGGTTTCGGTTAACCGTAATTAACCGAATTCCCAGCCCTATTTGAGAGTAATAATTTTTTTTTCCTAGTTTAGATTTTTATTATTTATATGCAACCGTTATTTATATGTATTCTCGACAGTCGTTAGATCTTAAGTGCTTGTTTAGTAGGGTGAATAACCCAAGATTGTTTATTTATCTTGGCTTATCCACCCGTTTGGTAGACGAGATTGTAAATACGGAGGCCCGCGATTAATGCCCGGCCCGCATTTATATTACTGTAGCTCTTTAGTAAATGTATCTCACCAGTTGGTGAGATACATAATCTCGATCTAAACAGTACCCAAGATTAATTTGTAAAATTACCAAATTACCCTCTTCCCCCTCTCTTTCTCTCCCGTTCTATTCCAGAAATTCCCTGCTAAAATCATTTCCAGAAATTCTCATCCTATTTTGGGGATTTGTGGGGGTAATTCTCAAATGGTGGTGGGGATTTGAATGGTGATGGCGGCGGGGCAGAGACGAAGGTGGGCATGGTGGCGGCGGAAGGGAGACGGCGGTAGAAGAGAGACGGGTGGCTGCTTTTACCCGTCGCAGTCAGAGGAGGGGCTGGAGATGCTGACGGGCTACCGGTGACGGTGGGGGTGATGGTGTGGTGGAGAGAGAGAAAGAGAGGGGATGAAGGAGCCGCAGGTCTTCTTGTTGGCGTACTCCGCCGTGATGGTGGCGGAGAGGGGGTAGTCGCCGCCGATGCCGAAGCTGAGCCAGAAGCAGAGGGTGGCCATGACGGATTTGGGAGAGCTGTCGAAGGAGAGGCCGGAGGCGATGGAGCAGGCCATGATGACGAGGGTGAGGCCGTAGACACGTGTTGGGAAATTAATAGAGTTTTGATTGGATACCAAAACTCAGCTGACCCCAACCAAGTAGATGAATGTACAAACTTTGTGTTGTTTCCAGCTCACCTGTTTGAGCTTATAGAGTTTCATAGTTTACAGGTAGATTCGCTGAAGACAGCTGAAGACAGCAGAAGACACAGCTAAGCAGACAGCTTAAAGAACTCGGCGGAAAGGCATCTCGGAGAGCAAACCAAGCAGAGTCAAAGACCCAGCAGTATCAAGACCCAGCTCAGTGACGGAAACCCAGCTCAGTGTCAAAGACCCAGCTCAGTGAAAAAGACCCAGCTTAGTATCAATGACACAGCTCAGGTCTAAGACAGCTCAGGTTAATGACACAGCTCAGGTTGAAGACACAGCTCAGGTTGATGATACAGCTCAGGTCTAAGATACAGCTCAGAGTTGAGACACAGCAGAGTCCAAGACGCTGAAGATACAGCAGAGACGCTTAGCAGCTCGAAGACGAAGACCTTCTCCAAGACAAGATTCCGATGTCAGAAGATCTTGTCTGACGCAGTCAAATCAGAGAAGGAATAGCTTCTGCAGATGCAGACCTACTTCGTAGGTAATGGCCAGAAGTCAACAAGAGTAGGTAAGATTCAAACGGCTCTCTTCCAACGGCTAATTTGAATCTTCACCTATATATATCTCTCCTCCACCATTGAAGAAGATGCTGGCGAGGGAGGTTGGCAAGACGACTGAAGAAATAGAAGAAAATAGAAAAATGAACAACGATCTTCAAAGCCAAATCTTTCAAGAACACCCAGCCAGTCTGCTGTGTTCTTAGTTGTTCACATACTCAGTCATAGGCAGAATAGATCAGAATAAATATCTTAAGCCTAGATTTCGAACGAGTTCATCATACTCCTTGTTCTTCATTGTAAGAACTCGTTCATAGTTGGAAAACCATACCCAAACCCAAACCCAGAAAGGTTAGGTAAAGGTACGCTTGCTCGAAGCGTGTAATTCGAGTGGTTAGGTTCTTCAGTACCCGTAAACTGAAGGTGTAGGCTTGACAGTGCCCGCAAACTGTTGGAACACAGCTCGGGTTAGAGTTGTGAAGTTGCTTGGTACTTGGAAACCAAGTGGTAGTGAATTACCAGTGAATCTGGTCGTGGACGTAGGAGGGGTTACTCCGAACCACGTTAAAAATGCTCTGTTATTTATCGCTTTGTTTTATGCATGTTACTAACCTTCATGAGCATACATTTCAATCTGCATAAACTGACTAACTGAAAAGTGAAACAGAGCTTTGCAATATATTTGAAGCAACAGACGGACTTTCCAAATCCACCACATTCCGCACACACACACACAGCCAGCTGTGTCGATCAAGCTGCCATCCAGCTGGATCGAACACAGCCAGCTCTCTGAAAAGAGTTTTAACTTGGAAAAGTTTTTAAACCTTGGTGTATTCACCCCCCCCTCTACACCAAGGTATCCGTCTTGGGACCAACAACACGCTTGCGGCCCAGCCTATCGCCGAGGAGGCCGAAGAAGAGCTGGCCGAGGAGGGTGCCGCAGAGGGCAACGCCGTTGACGGCGGCGGTGATTGTAGGTGGCGGTGGTGTGTGGAGAGAGAAAAAGAGAGAAGGGCAGATGGGTGAGTGGAGAGAGAGAGAGAAATAGTGAGAGAGAGAAAAGATGGGTGAGAAAAAGAGTGAGAGAAAGAGATATAACATTATAAAATAATAATTAATTATAGTTATGGGTAGAATTGTCATTTCCCATCTAATTTTGAATTTAAATTATAGGGTACCATACAACGAATTTATCATATCTTCATTATATATCTTACCTACCTACCAAACACAAAGATAAACTAACAATCATCCCTTTATTCACTATTTTTATCTTGATATTATCTATCTTACTTTATCCTAATATACCTACCAAACGAGCTGTAAAGGTACTAGCTAGCATAATTAAACCCACAATCTATAATTTGGCATACGATTGCGTGAAATTCAATTCAGAGAGAGATTCTTTTTATGTGCGAACCCCTTGCTTCTAAAGAGACATATAATGGTGATTGAGTTAAATAATTGGACAAATTCGAACTCAAAAATTGCTCGAAATTAAACTCGAACGATTAACTCCCGACTTCGTAGGAAATTACTTGCAGTGGTGATCGATGGAGGTAAACAATTGAACCAAAAAAAAAACAAAAATGACATGCATAAGGTGAAATATATCACATCACTCAATGTCTAAATTTTCGCAATACGTTGTTGTATTTTTTTCTCTCTCATGACAAGATTTGATTAATCAAGTGGGAGGGGTGAAACCTCTTCTCATTACTCTTGACGCTGTCTTGCTATATAAAACCAATTGTCTTGGAAGATATCATGTCATTTTTCTATATATGAAAACTCATGGCCAGTTTGATAAAATATATATTTATAGATCAAAAACAAGAAAATTCAACCAAAGATAACAATTATTACAAATTAATGATAGTAGAAATGGTAGGCCTATGAATTTAAATATTGAATTATAGCTTAAGGATCAAGAATTCAAGAATTTAATGATGTGTTGATAACCACATGGAGGGTTGATGCACTTGAATTGTGAAATGATGGTAAATACTAACATAAGTACCACTTTTTCGAGTAAGAAATAATTAAATTCTGAAAGTTCTAAACCGAGCACTTTAAGCATATAAAGTACGAATCTGTCACAGTAAAACTTAGCACGGAATATCACACAAAATATAATGACTGAGCTAAGTGAACGACACACAGAATGGTAACCCAGTTCGGTTAATCAACCTACGTCTGGGGGGCCACGCCCAAGAGAGAACCAGTCTACTATCGAAAGTTGCAGTTACAAAGGAACTTACTCATACAGGCCTCCAACCTTATGACGCCTATTCACTCATACCCTTCCCGATCTAGCGTGAATTGGTGATTGTAAGTGCACCACTCACAATCTAAGTTCAAGCCGCAACTTGACACTCAACCCTCTCTCAAGTGTTTATCTACGAAAGTAAATACTCTCAAGAATACAATAAAAATACTATGAAAGTATAATGCTATGATAAAGAACAATAGCAACGGCAGCTCTATCTTCAACTTATCTTGGTGTAGATATATATAGGTCTTGAGAAACCCTAGATATGCTATCCACCTCCTTTGCCCTAGTTTCCCTATGCATGAAAACTTCCTTTGAAGATATACCTTGTGGAACAATTAATTATATCACCAATATAATATCTTTTCCGCGTCAAACAAGGATAAGGAAAAGATCTCCGCAAAATCTGCACAAATATGGAAAGAATCTTTCAAATCTGTTCCATTCTGTTCCACATCAAACAAGTTCAAACTGAAGCTCAGAAACCAGTTTCTGTTCTCGCACAACTCAAAAACACTTCAGTCAATTTTGCTTCTACATAAACTTGCCAACTTCAATTGAGCTACTCGCTCAAATCCAACAAATTCACTTTATGATTTAGGGCTTTTTTTCGGAATAATATTCCAAAAAATCCGCCTAATTTAAATTGGTCCTTAATTGTTATTAATAATATTCTAGTAATATCTCGACTTTCATTTTATTATTCTTATCTTTTTCTTTTTCTTTTTTTTTATTTTGGGTTATGGAGCCGATTTGGAGTACATTTTGAAAATCAAAACTACGTCATTTCCCCACCCAATCTCTTCTTCAATATTCATCCTCATTTCCATTGTAAAATTAAAACTAAAATTAAAATTATAAATTTGACTCCATTGTTTCCTTCGATTTGAGAAGATCGTCACGATTTGGAATAGAGGATCGTGTCTGATGATCGAATTAAATCAAGAGCGTTGACGAGTGATTGATAGAGATGCCAAACTGTTTGTAAAAAGTGGGCATAGGGTTCATGTGAGGTGTCTACTTTTGCTGTAGCATATATTCAAAAGGGTTGCTTATCTTTGCCTTCTACTTTGAAAACCAATATTAATGGCCAAAAATCACAACACTTATTTACCGTAAATTAACTATTTTCTTATATAAATTAACTCTTAATCTCTACATTTAGTAACTCATCCCTATATATATATATGTGTGTTTGCCATTACTCCAGCACTTCCACACGTGCACCTATTTATTTGTTCGTTTAATTTTGTTTTCTCTACTTCGACATGAGATTTAATTTGTAGCCAAAGATACTATCTTTTTCAATTCCTTTTTTAGAGTTACCTTAATTTTGTAGTAAGGGCTCTTATTTTGAGTCCTAAAGTTTCTATTTTCAAATTGATAAATGAAAAAGAGATCCAAATAAGACTTTTTATTGATATCGCACACTATTTGTGAGCCGCTGACGTGTTGTCTATGATTAGCATTTTTCTTATTTTTTTTTAATTCAATTCGTTTTTTCCTCATATCTAAATTAAGAATTGTGATCAGGAACACGATGATTCTATTGCTGAGAAACAATTATTATCTCAAGACAGATGAAAGCATTGTTGAATGATTTTCATAAACAGGGAACAAAAATCATGAAAAGAAGGAAAAAAAATCTTCAAAAATGAAAAATTATGAAGGGGGAGTGAAAATGAACAAAAAAAAAACTACTAAACGTGAATTCACACATCAACGATGTTGACAGTGAGTGCTCACAAACAATGGTCATAATATGTAGTATTGAATTTTCTAGTTTTTAAAACATATAATTGATTTTCTTCAAATAAATAAATAAACATAATTGATTATAGGGCAACCTTAACTAATCCCATACTTAACTTTCACATTTGTTTGAAGATTAAAACTTACTAAACTATTAAGTAATTCTTTCAGGATATTTAACCCAAAAACCAAGGATGAAATGAAATTCTCTAGTCAACAATTTGTGTCTTATGTCTCATTCCGTAATTAATTTTTTTAATAAAGTGGGGAAAATTCAAAAATATAATAATTATTCTAAAAATTTCAACCATGGAGTGAGGTACAAGTTCTGAAGTATGAAATTTTATCACAAACGGGATTAGGTTTGTTTAAATCAAATATAAATCCAACCTACAGTATTCTACTTTTGTCTACATAATATTAGAATTTTTTTTTTGAGGGAATTATTGGATTTTGTTATACTTGATTATATGTTATTTTGAGGGTAAACCTTATATATGAAGAGAAATCCATATTAGGAAGCTAGGTTCATGTACCCTATTTTATTTAAGATATTGAAACACAAGATTAATTACTACATACACACTAATTAAAGTCATGTGCATTCGTACTAATCAATATATTTTAGATCAAAATTAATACGTACAACAAACACACACACACATATAGCACAAATGAAGTCCTTTAAATTAGATCAATGGTGATAATTGGTGACATTTTAAAGTAATATATTTCTATATTGTGTGCTTATATTGTATGCATGTTACGAGCTTACAAACCAAGCTTTGACTTTTAAAACGTAATATTTTTTTTTTTTAATAAAACAACTCGATTTTATTATCTCTTTGGGAAAAATCAAATGGTGAAAACTTAAATCTAATTACAAATTTGATTATTTTTATAGTATCATCTTTTTTAGACAAAATAAAAACAAAAAGTTTTCACTAATGCTACTTCTGGAAGATGGGAACATTACAACTAACTATGAGATTAAGATGCAAAAGAACTATCTTAAGATGCACTTAAATATCAATATTAACTGCCAATATACTGGAAACGGAAATAAAATTTGACGTCACATCAAAAATATTTATTTTCAAAAAATATTTTTACGTTTTATTTTGTGATAATTTATGGTTTCTATATGTGAATGCATTTTAGACCACTGTTCATTCAATGCAATAGTCTGCAAATCACACTAGATAAGTCTCATATGACGAGTCTCTTCAGGGACATCCAAACGGTAATAGATTATGTCTATAAATAGAAAGGTTTCGGATTCAAACACTACCGCTTCCCCTTCCCCATGTCAAAAAAAAGTCTTATGTGACGAATCAACCTAGAAAATATTAATTAACCGAAAGTTGAATGTTTTAGTTCACTACCCTTCCCATTAATTCTAAATCTCTAAATTATATTAAAAGTAAATTAAAGAATAGTTATTTTTTTAATGGTGTGCACTAGATATATAAATAGTCCTACAAATCACACAACAAAGGTAAACCACACTAGAAAAATCTGGTGGTATTGGTGGAGTTCGAACTCGATACTTTTATTCACAAGAATACACACTCTACCAGTAGATCATCTGTGACGGGACTAATAATAAAAAAGAAAATATTTTTTTTACAATAGAGTATGATTAAAAAATAAAAAATAATAAAAATCATTAAGTAGTATCAATCAATCTACCTTCACACCTTACACACTCATAAGTGCAAAATTAAATAGACTATAAATGCTTATCCTCGTACACTCTATCGGGCGGTAATAAGATTCCTCTTTTACAAATCGTATCTCATCTATTATCCTAAATATCCCGTTATTTGACACAGACGATTTCGTGTGGTTGAACGGAGATCGAGGTATAAATTTAGGAAGTATAGATGCCCTAAAGTCTTATGAGGACCAATATTCTTTTCAAGAAGGGACCACCTATATCAAATATCATATGTTTTTTTAGGGCTCTTGATGTTGAAATTTGAATGGTTTCAATGCACACACCTAATCCAATTTAATACCCCACGACTCCATTATCAATTCTAACAATAGGGTACTAGTTGAAAAACCCTAGTTTTTGATTGAAAAGTTTAACTAGTATGGTACCAAATTATCATCAAGAACTTAGGGTAAATTCGGATTAAATTTGGAATTGTTCATATTTATTTCAACCATGTAACACTATATTTTACTCGTTTAATTTCCTTAACAAGTTTTTAATATGCTAAGTGAGGCAAGATATGTGTGGTGTTGGTATAGTTTTAGAAGATGAAGTCAAAAGGATGTACTAGTTGAAGATATGTTGCTTTTTTTGTTGAAACATCTTTATATATATATGGTATTGTGGATTTGAATGATGCTATGGGGAGTAGTTTTCCATACGGATTTGAGGGGTTTTTGACCATTTAACTAACTTGTTTTGTACTCATTCATAGTACGCCGCGTCAGACGACGATTATCTGCATATTCGTTGTCGTGTTTTATATTGAGTGCGCGTAACATCTTAGCTGGTTGTTTCGGAGATATGTTTGTATCTAACTACTACGATATTTAAATGTTCTCTCTTAATTTTCTTTCCTTCGATTATTTTCGACAAATTTGACCTAAATGCATAAATATGGCTCGATTATTCAAACTTATGCTCAGAAAATTAAAAAAGTTGAAGATCATACATTTTTTTTTTCTGGAGAGAGAAGATAAATTTACACAGCATGGACACTTTTGTTGAAACAGCACATTTACCACTAATTTGAAAATAATCACAAGTAAAGATGAGATTAGATCAGATCAAATCTTTCAATATTCTTTGCCTAATTAATACATGTTAATGGGTAGAGAGGAGAGAGAGAGAAGTGAAAATACACAACGCGGGCACTTTCATGAAGCAGCACTACAATAAGATGATTTCATCTCACAACCAATATTTTCAGCACAGCAAACGCCTATGTGCAGTGTCAGGACGAGCGAGTCGAATTCGTTCGGCTCGAACCATCTCTCACCCAGTCTGAACTCTGGAAGCATTTCAATGGCCTCATCACCTGTACGGAATCCACAACTTTATTCACATACTTTCAAAATTGTTCACGTAGGATTTTTTTTTACCAGCTAGCTAATAGTTGATAGGCAGTCGACAAGCTCAAAGAAAATGAAAAGGAAGAAGCCATTTCAAGAGATAGAGAGAGAGAGAGAGAGGGTCAAGTCAGGATGGAGGGAAGGAGGAATACCTTCCAACGCCTTCTGTGGCCAAATCTGTTGTAGATGGCATCCAGTCGGGGAATGATTTGCTTGAATGTCGGTCTATTAGCTGGATTGTCACTCCAGCATTCCTCGATCAAACTGTAAAATGGTCATACATTTGATAATTTGGTTTCAAATTATGTCACATTCTCAAAAAGCATTTCGCACGAACAACAAAACGGGATCATAGGCCAGACGAGAAGACATGGAAAGAAATACGCAAAGATGAGAACTGCAGCTATTTATAGTTATAGAAAGATATATGTTAGCTTAAGAACATCTCTCTATGAAATATGAAGAAAGAACTTACTGTTTCAATCCATGGCCATAGAACTTCGACGAGGCTCTGAAAGGAGGGCGCTCGTTTTCAGAAAAATATTTGGGAACTTCATGGTCTTGCTTCAAATAGAATGGTGGGTATCCTTCAATCATCTAAGTTTAGTACAGAAAGGTGTCAATAGACTATATATACTTGGACAATAAAAGAAATTTCATTATCTTTGAGAGAAAGCCAATGTTAAGATGAAGACAAGATTAAGAGAATATCAGTAGAGAAAAGAAGAAACAAATAATTCAGTGCAAATGCTACTTGTAAGATTAACAGATGAACCAAAGTCCAGTTCTTTCTCTCTATTATGTCAACTTGAACAAAACGAAAAACAGTTCGATATCAAGCAAAAATATAACTATTTATCTGAAGCATTAGACATTATGGCCATTACCTCTTGTAAAATTAATGCAAATGAGAATACATCTACTTTTGTGTCATACTCTTCATTTCTGAAAACCTCCGGAGCTACGTAACGACCTGTCATTGAACAGACAATTATTCTAAGCAACCAATCATTTGTTTGATAGAATGTCTAATTCAACATCAATCCACTAGCTCTAAATCTTTTCAAACAGGAAAAATAAGCCAAATATTCCATCTATACAACTATAATCCCGGTTGCCTTATCGCATAAGGAGACTAATCAGGTAGCAAATCTGATCCTCGGCTATCAAAAATGTGGTAGCCATAATCAGAGTTTTGTACCCTAGCTCTACTCTTTCCAAAATCATAATATGGGGAGAAAGCCGTTTAAGTAGTGGACAGGTGGTCCAACTTCAGATAATTTAGGTTTGTAAGACCACACATAATAGTAATTTGAGATGAAAACTCACAGGACGTATCTTGACAAACAAGAGGTGCATCTTCTTTAATTCTGTTGGCAACTTCAAGAAGCTTGCTAACTCCGAAGTCTGCAACCTTTAGGTGCCCAGAGTCATCCAGCAAGACGTTCCTGTTATCTTACTCGAGCATCAGAGCAAATGCTATGAGAAACTGATATTATAGAATGGGAAGATTTTTATAGAGATGTTGGAAATTACAAACTTACGAAGGTTCAAGGTCACGATGAATAATTGCTCCGGGTTTATTTTCATGTAGATAGTTCAATCCCCTGCAGACAAAATAAAATTACAAGATGACTTTGCACGTATAGAAATCAGTTTTTAGCCACTATCTCTATATAGAACAATTCCTATCATCTAAATTTTAAAGTCTGCATTTAGTGCGGATCACGATCAACTTTTCCTGTTTTTCTCTGGGTATAAATGAAGCAGTTAATTTAACTACTCTCAAACTATATTTTCCATATTCCACTAAAATCTGTTTGACAAAAGAAGTAGTGTATGAGATATATTATGTTTCTGTAGTATGACGAACCTGGCAATGTCCATTGCAAATCTGAGCGCCGTCGCAGGTTTAAGGGGACCTTTTTTCTTCAAATATTCACGGAGGTCACCCTGCAAGTTCATGGAATGTATATTAGATTAATACAAGAATTGAAACCAATATTGGTTCTACTTCAACAAGCATATTCATTCAGACCTTTTAAGGTTTAACATTCTGTACTAAAACTGGTCTGCCTGGTTGGACTAGTGTTAAGAAGTAAACGAACAAGATTTAATGACATCTAAAACTCCTTTGCAGAAAAGAGTAGTTATTTGATATTAGCATACATGAAATTCGAGAATTTTAGTTAATAAACGAACTGTCTGTGCCAGAGAACAAAAAAGTTAATATGAGGAAAATGCCCAAGAGCAGCTTGGAATAGTTAAATGTAGCGATGCTAAAACAAGAGAAAGCTTCCAAATGAATAAATAAACAAATGAAACTTCAAAAACGACAAGATAATATATAAAGAAAACTGCCCAAAATAAGAAAATAAGATTCATGATTCATCAGAAACCAGATAATACTATATGTACATAGTGCTCATACATTGATCTAAAAGTTATAACGAAAAAACTTCGAAAGGAAAATGGGCGAGGAATCATGAAAATATTCTGCAGAACTGCTTGAATACCTTAGGTAAGTATTCTGTCACAATCATCATGGGACTGCTCTGTGTTACAGCGCCAAGAAATTGTACAACATTTGGATGTCTTACTTTCTGAAGCAACGCAAGCTCATCCCTAAAAGCCTTGCTGCAAAAAGCACATGAGTCAGACAACAGTAAGTATCAAAAGCTTTATCTCATATTTGAGGAAGGAACTCACACTTTATCCTCAATAGCAATTCCTTCCCAAAATGTTTTCACCGCGACTTTTGTTCCACGCCATAAACCTATTTTATAGGTTCCCTGCCATGAAATTCTCACCATCAGGAAAAAGTGAATACTTGCATAAGAACAGAGAAATATATAGTGGTGAGAGTAGATGAAAGAAATACATGGTCAACTACTGATACTTTATGAAGGTTCAGTTGAATAATTTAGTATACAGTTGATTGAAATTGTCGAGCTTTATTGAACAATAAAAGGGCTAGGCAGTAAGCATGAGTTATACTCTCAAGACTACTTCAGCCCCATCTAATTCTAGTAAATTGTCAACAAGAATAAAGCCTCATTTCTCTCATCAGTCAGAACCGTTTAATTTTCTATATGATTCTCTATTCTTCTTTTTATGAGCAAAGGAACATTGCATTGTGCCAAATATGATTGATTAAGGCAAGACTGAAGTACTTAACATGACCGAGGACTTGATACAGATAATAAGTCTAGCCAGTACATATTCAAAAGTTACGTCACCAGATGAGATCAATTTCGGAAACAAGACGGAATCGAACAAAATAAATATGAGTGAGTAATTGCCTATACTTATATGAAAGTAATATTTACATACCTTTGTTAGTTCAACACTGTTGGTGAAATCAAGTTCTGAGGGACTAATCTCATATTCAGGTACCTCACGAGCATTTTCAACATGCATGGGAGCCATCTAAAGGGAAAACCATGGCACATTAAACCCCAAACGAAGTAAGAGAAATATGACATAAAATTTTTGGACGTGTAAGAAAACCATGAGGTGCATAAACAAATAAGTGACTTACAAGATTCTTTGCACCATGCTTCTCCAATAGTTTGATTACAGCGTGATTTTTATAATGTATGGCATCTGCAAGGGGCTAAGAAGGAAAAGTAAAGGGTAAAGAACAGATACATTAAAATTTGTCTTTGGGCCTTTAGATCAGCACAAAGAACATACTACACAAAATCTAATATCTAGAAAAGACAAGCATACCAACAATGTAGTAATTATCTAGTGTACGACTTACTGTCTAAAGACAGCACAATTTAGGCTGAATTTTGATTTCAGCCGTCCAAATTACATGTAAGTTCTGCGTTACAAAACTCATTCCATCCATAGTAATCAAATTATTATAACGATTACAGAATTACTATTAGAAATCAATTACAAAGCTCCCTTGAAGATCAGTTTCATGCTCAAGAAGCTCACAAATTTGACTAAACCAAGAACAATCAAATAGAGGCACAAGTAAAGCAGCATTCCTTACTGCATAGAAACTGATTCTTCCGCTTTTATTCTTCAAATAGTAAAGATAATGTGTGTGTGTGTGTGTGTGTGTGTGTGTGTGAGAGATAGAGAGAGAGAGATTTATAAACCACGTCCAAGAACCAAGAACAGCACAGACCAGATAATTTAGATGCCATTTTCATGCTATGAAAACAAATGTGAAGTATAAACCATCAAGAACACAAAGAAATGGCAAACAATCAACAAACAAAGAACACAAACACTACACAAATAATTTTTCACAAGTGCTTAAATCCATATCAAGAACTACCACATAAACTAAACATGCTTCGAGTTTCAAGATTTAGGTTATACCGTGCTTCCCCACCGATCTTCAGAATCCGCCTTCGCCCCATTTTCAAGCAGCAGCTGGGCAACATCATCGTACCCCTGGCAAGCAGCAACATGAAGTGCAGTCCGGTGATCAATATCGCGAAAATTAACATCCACGCCAGACTCCAGAAGCTCCTTAATTCCATCCAAATCACCCCCATTTACTAAGTACATCAGCTTCAATCCTGGATCAATGTCAATCACATCACCGTCTTCGTGTTCCTCCAGATCATCAAGCTCCTCATAGTCCCTCACAGGCGCCATGGATGATTGCTTCCAGAGAGTGAATTTCGCGTCGGTTTCGGACTCCATTAAAGACTTTATCCAACTCTAACAAGATTTGAAGAAATTCTGAAACTTAAGATTAGATTTTTCCGCAAGAAACTGGAAGTGTTTGAGCAACCTCTGCAAATCAAGAATTCGTGTCTGCAAGAGAGAACGTATTTTTCGAGAATTTTTTTTTTTTTTTTCAAGAAAATAGAGAAAATGTCAAATTGGAATCAAAGTCAACCACACCTAACCAGAAAGAAAAGGAAATCAAATTTCAAAACCCCTGAAATAATCAAGAAAACTCAAAAACCCAACTCCCAAACTACGGCAAGAAAAAACAAACACTTTAAACCCAAAAATCAGACGGCAAAATCAACCACAACCTATTTAAAAGCCTATACTTTATATATAAAAAAAGAAAAGAAAAGGGGGCTCAAGAGATGAAAATCACGAGAAATCCACGAATTCTAAAAACTTCTGTAGCAAACCAAACTTCGCCAGAAAGAAAGGGGAAAAGGCGTACAAGATTTCTACACGGAAAAAGAAATGTGCATGTGTGTGTATATATATATATAACAAACACACACACGCACACACACACCACTGTGTGCAGATGACAGTGGAGAGATAGAGTTGGTCGAACAGGTAAAACGTTGACAAGTTAGAACTGAGAGAGAGGCGAGTGGCTTAACGCGCCGAGTAAAAGCGTGTGAACGGATAAAAATTTGAACCAGTGAGAAAACGTTGTATTAATGATAGCAACTAGCAAGATCTAGTTGCCAACTTGAATGAATATATTTTGCCAAAATAATTATTTTGAATTGACTAATTCACAAATTTGATGCGAATAAAAAAAATAAAATCCGTTCAAAGAAGTAAAACACATCTGAGAATGAGATTGGCACCAGCGGGTAGTTATCAATTTCAGCCCGGCCCGAATATTATATTTGGGCAGTGGACTCGATCGGGCCAGTCTGGGTCAGAGATCCGATGAATTTTTTAATGTCTGAATTTTTAAATAACAATAGCATGAAAGAAGTGGGTATTGGGGTTAATGTTTAATGTCAAAATGTCACAGTTTCGAATTTATCGTGACGCAGTATTTGTTACAACTACCATGAAAGAATGAATTTAATGTGTCTGAGATTTTTAAAATTATTTAATGTACCTTATAACAAAATTAAATTTACATTTGGTTTGGGAATTTACTACTCCATTAACTTGTCGTCTTTGATGATTAATATTCTTTTATTTCTTAATAGATTTATATTATGACCATTTGCCGTCGTCATCCAAAGCAGAGAACATGTCACAAAGCACTAGAATATCTTACAAAAATATATATTCAACAGTGGAGTTCTAATTACAAAAGTGTCTTAAATTAATAATATTTCTCTTTCGACAAAAGTGTATAATAATATTTGTCTGAGCAGTTCCGTCCTGCGTTATTCTCGAGATCTTTAGGACATCTCCAACTCATCTCTATATCTTCATATATCTCCAAATCTGGAACAATTCCTTCTCCAGCCCAGCACCAAAATCCTGCTCTATTATACAGATTTGAATAGTATTGCTTCAAACTTGGAGCAAGACTATTCATTGCTCTATTCTTTTTGTAATTAATTTTATTGTTATAATTATTATTCCTTGTTATATTTATTATTTTTTGTGTTCTTTAATTATTTTGTTCCAAAATATTATATTATAGTTATATTTCTAAACATATTATACCAACATTAAAATTACATAAAATTATTTTAAAAATACATTTAAATAAAATACAAGATAAACAAAAAAAATTTAAAAAATACAATTACATAATAAAAGCATAAACACAAAGTCTATACATTTAATTTCTAATAAAAGCCATCTCCGGAACGTCCCACCCCATCTGAAAATAAATTTTGAAACATATCAGAAATACTAGTGTTGGCTTCTTTGGCTTGTTACCGCTTTCGAATAATATCTTGTTGCTCTGATTGAAAGTAATCACATGTTTCAGGATCATCAACCGTGACTAAAAGTAGAATATTATGTTTTTGTGTAAAAATATAGAGTAGACTGTTGGAGATGACTTACTGATTTTGCTATATTTTTGTGCTGAAATTGCTGTATTTTGGTGCAAACTGCTGAATATAGCCTTAGCATCTACGACAAAATTATATGTACAAATCAAACGAAAATGTGAGTCAAGAATTTCTCAATATTTATTTCGATTTTTATAATTGGTATATGGTTTTTTGTGTGCCTGAGAAAATGGTTTCCATAGAGATTAATTTCCCAAAAATTCCTTCCGCGGTCACTAATTCTTCGCAAGTTACAGCCGATGCATATACATAAATTAGTAATTATGTTGGTACATAATTATTTTTATGACTGCTGCCTTAATAAAGTAGTCTGGTAAAGTATTTAATTTAAATCAAATCAGTTAATTATTTTATTATAGTGCTTGAATCTAAAATTGTAGTTCATCCTTTTTCCTTGCATCCACGTTCACGCATCCGACATGTAGACGTTAGATTATTTAATTTTATTAAATAAAGACAGTACGAAAATAAACATAAATTATAAAATCAACTTGGAATGAAATATTTAATATAAACCTTGTAATAAAAAGATGAGAACTAATAATAAAATTAGGACAGACTAAGGTACAAAGGAGAATATTCAAGTGGTGACTGTACGTACCAAATATGAAATATATATAAATATGAAATTATCCCATTATACACACATGCAGTTGACACTCGCCCAATCTCCTCAAGGAAATGGGGCTATTTAATTTATTTTCTTCATCTGCGTCGGCTCGATGTCGACGAAGAAACCCTTCCCATGCTGCTTCCAGTAGTCCGCTTGCGGATTAATCCACTCGGGCTCTGCAAGTTCGATCCGGGATGTTTTCATTGCATCACTCGATATATTGTACTTGCCATTCCTCTTCGCGATCAAATCCGGCTTCACCATCCCCATATTCACCCCTTGGGGCGACATCATTAGGGTCGGAGGACCCATCGGAAGCTTATCACCTAATCACAACAACATACCAAATTACTATGCATCTATATGAGTAACCGACAAATATTGCTATTGCTATGTGACCTACACCCATAATAGAATTTCCTTAGACTAATTAATTTGTGAAATTACCGTCAAACCAAATATTAGATTGAATTATTTATCAATTCAGCAGTATCAATCAAATCAAACGTCACATATAAGTAATAGCCCTATCAATATGCCATGCGCACCAAAAACTTGCCACATGGGTGACGAGTGTGGATAAATATAAAAAGAGTATACATATATATAGTGCAGACTATATACAAAGCACATGTAAAAATGAAAAGCGATATCTTTGTAAATCATTTTTGTAGATTTACGATTGCATTATTATATGTATTATAATAACAAAAAAAAATGTATTATTCTCATCTCTTACCGAAAGAGTGTTTGGTGTGTGTGTGTAAGTAGAAGTTCAAATTAAATACCCCTATCGGTCTGCCATGTGCACCAAAACTTGCCATATGTCTTGGCAAGAGTTCCGAGCTCCGGCTTCACCACCATCTCCGGTACCCGAGGATTCACCCAAAGCCCCGATTTAATCTACACATCCATCCATCCATCATCAAAATTATTACCAAAATTAATTAACTAACAAAAATCATCACTCTATTTTCATCCGAATTTATACTACTATAATCGACCTCATATGCATGAGAATGCCATAATTTCTGCTCATCAGGCGACAAGCTCTCGAAGAGGCGGTCCGATATAATATACTCCACGCCTGCGTACACAAAATTAAAATTCATCTCTCAAATTAAATAATACATATATATGCATGTCGTGTGGTAGTGATACCGATGAGGCGGGCGATGGAGTCGTCGGCATCGTAGACGGCGCACTGGAGGAAGTCCTGGTTGAGTCGACTCACGTAGTGGTGAGTCTCGATCTGGCGAGTCATGTGGTGGCTGTAGAGAGCGAAAGTGCAGACGTGCTGACTCATCTGCTTGATGGGCTTCAGAGATTGCAGCATTTCAGCCCCTTTGTCCATCATGCTCATCGCCTTACCCGGCGGCACCTGCCCCCCGCCCACGCCGTGCGCCGCCGCTCCTTCTCTGCCGCTTTCAGCCATTACTCATTAATTTCTTCTCTTCTTCTGTTTTGTATGTTTTGTGTTGGGTGATTTGTGTGTTTTAGCCTTTTAGGGAAGAGTGTAGAATTGTATAGAGAGAGTCAACAGAGGAAGGTGAAGGCTTTGGGTGCCACGTAGACATGCAGAGTGTGTCGACGTGGCCATGATGCTGCTATGTGGCTTACTGTCTTAATATTTTGCTGACACGTTTTTTTTTTTTAGGGTGTGTGTGTGTGCCTGAAGGCTAAACGAGGAGCGCTTCCGTCCCTCATATTTTTATTGTTATTTTTTATTTTAAATTAATTTTTTGTTATTAATTTTAGTTAAGCTTTAAATGTTTTACAGTAATTAAAATTTAATAAATTCTAGTTGAAATCTAATTAACCCTAATTCATGATATTATTAAATTTTAATTATCTCCATAATTACTCTTAATCTCTATTAATTACTCCATTTTCTACAATTATGAATCATTTGGCAGAAGAACTTTATAAGTTTCCAAAAATTGAAGATAAAGATCATGAAATCGAATAGTGTTCAAATTCAAATTTAAAGTATCATGTCGTTATCATATCATTAATGGATAAAGAAATGGTTCTATCAATATTAATTACAAACAAAGGAAAACATTTAGACAATGGGAATCTTTGCTGTCAACAAGAATCATCCTCAGCAGAAAAAAGAAAAAAGAGAATAAAAATATTAAGCAGCATAAAACACAATTAATTCTTGTAATATATAGGGATGACAATTTACCCACGGGTACCCGACCCTAATAAGTGCGGGTTTGAAGGGCATTTGATATTCATGGATAGCTTCATGGTTAGAAAATATTATCTATTGAGTTCGCGAGTACGGGTATGGATAGTTACTACCCGTACCCGCGAAACCCGTTTACCCGCGAAAAATACCCGCGAAATATCCACGAAATAACCGATTATTACCCGACTATTATTTAATATATGTAATATATATTTGGCCCAAATATTATTTAATATAAATATATATATTTGGCCCCAAAAAGCTCAACCCAAACCATAGTCTAAAATCATAATACACCTAAGTTTCTAACCTAATCCCATTCCTCCTGCTTTCACTCTCTGCCGCACACCACCACCACTCACGCCTTTCTCTCTCTCACGCCTTTCTCTCTCTATCGCGCGTAGGGCTTGTTACCGCCCCTGCCGTGTCGCCGCCGCGCTGCTGCCTCCTCTCACCGGTGATATGGAACGACGCCAGCTACTACTTCTCTTTTTACGAGAAGTAGATCTATCGGTAAGATGTTGATGGAACTCGCTCCTTTCTTTCTCCAATGTCTAAGATCTGAACAAGAGAGAAAGATAGAGAGAGCATACGCAGAGAGGATTGAGAGGGGGAAAAGAACAAGAGAGGTACCAACAACCAAAAAATCGGCACCATCAGGCCTCAAACAGTTGAACCAGCCTTCTCAGTTGTTCTACTCTTTTCATGTAACAATCCTCTCTTTTCTTTGCTTATTTTCTTGTCTACTTGCCTAACGGAGTGAAATATAGCCCAGCAGCAGCAGTTCCCGTTCAATCTTGGTGTAAATTGGAAAAAATGAAACTGAGAATAGTTCACCAAAATTAGGGGTGGCGGGTAGATGGATATCCGCGGGTGGCGGGTTGGCGGATACCCGACAGGTGGCAGGTATGGGTGGAGGAAAGAACCCGTCACGGGTGGCGGGTCGAATGGCGGGTATGAGTTTTGCTCGCGGGTACGGACATGAATATCCACTATCCGTGCCCGCCGTGCCCGATTGCCATCCCTAGTAATATACAGTATTAGTTACAAATTTTACATGAGATTACAGTATTAATGAAAGAATATAGCTGCCGAACCACAACATAAGACATGTTATAGGTGCACTCACGTAGCTCAACCTAAAAGCTGCGGCTCGTTCTCGTTCACTCCATCAACTAGGTCACACTAAAAGGGCCGAGCTATCTATATCACGGCTCTTTCAATGTGACAGAATAAAAGTAAGCTACCATGCACCCGCTACTTATATACATGTGCATTTACGTATCTCGACCTAGAAGGTGTAGGTCGTTCGCTCGACCAACTAGACCACACCAAACGGGCTGATATACATCACGACTCTATCAATGTGATGCACTATCTCCAGAAAAGTACAGTAAGCTATCTGCGGTTGCTACTTGTAGGTGCGCTAAAATATATAGCTCGACCTTGAAGGTGTAGGCCATTCGCTCGATCAACTAGGCCACACAAAAAGTCACGACTCTATCAATGTGATACGCTATCTCTAGTGATTTCAGAAAAATCAGAGGCAAACAAAGAGAAACCGGGATCCATTCTTGAAGCCATCTGGATTTGATCTCCAGACGAACTAGTGTCGTTTTGCTTCACCTGGCGGAACTCGTTCATGGCCTTAATCCTCGACTCCGTGCTTCCCTCCGCGACTATATCTGGAATGGCAAGATCCCCTTCGATCATCTTCACTGCCTCGGACATTGTTGGTCGAACAGATGGAGTTGCATTCGTGCATAGGAGCGCCACCTTGACTACTCTTTCGACTTCCTCTTTGTTCACTTGAGATCCCAATCTCTCGTCAACTAGTTCCTCAATGTCCTTGTTTTCTTGCAAGTGACAAGCCTGCAATAATACATATAGGTGGTGTTTACTTTGGGTGATAGTTGAGATAGATAAAAGTAATATTGGCCATAACATGCTATAGATAAAAATAATACTGGTCGTGTAAACATTCAAATACTCAATCAATCTAATCTATCACCCAAAGTAAACGACACCTTTAGGCTCTAAATGTAAAAAATCGGAATTCAAGTATAGCTCGTGAGTAGAATAAAGTAAGAGGTAGTGTTGTACCCAATCGAGAAGGCAAATGAAGCTGTGGCTTGGCATGTAGTTGCTGTTGCTTTTCCCACTGACAATTTCCAAAAGCACGACTCCGAAGCTGTAAACATCCGCCTTGTCGGTCAGATAACCCCACAGCGCGTATTCAGGCGCCATATATCCTCTACAAACAAGACGAGCAAGTACATTACACAAATGAGCATGGAATACAAGGAAGTTTCATGACCAATGCGGCAATATAAGACAAACTCACATTGTTCCAGCAACTTTGGTGCTAATGTGCGTCTTCTCGTCTTCATTGAGCCTAGCTAACCCGAAATCTGATATTTTAGGGGTTAGATCTTTGTCTAGCAGCACGTTAGTAGCTTTGATGTCGCGATGAACAATTTTCAGGCTTGATTCGTCATGAAGAAAAGCTAAACCTCTGGCAATCCCAATGCAAATCTTGAACCTTGTTGGCCAGTCTAGGATCATTTGGCCTTTGTTCGAATCTGAAGATGGACTGTCATTGACTGTCGAAGGGATGAATCTCAAAATCGAAATCAAATGCATAAAGATTTACCAAATAAAACATTAGCAAGGCTATTGTTCTCCATGTACTCGTACACGAGCAGCAGTTGATCACTTTCTATGCAGCATCCGTGTAGCTTCACAAGATTCGGGTGTAGCAAGCAAGAAAACATGCCAATCTCGTTTAGAAACTCACGGTTTCCTTGCCTTGATGTCGACGAGAGCTGCTTGACAGCGATCACCGTTCCATCAGGTAGCAGACCCTGCACCACTTTTTTGTGTCAGGAACGACGAAACACTAAAAGCAACGGAGAATTAGCAGTTATTTAGTGAAGCTACCGCACCTTGTAGACGGGACCAAAACCGCCTTCTCCAATCTTCTTCGCCTCATCAAAGTTGTTCGTAGCTGCCCGGATTTGTTTCAAAGAAAATATAACTGTTTGCTGATCTAAACCTTCGAATTCTGCATGTCCATGAAAAGAAAAAAGCAAGCATTTAGAAATAATATAGGCAAGTCCACCGGTGTGTTGTCAATTTAATCCTTCAGAAATTTTAAGCTCGTTTAATCATCTAATCCTTCAGAAACTCAATCATATGTGTTGTCAATCTAATTTAACACCCAAAGTACACGTCGAAATGCCCCTAGTAAGAGTCATACAGAAAGTTTTGCTGGTGTTCGAAGCCTAGAGTGAAAGCAAAACACTAGACCTTAATTTAGGCAATCACAAACCAATGCTTGGAGGAATATTCAACTATTTTAAGCTTGAATGTCACTCTTTCCCCCCTCTAAGAGTTCATACGTCACCTTTTCCTGCTCGTCTTCTGCGTTTAAGAAAACACTTCCACCAAAGGAAGCCCGTTATCAAGAAAATAACACAGGCAGCAACTACTGGACCTACAATATAACCCGTTATATTCTTCTTCTTCCCGTCTGAACAAATCTTGACATCTGCAGCCATATGGAACAAAAAAATGGTAAGATAACCTATCTCAGATAAATAATGCATCATAAGAAATGGATAGATTGTTCATTTCTCAATTCATATGTCATTGCAACCATTCATTCTTATACTGCAATCCTCTGTATAAATATTAAAAAGAAAAAAAAAAATAAATAAAAAAAAGAGACCAGAGCTTACTTGGATTTACTGAAATAGCTGATATAAGAGAACCATAATCTCCTCTATTAGGAATTCGCGTAGTTCCTTTACTAGCCCAGTAAAATCTGATCTCCAATGTATTATCATGCACAGTGGCATTGAAAGATCTAACGACGGGCCGTCCATTACCACGAGCTTCCTCTTCAATATTGAAATCTTTCTGCACTAAATTGTCCTGAAGCACATTGTGGATCAGAGAAGAACTACAAGCCACCTGGAGATTATGATGTTTTGTTTAGGGTAAATTACAGTTTTACACCCAAAGTAATGCCTGTTTTGTCAAAAATCGACCACACTTCTGATACTGACATATTAGTACCCAATAAAAGTGGGCCCAGTCTATATTTGAAAATGAAATCAATTTATTGGGTACTGATATGTCAATATCATAACTGTGGTCTATTTCTGAAAAAATGGGCATACTTTAGGTGTAAAGCATTTGCCCTTTCATTTTTGCCGAGAGATAACCTGAATGTATATATCGAACGTCCGCCTTCCAACACTGTTATAAGTGTTGTTGCTCGTGAACATTATTTCAGCAAAGTGCAGGCTCACATTGTAACTCCCATTCTCCAGGCAATAATGGAAATACGTGAGAGAAAGAGGACTGAGGCGTGCCGTGGTGTACAAGTCTGAGATACTTATGTTTGTCGTGGGTCGGATTGCACGTGAGCTTTCGGAGTTACCTCCATCTAAGAATTTTCCAGTGCTGATAAAGCCCCAATAATTGTTACTTAAAAATCTTGAAGGATCACTTCCGAAATCTCCTTCATAGATAACTCGTCTGCTGCTATCTTTGATGCTCAAGTCAGTACCACCGCAATTTACATGTAAAGAACATTTATCTGCCAGGTGAATTCTTGTGAGTACAAGTAAACTTAATCAGAGAGTGTCAAATAGATGTATCGACGAGAAAGCCACATACCATAACAAAATAGGAGATTTTATCTAATTTTAAGACAGAAGTTTTGAATAGAATGCAAATGCAAACTCAAGCATGCTGTTATCTCGATTTTACTATTTCTGATTTGGCAAAAAGTATAATGAGCTAAGTTGATCGTGCGATGAGTAAAAGAAAGAAAGGAGATGTAACAAGAACTCCATTTTAACACTTTGAACCTAATTTTCAGAAGGAAAAAAAATGACAATGTACTTGCATCTTGGACAGGCGACATTCCTCGTACATGGAAGCATTTGTTGTCTGTTGAAGGTTAAGCACACTAGTTAGCATCTGAGGTTGTCTGAATTTATACGCTCTCTCAGTACTATCCGTACTATAGTTCTACTAAGAGCAAAGTAAATAAACATTCATCTTACAGAATGTTCACAGTTGACGATCCCTTGAACAAGTTTACTCTTCGGTTCCTAATACAACCAAAAAAAAAAATTGAGCAACAAATAATGTTTCTTATTACAACCTTGGAAAGTCACAGAAATAATAATAATAATAATAAATAGATAAATAATAATAATAATAAATAGATAAATAATGGGTACTCTACATGTGTGTTTGACAAGCAGGTTGATCAGGACCTTGCCATGTAAAATTGTTGTAAGATAGATCGCTGCATGGAATCAAAATCGATAAAGGCGGATGTCAGCACGAACCAAAAGGTATTCTTGTTAGCCTTAGGCCGGGGGGCAAGTAGGTAATCTATTTTGGTTGATAAAAAATCATGTTTCTTGCAAGAATAAACACAATATGAAGCGAGTATAACAGATATAAAACGTACATGTTGCTTCCGTCCTTCAAGAGTGCATCGGGTATATTTCCGTTCAGCATATTGCCAGTAACATACCTATTGATGTTTATGAGTCAGGGTAATCAAGAAGGCAGAACAATCATTCTGTTCGATTCAAAACAGCAGACGACAAAATATTCAGTAAATTTCACTCACACAGTTTTCAAATTCCTTGCGATATTATCAGGAATCGCTCCCACTAACTTGTTGAAACTGATATCCCTGACAACAGCACCAAATGACAAAATAGTCAACAAGGAGAGAGTCATTTGCATCAATAAGCTCATGCACATTCATTTTCTCAGAGAACTGGGTGACGGGAGACTATAAATGCTCGAGCCTCTCTCTTAGAACTTACTAAAGTCGGTGTAGCAAATTAAATAAAGTCCAAAACAAATAATAATAAAATAAATTCAAAAAATAAAGCACAGAATCAGTACTGATTCTCATTCAAGATGTGGAACCACAGCAAAGATGAAGAACAATTCTTCAAGCCTATTAAAGTTACAACTCACATATGGCTTAACTAAGTGCACGTTTCACATATTTCTTCACGACATGGCCTTTTCTTTTCTAATTTGGATAACATCTAGGGGCAAAGCACTGTTCTGGGCATGCCAGCTACACCAGAACAAATAGAGCTATTCCAACAATCCCTTTTTTGATTTATTTCATCTAATTCTGTGTATTTTCTTTCTCCCTAAGAGAGAACCAAATAGGGATAGTCAAACAGAATATTCTTTTTCTTAATCGGTCAGATGCTGGAAATATCTTTACTGTCATCACATAAAAACATCATATAACATGATCAGCCAGTGGGAAACTGTTAAAGTTCAATCAAATATCTGCATATTCATATTGAGTTGTAAATTAGTTACTCACAACATTTCCAGAAGTCTGAGTCTTCTCCAAATATACTCGGGCACTGCTCCAGAAATGTTACAGTTCCTCAACACCCTATATCCAAGAACGGATAATCTTAATAGCTAACTAATAAAGCAAGATAAACATATCCATGAGGTCTTCTACAATGAAGCATTAAGCGTACAATGTCGTTAGGCCTGTGGCGCTCATCAGCATTGGAAAACCCTGAGGGGGGCTCGTTAAATCGCTAATTCTCCTGTATACAGAAGCTCCATCAGCCTATAACTTTTAAGCAGTAACAATTACCATTTTTGATCCAGTGGACTCACAAATCAGTTAGCATAGTAAGAACAGATGTATTTGACGGGATGGGCCCCACCAGTCCACTTGCTTGCATTTCTCTTCATTCAGCAGTTAACAGTTGAAATTAGAACATGCTCAATGAAAAAGAAATCATGTAACTTTTTTTTTCCAGAGTTCAGGATTATATTAAGATCTTACAATCTCTGAAGCTGTTTCCAGTTCTGAATGAAGTCGGGTATTCGTCCACTTAAATGGATATCATTTATCCTACTGCAATTTGGAAAAAGAAACATTAAACATAAACGAAAATTGGAGATGAGAAATGGAAAAAATAGTATAAGTACTTACAAATCATTCAAATTTGTTAGTGCTGAAAAAGATGCTGGCAGATGCCCAGTCAATTGGTTTGAAGATAATATACTGCATTTCAATCAACCACGGACAATGCTGAGATTGTCTATCATTCCCTTATGCATCATATTTCTAATTTAGCACAAAAATAAATATGGATATGAAGTCTTACAGTGCTCGCAAGTTTCTCAACTTCCCAATATCAGAAGGAATAGTCCCCGAAAATTGGTTTGCTTCAAGGTTCCTGATAAAATCTCATCGATAAATACTCTCAAGGCAGAATAAGGCGAAGCATTGTATGTTTGATTGAAAGGAAAATGAGAAATCCAACAAAGACAAATGTTAACAGCATGGATGAGATATAGATCAGGAGCCCATCTGGGTTAATTCTTTAACCTGATTAGAATCTGGCCACGATTATCAAGAGAAATCTACACTTTAAAGAAAAGTGCCTCTAAATAGGATACATTGGCGCTAGTGAATGCATCGATAAGAGAATATGGAAAGAAAATGAAGACTTACAAGTACATGAGGGTAGTAATATTTCCCAATTCCTTGGGTATTTCCCCTGACAAGCGATTTACAAGAACGGAGCTGCAACAAAATTCTGACATTACTGCTAAAGATCCAAGAAAAGAGTTTGCAACAAAATTCTGGCATTGTGGAATAAGAGTTGAGTCAAAAGTTGAAGATAACCAAAACAGCATACATATTAGTCAATTTTGTTGAAGACCATTGTGTTGGGATTGTGCCACTGAGGAAGTTGTAAGCGAAATCACTGACAACAAAAGTGTCGAGTATATTAGGCAAATGATGTTTACCTACATAATTTGTTAAGCAGACAAGTACAGAAAAAAGGTTCTTACACAGCTTGAAGGTAGGGAAGCTTCGTAATATTAGATGGAAGGACTCCAGGAAGATTGAGACTCTTAAACACACTGCAACAAGTTGAAATTTAACTCTTGAGAACTAAACATTAAGCTTCATATATAAGCATCGAAGATTTCATATCTTCCAACCGCAACAAGATTAATTCAGACCAGACAGTATACAAGACAGGCATTCTGGAAGAATATGACTTCCATTCGAAATAAATTTAAAAAATGCCGTCAAGATCAAATAGTATTGTAATGAATATAACAACCTCATAAATAAAAATTTCCAGCTGTTCTTGGATTAATTTCTGGTTAGTTCAGAAACATCAAAATGCAGCCATGCTATTGAAAACCATAGTTTATTAATAGAACAATGAGAGCAAGATTGTATGAATCGAATACAATGCAAAACTGGTGAAAGGATGCATTTTTGGTAGAATTAGAAATGTGAAGAGATTGTGTTGGCAACTTAAGGTCTACAAAACTACACACAAGACACAATAAACAATAAACATCGGTTTTAATTAGCAGAAACGAATGGTGCAACTCAGAGACAGAAACCATACATATTCGTAATATGACAGACGGTGTTGTTGTTAAAGTTGCAATTGCAATCAACATAACCCTCAGAAGCAGGTGGAGGTGTTGGCGAAATCCCAACCATCTCAACTTCACATTGATCGCGGTTGAATTTCCAATATCTTGCACCCATCTCAGTTACAATTTGTTGAAGAGCAACCACTAAAAACCACACAGAAACAACAATACAATGAAGATTACTAATAATGTAACTCCACTAAACAAATTGAAGATCACTATTTAGTCCACTAAACAACATAATTATTTCTTTATTCATGCACATCCGCATATTATACATCCAAATAGTAAATAAAAAATCTCAGAATCCACAATTCAATTTATCAAAATTCTTCAGTCTCTATCTAAACCAAACTCAATTGAACAAGAGGGAATTTCAAGACAGCACCCAAAAATATTGATTTGCATCTCTCTTTCAATCTTGTTAGTGGGCCATTTTCAACCAAGAAAACTTAGTAAAGTTGTTTTTTCAAGTTATCAACAAAACTAGTAAAAGAAAACTGCACAAAATTTTAGAAAAAGCAAAGATAAATTTTGCTTACCTTCTTCTTGTGGCACTTGTGATTGGGAAATTTTCAACAACCCGAAACAACAAACCGCCGCAAGAACCCAAGAAGCAACGGTTTCTCTCCGACACATCTTCGAGCATGTAGAGTTCAATAATTTGCAAACACTAAACATGCATGATGTGGAGGGTTTAAAAGTAAGCGAAGGACCAATAATTTAGTGTACAGTGTGCTTTTCAAATCTATGATTTCCTTGAGTAACTAACTGTATATTTGTGGAATGTGGAGACTGGAGAGAGGAGAGAGAGGGGAGAGGAATATCTTAACATTAAATTGCTTTTTTTTTTACAACGCTAGATCTCTCTCAGTCTCTCTGATCCAAAGTTCGAAGAATTCTCTCTCTCAAAAACGTGTTAATTAGATAAGGAACTTTGTTTCACTTTTGTTTTGATGCAGGCAAGGCAAGAGACAACTATGTTAGCAAACTTGTCTATTTTTAATTTTTAATTGTAAGAGTTAGTTATCGGATTTAATACTATTTTGACCGTTTTACAGTTTCTTACAATAAATTAATCGTTGTACATAATATATATATTCTGTCCGTTTCATTTAAAATATTATTTTTCTTTTTGACACTGATAATTAAAAAAATTGTGATAAAAAAATAAAAAATAATATAACTCACATCTTTTTGTGAAATAAAATAATTTTTTTTTATGGTATAGGCTATTTCAAATGCGACAATCCAAAAAAAAACAAATCCTTTCAAATGGAAGGGACAAAAAAAATTGGATCATCTTACGAAGATGTCGTGAAGAGAGAGAACTTCTGATGAGAGAGGAAAAGCTAACGGCGGCAACTATATTCATGCATCTGCACGAGCTTTGAAGTTTCAAACAAAAATTAAGTAAAATCACTTTTACATTGAATATTATATAAATCTATGTATGAAAATATAACATTATCTCCTCTGTTTTTTCGAGGACATTCAAATGGTAATAAATCTTGTCTGTGAACCGAGAAGTCTAGGGTTCAAGATCTACTGGTATTCTTTTCCATGTTCAAAAAAAAAAAAAAAAAACACTATCTCATCTAAGGATGGTAATTCTTATAACATTAAAAAATTGCCATGAATGAATCCTTGCGAAATGTGAACAAACGGGTCAAATTAAATGTGCTGTTTATATTTATTATAGAAATATTTTTCAAACTATTTTTGATCTCGTTCTAATGTATCATGTTGATTTTCTACGAGTTTTAAAATTTTCAAACACCACACCAGATCTTTTTTATAATAAGACAGAAAATAAGTCCAACGCCAATTACTTAGTTTGATCTTTTTACGTACTTTTCTTGCTAATTGAAGTATCATCCACCAGAAGAAAAAGTAAGTTGTTCGTTAATTAGATATTTAATCAAAATTAATCACGTGAGTATTTGGCAATCGTCTTGTTCTAGCCAAGTATTCAGGATGTGTTGTAAATATATCTTTAATAGTATATATATATATATCATATGAAAAATTCTAGCTCTGTACCATTATAAATAGAGGCTTTTGGTCCTCATATTTAACACACTTTCGACACACTTTTTGAATACATCTGAATATACATAATTATTATTCTCTACTATATTATCTCTTTTCTCTCTAGTTTATAACATGTTATCAGCACGAGTCTCTAGCCCTGAGTCTCTAACCAATTGATGAATTAGATTAGAGGTATGCCCTAGGAAAGAATCGTGTCTTTCCAACGAGGTACAGATTTATTTTTAGTGTAGTATCTCTATTGTAATAATTTTCGTAATCATCAAAATTGAGAATAGAGAAATATTTGAAGCATCAAAATATAATATTATTAATTTGTTCAGAAACTTAAATTGTCTTTCCTAATCTATAAAGATTCGTTTTTGGAGTAATATAGTATTATTAGTCAATGTGTTCATATAATTAATTTTGAAGAAATTAATGGAATCAAAGCAAGTCTTTTTATTCATTGCTAATCGGTTTATGTATGCCAATTTCTCTTATATTTATGCTTTGATTTCAAGACATGATGGAAATATTCTGTCAAATAATCGTTGTTTCATAAAGAAATACGAATTTACATATAATCTTAAAGATTATATATTGATGCTATTGAAGTAGCACAATTAATATTCTTAAAGAATATTACATGCCTTGATGAGCAATAAAATATTTGGATAATATATGATTATCCTTGATTTTTGTGCGTATATATTGCACAAATGACACATGGCTCCGGAAGAGCTTGTATCAATTTATGATACTAAATTAACAATAGAAAATCTCAGTAAGTCAAAAAGAAACTTACTAAATTTTGATGATATCCGCTACAATGGATACCACATTGAGACAACATTAGTTTGTATATTGTTGGTTGAGAACTTGATGTCTCATCTACGAACTTTTGAATTCAAGTCTCAATTGCACACCCACAACATACCAAAGATGGGTTCCCAACAAAAGGTTGGAATATATGTTGGATATATTAAATATTCACGCAGATGAACTTGAAGTTCAACAAGTTATTACTGCCAAACGAGTGATCAAATCTCATATACATGTTGTATATGCACCATAAAGAATTGAAGTTCCTCGTGAACTAAATAAATTAGATGATATTCTTTAACGCCATAAGCGTGAGAGATCTATTGGATCTATTGGTGCTAAATATAAAGATCCGCGGAATACAAAATTGAATAGAGAAATTATATCACTGGGTCAATCTCCGAAAGAGGATCGTCTTGAGGACAAAAATCCCAGTGCATATGCATGTGCACCAAAGATCAAAATACTGAGATTACGGAACAACCAGTAAAGAAAATATTATTGAGAAATGATGAAAATCTGGTTGACTGAAAATGCCATGAATTATGAGAATTCAAGAGAAACGAGCAATAGAAAAATATTATAATTGTCGACAATACTTTTGCCTCGACAAAATTGCTTATATCAATTTGATGATATTCTGGATCCAGAATCAAAGAGAATAGAAGTGCCATAAGCACTGAGTAAATTTGAAAGAAGCAACTGAGGCAAAGCTTAACTCGCTAAATATATAATCTTCTGCTCTGAAGTATATATGTCAAAGAATGTTGACACAAATGAGTAATTGTACTAAGAGAAAAGAAATTGATAAGGTGATGAAAAATAAAGCGATGTTAATAGCTCAAAAATTTAGACAGAGATCCTAAATTAATTTTGCTTAGATATATTCTCCTAATATGGCATCACGTTGCGTTGTTTAATATCTATAGCAGTAATGATATAATTGATCCGTATATTGGTTGGGTCATTGTACGTGAATATATATGAAAATTCCTAATGGACTCAAAATTTCTAAGAAAGAGAAATATAAATTCATAACAAGTGTGAATTAATCCTTCTGAAATAAGGATATGTGAATAATGATACATGTACTTGTGTATATATCCAAAAGTCTTTGAATGACTTATATTGATGAAAAACCAACTCGTACATAAAGAGTTTGGAATGGAAAACTTAGCTAAATTTAAGTATTGACTCGATATGAAGATCGAGCATCCCTTAAAGGAGCATATTTATTTTACACCAATCGACCTACTTGAAAGGTTGTAGAGAGATTTATTTTATTATAAATCACATCTAGTGAGACCCCAATAATTCACTCTTCACTTGACTTGAAGTGAATGTAGAAGATAACGATTATATTATGGGGCCAGAAGTTCCCTACTTTGAGTGCCGATAGCACTGTATATTCTATCAGATCTGATATAACATTTAAAGTTAACTTGTTAGCAAGATTTAGTGCTCTCATAAGGAGACATTGAAATGATATTGAGAATATCATTCGTTATCTTCAATGTTAAAACGACCTTTAATCTATTTTATGAAAGAGATCGAGATTCACATTGGTGACTACTAGGATGTTGGTTGTTTATCTCAACCCATGATTCAATATCTTAAATTGGTGTAATGATATGAGATGTATCCCCCACTACTCTCTATGAGAATCATTCAACTTGTGTTGCACAAATGAGTTCTATAAAAACTATGGCCACAAAAGTTTGTTTAGTGATAAACTTGTAGATTTATTCACTAAATCTCCTCCTAATCTATATACAAAGATATAGTATTGAAATATGTTAATTTTGAAGATTATTATCTTCAGGGGAGTGAGAAACTACTACATATTTATGAAGATCTGGTCATAAAGGTTAATTTTGAGTAATCCTAAAGATTATACTCTAAAGGCCAAATGGTTGACTCGTGTTTTTTCCTTACTAAGTTTTTCTCCCGATGGATTTTCTTAGTCAAGGTTTTTAGCGAGGTAACTAATGCAACACATGAGTAAGTGTATGTCATGTAATATTTTTTCCTCTATCGACTTTTTTTCCCACTGGATTTTTCTGAAGATGATTTTAAAAAGGCATGCACATCACAACAATAATGACAAATGTGAAGTGTTATACTTGTATCATTATTTTCAATGGAGACTCACTCAAGTGATAATTTGGCGGGCTTATTCATAAAGACATTGCCGACGTCAGCATTAAGAAAGTTGGTACACAAGATCGACATGCCACGACTCAAAGACTACAATGATCAAGTTTAAGCAGAGCAGTTGTACTATGTTTCATTCGATCAGGTTTTGTCCCATTGAATTTTCCTGGCAAGGTTTTAATGAGGCAACATTTGTTTTAGGGATGGTCACTCAAGCGGGAGTGTTGTAAATATATCTTTAATAGTATAGATATATATCATATGAGTGTTGACCAAGTCGTCCACCCTAAAACCCTAGCTCTGTACCATTATAAATAGAGGTCTTTGGTCCTCATATTTAACACACTTTCGACACACTTTTTGAATACATCTGAATATACAGAATTATTATTCTCTACTATATTCTCTCTTTTCTCTCTAATTTATAACAGTATGTAATTTTTATTTTTATTTTCGAAAGAAGTACGTAATTTTTGTTTAAAGAATAATTAATTGTAAAAAGATTCACCATCTTTCACCTTATTTTTAATTTCAATATGACTTTTGAATCATTGCCATCAATATTATATTTGTAACAAATTAAACGTTTAATTTTTTCCAATCACATTAATTTAAAAATGATATGGATATATATCGCCACGTAGATATGCCACAATAACGATGTTTTGATGACGACGACTATGTTGAATTCCGATGATCAGAAAACTTGTGAGTGTTCAATTTTCAACAATGCAAAGGTGGTATCTTAACAATAGTTAAAAAACCGTATTGAAATTAAAAATAGGATAAAATGTGGTGCATTATTTTGCAGTTAAGCCTTTAAAAAACTAAAAAGATGAAGTAGTGCATACCATGAATTCAATTTTAAATGTATAAAAACGTTAAATTGAAACTCATGAATATACATGAAAAAACAAATTAGGTACATAATATTTTCTCTTGTGATTTTTCGTCCCATATATTTTGCGGGTTATCATACAAGAACGAGGCTTGTCCAGAGCAGGCTGATGATAAAAGGAAGGAAAATTCAAGCATGTAAATGCGTTTGGCATTAAGCACATTTGAACAAAAGATGCTTGTCGTTTTCCAAAAAAAAAAAAGGAAAAAAAAAAAACAAAGATACTTGTCAATTAATTACATAGTTATACATTTAATATAAAGCCAATTGGATCTTTCCTCATAAACTAGGCTTAATAAGCCACACAAAAAAATTCCAAGTTTTTGCATCGATCATATTGGTATTTTGGCTACTTCTAAAACTACCAATTTAAACTACGTAAACATTCAACAAATATTTTTTGTATAATAGTCTGCAAGCTCGACTTATAAAAGTTGGTAAAATTCGAATTCATGATATTTTGGATACAAGTCCTCCCACTCTAATCATTAGACTACCCGCAAATTAATTAATATTTTGAATTTGAACAAGTATTAATTACTCGATTTTGATTGGAACTTGAATCTTACCATATTTAGATGGAGCAAATTTGATTTCTCGATCGTTAGTTTAAATTAGATGGACATGTCCAAATTACAAAATCGCTTATTTGATTTGGTGATGTTCTTTTTTTATTTTTCCTTCCATTTTTAACTCTATAATATGGTCCGATTTTAAATTGTGGAATATAGCAAATAATATGCATTTATCTACAGTATCACCCAAAATTTTTGTGTCACAAGCAACCGGTTTTCTTCCTACAGCCACAATTTTCATGTACAACTCACGAAGCACAACGTATAATAACACGCTTAAAAGAAAAGGCATATTCTACAAACCTACAAAATTCAGGCGATAATCTTCGAATGGAGGAGACGAAATCGAGCGTGCAATTCGACGACGACGACGAAGAGGAATTCCACGATGCGCTCGATGATTTTGAGTATTACGATTGCTGGGAAACGTTTGACGGTCCAATCGCATCAAATGGCGACGAATCAATCCCAGATCCCGGCCCTAATCCATCTCCGGAAGAAAAATCTCCGCCGCCGGCGATACTCCGCCGCCGCAGGTCTCGCTCGAGTAAAAAATCCTCCGGGGATGACTCGACGGTGTCGGCGAAGCTCAGCTCGCCGGAAAGTGTGGATAAGTATTTGAGAGAAAGAAAAGTATTGCTTTCTCGAAAATGCGAGGAATACGAGAAGGGATTGGAAGATACGAAAGTTGTTTCGCCGAAGAATGAGACGAGTGAAGAGAAATCGACGGTAACGGGTGCGAATGCTGCAGCTCGTGATGAAGAATCGAACTCGAGAGGGAGTGAAGAATCGAATTCGAGCCTTCTGTTCACGTTGGCCGGTATAGTAATCAAGCCCATCAGCTTCCAAATTCATTTGCTAGTCAAAATTTTTATGTTTACGATACGATTGGCGTATTACTCGTACATGCTTGTGTTTAATCCTTTAGGGCTTTTGATGGTCTTCAGAGGGTATTTTATTCAGGAAATGAAAAAAATTTGGAATCTTATGTTTGGAATTGTTTCAGAATATGTGTATGAATGGTTGAAAGAACAACGAGCGATTTGGAAACTGGGTTTGAAATGTGGTTGGGGATTGTTGTGGTCAGCTTATGTGTGTGCTGTGTTGGTGGGATTGTTGGTGTCGGCGTTTGTGATGGGCGGAGTACTGATAAAAGTGGTGGTGGAGGAGCCGATTAGGATGACTAGGGGCTTGAATTTCGATTATTCGGAGAAGAGCCCAGTGGCATTGGTGCCGATTTTGTCCAATGTGAAGTTGAATCATGATCTGAGGCATCTTGTAGAGAAGCCCGCTATCTTGAAGACCGACAGATCAAGGGTCGTGCCACGTGATCATGGGGTGCAGGTTACTGTATCATTAACGTTGCCTGAGTCTGAATACAATCAACATCTTGGGATGTTTCAGGTATGTGTTTGATGTTGGTGTATTGATCTTGTATTTTCTACTGAATTCGTTTGTTCTTGGGTTGAGTGTATTCGTGAATTTGTGACTACATTTTATCGTTAGCCATGGATTGAGGTGACTTTAGTTTAAGTGTATGCTGTTTATCTGCGGCCTATATGAAATGCATGGATGTTGGTGTTGGAATATTCGTACTTGTGTCCGATATGTTTAACTTTTTACAGGTTGGAATGATGTAAAGTTGAGCCTCTTGGTTTTGAATTTTCAAGAAGTTGTCACGTAATTGTGGTTGAAAGTTTTTAGAGTTTGTCCGGTCTTCAGATATGTTGAGCTTTTTACAGGTTGGGATAGTGTAAAGCGAGCCATTTGGTTTTGTATGTTCGAGAAGTTAGTTAGTTGCTGAGAGTTTAGCTCAATTGTCTATGTAAATGACATATATCATTTGCCACTTAATTGTTCATGTGGTTTTCAGACTGGATTGCTATTTTAATAGAGCAGTATATCCGTAGCTTTCCAGATTGGCTTGCTGCCACATGCATCTTGCATTTGCATCTGTCTTGATTTTTTATACACGCAATGCTCCCTGGTCCTCCTCGTATTGATTGTTATCTCTGAATTTCATGTGCTTCAATCCATGGATGGGATTAGACCTTTGACGTAATTTGTTAGGAATCACCCTTTCTATTGATTTTATTGCAACGTGTTCCCGCTTGTCAACCATGGACAAATCAAAGATGAAAATAATGATTTGCCATGCCTTTTCGATCTTTTAACATGCTTCCTCATTAAGTTTGTGTATCTGAAGGTTTGATTGAGTGATTCACATTAGGAGCATGTAAATCATCTTTTTGCGTCATTTTAGAAGTGAAGCTTCATACAGATTAACTGATGCACAATAACTAGATGGATTGATGTTAATTTTGGTTGAATGTTTGTCCTTTTACTGATTTACACAACTAATTATCATTTGTTCCTTGGTGAAGGTCAGAGTCGATTTCCTCGCTGCAGATGGCCAAATACTCATGACATCACGACGTCCCTCTATGTTGCAATACAGGAGTCAGTCAATCCGCCTTCTGCTCACTCTGCTCAAGGTTGCTCCTATTCTGACTGGCTATACATCAGAAACCCAGAATTTGAAAGTAAATTTTAAAGATTTCACCGAAGGTGATACCCCAACTGCATCCCTAAGGGTGGTTCTAGAGCAACGAGCTGAGTACTCACCCGGTGCTGGTATCCCAGAAATATACAGCGCGTCTCTTACCCTCGACTCTGAACTTCCTCTGCTGAAAAGGATCTTGTGGTTCTGGAAGAAAACATTGTTTGTGTGGGTCAGCATGACTGTATTTATGATGGAGTTGGTTTTTGCTCTCCTCTGTTGCAGACCTCTCATCATCCCTAAAATAAGGCTCTGGGAAGCCACACCTAGAGATGCTGCTTCTCACCATGATCGTCGTCCTGATCAGAGTTAAATGATGGGGAACAGCAATAACGCGCTCTCGTAGACGAGGGGCGCTTCGTGTTGTACCATGTTCTTTCCTTTGTTTGTACTTGACGCGCTGCGTTTTTGTGCGTAGAAGCCGAAAGAGAGGCTTCTTGTCTTCTAACTCCACATATTGTAAGTATATTTTCACACAGATTGTATATAATTAGGATCAATATTTTTTATTTATATTTTTTAGAGATTGAGAATTCCTTCACTAATGTAAGAGCATTCCAATATTGTATGCTTGTTTTCGTCATCAGATTGTTTAAACTTTACTTCCGATGAAAAATATTCTAAAATGTTCCGATGTTTGCTAAAAATAAATAAAACGTTTCATGAATAATCATCTTAGTATCCAATGTTTTGATTATATTATGTAACTAACATGTTCGAAGTCTCATTTTTTGGAATCGGAAAATCAATGTGGAGAGTCAGATGTGACGTTGTTTAATGTTTATGTGGCAAGTGGAGAAATACACGTTAATCTTTGGCTCACTACTACAAAATTTCGATTTCAAGAATCAGACTTGGGACATGTTAGTTATACTAGGGTTTAATGATACTTTTTAAATGTTGGAATTTTTTTTGTTAGATACATTAGGGTTTATTTATACTTTTTAAATGTTGGATTTTTTTTTAGAATTCGGCAAACTTTGGGATATTTTCTCATACTAAATTAAAACGTTCCAAGAATTAGAATTAAATGAAATATAAATTCTAACAACCAAGTCTATCCCCGCGAAATAAATTTGAAATTACGCCAGCTGTAAGCAGTTAACGTCTTTTTTTATTCCATCTCCTTTAATTTACCTTTTTTTGCCGTTTGGCTTTTGGTTCCAAACCTAAACAAATTCGACCGTTGAAACCGAGCCTAAATTTTCAAAATAAGGACCACTCTGTTTCTTCCTACCCCCAAACCACCTCGTTTCACTTTGCTCTCTCTCTCTCTCTGTCTCTCTCTCTCTCTCTCTGTCGCTCTAGAAATGGTGTCCAAAGTAGTCAAAAGAACCCCCACAAAATCACTCAAGAACCGAAAAAACCTCCCTTACCCCCACCGGCGCAGCCGCAGGAAGTCCCCCATCAAGAATGCCGCAACCGCCGCCTCCGTGGTGGTCGCCTCCATCAACAAGTCCATCTACACCTGCCACCGCCGCCTCATCAAGATCTTCACAAAGCTAGCCCGCATCGCCACCCCCAAGAAAACCCCACGCAAGAAGGGCTACAAAATTCTCGAAAAAACCACTGCAAATCTCCCTGACATCCGAAAATCTCTCTTCAACGACAAAATCACCCTCCCACCGTTGCTCCCACCTCTCAAGAACACCGTATTTCTTGACCTCGACGAAACTCTGGTGCATTCTACGGCCAGTGTTCCTCCGGAGAGGTATGATTTCGTGGTGAGGCCCGTGATCGATGGCCAAAAGTCCGAATTCTATGTCCTAAAAAGGCCCTTTGTGGATGAGTTCTTGGCCTATTTGAGTGGGAGGTTTGAGATCGTTGTGTTCACTGCTGGGATTGAAGAGTATGCCTCTCTAGTTCTTGATAGGCTGGATTGGAGGAAGATGATTTCTCATAGATTGTACCGCGATTCGTGCAAGGCCGTTGATGGCAAGTTTGTGAAGGATTTGGGTGAGCTTGGGAGGGATTTGAGCAATGTGGTGATCATTGATGATAATCCGAACTCTTATCAGTTTCAGCCGGAGAACGCGATCCCGATTAGGCCGTTTGTGGATGATCTTGGAGATGATGAGCTGATGAAGATGATTGAGCTGTTCGAAGGGTGTTATTTGGTTGAGGATATGAGGGATTTTGTGAAGGTTTATGCAGATGGTCTCAAGGGGGAAGTTTGCTAGTCTTGCTTTCTTTTTGAAGATGATTTTCTTGATTCTTGAAAATTGGATTAGTTTGAGGTTTGTTTGTTAGTATTGGAGATGAGTGTTTATATAGAATTGAATAGATTGTGTTCAATTGAAGAGAGGAGGGGAAATTCAAATTGGGGGGTTGTTATGTCATTGTTATGAAATGTAAGTTTTTTCACTATGAGTGAATCAACATTTGTTTATTGACTAGGTTTAGATGAATACAATTGATTGATTTTAAAGGGATCTTTTTGTTTACTACGATATTTTCGTATGGTATTTCATGACGATGATAATTAATGATAAAGAAAATATACTGATTTTCGCATTACAATTTCATATGGTAGCATCCCATGTTTCACCTACGGGGTATGTGTATGTAATGTACAATAATATAACATTCAAAAGACTCAAGAACCCACTAGACGACTTGTATCAGTCACGACTTATAAGAATTTAATTTGATTTATTAAAAAAATTTGGTTTAATTCCAAGATTGAATCAAGTTCCACCACTTTAACCAGATATTGTTTCTATTCGAGGATGTGCTCTACGTCTCCATAAACATTTAGAGCTTGTTTGGTAGATATGTTAGGATATGACAAGAAAATTTAAGTCAAGATACATATCGGAGATAAGAAATGATTGGTTTCGTATGTTTGTGTTTGGTAGATAAGATATAAAATGTAGGTAAGATAAATTAGTTGTTTGGTATCATAGTTTAAAGTCAAGATTAAATTTTAACTTCCAATTATAACCCTATCACAATTGATAAATAAAATTTTCAACTGATGATAATTAAAAAATAAAATTTCCAATTTAATGATAATTAACATATAAAATTTATAACTTGGTAATAATTAAAAATTTCTCCATTGTGGTGATATAATTCAATAAAATTCTAACATTATTTTTAATTCCTCTCCTTCTCTCCACTCACTCATTTCTCGTCTCTCTCTCAACAGAACATCAACACACCCACCACCGCCACGGCCGGCCACCACCACCAACTGGGTAACTACAAACAATCCACAAACTTAAAATCCTCTACACCCATCTCTCTCTCAATTCACATTCTTTCTTCATAAATATTAATTTAGTATCGGATTGTTAATTTGGTTTAGGGAATATGCTTTTGAGGAGAGTTTCAGCGAAGAAACTGTGAAATCACTGCTCCCTCCAATCGTCGTCAAGCGATTAAAAAATGCTATCTTGAAGAAGGCGTTGAGAGTTGGTCAAGAAAATCAAGCGAAAGAAGGCGACGCGGAGAAACGAGGCGTTGAGTTTCAGGTTTTTTTTTTTTTTTGGTGAAGAAGAGTTTCTGGGTTTAGAAAATACACAAGGCTACACATAATTAAAGCTCCATTTTCCATCTTACCCAGACTACCTTATTACTCAGGCCAATAATCCCGATTATATGAATTAAATAAAATCAATAAATTAACAAAAAAGGAAAAAAAGAAAAGAAAAGAATAGAAGATAAAAAATGGGTAGTGGGGAGGAGGGTAGTTCCGTCTTTGCCAAGCCTAATCTCATGAACTATTCAAGTGAGGAATGGTATCTGAGGGTAGAAGTGAGAGATGCATTTCCTAAAGATGAACAGTGAATTACCAACGGGCTTGAGTTAGAGAGCCTCCAAAATTAAGTTTCTAGGATACCAAACAACTAGATAAGGATAGATGTGGATGCAATCTAGGCCTTATCTAGTCTAGCAAACATGGTCTTATGTCTTTATATAATATACCTCGAAACCACATATGAGACATAATTTAATTTCTTTTTTTTTTTGGGTTAATTGAAGTAAAAGTCTCAATTTTTGGTCAAATTCTGGTTTTTCCCCTCACTTTCTAATTTTGCGATGAAATTTTTCACCTTTCAATATTTCTGATTTCTCTCCCGGCGAACATTTTCGGTCTAAATATATTATGCGCGCCACGCTTGAAAAGGACGTTGTGCCCAATATATTTTCCTTTTCAGGCATGCTATCGATTAAAATAATGTTGACATGTTAATTTTAATTGATCGGAAATGTTCGCCGGGGGAAAAATCAGAAACATTAGAAGGTGAGGAATTTCTTCGTAAAATTAAAAAGTGAGGAAAAATCAGAATTTGACCAAAAGTCTGGATTTTTCCGACAATTAACCCTTTTTTATTAGTTGCGTAAGGGGAGCGATAAGGATATATGGAACTGGTAGACCTCCAAGAGGCAAGAAATAAACATTTTTTTATTTTTTTTGAGAGAACAAGAAATAAACATTTTTGAATAAGCTATATCGTGTTAAAACAAAATGCCAACAGAGTGGGAGGGGCCAAGAATGAATAATAAAAAACGAACTGCATTAGTTATTTTACGTACATCGACCAAATTAAAATTTTCTTACAAAATACCACCCAATATAGATTTAGTAATATTTGGAAATTAAATACTTTTAAGGACATCAATGACATACTTTCCATGTGTAAAGAGAAAACTCTTAGGCTGGGTTTACTTTGATAGTAACGAAAATTGAGGGAAATTTTTTTCTCTCTCTTTAAATCTCTCATTTCTTATCCTTCATCTATTACTAATACGAAAATAAAGCTGCCCCCTCCACGGTGCTCCGTTCAGATTTTCCTTTATTCTGGTAATTTGTCTAATTTTAATTCATATATATATTCTAATTTTTATTGTTATTAATTTCAGATTCTTGAAATATCACATATGTTATTAATCACGTCTCATATTTATCTTTCCCTCCATTTAATTAATTTCTTCTATTATACATATTAAAATAATAACAATATCAGAATGCATTCTTATAAACCCTTATTTTATACATACTTAATTCATATATAATAATTTATAGAAAATTTGTAAATGAAAATCCCTATGAAGACTAAATAAATATATTTAATCAACATGTATACATGGAATCCTTTTCATTTTTTATTCATGATTTTCTAAAAACTTCGATTAGTGCTTTTTATAAAATATATACATTGACAAATGTGGGATAGATAGCTAAAGAAAAGAACAAAAAAACTTGAAGATGTAAACATATTTTTTTCCGTATTTTGACAAAGATTAGAGATATCGATTTAACATGAACTAACGAGAAGGTTCAAATATACTAAAAAATAAGAATTTTTACTAATTTTAATTAATATTAACTTTGTTTAGATTTTTATCGAGTAATTTAGCATAAACCAACGAGACGGTTCAAATAACATAGAAAGAATGATTTTTACTAATTTTAATTAATATTACTTTGAAGATGTAAACATTTTTTCCGCATTTTTTTGGGTAAAGATTAGAGATATCGATTTAGCATAAACCAACGAGACGGATCAAATATACTTAAAAAGAAGAATTTTTACAAATTTTAATTAATATTAACTTTGTTTAGATTTTTATCGAGTAATTTAGCATAAACCAACGAGACGGTTCAAATAACATAGAAAGAATGATTTTTACTAATTTTAATTAATATTACTTTGAAGATGTAAACATTTTTTCCGCATTTTTTTTGGGTAAAGATTAGAGATATCGATTTAGCATAAACCAACGAGACGGATCAAATATACTTAAAAAGAAGAATTTTTACAAATTTTAATTAATATTAACTTTGTTTAGATTTTTATCGAGTAATTTAGCATAAATCAACGAGACGGTTCAAATAATATAGAAAGAATGATTTTTACTAATTTTAATTAATTTTACTTGGAGTGTTCATATTTTTATAGAGTATTACTCAACGGATTTGAGACGAGTATGTACAATAAAGTCATTATTTTAACCGAGATTAGGATGAACATGTAGAAAAATTATAAACAAGTTTAGATTTAAAAAAACATAATGAATGAGTATACTCGATCCATTATCATTCCTAATTATAAATTTAGATACGTGAAATAAAATTAATTTTCTAAGTTTGATTAATAATTAACACGAACAATATCACAACTTTTAAATAAGATATAAACTTATTTTTAAAATATATACATATAAATTAAAACATAAAAGTTATTTCCCGTCGAATTCCGACGGGCTAATAAAGATGCCCCATCCTCAGTGCTCCATTCAGATTTTCCTTTATTCTGGTAATTTGTCTAATTTTAATTTTTATTTTTATTAATTAAAATTTTATTTATTTCATATTCTTGAAATAGCACATGTTTATTTATTAATCACATCTCATATTTATCTATCCCTCTATTAAATTAATTTCTTCTATTATGCATATTAAAATATTAACAATTTTGGATGCATTCTTATAAATCTTTATTTTATGCATTCTTAATTCATATATAATAATCTATAGAAAATTTGTAAATGAAAATTTCTCTATGAAGATTAAATAAATATATTTAATCAGCATGTTTACATGAAATCCTCTCATTTTTTCATTCATATTTTTCTAAAAATTTCGATTAGTGCTTTCTAGAAAATATATATATTGAATCAAATGTGGGATAGGTAGCTAAAGAAAATAACAAAAAAACTTGAAGATGTAAACATATTTTTTTCTGCAATTTGGCAAAGATTAGAAATATCGATTTAACATGAACTAACGAGGCAATTCAAATATACTTAAAAAGAAGGATTTTTACTAATTTTAATTAATATTAACTTTGTTTAGATTTTTATCGAGTAATTTAGCATAAACCAACGAGACGGTTCAAATAACATAGAAATAATGATTTTTACTAATTTTAATTAATTTTACTTGGAGTGTTCATATTTTTACCGAGTATTACTCAACGGATTTGAGACGAGTATGTTCAGTAAAGTCACTATTTTAACCGAGATTATAACGAACATGTAGAAATATTCTAAACAAATTTAGATTAAAAAAAATACATAATGAATGAGTATACTCGATCCATTATCATTCCTAATTATAAATTTAGATACATGAAATAATTAATTTTATAAGTTTGATAAATAATTAATGCGGACAATATCACAACTTTTAAATAAGATATAAACTTATTTTTAAAATATATACATATAAATTAAAACATAAAATTATTTCCCGTCGAATTTCGACGGGCTACTTACTAGTTTACTATATATTAGAATTTTACCATTTCTTATTCCTTCCTTGGAGTGAAAAGAAGGAATAAGAAATGGTGAAATTCTAATATATAGAAAATGAAGATAAAAATGAGAGATTTAAAGGGAAATTTTTTCTTTTCCCTCTTTTTTCCTTAGCATCAAAGTAAACGCACCCTTTAGTAAGGAGTAAAATTTGTAATGTAGTTAATGAAGTATAAAATTTAAACCAAATAGGAAACTGAAAAAGTCCTATGCAATTAATTTGGCCCAGAACAGGATGTCAATAAAGATGTCTCACATGCATGTCTAGTAGAGTGGTTAATGCCTGGACCAAAGGTCACGGGTTCAAGTCCATCGTCACGCGGCCATTAAATTTTCTTGTAATGTTTGTTAAAAAAAAAAGTAAGAAATTGAATTCATAACAAAATGATTTACAAAAGACAAAGACTTGTATACGACCGGTCTCACGCGCGAGGGCGCGTGTAAGTCAGGCGCGTGCATCACATGCGCCCTTTAAGGCGCGTCCACGCGCCTAACAATTTTTTTTAATCGGCGCGTGCTACACACGCGCCAGACTTTTTTAATTTTATTTTTTTGACTTTTTATTCAGTTTTTTTTATCCTTTTTTTAATTCTTTTTTTTCAGTTTTTTTAATTAATTTTTTGTTTAAAGAGTCGAGCGAGGGGAGCCGAAGGCCTCGGAACGAGCTAAAAGACACTAATGTTGCCACAATCATTACCTATAAATTAAAATTGGAGTGCAAGGCGGAGATGAATTTATTTTTGAAAAATCGAATTTCAAAAAAAAAATGAAAAGTCAACATTTGACCCGATTTGAACGGGTCGGATCAACCCGGATCCGGTCTCATGTAAGACATGTCGTATGAGAGTCCTTCTCCTTACAAAATTGCAATAAAAACACCAAAGCAATAAAAAACTTCAGAGTAACCAAATAGGAAATCAATATAAATTGGTCCAAAAAATTAGAAAACCAAAAATTAATTTATTGTAGCCAAATAGGGTATTCAAAAATAAAACAAAATAAAAAATTGTACGCTAAATAGAAAGCCGTTAAACTTTAGAATAATGAGATAGGAAATTCGTAATAAAATTCAACTCTAATTTTAAGTCCAATAGTAAACCAATAAATATATTACTGTGGCCAAATAGGAAACCAATAATTAAGAGTTTTATTGCAGTCAAACAGGACACTCATAATTCAAATAAAATTAAAATATTAATTTTTACGGTAAATTGGAAACCAATAAATAAATTTAGAGTACCAAAATAGCAAATAAATAATTAAATGAACAGTAAAATATTGTTTTCTAGAATTAGAAAATTAGCAGATTTAAGGCCAAAACATGGCCCATGCAGGGCTCGAACCTGCGACCTTCGCGTTATTAGCACGACGCTACTAACCAACTGAGCTAATGGGCCAGTTGTTGGTATTGTAACACTTAATATAAATAACACATAAAATATCGAATTGATTTACATGCATATAAGAAAATGCTTCTCTTATTTTCTATCTACATATGTGTGTGTGTGTGCGTGTTTTTTTTTTTTTTGGTAAAGAACATCTACGTATGTTTTAAATCAGCAAAATGATAGTGTTTGCCGATATTAATTTGTTAATACTGACGAAAATATGGTTACCACCAATTTTTTTCTTTTACTAAATGCATATTTTGATAATTTGATATCTAGTGCCTTCAGTTTTTGAGTTGTAGCTTTGCACATGACTCATGAGTTGTTTGCTTTGACAGCCATTGAGTACCTTTAATGAATGTTTATTCATTTTGCTCCATTTCGATCGGTTCCATCAGAACAGCACTAAATTTATTGAAAATTGAATTTTTTTAACGTTATATTAAAATTTCAGTGAAAACTAAATTAATCGAAATGATCTTAGTTCGTTTTCATTTTCGTTAATTTTTTTTTTCGTTTTATGCCCACCCATTTTTCAATCATGTCAACATTGGTCTAATTAAGTCCCTTTAGTCCTATACTTCATTTCTTCAATCCTAGAATCCTAGCTAGAAAACAATAAATCCGAACAAATGTTCCTTACAAAAATTGCCCAATTCAACAAAAATTGTTACTCATACTAGCTCTACATAAATAAGACAACAGTTTTGATTGATAATAAGAAAAATTATGAACAAATTAAGCATCCTAACCTTCTAAAAAGACACTATCACTAACACTTTGCCTAATCCATCCCTAACAATCAAAATATGACGCATTCTTGATGAATGGAGCAACATACGCCCCTTTGAGCTCAATCCAAACCTGTCGGAAAACGGTAATGATGAGATGATGATATTCGTCGCAATTCAAAGTTAGATAACAAGCCAACAATTGTTCAAGATCATCGGGGTGTCCTATTCCTTTGGCTCTTATCATCTCAACCATTGAATCTTTGAAATCGCGATGTGGATCGAGCGAGCTCTTAACGACGGCGAAGCTATCGAAAAGCGTGTTTTCGTCCACCACTCGCTCCTTATTTTTCTTGGCCCTCAACCTTGATTTCTTCATCACCTCGAGAGCCCTAATCTTGCACTCGGTTCTCGGTGAGTAGGCCTTGACGCCCCTACTATTTTCTTTTGCTTTTCTTACATGGATTTCGGTTCTCGACTCGCTTTTCATCTTTAATACCTTCAGCTTCCGGTCCGGTTCGAGTTTCGGCTTTCTTGGATCAGAAACCGCCGGTTTCCGAGAATTATCTTTCGATTCAATCGGAGGAACCTCTCTCTCCCCTCCACCATTTGCTCTCGTTTCTCTCTCATCTTTCACGGTCTGCTTACCTCTCCTCTCTCTCATCATCTTTATATCCGAAACCATCTCACTAAAATTCCTGCACTCATCCCCCCTCGGCGCCTCAGCTTCGGCCAATCCGAGCCTCTTGAAATCGGAAAAGATGTGATTTTCGAGGTCTTTATCGGAATCTTGCCAGAGTGGGTTGATTCCGCCGGTGCTCCGCCGTGGCTGGATTCGGTCGTCGCCGCCGAAGGAGATTCTCCAATACGAGTCGTCTTCGTCCATGCTGTAGAATCTGCCATCTCTGTAAAAAGATGAATTTGGAGAGGGAAAATCAAGAACAGAATTCTTGCTATTTTTGGGTGAGTTTCGCTTGAATTTGGAGAACCAAGAAACGGGAAAAACGCGATTGATCAGAGATGAAGATTTCTTTTTTGCCCACTTCATATTTATTTATTTATTTGGATTGTTGAGAGGATTTTGATTGAATGGATGTATGATCGTGGGAAAAGATTAAGTTTTGATGAGGAGGAGGTGAAGAAGGTGGAGTGATGAATAATGGAGGGATAATACAGTTAGGAGGCGGTTAGAGTGTTTAAAGAGAGAGAAAGAGAGAGAGAGAGAGAGGGAGAGGGAGATAATTATTATTTGAAACAAAAAGAAAAGCACGCCTTATTAGATCTTGTGACCACTTTGCCCACTTTATCCTACTTTCTAGTTTGGTACTTGGTAACTTTTTAGAATAGCGTCTTCATACTTCATAGTTGGGGGGTGGGGGTTGAGGGGACCTTAGACATATTTTAGAAATTTTGTAGTAATTGATATTATGATAATAATTCCATTATCAGATGAGGATATTAAGGTAAGGATATAATGGTTTCTATTTCATATTTCCTTTTTATTAGAAAATATTGTGTAATTAGTTGTGAAGAACCAATATGAATCTCCAATCGTCAATTTTACATTTCACTCTACATAAAATATTTCATCTTTAAATTTCTAATAATTGAATAATTCTTTTTATCAAATTGAATTATAATATCATCGTGATATTTAGAAATGGATTATATGCTTAATATTAAACATTGTATAAGTGAAACTAAATATAATATAATGATTAATAAAAAAAATTCAATATCATCGTGATATTTAGAAATGGATTTTAAAATGAATATGACAAATGAAGCAAGATGAAGAATAATACTCCAAATTAGATAAATGGAGGAGTTATTTATAAAATAAAAATAAGATAAAAAGGAAAATAATAAAAAAAATTGTAGAATTGATTTGGGTTGGAGATGATTTTTCTCCAAATTTTAGAGTAATATGAAAAGTAAAAAACTGTTCCCTTTATTATATTTTTTTTATGACGAAAGTAGCCCGTGGCCCATGACTGCTATTTGAGGTGCGCACTCGATAAACCTTATATTGTACAATAGCCTGCAAACTACACAGAAGAAATAAACCACACTAGGACAATCCGATGCAATTTATAAAGTGTTGATAGATTCAAACTCGGAACATTTTATCACAAAATTATCCACTACAACAACAATAGGTCACAGGTGGATTAAGTATGAGTCCATTTGCTAGAATTTGTCATTAGATCAATATTTTTAGGACATAATTTCTCACATGCCTTAAACCTACCTCATACAAGTATAACTTTCTTTAAAGTATAAAACAACTTTTAAATAAAGATTTACTATTTTATCATTTCTATTTGAATATAAAAGAAAAGAAAAAAAACATGAAAATCTCAGTCTACGTTTAGAAAGGTGGATTTGGTATGAAATTAAAATTATGATTTGGTGCATCCTATACATGTCTTGTATGTAACAGGTTTCAGTTTGGATTCTTTCATTAAAATAATTTTTGAAATGGAAATGGAAATGCAAATAAAGAATCTCTCTAATTAAAAGAATATTTTAGGAAAAAAAATTATTTGGTCAGTTCATAGTACTCTTGTCTGAAGTAGTATTTTGACCCATTGCTCTTTCCCTTTCCTTCATTAAAACATGGACTCCATAATTGTTTGTAATTGCCAAATTATGCATGTTTGCTACTTGTTTTATGATATGTTTTTAGGTTTGATACATCTAATATAATAATTGTAACATTATTTTACCTACTTTTTATAGGAATTGTGGGCTGTCATCACTCTCCCACATGGTAGTTATATGGTTGAGATATCGTGTCTCTTCCAACAAACATGATGGCCCATTAATAACAAAATTGGGCTTACAAATAACAATAGCAACAGCCCAATTAGGGTAAACAAAAAGATACTTAACAAGTTTACCCTTTTTTATAATAGCACTTTTAAGATTAAAAATCCTAATAATAACACATGTTTTTAAAAAATACAAATAATAACACTTCTAGACATATTTACCCTTCCATTCCACCATCTTTCCATCATTATGTGTGAATTCACGAATTAGAATTTGTGAATTCTCAAATTTTAATTTGTGATTCACAAATTTTAATTTGTGACTTCACGCTACATCTTCTTCAATTTTAAAATATTAATTCGAGAATTGACAAAATTCACAAATTCTAATTTGTGAATTCATGAGTTTTAATTCGTGAATTCACGAATTCTAATATGTGAATTCACAAATTTTAATATGTAATTTCACGCATAAGAAAAGAGGTCAGCGAAAGGGAGACGGGGACAATGACTAGGCCGTGTGAGTCCGTGACGACGACTTTAAAATTCACAGCGGCGGTGGAAAGATAGTCGACATGTATGAAAAAAATGAAGAAGATACGTATAAACAAATAAAAAGATGAAAATAGATTGAGATAAAAGAATTAGGGGCAAAATGTCTAAAAGTGCTATTATTTGTCTTTTTAAAAATTGGTGCTATTATTAATGTTTTTTTCCTTAAAAATGTTATAATCCTATATTTTCTCTTTTTCTAATGCCTATTTAACTTTATTTTATAGGAATCGATATTACCGCACACTATTTGTGAGTATCAACTGTGAATACTATTGACATGTTGTTTATGTATTCTAATTTTTTTTTTCTTATACTTTCCTCTCCTCCTACTCATTTACACTTCTCGTTTATGAAGATTCTCGATCAAATATTGAGATGACAAATGATATTTTTCATTTGACTGATATAAATAAGGGGGAAAATTCTTCTGAATCAGAAATTGTTAGGGATTTAGTATAAACAAACTAAAAAGAAAAAAATACCAAATATAAACTACATGTCAATAATGCTCATAATATATGCTTACAAATGATGTGTGACATATCAGTTCTCTTATTTTATATGTTTCCACGAGCCCAAATATTGTCTTAGCTTTTGGGTTTAGTGTGTTGGTTTACGTGTGTGTGTGTGTTTGTTCTATTAAAAATTTAAAAGTAAAAACCGCCGTTTTTTAGAATTAAATAAAAACCGCCTTTAATCTCATATCTGGTGGAGTGTGCGGGCCCGTGTGGCTTATAGTTCGACTCCGCCAATCCAAAATTTGACTTAGCTTTTATCACAAAAAAATATATATTGACTTAGCTTTTCGATTTGGTATATTGATTTTTTTTAGGGAATTACAATGAGGTATATATGTGTATATATATATATATAAATAATATTAAATAAATTAATACAATATTATATAGATAAGACCTCTACACTACATAAAAGTGGGACCATTACACCACCATATAGAGTGTGACCATTACACCACTAAATAAGGTGAGAAATAAATTATACCGCATGTATGCAGAATTAAATGCAAGACCTCTCACTATGAGAGATTTGTGATGTCTCAATTAGCTACTTGAGCTAGACCTCATCGGCTGAAATATTCAATTTTTTATTTGTGCGTGTTTCTCCAAAAACTTTTTTCTTTTTGACATATTCTTCAAAAAAACGAAAAACTTTATAATAGTATAATTTTGTTGTTCTATATTTAGAAAGTACATTAATATAAAACCGGTCCATATATTGGATTTGGAATGGATATGATGTAGCTGAGTGGGCTCCAACAAATTCGATTTATATGATTATATCTAATCTACTATTGTTCTTTGATACTCTACAAAGTTCTCATAATGTGTTTTCTTTTAGGGGTAATGGCCTGTAAATTACTCAACTTTCAGTAATTTCTTGTTTTGCTCTCCACCTAAAGATTCTACCTGTAAATTCCTCAACTTTCAGCAATTTCTGGTTTTGCTCTCCAACTAAAGATTTTTCCTGTAAATTCCTCAACTTTCAATTGTTTCTGATTTTGCTACCAGCGATGGGATCCGGCAAGAATAGTTTTGGAAATTTATAGACGTGGCTTAAATTAATCTATGTGGCACTCTCGTGGCATATATGTAAATTAAAAAAATTAAAAATATTTCATGTCATCATCCCCACCCCTCTCTCAGTCTCTCGTTCTCCCCTGCTTTCTTTCATTCTCACAGAGATAATTCAATCGAGAAAATACAGATCATGTGCTAGAAAGATCCCATAAATCACAAAAATTTTAAATCCTACTCACACCCATACAATCTTGCGCATGGTCTGTATTTTCTCGGTTGAATTATCTCTGCGAGAATGAAAGAAAGCAGAGTAGAACGAGACTGAGAGAGGGGTGGGGATGATGACATGAAATATTTTTTTATTTTTTCAATTTACATATATGTCACGAGAGTGCCACATAGATTAATTTAAGCCACGTCTATTAATTTTCAAAACTATTCTTGTCGGATCCCATCGCTGGAAGCAAAATCAGAAACAATTGAAAGTTGAGGAATTTACATGCAAATCTTTAGGTGGAGAGCAAAACCAGAAATTGTTGAAAGTTGAAGAATTTACAGGACATTAACCCTTTCTTTTATCAACTTATGTTACACATAATTATTTATGTTACCGGTCTACTTTAAATTAATTCGAGAAAGTTAATCAACTTGCTAATTATTGATCGAATTTTACGGCGACTCTGCGATGTACAAGAATAAAAGACTTTTTTTCTGTTTCTTTGGGGGGGTGTGTGTGTGTGGGGGGGAATTGGTTGGGGGGCTTAGCCTTTCGCAGCCCACCCAGATCCGCCCCTTCATAGAAGCTACCTATTACTATGACTCATTATAAAATTAAGTATAAAAAATAATTATAAACCCTAGATTAATAAACCCTAATTAATAATTAAAAATTAAATTGAAGCACAAGATATTGAAACTAAAAAAACAAAATAAAAATAATAGTGGGACACCAAAATAAAAGATCTTTATGTTGTATTTTATATAGCTTGTAAACTATTGCACATGAATTTATTTAAAGTACATAGCGATAGTAGATTTTTTAAGTCGTCACTAAAAAGAAATTAAGAGTTTTTCAATATTGGCCGGCCCTCCTCTCTCTCTCTCTCTCAATAACATTTGCTTGGCTACTACTTGATGAGATGACAAGACAATGGACAAGGGCGAACAAAAAAAAAACTAGAGTTATTTGTCTATCTTACAAGCGAGTTTGAAATTAGGGCAACCTAAGATCTCGAAGAGTTGTTGGCTAAATCATTATATATATCCTGTAAAAAATAATAATAATGCATTATATGTATTAAAATAATGCATTTATATGTATTATTACAATGCATCGTCATAATAATTCATATTTTGGATACTATAATGCATTCTATGTTCAATTATAATGCATCGGTCAATGACAACCGTATATCTACAAAAATCAATGGTCCAGATCGTTTCTCATTTCTTAAGGGAAAGATATTTTGTATATGATCTTTCCCCTATATATATATGTATATATATATATATATATATAAAGTTCTATTATTAATATTAGTGGTTTGGATGGCAATACCAACCCTTTCATTTGATGTGTTTTTGTTGGGAAAGTATATTTGTAGCTCAAGTTTTGACACTTTGCTTTAGGCATGATTTTGGCATTACTTTGAATACAAGAATGCCAATTTTTCTACTTATATACTAGTTACAAATTGCCTTTATCCCTTTCTTTGAAGTTACAATATGTAATACCAAATATTAAAAATGGGCACATCAAAATTAGTTAAAGTGGTTCAAATTCAATGATGATATTTTTGGTGAAAAAGGATGATTTTGGAAAATGATTTTTGCTCAAACTTCCAACCTAATCAATAATAGAAAACAACTGTAAATACCTACTACTTTGGAGTAGCAAAAGCTAAGCCTCTATTACTCTATGCAAAAATCACTTAACTTTTTTGACTGATCAAACTTCAAAATCTAAACAATTTTGTTGATCAAGAGGAGTTGTGAAGATGGGAACTTACATTTGAAACTCCAAAATCTTGCGATTCATGAAGGTGGCAGCGTAGCATAGGAATATGGATGTAGTATCAATGAGACGACGTAATTCTTCACTTCGTCTCATGGTTCTTGCTGTGATCTTGATTCTCATCTCTCTATCTAGCGTTGTGTCATTGAATTTTGAAGACAGGGAAGTATCTGCAGTCGGAGATGCAGGCATGAAACGGGATGGCCTGAGAGTGGCGATAGAGTCGTGGAATCAGTGCAATGAAGTTGGAGAGGAAGCACCCAATATGGGAAGTCCAAGAGCAGCTGATTGCTTTGATATATATAAAGCTTCTCCTCAGCAAGGTCAGTTTTTTATTTATCTTCATCTTCATTGAATATGTCTGCAGTTGGTTGAATCCAAACAGAAGTTTCATTTAGAATGGAAAAAAAAATAGAAATATTCAAATATAATCTACATATACCCCCATACCCATCATGATCAAAGTTTCACATATACTCATATAAAATGTGGTGATGCATGAAATAATGCTGTATTCTTATGCATCAGATTAGTGAATTTTTTTCCTCTCTGCAGGAGACGATCAGTGCTCACTCTGCAATCAACTGCCATATGTGCTCGTGCACCGTGTGACAGAAGAGGAAAACAGACTGGGAATAGGGCAGCCATTTCTGGGAGTTGATCAAGATTCACTCACAAATGTTGATCTATATGCAGCAGAGAAAGAGCTCTATTTAGGGATGAAATGTCAAGTTGAAGACACACCAAATCCATGGCATTTTTGGATGATCATGCTCAAAAGTGGCAATATGGATACGTATGCCGGTAGATGCCCCAAAAATGGGCTGAAAATAGGCCCTTATGGCCCTGATAGCCAGTTTCCTTGCTTTGGAAAAGGATGCATGAACCAACCATTGATCTATCACGACTACACCTCGTTACAAGGGCCTAACAGAACTCGACTCAAGGGCCGTTTCTACGGCTCGTGGGACTTGGATTCTGATCTGAGCAAAGGGATGGAAGGAAGCAATTTTTCTTACCATTCAGTTACTTGGGAGAAGAAGCTCGGTGAAGGAAGCTGGACCTTTCACCATGTTTTACGAACATCGGTCAAGTATCCATGGCTGATGCTTTATCTAAGAGCTGATTCCACAACTGGATTTTGTGGTGGCTACCATTACCCTACAAGAGGGATGCTAAAGATAGTAAGTAAAAAGAATATAGTGAACATCTGATTTTCTTGCAAAAACATTAAATTTCTCAACCCTTAATATTCTAAATGCAGATACCTGAATCACCAGATTTTGTAGTGACATTCACTCTGAATGTGATCAGTGGTGGAGGGCCAAGCAGCCAGTTCTACTTGATGGACATAGGCAGCTGCTGGAAGAACAATGGCCAGCCCTGTGATGGGAATGTAACTTCAGACGTGACGCGTTACAACGAGATGATCTTGAATCCAGATACACCCTCTTGGTGCCATCAAGATGACTTCAAACTCTGCCCTCCGTACCACACTTTCCCAAATGGCAGCCGCGTGCATCGCACTGATACTGCTCGGTTCCCCTACGAGGCGTATCACCTGTACTGTGCGCCTGGGAACGCAGAGCACGCAGAAACACCTAACATCATGTGTGATCCATATAGTAATCCTCAGGCACAAGAGATTCTGCAGATTCTGCCTCACCCTGTTTGGGGTGATTATGGTTATCCAACAATAAAAGGAGTGGGGTGGATTGGAGATCCCAGAACTTGGGAGCTCGACGTCGGGAGGCTGTCTGAATCCCTTTATTTTTACCAGGTTTGGATCCTTTTCTTTACAATGTTATCAGTGAGATTGTAACAAGTACTGCTGATTTGCAGGATCCTGGAACTGCACCTGCTAGAAGGCAATGGACATCCATAAATTTGGGGACTGAGATTTTTAAAGCTCCCAATCAAGTAGCAGAATGGACTGTCAGTGATTTTGACATTCTTGTACCTAGTATATACTAAGTGAATAAAAATTTAGAGAGAGAGAGAGAGAGATGATTCAGTATCCTCAAACCCCAACTTTAAAGAGGGGCTGTATGATAATTTTTCAGAATCAATTTTCTTGGAACTTCTTGTGCAAATTGGATCAAGTGTAATGCATAACTGTTTCTCTATTTGAGACACCTTTAGTATATAATTCATATTTGAATAAAAAAATTGATGTATGTATTACAGAGGGAAAAAATACTAGTATACAACATAACAAATGTGCAGGTGGTGAAAAACTATAGTACAGGCACAGAAATGGACATAGGCATTGAAACATCACCGGCAAAACTTGCCTCTCTAGGTGCAGCTGAGTTTCCAGCAAACGCATATCCTATGCCTAATCCACCAAAATGCAAGTGGGCGTTTCCGGACCTCTGGAACACTCGAGCAAGCGACGCTGCTTTCCTTCTAGCGCGTTTGGTCCCTATAAAGAGCAGCGTCTGCAGTAATCCGGCCAACGCTGGAGCTTTGAGAACCCTCTCAGTGGCGGCTGCTCCACCATTTCTACACAGCTCGAGCAATGCTGCCACAGCATTTTCTTTACCTCTAGGCGTGCCACAACGCATCATGCCAATCAGCCCCGCCACAGCCAATTCCTCGGATGCCACTGCTTCAGCGCCTAATGGCTGCCGTACTATAAGAGCCAGCGCGCCTGCTGCTTCTTCAGACACCACTTCAGATTCCAGTGCCTCGACTAGTGCTGTTACTGCCCCTGAATCAATCATTCTTGAACAGTTATCATTGTGTGTTGATAAATTAAATAAAGCCGTCACCGCATCCTTTTTCCCTCTCGGTGTTCCCTCTCTCAATAGCCCAGCCAACGCTTCTACTGCCCATTCTTCTTGGGCTATCTGTTTCTTGTACTCGTGGACAGCGGAGAGACTGAACAAAGTAGCTGCAGCGTTCTCCCTGGCCTCAATCGTGTGCCCGTATCTCAAAACCCCTACAATGGCTTCCAAACACCCTTCTACATCCACGATTAGGCATTTATTCTTATCGTATATGGACAAGTTTAGCAAAGCAGTGACAGAATTCTCCTGTGCTAAGGCATCTGAAGATGAGAGTAGCCTTTTCAGATGGGGAATTGCACCAACCTCAGCAATGCAAGCCCGATTCTCCCTTCCTGTTTTCGCGAGCAATCTAATCTCCATGGCAGCGACAGTCTTGGCTCTTGGCGTCCCATTAGCCAGCTGTTCGACAAGCAGCTGTGCAGTTACTTTAGTAGCTGCAATTGCAGCCTTGCTCATAGATGCAGCCACTGCACTCTCAAAAGCATAATCGGAGTTCTCCGGTGGATCATAAGGTATATCATTAGCCATACACCATTGCATAATCAAATTCCTCAAAGCCCTATTAGGCACAAGCTTAGTATGAACAAGCATCTGCCCTGTCTTCGGGCACGTGCAGTGCCCTTCTTGCATCCATCTTGTGATCGATGAACGTTCATATGTTTGCCCTGTTGATACTATCACTGGATCCCTCATCAAATCCAATGATACCGGGCAACAGAAATCCTTAGGAGTCGCGATAAATGTATCTGCAATCTCCTGAGTGATCAATCCTTTCTTTATCTTCTTACGGTCCCAATTTCCTAACTCCTCTTCGTCCTCAAATCTAAACAGAAAGAACCTACAATACCTCATTACAGCCACAAATCCACTAAGAACTGAGGCCGTAGGCTCAATATCGCCATCATGATTCACAATCTGCTCCTCCAAGAACTCAATCTCAAGTCTACAACTTTTTACATCACAAATTTTCAACTTCTCCACAAAAAATGCATTTAATGCAGTTCTCTCAGGAATCCTTCCATTCTCAAATTCATTCAAGAAATAGTATAACTTCAACCTCATCAAATCATCATGCTTGTCGATAAACAATCTCGACTTCCTCGACTGCTTACACAACAATTCAAAATGCTCCTTAATATCTTCAGATAAATTGATCTCACCCAAAGGAAAAACATCCAAAAGGGTCGAGATTTCCTGATTCAAATCATGGAAATTGCCCGAAATAAAATGGTTGTGCAGCAACAGCCACAATTTACTCGACCCTCTCACATAATCAATCAAGATTTTAGACCTGTGAAGCACGAGGTACAACTCCTTCAAGCACACAAAGACTGTTGAAGCTGTTTCTATGAATCCCACCTCCCAGAAAGCATCCAACAACACAGAAATCACCTGAATTTTCCGAATTAAAAACCTGCAATTCTTTACCTGAAAAAATGGCATCTTTTCATTATTCTCGCCCGAAAACGATGCCAGCAACTCCGCAGAAATTGCGCGCAGAATCCCCAAAATGTCGTCATCGCTTACTTCCACCGGCGCAAGGAACGCCTCCAGCGACGGCGATCGCCGCCTCCTCAACGACGAGAATATAGCAGCGGAGGCCATGTAATAATCTACTACCGGAGAAAAGGAAAGGAAAAAGAGAGGAGCACAAGTATTTCTACAAACGGATGGTGGGCATCCAATACACTATACACACACGAAATTCAACAGTCTGAAAATGGATTGCGTCCAGAATTTACAAAGAATGGTTGTTTGATTTTCCTCTGCGTGTTTTATGGGTATATAAAAAACAATGGATACGAATCCGCGTGGGAAGAAGAAGAAGAAGAAGAAGAAGAAGAAAGCAAGAAAGAAAGAAAAAGGGTGTTGTTGTATGTTTGATTATGAATGATGGATTGACTGAATTTTCCATTTTCATTACGGCAATCGATTTTCTTATTCAGAATTTAATATTCATGGATTTTGTTGTTTTTTTCTTGAAATTTCTATGCAGACTCCTCGAAAGTGACCTTAGCTATATAACTTGGTGGGAGCACTGTGAGGCTCTTTAATTATGAGAAAATTATACTTACCCAAATTATTAACTCTTTTCAATGTAAAAAATATATAATGAAATATTCAAACTATATATCACACTTTAAATAATTATATTCTTCACGATAACAAAGCACAACTCAGTTGGTAAGACGTTTCTTCTCCAACTTATATGATATAGGTTCAAGTCATGTGTGCATATGTTAGGAAATGCAAAAAAAAAAATTATGTTCTAAACTTCAAATGTGATGGAAAACATACGTGGAAGTTGAGTTGGTGTTAAGTGAACTTTTCGTCGTGGGAAATTGAAATTTAGCTAAATAGTAAGGTATAGAATTGGGTTCCATATTAAGTGTGAATCTCTCTCACACACACACACAAGAACAAAGAGAACAATTTATCAAAAAGAAAAAAAAAAGAACAAAGAGTGGAAGGAAAAAGAGTGGTAAGGAAAGATGATCATCAAGTCTTTTTGACTAGTTCATAAGCCACTTAACTACTTTACTCATGAGAATTGAATATCCACACAATTACAAGTTGACTAATTACTTTCGTCATCTAAATTGTATAATCAAATATTAACATATTTATATTCAAATATATGAAAGTCCATACTAGGTCGATCTTAAAAAAGTCCGCTCTATTAATTTTTTGATTTATTTTATATATCGACCTACGATAAACTTGTCTGAATAACACTATATAATGGGTTTGATTAAACATATCTATCAAAAGATCGACCTTTATATTGAAGACTAATCTTTGGCTAGTTCCCTGTTTCGTTTGCTTGCAATTTACCTAATTAAGCCGACTCAATTACACTAATGACAATTGAACCACAAGAACTCGACACGTGGCACTGTTGCATTTCCATGCTTAAAAAACAAACCTAGAGATTAGTTTAAATTTATTTTATCATACCTACTTTTATTACGTTGACCAAATAATTTAATTCCAAGTTAAATTTTCCATGATATTGCTCACCAATCACCATCTTATAAAAATAATAGTATGATTCATACTTTTCAACATGAAATTTACGTAGAAATGTAGTACATAATTCTAAATTGAATCAAGAAATAGATCCCACGTTAATTTGATTTTATTCTGATTAATTTGGAATTATGTGGAAAGAAATTATTAATTTGAGGAACCTTAAACGGTATGAAGGATGTAAAATATACGATTTAAAAAATGGTATATAATGATAAGTTTGATGGTTTGTAATCTAGAGAATTTTCCGTTTGAGAGGATGATCTAGAAAATTGTTAAAGCTGAAAATGTTTAATAGTTCTATAGTTTTGCCAATGTTGTTTATGCATGGCATCACGTTGCACAGGGAGCACTTTTTTAATAAAAAAATTAGTATAACTCAATTATTATACTTCAAAGGATAAATTACATTAATGCAATTAGATAAATATTGTATAATACAACAACAACGCAATTTTTGGTTAGATTTATTAAATTATGTAATTCTTATATCCCATATTTTCATAGTAAATAATGTTAAAAATAATTTATCAAAAATAACTAATTGTGGGGGCAAAATACATAACAAATCTCTAAAATGTGGGATAATTTTTTTGTTTTATTATTAAATTTAAGTGTGTGCACTAACAAATTCTCAAAAATTCGAAATCTATGTTTAGTTTATTATCTCTTATCTAATCACTACTAGAAATTAGGCCATACATAACAGTGCATACATAACGGGTATTTTTAAAACCGTTATGTATATGCGCTTTTTTTGGTAAAGATAATGGTTGTGACAAAAACCGTTATCTTTTTTGAAATGGGCACGCTCATAGATAACGGGTTCTACCTCTACGTTATGTATAGTCATCCTATACATAACGGTTATAAACAAAACATTATGTATTAAGTGTTATCTTATTATTTAATATTATTATAATTTTTATTTTAATTATTTATTGAAAGCAAACCATTTTCTCTCTCATCTCTCTATGAACCCAAACACAGTGTCGTCCCTCCATCCCCAATTTCATAGGTCCCCACTTTTTCTATGCCCTAACTTCAGTTGCCAAATTTCTCCACCTCGTTTCGATCGCCGTCTCCTCCTTCTCCTCTCTTCTTTTTTCTCCAGAGAAAATCGACCCTCGTTATCCCTTCTTCCCACATGTTCCTCTCATCTTCTCTTCTCTAATTTTCTCCTCCTCAATATAAAAAATGTGCCCAAATTCGGCGACTGGAAGACAACGTATGACTGTTGCAGAGGAGCTGCCGCCGCCGTTGTCCACCCTTTGGATTGGCAACGGAAGCAGCGACAAAGGGGTAGCCAACGCCACCTCAGTTCACGTTCAGATGTAAGTTTCTCTTGTTTCTTTTTTTTTCTCTGATCTCACATAACCGTCACTCTTCTCTCTTCTTTCTCTGATTTTCCGGCCAAGGTCGTCGTTTCTCCACCGACAGCGCGGTTGCCTATTAGCAATGTAGATCCCTCTTTCTCAACTCGGCGGCACACACACCACAACTCTTGACGTCGACTTCTTAATCATCTAAGTATCTGTGAAATAGAGTTGATTTAAAAACATTTCTTATTACTTTGTGCTTCAGTCTTTCAGTTCTAGCTGATTATCCCTCGAACTCTTTATCATGATTTCTGGGGTTTAATCAGCTCGAAAGCTTCAAATTTCTACAAATTGAGCCTATCCTTCTTGGCACTCCAACTGTTTGTGAATATACCGCTTAGTATTTGATTGATTTATAGTGTGTGGATTAATTGGAATATTTGTGTGATTTGGGAGACAAGGCTTCAATTTGTGAAATTAAGATTAATGTAGTATATATCATGTGCTCATTATATAAATTACAATTGTACCTAGGCTAGAATTGACGCAAGCACTAACAAAGAGAGATAAAAATTCTATTTGGAGCAGTAAGATTCTACTTGGAGCATAAACAAATCGACCTAAATTAGATAGTTTAGAGAACTATAGCCATCTAATTAAATCTTCTTAATATATCTGAAGTTGAGAAACAAGACATTAGTGAAAAAGGCAAGTTTACATGATAGCATAACCACAGAGACAGTGGGTTTGAACAGTGTATGACACTAGTGATGTATTTTGATAAAGCATGTTGGCCTATAATCCTTTATGCATTTGTACAGCTTATGACTTATTAGCTTACTTGATTATATATATTATATTGATCATTAATTTTGTATTCATGTCACGTGGTTGTAGCATCGCATGATTTCCACATATGAAATTTGAGCTCTTTTTATCTGGCTAACTTTACAAAGGAGGTACAAAGCTTATACGTAATATGTTGTGTACCATGCTAATCTTATTCTAATGCTTGGTACTGATATCAATTGATTAACTACTTTCAGGTAAGCAGGTTTTCGCGAGTCCCTTATTAAGAAAATAACTATATTCAACAACCTAGATATAAAGCTCTGTAAGTATGGTCAGTACATCTGCTTATCTACACTGCCTTAATATTTTGAAGTCTTACTTTTGTATATGGAATCTTTGTTGTTAATTACCCTAACAAGTATTGGATATGGGATAAATCAGTAACATCACCGTAGGATACACTCAACTTAAATCTGCAGCCAGTTTCGGTAATGGTATTTTCACTATTTGCAATTTCAAAATTGGAAAATTTTTATTTGTTTTAGTAAAACGGAGTAAACTAACTTGAGTTATAGTAACTCATAAATTTGTCTTTTAAATGTAGTGTAAAATATAGAATGAACTTCTCCACTTAATCACATTTTACATCTTGGTGATCTGATTGTTTGTTGCTCTGTTGTTACTGCCATAAGACAAAGTTTTGTGCTATGGAAATAACCAAAGTTGCATATCTTACTTGAAAACTAATTTTTTTATGTTCTGATCTTGGAAGTATTGCAAATGTGTTTATTTTTAATATTGGAAGTATGCTATGATATGTTGATGGTTACACTTGATAAGGTTGTCCCCCGGAAGGGCAGGTGTATTCAACAATGGATGAATTTCACTACAAGTCTATTGCATTTTAAATTGGGATTTGGTCTAAACGTATAAATGATTTTTTTGAGTTTGTCAAACCATGTTTTGCTATTAAAGATGACAATGTTTATTTGTAAATTTATAGGAAAAAGCAAGAGAAAGGTGTTGTTGTCGTTGCTTCAAAGAGCATAAATTATGTTTCTCCTAAGTGGGTTCTAGCTGGTGCACTCACTGCTATTTATAAGCCCTACAATTACAGTAAAGATTTCACTCCTTGCGACGTAAGTGTTGTTCCTCTACTCGGGTTTACCACTTACATTATTTTCTACCAATTTATTAACTAAAAATTTGTGCGCTCATTTTATTTTCTAGCTTATTATCTTTTATCTTCATGGATTTCTTAGACTGTAAAGAGGTAAAGAGGCCAGGGCAGTGGGGTCTCTGTTAGTAGAACTAATTTTGTACTTGCCACATTGTTTCTTGACTTATCATTTTAGCTGATTATGATAATCCTATCATGCTTGTTTAACATATGATGTTAGAGCAAGTTTCTGGAGATCATGATGGAATACTATGTGCAGATTGTGTATTTTGTTATTGCGTGTTGTACTTGTCCGTTTTCTTTTTCATGATTGAATGACTGAGTCTGAAATCCCGATTTTTTTCTTTAATGGGTATTTTCTGCGTATAGTTTAAATTTTAAGAATGAAAGTTCCTTGGTTCTAACTTTAGTACTTTTGCAGTATGATTGCAATATTCAAATTTACTGCAAAAGAAGCTAAGTAGCTAACCATGACACAAATGAACCGAGACATGCTCCTGGTGAAGATGAGGCAGGTGGAGTTGTTGAAGAAATTGATGAATATGAGTTTGAAAGGAGCAAAGTTTAGTTACTTATTTTGTGTTTGATGATATACTCACATAGATAGAACATTTTGTGAAAAATTGTGTATTATCTTTGACTATATTTGGATGATAATATATGTAAATTATATTTCAATGATAATATATGTATCATGTTGTGATTTTAAAGAATATTATTTATTTATTATTTGAAATTAAAAATAGGAAATTGAAAATGAAAAATAAAAAACAAAAAAATAGGTTGAAATCAAGTTTGGAAATACATAACGGTTGCAAAAGCGTTATATAAGGCAGAAAAAATCATTATCTAGAATAACAATACATTACGTATTAAGTAAATTTCATAACGGTTGAAAACCGTGATGTATAATGACTATAGATAATGGGGAAAGACCGTTATATATGTAGTCAAACTGTTATGTATAAGCACTATAGATAACGGTTATTAACCGTTATGTATGAGCGCACCTTTTATATCATATGTTTATATATCGGTCTTTTGTGCTCATACATAACGGGTATTACCCGTTATGTATGATCGAATTTCTAGTAGTGAATGAAGCTCTTTTCAAAATCGTTTCTAATTTACTCATTTTTTTTTTTTACTTGTAATTTACTCATTGTTAGCAAGCATGTGTATGAATTTCTCTTGTTAATTCAACCAAGTCTCACATCTATATACTTTTACCTAAAAAAAATTAAGTACATATATGTACAATATAAATATAAAATAGAAAAAAAATATATATGTACTTGTGTACTATATCAATCTACCATATAAAAAAATAATTTATTTTGAGCAATAATAAATATGAAAAATCAGAAAAAAGTTTGAATCAGTTTGTAGTAAATTATATAATTTTTCAAGGTATAAATGTATATGTATAGTAAATTATTTTTGCTTAATAAAAAAGGTATAAAAGGATATTAATTTCAGTGGACAACAATAATTTTCAAGTGTGAACAAGAATATGCAGAGACATGAACTTTAGATATCGAAGTTAAACAAAACAATAATTATGCACGGAAAAGAGATTTTGGGCGGGAAAATAGGAAAGACAACTCGATTTTAGTATATAGATACAGATTTAAATAAAAATATTTACTATTTTACATTAAAAAATCTTTAAGGAAAAAAACAAAATTCATTACTACTAATAATCAGAAGCTACAATAGCTTAATGTTAAAGAGAAACTCATACCTTAATTACCAAGCCAATCACCATATTCGAAGTACTACAATATATTTCAATAATGGAGTAAAAATAACAAATATATTGAATTACAATCCTTCCAACATTTGCTCATATTTTGTCCCGTACGATTTTGCTGAGTTATCGTACATATGCGAAATTTACCTCGAACACACCCATAAATACTCACTACGATTTTCAGATAAAGGAAACATAAATTAAAAAGGAGAAAAATTGTTATAAGAATTCTAAGAATGTTAGTTCAATTATAGAACACACGAAACACATTCAAATCAACATTCCCCAATTCCCCCTATCCCATTTCCACAGAGCAATATTTTCCTAACTCACTAACACCATTGCCACATTCACCTTTATAGTGGTAGGGTCTTTTAATCTGCACCATTATTCACTCACACACTACACATGGAAGTGCGTGTACATATCATTACTTCATAATATGATCGTTACCAAGATCCAATAATTAAATCAAGAGGTGAATTTATGTGATGTTGACCTTACGCATCTGGGGGATTCAGATTATCACTTTTTTAAAAATATTTATTATTATTTTTTATCTGCTGATGAGGTATAGCTCAAGTGGGTAGTTGAGGTACTGCGTGCCGTGTAGTATTTTTCCATCTTATATGGTGGTGTAGTGGTTCCGCCTGTGTGCGGTGTAGAGGTCCCACTTATATGGTGGGGTGCGGTGGTATGGTGCTTTATTTGACATTATATATATACCCTTTGTAATTCTCTAAAAAAAAATTATCACTTTTTATCCATCATCACTGTAAGGTCAACCGCACTCAAATTTTTGTGTTAAATCAATAACTAGAAAAATAAATAATATACAAATTTGAATATGAAAGAAGAGTGAAGGGTATAATTTCTCTCTTTTATCCAATGCGGAATCGACGACCTATGCCTTATGCATAAGTAAGAAGCATTTTTGGATTTGAACTGAAGCAAAAAAAAAGAAACAACTAAGCTGACAATTACATTGTTATTTTGTCAGAAGTGTCCTCTAAGTAATATAGATGATTGGGTTAATGATAGCAATTATCCCAACATTTCACACTTTTTTTAATTCTATCTCAACCTATCAAACTTAATAATTTTGTTCATTCAACGTCAATTCAAAATTAATTGACTGATTTTGAAACCCATGGTCGGGCTTTCTGCCCATGTCTTTTATCATCGGAAGTTTGGGGGCAGGGTAATTCCATAAATAAAAAAAATAAAAAAAGATTTACATCAACTTCCAGACACAAAGTAGTCCGTCATCGAATATTCGATGATAAAATTGAAAATATGGACGGACAACACATACCACGGGCATTAAAAGTCGCTAATTAATTTTGAGTTTCAACATCGAATGGGGTTATTTGCATTTTAGTGTAATTTCGTCCGGCCGTTCGTTAATAAAATGTATCCCACGCTCGTTTTGTTCCTAGAATTCTAGCTATGCCCTTTCAACTCACATAAACTAAGTCGTCAATCAGTACGTAATTGTTTCATCAATACCCACCACATTGTCAACTAAAAATATAGTAGCACATTTTATTTCATCAATACACGTCATGTATATGTTACGAGATCCGGTCGACCCCGTTGTCAAAGTAGGCTCCGTCGCTTTCGGAGATTCAAAGAAGCCGACCACGGACTTGTGGGTGGTGGTCCGAACTCTCAAAGTCTAAACAAACTGATATACGGTCTTCCCTGTCGACTAAGGAATAGGAATCTCTGACTCATATTATTTTTGTTTAGAGTATTCTAACTTGATTGAAAATCCATTTCAAATTGTTGGAATTTCATAAATTTTTTTCCGGCCTGACATTGTATAATTTTTTCCTATAATTACAAGAAATTTAATGACTATGATGTAAGAAAATTAAACTATAGTCCAAGAACAAGTGGCACAGCGAATTTTCTTTAAAAATTTCAATGTGGAAATTTTACATTTATTGGTAACAAGTTATAATCTAGGTCGCCACCGCAGGTGTTGCTGATCGGCGGCAAAACTGATCCGAGCGTTCATCTGTTGAGCCTCAGCAGACCACCGGAGAAGTACTGACGTCTGACCACTCAAGAAATGAGACGAGCCACATGGTGGCCAGACGTTGGTGGCACGTGCAACAGGAAATATGTCGAGACGAAAGGTTCAAGGAGCTCAAATAAATATACTATTGAATATGGATTTGGATCTAATTTTGACTCGTTTGACAGATCTTGATCCATCTACGGTCTTAAACAAATTTTTGTGAACAGTAAGAGCTAGTTAGTGCTCACACACCTTACTCTCCACTTGTAAGATATTTCCTTCTACATTTTCATATTATGTTCTTATAATACGAGATGTAATACAAAAATGTAACAGAGAAATCAGACTTTAGTTTACATTCCAGTGTTTGCGGGGTTGAAAGGGTCAAACACCCATAGACCAACCTTACATCGTGCTCGGGATCGATGACAAATCCGCATCGATCTGAGCAACGTCACTTAGGAAATGGAGATGAAACAACTATAATTAGGCTTCTCCTATAGAGAAAAAGAAAATCTATGGTCTACAATAAAATGGAAGCAATTATTTCGACTATGTCAAGGGAAAGATACATAATGAGACTTGTATTGAAAAAAAAAAAACTAACAATTTAAAGATTCACCGACAAAAGCTCTAATCTTTGATCTGCTCTACTCTAAATTATTCTCAAGAATTAGGATTTGTCTAATGATTGACCTAAACAGCAGGTACAAGGTAAATCTAACACGGTTCCAAATCAAGCTCTCTAAGACGACGAAAATGGTTACCTTAGTCTCGGGGACCTACCTGAGAGACACCTTCCGCAGGAGACGAATTTCAGCAAAGTCAGTGGCTTCCTAGTTCTAATCTTCAAACGCGAAAGCTGCAAATAAGGAATCGAACATATATTTCAGTTTGGAAATCATCGATTCACAAAGTTTTCAAAAGACCGAAAAGATAATGTATGTCAGATACAAGTACTCCATTAAGGAGGCGTTTATTTTGGGCGAGGTTCAGATAGATAATAATAATATAGGCTAATCAACCACATATTTTAATAGAATAAACAATTTTGAGTTTGTTTGAACGTCTAATCCTTCAAACATTCAATTTCATGAACCGTCAATCTAATCTATCACCTAAAGTAAATGCCCACTAAAAAGCAAAGTGCATAACGAGTTTTACTATCTACTCCGACAAGAATGTATGAAGAGATAAGGATTGATAGACCGAGTGCTAGTGACTGTTCGACAAAATGTTTCACGAGAGGATCAGTTTTCGACCATTCACTCAATGAGCATCGTTTAGCTACCATGGAGTAGAATGCAGCTCTTGTTAGCCCCATGTGCAACTATATTAAGCTATCTTTGTGAATCCAATGACGGGTCTGACTGGACTCGAGACTGAGTGTGGGGCTTCCATAGAAACTAAAGAAGGAAATGAAGTTGCAAACATAACTCTACAAACTATGAGCTACAACAAGGTGTTGGCTCTTTAACTCGATCAAATGACAAAACGTTTATAAAAAGATCCTAAACTCAAGAAAACTCTTTCCTTTCGACAAGAACTGTTTGCTCCGAATGCAGGAGGAACTTACGTACTCTAAGGGGGTGTTTACTTTTGGCGATAGGTAATTTAAATGATTAGACGATCAAACAAGCTCAAAATTGTTAAATATTAAAGTATGTGGTGGACTAGCATGTATTAATTTTATCTCTTAAGCTATCACCCAAAGTAAACACCCGTAATAGCTCATTTGTATCAAAAATACATACAAGCATCTTCTCTTATAACCACATCAAACACATAATATATATCGCAGCAAGAATAAGATGCACCGCCACAACTATTTTCAAAATAAGATAGCTTGACTTCTGATTTTTACCTTTTGGCGATTCATTTTTGGAGGGTTCCAGCAAAGCAATCTCCTCGATTTCGCTTCTAGTCTCCTGCAGAGTGAGAAACATAAGATATTTACAAGATGATATGTGAACCGAGCATTAGGCAATGCAAGAACAGTTCTTCTTCAGATAAAAAAAAAAAGAACACCAAAATGGAGTAATATGAATCCCACTGTAGTTCCATATGAGTAGTTAAAACCACGTACACGAGTAACTCACTTCAAAACCCGGAAAAATATAGAGTACTTACAAATTTTCTTGTTCGAGTTTTTCAGCGATTGAAACTGCTTTGCGCTTCGACCATCCACTATGTTGTGAACATCCCTCTGCATGCTGAATCACATGAGCAAGGGATACCTTGCTTTTAACAAGGGTAAGACACTGATTTTTCTCACCTAACACAGTCGATATCTTTTGTGAAGATGTTACTCCCGCGTTTTCTAAATTTTGCCCGTCAGAATCTACGTTGTCATCTTTACGCCTAACACCTTTGTGCTCTCCAGGAGAAGCTTCAATTTCAACAATTTCTCGCCTATTGACTTCAGAAGATGGCATATCTCTATTCTGGGCTCTTCCCATTTCATCATGACTTGCAGTAGGCATCCAACTACCGGTGTTTGTGGTAGGATTCACATCCAAATGAGATGGATTCTGAGCTGCGGGTAACAGAATAGGTCCCCGGCCTGTGCCTTTTCTTGATTCACATCTGATCTCAATCGTGACTGGGCATCTAAGAACCGACTCAAATGCTTGTAAGATGTGCAGTCTGAATTTTTCTGCCTTGGATTTTGTGAGCTGCGAGTTGAACAGTAATTGCACTGTGGGAGCTGCAGAAATAGGCAAATTCTTTAGATGAGCAAGTTCTTGTATGATTTTCATTAATAAAATAAAAAGGAAATTCTCAGTGGTTTGACAAGCTTTACATAAAATGTCCCAGCGATTTGCCGAAATTTCCAAACGTATAAAAAGTACTCCCTCCGTCCCACAATAAGTGTCTTCCTTTCCATATTGAGTTGTCCCACAATAAGTGTCCTCTACCTAATATGGAAACCACCTTCTCTCACAAAAAGGTGTGGGCTCCACCATTTTCTATCTCTTTAACCCTTCTCCTTAATATTCATGCGGAAAAGTAATAGGACACTTATTGTGGGACGGAGGGAGTATCATTTTACTGTGAATGTGGCAAGTGGAGAAATTCACGTCGATTTCCACAATGGGAGTTGTTACATAGTTCTATTACCCCCAACTAAGACACCTCTAATCTATCAAGACCGTTAATCCTGCGCAAACCATTTTCCCCTCAATCACACGATAGCAACGAACTCCTAGATCAAGGCCTCAACAAGTTGTCTAGACCATCATAAGAAAATTGAACACGAAGGCTTTTTAAAGCTTGACGTATGCAACAATGCAAAGACTAATGTTTTAGACTCACAAATCTTAATATATTACTTTTCAATCACTGACTTAAATCCAGAAAGCTAAAAAACTGCATAGAGTTATCTATATTACTAATTGCTGAAATCCGGAGAAAGTAAGAGAACAGCATAAATATCTTCGACTGTATCTCCCAGGTAAAACACTCACTTGCGCGCTGGTGGCATATTAACAAGGCCATGTAACTGGAGTTTCATATAAGGTGCATTATTTTTACTCACACTGTACAATAAAGTTTGCATGACTACTAAAAGAAACGATATGACGGTACCTGCACCATAACTGATAGAGATCAGCTTCCCTTCCTGATACATGAACTCTCTTATGCTATTAACCGGGATCTTTTCCAGCACGTCCAACCAAATTGCTTCCAGTTTCTCATGATTAACTGCTTGTACCTTATTTATTTGACTTTTCTCATTTGAGGCAACATGTACCTGTCGAGAAATCATCTCACCCCTGTCGTGTTCATTTCCAGCTATACCAGTACCTTTCATCTTAGCATTGTAATGAACATTTCCAGAACTTCCAGCTTGAAAACTGGGCATTTCCGCATTGCTTTTTCTGGGGCCGTGTCTTAAAGAAGTGCCATTTAAGACTAAGGGACTATGATTCAAGCTCGTATCAGCCGAAGAACTGGGTAGCATATACTGTTGATCAGGAGCCAGTTGCAGCAGTGCAGCAGTTAACCAAGTTATCCTGTCACTCGACACCCTTAACTGCTTTTCGGCTTCAGACAACGTCTTCAGTGCTTGACGCAATTTTTCCATATCTTCTTTTGATACTGTAACAGGATACAAATCCCATAGTCAGAGGAAGAGAAAGAATAAATATCAGAAAGTGTGATATGTAATTGGGCTTATGCAGCTGGCATAAATTACTACACGCACATTCCACAAATGCAGAGGCGAAAGGCACGAAAAAGCAATTTCATATCAGGAATGAAATAAACATGAGAAGATCAACTGATATGGGAATAGTGAGAATACATTCACGCCGCCGAAAAAACCTCCTTCTGGGCCTTTCTTTAGTGAAATCATAGCTTCCAGCAAGAATATCGGTTATGACTGTTGCAAGCTGTGACATCAATGCCAATGGCTCGACACCAGATTCCATGATATCTCTCAGATTCTTCACTGTGTTGACAGTGTCAGCAGATAATGCTAAATCAAGAAGATCTACCAATTTTTCATCCGAAACGAGCCCAACCTGCAAAAACAACAAAAAAATGTACAGTTAATATGTGCCTCTGAATCAAAGTGGAATATATAATTTCTCATCTGAAACGAACCCAAAACCTGCAAAAACAACAAAAAAGTATTCATTCACGATTAAGTGGGTATAGAGGCATATAATCGTGCTACATAATTCATATCAAACAACATAGCAATGCAATTAGCAGGCATAAAATGTGTCGAATGGCAAGGAAGATACCAGTTCCTGAACCAGGCCGAGAGAAATTCTCTTCCCGAGTAAACTCAATTGCTCCAAAGTCATTTCAGCATCTCGCAGAGATCCATCTGACCTCGATGCAATAAGCTTCAGGGCATCCTTATCAATATCTAGATCCTCTTTGGTTGCTATCCACTGCAAAGTATATATTATGTCCGAATCCTTTAACTTCGGGAAAAAGAATTTCTGGCACCTGGATATTATTATATGAGGTAAGGCATCAAGACTTGAGCAAACAAGGACAAAAACGACACGCCTAGGGGCTCGATCAATGACCTTCAATATCGTACTCCAACATTCAGAAGACACAGTATCACATTCATCAAATATGAAGACTCTGTACTGAGATTGAAGCTGGGAAGCAGTCACGTTCCCAAGCAGTCCGATAATACTTTCAAGGTCCATATTACTAACAGGGCCGATTTCCCTTACATTCCGGCTCTTCCCCGTGCTTTGTGCAATGCAGTAGTTGCAAAGTCCACAAGGCTTTGGATGTTCCATGGATTGGCAGTTTAAGGCTCTAGCAAATATACGTGCACACGAAGTTTTACCAGTTCCGTGAGGCCCGTAAAACAAATACAGCAACCCGACCTTCCTTTTCACTATAGCGTTTGAGAGAGCCTGCACCACCAAGTTCTGGCCCACCAAATCTCTGAATGTTCGTGGCATGTACTTTTGCGTGAGATTTTGATGCCTTTCATTGTTATGCTTCCGAAATTTATGTTGCTCGCGTGATCTAGCTTCTGATGCAAGATCAGAATCAGTTTCTTGCTTTAGCAGATTGCCAGCATAAATGCCTAACTCTCCCGAGTAATCATGAAACCAAGCAGCCTGATCGATGCTTCCACGAGAACCACAAGGATCAAACAAGAGAGGCAGTGCTTCTGCATCAGATTTAGTAGATGAACTTGATGACATGACATGCATGTTCGGAATATCCATTCCTCGAGAATTAGAACCACCTTTCTTTGACCTCGATTCAGATAAGCCACAAGAAAGGCTCCGGCCAGCCAGGTCAAGAAACGACTTCCCTCTGTGATGAATTCTTGACCAGTTCCAAGGAATACCACATCCATTTCTAGGACCACCATCAACATTCTGACTGTAGTGCTGCCGGACTTCCTCCTCCATGTGATATTTAAGGGAAGCTCCACCTTCACCAAATGAATTAGAGGCCACCGACATTTCATTTTGTGCCTCACCATCTCTCGTAGCTATAGAAGGCCGACTTCTTCTTGCACCACGAAACCTCCGCCTTTTGCCCCTATTCAGACTACTCCTATGGCGAATACTAACTCCTGCTTCTTCATGAACTTTTTCTGAATGGATTCGTCTCCCATTTCCATGATTATGAGATGAAACTGCATCATCACTTCCAGCTGGGACATCTCTTAACTGGTCCGAGTTGGTCTTAAGCTGCCTATCTTGCCTACTGCCTCGTTTCGTCTCCGGATTTCCATCCCCATCTTCTGGATGTTCATCCTCCCAACAAACATCATTTCCCAAAATCCTTTCACTCGATTCGTGTCTCTTGACTCTTCTCTGCCCGCGAATACCATCCTTGCCACTACGGTTACTCACAGCAGCCGTTGCATCCTCATTATGCCCCGGTGCAGGGGAGCTTCCAGACATCCTTCCACCGCGCTCTATCCCAACAGACCGCCTTCCACCACCCAAGTCATCCATCTCCCCTCGTTTGAGGAGCACATCAATGACAGACGGCGAATGCCATGAGGGCGGACTTGCAGACGGATCCCTTAGAGACCTCGACCTCTGAAGGACGACGAGGTCCCTCATAAGCGCCCTATCTGTCAAGATTGGACTATTCTTATGCATGTGGTTCTTCAAATGAATGCAATTTGTCAAATGAATGTGATTGCGTAGATGATCACTAATATTACCATTCACATCCTTAAGTATCCGATCTCGAACTGCCCTGGTCATGATCAGCCCACAAATCGCTCCACCCTCACTAATCTTGATTCATAAAAACACAAAATCTTCAAGGTATATCGCATCACAGATATAGTAGCACAATCTATTTCTGGCACAAAATATTTCCCCCAAACTCTAGCAATCAAAGATTCTACTGTCTACTCTATCAACACTAGCATCTAAAAACACTTCTTTTTCCCAAAAAATATAATTCAAGCTACAAATTAAATCTTCCAAACATATAATTTGCCATTTAGGCCGCTGGAAAGAATACAGAGCTTAAAAACCCCAAAACCCAAATCAATTACACCTCAAATACCTAAAAGAGTATTGCACTGTGTGCAATTTGAACAAGAAAGCTCCATTTTTTTTGTAACTGAAACACTCAAAACTGTGTTTTCGGACTACAATGGATGAAGCAAATTCATAATACAGCGGGAAGAAATTAAAGAAGGGTTTCTGGCAATCTTGGAGTTGGCGGTATGGAAATCTTTAATGACGAAAGAAGAGAGAAGAAAAAAGAGAGTTGAGAAGACTACATTCACCTGAATCTTGGAGTTAGAGGCAACCGCTTTTTCTAAGCAAGCGACCCGTTACCATCATTAAGTGTTTCTCTCTCTCTCTCTCTCTCTATTTATCAGTCTGTCTATCTCAGATCTCTTTCGCCATATCCGCACATGAACTTCACGAGGGGCTCTCTAGAAAACGATAGAACACACCTCCAGTATGTGTAGTTATTTTATTCACATATGTTGGATAATATAAAACAGAGTAAGAAATATGTTGCGACTTGTCTGTATTGAGGAGTAACAGCGATGGCGTTGCAGAGTAAGATTTGGAGTGTTCAGAGAGAGAGAGCGAATAAATATGGTTGTCCGGTTTGGGGTGGGGTGGGGGGGGGGGGGTGCTCACTGCTTACGGAATGCTATATTACTCTGCACTTTTGCAAGAAATGATCGCTCCTTCGTTTTTTTACAGTCTTGGAAGTAAATTCATCTTGCTAGAATTAAATTGTTGTGAAGATAAATAGGTACTAAAAATTAAAATTAAATATCGAATGAAATATTTGTGTAATGTTCAATGATTTGTTAATTTTATGTAGTCACTTCGATGTCAATGATGATTTTAAAAATATATTGAAAATATATGAATTTAATTAAATATATAATTAAGAAAAGTCCAATAAACTCGTGAGGAGCATAAAATGTCACTAGTGAATATCAATTCGAAGCTAAACCTTGAATATCTATATTGGTGCATATAAAATATGATTACGATTTAAATAAAGTTGACGACGAAAACAAGATTTTATTAAATTAGCAAGCGTATTTGAGTTGAGATGAGGTATGTAATCCGATCTATCAAGATTGGTCGTGCAAAATTCAAGCACACTAAATTATATAAAAGTCCAAGAATAGGTTTTATAGTGAAAAGCATAACTAATTCTAAGATCAAAAATCATATATAGTAATTGTTATTTTATGACTATATTTATATACCAAAACTATTCAAAACTTGCCATGCAGAACATCTGATGATTGGTTCAATCTTAATTTCGTACGGTCTAAATGGTACGCTAAATCATGCAATAGTGTCAAATAATTTTTACTTATAAAAATAAAATCAAATTAATTAATTACCACTTAAAAAAGCATTAATTTCACCTAATTACTAATCCTAAACGAGAAAGCAATAATTCATTTCCCTTCTTTTGAACAATAAATTACTTGAAAGTTTGAACCTAAATTATTGCAAAGAGCAAAAGGAGTTGATTATTTTTATTCCTGAATTATAAATCCAACATATAAATGCATTAGTATTTGCAAATGTTTTAAACACAAAGAAATTAAACAATAAATGTTTTTTGAATCTTAGTGGGACAACAAATGGACCATTCTGTTCAAAATACCGTTGAACCTCAGGTGGGGCCCAATTATTCTGAAAAGGGTAGATGGAATGAGACATTTATGTTTCTCCACAACAAATTAATAACTGTGGCAAAGAAAAATAGATGAAAATATTACTATTATTCCGGTTGTAATTTTGTATTTATGAAAACATATAAATTCTTACCAAACTCAACTAGCAAGTAAAAAAAAATGTAAGCTAACAATAAAATCGACGAATATATCTAGCTATAGTTAACCAGCATTTAAATATTAATTGGCTCTCTGAAAATAGACATTGTTAAATTTAGTAAAGATATTAAATGTGTTGATACTTTAAAGTTGTTTGAATTTTTATTAAATTCTAAGAAATTGTTTACTAGTAGTATTATATATATATATATATATATATATATTGAAGAGTGTTACTATAATTGTAAATGAAGTTGGGTTTAATTTTCAACATATTAAATTATTAATTATGTGTTAATTCATATGGTGTACTTGTCTAATTAATACCTATTAGGCTAATACCAAGTAACAAAAGGAGTTACAGTCATGAATAATGAATTAAATTACGTATTATTTATGTGATTTTGAAACTTAATATATAAAAGTTTACATCTAGTAATTAATATTAGAATAAAATTAAAACCAGCATTTATATATGGAAAAAGGAATTTTTTTTAAGGAAAAGGACCCTTAATATTAATGTTATTTACACGAGGTGACCTCACTAGAATAATAAAATTATTACGATTGTTACCATTTTCTCGAATAATTATCGTAAAAGAATTGAAAACTACCAAAAGAAATAAATGATTGTAAATCATATTTGATGTTGTACAGCTATACAATTATTGAAATACCCTAAATGGTCCCTCTTTTATTTTCTCATGCTAGCCACAACTTTGCAAATGAGTTTAAAACTTTAAAGAGTAATAAATGATATCTAGAAAAATAAAAGAAGAAAAAAAAAACATGTATTACCTACTCTGGAAAAGAATATATCAAATCTAGGAGAGCAATAAATTACAAAAATCAAATGGAATAAAATAAACCTCGTGTGGAAGCATTTTGAGCAACCCACATACAAATATACAATAGTGTGATAGAATGAATCTAAAAAATGTAGTGATGTGCATATGTAATATAGTGGTCTATCTGTGTGTATTTTATTATACGAATAGGGTTAATCGTATTCATTTAATTAATTATGTTACATAAGCATTCTGTTTTTCAGTTAAAGGAAAAATTCAAATGATTAAAAAAAATGAAATATTAAAATAAAAACAAAAGGGATGTCAAATCAAATTCACTCATGGCAATGGAATCGGCAGGTGACAAATTAGTCAGCAAAGTGGCAATGACAGCATCGCAATTTTTGGAAGTCCTTCAACCAATCAATTATGCCCCTGAAAATATTACTCCTTTCAAATATTACTCCTTTCGAATATTACATACTTATTTGTTACAATTCACTTCCTTGATAACCTTCTCATACCTATTATTTATCAGATATCATTAGAGGTGGCCAAAAGAACCGGAACCGCTGGAACCGAATTGAAACCGGCGATTCCGGTTCGGAATTGAGAACCGCATCGACGACGGTTCGGTTCCGGTTTCAAAGTTGCGGAACCGAGAACCACCGGTTTAGGTTCCGAACCGCCGGTTCCTCCTATTTTTTTTATTTTTACGTTTTTATCTATATTTATGTTACAATTCATATTTATTTCACCTAAATGTTACATTAGAATGCACAAAATTACAATTAAACAAGAAAAAGTAACAAAAAAATGAAAAAAAAAACGAAAAAAAATTGAACCCCAAAACATGCGGTTTCGGTTTGGAACCGCCGGAACCGCGGAACCGAACCAAACCGAAACTTGCGGTTCCGATTTGGAACCGAAACCGAAGTGGTCGGCGATTCGGTTCCAGTTCCCTTGGGGTGGAACCGAGAACCGCCGGTTCGGTTCCGGTTACGGAACCGAACCGAACCGCGACATTCTATAGATATCATTGTTAGACTTACCCCATTAATTTAAAACTATATTAAAGTAGGACCCTTATCTCACTCACAAAATAATTAATCAATTTAAAACTACATCAAAATGAAATCTTTATTCCAATCACAACACATTCAACCAACTTATTGAAACTCATGCCAGTCAAAATGTGGCAAAAACCTTGTGGACGAAGGGAGTATAAAAGTAAAAAGTTATAATCATACCCTAATATATACTACTCCATTCGTCCCAATATTCATGGCCTATTTCTTTTGGGTATGGGTATTAAGGAGAAGAAAATTAGAGATCAAAAGGTGTGTGGCCAACATGTTTAGTGTAGTTTTTATTCATTATTTAATCATTTAATCAATAAAGTGTTTTTTTAGTCAATAAAGTGCTTTAATTAGGATCTAAGTATGCTTTAAATTAACCACAAAAAAAAAACAGACTATGTTACATGGAACGATCCAAAAAGGAATACAGACCATGAATATGGGACGGAGAGAGTACAATTTATTATTTTTCAAATCTATCTTACAATTCAATTTTCAACGTTCAAGTGGTGACTCAACATGTTAAAAATCCATGTGAAAAATTAGATAGGATTCGTCATAGTGCTTTTCGGCGTGTGGAATCAGTACTAGCCCAAAAATTGAATCTTAAGTTATATGGTACAATTGTAAACAAATTGTATGAATTTGAATAGATAATTGTACTTTTACTAAAGAGAACGCATTGCTCACGCCCATTTAAAAAAATAGATAAGAAAATAATGAAAAGTATATTAATCACATCCGTAACGTTATAACCGAAAAGAAAGAAATATAAAAAAATATACTATCAATCAAGGTCAGGTCCACGCGTGCACTTCTATGCACCAATTATTACTGAAATTAAAAGATCTTATGATTTGATGATTTTAGAATCAAAGTTAGTTAATGGTCACATTTCCTAACGGAAAAATGCTAATTAATGCTATATTTGTAATTTAAAGAATCCCAAAAACTTGCCACAACGACGGAAGGATCAAAATTTATTAGACGACACTTGTATTATTATAATTCAAATGAAATATATAAATCTTTTTTTGATTGGTTGCATTTGAAAATTGAAGCATAGGTATAACCGAATGAAAAGTTTTCACATGTCGGACGGCTGACACAAGACTTTCCCAAAATATATACTCCCTCCGTACTGCAATAAGTGGCCACATTCTTTTCGGTACGAATATTAAGGCGAAAGATGTTTAAAGGGTAAAAAGATAGAAAATGATGGAGTCCACAACTTTTTGTGAGAGAAGCATATTTCCTTATAAGGAAAATGTGGTCACTTATCTCGGAACAACCCAATAAAAAAATGTGGTCATTTATCCCAGGACGGAAGGAGTATAAAATAAAGATAGAACAATTAAGAAACGATTCTCATCGTCATCACTTTTATTAAATGATGAATTACATTGATTTCGAGAGTATACTTTTGTTTTTCGAAGAAGTTAAAAGATATATAGGGATTGTTAAAAAAAAATATTATTCACTCTGATCCGCTCATTTTGTCTACTTACTGCTCGGCACGGTGATTAAGAATAAGAGTAATTAAAAAGATAGAAAGAGGGTGGATCCCATCACTTTTAACGGATCTTGAAGGCTAAATTCTTTTCTTATTGGGAAGTAGACAAATTGAGTGAGACGTCCATTTAAGGAAATGTAGGCAAAATAAGCGGAACAGAAGGTGTATTTAATATTATTTAATAAAATAATATATCCCTATTTAAGATTATAAATTTTAGAAAATTTTGAATTAAGAACTTCAAGAAAAGCAATAACAAGTATAGATCATATTCATATTATTTCTTGACAAACTAATATGACAGCCAAAGATCTAGAGATCTTACCAACCTTCAACTATAGTGTTGAACTTTGTTTGATTTCTTTATTGACAAATATTTGCCGAATTATTTAAAATTCATAGGTAATGTAAGAATTTTTAAAATTCAAAACCATTATCATTGGATTCTTGCTATAAATTTGTCGCGTTGTGCCTTTGATTGTCATGTGTTTCAAATTTCAAGAAATTTGCAGTATATAATAATAATAATAATAATAATAATAATAATAATAATAATAATAATAATAATAATAATAATAATAATAATAATAATAATAATAATAAATTATTAATTGTTGACACCGTGGGGGTTTCTTAATTTTGTAGATTGATTAAAAAGTAAAATCTACTTGTAATATTTTACTTATGATCTTCAGAAACCCCAATAACATACATATTTTTTTAACTTTCTTCTATCTAAATACCGTTAGAACTTAATTTCATTGTTATATATATATTTTTTAATAAAAATGGTGTTATAAAATAAATAATGCTTTTACTCTATACATAGTCAAGTAGATCGATTATTACGAGGAACTTAATTACCTCATATTTATTTGGTACATGATTAAAATGTCCATATTATTAGAGACATACATTTTTTTAGAGGACTAACAATAATTAACTATATTATATATAGTCTTATAGAACACATTTATTTATCATTGTAGTAATTAATTGAAGTATAATTAATCTTTCTAGAACTGTCTGTTTTTTCAATTATTATTTTGCTATGTTATTATGTTAATGCATTTTCGTAAGAGTACTCAAGATACTATTTTTTTTTTCTTGGTGGAAAAGCCCATAACAATTATTAAATGCATAAAAGCATTATCATGCTTATTATTCTTGATCTAGAGACTTTGATGAGCTCCCATAATATGAAATAAATAGAATTGTAAAAAGGAGCGGGGTTTACTTAGTGTCTGTGGATTATATCTTCATAATTAGAAAAATAGAAATTATATTTCCTTCATACTCGAATAAGTATTATATTTTGAAATAAAACTTGTTCTCACGTAAGTGTTATATTTCGAAATTATATAAAACAAAATGATGTTAAACTTCTCACTGTGCCCTTATTCTGAATGCAAATTCTTTAGTTATTTGATTTTCATGCAATAGTTAAAAATATAAAGAATAAATTTGTCAACTTTTTTAGTATACAAACTTTGATAGCATATAACACCTATTAAGGAGTAAGGGAGTAAATGATAGGTGAAATAATTTAACTCAAGTTTGGACAATATAAATTTGTGACACCGTAATTTTTTGTGGCAATAATTGGCTTCTGTAGTCTGCCAATCAGCAGTTGAATAAGATTTAAGATTCGTCGTGTTGACAGCTTTCGAAATTGCAAAGAGACAACATAATGTACAACTCTGGATGCTTGAGAGTACAACTACGTCTATGTGCAGCTGCTTTCCAAACCTAGTCTTTGTAGCCATGTGAATTAATAGCTCTTGGCAAGAAAATATCCTTTTTTTTTTTCATTTACATATTGTTTGGTGTATTGAGTTGAGAATCATATTTGATTCAAATTTCCACATCACAAATCTTTTATTTGAGTCTAGCTATATATTTGAAGGATCCATCCCTTAATTATGATACTAATTATTGGCCACAATTATTATCTTGATTGTCTTTTTCGTATATTGGACTGATATATAAAATAAAATACTATTACTTCAAAAAAAATTATTATGTTGAAATAATAAAACAAATGTAGAAGTAAATGTAGACATTAACAATTCTATCTACCACACACCCAAAATTTGAATTGGTAACCATATTTTGGCGTTGCCTAATATTAAAAAAAATAAATCATCTTTAGATCGCCGTATTTTTAAATTTTATTGAATTAATTCCCTATAATTTTTAATTGAACTTTGGTTCTATGAACTTCCACTCCTAAAAAATAAAATAGAATAAAATGGACCTTATGTTTTCTGGGTTCAATCCCTTGATTTTCGTTTGTACTCTCGTTTATATTAAAAATAGATTTGTAAAAAATGTAGATTCATATTTCTGGTATAACATTTTTTTTTTGAGAATTACACCAAAAAAAGTTATTTAACAAAACTCAAAAAGTATGAAGGATCTAACTCAAAGTTAAATACGAGTGTACGAATTCAAACTTTACAAAAAATTTTATATGAGCATAAATGAATCATTTCTGTTCAATCTCTACTGCTCACCATTCCCAAATAAAAAAAAAATATATATGTGCATAAATGAAAGTAGAAGAATTAAATATTCCAATTTCCAAATAAATCTGCAGAAGCTCAATTTAAAAAAATTCATCTGTAAAGAAAATAAAAATAGAGGAATCTTAATGTACACTTTCCTACTACATTCAATTATTATCTCCTAGTATAAATGCCTAGCTGGCATACGTACTAAATAAGATTCTAATTTACATAAGATTTACAGTAAAAGTAACTAAACTAAAGTAAATAATTACATGAAAAGCAGAGAATAATAACTTATATAATGTGAAATTTATCGAACACAAGTTACAACGAATGCAATTAGGCACGCTAAGCACCAAAACCAAAACCATGATCCAACTCTTGCAATTTGTCATCACGTTGAAATTCTGAAGGCTATAACGGAAAGTTTTTACCACCCACAATGTTTTATAGGGTTAATCATCACTTTGGTCCGATCTTTCACTCCGAAGTGATTTTATGGTATGATCTTTTGAAATATTAAAAAATGACTCGATCTTTGCTCCATTGTGACACTTATGGCCTAGGATCGAAAATTCGGCGACGAAAAATTGAGTGGGGCGGCCAGATGATGATGCGGATATTTTTTCCCCATTTTTTAAAGAATATTTGCATCATCATCCGGCCGCCCCACTCAGTTTTCCGTCGCCGGATTTTCGGTCTCAAGCCATAAGTGTTACAATGGAGCAAAGGTCGGACCATTTTTTTGTTGGATATAATGGTTTGAAAATCATTATTTATGGCGGTTAATTATTTAATTATTGAGAATTAAATAATGTAGGATTATTTTACTTGTCAAGTAAATAATCGGAATATATTTATGTTCTCAAAACCATTAATTGGTGAGTGAGAAATGGTATATTTGAAGTTGTGTGTTGGAGTTAAATTTGTTGTAGGCAAATTTATTCGTGTGGTTATCCTACGTTGAAGGAACGAGCTTGAGCTCGGGCCGTGGACATTGGGCTTTGTATTCAACATTTAATTTTTTGGGCTTGAATTTGAATTAGTTATTTCAAATGTTTAATTTAACCCAAATTGTTAATAGTTGAGACACTTGGAGGAAATGCGATTTCACGTGTAAAATCGCGTCTTGTTGCACAGTTTAGCAGATTGTCTCTATTATGTGTACTCTGGTATTAAGACCTCCAAGTTGATTTGGGAGGCGTTGTACCGGAAATATCGGGTTGACGAGGCCAAAGCTCTTATGGAAGCTAAGGCAAATATGATCAAATAAAGTGTTGGAAAACTTTCAATAAGCGATCTTGCCCAAGTACTGAAAACAAGGGCAAGACTATTGATTATGAAGAGCCGAATAAGAAAAAGGCTAAAAACAGTGTCTACAACGTCGAGAAGGACTTCGACGAATGAGACGAAGATGTAATTGTTGTTTAAAGTGTAAGGACATGTGTCCACAATAAGCAAGTGCTAATAAAAATTGCATCTATTTTTGTTCTTAAAGTCAATTATATCTTGAACAAGATTACACTTAAAGGAAAAGATCTATGAGCTATGGAAAGATAGAAAATCTTCTTGTAAATACTTCAAAGTGTGGGGGTATTTTGAAGATGTTACATGTTGAATAAAGTCAATATCTTTAGTGATTTTTCACATTGATAACCAAACGACTATTGGTTGTACACAAAGTGACTTGTACAATGGTAAGTCATGACTTATATATATATTTGAATACCCATGACATTTGATCTTTTAGTAAGGTTATAGTTATTGATTGTGTGAAATCAATAGATAATCTAACTAAAAGGTTAAATCAAGATCAAATGGTCAAAATTGCTTAGGGGAAAGGGATTAAAATCCACATCTTAAGGATGATTATAGTGGAAACCCAACCATGATGACTGGAGGATCCCAAGAACTTGGTTCAATGGGACAACTAAGTTATATGACTCCGAGTGAAAACACTCAAAGTTACCTATTCTTCAGAGAGCAATGAGTGTTTGGAAACCTGCACGTTGGTGAGGTTAAGTCTTTTGACTTTTAATAATTCTTGGATACCTCAAGGAGGTCAAGTATAGTAGGATACTTGAAAAAAGAATCACCTATATAAGTGTGAAGTGTGGGCCGTGTTGGGAAAATTATAAAGTTTTGATTTAATACCAAAACCCAACTGACTCCAACCGAGTAGATGATTGCATCAACCTAAGTAGTATTTTCCAGCTTGCCTGTTTGAGCTCTAGATTTTCTAAGTTTACAGGTTCAGGGAGCTGAAGACAGCAGAAGCTCAAGACAGCAGAAGATCCATCTGTGTTAACAGCAGGAGTCAACTATCAGCTGAGCTAAGTTCAAGACGGAGCAGGATCAAGCTGAAGATTAATCGAGCTAAGTTCAAGACACAGCTGATCCAGCTGTACAGAACAAAGGAATGTTAACTCTGAAAGCATCAGTTCAAGTCAGAGTATCAGATCCAGCTCCAAGATTCTTAAAACAGCTTGAAGACAAAAATCCCGGTGTCAGAAGAGATCAATCTATCTCGACCAATGAGGGATTACCAAATCAGCATCCTAGACTTCAGAACCTAGGATGTGACACTGATGAAGACAGGTGCAGAAACTCCCAACGGCAGATTGTGAATTTAATCCAACGACTAGTCTTGAATCTCTACCTATAAATACCCGTCTTCAACCTCAGGATCACTAACGAAAAACTCTCTACAAGCTTTCATTCTCTGAAATTATCAAGCCTTCAAAAGCTCTTTAGCAGTTCTAAATACTTCAAAGAACACTTTATCTTAAAGTGTTTCTAGTTCAAAAACTGCCCAGTTTTTCGTCTGATTCCTAGGCAGAAATCATTGTATATCCTAAGCCTAGATTTTGAACTAGTTCATCTAACTCTAAGTTCTTCATTGTAAGAACTCGTTCACAGTTGGAACCCTAAACCAAACCCCTCTTTACCCAGAAAGGTTAGGTCAAGGTTACGCTTGCTTGAAGCGCGAAATTCAAGTGGTTGTAAGGTTTTTTCAGTACCCGCAAACTGAAAGGTTAAGGCTTGAGAGTGCTCGTAAACTGTTGGAACACAACTCAGGTTCGAGTTGTGAAGTTGCTTGGTACTTGGAAACCAAGTGGTAGTGAATTACCAGTGAATCTAGTCGTGGATGTAAGAGGTGTTACTCCGAACCACGTAAAATCTCGTGTTCTTTTCTTTCTCGATATTTTCAGTTATTGTACTAACTCCATTGGCACATTTTATTTTATCAAATCTGCATACTCAGCTGCTCCAAAGACAGCTGTGTTTTTCTGAAAATTGCACAACTTGATTAAGCTGAAAACGTAAAGATAATATTTTCAAACTGAGTTTTTCTAAGCAAACGAGCTAAGTTTTAAAACCACTACTTTCCGCACCGCCAGCTGAGTTTTTAGTACAGCTGACCATCTTCAGCTGGATTCATAACTAAGCTCACTCACTCTGTTTTAAACTTGTGAAAAAGTTTCAAAGTCTATCATTGGTGTATTCACCCCCCTCTACACCAAAGACCCAACTCAGGGACCATCAGGCCGCTTCGACGATGCACTTATAAATCCAAATGGTGTTCCAGGGCCTGTAAATGACACAAACGTGAGAACAGATGAGGATTGAAACGATATTGTGTCAATATTGTTGACTCGGTATACACCAAGGATGACTAGTTCAAGGCATCGCGTCCACTGGGCCGCCAGTATACTCGATGATGTTGACTATGGAAGGTTCAAGGTCACAAGCCACCCATCCAAATGCAATAGCGTCTCTTGAGGACTGAGTTAAGTGTCTGCATACATTTGCATAAGGCTTTCTCACTCATGTGGGGGATTGTTGGATATAATGGTTTGAAAATCATTATTTATGGCGGTTAATTATTTAATTATTGAGAATTAAATAATGAAGGATTATTTTATTTGTCAAGTAAATAATCGGAATATATTTATGTTCTCAAAACCATTAATTGGTGAGTGAGAAATGATATATTTGAAGTTGTGTGTTGGAGTTAAATTTATTGTAGGCAAATTTATTATTGTGGTTATCCTACGTTGAAGGAACGAGCTTGATCTCGGGCCGTGGACATTGGGCTTTGTATTCAATATTTAATTTTTTGGGCTTGAATTTGAATTAGTTATTTCAAATGTTTAATTTAACCCAAATTGTTAATAGTTGAGACGAGCACATATGTATGGAAATTAGACTAGGTCCAATTGTTAATTCCTAATTAATACCATGTTTAATTATTAACTATTGTACAAGACCAACACACAAATCAAATTAAATTATAATATTTAATTATTGAAATTGAAAATCATGACATGATTTCAATTTCTTGAAACCGCCGTGTGTTGAATGGCCAGATGATGAATTCATTTCATCAAATGATATTCAAGCACCATAACTGCCATTTCATGGCTTTTATTTTTCGTGAAACAACCATTTGGCTTGTTAATGCACTTGAATGAGTGTAATTCCCCATATGGTGATATTGTCCTATAAATAGGAATCATTTTGCATGGTTTTATACGAAAAAAGTTTGCATAGCTTTTTCTCAAAAACAAAGATAACAAGAAGCATAGTATAGCTCAGTTCTCGTCTTCGTTCAGTTCGTCGGAGCTCGTCGGATTGTGGTGCTACATCCGTCGAGACGAAGTCGTTTCACCTTTGGGGATGAACCGCCAAACCGAGAGCACTATCGGGGCGTTATTCATCTTGCGGGGAGAAGGATTCCTTCGACTCGACTAACCTTTGAGTTTGTTATTTTATTTTGTAATTTCAATTTTAGTTCATTTTGTGATCTTATTCTCCTACATTTCTTGTTTCATTTTGTAATCAAGAAAGGACGTGTACACCGGTTCTAACAATCGCAAGATGAATAATACGTTGTACGTTTGTTCGAAGGAGATCGAGTTTGAACTAATAATTTTGATTAAAAACTTTCGAAAATTTAAACCTTTGCTTGGAGATGGCGTCAACCGGTCCAGCCAACGAGTCAATTACCATCGGCTCCACCAACTCTGCAACTGCTGCTGCCACTGTTGTCTCCTATCTGTTTGGATAAACAGACAGCTCAACTATTGACTCTGTTGTCCATCTGTTTAGGCAAACGGGTGAATTCCGGTCCGTGATGGCTCTTCTCCATACATCGGTAAGGATGCACGTTGCCGAGAAGCCTCCGAGCTTCTCGGGGACTGATTTCAAAAAGTGGTCCCAAAAGATGTTGTTTTACATCACCACTTTTGGACTGACCAACTACCTCCGTGATGATGAGGTGCCTCCGCCTAGTAAGGGCGAGACAGATATCCATGTGCTTGTGGGATACGACACTTGGAGGAAATGCGATTTGACATGTAAAATCGCGTCTTGTTGCACAGTTTAGCAGATTGTCTCTATTATGTGTACTCTGGTATTAAGACCTCCAAGTTGATTTGGGAGGCGTTGTACCGGAAATATCGGGTTGACGAGGCCAAAGCTCTTATGGAAGCTAAGGAAAATATGATCAAATAAAGTGTTGGAACTTTCAATAAGCGATCTTGCCCAAGTACTGAAAACAAGGGCAAGACTATTGATTATGAAGAGCCGAATAAGAAAAAGGCTAAAAACAGTGTCTACAACGTCGAGAAGGACTTCGACGAATGAGACGAAGATGTAATTGTTGTTTAAAGTGTAAGGACATGTGTCCACAATAAGCAAGTGCTAATAAAAATTGCATCTATTTTTGTTCTTAAAGTCAATTATATCTTGAACAAGATTACACTTAAAGGAAAAGATCTATGAGCTATGGAAAGATAGAAAATCTTCTTGTAAATACTTCAAAGTGTGGGGGTATTTTGAAGATGTTACATGTTGAATAAAGTCAATATCTTTAGTGATTTTTCACATTGATAACCAAACGACTATTGGTTGTACACAAAAAGACTTGTACAATGGTAAGTCATGACTTATATGTATCTTTGAATACCCATGACATTTGATCTTTTAGTAAGGTTATAGTTATTGATTGTGTGAAATCAATAGATAATCTTGAGGATCCGCTAACTAAAAGGTTAAATCAAGATCAAATGGTTAAAATTGCTTAGGGGAAAGGGATTAAAATCCACATCTTAAGGATGATTATAGTGGAAACTCAACCATGATGACTGGAGGATCCCAAGAACTTGATTCAATGGGACAAGTAAGTTATATGACTCCGAGTGAAAACACTCAAAGTCGCCTATTCTTCAGAGAGCAATGAGTGTTTGGAAACCTGCACGTTGGTGAGGTTAAGTCTTTTGACTTTTAATGATTCTTGGATACCTCAAGGAGGTCAAGTATAGCAGGATCCTTGAAAAAAGAATCACCTATATAAGTGTGAAGTGTGGGCCCTGTTGGGAAAATTATAAAGTTTTGATTTAATACCAAAACCCAACTGACTCCAACCGAGTAGATGATTGCATCAACCTAAGTAGTGTTTTCCAGCTCGCCTGTTTGAGCTCTAGATTTTCTAAGTTTACAGGTTCAGGGAGCTGAAGACAGCAGAAGCTCAAGACAGCAGAAGATCCAGCTGTGTTAACAGCATGAGTCAACTATCAGCTGAGCTGAGTTCAAGACAGAGCAGGATCAAGCTGAAGATTAATCGAGCTAAGTTCAAGACACAGCTGATCCAGCTGTACAGAACAAAGGAATGTTAACTCTGAAAGCATCAGTTCAAGTCAGAGTATCAGATCCAGCTCCAAGATTCTTAAAACAGCTTGAAGACAAAAATTCCGGTGTCAGAAGAGATCAATCTATCTCGACCAATGAGGGATTACCAAATCCGCATCCTAGACTTCAGAACCTAGGATGTGACACTGATGAAGACAGGTGCAGAAACTCACAACGGCAGATTGTGAATTTAAGAAGAGTAGGTAAGATTCAAATGGCTCCTCCAACGACTAGTCTTGAATCTCTACCTATAAATACCCGTATTCAACCTCAGGTCACTAACGAAAAACTTTCTACAAGCTTTCATTCTCTGAAATTATCAAGCCTTCAAAAGCTCTTTAGCAGTTCTAAATCGTTCAAAGAACACTTTATCTTAAAGTGTTTCTAGTTCAGAAACTGCCCAGTTTTTCGTCTGATTCCTAGGCAAAAATTATTGTATATCCTAAGCCTAGATTATGAACGAGTTCATCTAACTCTAAGTTCTTCATTGTAAGAACTCGTTCACAGTTGGAACCCCAAACCAAACCCCTCTTTACCCAGAAAGGTTAGGTCAAGATTACGCTTGCTTGAAGCGCAAAATTCAAGTGGTTGTAAGGTTTTTTCAGTACCCGCAAACTGAAAGGTTTAGGCTTGACAGTGCCCGTAAACTGTTGGAACACAACTCAGGTTCGAGTTGTGAAGTTGCTTGGTACTTGGAAACCAAGTGGTAGTGAATTACCAGTGAATCTAGTCGTGGATGTAGGAGGTGTTACTCCGAACCACGTAAAATCTCGTGTTCTTTTCTTTCTCGATATTTTCAGTTATTGTACTAACTCCATTGGCACATTTTATTTTATCAAATCTGCATACTCAGCTGCTCCAAAGACAGCTGTATTTTTCTGAAAATTGCACAACTTGATTAAGCGAAAACGTAAAGATAATATTTTCAAACTGAGTTTTTCTAAGCAAACGAGCTAAGTTTTAAAACCACCACTTTCCGCACCGCCAACTGAGTTATTAGTACAACTGACCATCTTCAGCTGGATTCATAACTAAGCTCACTCACTCTGTTTTAAACTTGTGAAAAAGTTTCAAAGTCTATCTTTGGTGTATTCACCCCCCTTTACACCAAAGACCCAGCTCAGGGACCATCAGGCCGCTTCGACGATGCATTTATAAATCCAAAGGGTGTTCCAGGGCCTGTAAAGGACACAAACGTGAGAACAGATGAGGATTGAAACGATATTGTGTCAATATTGTTGACTCGGTATACACCAAGGATGACTAGTTCAAAGCATCGCGTCCACTAGGCCGCCAGTATACTCGATGTTGTTCACTATGGAAGGTTCAAGGTCAGAAGCCACCCATCCAAATGCAATAACGTCTCTTGAGGACTGAGTTAAGTGTCTGCATACATTTGCATAAGGCTTTCTCACTCATGTGGGGGATTGTTGGATATAATGGTTTGAAAATCATTATTTATGGCGGTTAATTAACTAATTATTGAGAATTAAATAATGAAGGATTATTTTATTTGTCAAGTAAATAATCGGAATATATTTATGTTCTCAAAACCATTAATTGGTGAGTGAGAAATGGTATATTTGAAGTTGTGTGTTGGAGTTAAATTTATTGTAGGCAAATTTATTCTTGTGGTTATCCTACGTTGAAGGAACGAGCTTGAGCTCGAGCCGTGGACATTGGGCTTTGTATTCAACATTTAATTTTTTGGGCTTGAAATTGAATTAGTTATTTCAAATGTTTAATTTAACCCAAATTGTTAATAGTTGAGACGAGCACATATGTATGGAAATTGGACTAGGTCCAATTGTTAATTCCTAATTAATACCATGTTTAATTATTAGGAATTGTACAAGACCAACACACAAATCAAATTAAATTATAATATTTAATTATTGAAATTGAAAATCATGACATGATTTCAATTTCTTGAAACCGCCGTGTGTTTAATGGCCAGATGATGAATTCATTTCATCAAATGATATTCAAGCACCATAACTGCCATTTCATGGCATTTATTTTTCGTGAAACAGCCATTTGGCTTGTTAATGCACTTGAATGAGTTTAATTCCCCATATGCTCATATTGTCATATAAATAGGAATCATTTTGCATGGTTTTATACGAAAAAAGTTTGCATAGCTTTCTCTCAAAAACAAAGATAACAAGAAGCATAGTATAGCTCAGTTCTCGTCTTTGTTCAGTTCACCGGAGCTCGTTGGATTGTGGTGCTACATCCGTCGAGATGAAGTCGTTTCACCTTTGGGGACGAACCGCCAAACCGAGAGCACTACCGGAGCGTTATTCGTCTTGCGGGGAGAAGGATTTCTTCGACTCGACTTACCTTTGAGTTTGTGATTTTATTTTGTAATTTTAATTTTAGTTCATTTTGTGATCTTATTCTCCTACATATCTTGTTTCATTTTGTAATCAAGAAAGGACGTGTACACCGGTTCTAACATTTTTAATATTTCAAAAGGTCATGCCATAAAATCACTAAGGAGTGAAAGATCGGGTCATGAGTGATAATTAACCCTTTTTTTTATCCGACAATTATCGTGAGAGATACTAGATGCTTGACACATGTCCCTTGAAACGAAATTCTTGCAATTCTGTGTTATTTAGTTTGTTAAAAGCGACTTCAATTTAAGAAGATGAATTTTTTGTTGGGATTTTTAAAAATATTGATAAATTATGAGAAATCGATTCTGATTTCCCCCGTATTATGATGGAGCCAGATCGAGGGATACAAATTCTTTTCTCTAATTACAATTATAATAACATAATTAAAATATTATATGTTTGACTTATATATATATATATATATGTTAGACTAAACTATTAAAGAATTAGTAAACTTAAAATTTAAGTATTTGCCAGAGTTTTTGAAGTAATGTCTATAATATAAAAATTATTTAATACAAAGATATATTTAAGAAATTTAAAATTCATATAAGTATTTTATTGAAAATTTTAAATAAACTTACCTCATAATCCTCCAATATATTTCATCAATACTATATATATAAAAGTTGGGGGCCAAGAGTTCCCAAAATTTATATATAACTCCGTCTCTGAATGTGTCGCATAATATATGGATTTCGATAGTATTCCTATGTGTGCAAATTTGATACACCTTCGATCTCGTAATATTTATTTTAGTTTAAAATAATTGTAATCTTTTATTATTAGTAGTAGTTATCAATTAGAGATTCAGTACCATATTTGTTATTATCTAATTAGGGTTTCATTGTTATAAATAGAGGTTTAGAGCATTTGTATTGGAAGCCATAAGAAATATCAATAAAGTTATCGTGCTTTGCACGTTCTTTTCATGGAGTTCTTCACCACTCGAAAGGTGAAAATGGAGTCTGTACTCGCTCGAAGAGTGCACTATCGATATGATTCCAAATCAGGATCGTATCAATTGGTGCTTTCATTGAGAGATTTCGAAGCGAGATCTCTTTGAAGGTATCAAATTCTTATCATTTTATTTTGAAAAATAAAAAGAAAAAGAAAAAAAGGAGATTAAAATTTGTTGTGTTTCTATTCGTTTGTTGTGTGGTGATTGTGAAAAAAGAAAAAAAAATGTTCATGTGTGACGATGGCTTGGCGGTGACATCTTGTGGATTCAACTTCAAAGAAAGATCAAGTCTCAAGGAATCAACCTAGTGCTCGATTAGACCAACCAAGGCAAAAATCAATCGGCCAAAAAAGGAAAAAGGAAATGAAAAAAAAAGGAAGCTACGGCTCGGAAAAAGTACATAGCAAAAGAAAGAAGGCTCGCCTAAATTTAATTATCTCCACCTTCACGACAAGGTGGATTTGAAGGGGTGGGAAATGATACACCTTCGATCTCATAATATTTATTTTAGTTTAAAATAATTGTAATCTTTTATTATTAGTAGTAGTTATTATTGAATTACAGAGGAAAATAAGATGTATGTGAAGAAGAAGATGAATTATCATTTATTCTGAACTCTCTATACGTAACAATACAAATGCCAAGGTATTTATAGTCAACTATCAATGATGACTCAGCAAGGATCCTTCCAACTAATAAAAACGCAAAAGCAAAATACAAAAGCATTAACAACTCTTAAACTACTAAAGAAACAGAAACCTTGTATCTCATTACTCCCCCTCAAGATGGACTGTAGATAGAGATAAAACCCATCTTGGACAAAAGATTCTTGAGAGCTGGAGCTGCAAGAGGTTTGGTGAACAGATCTGCAAGCTGGTGTGTATTTCGAATGTGTAAAGGCTTAATCAATCCAGCAAGATAATGGTTTCGAACTGTGTGACAATCTATCTCGATGTGCTTTGTTCTCTCATGAAAAACAGGATTTGAACTAATGTGAACAGCTGCTTTATTATCACAATAAAGAGGGATAGCCTTCTTTTGAGTAATTCCAAAATCTGAGAGAAGATTCTTCATCCAAATGCTCTCACAGCAAGCATGAGCCATGGATCGATATTCAGCTTCTGCGGATGACCTTGAAATAGTGTCTTGCTTTTTAGATCTCCAAGAGATGAGAGATGATCCAAGGAAAGCACAATAACCTGTAATGGACTTCCTAGTATCAGGGCATGCTGCCCAGTCTGCATCAGCAAAGATACTAAGTTCAAGAGAGGATGAATTGGAGTAAAAAATTCCATGTCCAAGAGTACTTTTTAAATATCGAAGAACTCTTTCTGCTGCTTCCATGTGACCAACACAAGGTTTAGCCAAGAATTGGCTCAATTTGTGCACAACAAATGTGATATCCGGTCTGGTTATACAAAGGTATAATAAACGTCCAATCAACCTTCTGTATTTAGAAGCATCAGTAAGATATTCACCTTCTTGTTGCTGAAGAGATTTACCAGATTCCATAGGAGTGGTAGCAGGTTTACATCCAATTAATCCAGTTTCATGAACTAGATCCATTGCATATTTCCTTTGGCAAAGAAAGATACCAGTAGGATTTCTTGCAATCTCAACACCCAAGAAATATTTAGGTACACCAAGATCTTTGTATTTAAACGAGTGCCTAAGAATTCCTTGAATTTCTGAACCATCAAATCATCATTACTAGTAATCATGATATCATCAACATAGACAACCAAACCAAGAAAGCTGTCACCTTCCTTCTTGGAAATGAATGAATGATCATAGACTGACTGTTGCAATCCAAACTGAGCAAGGACCTGAGAGAATTTAAGATACCACTGCCTTGAGGCTTGTTTAAGCCCATATAAGGATTTGTTAAGTTTGCACACAGTTCCTGGTGGAAATTGCTCCCCCTGATTGAGTAAGCCCTCGGGTAATTCCATGTAAATGTCTTCATCAAGGTCACCATAAATAAATGCATTATTAATGTCTAAATGACATAATGACCACCCTTTCACAGCAGAAACAGCAATCATAATCTAAACTGTAACTAACTTAGCAATCGGGGAAAAAGTATCAATGAAATCTACCCCAGCTTGCTGAGTGTAGCCCTTCGCAACCAATCGAGCCTTGTATCTCTTCACAGATCCATCAGCAAGAAATTTAATGCGAAAAAGCCATTTACAACCAATAGCAATCTTACCAGGAGGAAGAGTGGTGATAATCCATGTGTGATTTCTGATAAGAGCGTCTAATTCAAGCTGAATAGCTTTAACCCAGACAGGATACAGTGTAGCTTGAGAGTATGTAGAGGGCTCAGGAATAGCAGTGATGCAACAAATAAAAGCAAGGAAAACAAGAGAGAGCTTAGAATAAGAGAGAAATTGATTCAAGGGATGTAAAGAAGATAGAGATGTGACAGAGTTGCAAATGTAGTCATTGATGTGAGCAGGGATTTTAACAACTCTGCCAGATTTAGTAGTGACAGGAATTGGTGGAGATACAGTGGAAGGAGTATCAGAAATGGTGAAATTATGTGGAGGTGTGAGGATTGGTATGTTGGATGAATGAGAAGTAATGGAACAAGGCACGGAGTTATCAGAAACAGAAGATACATCATCATGAGTGTGAGCATTATCATCATCAGTAAAAGGAAAAATAACAGGAGACAAGTGTGAATATGGAAACACAGATTCATGAAAAACAACATGTCGGCTAACAATGATGGAATTAGTGTCAAGATTCAAAACTTTGTAGCCTTTGTAACCAGGAGGATATCCTAAAAAACACACTTAGATGCACGAGAAGTGAATTTTGTTCTATCTCTATCAAGAGTTGAGACAAAACAAAGACAACCAAACACTCTAAGATGACTCTAATTGGGAAATTTTTGGAAAAGAACTTCAAAAGGAGTGATATGATTAGGCAAGACAGATGAAGGAATTCTATTTATCAAATAAGAAGCAGTTAAAACACATTCCCCCCAGTATTCTATAGGTAAATGAGACCGAAACAACAAACTACTGGCTACATTAAGAAGGTGCTGATGTTTACGTTCTACCCTTGCATTTTGTTGAGGCGTGGAGAGACAAGAATGTTGAACAAGGGTGCCAAATTGAGAATACAAATCAGGAAGATTAAATTCAGAACCATTATCACATCGAACAGATTTGATATGTTTGCCAAATTGCGTAGAAACAGTGTTAAAGAACTGAATCATGACACCTTTAACATCAGATTAATATCTCAGAAGAAATGTCCAAACAAATCTTGAATGATCATCAACAATTGTAAGAAAATAGGAAAAGCCTTGGACTGTGGGAGTTCTATAAGGACCCCAGATGTCACAGTGAATCAAATCAAAACAAGATACAACATTGTGAGAAGATACAGGGAAAGACAACCTATGTTGTTTGGCCAAAGGACAAACTTCACAGAGAGAGTGACTACAAGAATCTAATGATAACACTTTAGACATTGTCTGTATTTTATTCCAAGAAGGATGTCCTAAACGAGAATGCCAAGTATCAGCAGAAATAACAGCTGCAATAAAAGTAGGAGGAGTAGCTGGAACAGGTGTATGAGTATCTAGCACATATAGATTTCCCATTCTTCTACCCTTCCCAATCGGAATCCCCTGTGAAACTTCCTGAAGAACACATGAAGAATCAGTGAATGTGACATAACATTTTGAGTGATGAGTCAAAGAACTAACTGAAATGAGATTATAACTAAAAGAATGAACATATAGCACATGATGTAGGTGTAGAAGAGGAGTCAGAACAACAGTGCCAACCTTATCAACAGAAATTTTGCAACCATTTGGCAGATTGACACTAGAATTATGGACATCAAAAGATGAACTAAACAATGATAAGTCACAACACACATGATGAGTGGCTCCAGTATCTAATAACCAAACAGAAGGAGATAAATGAACATTGCCAATGAATGAGGAAACAATAATATTACCACTGAATGCTGGAGGATTAACAGTGTATGGTGAAGAAGTAGTTGCTAAGGAAGATGAGGGTGGTGATGGTTGAGTGGTTGCAGGAGTGATAGTTGCTGATTGTAACTGATTTTGTAGAAGACTGAGAAGCTGCAGGCATTGATCATTTGTCAATGATCCAGCAACAGAAGGAGGCTGCACAGGTGGTGGAATATTCTGAATGTGATCAACAGATCCAACTCCATCTTCAACTTGATTTACAGATCTATAAGAATTCTGAGGCCGATTAGGAAATCTTCCTCTTCCCCTCCCATATCCTGGAGGATATCCAATGATATCAAAACACTTATCCACGGTGTGATTAGTTTTTCCACAGTAAGAGCAGAGAAATCGATCCTTTCCACGATTGAAACCAGTTACATTAACAAACGAACCAGGTTGCTCACTGGCATTTTGAGCAAAATTTGTAGATACACCACCATCAATAGATCTTTGTCTCTCTTCTTGAATAACCAAGCCAAAAATTCTAGACAAACTAGGCAGAGGACTAACAGATAAGAGATGAGACCTTAATTGAGCATAGGAACCATTCAAACCAATCAAAAATTGCATAGAACATTCTCGTTCCTGATACTCATGCCATCGCTTACTGCTATCACACCTACAATTCATACAAGTGCACCAACTCACAGGTTGGAAATCCTTAAATTCATTCCATAATACACGAAGATTTGTGTAATATGTGTTTACATCCATAGATCCTTGATTAAGAGAAAGTAATTGTTGACGCAATTGATAAATGCGAGCCAAATCACCTTGAGCAAACCTTTCACGCAAATCGAACCAGATCTGAGCTGCAGATTCCATATACATTAAGCTTGAGCTAATCATAGGAACCACTGCATTCCTGAGCCAGGACACAACCATACTATTGCATCTTATCCACTGCGGATAGAGTAAATCCCCAATTTCTGGTTTCGGAAGTGAACCATCCACAAATGCGAGCTTATTTTTGGCTAATAACGCCGTGATCATCGATCGATGCCAATTATTGTAGTTTGCGCCGGTGAGTTGTTGAGTGACGAGAACAACTCCAGGATTATCACTAGCTGGAAGATGATAAGGACTAGATTGATCTTCCATGAAAGGAACGAGATCACGATTAACAACGTTGTTGCGAACCATGGAGAATGATAGAAATTGAAATCTAAAAAGACGAAATCAATTAATGATGAAAATCAATGGATGAAGAAGGAATAACAGCGGAAGACGATTGCTCTGTATACCATATTGAATTACAGAGGAAAATAAGATGTATGTGAAGAAGAAGATGAATTATCATTCATTCTGAACTCTCTATACGTAACAATACAAATGCCAAGGTATTTATAGTCAACTATCAATGATGACTCAGCAAGGATCCTTCCAACTAATAAAAATGCAAAAGCAAAATACAAAAGCAATAGCAACTCTTAAACTACTAAAGAAACAGAAACCTTCTATCTCATTAGTTATCAATTAGAGATTCAGTACCATATTTGTTATTATCTAATTAGGGTTTCATTGTTATAAATAGAGGTTTAGAGCATTTGTATTGGAAGCCATAAGAAATATCAATAAAGTTATCGTGCTTTGCACGTTCTTTTCATGGAGTTCTTCACCACTCGAAATGTGAAAATGGAGTCTGTACTCGCTCGAAGAGTGCACTATCGATATGATTCCAAATCGGGATCGTATCAATTGGTGCTTTCACTGAGAGATTTCGAAGCGAGATCTCTTTGAAGGTATCAAATTCTTATCATTTTATTTTGAAAAATAAAAAGAAAAAGAAAAAAAAGAGATTAAAATTTGTTGTGTTTCTATTCGTTTGTTGCGTGGTGATTGTGAAAAAAGAAAAAAAATGTTCATGTGTGACGATGGCTTGGCGGTGACATCTTGTGGATTCAACTTCAAAGAAAGATCAAGTCTCAAGGAATCAACCTAGAGCTCGATTAGACCAACCAAGGCAAAAATCAATCGGCCAAAAAAGAAAAATGGAAATGAAAAAAAAAAGGAAGCTACGGCTAGGCAAAAGTACGTAGCAAAAGAAAGAAGGCTCGCCCAAATTTAATTATCTTCACCTTGAGGACAAGGTGGATTTGAAGGGGTGGGAAATGATACACCTTCGATCTCGTAATATTTATTTTAGTTTAAAATAATTGTAATATTTTATTATTAGTAGTAGTAGTTATCAATTAGAGATATAGTACCATATTTGTTATTATCTAATTAGGGTTTCATTGTTATAAATAGAGGTTTAGAGCATTTGTATTGGAAGCCATAAGAAATATCAATAAAGTTATCGTGCTTTGCACGTTCTTTTCACCACTCGAAAGGTGAAATAGGAGTCTCGCTTGCTCGAATGGCGAAAATGGAATCTGTACTCGTTCGAAGAGTGCACTATCAATATGATTCCAAATCAAGATTGTATCAAAATTTGTCTCACAAAATGCGATGAAAAGAAATTGGGTGAGCAATAGTCCTATGGGCAGCGTCAAACTTTTCGGCTACACGCAGTGGCAGGGAAGAAAAAGATGATTGACTATTTAATCCAAAGTAAATAAATTTAATTACGGCATGCTTTTCTAAAGATTCTTTTAACATCTTGATAATCACACTTGTTAACTGGAAAAGCATAATCATGTCTAGTTCCCAAGTGACAATATCTTTGATATTTGAAGTAATCCTAATACTTTTAGCTCAAACCTACCAAATCTTAGGCCTTAATTAGTCCTCACTTTGAGTTCTACTCACTCATTAATGTTACTCACATGCCAGCTTTAAGGCCGCCGTCACAAGTAGAATTGTAACTACTTCCTCGTACTCGAGTAATATTGTATTTGAAAATAAATTTTATTTCATATTAAGTAACTCATTTCGGAATTTTTATGAAAAAATGATGTTAAAATGTTTATTTTGTCCTTGATCTCAATGTAAATTCCATAATTATCCGTCCATTTTTTGTGATCTATGGTTAATATGTATTTTGTGTGAGGATCATATAAAAAGATGTTTCCCCCTAGGAAATGAGAAATAATCTTATTCGTCCATTTTTTATGATCTATGGTTAATATGCATTTTAGTATTTTATTCCTATATATATACAAAGATTGATATTTCAACATTTTTTGGAAAATGATAGAGGAATTAGAATTCGGCATATTTCTGACTTGCAGGGGCGGTTCTAGGGATGTGCGGGGTGGTCCCGAAAAAACAAGGGCCCCCAAATATATATAGGTCCACATATTTATAAATATTTTATTAAATTATCAGATTTAAGTATAAACTATTTTTTTAGCCCAATGATGAAGCATCTCATTTCCCTTCATTAGGTCGCGTGTTCCAATCTTGCTTATAACATTTTTCGACATCGACAAAATTTTGTTTATTTTCCCTCTTTCCTTGGTCCAACTAAGCCCACTTCTCTTTTGTTTATTTTCCCTTCCTTTGTCCAAATAAGCTCAAATTCTTCCATATATTGTATAATTTGTACTATTACTTTTACTTTATTTGGTCACTCCTAATGCATAAATATCCTATAAAATGAATAAAAAATAAAACGATAATCATAGAAAATAATAGAAATTAGAATAGTGTTTAGTTTTTTTAATAATAAAATTTCAAGTAGGGCAACACTTTTAAGTGGTTGTCTTATTTTTTATATGTTTATTAAGTAATCACTAATTTCGTAAAATAATACTATTGATTAATAAAATTTTAATATTTTTAAAATATAATAAAGGTTTTAATTTTAATAAGGTCCCAGAAACGGCTAAACCCTTCAAAAAAACGTGAAGTTCATTTCTTAACTCTTATAAATTTCAATTATATTTTATTTTTTCTTAATAACTTTTGTAACGAAAATTTAATAATACTTTTAAAATGATTGTTTTAATTTTTATTTATTTATCATGTAATTTGAGTAAAATAAATTATAATTCACTAAAATATAATTAACTTTTTTTTTTACTATAAATAAAGGGTTCTCTCAAGGAAAAAAAACTATAAATAAAGGGTCAAATATTTTAAATTTGTACAGGGCCTATTTTACCCTAGCCCCGCCCTGCTGACTTGGCATGCCGGACTATATGTGATAATCAATTTTATGTGTACCACCTTCATAATCAACTATATATGATACTCGTACATGTTACAAATAGATATGTAGTACATGTATCTATGTTTGCACAACAATAAATGCCGTTGGTTATCAAAAATCGAATAAAGTCCAAAAAGCTTCATACTATGGCACCGGTCACAATTTTATTTTTAGATACCTTGAATTATAAATTAATTTTTACTGTTGAATTTCCAGTATGTAATATGATAATTAAAAAAGGAAAATATAAGGTGGGCGACGGATTTAAAGATGGAAAATGGGCTTGGATGGTTAATTGTAGATGGACCGATAGTTGGGCTGGGCTGTTATTATTATTCTATTTCCTTTCATGTTTCTATGCAAAAATGGGCTCTGTCACTAATTCTATTTGATCTCTTCCCTCTATATATATATATATATATATATATATATATATATATATGGGTAATTCTAAACATAGCCCCATTTTCTCTCTATATCCTTTAACTAAAAATAAATAAAATTATAGTGAATGTACAACTTTATTTCTATAGCCCCCAACATTTAAAATTTATTAATAATTAAAATTGTAAATAATGAAAATAAAAGAAAATGAAATAAATTGCATAGCCCCCAGCAAAATAACGATTTCTCCAATTTGCATAACATAACCCCCAAACCCAAAAATTAGGGTTCTTATTAGCAGCCGACAACTTAGAAAGAGGAGTAATTGCTTGTAATAATTCGTAGTAATGTGGTTTTAGCCAAAATTGTTTCTGAGAACCTTTTTCAATTTGATCCAAGAAAAAAGAATCTAACTTAGAAATTCTATTTTGCAGCACCATGACAAATTTGCCGATTGTCATCGATTTCAGGCACGATTCTTTGTAGCACCATTCAAGAAGTTCAAATCCATCAGAAATGTTGTACGACGAAGACGAGATTAATTAATTATAAAAATTGTGAAGATAGTGAATATATCAATGATCATGAACATACATTATTTCATCTATGAAGCATGATGTTGGATTTCTTTTATCACATCGATTTGTTCTTCCATGTTCATCTGCAGTATGGAGCGTACGTACGTGTGTAACTTTGAGATTTATGTGTTGAGGTGCGGACTATGAGAATCTATCGATTAATTATTATTATCTTAGGGTTTGTTTTATAGTTGTTTGAAAATTTAATTGGGGGTTACATGGGTAAAATTGTACAATCTTTATAATTTTAATTAGTTTTTAAATTGGTAAAATTGTACATTCTTTATAATTTTAATTAGTTTTTAAATAATGGGGTTATGGCAAATTAGTATTGACTATTGAGATTGTATGATGAATACTATATTGTATTAGATTGTTAGTATTACATTGTTTTATAATCTCGTGAAAGTTTCATAATTTCTTACTCCCTCCGTCACGCTTATATTGTTTTCCTTTCCTTATTGAGTTGTCTCATTCAGATTGTCTTGTTCCAAATAAGAAAAGAATCAACCTTTTAAAACCCTTCAAAAGTGATGGAACCTACCTATTTTATATCTTTTTACCCTTATTCTTAATCTCCGTGCTGACAGTAACAGGATAATATGAGCGGGACAGAGGGAGTACATTCTAAGAATATAGAAATCTAAATGTCCACTTTCCTACATTCAATGACTATCTCCTAGTATAAATACATAGTTCACGTACTAAATAAACACATTGTTTTTATTTCTTGCATATATTGAAGGTTGAATTGGAAAATGTGCCAACTGTCAGGCGATATGTTGATATTATACAAAATATATACACTACACCACCTTCATAATCAACGATATAATCATTTTATGGAATATATCAACAAATCTGCAGTTTGGAAATGCATTCATTCACTATCTTACAAGTATATATATATATATATATATATATATATATATATATATATATATAGGGATGTGTTAGTATAAAAATAATTTCTCATAAACTTGAGAACCATTCTTAAATCTATATATAGCCATGCTTAATAAGATTCATGCTTTTTTGCATAAACAATAATGCTTATATAAAATCATGCTTAAATATATATATATATATATATATATATATATATATACTTTAAATAATGACAACCATAGATTATACAAAAATCAACGGTTCAGATTGGTTCCTAATTCCATACTAAGAATAGTTTCTATATATCCAATTCCTATATATATGTATGTCCATGTTTGCACAATATTAAATGTTGTTGGTTATCAAAAATCGAAGTACAAGTCAAAATACCTTCATACTATAGTTTCACAAAAATAGAAACAAACTTAAAATAAAAGAACAAAGAAAGCAATTTACACAATTTACAGTCCCCACAAAGTTATGTTCAGCTTTCGTGGACCAAATTTGTAGGCTCACTCAGAACATATTTGGGTAACTCATACTTGGAACCTGCAGTAAGATCAAGATCAAGACTTTAATTTCAGAAGCAAGAATCAAGCTGAGCAAACCTCTCTCATCATAGCAGATCGTTAAGTCGGGATTTTGAACAATAACACCGGCGCTATCCACGATTGCTTGTACAAGGGTGACATCAGCTTCAGCTGCCGCTCGAAGTGCATCCCAGATTTCTGTTAAGAATGTGAAAAGACGAAGGGAGAGGAGATGAAACAGCAATCCTTAGATAGACAAATCTTAATTCATAATTACATATTAGGTTTATTGATAAAAATACACGATGATATATACACTTGCATTCATGCTACATAATATGCTTTGAATGGAATCAACAAGTAGAAACAATAAAAAGACTCAAGAATGAGAAATGCTCTAGCTGGAGAATGAAATTTTCTCTAAGTAATATATCATTGAAAGCTATTCATGATCATTCTTGTTCTGGAAAACACGACCGCTTCAGCAATTTAATGTACACTGTTTGTAATTTTGCCGCCATTTATGGTGCACTAAACCTCCAACAAATGTAATCTCATCCCTTAAGTTGTAGACTACTGACTTCACATGCTCCTGATGACAGACACAAAGATGCAGGTTCTTTCAAATGCCAATGAAAATCAGAGGTTATTAATTGCATATATTATAATGCAATAAACCAGCTATTCGTTGCTAGATGGCGTTCTCGAACAAGCATGAGACCAATGGCAAACAAATGTATCAACAGTCTGAAAATTTTAACTCAGCCTAGAAAATAGTCTTTGTTCTACCAATTATAAAGCTTTTCAAATCAACATTACAATCAACATTACCAGATGCAGAAATAAAAGGATATCCTGTTAATCTCTGCAAAATGGTGTACATAGACAAATGTTAATCATACATTTAAAAATCAAACCTTTACGACCACCATAGTGTGGAGCAGTGTCCCAGAACTCCTCATGCATCTGCGTCAGTTGTGCTCTTGTAATTGGTTCTGAATGCTTCCATGCTTTGGGTTTCCGTATCTTTTTTTAGTCTAGAAGACAGAGAAAATCAAAGCTTTAGCAACAATTAAATGATACAGCACATGTTTTTCAAACAATTTAATGATGATACAGAGCATGTTTTTCATATTGGTGATTTACAAGAGAGGCCAACCACCACATAAATTTGTGAACACATAAACTATATTTCTTAATTGAGTAACAAAAATGATAAGTGAAGCACAACTTAGTAGAGGTATCCACAAAAGAAGAACAGGGAGATAGAATTATTTCAATATCTTTATCCTCATCTTCCCTTCTCTGTTGTTCCTGATTTCCCCAGTAAGGTTTCAGCATGCAGCACAAGTTTTCAGTTCACATAACTCAGAACAGAAATAGAAGAAGCTATAGTTCTGGAGATCATCTTCTTGACGAAGAAATAGAGTGAGAATCAAACTTAGAACATCATGAGACCTACTTTCTGGATTTGACAACAAGGTATATCATTTGCCACCATCTGGAAACAATGAATTCATTCAGAACTCAGAAGTTCTCCCCTGTTCATGATATGAACAATGTAAGAAAAATGAAAAACGACAGTTGTACCTGCCCAAATAATCATTTTATTACTACTCAGCTAACATTTCATCTATCATGTAAACAATCAGGTGTGAGGAAATACAGTCATGGCAGGATGCTGACACCACCTACAACAGTCGCACGAGATATATTATTGTGATATGATCAAAGACTTGTTATCCAAATATCAACTGTCCCTTACTCTTCCATACGTACAAAATCCACATAAATCTTTACTCCAAGGAAACTAAAGCACTTGTCAAATTGCCAGTCCCAGTTTATGTATGGCTGCAACGGAAGTATGATGCCTAACAAGCACCGACCTAAGGCATCACTAAGTTCATGTGTCTCAATGATCTGAACTTGACAAGTCATTGCTCCTAATCTTGAATCGACTAATACCACATTATCTTCAGTAATTCTACTTAACGACTAGCTAAATTTGTGAATTTTGGAGGCCAATTCTACCACCCCTTTAAAAACTAAAAACCATGTTGAGATTCATATCCCCAATCATGTAAACCGGTAGTGTCTGGTACTCAAGGACACAGTTATTTCATTATATTAAACGAAAGCATCCTACTTCAATTCTTAACCTTCCCACAGAAAACCCGATACTAGTCCAATCAGCTTTACCATGAATCCGAGAAAATTTAAATGAAGCAAAATTTACTCAATTAAAATATTCCCTTTTCCTCGAGTAACAACATTTCAAAGTGAAGCCTCATATTTAAAAAGTTCAGAACCAGATTTTATTGCATAAAATGGAACAAACATATCCGATAATCTCTACTAACCTGACTACATAATTCTAATTATCAAACTCCTTAAATCTTCCCTCAATTCAATTCAAAGAATTTACGCAGAAACTATAAATATGTAAAAGACAGAGTAATCAAAGAATCTTAAAACATTTCTCTAAAAAAAAAAGATTAATCATAAAATAGCTCCATATATTGAACTAAAAACCTAAAAATTAGGAAAGTAAAAATTTTCATTGAACATTAAATATTGATCGAAAGCTAGCAACATTCATCAATTCATACGCAGGGGAAACATAAGTCACGGCAAACCACGCTACATCATGGGTAAATTCAATAATTCTACTTCTATCCGATGATAAACATAACTAATTGGAAAAATAATCACAATGATTCATGAAATTCAAAGAATTCGGAAGTCAAAATCGAGTCACGAAAGTACCATTTTCTTTCTCCCGCGATCCAACGCAACCCATTGCGTGCAATCACACGCAATCGGCCATCTCCTCCCAGCTCAAATGTTTCGAAGATTGAATTCAGAACTATAATTTTCTAATGCCCATACGTAGAGCGAGAATAATTCCTCTCTTTCTCACTGAGAGAGATGCCACTGTGTGGTAGTGTGAGAGAGAGAGTGCGTGTGTAAATAATGTATATATCTGTGAGGAGAACATGGGAGTCCACTATTTTTCAACGATCTGTAAAAATTTCTGGTAAAAGGGCCTACTTGAAAATATTTTGCAGATTTTGAGGTAATAATGACATAAGAAATAGCTGGAAACATGCAATAATTTTTAGACGAATAGCAGTTTTGCCCCCAAGAAGAAACGAAACTTTACAATGTGTCAAACGAAAATTTGAACATACCTTTTTACTTGAATCAAATTAATAGATAAATTCAACTAAAAAAATTAATAGATAAATTAAGAATATATATGAAAAATTAATATTATCGACTCAATTAGGTAATTGATCACCTACTTATAGATAGTCATTTTTCAATGTGTCAATCGATTACTTAGCGGTGCATATAGTTAGCCATATCACATATGATTTGTCATGTGTTACCTTTGGACAATGAATCACAAATAATAAAGTAAATCTCATCTCTACAGTGGTACAACTTGTATAGTATCGTTTACATGAATGTATATCAATGGATATATAGGTAATCATTTTTAATTAACTTCTGTACAATATATATGAGATTATATAAAATTTATATTTAATATAACTGATAGCTAGTTTAAGGATATAATTAAACTTCATGAACCAATAAAATTTCAAACATGAAAGAGAATAGCATGTTGCAATTTACGTCCCCTGGTCTAGTCGAGTAGGTAATTTTGTGATTGAAAATTTTTGAATTTTAAAGATTGTTTTAGATTGAACTACTTAAATATATATCTATAAATAAATAGCGATTATGCGTAGTTAAGAGTCGCATGCATATCTCGATTCGTTTTTCTATGCCGTATAAAGAAGGTTTCACATCTAATGATGTGTATAATAGTTTGGTCTACTTTTTAAAAAATTCCAAAATTTATACTCACATAATTAATAAATATTAATTCGAAGTGCAACATCAATGTTTAGATGGCATTCATGGAGCTAATTTTGTTTATTACTATTTTTTATGACGAGGGTAATCTGTAATCGCAATAGTCTGTAATCCGGATGATATCCTTTGTCCCCAACTTGTGTACCATTCTCCGTGTCTCATTATTAATTTCACTATTTTAAAAAGATTTATTTAAAAATAAAAATTTAGTAATATATACTCCATCCGTCTCAATAGCAAGGTCTCACTTGTTTTGGGCACGGTTATTAAGAAACAAGAGTAAAATGAGAAAAAGTGGTAGGTCCTACAGCTTTTGAAGAGTTAATTATTTCCATTTTTGGAATGAGACCTTGCTATTGGGACAAACTAAAAAGAAAAGCAAGACCTTGCTATTGGGACGGAAGGAGTAATGAACCTTAATTAATACTACATCCGTCTCATTATTCTTGTCTCATTTCTTTTGGGCACGGATATTAAGGAGAAGGGTGTTTAAAGGCTAAAAAAATAGAAAGTGGTGGAGCCCATAACTTTTTGTGAGAGAAGCATATTTCCTTTTATGGAAACAGGACAAGAATAACGGGACAACCCAAAAAGGAATACAAGACAAGAATAATGGGACGGACACGGAGGGAGTATTTATTATAAAAAATTAGAATATAAAAAAATTATATACCTTAATTTTAGAATAATGAACATTAATAATCAATTAAAAATTATTAATTTCACTATTTTAAAAAGATTTATTTAAAAATAAAAATTTAGTAATATATAATGAACCTTAATTAATACTCCCTCCGTCCCATTATTGTTGGCACGTTTCTTTTGGGCACGGGTATTAAGGAGAAGGGTGTTTAAAGGGTAAAAAGATAGAAAGTGGTGGAGCCCACAACTTTTTGTGAGAGAAGGATATTTCCCAAAAAGGAAACAGGCCAACTTTCGTGGGACGGCCCAAAAAGGAATACAGGCCAACAATAATGGGACGGAGGGAGTATTTATTATAAAAATTAGAATTTAAAAAAATTATATACCCTAATTTTAAAATAATGAACCCTAATAATCAATTAAAAATTAAAAAAAATGCAAATTAAATATAAAAAAATATATAAACCCTATTCGGATGGATGAACCCTAGTTAATAATTGTAAAATTATACTAAAACATCATAGATTAAAATTGAAGAAAAAAAATGATAAAAATATAATTAAATATGGAATTGTGGGACAAAGTGGAACACCAAAGTTGGGGACAGAGGATCCTAAGTGCTGTAAATCATATCGAAAAGGAAAATCGCACTTGAAAAACTAGATACGACATACTCGAACTATGAGACGTTGGTGGGATGCAATCTTGATACAATTAATCTCAAGGATATCGTTCCACCACTAGGTCATATACATCTAGTTTTCTTCATAAATATATCGGTTTATTAATTAATGCACCTCTTTGTCGTTTAGGGATTATTGATTTATTAGTCTATTGCACAAGAGTATGATTTAACCAAAATATATTCATGAATAACGATTACGAATGTTATATGGTAGAAAAAAAAAGGATTGTTACATCCCCACTACAAAAGAATACTTTTTGAAAGAGTATACACACAAAAAAAGATGTATAAATGTTTGTAAAAAAAAATGCCTAACAAAAGATAGTAATTTTCATTTAATTTATATAAATGTAAACTAATTACTAAATTTATACTTCATGATGCAATAAAAAACACAAATGGGAAAGAAGGCTAATATTAATATCATCCATAAAACCAACTTTTTCAAGCAAAGCAGAAGAGAAAACCACAAATCTATAAAGAGTAAGTTTTCATAACTGGAATAATTCTTCACCCTTTCTTCAATTTCTTTTTCTTTTTCATTTTTCACAACCAAATAATGCATTTCAATTCGATACTGCAATAAATTAAAAACAAAGTCACTATGCAAATTCTCACTTTAAATTTATTGTTGAAAATATACTAAAAGATATTATGGTGTCTCGTGCAGCGCACCTCTCACACGACCTCAGTGCCGACCCATACATGATAGTATATGATACTTTCTTAGTCCATGTCTGGTTCGGTATTTTTTGGGCATTGAAAGATATTCAATTAATTGAATCCATTACTTCTTGTTTGGTTTGGATATTGGATTAACCATATTACTCTTACTTGAGGGTAAACCAATCCCCCAAAATGTTACCCTCCAAACTAGAGCGGTAATAAAATCTTTTTCTCTCCGAAATCATTTCACAAGGTGATCCCTTTCTATTGTTGAACCAAACACCCAATAAAAGTAACACTTATTGTTACCATTCCTCCCTCTACCTAATTCCATTCCCTTTCCATTCTTCTATTCGAACCAAACGAGCACTTAAACCGTTAAATTCACTACATCTATGATAGTGTTCATATTTTAAATTATAGGAAAGAAAAAAAAGTAAAACAACATAGCTAGATTGAGATATAATTGTGAAAAAAAAAAGTGATTTGTCTAGCTACAAATTTCGATAGTAAATGACACTTATTTGAGGAAATGAGTAACGGTGGCGATTATTTTGGATAATTCTCTTTCAAATAGTCAAGGGACAATAGGGAAGGGGCAATGATAGGGGCCTTTATTAATTGTCTCTTTCAAAAAAAATTAATTGCGTCAGAAGTAATTAAATTTGGCAGCTAAGCTAAGTTTGAATAACAGTTGGGGTTAAAAATCTGTTGGTAGCTAGCTCAGGCCACCACCAAAAATTTAATTACATCACTCTTATACTTATCATTCAGCCCCTACTAATAAATCATGAATAGCGACCGCAAGTTATTCTCGTTACAAAAAAAAATAAGTTGCATGGTACTCTAGTGAAAAAGTGAAGGAAAAAAAAAAGGTAGTAAATTTTTTGGATCATAAGTCATCAATCATTGCACATTTGATTATTTTTTTTGTGATTTAGACATCTATGCACTTCAAAATCAAATAATGTTTGGAGAGTGGCTATCACTGTAATCCATGACTTGTTTTTATCTCAAAACATTTTTGAACCCTATTTTTAAGGCAATTGTTTCTGACAGCTCAAAATCATGTTTCATCTCGTATTTTATTTTATTATTGTGATGTGTGTTAGTGGTGTTAAGAGATAGATGTGATATATGCATGTCTATATTTCTATTCTCTTGTTTGAATATATACCAACATGTGCCTCTCACTTTAGGTCTTTTCATGCCCTTAATCAGTCAACTCATTTAATAATATAGAGGTTGTAGCTTAGTCTAATTAAATAAAATGAAAATAGTAGTATATAACTAGGTTAAAAATAGATTGCACAAATTGATTTCTCATATAACTACGAATTAAATAATTTGAGATGGTACATATTGGTTCGAAACACATTTCCATGTACTCAAATTTTACAATATTTGCTTGCCGTGAAAACAAATGAAATGTTTACATTATTTGCTTGCCGTAGAATAAATTAATTAATTCAGTACAGTCAGATTAATTATACTCTAATCAATTATTTGTGACGTTATTGGAGTTTTAATTTACAAGTTACAACCACTACACATCTGAAATTATTTATTTTTCACATAAACAAAGGTGAAATAATGATATGATCAAATTTAAAATTAAGGGGCATGCGACATAATTCCACTAATGGAACTACGTACCTTTTCAAGTTGCATAATTTATTATTGGATTATGCAATCAGTGTGATAATAAGACTCGCGACGTACAATATAGATCGATTTATTTCGTTGAAAGAGTGAGTTATATATTTCTATATACTACCCTTAAGCCACTAATATTTTTTAGGGTTAATTTTCCAAAAAAAAATATATAATGTTGATCTCAATTTTTAATTTTCGTATTATTTTTAAAATATTTTAACTATTACAACATCTTATAGTTATTTTGAAATTATAACATCTAAAAAAAATTTCAAGAAATATGTGTAAATTATGCTACTATTTGATTTATAATTGTTCTGATTTGATCTGGAATAGGATATTACAGGGAATAAATTTTATTTTCAAATAAGATATTTATTTGGAAATGAATGGAGTATATAATTTGCGTACTAAAGTAATCTTAATTTGAACGAATTTTAAATTACGCTTCAATAATGGGAGACATAAATCGCGTGTGACAATGATATCCAATTGTTTATGTTTATTTTCTGTAAATAATCATTATCTTTTTCTTCGTACAATGTATGCAGTGGAATCCAAATCCCAAGGGGACAGCTTCTTGCAACTAGATTATTTTTTAAATCTTAATACTATAAGCTTTTCCTATCTATAGTACTTTGTCTTAATTTGCTGTTATTGTTGTGTGTGTGTTTTTCTTTTTTGGAAAATATAAGAAAAAAGCTTTTAAGTATAATAAGATAATGCATTCACACGGTAGCTCATCAATATTAAATTTAAATCGAGTGATTTTGATTTTGGACTTCCTCCAAACAACTTCATGCCCTTTCTTAATTATTTGGATGTACGTGGAATTTTATTCAGAAATAAGGATATATGGAGTTAAATTGCTAAGTACTCCCTCCGTCCCAGTCATTTTGTCATGTTATTGTTTGATATGGTTATTAAAGAAAGGTAAAAAATAAAAAATTGGTAGATTTCATTACTTTTGAATGATTAATTACTTCATTTTTGGGAAACAAGACAATTTAAACGGGATAGTCCAAAATGAAAAGGAAGATAATTTCAATTGATGGAGGGAGTAAATTACTAAAAGGGGAAATAAATTAAATTTTATTTACCCCCAACGTCAAACTTGCATTTATTTTTAGTCTTCAGACAATAATATTATGCCTGCAGAATTCACACATTAAAGTCCACAAAATACGCCTCAGATTCTCTTGGCATGGTTAATTCAGTGTTCTCGACGGGCTAGCATAAATAAATATAAATAATAAATAGAGAGGAAATTCATTCTATTCAGTATTAAGATAGTGTGTACCTCCTACGACCATTTTTGATAGCGGGTATAAGCAGTACCCACTGACCCACCAGTAAGATTATTATATCCATTTTTTGTGTATAAAATATTGTATAAAATAAGGGGAAATATTGATATAACCTAGTCAACCTTATAATCATACAATACGCACAATTCTTTTACCCTTCTACTAAATTTCTTCATTACATACTCTGATTTATCAATTCATTTCTTCAATATGGAGATAAATCATGCATTATCAGGCCCATCACACTTCCGTATAAATAAATTCTACGTATACCAACTTCATACCTTTTTGACCGGAATGCTGCCGGGTATTTCCGCCGGAAGTTTTAGGGACCTCGTCCAACCACACGATCGCAACCGATGGTTTCCAGACGCAGACTCCTTCAGCAGCACACAGCACAGCCCTCGTTCGTTTCCTACTCGGGCGTAGGGTATTTAGTCGGTATTTATAGAATAAATAGACACTGGAAGGGATGAGCAAAAGCCCGAACTTTTATATAGGAATTATATAAAATTTATTACAACATAAGTATATCTCCTTTAGGGAGGAGACAGACTTGTTTAGCTACCTATGGTAGCGGAATTAAAATACATAAACTTTACTATACTAAGCTAAGAACTATAACAAATATTTATTTTTGAGAGCAGAGGAGATGGTGTAGAAGAAAGCTGGTGTGGATTTCTGATGCCCTTCTGCTCTCCAAACTTGTAGATTATATAGAGGTCTCAAATTTCAACCTCCTTCCTTCATTATTGCCTCGGATTCCTTTGTTCCGTGGCCAGCCTGTTTCTGACTCAGCGTAGGACCACTGCTGTCGTCCATTATTGAATAAGGACGCCCAACTTTCGGTGCTACTTTAATCAAACCGCACTATCTTTGTTTGATAATGCTCCTGCTGTGCTTTTACCCATTTGGTTTTTAGTGGGTAAAACTTTCCCCTCCACCCACTACTGTCGTTTTCTTTTTAGTGGGTGCTCCAGCTCAGAGTCACATGACTCTACCAACCTGTGTCGGGAATCTACTTTTTTCCCGGGGCCCTTGGCGTCCTTGCTTTTGGCAACGCCTTCTGCTCGAGATGCTCATGGGACCGAGCCTTCTCCTTTCCCTTTCTGGGCATGAACCCCTTCCCGAACTCTGGTTCTTTCTGGTTCTGGCAATCCGAACAGACTCTCTCGGACCAGTTCCCAAAATGAGCCATGTTGCAATATTTACGATGAGTGTCTTTACTCGTCGTAATCTTGTTTTCCCAGAGCAAGGTTCTCTTTCTTTCGAAAGCTTCCTCTGCGAATCTTGTAGACTTTCCTGTCATGGTATTTAACAGGAATGATCCGTTCACTGAATTCTGAAAGAATTTGAACGGGAACTTGACTTTGTCCATCTCGGTGAGACAGACCCATAAACCCCATGCTCTTCTTGTGGAGATGAGATCTTCTGGCAATGTTGAGACTAGAGTAGTCTCTTTCTCTGCAGGCGCTTTGATCTTTTCAAGGGCGCGTGCATCTGGTCTTCGAAGCCTAATATAGTGAAAGGCTTCATGGTTTCCTTTCCCTGCCGGTTCTGGGGCTGCACTGATGAAATACAACTCCAAAACGTCACCTCGGCTAAGCTGCGGATTGTTAGCCCAGGTATCATACACCGCTTCTTGAATCCACTTGGGTAGATTCTTGATTTCGGCGAATGATGGGGATGTGGTATAAACTGAAGCAAGTGCTCCGAATTCATACCATCTCTTGACTTCGTGTGGATCTGAATTTGGCATCATCCACACCCGAGGATATTTCCCCGAGACATCAACCCTTATTTTTTCTGGGTTGATTCCAGTCCTTGTGTTGAGCTTCTCCCAATTGGCTTGATAAACCTGCCACGAAGAAGAAACTTCAATCTTATCAGTATTAATCTTAGAAATGCCAGTCATTGGCCTAAGATTAATCTCTCCCTTTTTTTCCCCAGAGGTGCTGGGTTGACATGATAGTTCAGAGTGTGACCCCTGAATATCATCTTTTTCTTGGGGCAATGGTTCCGAAGATACCACCACCTTAGAACTCGGGCAAGAGGTATTTGAATCCTCTGCTACAGGTTTAGAGCCCTGTACTCGAAACTCTTCTTTTACCAAAGGATCTTTGGCCACCCGAAGGATTGGTGTTTGACATGCAGTCCAGAGTTGATTCTGAGACCGTATGCAAGCTCGTATTCTCTCGGTGACTTTCGTCTTATCGAGAGTTTGCAATCTTCCTGCTTGTTCAGTATTTAGAATGCCCTCGTCCCACTCGCCGGATAACATCTCCAGATTTTCTCTGAGATGTCTATGGGCTAGTAGAATGGAGTTCACGTCAGTTTGCTCCATCTCTTGTTAAGAAATCTGCAAGAATATTTTCATGAGATTTCAGAATGACAATATCAAAAATATAATATTGGCATTCAACTTGCCATCTAATTAATCTAGCCTTTTCAGGCTTAGATTCCATCTTGTTTCTTAAGAAAGCTTTAACTTGTGTGTTATCAACTTTCAAAGTAAATTTCTTTGCAAGTAAAAATAAAGGCCATTTTTTAAACGCCTTTCTGACTGCAAAGAACTCTTTCTCGTTGATGTGCCATCTCACAGCCTCATCATCTGAGAATAAACCACTGCAGTATCTACAGGGTTCTTCTCCATTAGGAGTGATCTTGGTTAAGACGGCTGCCCACCAATAATCACTAGCATCTGTATACAGGACCAATTCATCTTCGTCCTGAGGTATCGCGAGCTTTGGGAGATTTTTGCAAACCTCTTTTAACTCCCGCATCCCTTGTCGATGTTCTTCTGTCCAGATGAACGGAACATCTTTTTCGGTAATGGGCGAAAACTTTTCTATGTTTTGCGAGATCTTTAATAAATGGTCCCGCAAAATTAACAACTCCCAAAAACTACGAAGTTGTTTCTTTTCTTTAAGATCTTCGGAAAATTCGGACCTTTTGAACAATATGGTCTGAGAATGATTCCTGCTTCATCGATCTCAATACCCAGAAATTCCATTTTCCGAGTTGCAACGACTGCCTTCTTTTCAGACAGTACTAAACCTTCTTTAAAGCAAACATCTGCAAAGATCTCAAGATGTTTGATATGTTCTTCCATATTTTTTGATGCTATTAAAATATCATCAATATAGACAAACATAAAAGAAAAATAATCTTTGAATAGATTATCCATCTTTCTCTGAAATATTTGAGGCGCATTAGCTAACCCCATTGGCATCACGTTCCAAACATAATGCCCTTGTGGAGTAGAGAAGGCTGTAAACTTCTTACTCCCTTCCTCCATGCGAATCTGGTAAAAACCTGACTTGCAATCAAACTTAGAGAAAACCTTAGCATTCCTAATGCAGTTAATAAGGTGTTCCCTACTTGGGATAAAATATCCATCAAACTCTAGAATGTCATTAATTCCTTTGTAATTAATAACAAGTCTAGGTTTACCTCATTTTATCTCACCATGATTTCTTACCAGAAATCCGGGACTGCTGTAAGGCGAGTTCCCTGATTCGATCAGCTTTAAATCAAGGTGTTCCTTGATTATCTCCTTCATATCCTGTTGATCTTTGAGGTTCATCAGGATTGGTCTGTATCTTACAAACTCATACTCCTTTTTAGGCTTCACCTTCAAGGTTGCATTGAGCTTGTTTTTATCCCACCATGCCAAAGGATTCTCACTGTAATTCCTTTTGATTTTCCTTTTGACATCTTCTAGGGATACCTTCACCTCTTCCCTAATATCTTGATAGGATATTAAAGAAGCTTTGAGGATATGAATCTCTTCATCTCCAATATCCCAATCCCTGATACAGCTTAGCACTGCTTCGCTGAATCTCCTTTGATCTTTCATCTTTGGGTGTCGAAGTTTTCCTTCATCACCACGCTTGCTGCGAAAACTCAATGGTATCTGGCGATTAAAAGCCCCTTTGAGCCTCTAGACAATGATCTTGTGATCGCAAATGGTTGTGAACACCAATTGTCTTCTTTCATTATCCTGCATATATCTTTTGAACATCTGTAGGAAATTGTTTCCTAACAGAATGTCTGCACCTGTGTCATGGAAATAAATTGGTGGAGTTTTAACCTTGTACCAAGGTGTACCTCTGGCTCCTCCAATCAGAATTTCCGTCTCTTTTACTCCTTTAGCAAGGAGTAAAATCTTCTTTGAGAAATCTCTTCACTTGATTCGGGGTAGATCATCTTCTGCCTCTGCTTGGGAAGACTCACTCGTTTTGCGGATACAAATTCGCACTTTTGAATCAATATAAGCAGCAAAATATTCTGCTTTATATTTTTCATATAACATCCCTATAGAGATGTATATGGAGAATGGACTTGTCATTCGATCAATAGTTTTCTTCCATTAATCGTGATTTCCATTCCGTCCTCTTTATTTCCCCAAGGTTTGTGATCCTCGAGAAAATCCAAACCCAAAAGCAAAACTGCTTCTCTTCCAGCTCTCCCCTTGATCTCCATCACTTGTCCCCCAATTTCCAGGGTACCTTTGTAATGATTGATCTCCGGTTGCTGCAAATAGTAAAGAACATTACAAGGGAAGTTGGTTTCCCACCTTGTAGTGTCAAATTTTACTATCACTTCTCTCCATCCCTCGGGACATTTCAGATTTACTGGAACTTTGTTACTCTGAGATGTTTGAGGGTGTGCTTCTTCTCGAATGAGACTCCGACTCCTTCCATATGGCAAAGACATAATTCTGTCTCCTTGGAAAGATAATCTCCCTGAAGTTATCCTGAGACTTTGGTCGTGTCTCATGACTTCTCTATCTCGGATTTGAATATCCACATTCCTTAACCGAGCAATTTCAACTCTATCGGGACAAACAGCTGTTGTCACTTTGTTGAAGATATCTGGTATCTCAATAAACTTCTTTCCCAGAAATAACTCAGTGTGATGTGAGTTGGAAAGAGCATATGATACCTGATAAGTAATGGAGTAAGGCCTGTTTCCTTCCTCCAGCAAATCCTTGCGTTTAAAGTCCTGATAAAGCGTCAGGGCTTTGCTGAAATGGGTATCATTAAGATTGTAAGCAATCTTAGGATAAATGATTCCCACTACTTGTCCTGCACAGAGATCTCCCGCTATTGTTCCCAATACGGAATCCTTCAGATTTCTGACTCTTTTATCGCATATAGCGATATCAATCGGCGTGTGAACTCCGGCAAAGAGAGCCGACTTTAACATCAACTGGATTGCTCCAATATGAATCCAGTTCATCTTTTCAGCGACTTCGGGCTTCATTTTTGATAAATCTTCCCGGATGTCACTGGCTGGAATCAACTGCATCTCCACTTGATTCCCTGTAAGCTCTATAGGAAGCGACATTTCTCGCCTAGAAATTCCATAGACGATTTGTTGTTTCCTGCTCCTTAGATTAAAGTTCCTTAGAACTTGATCTATATTACTTGCCGAAAAGCCTTGATACTTTTGTATATTCAGACTCTTCTTCATGATCTTGTCAATCAGGCTTTGAGAGAGAGTTGTGTGACTGGAAAATCCTGTCCTGTCCTCTTTCTCCTGATGAACAATCTCTGGATCAGTCTGACTCCGATCTAGTTCCATCAGACCATTCTGAATCTTCTCCGCTGAAGACTTCTTCTTGTTCATATATACTCTCATCCGAGGGTATATCTTCGAACTGATATACTTGTACCAGTTCCTGGTAGTAGACGGCATCTTCGATATCCGGAGTGGATTCGAATTTGTTGATACCTCTTCTCTCGTTGTCTGGGCAATTTGTGGAAATATGCCCCTTTGCACCGCACGTCCAGCAGTTGCAATCTTTGAAACTTTCATTAACTCTAGTGTGAGTTCTTCTGAAAGTCTTCTTGGCAGGTGTCCTTCCTTGAGATTTATCATCTCCTCGGAATGGATACCTATTCCTTGATGGTCCACTTCTTTGGCCTGATTTGTAAGATCTGGCCTTCTGTCTTGACCATCTGGTTCTTGGTTTCCAAGAATTTCTTTTTGGATCTCCACCTTTATGATAGAATTTGAAATCTATTTTTCTTGTATTTCTTGACCTCGGTGGTTCTCCTCCAATGATCGTTGGTAGATCATTGTCTTCACGATTTAGAGGAGCAAATTTGTTAATCCTCCTCGGTTTTTCAAGTTCTTCGTAGCCGTTGCTTGTTGACACCACTCAGAGAGCTTTCGATGTACATAAGACATCCTTCTTGCAACGTTTTCAGGATCACCTGGTTCGTAATCCCGGATCAGCATCTCTTTCCATGGGCTTGGAAATTTCAGAAAGAAGATTTCCAGTGCCACTCTATCATCAACTTTAGATTGATGTTGATAAAGAGTAAAGAGCTGTAGAAACTTGTTGAGCGATTGTTGATCCAAGACCGCAAGTCTTAGATTATACAATGCCATCAAGTATTTCTTTCTCTTCTCTATATCATATCCTTCGAAATATCCTTCTCCCAGAAAATGGTTCTTAAAAAGAACGGCCATATTCTGGACATGTTCTGTATAGTTTTCACTATTAAAACATGAATTCTTGATTTCAACGGGAAAGAATTCCCATGCTGTCTTGACCACTCCGGCAAGACTCATTTCGAGAATTCTTACGAATCCTTCCTTGTTCAAATCGAGAGTTGCTGCTGCAATTCTCAGGGCTGACGTCCACTCGTCAATGACTGATTCTCGATCTCTGAAATTAACTTCATCGAGATCAAGCATCACTCCGTAAGGATGGATGGGATCTAGGGTCGCCTTTCCATAGGGTGTATCTTGCACCTTTGGATGCGGCCTTCTTGCCCTTGTCCTTCTTGCTGCCATGTATGCATCATTTGGGGTATGTTGATCATACCTTGCTCCAGTCTGAAAGTCCTGGACTGCATTAATGGCTCCTGGTGCATTTTGAAAATCTTGTTGATTTCCAATAATGGCTCCTGGTGGTAGTTGATTCACCGGCTGTGGGTTTTGGACCACATTCTGGTTCATCTTTAAGTCCACCATCGTCATGTTAGCAAAAGATTCTGCTAACTCCTGGAGGTCGTCAAGCTTGATTCGTTCAAGATTACTCATTTCTTCTTTTCACGAATCATTCTTTTCAAGGTTTCTATGTTGGGATCCTTTTTGGTTTCTCCCACTGGCTTTGGATAAGTGGGTTCATTACCAAAAGGATTTTCTCCCTCGACTGGAACTAGGTTGTTGTTCCAATCTCTCGATCCGTGATTGGATCTCCTTCAGGATGTTGTAGATTTCATCCTGTTTTATAGCAATCTTGTATAGATCGCGTGGTACACCATACAGGCTATCGCCATAATGTTGTACTGTCTTCTGTATTTCTCTTAGATCCGCCGAAATTTTGGAGGAATCTGGAGAAATCTCTTGATATAAAAGAGTAGATGATACTCCTTTATCCTTCTTTTGTTCCATCAGAGCTATGGAGTAATATATAAATTCCAATTTACTCCCACATGGCTCCAATGTCTTCTTCTCATAGCATGTTCTAACTCCCATTCTAGGAGTATACACCTATGTAGAAGATCTTCTTTTCTGGTGATTCCTTGGATGCAGGAATCAATCAATTCTTTCTTCTCGTTTCGCTGAATTAAAAGGTTCAGCCTCTCTCGCCAGTCTGTCAGAATCCTCTGATATCTGGTTCTTCTTTGCTCCAAAATTTGGAGACGTTCCTGGAAATGTCCACACCTTGGACATTCTTCTGGAGTCATCATATATGATTATTATGATGGTTCCTTCTCATGGTATTTGTCACTTCGAACAGGAGATCGCTCAGATCTGAATCATATCTCCTTCTTGCCTCAATTTCTTGAACCAAAGGCTCAAGGTATTCAAGCCTTCTTTCTCGTACGACTATGGAGTCGAACAATTCTCTCCAGACGATTCTTGTCATCTGGTTTCTTTCTCTTTTTATCTCCAAATCTTGGAGATAATTCCTGTAACCTTCACATCTCGGACAATTGTCCGGATTCATGTTTTTCTTGATGTCTCCTCCGTTAGGATAATACTTAAAGCAATAAATAAAATATAATTCCTTAATAAAACCAGGGCTCTGATACCATTTTAGAAGCGAAGGATCGATTAGCAAAATATGTAATAAAGAAATACACGTAGCTATCATTTTAATAGCTAAAATAGGAGGGTAAATACATGATTTTATATGATTTTGGTTAACTAGTCCAATTTTTCCCCATTTTTCACACAAAATGACACTTTTTTGGAAAATGTCACAATAAATATAATTAGAAAAGTCAAAAAGTCTTGGTGGTTATGTGTTATACATGTCTTCAAAACTGGTTATGGGGGGTACACACTATCATCATACTGGATATACATAAATAATACTCTAATAAATATACCTCTCATTAATTAAACATAGACATGCATAGAGGAATATTCCCAGCTAGCTCCGTAACCCAAATTAGTGTCACAGGGACGGACGCAAAAAAAAATGTTACGGTGTAATGTTCTAACTTGTCAAATTACAGTTATAAAATGTTGGGGAAACTGAAGCTCCCATAGCCTATAAGCATGTTCTGCTGTCAAAAAATTTCGGTACTAGAATTTCGATGCATCTACATACTTCGAAAGTAGTTGCTTTAGCTTTAGCCATTCGAATTTTTGATATTATTTTTTATTTCTCATCAAATGAATGACATCTTCTTCTGCATAGGCAAATGTATTTTTTCCCGTTAAATTATAGTGTGGAAACTGGAAATTTAAAAATCTGTATTAATGACAAGGATAAAATGGAAAGTTAAACATCATTTTTCTATAGAATTCTGAAATATTTATGAAAATTACAAATTTTATTTCAAAATGTGGTACTTGTTTGGGACTTTGGGGACGAAGAGAATAATACGTTACACGGTTTAATTAATATGATCCCCTTTTTTATGAGATATTGTGTGAGCTATCATTTGTATGCTAAATTATACATTATGTCGGCTTCCTTTAATGTATGTTAATTACAAATATAGATATTTGATCATATAAAAACAGTTTCTCATGGAAAATTAGGAATCGATGTGAGTCATTACTCTTTGTAAGATCTACTACGGTTGTCATAGATAGAAGAATGATAGTAGTATGTAAAAAGTGTGACATCTAAAAACATGATTTTATACATATATAAAAGCATGATATATATATATATATATATATTAATATATTCTTTTTAAGAAATGATTACGGTTGTCATAAATAGAAGAATGATAGTAGTATGTAAAAAGTATGATATACAAAAGCATGATTTCATATATACATAAAAGCATGATATATATATATATATGGAAGAGATCATATGTAAAATCATCTTTACGTAAGAAATAAGAAGTGATCTGGACCATTGATCTTTATAGATCTACGGTTGTCATTGACCGGTGTTTTATAATTGAACATGAAATGCATTATCGTAACAATGCATTGCAATAAATCAAAAATACATTATTATTATTATTATTATTATTATTATTATTATTATTATTATTATTATTATTATTATTATTTTTTACGGAAAAAATATTTTGTATGTGAACCAACCTATATATATATATTCTTTTTAACAAATGATAAGTTGATAACTCACTTTGCATCCACATTAACTGGTTCTCACGAAACGCGCATGACGTTGATCTACATGATGACATATTTTTGTTTAATTCTTAAAATCTAGAAGTTGAGGACCTAGTTGGAATATAAATGAGTGAAGAAATGCACAAAAGAACAAAAAAAATTGAATTATTTAAGCTTTATTCATATTAATTACTGAACAAAATTAGAGTTCCACGTGATGTGTTTTGCTTAACATTCAAGTTAAACTCAAAATAAATTTTTTGTTTTGTTTTTTTTTTTTTTGCTTCAATATTTTCTTTTTGAAAAGGTTGCTTCAATAATTTTTAAGCTCAATAAAATGTCGAAAAATATTGTATAGTACTCATGACTCCAAAAAAACAAAGAAAAAGAAATACCAAAAAAAGAGATCGTGTTATACTAAGAAAGTTAATTGTAACGTAACTTTCTAGAATATTCTTTTTGAATTATTTAGATGAAATTATTATGTTTCTTCGTTTCACCAATAAGATTTGTTTGTTTAGATTGATAGATATCTGTATTTCAACTCGGCCAGATTCAATAAAATATATTTTAGTCCCATTTTATTATAATTAATTTTTTTAATCACATTATTAATAATTATATTGTATGATGTTCCCCACCCACTCAAATATAGTCTTCAAGCAAGAAAATCATCCTTGCCTATATTCGAGTCTTCGACGAAGGTTCCCATATATGCCTAAATTTAATAAATAGCTTAATAAAAAATCATAATGTTTTATGCGTAGAATAAAAATCTGAATTTTTATAAGGCGTAGAATGAAGTGCTTGATATCAATAAATAAAATCGGTTGCTTAAAGAAGGATTATTGGCTCTTAATTTGAATTTAGCAAAACTTGAAATTCAACTATTATAAAATAATTTAATATTTTTTTTTATTAGATGGGGAGAGGGAGCAGTGAAATTGAACACGAAACCTCCCGTTAATACAATTATACATAAAGAATGGTACCGCGGGTCCACGAGGGATAAATAAATTTAAAGTTGATCTTTCCCTTTTTCTTTTTTAAATTTAATTTGCCTTCTTAATTTGAATATAACAAATCCCTAGTCTTAAAGTCTGTAATTAATTTAATATTGCATTTAGCTCCAGTTCATTATGAGTACAAGTATAGCATTTAGCAAAATAAAAAAATAAAAAAAGTTTATAACTAAATATATAAAAATATATCAACACAATCGATGAAACACGCTCTCGTTATAATTTGACATTAAAATTGAATTTGAATCCATCATCATCACACATCAATAAAGGATGTTAATTGCTCTTTTTTTTTTTTAAATGTTAACATAATCATATGTGTTGTAAATATATCTTTTAGATATATATGATAGGAGTGTTGACCAAGTAAACCCCTAAAACCCTAGCTCTCTGTACCACTATAAATAGAGGCCATTGGTCCTCATATTGAATGCACAGAATTATTATTCTCTCTACTTTATTATCTCTTGGGAAAAATGCATATAAATACACGAACTTTGACCCATCTTTCATTTTGCACATGACTTTTGATTTTTTCCCATAAAAATACAACCTTTTGATTTTGTTCAAATTTTCCATAATTTGCTATTTGGGTGAAACTAAATCTGACATGGCAGCCGAAATTGTACACTTTTACATGTCGTCGTACACGTGGCTGCCAGAAATGTGCATGTATATATATATATATATGTTTATTATTTTATTTATACTATAGAAAATTAATTAAATAAAAAAAAATCAATCTCACTTCACTCTCGCGCTCTTCAACAGCAACATACTTCACCCTTCTTCACCATTAACTTTTTTTTTCTCATCTGCAAATCCTTCACACATCAAAATTTCAACCAAATTTCGAGGAATCTAAATTTCGAAAAATCTATGGCAGCGACAATCTACTACCCGCCATCTAGATCCGACAAGGGCGTGAGGCGGCAAGGGCTCCGCCGCAAAAGGGAAAACTGAGAAAAAAGAGTTCGATTTTCAAGAAGAAGAAGAGCTTCAGCGCAAATTGATGATGGTCGATGGAGCTGCAGATTCTTGTTGAAGATCCAAATGATGTCGATGATGGTTTTGACTAAATTTTGAATTTGGGGAAACAGAAAAACCTTACTTTAAGTGTGCAATTTTGGAGATAATTTTATGATATTGGATTCTTTAGCGTGTGTAATTTTGGTGATGATTTTTTGATTTGTGTGGTTGTCGCCGGAGTAGAGATGTTTGTCGCCGGAGAAGAGATGGTTGTCGGAGAAGATGGTTATGCAGATTGCAACCATTGAGTGAGAGTAAGAGAGGATGCGGAATTGCAAATGTGTTACTTCTTTATTCTAGTTTTATCTTAAAAAATATTTTATTTTGATTTTTATATGTGTATTTCTAATTTCAGATGTGAATTTTTAAAAATAATTTTAATTATTTTTTATTGCCATGTCAGCTTTGATTTTAATTGAATAGTAAATTGTGGAAAAAATGAATAAAATCAAGAGGTTATGATTTTACAGAAAAAATTTAAAAGTCATGTGCAAAGTGAAAGACGGGCCAAAGTTCGTGTATTTATATGCATTTTTCCCTTATCTCTTCTCTCTAGTTTATAACACGTTATCAACACGATTGTTCTCCCCGTTTCGATTGCTACCTGGCTCGATTATTCTACCTCATCGATTATCATTGTTTGGATCCTAATAGGTTTAGCTACATCAAGGTACAATTTAATTTCAATCTAAAAAGTTATTTGAATTGTCGCCGATAATTTTTGCAAAGTTTTTCATCCATATAAAGAAATTTGGTTTCTCTTCTATCCCAGCGGATTCATATTTAGGCATATTGAAATTTATGTATATGTTAATTTCTTGAATATTTATTCGCACATCATTGGTCGGGCAAAGGTTTGATTTCTTCATGAAAATTAAATCATGTTTCTGTTTTAGTGAAGTACATTGAAATAATATAATATTATTAATTATTGTGTTCCATATAAATTAGTTTTTGGGAAACGAAATCAAAGTAATATTCATTGTGCAAAATAGATTGTTATCGATTTTTTTTTATACAAATTTCTCTTGTATTTATGCTTTGATTTCGAAACTTGATGCATGTATGTTACACTGCAAAATATATATATTGTGATATATTATGTTTATAATTCTTATGATATAACAATCGTTGTTTCCGAAGAAACACGAATTTATATAAAATCTTAAAGATTATATATTGATGCTATTGAAGTAGCACAATTAATATACCTAAAGACTATTACATGCCTTGATGAGCAATAAAATATTTGGATAATATATGATTATCCATGATTTTTGTGCGTATATATTGCACAAATGACAAATGGCTCCGGAAGAGCTTGTGTCATTTTGATACTACATTAACATGTTAGTAAGTCAAAAAGAAACGTACTAAGTTTTGATGATATCCGCTACAACGGATACTATATTGAGACAGTAGCAGAAGATAATAATGAATATCTCTGCAAATATTACATGCGATAACATTAGTTCGTATTAGGCCAACAACCTAATACCAAAATTGCTCGTATTACATGGAGAACTTGATGTTTCTCATTTACGAACTTTTGGTTGCACGATTTAAGTCTCAATTGCACCCTACAACAAATGGGTCTCCAACGAATACTTGAGATATATGTTGGGTTAAATATTCACGCAGATGAACTTAAAGTTCAACAAGTTATATATTACTGCCAAACGAGTGATCAAATCTCATATACATATTGTATATGCACCATAAAGAATTGAAGTTCCTTGTGACCTAAATAAATTAGATGATACTAATTAATGACATAAGCGTGAGAGATCTATTGGTGCTAAATATAAAGATCCGCGGAATACAAAATTGAATAGAGAAATTATATCACTCTATCAGTCTCCTAAAGAGGATCGTCATAAGGACGAAAATCCTAGTTTATATGCACGTGCACCAAATATCAAAATACTGGGATTACGGAACAAACAGTAAAGAAAATATCATTGAGAAATGATGAAAATCTGGTTGATTGAAAATGTCATGAATTCTATGAATTCAGGAGAAACGAGCAATAGAAAAATATTATAATTGTCGACAATACTTTTGCCTCGACAAAATTACTTTTATCAATTTGATGATATTTTGGATCCAGAATGAAAGAAAATAGAAGTTCCAGAGGCACTGAGTAAATTTGAAAGAAGCAATTGAGACAGAGCTTGACTCGCTAAATAAATAATCTTTTGCTCTGTAGTACACATGTCAAATAATGTTGACACAAATGAGTATTTGTACTAAGAGAAAAGAAATTGATGAGATGATAAGAAATAAAGCGATGTTAATAGCTCAAAGATTTAGGCAGAGATCTTAAATTGATTTTGCTTATATATATTCTCCTAATATGGCATCACGTTCCGTTATTTAATATCTATCGCAGTAATGAATATCATTGATCCGTATATTTGTTGGGTCATTGGACGTGAATATATATAAAAGTCTCTAATGTACTCAAAATTTCTAAGAAAGAGAAATATAAATTCACAACAAGTGTGAATTAATCCTTCTGAAATAAGGATATGTGAATAATGATACATGTACTTGTGTATATATCCAAAAGTCTTTGAATGACTTATATTGATGAAAGAGTCAACTCGTACATAAAGGTAGAGTTTGTAATGGAAGACTTAGCTAAATCCAAGTATTGACTCGATATGAAGATCGATCATCTCCTAAAGGAGCAAATTATTATTACATCAATCGACCTACTTGAAAGGTTGTAAAGAGATTTATTTTAGTCTTAATACTCATATATGACCATTTTTCATAAAACTAGAAGTTATATGTCCCTAGTTCATAAAGTAGAAGTTTTATGGCCATTTTGGGGTTAAATGACATAAATATCCTTGCACATGTGAGAGAAAGTTGGTGATGTTGACATTTTCTTATTAATAAATAAAATATCACTTTCTCTCACTCCTTTTAAGTCAATTGCTGCTATCTTCTCTCTCTTCTTTATTTTTTCAATTTTTCTCTCTCTTCTTTACATGCAGCGACCGCCCACACACACACACGCATATATATATATATATACACACACACAGTGGCAGATAAAAATTGAGAGGACATGCAGGTACTGAATTGAAGAGGAATTTAAGGTAAAAAAAGGACACCAACATAAATGAAGGTACTTTAATTCAATTTCTTGTAAGAGAGTTGTTGGAGCTTCATTGAATATGGCTGCCCACATAAACTTATAAGGCTATGAAACAGTACAAAATGACTCAATCTAACAACTAAAATACAAAATTTGTGTCCTTGTTTGTGCCCCAAATATTCACGCAAAGTCGAAGAAAATAGAAGCGAAAGATCCATCGTAGCGCGTTCTTGTTTCTTAACTTACTAAGGTACGTACACAATCTCTTTCGTAAACAAAAATAAAAAAAATCTGGGTTGTTTTTGCGACTCGATGGTGAACTCGATCGTTAACTCGATCGAGCTCTTAGCTACACGATCGAGCTGGCTTGATGGATAAGACTCGATGGAAAACTCGATCGTTAACTCGATCGAGTTCTTAGCTACACGATCGAACTGGCTTGATAAATGAATGAGACTCGATGGAAAACTCGATCAATAACTCGATCGAGTTGTTAGCTACACGATCGAGATTTCTTACAAATACATGATTTTTTTAAAAATAATTCTTTGAAATGAATATTTGTCACATGTTAATGAACACGTGTAAGATGAGAATTTGTAATTCGTAATTTTGCATGATTTATATATGACATGATTTTTATTTAAATTCGAATTTCAATGAATTTAGGATTTTAGGGTTTAATGGATATGCAAATATGAAAATACGTGACAAATGCATGATTAGGGTTAGGTTTTTTAGTACTAGAGTTTTAGGATTTGGGTTCATGACTACTCGATGGTTGACTCGACCGAGTACTCGATCGAGTCAACCATCGAGTAGCAGGCAGACTTTTCAAAATCTCCTAGTTTTTTATTTAATTTTCATGTTAGGTCAGTCTCATTTCAATACAATGCATATGATAGTATAACTGACATGATTTTTTTGTATCTACAGATGTCGTCGTGGCAACGTATTCTTATACGACACAGTGGTCGTTGGGAGGGATCGGAATACGTAGGTGGAGATAATGTTGTTGTGTTCATGGCAGTGGATCAGATCGGTCGTGATCGCCTTATGCATCAGATTAGAGATGCTATGTGTCGTCCATCGAGCGCTGATTTATCGGTTTTTTATTTAACGGGCACAAGCGACGGTGAGAAATTAAAGGTTTCTTTGCAGAGTGATACCGATTTATTTAGATTGCTTTACGAGCAAAAGGAGAATCCAGTGGTTTATGTAATCGATCGAGAGCAATTTTGTACTCCCAATGTGAACGTGGGAGGTAGCAGCTCGGCGCCCAAACACAACAACATGCCTCCACCTTCACCTGAATGTGAGACAACTTCTTCACACGATGAGCCCGATGTTTCAGACGAAGATGAAGAATATAACACTCGTGCTGATTTGCTTGAGAGTGTGACTACTGAGTTTATTGCTTGGATTCGTCAGCCGGGGCAGCTTGAAAATATTTTAAGGCAAAGAAACTTCTCATCTGACCATCAGGCTAGTCGAGAGGAGCACGCCGGAGATGATGATGTAGAGCGTATACTACGCAATTGGATTATTCCGGTTCCAGAATTCGACAATGCTACAACATTAGGATGGAAAGAAGTACTTGCACCAGACATCGGCCAACTCGTAAAGGGTTCCACATTTCTGACCAAGAATGAATTGAAAATTATGGTTGGAATATATCACATGGAAAATCGAGTTGAATACACCACCGTACGTTCCAGCAAGACGCGTTTAGCTTACAAGTGCAAGCATAGCGATACTTGTACGTTTAAGATGCATGCCATAAAGGGTGAATCGATTTGGAGGATTACAAATGTTACATTGGCTCATAGTTGCTTTACAGACTTGGATCGAAGGGTGGAAAGACAAGTGACTGCACTAGTTGCAGCTAATTACTTTTCCCGTAAATTGGTTGACGAGGGGGTCGCTTTGAAGCCGAAAGAGATGATCGAAGAGATGCGTCGATTGTATGGCATTCAAATGTCACACAGCATTACTCTGCGGGCGAGAAACCTAGCTATAGACATGACTTATGGTGACTTCGAAAGGTCGTATCAGAGGATCCCATCGTATCTGTACTTGTTGAGGGAGCGTAACCCCGAGACAGTATATGACTACCAGACAACTCATGAAGGCGTGTTCCTTTACATGTTCGTTGCCCTTGGGCAGTGTATTCGTGCCTTTCAGCATCTGCGTCCGATTATTACTGTGGATGGGACCCATTTGAAAGGAAGGAACAAAGGCGTTTTATTTGTTGCCGTCGCGAAGGACGGGAATGAACAAATCTTCCCTCTTGCAATTGGGTTGGGTCCGATAGAGAACGATGACTCGTGGAAATGGTTTCTCTCTAACCTGCACAGGTGCTACAACCCGCCTGAAGATCTACTAATTGTGTCAGACCAGCACAAGAGTATCGAAAATGCCATTAGGTTCGTCTATCCAAATGCAGCGCATGGTTTGTGTTATCACCACCTGCATAAAAATATGACACGAATTGGGAAGGATGCATTATCCCAGTTCAAGAATGCGGCATACGCTTATCGGGTTGAGACTTTTGAAAAATACTTTTCAGAGTTGGAGTCGAATAGTCCTAGTGCTCACGGTCGACTTTTCCATATTGGGAGGTGGGCTAGGTCGAAATGTCCAGTACCTAGGTACAGTTGCTTGACCTCCAATGCTGCCGAGGTCTTGAATAATCGTTTATTATGGGCGAGACGTCTGCCAGTAGCCTCGTTACTTGAGACTTTTCGTACTGTTTTGGAAAACTGGTTTGATGAGCGACGAGCCAGTGCTATGGCCAGACAACATGAGTTGACAGAAGAGACTTATGGAAAGTTAGCTGTACAAGCGGAACTCAGTTATCATCTTAGAGTCCGTGAAACCACTACACATGTATATAAGGTCGAAGAAGACAAAAAACCTCACCGAGTTGACCTTCAGAGTCGGACATGCGAGTGTCGTGAGTTTGATATGGATAGGATACATTGTCGTCACGCTTGTGCCGCTATTAGGTAATTTATCATTATTTCTTAATTTTTTTAATTATTTGTCATTCAATATAAGAATTATTATTCGTGTGACATTAATTTTTTTGTTATAGGCGTGCCGGCTTAAATGTGTACGATTTCGTTAGTCCCTATTTCAAAACAAGCAACTTAATTGAGACCTATGCAGCTCCTATCATGGCAATTCCACACCCTGATGAGTGGAATGTTCCCGAGGAGATCTCATCAATCATTATCCAACCGCCGAATCACATCCGTCAAGCCGGACGTCCGCGAATGAGTCGTGCTAGGACCGCATTTGAGGATGAGTCGATAAGAACACGTGGACAGGTATGCGGAAAGTGCCGAGGAAGGGGCCACAACAGTCGCAAGTGCAAAGTTCCTCTCCCCATAGAAGGCGTCGATTTGAATGTCCCTCCAGAAGAATCAAACCAAGATCAAGGAAACCCAAGATGCCGACGACCCAAGGCATGTAGTGTTTGTCGATCTCTTGATCACAACAAATCAAAATGTCCTATGCGCACTGACAGACAAAATTGATATCTTCTTATGTATGAATTGAACTTAGTTTTTTTCCTATGCGCTAGTGATGATTGTTTATGTAGAATAGTTTTTGTGGTTAAATTGGCACATGGTCTGCCTAGTACTCGATGGTGACCTCAATCGAGCGACCCATCGAGTTCACCATCGAGTCAGACATAAAGTCAGGCTCGATGCTGGTAACTCGATAGTGAGCTCGATCGAGTGACCCATCGAGTTCACCATCGAGTCAGACATAAAGTCAGGCTCGATGCTGGTAACTCGATAGTGAGCTCGATCGAGTGACCCATCGAGTTCACCATCGAGTCAGACATAAAGTCAGGCTCGATGATGGTCACTCGATGGTGAGCTCGATCCAGAGACATTAAACCCTTATCTGTTCATCACTACTCGATGGTAACCTCGATCGAGTGACCCATCGAGTTCACCATCGAGTGGCACGAAAATATTTTTTTTTATTAATTATTGTGATTATAAACCATGTTATAGGTTATTTATGTGAATTATAATGTATTTCGCAACCATGTAACAGTATTGATAATAAACGGTATCGATATTACATGTTTTGTATCGTCGTCCATAACATCCTTTGATTTTTAAGATTGTATATGTTCATATTATCATTTTTGTACTAGATGTGAGATACATCATCATTGAACGATTCACACTTAAACAATCTAAGTGAACTTGTCATCTTTTTAATTTTCATTAACTTTAACATTAATATGTCACTTACCACTGATTAAACCCTTATTATCATAACAAATCTCAAGATAATGACATTAAAACCATATTTGTTCATCACTACTCGATGGTTACCTCGATCGAGTGATCCATCGAGTTAACCATCGAGTGTGTCATAAATTCAAACTCGATGGTAAACTTGATGGCACACACGATGGTAAATCACCATCGAGTAGCAGACAGCCCATTAATTTTCTTCTTATAAAAAACTCGTTCGAATAATATAAAAGGTGCACCGCAATCCAAATATGAAAAGATATTCATAACATTAATAATAACCCCATAAGTTCACAAATTATCTAATCAAGTCCATGACGAACCTTCACACGCTAACCAATAAATCCTAGTCCCTACAAATTTCCTATAGTCCGCAATATACTTGTCATCAATTGATACATCACGATGACAAGCTATCGAATTGATGAGTCGATCAACATACATAAGCGCGTAAGGGCCACAACTAACTCCGTCAGTCTGGATGAACTGCTCCTCCTCAGGCATCTTCATTAGCAAAAACGGTGATTTGATCTTGTCCCTTCTTGGATTTTGGGTCCAATAACCTGCTACGGCCAAGAGTCGAGGAAAGAGATCCGTGATGGGCTTCAACTAATTGTTGCGCAAATTATGGTCTCTGTGGTTGTGCATGAACGAGTCATACAACTCCACAGTCCAATCATGCAGACAAATGCGTATGGTAACCCAATGATTTTCACCGACGTGGCAAACCGTTATAATCTGTTCATAAAAAAATCAAAATTAAATTAAAACTTTAAAGATAGTATTATCTAAAGATGGTTTTAATTACAAACTTACATGTGCAGCATTATACCAAGGTACTGACGTATGGTGATCCATCCCAGTAACCAAATCCAGAAGATACTTCGGCACTTTCCAGTTCAGGTATTCCTGAGGAGCATCATCCTTTTTCTTCTTTCCTTTTCCCTTTCCTTTAACTTCATTGAGAAGTTGCCATTGCTTGTTCATAGAATACTATAAAAAAATAATGATTTCAAATATATATTTATTAAAAATGTGACCTCGATCACTACTCGATGATGGTCACTCGATCGAGGACGATCGAGTTTACCATCGAGTTAACCATCGAGCGTGTCATAATTCAAACTCGATGGTAAACTCGATGGCACACTCGATGGTAAATCACCATCGAGTAGCAGACAGCCCATAATATAAAATGTGACCTCGATCACTACTCGATGGTGACCATCGAGTGAGACAAAAAGTCGGGCTCGATGATGGTCACTCGATCGCGGACGATCGAGTTTACCATCGAGTTAACCATCGAGCGTGTCATAAATTCAAACTCGATGGCACACTCGATGGTAAATCACCATCGAGTAGCAGACAGCCCATAATATAAAAGGTGCACCGCAATCCAACTATGAAAAGATAATCATAACATTAACAATCACAATAAACTTATTAATCAAATAAATGCTTCGTGGAACAGTAAACTTACAAAAAATGTCGGGCCTACAATAATTGTGCGCGCTCGAGAGACTCCTGTGCCAGTCATTCTATCGAATTTGACTTTGGTGCGCATGTACAATAGGTACAAATCTATCACCTGACAAACATTTTCAATATATTATATGATTAATAAACTAAATAATTTATAGACTAAGTTATATGAAGAAAACAAACGAAATCCTTACCTCTGCGGTGAACTCCTTATGAAAATTCTCTAGCTCCTCGAAAAATTCTTGTCCGAGTACATGTTCGTTCTCATATATCGTAACTGTCGAATCGGGGCCTGAAGCTCTAAATTTTTTGTACAAGTGCCTCAATCTCCTCACATTTTGAGGGGTCATAGCCACAAAAGGTTCCATTAAAGGAGCAGTCGGTTTGATCTTACGAGGGCCCAAACTTGTCGGATCCAAATCCTTTGCAAGTTCACGATCAAATTCATTCTCGTTTTCGGATGAGGACCACTCAATATGAACAGGTGATGTAAGCGGCTCATAACCTGGACCGAAAGCAATCACTTGGTCCTCTGCAGTAGTAAACCCTTGCACAGTCTCGTGTGTAGGCGGCTCATAACCTGGACCGAAAGCAATCACTTGGCCCACTTGCTCGTGGCACGTGAAGTCCATCTGGCCCTCTGTATGCACTACGGGCCTCTGTCTGGCTGAGCTCCTCTGGCTGACAGCAGGAGAGGAAGACCGACGTGGCTGGTCTTCTGCCCTCTGCCTGGCTGAGCTCCTATAGCTCACAGCAGCAGAGGCAGACCGGCGAGGCAGGTCTAAGGGCCTCTGGTACTCGGCTGAGGCTCTCTGGCTGAGTGCAGGAGAGGCAGACCGGCGAGGCAGGTCTAAGGGCCTCTGGTGCTCATCTGAGGCCCTATAGCCACCTCTCCTCTGATACACAACAGTAGGCGGCTCTGGTATTGGCATTTGTTCCGGAGGACTCCTGGAACGTCTACTACCGAGGATTTCCTTAAGGCCGCTGAGAACTCTACGAGTTACTCGAGCAATGAGGCCTCCATCAGACTCGTCATGCAACATCTTGGCCAATCTCCGATCAATATAGTCATGTATATCCTTGCCCGAGTCTCGGCAAGGATCTCCGTGCTGACAACATATGAGGCTCGGCATGCCGTCGTCAGTCTGTCTGCGCCGCTTCGGGGCAGAAGTAGCAGGCCTCTCAGACGTAGAAGTCTGTCCCTTCTTTCCTTTATTTTTCACGGCATTCGGCTCTTTCCTCGTTGCAATTTGTACGGGAGGCTTGTATTTAACATGAAACAAATCCCCGTTTTCCAAGGACATGTAGTAGACCTCCCACAACTCTTCGGGATACGGCACAAGCTCTTCTACATTCAACTGCACATAAAATATAAATATTCAGTACCATTGAACCAAGAACCAACAAAAAAAGAGAAAATACAAAGAGGTTGTTAAATTATTCAAATAAAATGTACCTCTCTATCGAAAAAATGTGTGAAATCAGTATTGTATGTTCTGGTGTTCCACATCAAACATCGGGGCAGCTTGAGGCTTCGGTCTCGTATACCACAACAAGTCCCCAAGTACGGAATCACCTCATATGACCAAATCTGCAAAGCCCATACGGGACCGTAGAAGTGGTAAGCAGGTGTCTCTAACACATCCGGCTTCGTCCCAGCCGTATCAACATAGTAACATAAGGTCTGGTATGTGTAAGCTCCCCACGGAAACAAATCCCACTCGTCCAAGTCCTCGACTAAAGCCCATGCCCAATTCTCTATCACTATATCGTCCCGACAAAGGAGAAAGAGGTAATACATCAACAATTTGCCAGCCTTTATATAGTTCTCAACATCCTTGCCCAGATTTTTAGCTTTGAATTTCCCTCGAAGTTCGCTAACTTTTGTGGGACGACATTTAAAATACTTGTGAAAAATACCATTGGTAGGAATCTCATGATTGTCATTTGGATCGAAATTACTGTAGCCAAAGTGGAGTCCGGTGATCAGGGCATAATCCGGTCCTGTAAAATGAATTATACGCCCACCGATATAAAACCACGGCTCTCTCAAAGGTATATCTGGTCCCTGCAACTGTCGAGTCAAGAGGTGGTGCAGGGCCTTATTTGTGCTACCGTTTCTCTGGTGATCAATCAAACGCCCAATTTGCCCAGTTCTGAACCGCTGCAAAGCGGATTTACCCCCAATGGACTTCAACGTCGCTAAGATGTCATCAAATACTTTGGCTCGTATGTATAGATTGAGGCCACGAGTAACATGAATTAGGGTTGGTCTCTTCCAAACATAATTAGCCTGCAAAATCAAAATATAAAGATTTTAGCACCATTGTACAAAACATAAATAAAAAAGAACACAAAAACACAATCTGTTAACTACTCGATGGTGGCCTCGATGGAAGACTCGATCGAGGCCCTCATCGAGTGGACAACACCACACATCCACCATCAAACTACTCGATGGTGGCCTCGATCAAACTACTCGATGGTGGCCTCGATCGAAGACTCGGTCAATCATCTTCCTCACTACAATCGAGTACCTATGAACTACACAGTCCCTACTGCCTCATTCCTATTATATTTTGTATAATGTGAACTAAAATATCAATAGAATAACTTTTTAAACACCAAGAAAATACAATGTGAAACCAACATCAATACAATAACCATCAATACAATATATCATGTATAATCATCATCTATTGAATTCAACAATAACAATATACATGCAAACAACAACAAAAATTCGAATTTGGGGGGTTAGGGCTCATACCGGGGGCTGTGGTATTTCTTGTTGTTGTGGTACTTCCTCCTCGCCGGCAGCGCTCGAGGCACTGTTGGACTCGGTTTTGCTGTCGCCGAAATTCATTTGGTGTCGCCGGAATTAAATTTTCGATCGTGTAGTCGATAGGGTGGAGGGGGCGGCCGAAGAGAGAGGTGGAGAGAGAGAGAGAAAAGTGGGGACCAATTTTTTTTGTCTTTTCTCCAAAATAGAAGGTATGATTTGGTGGGGTAGGTGGGCCAACATTTATGTGAATTAAATGAAATCTGCCAACATAAATATAGTTGATTCTTAGTTATTTGTTTTTATTTAAAGAGGTGGACCAATTAAGGGTATTAATGTCTTTTAACCCCAAAATGGCTATATAACTTCTACTTTATGAACTATGGCCATATAACTTGTTCTTTTATGAAAAATGGTTATATAAACTCAGGCCTCTTTATTTTATTATAAATCACATCTAGTGATACCCCAATGATTCTCTCTTCACTTGACTTGAAGTGAATATAGAAGATAACGATTATATTATGAGGCCAGAAGTTCCCTACTTTGAGTGCCGATAGCACTATTCTATCAGATCTGGTATAACATTTAAAAGTAACTTGCTAGTAATGCTCTCATAAGGAAGCATTGAAATGATATTAAGCATATCATTCGTTATCTTAAAGGTTAAAACGACCTTAGTCTATTTTATGAAAGAGATCGAGATTAACATTGGTGGCTACTAGGATGTTGGTTATTTATCTCATCCTAATAATGCAATTTCTTAAATTGGTGTATTGATATGAGATATATCCCCCACTATTCTCTATGAGAATAATTCAACTTGTGTTGCATAAATAAGTTTTGAACTAAGGTTCAAAATACATGTATAGTGATAAATTTGTAAATTTATTCACTAAATCTCCTCCTAATCTATGAACGAGATTACTTTTATAGTAGTGAAATATGTTGACTTTGAAGATTATTATCTTCAGGTGGAATGAGATCCTACTACATATTTATGAAGATTTGGCCGTGAAGATTAATTTTGAATAATTCTAAAGATTATGCTCTAAAGGCCAAATGGTTGTACTCGAATTTTTTTTCCTTACTAAGTTTTTCCCCAAATAATTTTCTTAGTCAAGGTTTTTAACGAGTCGACTAATGCAATACATAAGTAAGTGTATGTTATATATTTTTTCCTCTATGTAGTTTTTTTTCCCACGGAGTTTTTCTGGAGAAGTTTTTAACGAGGCATACACATCAAAAGAATGATGTCAAATGTGAAGTGTTATACTTGTATCATTGTTTCAACAGAGACTCGCTCAAGTGACAATTTGACGGGTTTATTCACAAAGATATTGTCGACGTCAACATTAAGAAAATTGGTACACAAGATCGGCATGCAACAACCCAAAGATTACAATGATCAAGTTCAAGGGGAGCAGTTGTACTCTTTTTCCTTCGACTAGGTTTTGCCCCATTGGGTTTTTCTAGCAAGGTTTTAATGAGACAACATTTGTTTTAGGGATTGGTCAATCAAGGGGAAGTGTTGTAAATATATCTTTTAGATATACTCCCTCCGTCCACGATAAATTTGCCACAATTTCCTTTTTGGTCCGTCCACAAAAAATTTGCCACATCCATTTATAGTAATAGACCCCACACACCTCACTTACTTTTCCACTCACAACACAATTTAAAACTATATAAAAGTGGGACCCTTATTCCACTCACAATACAATCAACCAACAAATTATTAAAACCCGTGTCATCCACAATGTGACAAATTTATTGTGGACGGAGGGAGTATATGATAAGAGTGTTGACCAAGTAAACCTCTAAAACCCTAGCTCTCTGTACCATTATAAATAGAGGCTTTTGATTCTCATATTGAATGCACAGAATTATTATTCTCTCTACTTTATTATCTCTTCTCTCTAGTTTATAACAATATGTTATACTATAAATTATCATATACAAACATACAACTTAAATTGTTTAAGATAATGTTATACACGGTAAAAAAATAAATAATTCATGAGAGTCCTACTATCATCTTAGAGGCCGAATTTGTCTCGTATGTGTAATTTGCAAATTATTTTACACGAAAAGTGTTTTATTTAGGCCTAAAAAAAAGGTACTAATACCCATCCTAAAAAAAATAATACGAAATTAAGTAGGACCCAAATGACAAAAAAATTTAAATTTTAAATTAAAGACTGCTGAAATGGTGGGCCCATGCCTTTAAATAAAATTTGCCACCATAAAAAAATGCTGAGAGTCATAATTCTTGTGTATATATGTATCATCTGCGCGCATGCACATTACTCTGTTTCTTTAAATCTTTTCAATTTTTTAATTCTTCTTTGTTTCTCAATCTTTACATCTCTGCTTTCGCAAAGAATCAAACAATTTTCTCTGCTTTTCAAATTTCTTCGCCTCTTTCACACCCACATTCTTTCAAAAAAATCAAATTTCAACTTCATTCTCCATGCTCTGATCAAGAAAAACTCCATTTTTTTAAAGAAAGAAAGAAAATTTCAAGAATCAGATGGATTCAATTCGACCATCTCCAGCTCCAAACAAAAGCAAAATCGCCAAAACTTTTTTGAAATTAACTCACCTCAAAAAACCCACAAAGAATCGTTCTCACTCTGGATTTTGCATTCCGATTCCGCAGGAGAAACTGCGATGCTGCGAGTCGAAACTGTTCGACAAAGAAGCTGCAGAAGAAGCCATGGCGGAGCTCAGAAACAGAGCCGCCATGGAAGCTTTCGTCGCGAAGCTTTTCGCGGCGCTTTCTTCCGTGAAGGCGGCTTACGCCGAGCTGCAAATGGCGCAGTTCCCTTACAACAACGACGCCATACAGTCGGCGGATCAAGCCGTCGTCGACGAGCTGCGGTCGCTGTCGGAGCTCAAGCGGAGATTCATGAAAAACCAGATTGATTCGTCGCCGCCGCATGTAGTGGTTATGCTGGCGGAGATTCAAGAGCAGCAGTCGTTGATGAAGACGTACGAGATCACGATGAGGAAAATGCAGAGAGAGATTGATCAGAGAGCGTCCCAGATTTCTTCGCTGCAAGAAAAGATGAGAGAGATTAATCGAAACAATAAATTGATGGAGAAGAAGATGGATGTTAGTGGATCTTTCTCTGTTCTCGAAATGGTGAAATTTCCCGGTTTGAACGTGAATGATTTCGTCGTTGTTCAACACTACGCGTTGAGATCTGTGAGGCAGTTTGTCAAACAGTTTATCCGCGAAATGGAGGCCGCCAACTGGGATATCGATGCCGCCGTGAATGCAATTCAACCGGGCATCAAGTTCACCAGAAAAGATCATAAAGCTTTCGTGTTCGAATCGTTTGTTACCAGAGAGATTTTCAGTGGCTTCGGCGATCCCATTTTTGGAATCGAGAAAATCGATCGGACCTTCGCCGTAGAAAAGCAGCGGCGTCGGAGTTTCTTCTTCGAGGAGTTCAAGAAATTGAGGTCAGTCTCTGTGAGTCATTTCTTCAAACACAATCAGAACACATTATTCGGGAAGTTCTTGAAATCGAAGTACCTTAATTTCGTGCACCCGAAGATGGAATTCTCCTTCTCCGGCAATCTGAACCAGAGAAAAACGGTGAACTCCGGCGACTTGCCGGAAACCGAGTTCTTCAAGATGTTCGCCGAAATGTCGAGGAGAGTTTGGCTGCTTCATTGTTTGGCATTTTCTTTGGATCGTGAAGTTGGCATATTTCAAGTGGAGAGAAATTCACGATTTTCTGAGGTGTACATGGAAAACGTCGTCGACGATGTTTTCAAGGCGGCGGCCGAAGATTTTCGGGTGGCGTTCATGGTGGCGCCGGGGTTTCAATTCGGCCATACGGTGGTGCAAAGCCAGGTATACTTAGCTCCGGCGCAATCTCCGGCGAAAAGTTAGCAGATTCTGACCTACCATAAGGTATAAAATCTATGCCGATTTATTTACTGTTATTTAATTTAATGCGATGCCAGTAAAATATACTCCACTAGGTATAATTTCTATAAAGAATATCTATAATTAAGCACATTCAACTATATGCAATTTAAAATGCCATTATGTGCGCTTTCATTCATCTTAATACATTATTACATGAATTCACGCGTATGATATTCATAATAAAAATGTAAATTATAGTCGCGTGATAATTTATATGAACAATACTATCTTTACCGATTGGAATAATTATTGTGTCAATCGGAAGGTAGGTGTTCAATACTAATTTGATTTATTACTAACAAAATTATTTAAGTGGACTAGAACGATTTCATGTGAATTTGTCTGTTATCCGAGAGCAGTTATCTTTTTCTTTTTTTAGTTCTTCATCATTATATATTTTATATTACATTAGAATATTGAATAATTACACTAATTAATGTATATTAAAGAAATATAAGATAAATGTTCTATTTTTACTAATGCTATTCTGAAATTTAAGTACGTTATACCATATTCTATCGTAGTCTTTATTATACTTATACACATACATATATAAATATTTATACATAGTCAATATAAGATAATTAAGTATTTATGTGCTCCAAAACTGAGTAATTTATGATAGCTGAAAATCTTTTAATAAGTTAAAATTCACGAAATTACAACTAAATTTATTATTAGCAAAATTACTTGATGTACTATCAGGACAAGTGGTGATAGTAATAAGCGGGATAGATAATTTCATGTGTCGTGTGTATTCTTGAGACGATCTTTACCGTCCATCTGTACATAGTAACGTGCAACTCTGTTAATAAATAAAAAATAAGAAATAAATCTATTATATTTGCTGTAGTATGAGTATCTAAAAGACCCTCGAGCACAAGAACATGGATGAAAGTGGAGAGAGGACCCGCTTTGAAGGGAGGGAGGGCGGTGGCGGAGGTGGCGGCGCGTGGAGATGCAACAATTATATGGTCTCAAAAAATGGGACAAGAGAGAGAAAGTGAAACCGGTGAACAGTAAGCAGCACTAAGGGTTGTTTGGGCCCACGCGTGAAAGGAATTCTTGAATTGAGGAAAATAAGTGCATTTTGGACGATAGCCATGGAAATCTGTTATCGGCTGGCGCGAAGCGGCCGCTGGAAAAAAATATTTTAATTGGGCGGCGCCGCGGCGGCGGGAGATGAGGCAACTTGCGTTTTGCTCTGTTTTTGAGAAGTTATAGTAATCGTGCGTCCCTTAAATATAACATTTAATGTTCATAGAATGGAGAAAGAGACTCCACTCTTTCAATTAGAGATTTAAAATATAAAAAGATTGTGTGAGTCATGTATAAAAAAAGGAAATATCATAATTTTTATGAAGGGATGAATTTAGTAATACACTGATTTTGAATTGGCAAAAATTAGAGTAGTCAAAACATATAGTAAAACACAAAAGTTGGCCACAAATTTAAGGGTAAATTGCATGTAAATTCCTGAACTTTTCACAAGTTCTGGTTTTGTTCTCCACAAAAAAATTCAGCGTGACAATTCCCGAACTTTTATTTTGTCTGATTTTGCATCCAAGGTCAATTTCCCCCAAATTGTGTGCTGACTTGGTAGACGGAAATTCCTACTTGTCGTAATCGGTAGACGAGTTAATATTTATCCAAACAATAAATTGCCCGTAATTTCCTTAACTTTTTTCTAATTCTGTTTTTGATCATCACAAAAAAATATTTTGCACAACAATTCCCAAACTTTCTAATTTGTCTGATTTTGCGCAAAAATCAGACAAATTAGAAAGTTTGGGAATTGTTGTGCAAAATATTTTTTTGTGATGATAAAAAACAGAATTAGAAAAAAGTTAAGGAAATTACAGGCAATTTATTGTTTGGATAAATATTAACTCATCTACCGATTACGACAAGTAGGAATTCCGTCTACCAAGTCAGCACACAATTTGGGGGAAATTGACCATGGATGCAAAATCAGACAAAATAAAAGTTCGGGAATTGTCACGCTGAATTTTTTTGTGGAGAACAAAACCAGAACTTGTGAAAAGTTCAGGAATTTACATGCAATTTACCCTTAAATTTGTGGCCAACTTTTGTGTTTTACTATATGTTTTGACTACTCTAATTTTTGCCAATTCAAAATAAGTGTATTACTAAATTGTTTTGTGCAAATTTTTTTTTGTGATGAGCAAAAACAGAATTTGAAAAAAGTTAAGGAATTTACGAGCAATTTTTATTTGGATAAATATTAACTCGTCTACCGATTACGACACGTAGGAATTTTCGTCTGCGAAGTCAGCACTCAATTTGGGGGAAATTGACATTGGATGCAAAATCAGACAAAATAGAAAGTTCAGGAATTTACAGGCAATTTATCCCAAACTGAATATTTTTGTGGGGAGCAAAACCAGAATTTATAAAAAGTTCAGGAATTTACAGGCAATTTACCCCAAACTTAATTTATGGCACACATTTGCCTTTTTGGACCCTTTTACCCTTACTTTTGACTTTTTCTACCTAACTTTACACTTTCTTTCCTCTATCATCTTCTACCTACTTTTTACTTTTTCCACCTAAATTCACATTATCTCTCCTCTATCATCTTCTACCTCAATACATCAAATTCATACCGCCTCCACATTCGTACCTCAATATTTTCGTACTAACTAACCATATCATCACCTGGTAGTGTAATATATATTTCGTACCGAGATACAAGTGAGTGTTACAAAATATTTGAATTTCGTATCGTGCTACAAAAGTTAGAACTTTTATATCACGGTACGAAAATTTTGAATTTCGTACCGTTCTACCAAAGTTAGAACTTTTATATCACTGTGTGAAATGTTTGAATTTCGTACGGTGTTACTAAAGTTAGAAGTTTTATTTTGCGGTATGAAGTGTTGATTTGGTAAGGCGTACAAAATGTTTAAGTTCGTACTTCTTTCCAACTTTACAAATTTGTATCGCGGTACGAAATGTGTGAATTCCGTACCGTGCTAAGTTAGAATTTTTATATCACGGTACGAAAATATTTGAATTTCGTACCGTTCTACCAAAGTTAGAACTTTTATATCACGGTATGAAATGTTTGAATTTCGTACGGTGTTACTAGTACGAAGTGTTGATTTGGTAAGGCGTACGAAATGTTTAAGTTCGTACCTCTTTCCAACTTTACAAATTTGTATTGCGGTACGAAATATGTGAATTTCGTACCGTGCTACCAAAGTTAGAACTTTTATATCACGGTACAAAATGTTTGGATTTCGTACCGAGCAACCAAAGTTAGAACTTTGATATCACAGTACGAAATGTTTGAATTTCGTACGGTGTTACCAAAGTTAGAACTTTTATATTACGATACGAAATGTTTGAATTTCGTACCGTGCTACCAAAGTTAGAACTTTTATGTCACGGTACGAAATGTTTGAATTTCGTACCGTGCTACCAAAGTTAGAACTTTTATATCACGGCACAAAATGTTTGAATTTCGTACGATGTTACCAAAGTTAGAACTTTTATTTCGCGGTACGAAGTGTTGATTTGGTAAGGCGTACGAAATGTTTAAGTTCGTACCGCTTTCCAACTTTACAAATTTGTATCGCGGTACGAAATGTGTGAATTTCGTACCGTGCTACAAAAGTTAGAACTTTTATATCACGTTACATTTCGTACCGTGCAACCAAAGCTAGAACTTTGATATCATAGTACGAAATATTTAAATTTCGTACCGTGTTACCAAAGTTAGAACTTTTATATCACGGTACGAAATGTTTGAACTTCGTACCGTGCTACTAAAGTTAGAACTTTTATATCACGGTACGAAATGTTTGAATTTCGTACCGTGCTACCAAAGTTAGAACTTTTATTTCGCGGTACGAAGTGTTGATTTGGTAAGGCGTACGAAATGTTTAAGTTCGTATCGCTTTCCAACTTTACAAATTTTTATCGTGGTACGAAATGTGTGAATTTCGTACCGTGCTACCAAATTAGAACTTTTATATCACGGTACGAAATGTTTGAATTTCGTACCGTGCAACAAAGTTAAAACTTTGATATCACGGTACGAAATGGTTGAATTTCGTACCATGCTACCAAAGTTAGAACTTTTATATCGCGGTACGAAATGTTTGGATTTCGTACCGTGCTACCAAAGTTAGAACTTTTATTTTGCGGTACGAAATGTTTGGATTTCGTACCGTGCTACCAAAGTTAGAGCTTTTATATCGCGGTACGAAATGTCTGAATTTCGTACCATGCTACAAAAGTTAGAACTTTTTATATCGCGGTAATTTTTTTGTGTTTTCGTACCAATACGAATATCAACATTTCGTACCGATGTACCACTTTGTGATGTGGTACCCATCTGATGTTGCTTCAAGGGTTGTAAGCGACTATGAATTAATCATTTCGTACTGATATATCATTTATCAACTTGACGTGGTACGATATGATAATTTCGTACTGAGTTCTCAGATTACAACTTCGGTACAAAATGTATATATTCATACTAAGAACAGCCTGATACGGAGTGATAAGTGGGTGTGAATTGATCATTTCGTATCGTACTACTAGGTGATGCCATGGTAACTTAGTACGAAAATAAATATTTTGTACCGCGATATATTGGTAGTATGGAATAAGTTTATTCGTACCAGTCGTACCAAGTAACTACATATCTAAATTAGACAAATTGCAGAACATATACAATTTAGAACAAAAGTACTAATAATACTAATATTGTAGCAAATGGTTTACAAACCAGAAATTGTAGAAAATAATTTACAAAATAAGAATTGTTCATTCACTAATCACTAAGAATTGTTTATTCACCAACTCAATCTCTACGGTAAGTGTTATTTCATCTGTGTTGAAACAAATAGATGCTCCCAACCAAAACATTGATTTCTTGAGATCTTGTAGGACGTCATGACCAAATTCATCCAAAATCTTGCACATAATCATTTATGATGTCCATTGTACCTTCAAAACTAAAGCAACAAAAATTAGAATATGGTACTAATATAATTCCTACCAGCGTACCATTTCTTTGTGCTTGATTATTAGTACGAAGTGTGAATTCATACATGGTACTTGGTAAGAATTTCATAATTCTTACCAGCGTATCATTTCTTTATGCTTGGTTATTGGTACGAATTATGAAGTTCTTACATGGTACTTGGTAAGAATTTCATAATTCTTACCAGCGTACCATTTCGTTGTGCTTGGTTATTGGTACGAATTATGAAATTCTTACATGGTACGAGTTACTACTGGTATGAATACACCATTTCGTACCGACGAGGTTTGACAGCAAGCATCAGCCTCCTTCAATCAACACAAACGAAACAGAAATCAGCGAAAATACATCCAAATCATCTAGAAATTAACCCAAATACACCAAAAATTACCAAAACAATATGAAAACCTCATAAATCATTGAGAAACAAACACGTAAAAGCCCTAAATCAACAAAAAATAAGAAAAATACAACAAAAATAAGAAAAATACAACAAAAATTCAAAAAAAACTCTAGATCAACATGAATTGCTAGAATTGGAAGGAGAAATAACCTGGATCTATGGATCTATTTGTAGATCTGGAGCACGATGCCAACGAGAAGCTTCTGATTGGTATAAAATCGCGAAGAGAGCAAAAAGCGATGGAAAAGCTAGGTTACGGGAGAGAGAAAATCGTAGGAGAGAGGGTGAAGAATGGACGACATGGTGGATGAATCTCGTGAATGGAGGAGGCTGTGGAGGCGGAATAGAGGAGATGACGGTGGTGGCAATGAGAGAGAAATAAGAGAATGGAAAGAGAGAGAAAGTGAGAAAATAGAACGCAGTAGCAGCAGGAAGAAATGAGAACAGAGAGAGAGATGGAATGGAAAAATAAGGAAAGAGAAAAAGAAAGAGAAAGAAAAAGTAAGGGTATTTTGGTCCGAAAAGGTAAATGTTTGCCATAATTTATAAAAATTAAGTTTATGGCCAACTTTTATGTTTTACTATATGATTTGACTAGAAAGGTGCATTTTCTCTATTTTTTGAATGTAATAAGAAGGTTAGAATATTTATTAATCAAAGTGATTCAAGTGTAGAAACTAATGTCCCATTGTATGCCATTATTTTTTATTTTTCTTCTTCTTCTTCCATTTTTCACCTTCAATTTTTAACTATATTTTAGTTTAATTTTGTGATTGCTAATTAGAGTTTATTATACCTAACTAAAATAAAATAATTTTTGATCGATTTTCACGCTCAATGGGAGGGTAAATTCGAGAACATTCTTTTGCTTATTTAGGGACATAGTCGTAAATTTATTTTGGTAGTTTTTGTTGTGACTTTTTAGAAATTTGGGCTTCATTTGGACTTTTAGGCCCATGGGATGAGTTTAGGTATTTTAATTTTAAAGCCCATTGGCTTGGTTATTTCAATTTAAAGGCCCAATAATTGTATTTGTGTACAATTCAGTCCAAATATATGGTGATATTTTTGAAAGGGAAAAGGTACAAATACCACTCATGTTGTTAGCATTAGGTAAATATTCCCTTGAACTTTGTTTAGGCGCAAATTCACCATTTACTAAAGTTTTCAGGTGCAACTAACCCCTCGCCGTGATGGAAACGACACTTCCGTTAGCAAAAAAAATATTTTTGATTTATTTTTATTCTTGTGGGACCCTCACAATTCCCAACGGTTATATATTATATATTTGGTGCTAAAAGCTCAAATTAGAAAACAAATTATTTCGAACCCTAGCTCACAACTATCAAAATTCAGGTGAGGTTCTCCGATAATTTGCACGAAAAAGGATGACGAACCACTTGAAGAAGATGAGATCATCAATATCAACAACAAATAGTTGGCTTGGATTGCAAATTATTGGAGAACTTCGCCTGAGTTTTGATAGTTGTGAGCTAGGGTTCGAAACAAATTTTTTTCTAATTTGAGCTTATAGTACCAATTAATTCTTGGGAATTGTAAGTAGGGATGGCAATGGGCCGGATCTGGACCGGATCCTATTGAATCCAGATCCAGATCTGAATTTTTTGCTTAGATCCAGATCCGGTCCAGATCCGTCGGGTCCGAAAATCTGAGATCCAGATCCATCAGATACGCGGATCTACGGATCTGGACCCGGATCCGTATTTTTTTTAACAAAATAAATATAAAATGAGATAAAATCAATATAATAGTATTTTTAAAACAAATAAATATAAAAAATCCATAGATTTTCTTGTTATTACTTATTAAAAATAGTGTATTGATTTTTTGTAATTATAAAATAGAATATTTGAATAATAAACTATTAAAAGTATAGATATAAAATATAATATATATATATATAATATGGATCCGCGGGTCGGATCCGGGCCGGATCCGGATCTAAAAATTCAAGATCCAGATCCGACCCGAATTTTTTTATATAGATCCAGATCCGGTCCGGATCCGTCGGGTCCAAAATTTTGAGATCTAGATCTATTATAACGGATCTGGATCCACAGATCTGGACCGGGTCCAAGATCCATTGCCATCCCTAATTGTAAGGGTCCACAAGAATAAAAATGAATCAAAAATATTTTTTTTACCATTGGAAGTGTTGTTTCCGTCACGGCGAGGGGATAATTGCACCCGAAAATATTAAGGAAGGGTGAATTTGCACTTAAACAAAGTTCAGGGGAGTATTTGCCTAGCACTGCCAACATGAGGGGGGTATTTGCACATTTTCCCTTTATGAAACCATGTTCACTTTAATTCTGGCCAATTTGTTTGAAAATACCTCATTAGTTATATTATTATATATTTAAAAATAGGAGTTACTTAATTGCAATTTTAACTAGTAATCATTTTTAACCAAAAATTACAAAGTATTTTTTTTTATTCCCTTCATAAACATGAAATGGACAATTATTGAGTTTATAATACATCTATCATTTGTAGTTTGCAGGCTATTACACTGAATATTGACTTACCCAATATGCACTTTAGATAGTTGCTGCAGGTTACCATCGACATAAAAAATTAAAATAAAAAAATTGGAAATCTTCTATTCAAGTTGCGTTTGCACATAAACTAGATTAACCCGGCGTTTTGCGCTGCACAATGACGAATAATTAATATGTTATTTTGAAGTGTCTCAAATTTACATACATAGAAAATTTATATGTTATTATTTATATTGGATATTAGAAAATTTTAGACCAACACGAATTCAACTTGATATTTTGTTTTATATATAATTGGATATTTCCTTCAACTTATATTTAATTCATAATAGATAAATGATCCTTTCGAAAAAAAAAGTTAAATGATTTTAGTTCGTGTTAAAATACGTAGACATTGCAAATATCCAATTATTTAATTCATTTTCCGTACAATTTTACTCAAGAATTATTATTTTAAAATATCTAAAATAAAAACTGTTAATCAGAAATTTAGAATGACATATTTAACGTGGATATGAAAGTATATTTTTTTATGTAAATATACATATATTTGAACTCGTCAAACCCTATAATTGAATAAATCAACATGGATGCATATTTGTAAATAATCGGTGAAAATTAAATATATATTATGTTGCTTTTAGTTTGAAATATGAAAATATGTACAATTACCAATAAAAAAAGGCTTAATTGGTAGTAGTGCCAATAGCATAATAGTCGATGTGTTAAAATTTATAGAGGAGCATAAATTTATTAATAGGCTGAACATGCATGTATTTTAGGCGGGATAAATGGTAATTTGGGCGGGAAAGTGCATGCAGATTATTTTGCTATGAAGAATTAAATTCTCAGCAACACATAGTAATTATTGTAATTTATTGCTATAATTAGTTGCAGTATTATTTATACCACCTCATAGGTAGTATACATAACAACAAAATTAAGTATTATTCATACGGGCCCGAACTTTATAAAGGGCCGTATACTTCATACCAAACAAGATATTAGGGTGCCATAGACATATTATACACCCTAATCACCCCTACCAAACGAGCCCATAGATTTTGTGAAAATAATGAAAATGATTCAGAACTTTAATGGACAAATTGTACAAGCTATAAAAGTACAAAGTCAATGGTTAGGCTCGTTTGGTAGGGGTGATTAGGGTGTATAATATGTCTATGACACCCTAATATCTTGTTTGATATGAAGTATACGGCCCTTTATAAAGTTCGGGCCCGTATGAATAATACTTACTTTTATTGTTATGTATACTACCTATGAGGTGGTATAAATAATACTGCAACTAATTATAGTAATAAATTACAATAATTACGTGTTGCAGAGAATTTAATACTCATACCAAACGGAATATTAATTCTTATATTTATAAGATATGTCAGTCAAACATATCAGGCCTTATCTCATATTTTGTACCAAACGAGCCCTGAAGTATTCACATAAATCTTCAAAGCTCGGATTTTACATAATATATTTAATTAAAAATGAAACGAACGCGAATTTTGTTTCTTTTCAGTCCATTTTAGATGAAAAGAAAACTCAACAACTTAGCAAACTATTGTGTTAAATAGGCCGAGTTCAGATATTGGCCCATTTCATTAATGTTAAACCATTTATGATTGTTTATTTTATTAGTTATACTTTTTAATTTATACGTTCAAATTTTTATTTATTTACAAATTTATCTTGCTTTTTTATACTCAGTAAATCTGTGTTTGAATTAGTACTATTATTTCACGCGTCATTTATTGTATAAAATAATTTCTTTGTTCAATAATATTTAACAGTAGTAGTTAAATATGTATGATATATTATTTTACGAATTCTCAATTATTCGTTATTTTTAACTGCATATCATTGTATATTAATATGTTTCTGAATTCCAATGTACATCGCACGAGCACATATATAGTTAGTATTAATTTTAGACTTAGATATGGGTATGATAACTTGTCAGACCAAGAGACGGAGCTAGGGGGTGGCTGGTGGGACCGCCCCTCAAATTTTCTAATATTTCTTTATATATATATATATATAAATATAGATAAGATTCTAATTATTAAACTATAACGTAATATTACCAATACTTTTAAGGGAAAAACGAGATAATAGCACTTTTAAGATTAAAAATATTAATAATAGCATCAATTTTTAAAAAATACAGATAATAGCACTTATGAACATATTTACACCCCTTCCTTTTTTCTATTTGAGAATTCACAAAGTTAAATTTGTGATTTCACTCATCAGATCAAATACATCTTCTTCAAGTTTAAAATATTAGTAATTCGTGAATTCACAAATTCTAATTTGTGAATTCACGAGTTTTAATTTGTGAATTCACGAATTCTAGTATGTGAATCCACAAATTTTAATATGTGATTTCACATATCAGAAAGGAGGTAGCTGGACGGGAGACGTCGCCGGAAAATTGCCGCCGGAAATAAGAAGGGAGGTGCACCGCCGTCACTTTTAGACAGATAAATAAGTTAAGAGTTTTGATTCTTCAAAATTAGAGAGTTAGGCACAAATTAAATCATGTGAAAAAAATGTTTTTGGTTATAAAGGGTAAAAATGTACAGAAGTGCTATTATTTATGTTTTTTAAAAATTGATGCTATAATTGGTATTTTTTTTTCCTGAAAGTGCTATAATCCTATAATATCTTTACTTTTAAACGCATTACTCGAGCTCAATCTCATATGATTAAAAATACAATTTCAATGGGTTGGGCTCCACTTAATGAAATAACCAATATATATCCTTGGATAGATAGGGTCAACAATGGGGTTTAATTTAGAGGAGGAAAAGTGATTTTGTTTGTGACTTTGTGTGATTGAATACGGCGGAAGGTTGTTACAGTGTTGAATTGATTAAATGAGAAATGCGTGGATGTGGTTACTAAAATTATATGTTTAAATTTGAAATTAGTTGCAGCAGTCTACGCTAGAATATTAAATTTATGTATTTAATCCGCCATTTCTATATATGTAATTGGTCAAATTTGGAATTAATTGCTCTTACTAATTATTACTAGGTAATTTAACTTTATATTATTTGTTGTTGAATGTTCATGTACAAAATGTGTATATATTGTGCGAAAAATATTATTGATCCATAAATATTAAATATATATCAAGTTTTTATGACTTGGATTTTAAAAAAGTTCGCCCCCTTATGTAGAATTCCTGGCTCCGTCCCTGGTCAGATTGTCTCATAAAAAATTGCCATGTTTATAATTTTGGGTAATCTTTTTTCAACAAGAGGTCTCATATTTTCTAATTGGAAACCTGCGGAAATTAAGACCTTATCTCCTTATGACCGACTTGATTATTCTAATAGTGGGAATTTATCATACTCCCTCCGTTTTTTTTTAAGTGTCCTATTGAGAAAAAATTCTTGTCCCTTTTTAAGTGTCCTATTGCGGAATTTGAGATTAAAATAATGATAAAACTCCTATTTTACCCTCAAAAAAGTTATTGGAAAATGTAATTATTAGACTTTGAAAATAATAAATATGGGTATAAAAGTAATATATCATGCTTCCTTGGTTTTTGTAATTTTTCTCAATAGGACACTTAAAAAAAAACAGATGGAGTATTAAATTAAAAAACTAATCTATTTGTTATATTGGTGCATTTTTTTTTTTTTTTGAGAACTCGGTGCATTTAATACTTTTTTTAAATTATAATTAATGAGCAGCGATTTTCTATGCTCTTTTGCAAGATAACATGGTTTACATTCCAGTAACTATCCAAATTAAATTTTACATTAATCTTGTTACGATCATGGCAAACGCCACTTTCTAATATAGTAATAGTTTGTTTGTTTGTTTTTTTTTTTTGTTTTTTTTTCCCCAAATGGCTTCGATTTTGGGTCGTTGGGTTCACTTAATTAGAAATTACTTTATGTTGAGTATGAATTAATATGATTATTTTTCAAAGTTACGTAATTCAAAGTTTGCCGAGAGGCCTAGTAAACCAATTTATTTTGTGTTAGTGATTTTTTTAGTTTTAGGACTGAATAAAAAACTTTTGGTACCTGCAATTTTATTTTTTGTTAATTGGGTTCCTGTAAAAATTTTAAATTTATTATTATTATAAATTTAAAATCACTACTTGAGATTATTTAAGAAATAAATCTGAAATTGTTTTCTGTCGGCGGTGACGGTGGTCAGCACTTAAAAAGTGAAATCTGATAGTTCAAATGAATTAGTGACCATGAAAATCAAATTTTTCCATGCTAGCTTTAAAGAATTTGATTTTATTTTATTAAATATGGAACAAAACTATTAACCTACCCAAATCTGACAGCTTGGAATTAAGATAAACTACACAAATATTTCACCTACTACTGAGTGTCTAAGTCATGTCTTGTCTTTCAAAATGTGGTGTATTGCTTGAGGGGTATGTCACATATGTGCGTGTGCGTGTTTTTATTTTTATTACTACAAAAAGATTACAAATATCCTCGTAACAACACTAAACTCTGAATACTAAATTTTAGAAAACTGATTACTCTATCAATTATTCTTTAAAGAAATTAAATAATTATCCAAAAATAATGTTTTCTGAAGCAAACCGTCACCAAAGCATGTTGGGCCAAACAAATTTTGACAACTCTGTCGACAATTCTGTTTTTAATTTTAAATTAATTTGGAAGTAATACATATACATTTTGGATATAGCATGGAAAATAATAAGAAAATGAACTAAAAAGATTATTGCCGTTATTTAGTTAATTGTTGTTAGTCAGAAGAGCTTTTTGCTTTGTTTCAAGGAACCAATTTAAGTTATTGTATTATAAAAAAAATTATTAGTGGTGAGTGGCGACATATAATATATACTTAAAACTATTAATTTGAGATTAAATAATTAGGAATGTTTTTGAATTATCCATAGACAATTAATTGACTAATTGGAATTGCAATATTGCATGACGTGAAAGGTATAAATCACTTTTATAAAGATGGCATTAGAGAGAGAATGTCATAATTCCAAAACTATTGGATTAGGACGTATTGCAAATTTGGAGTCAAAAAGATATTAGTCCATTCTTCAACTACCTTCAAATGGGCTCAAAGTTTCGGTTTTGTTGTTTTTCATTAATCAAATATTTTCGCACTATTTCACCTAATGCATGCCTACTTTATATGCACATCGAAATGATAATTAATAAAATTTCATTTCTCGATAAGGATGGCCCGAAACCAAACAGATTGTAACAATGCTATAAAAAATTATGCTATAAAAAATTCATAAATAAGTTAAATTATTGAGATAAACGACATATAGTAGAACTTGATTTTGGAGGCAAGAATTGCCTATTTTAATTTTATAATTTATGACATTTATAAGTGTAATAAACAATATAGAGCGTGGTTTTTTTTATGTGACTTAATGCTTGTAGCTCCATATTATTTGTTAGGTTAATATCATAAGTTATGGAATTCTCGACTATTTCAATGTTTTACCGATCAATTCGGATTCCGAGCCTTTGTGTCTATAAGTCGATCGTTATAAATAAAATTTGATGTATTTGTCACGTCCTTTGACATGTAATGAACATAATTAGGCAATAGACAATCTGATTAGCAATAAATTTGACGTCATGGCACATGAGTTTTGACTACCAAACAATTTTATTATAACCAAATTAAAGATGCACGCTCCACACACAAACACGTTTAATTAATTTATTTTCTAAATGTGAGCTTTATCTAATATACTATTCCACACACAGCAAAAGGTAATTATACTAATTAAGATAACTATAATTTAAAGACGAAAGTTAGAAGAAAGTGAACTTCGAAAAAGTAGTGTAGAAAATGAGAGATGCATTACAAAGATAGCAAAAGGCTCAATAAAGTTGAAAAAAAATGTCCATTAATTTTAACTCGCATCTATATATCTATAATGATTATATCAACTTTTATAGAAGTCAAGTGGACGATGATGTCCGTGTGACATGAAGTTATACGTGCCCATTGTATGAATCTTAATTAGGATGTTTTTTTTTAGGAAATCACGTCTATATTACAATTAATTGGAAAACGAAAATAGACAAAAATATGATGGAAAATAAGAACAATCACCAACACAAAAATTTAACTTAGAAATTCCAAAAATTAATTGGAAAACGAAAATAGATAAGAAATAAAATGGAAAAATAAGAACAATCACCAACACAAGAATTTAACGTGGAAACTCCAAAATCAGAGAAAAATCACGACCCACCATACCAAAGCAATATAACTCGACACCCCTACATTATTACAAGCCTTGGAATAACTTTCACCTTTCTCACAAGACGAAACAAGGAAATTTGCCTAGAATCAAACACAAGACTAAAATGTATAACTTGGTGCACTTATATCAAAGACATCTAAGTTTCTTAAATAGCATTAGGAAGCTTCTACCCTTTGATCATAAAATCGACGTGGGACAAACAAACTTCCTTTTATATTAACACAAGCCCAACATCATTCTTATTCTTATTTATTTAAAATACAAAAATAAGGATGCGATCCTAAGGTCTGTTTAATTAGGGGAATTAATCAGGAATTGAATGTAATTAAAGAGTAATTAAGGAGTTTATTAATTATAATTAAGATTTATTTATTTATAATTCAAATTTATTAATTTTAATTAGAATTTAATAATTCTTAATTAAAGTTAATAATCTTCCATTATAATTTATTAATCTTAAATTAAATTTAATTATAAATTTAGTAAGGAGTGGACCTTACTGTCATGCCAACCATGAGAGAGTCCAATCCATATTTAAATTGTGATGGACATCTTTTGAATTCTAATTATATAGAGTTTTCATTGTTTTTTCTTCCTATTATAAATTTAACATTTTATTTTGATATTGTAGAGATTAGATCTATAATTGATGATGATGTCAGATACATTGGGTTAACCGGGCACTAGCAATCTGTCAACATAAGAATACGTAAGAGCCCTAGAGTGAGCACCGGAGACGGGTGTCAACCGCAGAGCCTTCGACGCTCAAGTTAATGACGGAATAGTAAGAGTCTAAGACAGAAGCTAAAGAAAGCAAGTAAAGAGAGATAGTTGAGAATAATGGATGTTCCAGAGGGCCGGGTTTGTTCAGATGGCTGAGTACGTCTGGATGATCGAGAGCGTCTGGATGGTGAAAACGGTGACAGTGACTAAGTGATAGTGGAAGGTTGACGGTAGAGATAGCACAGGTTAGCTATGTCAAGCCGATGAGAGCAAGAAGGTAAGACGGCGCTGGAAGTAAAGAGAAGATGGAGAGAAGCTTAGCAGATTGAGAGTAAGAGTGAACGTGCATGGTTGTTAGTCGAACTGTATATATAGAGCCGCCAACCCCTTAAGGTTTAGTACGTCGGCCTTTATCCATCTGCCATGCCCTTCTCGTCAGTTCCTATTTTCGTGGAACAGTCAAGATGTACCTTGACTGTGTCAGTCGGGCTGACTTGATGGACCCCTTAAGGTTTAAGCTTGACTGTCTGCGGTCTGATGATTTAAGGCCTATTGTTTTATTTATTGAGCCGGTTCATTCGACTTGTTCGACTCGTCGGGAGGACAAGGCAAGTCAATTAGGCCTAAAATGTAAATACGAATTTTGTCCATTACACATGAACACACATGTTCTGACACATAAATATTTTTCTTTGATTTAGAAGTAAAATTAAGGACGATACAAATTCCAACCGAAAAAACGCCAAATGAGCTACCTAACTTGTGACAATATTGTTGAATTTATGTCTGAAGAAGATGCTGAAAGCGAGGTTATGACAGGGGTTAGATTGATTAAATTATCGTAAAATCATACTGATTTCATATTTTTCTTATAACAATATTCACATGATGTATGTAACGATGTATTAAAATAATAATAATAATAATAATAACGAGAAGAAAGTACCAATGTATTATTGTGTAAGAAGTCTAATGTGGACACATTCCGTCGATCAATTTGTCGGTTTATATTTTCAACAAGTGAATCCAAGAAAATAATCTTACATTTAGTCAAATGAAGTAGCAAATCTGACATTCTAACTACAAGTTGTGACAAAATTGTATTACTTGTACGTTCGAAGGTTTGAATTTAGGTCCGGACGCACGTGTTTGTGACATTTGCTATGCGCATCAAATTTTTGACTCGTATAATATAATGTGATTGGGGCAATAAATGAAGTTAAAATTTTGGCAAAAACTGTACGATTTTCTTAAAAAATTGATTAACGTATATTTAATTAAACTTGTAGAGTGATACGTGCGATACACATAATATTGATAAATTTTAATAATATATATATGTCAAACATAAAATAATCATATGATAATAGAAACTAATAATAAAATACTATAAATAGGGTATAATAGACAAATAAAATTTTGTAAACAAGGCTCTTTTATAATAGGTATAGATTTAGTTAGGATTTATTAATCTCTAATTAATAAAATTTAGGGAGAATTTAAGTAGGAAATACTTTATGGATTAAAAAGTCTAATTTTAACATATTTTTAAAAAAGTAATAAAAATAGCACTTCTGAACATTTTTACCCTTCCTTCCCGATTTCACATATTTTTTGTGAAATCAATTGTCAATGATCAAATTTTCAAATGTGAAATCACATCAGATAATATGTAAAAGCACAAATGCGTATATGTGAATTCACATTTTAGAATATGTGAACGTATAATAATATGTTGTACGTGAGATTTTCACATAATTGTGATTTCACAATTTTTTTTTCTGTGAAAGCACATGTACACATTTGTCTTTTCACACATTATCTGACGTGATTTCACATTTGAAAATTTGATCATTGCCAATTGATTTCACACAAAAAATGTGAAATCGGGGAGGAAGGACAAAAATGTCTAGAAATGCTATTTTTATGGGTTATTTATAGTTTATGGCTCCAACTTTTATCACTTTTTTGTTTGTGGCCCGAACTTTAAAATTTTCCAAAAAAACCATATACTTTATGATTTTATCTAAAAAAGGCCCATATTTATTTTCCGACATTGGAATGATGAATCAATTGATCGTCTATCTGATGTGGATATTAAAATGACAAGTGTACTGAAACGATGTCGTTTCAGTTCGGACAAAATTAAATATTGATAAAGTCATAGTACGTATAGCTTTTATGAATGAACCCTAAATGTCTTTCTATTCTTTTCCTAAACTATACGTCGACTTTTGGGGAAGAAAAGAGTTTAGGGAGAGAATATAAAGATATTTAGGATTTCATCTTGCAAGTTATACGTTGTACGACCTTGTCAATTTTTAAATTTGCTCAAATTGAAACGACTATGTTTCGGTACATTTGATATTTTAATATCTACAGTAGATTGTCGGTCAGATGATTCATCATTCCAACACTGGAAAATAAAGGCGGGCCTTTTTAAATAAAATCATAAAGTACAGGGTTTTTTTAGAAAATTTTAAAGTTCAGGCCACAAACAGAAAAGTGATAAAAGTTGACGCCACAAACTATAAACAACCCTATTTTTATTACTCCCTCCGTCCCATTCATAACGTCCCATTTCTTTTGGGCACGGTTATTAAGGAGAAGGGTAAAATGATAGAAAAGTACTTGGTCCCACCACTTTTGAAGAGTTAATTATTTTCTTATTTGGAAATGGGACAGACGAAAAAGGAAAATGGGACGTTATGAATGGGACGGAGGGAGCATTTGTTTTTTCAAAGTGTTAGAATCAGACATTTTAATCTATAAAGTGCTATTTTCCTACATTTCCCTAAAATTTATTAATCTTCAATTAGAATTTATAATTATCCAATCTAGTTTATTAATTTTTAATTAAGTTTCCTTAATTTTAATTAAGTTTCCTTAATTTTAATTATGATTTATTAATTCTTATTAGATTTAACTGAACAATAACTAAATTATTAAAACAAATTTAATTAATAAAAAAAGAAAGAATTTTGGATTCAATCTCAACTGGTCGACAGTTCGAGCCTCTCCTCCTTTAACTCAAATAAGAAAACAATGTTCAAAAATATTATTTTTCAAGAAGAATTTGAAAACAACTTTTGAAGGACTTTGACGAAAAATGAAATTGATTTGGTGCAAGTAAAAAGAAAGAATGAAAATAAAGACAAAACTTGCTAACATCGCTCTTCGACATTTGCATAATTAATGAAGAACATAATTATTAATTAATAAGACATGTGCATAATTAATGGAGAAGAACATAATTAATAAGACATATTTATACATGTCAATGAGGAGAACGGCAAAGTTGAGGCACCATAAGATTCTCCTTAGCGAGAGGTATTGGGTTTAATTTCACCTGCGTGCGGTATATTATATTTCTCACCTTGTTTGGTGGTGTAGTTGTCCACCTTGTGTAGTGGTGTAATAGTCCCACCTTTGTATGATATAAAGATCCTACCTATGTGGTGGTGTAGTGATTTATTTGATAATGTATATACCTTCTGTAATTCTCTTAAAAAAAGAAGAAGAAATATTTATACATTGAACGCTTATGGTTAAATTAATTAAGAGCAATACAACATGTTATAAATATAAAATAAAACAAATACTCCCTCCGTTCTTTTATAAGTGTCCCCCACCGTCAAATTACACATACCAAGGAAATAAAGAAATTTACTTATGTAACCTTATTAATTACCATCATTAATGTATACATATAACTAATTAACAAATTACGATAAACATTAAATAAGGATAAAATAGGAAGAATGTCATTATTTTACTCTCAAATTTTGAAATAGGACACTTATTTGAAAACAAAAAATTGAGCTAAATGTGACACTTAAAAAAGAACGGAGGGAGTAAGTCGAAACGAAATAAGTAGAGGTTTCAAAAAATAAAAAAATAAAAACAAAATATGTAGAAAAAAAGAACGAATTCTTAATTCTTTTGAATTTTTCTATGAAACGTCCTGGCCGAAAGGGAAAAATCTCTTATAGAAAGAAAAAAAAAATTAGCTAAATATTCTACTGTAGAAGTAACTTATAATAATGCACTATTTCTCCTCATTAATGTCTCTTAAATAATCTGACCGAGTCACTATGAAAACTCAAAAAAAAAAAAAAAAATTAAAGATGACCACTAATTTAATATGATTTTCACCATTGATCCTTTTATAATCTATAGTCTAGATTAAAAGATGCATCAAATTAATACATCCTATGCATCAATTTTATGATGCATCAAAATAATGCATATAATGCATGAATTTTACAGTGCATCAAATTAAGTGATGCATACAATGCATCAATCGACGTGAGAATCAATCTTACCACTCATTTAGTCAAAATCTATACTCCTAAATTTATTCCAATTTCTTAGTATAAGAATAGTCCAACCAGAACCATTTCGTATATAAGATCATACAAAAATTTACGGTTCTGATTGATTTTTAATTTCTACTAGAGAAATAATTTCTATTTTATTCCCGCATGACTGGGAGTCGACTACATTCAACAAATAGAGTAATATGACATGAATTTCTCTATCTAATCTTTATTACCAATATAGACTTTGGCTACCATTTTTCTATACCATCATAATCAATAATCACAAATAATTGGTTATATTTATAGTTCCCCTGTTCTTCGATTGACTCTTGCTTCAATTTGATATCTAAATTGATGTATAGATTAGAAATTAATTGAAGACGCGAAACGAAAATTATATATATATATATGTGCACTTCTCTAAAAAAATAAATTATGTGCACTTCTTTTGTAATTTATGGTCGTCCACAAGTTAAATCAAACTAAATAGACTGTCCAATAAATATAGTTTTTTTTTTTGTTTTGTTTTGTTTTGTTTTTTTGGTACTTGTCTCAAATATGTAGTCGTATATTTTCTCTTACATATGTAATAATTCGTTTATAATTTTTTAGAGAAGATCAATGTGGTTTACTATTGTTTTTATTTGCGACAATATTGCCTTTGTTTTTTATTTGCTACAATATTGCCCCTAACCTTCAAGTTGTGCTAAATTAGACTACTCATAATACAATTATCAATCCTATAATTTGTTTTTTTTTTATGTAAAAGCTTGACATATAAATTAAAGTTAATTGCATATTATGGCACCACCTTGTGTCCAAATTAATTTGTTTACAACATTATTTTTAATGTGCAGCAAAATTATATAAAATTGGTTTACTAAAGACAAGGTTATTATTATTATTATTATTATTATTATTATTATTATTATTATTATTATTATTATTATTATTATTATTATTATTATTATTATTATTATTATTATTATTATTATTATTATTATTATTATTATTATTATTATTATTATTCTTACAAATTCAGTGAAATGATCATATCAACTTCCATCAGCGTCAACCGGATCGAATCAAAATAAACTTTATGCATAGCGAGTTCGAGTAGTCCTAGTTTTCATTTTTCGTCGATTATATCAATCAATCTTTCATATTTAAGCCAAATAAATTTAAATCCACAAAAATTGGAGGAAAATTCTTTAAAGCATCTAATAAGGTGTAATATATTAGGTGTTTGTGGCCCAGAAATTGCACTAAATACTAGGAAAAGTTTGGATTTGTGCTATACTTTACAAAAGCCACCGACAATATAGACATGGGAAAAAAGTCATCTTTACGCGTTCATTTTATCTTTTCTTCCTCACCGGACACTCATACTCTTACTATATTAAAAAATACCTTCGGTTCGAAATCGACTGATTGATCCGATTAACTCAAAAGAACAAAATAAGAGTTCGAGCAGAAAATTTGTAATTAGAAAAAAAAATCAATTTAATTGACTCGGTTATCATAAATCTGATAGGACTGATGTCAAACATAATGGATTGACAGAATGAATCCATTTAATTATATTTCGACTCAATTTCCAATGTCACGCAAGAAACTTATTTCGTATTTTATTCCATTCGTACATATTATATAGAAGATATCGAGTGAGGTGGGCGTCTAGCTCAAACAATCGTTAGGAAGACGTTTTGTACTGCAATTTCATTGGATCAAGAGATATACAAACTTTTTGTCCCAATACTAAAAGAATAATCTATCATTATAAATCATATACCAAAAAAGGATTATTCTATACAGTTTTTTCATGTATGCAAATCTCTAACCTATCCTATTACCGATTCAAAAAAGACTTGAATCTCTAAACTCATGATCAACGAAAGAACTCCAAAATTTCGATAGAGATCGAATCGATAAATATATAAAACTCTTTGTTTATCCCAAAAATAAATAAAAAAATAAAAAATAAACCGATTATTAATTACGAGGTAGCTTAGCTAGTGGCCCATGCCGGGGCTGGGCACGGAGCGGAGAATCCGGTCGACGGCGGCGAGGTGGCGGGCGATGAGCTTCTCGTCGACGATGTCTGCGTGGCCTTTCTTGCTCGGGGAGGAATTCGGCACGGTGCCCTTCGGAAGCGCGGCCAGGTACAAGCTGCCGTCCACCGCCGGGAGCTCGTTGCGCCGCCGTTCGGCCACCATCAGCTTCCGACCGTTTGTTGAGGATATTAAGGTTGAAAAGAGGACCAGCAAAGCGATGAATATTAGATATTTTCGAGCCATAGCTTGAAGGATTTCTGTGTTTGAGAGAGAGAGAGAGAGAGAGATGGAGAGTGATCAATGAGGAGTGTTTTGGGGCGTGGAGGAGATATATATATACACAATAGGGGTAGAGAGAGAGAGAGAGAGTAGGACCGCGTGATTGGTATGGGAGAGAAGATCTTGGGGCTCAAGGTAGTTGGGCCAAGTCAAATTTAAACTCCTCTTCTACTTGTGAACGTTCCTGCAATATTCTATTTTTATTTACAAATTTTATTTCGTGTTTTAATCTCGTATTTTATTGGTAGTCCGAACTTTGCAGTGACGTTGGAGAGTGATCCAAAGCTAGGAAACTAATTCCACCGAGATTTGTGCTACTGATCCTTAATGTCATGGTTCACCTTGATCGATAGATCTATTTTACGTTTATTATCATTTATCAATATATGATGATTGTAAATTCTTTTTTATCTTTTGAACGTGAAAGAAGGGAGAGGAATAGGATCGAATACTAGACCTTATCCATTTTAAGATAAAGCAATATCTCTATAATCCAGTATTATTGTAAAACTAATTCCACAGATGCCATGCACCTATTGATCGATCCTTAATGATCTGAATCATTAAGCTACAAGATCTATTTGATAGTATTTTTTTTCCTTTTCGATTAAATGATCTATATAAATGAGAATCGAAATTGTAACAAAGTGATCAGTATATACTAGATCGAGTTATTACAAGATTTATAAATAAATAGAGGATGCGATGAAACTGGAAGGGATTTGGTAACTAATTTGGTGGAAAATTTGTAATGATAACCAATTAATGAATAACACATGTAAGCTACACTGCTCCCTTTAAGCTAACCACTTATTACATCATAGTACTTCCCATTAACGAAGATCTTAAAATTAGTACTAATTTATAAATGTAAAATAACATATGCTCGCTCGTCCTATGTGTTACTATATTATTTTATGACAAACAATTAATAAAGTTTCAGTGTAATTAAGAACTTGTCAACTCAAATAAAATAGATCACCCTTATTGTTAAAATAGTGAAATTTATAATAGTATAGGACATAAAAATATTAGAACAGATGATTGTAACGATTATATGGAGTCCACATCGTACACAACAGAAAATTAAAATTAATGATAAGGGTCTGTTGTATGGATATTGGGGATTAGGGTAGTTTCTGGAATCCTTGTGGCTAAATTAGGTAGGGGAGTGAGCTAAGCCGCCGGCCAATTTTCATACTAATTTCAACTATCTATAATTACTAACACTGAGATTTTGAGTGAGACGTGAAGCCGGATACTATAGATATTCTTTATTGGAATTCTGTTCATTATTTTATTCTGTCACGCACATAAATTACATATATATTTGATACAGTATAATTATAAATGTACATTTGAAAACAAAAAATCAAGTACGGTGATGAAATAGAAGATGAAAAAAGATTTCGAAACGAAGATGTCGGATTAGAGTAGGGGCCGGGGGGATCGCATAAGCGGCCTAATAATTATGTTTTAACACTTGATTTGACGTCTTATGATATAAATTAACTACCTATAATAAGCATTATTACTCACATTTATTAATTACAAGCCTACCACTCTAAATCGATCAGTCATGAATACCTTCTAAATTTATGTCTTCTTCCAGCTAACTGTCATTTTCTTTACGTTCTAAAATGGGATAATTGTATAAGTAAAGACAAATTGAGCTAAATCTACTATTGAATTGGCCTAACCTAATTGATGATGTAATGTTTGATTGAAAAACTACCAGTTCGAATTTCGTTAATAATTTGAAGTCAAATTATTTTGTACATATTCACGAGATCGAGTGCTGGAAATATCAAATTAAAAAAGTAAAGATACTTATAAGTTGCAATCTATCAGCATAAGTTGGTTAGTTGAATTTCTAGAAAACATATAGAATACAAATTTAGATAAAAACCCCCGCTTGTGTCTGCACCTTGCAGTTTTTTTTAATTAATCTTAACCTGACTATAATCTGATAGGGAATACAGTGTAAGTGATAAAAAAGTAATAAAAATATTAATAAATGAACTATTTTATCTTTATAGTCCTTTAATTTCTTAGTAATACTTTCAAAAGAAAGTAATCAGAGATAAAAGTACAATAAATACGTTATGTGGCGTTATATTTTTTTGTTGGGAAACAAGAGAATTGAGATTCGTACATGAGATTCTCAACCTTATAATTAAAAGAGAGGAATACCTACAGTGCTATATGTGAGTGATGTTATCAATTATATTAAACTTTACTAATCGTTTTGTTAAATTATTGATTTGGTGTCGGTAATTGTTGGGTGGGTATTAATTTATATGGAATATATACACACATATATGAAAACATATTCTCATAAGTTAACCTAAAAATCAGGCTTATTTATTTATATATGCGATAATATTTAAATTATGGTATTACTTATTTAAGTATATAACAATGCTTAAATATATAATAATATATATTTTCATGACCGTCATACATCATATGAGAATCAATGGTACAGATTGATCTTTAGGTAATTTAGGGAGAAAGTTTTTATTTTAGCTCTCCCCTATATCGAAATATATATACATTTATAAACATATATAAACACACACATGCATCCATATGGTAGTTTGTGCCTTTGCACAAATTTTATAGCCCTTCATTAAGATCCTCGACTTCATAAGCAATCAACACAATAAAACTCTCCCTGCAATAATTAATATTGTCACAAATACGTATGCGTATTTTTACATTATTGGATAAATATCTTATTATTAATGTCTACATTCGTATATACAGACCTCGTACATCTACATGCATATAAGTATAAATATATAAATATAAAATATATATGTGTGTGAGTGTATAACTGCATGCATATTTGAAACTAGACATGCACGAACAAATTAATAGCTGAGTCCCCATTGAAATAAAATTAATACAGAAATGATTTTGAACAAATTAGGTCTAACATTATGTTAACTGCAGTGCGCCTGCTCATTAAAATTAATTATGTCTTACTTAATTTGTAAGGATTGTCTGAATTATTATTATTATTATTTTAAGATAATATTATTATAAAATTATATGTAATTTTTATGATTTTTTAATTAATAAAATGCAGATCTAGAACTGTAAATTAATGTAGATGCATATACAATCTAATGTAAGATAAAAGGTACACTTGCACAAACATACATAGAAAGAGGTCAAAAGCTTTCAAAAATCTGAAACTTGAAATTAGAAGACCGAAAATCTCGATTAGTAGAATGATTGCTCGTGTTTAGTAATGATTAGTAATTTTTTACTAATGATTAATGTTTTAAAATTCACTACAAAAAAACACCAAAATCGCGACGGAAAACCCTCCGTCGTCCCTAGACGACGGACACACGACAGAACGACGACGGAAAAAAGATACCAGCTGTGACGACGGAATTAACGACGGACATGACGTCGTTAACGTCAACGACGGACTATTTCCGTCGTTAATTTGAAAATAATTTTCGTAAAAATTTAATTTTGAATAGTGACGACGGATATTTCCGTCGTTAATTTGCCGGCCACGTCGACGACGGAATATTCCGTCGTTAATCGAAAAATATTTTTTTTAAATTGGCGACGGAATTGGTCTGTCGTTAACTATTTTATTAATATTTTTTTAATTGTTGGCGACGGAAACGGTCCATCATTACTGTTCCGGCGACGTGACGGCGACGGACACGTCCGTCGGCAAGTTAAATATATCAATTGAATCTTGCCCTAGCGAGTTTCATTTTCAGCCGTCTCCCGTGCCCTTCCTTCCTCACCGCCGTCTCCCTTCACCGTGCCTTCCTTCCTCGCCGCTGTCTCCCTCAACGCGCCCTTCCTTCAACGCGCTGTCTCACCGCGCCCTTCCTTCCTCGCCGCCGTCTCCCTTCCTACGTCGCCGGCAGTCTCTCGCCGGTTGTTTGCCACCGTAAGTCGCCGTCCTCTCTCTCTCTCACGTTCTTTCACCGCACATAGGGCTGCTCTCCCGCCGCCTCTGCTCCGCTGCCGTTGCCGCTCCGCTGCTCTCCCGTCTCAGGTCAGTCACATTCTTCCCCCCCCCTCTCTCTCTCTCTCCAGCTTGGTAGATGAAGATTTTTTTTTTAGTTTAGGTTTCAGTTTTATCAAGAATGTCATTTCTGATAATGTTGATATAATTTATCAGTGTAAATGTATATTTTTTTACGATTATAGATGGATTTATATCATGTTGCAATGTTGTATTTTTAGCATTTGAAGCCATTACGTTGAACCTTAAAAACCCAATTTTTTTTCTGAAAATGTGTCTCGCTTAATTTTGGTCCTAATCGCACTGTAGGGTAGTAAAAAGTAAATATTTTTGGATCAGAACATCGAATACTATAGTACTATTATTATCTTATCAACTGATATATATTCTCTCAAACTAGTAATATATATTCTAGCATGTATTACCATGTTCTCGGATCCCCTGAGCAAAAATGTCAACTCTCTCTCTGAGTTTGACTAGTTTCGTGATGGCAGAATTCACTCTATCTGAGTTTGACAATCATAAACAAGATTAGCAAACACTTGAATATGGTAAAATTAGTTGATGATGCATGAGTGAATATAATGAAGAATGATATATGAAAGCTTACTGTGTCTGATTTTGGAATAATTTTTAGAGGGAGAAGGCAGAATTTGGTATTGTTGGTGAGCATCAGGATCAGGCAAAAATGCTTTAGTAGAGTTCGTTATCGAATATTTGTTATAATCTTGTGAGCTGATCGGAACTCCAATAACATGTTTTGAGTTGATATGTTGTAGCTCCATTCTAATTAATTTCTTGTGTTTTTGATGCAATTCTAAATAAATATTTCTGCAATGGAGGATAATAAGAAAATATGGTGTAATGTAATGTAGGTCATCAAATAGTTGATTGCAAGGTTGACAAGAGTTCTGAATAATGGATGTGAATGGGGATAAAAAAATAAAATCAGATATGCAATTTATTGTCGAGACCCTGAAAAAGCTTTTAAAGGAGGCGAAAGAATCCTTAGAAAAAGCTGAACATATTTCTTTGCAAATTACTGAAGCGATAGAGCCAAAGAATAAGAATTTGTACGTGTCTGATTCAGATGTTGAAGACGACGGTGATCGATCTTCTCCACCTTCCATTTGTCTCAGTCGTCATGATGCAATTAAGGTTGAAGATGTGGAAGAAGAGAGAAATGAGATGCTTAATATTCTTCTACCAAAGTTATTTGAGAAAAAATAGCTAAATGAAGATAATATTTGCTTATTGTATTATGGCTTACAATATTAATTGTAATATATGAATTTCGTTATTTCATTGCGTATTTGTATTTTGAAAATAATATATGTGTTCTTGATTGGGTCTGATATGAACAGGTGGTTGGAAATAGAATAAAACAAATTATTGGAATAAAAAAAAATCCCGACGGACTGGTGACGGAAATTCACAGTACGAACAAACTCAAATCGCCGACGGATTGGCGACCAATATTCCGTCGTCAAAGTCTTCAAATCGCCGACGGAATTCGGTCCGTCGTCAATTAACGACGGACTTTTCCGTCGCCGGTCCGGCTCCTGGACGACGAAATGGTGACCATTTCTACGACGAAATATTCTGTCGTCGAATCTCCCGACGAAACCAATTTCCGTCATTAATTTCACCGGCAACCAAGAAATCAACTTCAAATTTGTTCCGTCGCCGATCCGTCGGGATAGTAAATCGGCGACTGTAACGGAAATTTCAGTCGTTAAATAGGTATTTTTTTGTAGTGATTACAGAGTATATATTAATATAATAGAAAATTCAATATCAAACTTAATTAGGTGATGCATATAATACTCAAAAGCTAGATATCATATTTTTATTCATAATAATAATCCAAAAATGGATTATATCAGAATCATCAAAAGCACGCAGGTAGGATATTAGGAAACAAATTGAATTCAATAATTCATCATGCTCGTTGACCTTTTTTTTTTTTCTTTTTCATTTTGGTTTATTTTTTTTAATTTTTTGGTATCGTGCTTACACTAAACTTTTTCTGATGTAACTGTTCAATAAAACAAATAATACTATAACGGCATCTTTTCAGATTTCATTTTAAAATTCTAATTTTTTTCCGGATTCATTTTGTAAATTAAATCTTCTTTTTTATGATTTAATATAACATTTAAAATATAACCGTCAGATAACATTCACTAATAAAATGAAACATATAATTGGTTTTAGGGGAAAATGAAGCATAACATAATTACAACTTAGAGGAAATTCAGAATTTAGCCACCAACTTTCCAATTTTATAATTTCGTATATACTATAATAAATTTTACATATTATAATGTTACGATAGTATAAATTTTCTGCACCACTTATTAGAAAAACTCAAATAAGAACGAATTCGATATTTCACTACCCACTTTTAGCCATTGTAACTTCAAATTATTATATTTATTTATCGCTTTCATTTTTCAAATGTGAATTCACCCTAAAGAATAAAAAAAGGTTCATACCCATGCCTACTCCTTAATTGACTAAAATAATTTTTCATTTCGCATTCATTCGTGATAAGTATCAAAATAAAACATTAATACACAACATATTAATGAAGTACTCAAACTCAAATAATACTTGGTGATATATATAATACAAAATGACAAAAGTTCATGTGTTGTTGACGGTATCGTACTGTTGGTGCGATCGACCCTATTTTTAACCGTACTAATCATCGGGTACCACATTATGTTGGTGCGATCGACCCTATTTTTAACCGCACTAATAGATCTAGGGTTTGCGAAAGTAGCTAAAAGAAATAATAACACGATGACACAAAGATATACGTGGTTCGATCGATGTGATCTACGTCCACGGGGGAGAATATAGAGAGCTTTTATTATACTTGAGAGTACAATGAGTATTGAATGTCCTTTACACCTCTAATCTTGCATCTATTTATAAGCCTTGGGTTAAGTCCTAATCCTTCTAGAGATCGGACTCCTTATACATATCTAGTTGCTTGATACATGCATATCCGATTCCCGTTCGTAGTAGAATTCTATCTTCCCCCAAAGTAGAGCTTTGTTATTTGGTCTTCAAGGCAGATGTTGACTTTGTTTGGGCCGAACTCCGTGGGCCGAGTTTTAATATATAGGCCTAAATAGCCTTAGGTCGGGCCCAGGATGAGGCCGGTACTATCACATCCCCCCCCAAAAAAGTAAAGAAGACATGTAGACGCCGACTACGAGGTCGAATTATTCGAGGTGATTGATCGCGCAAATCACCTGTACGAGCTGAATTACCGAGCTTACGTGTCGGGCTGAAGTAGCAGGGGGAACAGGAGGAGCGATCTGAGTACTAGCGACCATGTTAAGTTGGGTCGGTAGGGCAATTTACACGGCCCAGACCCGATGCAGAAAGCGGGAAAAGTAATGGGCTATTTGAATTTTGTTGAGGGACGGTACATATTCCGAGAAAGGCGGGCCCACGTTCACACGTGTGTCAGATGCAACGGCGGGATTCAAAGGTATATTCACAGAAGTTGAAGCGTTTCTTCCCCTATCACATTATTTCACATCCGCCGTCGTTAAGAGAAAAAAGTTCCTGCGCAGAAAAGTTTCTTCTTCCCCAAAAATCCCCCAATTTACTGTTCTTGTACCACCGGTGTTCACTCCGTTGTTCCTCTGCGCCCAGTTTCAAATCACCCGCCGGAGCATTTACCTTCTTTTTAACAAGTAAGTATGGCCTCCCCTTCTCAGTCTAGTAGTAGTGATATCGAATTGCCTCCGTCAGTCGGTTCGAGTAGAAGTGTTGCTTTTAGCATTTTTTCATTAGGATCCCTGGTACCTACTGTTGAAACGTTAACAGTACCCCCGCGTGTGAAGGGGAAAGTGGCTGATTACCCTTCGTCCTTAAATGAGACTAGGATTAGATTGCTTGCCAAAACGTATAATTTTCATGTTGACGCCGAATTAATAGAGCCCGCCCCGAGGATAGGGCCTGCTCTCCCCCAATGGGTTTTGTTACTATTTATGAGGACAGTCTGCACGCTGGACTCCGATTACCCCTCCCTGAGCCGTATTATGAGCTCCAGAAGAAGCTAGGCTTAGCGTTAGGGCAGATAATGCCGAACTCGTTTAGGCAGTTCACCGACTTGGGTGTGGCAGCGGTAGATAGGAGTTGCCAAATATCTGCCGAGCTCATTCACGAGCTCTTTGTCTTCAAAAAGGCGGGGGGCTGGTATTACGCTGCAGCCCGGACTGAGTTCAAGGGGCGAACTCAAAATAAGGTGGACAAGTGGCACCAGAAATTCTTCTTCTGCCGCCACAATAGTTTCATCGACCTGATTTGGAGGCTAGAAAAGCCTTGCGAGTGGGTAATAGAAGAGGTCGATAAGGATTTGGAGTCCGCTGTGAAAGCGATGAGGGATCACGGTCCTTTTGAGGCGAGTTATAATGAAGATTCCCTAGCTGAAGCGGGGTTGAGCCCGTATGAGCCTCAAAGTATGGTGGATCCGGCGACGGGTGAGGCCCCGCTAGTGATACTAGGATTGCTGTGCTGTGTTTATTTATCGTCCTAACTCTTTTCGTGATTTGTATTTGCAGTGAAGTTCGGGAAAATCAAGGGAGCTGATGGGAAAGCCGCAGCTCGTGGGGGTAAGAGGCCGAGGTTGTCTGGCCGATCTGCTTCCTCGTCTGATCAAATTCAGCGAGCTGAGGTGAGAGATCCTAGAGCGACAGATGTTCGCTGTCCTTCCTCCACACCACCTCTGAAACGAGCGCGGGTCGGGGACCAAGTCGAGGTGGACATCATTGATGTTACGGGAAGTGATGCGAGTCCCGTAGCTCATTCGAACAAACTGGCTGGCCTTCCTTTCTCCGAGGTAAGGACTTAGTGATTTCATGACATAAGTTTCCTTAAACCTTGCCTGTGTATCTAACTGCATTCCTTCTTTCAGGGCCTTGATATGTTCGTCAGTTGGCTGAAGAACAACGTCGAGGAGATGTCCTCGAAACACGAGGAAGAGAAAAGCCGATACTCCGAAAAGCTGATGTCGGCTATTGCCCGGGCGAAGAAAGCTGAGGCCGAGCCGGGTGAAGGCGAAGAGGGCGAAAAGGCGCCAAGTCCGAGTTGGTTGCTCGGCTCGCGAGGGGCGGCGGAGGCCGAGAAAGCTCGGAGGCTTGAGTCCGAGCTGATTGCGGCGAAGGACCGGGAGGTCAACCTTGCGGCTAGCCAAGGTGAGCTCTTCCGGGCCTTCACAAAGAGGTTTCTGTTGTCGGAGAGTTTCTCCGAGCTTGCCAATGACCTGGCCATGCTCATCAACGGAAACTTCGCCGTGGCTGCTTTGGAGCAGGCTGCCAAGGACTTCCCCGGCCTGGACGTATCCAAGTACGGCTTCGAGCGGCTAGGGGATGAAGCCCTACCTTCTCGGTATGCCAGGGTGGTCCGAGATCACCTCGGCCAGTTTCCCCTCCTGGAGAATCTTGCCGGCTCGTCCATGCTTCTATCTGTCGAGCAGATTGCTGACTGCTCGGTAGATCGGGACCTCGACCTGGACTCTGCTTTCGATGCCCTTCGCGACGAGGAAGAAGAAGGCGAGGGCCCGGAAGAGGAAGTGGAGGAGGAGCAGGAGGCTGGGGCTGGTGAAGATCCGGCCGCTGACAAGGACTTGGACGGTTCCCCCTCCGAGCAGCCACCTTCTCAGGACAAGGAGGTCGGCGATGTTTTAGTGTAGTTTTTTTTTCTCTTTTTTTTCATTGTATATCTGTACGGAACATCTTCAAATCAATGAATTTGTTTTTTCTTGAGTGTAGAGCTTGGATTCTGTCGGTGTTTCTACCTTGCGCATACAAATAGCTCTCCTTTCACAAGACCTGGTTGACCAACGGTCCATTGCTGAGCAATGGAAGAACAAATGCCGCCGAGCCGAGGAGCTTTTCAGCCAGAAGTGTACTCTGCTGAAATCCCAAGAAGCCGAGCTGACGGGATGGCAGATGAAGTTCGAGGCACTTTGTGAGGAGGTCAAAGTCAAGCGGCTCGCTTTTCAAGAGAGTACCGACTTGCTTCAGGCCAAGCTTCTTCAGGCTGAGGAGGAGTTGGAAGTTGCCCGAGGTCGAGCTGGCCGCGTTCCCAAAGATTACGAGAAGATCGTCGAGGAGCATGCCGAGTATGAAGATATTATCCGTCGCGGCGGTGGTATCACCATCTCCGAGGCGGAATTAAAGGCCAAAGAGGACTTGGAACAATATATCGCGCTAAAGGAAGCACTCGGGTCCGAGTTTTTTGGGCTTCAGGGTGCTTTTGAGATGCTGAAGGAGAGTGCGGGCAGGTATAAGTGTATTTTGGACCGCCGACCTAAGTTACGGGCGCTTTTGGCATGTGGTGCGGGTGCAGACCTTTCTTCTTCTGTTCGGACAATGCCTGCTCGCGAGGTGAAAACGGCATCGTGGGGACATCAGGTCGGTTCGAGCCAAGGTAGGCGAACTGTTGGTCGCGGTTCGGCTACCCCGCGAGGTCGAAGTTTTCCTGCTGGAAGAGGTCGAGGTCGAATATCGATTGATGATCTCCTGGGGCCTTCCTCATTCGAGGAAGATTGGCTCAGCTTTAGCAAGAAATACCCTCCCTCATAGATTAGGTCGATTCTGCCTGTAATTTATGTACACACAAACTTTTTCAAAGAGTTAGAAATAAAAGTTTATATATTGGGTTTTGAACTTTCCTGTTTTTCGTGAAGATTGCTTCCTTGGTTTATTTGCGCGTTGCACCCTTTTAGTGAGTTTAACTCGGGCTTCTTTGTGTCGGCGAGGTAACCATGGTTCGGACCTCGTATTTTATCCTCCCGGGGGAACTTGGTTCCGACACCAGTTGAGAACTAATTATCCTTAGGAGGGAGTTTGACTCGGACCTAGTGGGATCTTCCTTTTTGGAGGGAGATGAGCTCGGACCTCGGAAAGGGTTTCCTTTGCGTATTATAAGATATTATTACCCCATGTCGGGTCATTACTGACCACGCAAGGGAACCGTAGTTAGACCTTATGAGGGGATTTTTGATGTTATGGACACTTCGTATAAGCAAATCAAAAGACTCAAGATGCAAGATAAAAAGGAAATTTTATTAAAAAAGGACCAAAAAACAAAGTAAAAAGAGTTTTGACGAGCTCGTTAAAAACAAAACATTAAAGACAAAAAAGACAAAAAGGAAAACCTAAGACTCTATATGCAAGATTTTGCTGCTTATACGAAGAATCTCTTTAGATGGGCGATGTGCCACGTTCTGGGTATTAGTTCGCCCGAAAGATAGGCGATTTTGTAAGCTCCTTTGCCGAGGACTTCATGTACTCTGTAGGGTCCTTCCCACGTAGCTTCGAGCTTGCCGAGCTTCTCTGAGAGGCTTATCTCATTGTTTCGAAGCACAAGATCACCGACCTGGAACTGTTGGGGTTTAACCCTTTGGTTGTAATACCGAGCCATCTGCTGTTTGTACCGAGCTTCTTTTATGCTGGCTTCTTCCCGTTTTTCCTCCAATAAGTCTAGGTCGGTTCGGCGTTGCTCTTCGTTAGCTTCGGCGGAGAAATTGATAGTTCGGGGACTGGGTGCTCCGATCTCGACGGGTATGACTGCTTCTGACCCGTATACTAAACGGTACGGGGTCTCTCCCGTTGGAGTTCGGGGTGTAGTCCGGTACGACCACAGGACGTTTTGGAGGTTGTGGATCCACTCCGTTTTCTCCTTCTCTAGGCGGGCCTTGAGTCCGTTCACTATTGTCCTGTTGGTGACTTCGGTCTGGCCATTAGTTTGAGGTCGGTTTACCGAGGTGAACTTTTGCTGGATATTGAGTCCTTCACAAAATTCTCGGAATTCTCTACTCGTAAATTGCGTTCCGTTATCCGAGATGAGGACTCTTGGTACTCCGAACCGGCATACGATGTTTTTCCAGACGAAGTCAACGGCTTTCTCACTTGTGACTTTTGTGGAAGGTTCAGCTTCTACCCACTTGGTGAAGTAGTCGACGGCGACTATTAGAACCGCTTTTGCTTAGGTGCCGGGTAGAAAGGCCCCACGATGTCAATGCCCCACTCCATAAATGGCCACGGACTTTGAATAGTAGAGAGGTCGGTCTGGGGTAGTCTCGTCACTCTGGCATGCAGCTGGCATTTTAGGCACTTCTTCACGAACTCTTCCGCATCTTTTGCCATTGTTGGCCAATAGTACCCCTATCGCATGATTTTCTGAGCTAGCACCCGAGCTCCAATGTGGCTTCCGCACGATCCTGTGTGTACTTCATTTAATATGTAGTCCGCTTCCTTTGGTCCAACACATCTTAGGAGAGGCTGTAAGTATGACTTTCGATAGAGGACCCCTCCCTCGAGGACGTACTGCGTGGATCTAGCTAGAATTTTTCTAGCCTCCGTCTTGTCCTCGGGCACTTCCCCGTTCTCCAAACATCTTATTAGGGAGGTCATCCAATTTGGGTCGTCCTCTATGATCGCATTGACTTCTGCCTCTTCTATACTCCTGTTTCGGACTTCTTCTACTAGTGTCGAGCTGGTCGGGGAGTTCGCCAGCTTGCTTAGCTCGTCAGCTCGTGTATTTTGGCTTCTGGGAATGCGAACTATTTTGAAGAACTGGAAAGACCGTTCAAGAAGCTTGACCTTCTCCAGGTACTTCTTCAGCTTCTCACTTTTCGCCTCGTATTTCCCTAACACATGGTTGACCACGACTTGGGAATCACAATGGGTTTGGACAGCTCGGGCCTGGAGGGTTTGGGCAAGACGTAGTCCGGCAATGAGAGCTTCATATTCTGCCTCGTTATTCGTAGTGGGGAACTCGAATCGCAGCGAATATGTTAATTCCTTTTTCTCTGGGCTGATGAGGAGTATGCCGGCTCCACTTCCTTTCTTTCCTGAAGCTCCATCCACGTACATCTCCCAGCAGTCTGGGGGTGTCCTCTCTGGGACTTCCTGTGGTTCGGTTTTTGCTTTGATCCCTTTTGTTTCCTCGAGGTCCTTTTGCTGAGCTTCTACAAGGAAGTCTGCTAGAGCCTGCCCTTTTATAGCTCGACGGGGACCGAACGATATAGAATGCTCTCCTAGCTCGATTGCCCATTTCGCGATCCTTCCTGAGGCTTCCGGTTTAGTAAGAACTTGCCGAAGAGGTAGATCAGTCAAAACTTGTATTGGGTGAGCTTGGAAGTAGGGTTTCAGACGCCGAGCTGCGTTTATCAGGGCTAGGACGAACTTCTCAAGAGGCTGATACCTTGTCTCTGGGTCTTTGAGAACTCGGCTGACGAAGTACACCGGTAGCTGCCGATCTCCTTCGTCTCGGACCAACACTGCACTTATTGCTTCCCTCGATGCCGCGAGGTACAGAGAGAGGGGTTCTTCCTTTTGGGGGACTGACAAGGTTGGTAAGTCCCCAAGATGGCGCTTGAGCTCCTCCAAGGCTAGCTCGTGCTCACGTCCCCATCCAAATTCCGGTGCCTTCTTGAGAATTTTAAAGAATGGGAGCTGTTTCTCGGCAGCCTTGGAGAGGAAACGACTTAGCGCAGTTATGCACCCTGTCAACCTATGCACGTCGCGGATAGTCCGGGGTACCTTCATCTCCTGCACGGCCCTAATCTTCAGCGGGTTGGCTTTGAGACCTTCTGGCGAGATCCAGCACCCTAAAAATTTTCCAGATCGCACGTTGAAAGTGCACTTCTTTGGGTTCAGCTTGAGGTTCGCCTGCCGTAGTATGTTGAGCGTAGTTCGTAGGTCATTCACCGCCGAAGCCTCTTCTTTGCTCTTGACGACAATGTCGTCTACGTATACTTCGACAATCTTGCCGATATGATCTCGGAAGAGGAAATCCACCATTCGCTGGTATGTCGCCCCGGCATTCTTTAACCCGAAGGGCATGTATTTGAATGCAAAGATCCCGAAGCTTGTTGCGAAAGCTGTCATGATCGCATCTCCCTCATCCATTAGAACCTGATAGTATCCTTTGTAGAGATCGAGAAAGCAGAATACTTCGTGTCCCACTAAGGATTCGATCTTTTCATCGATGTTGGGGAGAGGATAGCAGTCCTTCGGGCAAGCTTTGTTGATGTCGGTGTAATCTACACACATCCTCCACTCTCCTTCTTCTTTCTTTACCACTACCGGATTAGATAGCCAAATCGGGTATCTGACTTCAAACAGAAGCCCTGCCTTCAACCATTGCTGCACCTCGTTGTAGATAACTTGATTTCGTTCGGCAGCAAATGATCGCCGCTTCTGCTTGACCGGGGTCGAGATCGGGTTAATGTTAAGCTTATGCGTGATGATTTCCGACGACACCCCCGTCATGTCCGTTGGAGACCAGGCGAAGACGTCTTGATATTCCCTTAGGAGCTGGATTACTTGCATGCGTGTTTGAGGTCCCCCGGCAAAGCCGACCTTGACGACCTTCGCTGGATCTGCTTCAGACAGGGAAACCTGTTCCGCCAAGGTGTCTGGGATCGACGTCATTTCTTCCGGCTCCTTGGGATACTTTGATTGCTATGCCTGGGGTTGACCTCGTAGAGCCACCTGCATGCACTCCTTGGCCTTTATCTGGTCACCTCGGACAGTAAGGGTTCCAGCCGAGGTCGGAATCTTTAACAGCAGGTGGTAGGGCGAAATGATGGCCCTGACTGCATTCAGCCAATCCCGACCTAGTATGATGTTGTAGGGGGAGTTCGCTTTAACCACATAGAACTGAACCAGTTTATTGACGCTGGTCGGCGGGCTGCCAATGGCAACGTCGAGCGCAATGGTCCCTTCAGGTCGCGTCTCTTGCTGCGTAAAGCTCTTGAGAGGCAGGGGTGTGGAGTTCACCCGAGCTGGGTCGAGGCCCATCCTATCCAAGCAGTGTTGGAAGATGATGCTCACGCTGGCCCCACCATCGATGAATACGCGATGGACCATCTTGTTGGCCACTCCGACCTGTATCACCAGGGCGTCATTGTGTGGTGTAGCTGTAGGCACAGGGTCATCCTCAGAGAATGTGACGGTTTCCCCCTTCTTGAACCTCTTTTTCGTTTGCTCCTCACCCGATGGGACTGGTGGTCTGCGAGCTTCTGCCTTCAACTTAGTTTTTGTCTTGCCTGGGAGTAGCCCGGTGATGGTGGAGACCACTCCGTCGTACTGTGGTGCGTCGTACGGAGGGTCGTCATCCTCCTCGTCGTGATCGACCTTAGCTCGCTTATTGTGGAGAGCACATCGACCTTGTCCCCATTTCCGTTTTCCTTTTGTGTTTTTCTTCCCCCTGGCTTCGTATTTCCTCAGAGTTCCCTCTTGGGCTAACATCTCTATCTGTTCCGCGAGGTCGCGGCAATCCTCCGTGTGGTGCCCATGGTCATCATGGAAGGAGCAGTGCTTGTTTCTGTCCCGAGGTTTAGACTTTGACATGGGACGTGGTTTAGCGAACCAGTCCTCGTGGAGTGCGAAGATCTCGGCATTCGTTTTCATAAAAGGAGGTCGTTGGAACGGCTCTGGTCCCACCCGAGGTCCAAGCCGGGACTGGATTGGTCCTGATCCGAGCCGGGACTGGATAGGTCCTCTTTGGAGGCACTCGTGGGCACTTCTCCGATCACGATCACTCCGACCTCGATCCCCTTCAGTTCTCTTCTTCTCGGTCTCCTTCCGCTTCAATCGGTCCGCATCCTGGCCATCGGCGAACTGGTATACAATCTTCCACATCTCCTGGGCTGTCTCAGGTTTCTGCTTAGCGAGCTCTTGGTTCAGGGACCCGGGAGCAACTCCATTTCGGAAGGCCGAGATGAGGAAGACATCGTCGATTTTATCGACTTTTAAGCTTTCCTGCATGAATCTGGAAGCGTATTCCCTTATAGATTCTTTGTCTTTCTGCTTCACCGATAGGAGGTAAGCTGTGTCTCGGCGAGCCTGAACCTTTGTATGGAATCTTTGCTTGAATATTTTTTCCAAATAGGTCCAGGACCCTACGCTGCCAGTTGGGAGGCTGTCAAACCAAGCTCGGGCATAATCGATCAGCATTTCGGGGAATAGCTTGCACATGTGTTCCTCCCTGAGACCCTGGTTGTGCATGTTGTACCGAAAACGCGTTAAGAAGTTAAGGGGATCATCTAGCCCATTGTAGGCCGGAATGTTTGGCAATTTGTACACCGTGGGGAGTTTGGTGTCAAGCAGCTCGTCGGTGAACGGGCTGACAAGCCGAGCTGGTTCCTTTTCATGTCGGTGTCGGTTCCTCGGGGGACTGCGACTCTCGCTGTAGCTCGGACTTCGGCACCTTCTGGGATTCCGAGATCGCCTTTGCGTATGATGTCGCCTGGGAGTCTGCTGCGAGCTTGGACTCTGGCGTCGAACTGAACCCCGCCGGGGATCGTGTCTCTCCCTTAGCTCTGGTTTCTGCCTCTCGGCGTAGCGAGGAGCTTTAGGTAGGGATTTTTGCGTGGAACTCTCCCTGGCCTCGGGTATGGGAGACATCCGGGTCGTCGCATGAAAGCGTTTGAAAGGCTCCTTATTTGCTTTAGCGAATTCGGCCGCGGCGTAGGTGGTGGCAAGGTCAAAGTCTCTGGAGAGATCATCCTCCTTCAGCTCGGATCCCTTCGGCTCCGACTCGTCGTTGATTTCTTCGATGTACCCTTCTGGGGTATCACCCGTTCTGAAGGACTGTCCGTTATGTGTCCTCCGATGCCGATTTTGCGTCGGGTTTCTCTGAGGGATGTACTCTAGCGCGGGCATCCCTTCGGAGGGATTTCCTTCTATTGGGTCCCTGGCGTGCCTCTCCTTTGGGACCGAACTGCCTTTCTGGCGATTCTCTTGGCTTATGGGGCAGCTTTCTGCTTCGTTAGGATTCCCGCGTTGGCTTTGGGCCTCCCGCACGCTTTGTGATCGCGTTACCATCATAAATCAGCTACGTAAGAACCGTTGATGAGTTTCCCACAGACGGCGTCAATGATAGATCTAGGGTTTGCGAAAGTAGCTAAAAGAAATAATAACACGATGACACAAAGATATACGTGGTTCGATCGATGTGATCTACGTCCACGGGGGAGAATATAGAGAGCTTTTATTATACTTGAGAGTACAATGAGTATTGAATGTCCTTTACACCTCTAATCTTGCATCTATTTATAAGCCTTGGGTTAAGTCCTAATCCTTCTAGAGATCGGACTTCTTATACATATCTAGTTGCTTGATACATGCATATCCGATTCCCGTTCGTAGTAGAATTCTATCTTCCCCCAAAGTAGAGCTTTGTTACTTGGTCTTCAAGGCAGATGTTGACTTTGTTTGGGCCGAACTCCGTGGGCCGAGTTTTAATATATAGGTCTAAATAGCCTTAGGTCGGGCCCAGAATGAGGCCGGTACTATCACCACTAATCATTGGGTACCACATTAAAAACTCGCCCATTTTCAAAAAGAGTTGCCTAGAAGCAAAGTATCATCGAAAGCAAACATATATTGGGACAAATTCTCACAAAAAATAGTTTAATCAAATCCTGTCAAGACAAATATTATTATTTGTTGGAATGTTGATAAGATGGGGATATTGTTACTGATTGATTACGGCAGCATTTGGACATTTACAAGCCAACCACCAGCAAAAAAAGGCCTTTTCTTTTTTAAATCATTTCGACTTTTTCCAATTTATTTTTGGGAGACAACAAACGGTTTCGTACGTAGATGACTTATACATGTTATCATGTTGAAGCAGATAAGGTTGAAAAGAACAAATTAACAAAAAGGTTTTTAATATATTTTTAAAGAAAATGGGTGGATTTGATGAAACTACGCTGATCATTATATTTCACAAGATTGTGTAGTCTTGATATTCGCAACCACGACATAATAGTGTCACGTAAATTGTTATGGGAATAGAATTTAATTTTAATTTTAATTTTCTAATTTTACATGCGAATTTTATGCACGGTAGCAGCAGTGCCAGCAGATGTAGCACCACCACATCATATGTGGGCAAAATATCAATTTTGGAACTTGTAATTGAATGAATTGTTGCTAATTTAGAAATGGCGGAACCAGAACATTTTCTTTTGGACCCAACTAATTATAAATTAATTTAAAAGTGTTATGAGTACTTTTTAAAATAAGATATGAAGTTAATAAAAAAAAAAACTCTCTATCAATACATATAAGTACCATTTAAATTATATCACAATGTTCAAAAAAATTAAAATGATTACCTCATAACATTTTTTTCTCTACTTTTCATGTTATTATAGCTTTGTATAATAGTTTCAATAGTAATTATACAAGATCTACAAATAATTTTATAATTAACTACCACAATATTCTAATAACTTTTGTAATTAAAAAAATACAAGTCATAACTAAACTTATCTCTCTTTAATAATATAATATTACAATCGTTTTTTTTTTTCAGTTTATAATATTACAATCGTTAAAAGTAGCTTTTTTTGCTTGGCTTATTTGTGATGCCGATTTAGATGCTTCCTATTCCAAAAGGTTTAGCTGGTATAAATATAAAATCTCATTTAAACTTTAATATCAATTCCGGATTCATATTTCTGGCCTTCAATACTTCCATCAATAGAAGAGTAGTCAAGATCAAATTAAAATATTAAGTCTAATATATAATTATATCGACATAACTATTTTACTTCAAAAAATTGAGGGCCGGTCATAATTAATATTACTTCTTCCGGCCACTAAAAATTTGTCCCAAATGGACGTGTGTCACAGGTTTTCGAAAATGTTAGTAGAAAATTATATATGTGAGTGGAGAAAGAAATCACAGTTAAGGGTTAAATTTATGAATTAAGGTGGGATCGTCATGTACAAAAATTAAATGAGACAAATTTTTGAAGCATGTCTAAAATAGAATTAAGGACAAATTTTTGATGGACGGAGTATTAATTTTATATTTATTCAACCATAATAAAACTGGGATTGAAGGTATTTTTGTAAACAAAACTAGACAGTAGGGGTGAGCAGACCCGCCCCGAACCCGCTAAACCGATCCGGACCGACGGGTTCGGGCGGGTCAGTCCGGGTTTAAGTGTAGTTTCGGTCCGGGGCGGGTTCAATTTTTGGGACCGAATTTTTTTCGGGTCGGGTTCGGGTTTGATTTTCCTAACCCGCCCAAACCCGGACCGACCCGTATATATGTATTATATAATTTTTTTTTATTTCTCTCCTAACCTAATCTTCTAACACTCATTCACCATCACCGCCTCTCTCTCAAGTTACTTATTCGCCGCCTCTCTCTCAACTCAAGTTACTCAACAGAAGCCTCTCTCTCTATCTCTCTCTCTCTCTCCCCATCCATCTCACCGCCTCATCACTCGCAGCCACTTCCCCCGCGCTGCCGTCCGGGCGGTCCGTCGCTCGCCTCCGCCTGCCGCCCAACACTCAACATCAGCCTCTCTCTCTCTCTCTCATCGTCTCACTACCTCATCACTCGCAGCCGCTGCCACCTCGCTGCCGCCTCCCGACCTCACCGCGCCTATGCGATCCTGCCTCCCGCCTCCACGGCCATTCCTTAATTTTTAATGCTAAGTCCATTTATATTTGAGTTTTTGAGGGGTTCAAGTTCATGTTTAGAATTTAGAATTGGGGATCGATTTAGGACTTGAATTTAACTCGATTTTGGGGAGGAATTAGGGCTCGATTTTGGGGATGAATTAGAGCTCGAATTTAACTCGATTTTGGGGATGGATTTGGGCTTGAGTATATGCTGAAAATTGATGCAAAAATAGGGGAAATGCTCTGCCCAAATTTTTTCGGTTTGGACCGAAACCGAGCCGAACCCGAGGTTCGGTTTCGGTCCGGGTCGGGTTTTTAAGCTATGTTCTGTGCGGGTCGGTCTAAATTTTCAAAAAATTCAGGTCTTCGGTTCCAGTCGGTTCGGGTCGGACCGGGTTGGACGGAATGCTCACCCCTACTAGACAGAGCCACGTGAACGAAAATGTGCTCATATTTTGTGGATCCCAAAAAGGGTGAAAAGTTCCTAGAAAATTATTAATAACAAAAAGGATCGAACACAAAAAAGGGAAAATACGGAGTATATTTTATTCTAATTTAATTTGCCAGTTATTCGAATCTAGCAATAACAACTGAAGAAATGGGGGTTTATGAGTTTCGTTTTATTCACATAGAAAATTTTGCCTTCTATCATATTTTTTTTTCATGACATTCAACATATTTTAGAATCCCAATTATTATTAGTTTCAATCGTGAAAATTCTTTATTTTGCTATTCTATTCTCATATGTACTGTGTTTCACATTTTTTCTGCTCCAGCCAAATTTATTTTTATTTCTCCTACCACCGAAGAACGATTTTGTAACTTCAACTTCATATTATTAGTTGCAATAGAGCACCAATATATCGCTCCTCATTTGCTAGCACTTTCTATGAACACTGTTGATGTTTATAATTTATTATTTTTATTTCTTATTTTTTAATATTATTTTTCATTTGAATACCTTGGAAATTGTTACCGAGATCATTAAATTTATATAAGTTACTAATATTTTCGCCTCTTAATATGAGTTACTTCAATAACTATATACAACTTGTATTATATGCTTTCAACATATTATACATACTCAATTAATCTAGCTAGTAACAATTTCCAACCTACCGTCTATATTTTACAATTTCGTATTAATGTTAATTAGACTAATATTCTGATTATTATCGTACCTTAACATTAATTGAAATCTTATGATTTTTTTTGCTGCTTTTGATCATGCACGGAATCCTGTGCTCTAAATAATTAAAAAAAACCTGTTGGGAAAATAATAAAAGTTTTGATTTTATACCAAAACTCATCTGACCTCAACCAAGTAGATGATTGCACAATATCCTAAGTGTTTTTCCAGCTCGCCTGTTTGAGCTTATAGAGTTTCTAGACTAACAGGTAAAGTCACAGAAGACAACTGAAGATCCAGCCGAATGAAGATCAGCTGAAGTCAAACACAGCTGAACAAGAGCCCACACAGCAGAGAAGTCACAAAAGAAAAACCCAACCAATCAATCAGAAGACTCAGCAGGTCAAGCCAAGCGACTGACTCAATGATGTCCAGAAGAAAGAAGATCAAGTTCATCTAAAGACAGCTGCGGAAAAGAGGTAGTTTAAGTAACAACTCAACTCAGTATCAAGACCTAGCTCAGAAACAACAACCTAGCTTAGAGTCATAGACCCAGTTCGATGTCAGAAACCCAACTTAGTGTCGATGACACAACTCAGGTCTAAGACACAGCTCAGGTTGAAGTCACAGCTCAGGTTGGAACAGCTGAGTTTGAGACACAGCTTAGACACATCTTATTCAGCAGAAGTCAAAAGACAACTTGAAATAAAATTCTGACATGAATTGTTGATTAGTCAACTGCTAGGCACCTAGACGTCAAGTCTATGACAACTCTTCAAAGAGACCTCGATCGAAGAGAAGACCGAAGCAGGAATTCAGAACGACTCTTTCCAACGGCTAGTTCTAAACCTTCCTATAAATATGAGTCTTCATCACACTTCAAAGAGTGTGCAGAGATGAAGAGAGAGAGAGAGAGAGATTCAAGAGAAGAAAGATCAATACGAAAGAAGAATTCTATTAGAAATCTCTCTGAAAGATTCAAAGAAAATAAGCCTGTACCTATCAATGTTCACATTCGCTCATGCTACATACTTTCTCTCTCATTAGATTCTAGGCATATAATACTTTATATTTTAAGCCTAGTTTGAACAAGTTTATTTAACAAAATGTTTTCCATTGTAAGAACTCGTTCATAGTTGGAAGCCCCAAACCAAACCACTCTTTACCCAAAAAAGGTTAGGTTGAGGTCAGGTTTTTCAGTACTCGTAAACAGAAGGTAGGCTTCAGTTGTGCCTGTAAACAGTCTGATACAGTACGCGTAAACTTATATCCAGCTCAAGGAACGGAGCTGCAACGCTTTTTGACTGCGCGAAAAGTCAGTGGTATCCTTAGTGATTTACCAGAAATTTCTGGTAGTCGATGTTGGAGTCATTATCTGAACCACGTTAAAAATCCTTTGTTCTTTACTGCATTATTCATGTTTTGTGTTAATTCTTTCTTTAGCGTATTTCTCAAGGTGTTCAATCTGACTAAGAAGAAAAGAGAAACAAAGTTTTGAAAATTAAGTACAAGACGGACTTTCCAATCCGCCAGCTTCCGCACGCACACACACAACTATCTGTGTCAACCCTGCTGTCTCCTAGCTTGGTCAAATACAGCCAGCTAACTGAAAAGAGTTTATCTTGGAAAAGTTTTTGAATCTTGGTTTATTCACCCCCTCTACACCAATATATCCGTCTCGGGACCAACAATTGGTATCAGAGTAGTGATTCAAAAGATCACTGTATCTGTGTCAATTCAGTATCTTTGCTGACAGTGGTCACCAGAATTGATCCCTAAAATTTTCAAAATTTCTTCTAAATTACTTAATTCTTGAGAAATCATGAATGCGGGTGTGTGTCCGAGATGCGAATGTTACAGAAACTATCTCCATGACTTGGGGGTACGAATAACAAGATACCAAAGTGTTTTGGAGCACTGGAGAGAGAAATTTCACTTAGCTGCAAACAGGATGGACTGTGATGTAATTGTCTCAAGCCACCAGGAGATGAGAAAAACAGAAAGGCTGCTCAACGACTTGGAACGTCTCATACTCAGAGTATATGACGCCATGAGAGACAACCATCAGAGTCATCACGATATCTAATGGATTTTTTTTGAAGAATGTCCAAGAAATTCAACCAATCCAAGAAAGATCGCCAAAACTTCAAAGCCCAAGAACTCGACATCTTCAAGCAACTTAACTGTGAATCCATCAAGTAAATGGAGCTGAGAATTCTCCAACCTCGACTCTATCTTCTCAGAATGGTGTACACACAAGGTGGATCACCAATGCAGGACTGAGCCTGGCAGAATGGAGACAGAAAAATTACTCTCCACTCTAAAATCCAACAGCGTTGATCAAGGAATCACAGATGGAGATTCATCCAACCAGATAAATGAAGCAGAGCTGAGAATCAAGCCAAGGAAATAAGCTCAATCAGCTCAGCTTGGAAGAACCAACAAAGAGTTCAACATCATGAGCAAAGAAGAAGTTGCCATGATTGAACGAAGCATTAATCAGCTGGATCACAACAAGGAAAGATAAGAAATATCGTTTTGATTAAGATGTCTGGGACATCCTGCAGAATCAGCGGTTGAAGAAAATGCCTACCCAACTAGCTGATCAAAGTCAACTGTGAAAGAAAGACAGCTGGATACAAAGATGGAACTTAACCAGTCATACAGCTGAGTACATTGGAATCAAGAAGAATTGTGAAGCAGCAGATGAAACAACTGGATTTGGGACAGCTGTCAACATGCTATACAAACTAATACCTTATCAAATAAATAAGCCAATGTTGAAGGAAGTAGGATGCAGCTGAAGAAAAGACCACCTACTATCAAATCAAGGGGGAACTCCACATAGCTAAAAAGAGTCAGCTGAATCAAGTAGAGTACTCAGCAGGATGCACTCAACAAGACCGAATCAGCTGGATTCTTCAGCTGATAAGAAACTTAATCCAGCAGAGCAATCAAAATAGACTCAGCTGGAATCACCCAGCTGATGACGTGAAAGCACCCAAGAAATTTCTCAACATCCAGACATTATTGTTGGGAAAATCCACAGTATAACATGCTGAAATCTGATTCATGGTGTGACTTACATGCTCAATCCAGAAGAAAAATCATCCAGTTGAGGGGGAACAAACTCAGCTGGACTTCAAAACTGAAGAAATACTCAGCTGAAGGGAAACTGAAGTCACCTCCTCAACAACTCAGCAGAAGAGCTCAGAAATCATGAAAACTATCAATCGTTGTACTTGAAAAGTTTGCGACAACTTTCATTTATTTCTCTGAGGAATATACTATTTTTTTCCAAATTATTTGAATTCTTAAATCCTAATGGACATATATTCCTTAGATAAATTGGTTGATAAGTTTCCTTTCCCATCGCATTAAATGTAAAGCATGCAGAGTACTGTAGCACGACAGGATTGAGGTAGAAGTTCAAATGCTTGAACTGCCTCATGCGCGATTGAAATACACTCGCTGCACGCACGTCAGCAGACGTGATGAGAGAATCACTCCTAGCCATTGATCTAAACATCAACTGCCTCAATCTCAACCGTTCATATATTATAGCAGTTGATACATATGGAAGAGATACATAAATTATTTCATCTTTCACATCTATCTTTGGGAATCCCAAATCTCTGATTCATCTTCTCCATATTCCTCAAATTTCTTCTATTTCAAACTGCACAAAAATTCAGATATGGCTCTCGTAAAAACAACCGAAGAAGTAGATCAGCTCGTTGCCTTAATTAATGAACAAGATCTCTTTTGAAAGTGCCCTCTCTACCACCAACTATCAAATCTCAGAACTCAATGAAATGGTGGAAATTGTTTCAAGATCTGGTTTGCTGAAGTGGGCATCCGCCATGCCTAAGTTCTTGTTAACCAAAGAAGCCGCTCTCTTCTACCTCAACATCAGAAGAGAGAATCATCAATATCACTCAACTTTCGATGTGATCGCTGAAGAAGGCGGACGAGATAGCGAAGCAGAAATCACCGTCAAACTGGATAGACAACTGCAGATGGTGTTTGAATTACCTGATGAAGAAAGATTCATTCCAGACAACTATAGTCGAGAAGAAGTTGATGAATTTCTCAGTAAAGAGCTGCTGATCAACCCAGATCCATACAGAGCAAGCATGTCGAAGCTTCTGCTCAAGCCTAAATACAGATTGCTGCTAGATATCACTCAGAAGTGTATCCTAGGGATAGCTGGATCTCAAGGAGAGATCAGTATTCCAAAACTTAAGCCTAGATAGCTATGATCAAAGGCAAAAAGGTCAACTAGTTCGACTTTCTACTGAATCGGATTCTGAAGGAGTCAGAGAAGATAAAGTTCATCGACTCATCTGGAAACAATTATAGCTGCTCAGAACCCCTCTATCTCTGTTCTAAGATTTCTCACTTGATAGAACAGACTGTGAAGAACTATGCAGTGAAGTGGCAAGACCCAGAGCCATTCATTGAATCCAAAATTATTTTCCATAAAGTTGGTCAGATCAACGAACTGCTGAAGAAACAGCCAACTGTGGGAAAAGAGAAGAAGAAACAGCTGGAAGAAGCAGACCCAACTGAGAAACAACGAAAAAAGAGAAAGCCAACTGAGTCAAAGCTAGCTCAGGAACCAGCTGTGAAAAGAAGAAAACCGACTGATTCCAAGCTAGCTCAGAAAGCTGCTCAGAAGAAGTGAAAACCAGCTGCCTCCCCTCCAGCTGAAACAAAGTCATCCTCTGAGGCTACTCCAGAAGCCTCACCAAGAAAGATTGCTCCTCAGTCGAGTCAAGCAAGAAAAATCATTGCTCCACAGCCCGTACCTGTTCTCAATCAGTACGGAACGAACATCCAAGCCGATCTAGGATTGGAAATTGATTCGTCTTCTAGCACATATGACGAATTCATAGTTACTAAGCGGAAGGTAACTTTCCCACCTTCTCATTCTCAGATCATCACCAAAGTCATTGGTGATATTCAAGTTAGCCAAAGATCTCCTCAACCCTCGCCGTCTCTCAGCTCTCCGCCCAAACAATCTTCACCTCACCCCAGCTCCTCACCCAAAGAAGCTTCTCTTTCAAAGAAGCAAATTCCTCCTCAGTTGACTGAGCTCCTTCACAGTCAACTGATAACCAAGCTGAACCCACTCTCACCCCAATCAGCTCATACCCCTCACCCAAAGCTCAACATTCTCCACAGCTAGCTAAAGCTCATCCACAGCCTGTTGTACACCAGTCTGAACCAACTCCTCAAAGCCCAACCAATTCAGATGAAAGCACTTCCTATGCATCTCCTTCATTCTATTCAAGTGGCTTAGCCTTTGTAACCTCCATGTTTGAGGATATACGAGTTGAAGGAATCAAGAATGTCCATACTCAATATCCAATTTTAGCGCACCTACCCATAGCCCTCGTCAGAGTTGCAGATCTCAAGTTCTACTTGGCAACCAAGATGAATACTTGGTACCAAAATGAGCAACTCATTGAGACTTTCACTCTAGAAAGACTGAAGTCAAATGAAGCAGTCCTCCAGAGCACGTTTGGCTTTGGAACATTGGAGGATGCTTATTTGAATCAAGACGCGTTCATCAAAGGGATAATCGATGTATCCCAAACTTATCTCAAGGCTCACCTAGCTAATGTATGGGAAACCGCCCAACTACTCCTTTCAGCAGCAGATTGGAAGACATCTTCTGAAGAAAAAGATGACGCTGAAAAGGAATGCGTCCACCGAGGAAGCTGTGCCTGCCAACACAGTTGAGGCAATGGCAACTGACCAAGAACCAGCTGCTGAACCAACTGGGCTTCAAATTGAAGTTCTTCAAACTTCAAATGCCAATGACACTCGCACACTGGTTGAGTTTGAGGCATCAAAATCCAGTTAGATCGAATCCGAGACACAAACATATTCCGCTCTAGTGCTTTCAGAAGCTATCAAGGAAGAAGTCGCCAAACAACTGAAGGAAGCCATTCGTCAAGAACGATTAAAACTTCAAGACGATATAGTTGATCGACTGACAGGAATTGAAAGTCAAATTCAAACTCAGCAAAAGTCGATCGATGAGGCTCGCTTGTACATCCAAACTCTCCAAGAAAGCACGATCAAGAATCTCAAACTCTCTCAAGAAACTCAGGACACCGAGTTGTCCAACCAGCTCGAGAAGAGAGTCTCTGAGATCGTGAATGAAATTCAAGCTCCCCTGATAAACAGCTTGAAGACTATATCCAATCAGCACGACGACCTGATCCAGTCAATTCTCTCCAAAGGCACTGAGATTGTCCAGCTTTCCAACTAATTCAAAGAACTGAATGCTCAATTCCAAGCTGGAAGCTGCAGCACTGCCGAACTCAATCTAGTCACAGCAGACAACACAGCTAGGATTGCTGAAGCTGACAAAGCCCTCGCCCAGTTGAATGAAACTGTTTGCAACCTATCCGCCCTTATTGATGATACCAAAAAGGGAGAAGGAAAACAGACAGTTGGAAAAACAATTGATAGGGCAGAAGCAACTCAAAGGGAGTCGGTGCAGCCAATCCAGTCTGAAATTGATGAGTTTGCAAAAGAACTGGATGATCAAGAACCAGCAGCGGCATCAGCAACCAAGGAAACTTGAAGAGAGAGAGAATGAAAGCTCTTGCAAAAGCTTCGGGATTCAAGCCAGAAGTGTATAATGACTAGAACTGGCTCTGCAACTTCCAAACGGAGCAGATACGAGAGATGAATGAACTGGATAAAATAGCCAAGGCAAAAGCTGAATCGCTAAAACCAGAAGAAAAGAAAGAGAAAACAAGAAGACAACAATTCAGGCAAGCCAGGAAGAAACAAGGTTAAGCTGGACCAAGTCATCCTCCTCGAAAATCCAGCAAAGAAATCCCAGAAGTAGTCAGAGATTGGGAACGAATCAAGGAAGATTTTATCAAAGAATTCTACTACTTGGGACAATACAAGGGCATGGATCCGCACTCTGTATTCTCTCAGTTCATGCTTGAACTCCATGAGGATGACCCGATGATGGCAAGGTCGTTTGCTATAGCTGGGCAAAAGAAGAAAATTAAAATTTCAACTCCTGAAATCAAGCAGCTAAAGCCTCCCTTTATTCAAGGAACTACGTCCAGAATCATCAAAGAAGTACATCATTGGGCCGAAGAAAGAAAGTTGTCCAAATCGAAAAATCAAGCTGAATGGAAGGAGTTAGAAGAACTTATCTTCAATAGGTATGGTATCAAGACTGATCACCAGATTGAAGAACAAAGAAAGAAGCAAAGCTGAAGACCCAGCCATCTGGGAAGTTTTTTTTGTGAACTTTTGTAATGAAAAGTTTTGTAAAGTTTCTTCTTATAAATGAAAAGTTCATTTCATCCAAATCAACCTGATGACAATATCTCTTTGTCCAGGCTCTGAATTTATTTATTTACTTTGAATGTTTAAATTCTAAAAACCCCGTCTTCTGTTAAGGAAGAAGTAATTTTTTTTTCCCAGTTAGGTTTTGGCATCATCAAAAAGAGGGAAATTATTGGGAAAATAATAAAAGTTTTGATTTGATACCAAAACCCATCTGACCCCAACCGAGTAGATGATTGTACAATATCCTAAGTATTTTTCCAGCTCGCCTATTTGAGCTTATAGAGTTTCTAGACTAACAGGTAAAGTCACAAAAGACAACTGAAGATCCAGCCGAATGAAGATCAGCTGAAGTCAAACACATCTGAACAAGAGCCCACACAGCAGAGAAGTCACAAAAGAAAAACCCTACCAATCAATCAGAAGACTCGGCAGGTCAAGCCAAGCGACTGACTCAATGATGTCCAGAAGAAAGAAGATCAAGTTCATCTAAAGACAGCTGCGGAAAAAAAGTAGTTTAAGTGACAACTCAACTCAGTATCAAGACCTAGCTCAGAAACAACAACCCAGCTTAGAGTCTCTGACCTAGTTCGATGTTAGAAACCCAACTCAGTGTCGATGACACAGCTCAGGTTGAAGACACAACTCAGGTCTAAGACACAACTCAGGTCTAAGACACAACTCAGGTTGAAGTCATAGCTCATGTTGGAACAACTGAGTTTGAGACACAGCTTAGACACATCTTATTCAGTCAAAAGACAACTTGAAATAAAATTCTGACAGGAATTGTTGATTAGTCAACTGCTAGGCACCTAGATGTCAAGTCTATGACTGCTCTTCGAAGAGACCTCGATCGAAGAGAAGACTGAAGTAGGAATTCAGAACGGCTCTTTCCAAAGGCTAGTTCTAAACCTTCCTATAAATATGAGTCTTCATCACACTTTAAAGAGTGTGCAGAGATGAAGAGAGAGAGAGAGAATCAAGAGAAGAAAGATCAATACGAAAAAAGAATTCTATTAGAAATCTCTCTGAAAGATTCAAAGAAAATAAGACTGTACCTATCAATGTTCACATTCGCTCAGGCTACATATTTTCTCTCCCATTAGATTCTAGGTATATAATACTTTCTATTTTAAGCCTAGTTTGAACGAGTTCATTTAATAAAATGTTCTTCATTGTAAGAACTCGTTCATAGTTGGAAGCCCCAAACCAAACCCCTCTTTACCCAGAAAAGGTTAGGTTGAGGCCAGGTTCTTCAGTACCCGTAAAATGAAGGTAGGCTTCAGCTGTGCCCGTAAAAAGTTTGATTATGTTTTGATACAGTATGCGTAAACTTGTATCCAGCTCAAGGAATGGAGCTGCAACACTTTCTGACTGCGTGGAAAGTCAGTGGTATCCTCAGTGATTTACCAGAAGTTTCTGGTCATGGATGTATGAGTCATTCTCTGAACCACGTTAAAAACCCTTTGTTCTTTACTGCATTATTCATGTTTTGTGTTAATTCTTTCTTTAGCGTATTTCTCAAGGTGTTCAATCTGACTAAGAAGAAAAGAGAAACAAAGTTTTGAAAATTAAGTACAAGACGTACTTTCCAATCCGCCAGCTTCCGCACTCCCACACACAACTAGCTGTGTTAACCTTGATGTCTCCTAGCTTGGTCAAATACAACCAGCTAACTGAAAAGAGTTTATCTTGGAAAAGTTTTTGAATCTTGGTGTATTCACCCCCTCTACACCAAGATATCCGTCTCGGGACCAACAACCCCTCTAAGAAAAAATTGAAGAGGATTCTTTGAAAAAAAAATTACTCCCTCCGTCAACGATATAAAGTCTCATTGTGCGCTGGACACAGAAATTAAGAAAGTTGTTGTTAGTAGAATAAAAGTACATTTTGAAGGGTAGTGTTAAAGGTACAATTTGTGAAATAAAGGTACAATTTGTAGGAATAATGGTACAATAAAGTACAATTTGTATGAAAAAAGATACAATTTGCAGGAGTCCATCAATGGTAAAAATAGGTAAATATAGGATAAAATAAAGGGTGTGATAGTATAAAAAGTAGAGTAAGACTTTTTTTTATGGACAAGTATAAATGGTAAGTTGGACTTTATGGGCTCGATAAGAGAACGTAGAAAAAAATGGAGGTTGATTCGGAGTCCGGACGAGGGAGAACGGGCCGAAACAAAAAAGATGCGCAGCCGGGAGCGACCTTGCGCGCGGCCGCTCGGAACACACGTAAAAACCGGCTCCGGGCGCGGTTTGGCGCACGACTTGGCGAGCGGGACAACCGCCGGGTGCCAAGTCGCGCGTGGAAGAAGAAAATTTCCTCTTGGGCGCGCGGTTTCGGGGGTGGGCGCGCGCGACGGGCCCACCTTCTTTCAAAATGCGTTTTAACCTCTATTTCATCCCTATTTTCGCATTTTCTCTCTATAGCAACTTTCTCCCACTCCATAAACTTATAAATACCTCATTTTGGCTCACAACCCTAAGTCATCTAACATTCTCCCACCACCCACATACACTTACACACTTTTATACACACTATCACCATTCACCATTGTTGGAGCTTGGAGCTTGGGAAAGACGAAGTCTAGGAAGAAATATTGAAGATCAAGAGTTGGATTTGTCACTTCACCTCTATTCTCTTGCATCTTAGATGTTTTTATTTCTTGATTTGAGATTTTTGTTGATTATGAACATGATTGGCTAAATCTCTCTTTCTAGGTATTAAGCTAGACATTTTGTATGGATTAAAGTCTTTGATATTCAAGTATTTTTGTTTTTTCTCTTACCTCCTTGTGTTTGTTGAATTGTTTGAGCATTTAAGTGATTAGCTACCATTTAAATGTGTATGTTGTGTTGATTTGAGGCTTGAGAGATGGGTGAATCAACACTAGAACCGAGCACAATGCGTAATATTGCAATAATCCGAGAAGGTAAGTGATATTGTGAGGGTAGAGTGATTCTAGGTGCTTTTAGGAGTTGCAGGCTAGCTTTTGTTTGTAGACAACAATTCTAGCTTATAATCTGCTACTTTAGTCGTCCGAGAGGAGGCTCGAGTGAACAAGAGGTCGCCTTAGGTAAAGAGAAAATAAAACGAGGCTTGAGTGTTGGGAATTTAATCCGTTGCAAGTTATTGATACTTAGTCCTTAGAAATTCGTTTCCCTTAAGTTAAAATCGTTGTTTTCATCGTTGTTTAATTTATTTGAAGTTGATAAATTTATTTAATTCCACTTGTTCGTTTAATTTAGTAATTGCCCTTCAAAAATCAATCAGTCTAAATAGGTTAGATCAACCAAGTAATAGTAATCATAAGTGTTAAAAATTAATCTCCGTAGATACGATCTTGCTTGCCATTATCTACATATACACTAGAGCTGGCAAATTTGGCCCGGCCCGAGGTACCTGGGATTTGGATTGGGCTGGGTTAGGAAATTAGAGGCCCGAAAAAAATCGGACCGAAAAAGCCCGCCCAGATAGCCCCCCGGGTCGACCGGGCTTCAAGCCAAAAAAACCAGAGGATTTCGGGCCTAAAATCCCGCCCGGTAATATTATGAATTTTTTAATTAATATTTAATAGAAATAAGTGAAAAACCCTAGACCTTTTATCTTTCTCTGTTTCTTATCTAAGCTACCGCCGCAAACACTCTCCAGTCTCCACTCCACCGCAACCGCAAGGGCTTCCGCTTTTCTTCTCGTCGCTCGCCCCCACCCGTCTCATCCCTTCCCGGTTCGTCGTCGCTCTCACTCTTACTCATCGTCTCTCTCTACTCTCATCGAACACAGCACCAGCAACAACGCACCATCACCGAGCGAATTTGAGGCATAGACTGAGGTCAACTTCTATTTTTTATTGTTTGATGACAGTGTCTCTCTTAGTGCATGATAAGTCACATTTGTTTTTCCAGTGATTATATCTATAGTTCTACCCTTCTCCACTTATTATTACTTGTTTGATTTTGGAATTGCCGATGTTTGTGTTTCTTATTTTCAAAGTCGATCATGGGCATTTGTACTTTTTGAGAATAGTCATATTTTATTTCCATTTTACACCTCGATATATCTCCTATGCTTCCGATTACTAGTTTTACTTTCTGCATAATCCTTTGCCTTTTTTCCTTCCTTTTTTTCATATTCTTTTTTAATTTGTGAAGATTGATTCGTCCATTTATTTACCAGGACAAGTGTGCCATATCAGGATGTTTATATCTCTTGATACTCATAGACTCTATGGATGTTTAGGCCTAGTTATCCCTGTGTTCAGTTTTGAATTACCTTTTATAAGCATGTAGAGTGTCTCTTCCGAAGCAATTTCACAATGTAATTGCCTACATTTACTTGAGTTGTATTATGTTCAGGCATTGCCAGTCGAAATAACCTGTCTTCCTCTTCTTGAGAAACTATTAGTATTAACTATATCTTAATAACAACAAGCTGTCGGTTTTGCCACCTGAGCTTGGTGAGCTGAAAAAACTTAAAAGTTCTTGTTGTAGACTATAACATGCTCGTTTTCGTGTAATTGTTCTTTGTGTGCAGTGGTTGCCTGTCTTTTACCATCGTCGTCGCCGCTGAATTGCCCACCCATCGCCAATCCACTGCCGTATTTCCGACCGCCCACCGGCCACGACTATCCATGTCTGAGACTGAGAATCGTGAAAAATGTATGAAATATGAATTATCTTATACGAAGCAAATATTGATTATATATACTCAGTCATTAATATTTTTCCATAATGTTATGGGAATATACCCAACTCAAAGCTTGGAGAATATAAATGATGATGTGGTGGAGTTGACACCGGGTGCTACTTCTGTGAGTAAACCATGAACTACTCCTACTGACCATGGTAGTACTGGCGATAAGTCTAAAAGTAAGAGTGTTAGGGAGGATGATTCTGAAAATGCTGATAGGGATGCTAAAAAAGCTAAATTTGAGGTGTGATTTTTTTTTGACAAAGTTGGCAAAGTAGACGGGGTAGAAAAATACAAATGCAAACATTGTCAAAGGCTATATACTGTAAAGTTGAGTCTGGTACCACCACTTGAAGCGTCACATACAGAAATGTTTTAAAATTCCTAAGTATCATGATGTAAGTGAGTTGTTAGATAATAGAGCCCAATTATTGAAGAAATGGAAGTTTGATAGTAAGGCATATCGAGATGTTTTGGCTAGAGCTATCATTAAGCATGATCTTCCTTCCAATTATGATGAGTATGATGGGGTTAATGCGGTGAATATGGTTGTAAATCTTGAATTCAAACCTATTTCTAGAAACACAGTAAAAGATTATTGTCTTGTCGTATACCAATATGAAAAGAACAAGTTGAAGAGTTTGTTAGCTGCTCATTCTGGGAGAATTTGTTTGACATCTGATTGTTGGACTGCTGTTACTTCACGGGGTTATATGAGTGTGACTGCACATTTCATTGATTCAAATTGGAAGTTAAATAGTAAATTGTTTTCATTTTGTGAGTTAGACACACCTCATTCTGGTGTTGAATTATCTTCTAAATTGTTTGGAGTGCTTAAGGATTGGGGAATAGAGTCTAAAACTTTTTCACTCACTTTCGATAATACAAGTTCCAATGATAGCATGGTTAGAATTCTCAAAGATAGGCTGAATTTGCAAGATGGTTTGTTATGTCAAGGTGAATTCTTTCATGTGAGTTGTTGTGCACACATCTTGAACTTAATTGTTCAACAAGGTTTGAAAGTTGTGGATGATGCTTTGAAAAGAATTAGAAATAGTGTTAAGTATGTGAGAGGATTGGATGTGAGGTTGAGGGATTTTCAAAAATGTGTGGAAGAGGTGAATTTAGGAAATGTCAGTGGAGGTTTCTTAAAGTTGGATGTGTCTACTTGTTTGCTTGACAGTGCAATCAAATATCGTCGTGCATTCACTAGTTTGAGCTATAATGACACAAATTACAAATATTGTCCAACTAAAAAAGAGTGGGAAAGAGGAGAGAGGATTTGCACCCTCTTAGCCCTATTTTTCGAGATCACTACTTATACTACCATCGATCGATAGAGCGGAACGACCGGAAAAAAGAAGTGAAGTTAGAAAGCCGTATGATAGTACTTGATATCTGAATCATCTTATCCCACCTCGAGCTTGTATTTTAGGCAAGTTGCAAGAATAGAAATGAAGTTGCATGAATACTTGAATTCTGAAGATGAGGTGATAAAAGACATGGTTAAACGGATGAAAGTTAAATTTGACAAGTATTGAAATTCATACTCTACAACTCTTGCATTAGGAAATGTTCTTGACCCAGAAAGAAAGTTGAGATGCCTAACATTTGTGTCCAAGAGACTTTATCTCAAAGATCATGAAGAGAAGGTGAAAATTGTGAAGGATGCATTGTACAAACTTTTTGCTGCTTATGAACAAAATGGAGTTGCATCAAACTCAAATATAACTCCAATGTCAAGTTCATCATCTATGACTATGTCTGCCGATATGGAAGTAAGTGTGATCTTGCACTATATATTTGTTTGATTTTATTATATGTTTATATTTAACTTCTATTAATTTTATGTTTTATTTATTTCAGTTTAGGAGTATGATATATAATTTCTTCAAGAGTCTTCAAATACTAGTAAATCAGAGCTTGATAAGTATTTGGAAGAGAGTATCGGACCTCCCGGTGTTGGCAAATCTTTAGATGCCCTAGAATATTGGAAAAACAATGCACAACGATTCCCTCAACTTGCAAGGATGGCTTCTGATATTCTAAGTATTCCAATCACAACAGTTGCTTCAGAGTCTACATTTAGTATTGGAGGTCGTATCTTGCACAAGTATAGGAATTGTTTGCTCCCCGAAAATGTACAAGCTCTCATTTGTGCGAGTAATTGGTTGCATAGTTTTTAAGTGGATGAAAATTTAGGTAATGATATATTAATATCCTTATTTATTTAATTTGTAATTTTTGCTTTGAATTATAACTATTTGCATTTTTTTAATAATATAGGTGCACAAGAAGTGGAAAAGATACATTTATCGAAGCAAGATTCAAATGTGGTTGATGTTTGATGATGAGAGGGATGCATGGAAGACTTTTTATTTAATAATTGTTATATTTTGGATTGTTGTTTACTTTGACTAATGTTTAAGATAATGGAATTTTATTTGGTTAGTTTGAATTAGTATTTTCAAACTACAAGACTAGTACGACTTTCAACTTTAAAATACTGTCATTTTATTGTGGATTGAATAATTGATTTTAGTTAAAGACTTTATTTATAATCTTGTACATAATTATTTTTGTCAATTTAATTACTGAAAAATTATTTTTTAACATTTTTTTTTCTTTTGTACTATCGGGCCGGTTTGGCCCGGTGGCCCGAAAGGGGGCTGGACTGCGTTGCAGTTTTGGTAGCCCGAAAAAATTGGCCCGGCCCGCCCCGAGAAAATGATTTTGGCTCGACCCGTCTCTTGTGCCAGCTCTAGAGCTGTCAAAAATCCGGCCCGGCCAGAAAATTCTCCGGGCCGGAAAATATAGTCCGACCCATAAATCACTTTTGTAGTGTAATTTTACCGGGCCGGCCCGAGCCCACCGGGCTTTTACCCATTTCGGGTCGGGCCGTCCTGGCCCGGAAATTCCCCGGGCCTGAAATTGTGGGGCCCAGCCCGACCCGAAATCGGGCCTGCCCGTTGGGTCGGGCCTGTTTTGACAGCTTTAGCCAGCTCTAATATACACCGTACGCTTGCGGTTTTTATTTACATAATTAAAAGACGAACAAGTTTTTGACTTGTACACTACATACACTAGTACTTCTACGTATAGCGAAACGTCTGTACGGTTGCACTAACCTAACTTTTTTATTATTATTATTTAATTGATTTAATTAAATATGATTATTATTATTATTATTATTATTATTATTATAAACTATAATTAGAATCAATAAACCCGAATTGAGTTCAGTTAATATTCATTAATTAAATTTTATAAATAAAAGAAATTGGACTAATCGCACAACCGTACGATATGATCAACCCTAGGCAAGTAGTTGTTGAGTATTTATATACACACACATATACTACATACGTATTCGTATTCAGTGGCATACCAATGGGGAGTTGGGCTGAGTCGACGCCCTTGCAAACAATTTATTTTTCTATACATTTGTATTGTGGATTCTCCAAGAAATTCGAACAATAGTTGAAATTGAAAAAAATAATTCTCTTCAATGAAATTTTTTGCGTCGCGTGTATGTATAATGTATATGTGTAGTGATGATAAGACAAACATACTAGTGTGTGTCTATGTGTTTTGAAATGCCTAAATTGTCGGCCTGAAATTGAAAGGGGTTTAGAAAAGTTGATGGTGCCGGTTAGAGCATGTACACCCGGTCCACGGACCACTCACCATGTTCCTAGTCTAGGTGTCTGCTCTAGACAATTCTTCCTCCCGGCCTCTGCTGCCGAAAGTAGATACCTATTTTGTCAATCAATTACTTACATTTTTAGGATCTTTTTTATCAATTTAGGATGCCAAAGATAGGATTTGGAGGATGAAAACTATCGTATCGAGTTAGAAATTGGGTTAGAATTTGAATTTTATAGACGTGCGTGTTTTACTATGACGTTTTGTCGAAACAGAGTAGGAATGATATGTGTTTCTATCAATTCGAATGTCAATGATATAAGACTATTAATCCAAGGTTCAAAAATTAAATGTTTTGATTTATTAAATTGGAATGGCTCGAGCATGTAGTAAATTCATTGGATAATTTCCCTAAAAAAAAAATCATTGGATATTAATAAAAAAAAACTAAAAAATCGGAACATACGATTTTCAAACCTCGAATTGTTATTTTTAATTTTCGGATGCAAATACATTTTTTTTTTCTAAATCTCAAATTTATCAATATACCGTCCTTCGGGTCTAAATAAAAATATATGTTGTGTTCACTGTCGAACCCGTGCACACAAATTTCTCTAAGTTCTTTCTTGTTTATATATTGTGTTCAAACGCAAATTCACATTTAAAAAATCTTTAGTAGCATTATTTCTGATTTTATTTTAAATTCAATGAGTCCATGTCATAAAAGTCTTGAATTGAATTAAGGCTGTATTTAAAGCTAGTACGGCCCTGCGGTCAAAATCAGATTTCCGGGGCCAGGCTAACCCGACTCGAATTTTATCAGGCTCCAAAAATCGGAGCCCAATGCAACTCCGGGCAAGCAGTCGGGTGAGCTGCGCAAGCCCACCGAGCCAATATGTCCATGTTCGCTCAACCCATTTCCATGTTAATATGTCCTTTTTAAAAAGAAATAGATGTGTTGTGGTGTTTGTTAATGAATTTTGAACCATGACCTTCATGTTATTAGGATATAGGTGCAACCATTATACCACCTGAATTACTATGTTGCATAGCAAAGTTGTCTAAGTATATAGTAGAAACCTCGGCGGCCTATTTGTGCTGAAGCCCGAACATCCCGATGGGCTCTGTGGGCGGGCTTATGCGGCATGAATTTTTTGGGCTTTATTTTTCTAACCTAAACTAAATTCTGGGTACCCCAGTCTGGTGCATTGGGCCGGGTCTATTTTTACCAACTCTAGTTGTATGCATATTAATTTATTATAGAATCTAAAAAAGTGAAATTATTGGCACATATTTTGAAAGCAATGCTATTTGTTGGGCCGTAAACAATATTTTCTTTGTTATTAAGTTTTTTTAGCATTACATTTTATTATGGCTTATCAAACAAAACTGAGTATATATATATATATAGGATGGATCAAATAGAAACCACCCCTTATGTAGAAACCAACTAATGGTGGAGATTTAATTGATTTTTTTTCCTGATTGGATTATGCGTGTCTTTGCTTAAGGATTTTTTTGTCCTTTCATTTTCTTAATAACTGAAATTTCCTTAATTAATGGGGTATATAATTATGTCATGGACAATTATTTTTGCCACATCATGAACGGTTATTGATATTGAGATTTTTTAGGTGTATACATATATTTTTTTTTACTTTATTTTGTTCACTTCAAATAATGTATTTCAATTTTTCTTCCTCACACACCTTTCATGATTGTGATTTATAATTTCACTTTTTAATGCTTTTTTTTTAATGATTTTTGACTTATTGTGTTATATAGATTTGGAGTTTCAGAAAAAAGAAATACACATAAAATACTATAATTGGATCAAAATTTAATGTTTTTTAAACTTTAAATTAATGTTGTAATCTTCTAATATTAACGCTTGAAATAATGTTTTTTTTTTCTAATGTAATGTTTTTTAGAGAGTTACGAAATAATCTTTTACAATCATATATCCATAACCGATGTATTTTTATTTTATTGCTTCAAGTTTTGTATTGCAAAATTATTGAGATATATATGATCAGTTATTTTTACAATATTCTTGTAGTCAATGTTCTTACGTGTTTTCATTATATTTTCGTAACTTTCATTATATTTCAAAGTATTAAATTTAATTAATTTTTATATAAACATTATCGTTATTGTTTTTGGGCATTAGAGAATAGAATTTTAAGTTATAATGCTTTTATTTAAATGATATTTATTATTCTATAAATTATAATTATTTTATTTTTTTGAGGTAATTATAAATATTTTATTGTATCATATAATGTTTTAAATAGTTAAGCATAATGTTTTAATTATCATACAATAATGTTTGATACATCTTGCGGTTAATCTTATTCTTTCAAGCCAAATAAGTATTTTGAGTATTTTTTTACCTTATAACATAATGCTCTTTAACGCCCAACATAATGTTTGTATTGTTATACTGTAATGCTTTGATACATATTAGAAGTATTGTTCGAAAGATGCAATTGATTTTTTTTTCTCTATCTCGGAGCCATTGATTTCTTCTGCCGAAATTTATTATATTTTCGGTATTATTTTGTGATTGATTTTTTATCAATAATTAATTTTTGATTTTGTTCGATTATTATACCTAATTTCCACCAATTTTGGGATTCTTCAAAATTAAATAATATTTCGAAATTTATTATATTTTCAGTATTATTTTGTGATTGATTTTTTATCAATAATTAATTTTTGATTTTGTTCGATTATTATACCTAATTTCCACCAATTTTGGGATTCTTCAAAATTAAATAATATTTCGAAATTTATTATATTTTCAGTATTATTTTGTGATTGATTTTTTATCCATAATTAATTTTTGATTTTGTTCCATTATTATACCTAATTTCCACCAAATTAGGGATTCTTCAAAATTAAATCATATTTCGAAATTTATTATATTTTCGGTATTATTTTGTGATTGATTTTTTATCCATAATTAATTTTTGATTTTGTTCGATTATTATACCTAATTTCCACCAATTTTGGGATTCTTCAAAATTTGTTCATATTTCAAAATTTATTATATTTTCAGTATTATTTTGTGATTGATTTTTTATCCATAATTAATTTTTGATTTTATTTCCATTATTATACCTAATTTCCACCAAATTAGGGATTCTTCAAAATTAAATCCATATTTCAAATTTTATTTTATTTTGGATATTATTTTGTGATTGATTTTTATCCATAATTAATTTTCGATTTTGTTTCCATTATTATACCTAATTTCCACCAAATTAGGGATTCTTCAAAATTAAATCATATTTCGAATTTTAGTTTATTTTCGAAATTATTTTGTGTTTTGTGGAGGGAAATATAATCCTAATATAATCGCACTAATTTAGGACCTAATTCGTGGGAGGGAAAAAATATTATCCTAATATAATCCCCACTAATTTAGGACCTAATTCGTGGGAGGGAAAAAATATTATCCTAATATAATCCCACTAATTTAGGAACTAATACATGGGAGGGAAATAATTACTTAAGCGATAGATATTTTGTATAGTATTTCCAAGGAATATTATTTTTTTTTTAAATTTTAAATTCATTATAGTAGTCGAAATTAAATACTATATATTGAAATCGAATTAATCTACTTTAAAATTGCGTTATATATATTAATTGAGAAAAAAATATTTGATTTAATTTAATTTATTTTCTTTAATATTCAACTTGTAGTCGGAATATTATGAAATTGAATTAATGAAATTTCATTTGCTTTATAAATATTAATTAGAAAAAAAATATATGTTTCTATATTAAATCTAATTAAATATAAAATATATTATAATTTTTTTAATTATTTATAGCGGTAGGAATATTATGAAATCGATTTAATATCATTTTAATAGCATTATATATATTAATTGACATAAAAAAGATTTTTTCTAAAATAAATATTAAATAATTTTATAAATAAATTTCGGCCATTTTGGAGGGAAAAAAAAGAGAGGGAGAAATAATGTAGATAGATTTGGCTCCTAAATGAAAGATTATGGAGGGAAATTAGATTGGGGACATAATTGACACAACAAAAATACTAAAAAAGCCGACCAAAAATAACAAAATGAGCCGACCGATTTTTGGCAAAAAAACCGGACGGTGGCTGGCCACCGGGTGGCCGAATATCACTACCCTATTCTTAATTCTATTATGCTCCACCCTATTTTTTTCAACTTTCAAATTCCAACGACGTAGAGATGTTCTTGAAATTCATACTTTTGGATTATGCATTAACAGTAACATAATTATGCATTATTGAAAAATATTTGTATTTAATGATGTTTCATGCGTATTATTGAGATAATGCATATTTATAGTTATTATGGATTATGCATTGACAGGAACATAATTATGCATTATTGAAATAGATTTGTATTTAATGATGTTTCATGCGTATAACTAAGATAAAGCATATTTATACATATGGATTATGCATTAACAGAAACATAATTATGCATTACTAAAATAAATTTGTATTTAATGATGTTTCAAGCGTTTAATTGAAGTAATGCTTATTTAAGATGTTGGGAAAATAATAAACATGTTTTGAAGTGATACCAAAACCCAGCTGACCCCAACCGAGTAGATGAATGTACAAACCTTGTTTTGTTTCCAGCTCACCTGTTTGAGCTTATAGAGTTTCTAAGTTTACAGGTAGAATCGCTGAAGACAGCAGAAGACATGGCAGAAGACAGCTAAGCTGGACCCAGCTGAGGTATTCAGCAGAGCAGACCAAGCAGAGTCAAAGACCCAGCTCAGTGACGGAAACCCAGCTCAGTATCAAAGACCCAGCTTAGTGTCAATGATACAGCTCAGGTCTAAGACAGCTCAGGTTAATGACACAACTCAGGTTGAAGACACAACTCAGGTTGATGATACAACTCAGGTCTAAGGCACAGCTCAGAGTCGAGACACATCAGAGTCCAAGACGCTGAAGACACAGCAGAGACGCTTAGCAGCTCGAAAATGAAGACCTTCTCAAAGACAAGATCCCGATGTCAGAAGATCTTATCTGACGCAGACAGATCAGAGAAGAACTAGCTTCTGCAGATGCAGACCTACTTCGTAGGTAAAGGCCAGAAGTCAATGAGAGTAGGTAAGATTCAAACGGCTCTCTTCCAACGGCTAGTTTGAATCTCCACCTATATATATCTCCTCACCATTGAAGAAGAGGAGCTGGTGAGACGACTGAAGAAATAAAAGAGCAAACAGAAAAATGAACAGCGATCTTCAAAGCCAAATCTTTCAAGAACACCCAGCCAGTCAGCTGTGTTCTTTGTTGTTCACATATTCAGTCTTAGGCAGAATAGATCAGAATATAAATATCTTAAGCCTAGTTTGAACGAGTTCATCATACTCCTTGTTCTTCATTGTAAGAACTCGTTCATAGTTGGAAAAACCCCATACCCAAACCCAAACCCAGAAAGGTTAGGTAAAGGTACGCCTGCTCGAAGCGTGTAATTCGAGTGGATAGGTTTTACAATACCCGTAAACTGTAAGGAAGGTTCTTCAGTACCTGCAAACTGAAGGTGTAGGCTTGACAGTGCCCGTAAACTGTTGGAACACAACTCGGGTTAGAGTTGTGAAGTTGCTTGGTACTTGAAAACCAAGTGGTAGTGAATTACCAGTGAACCTGGTCGTGGACGTAGGAGGTGTTACTCCGAACCACGTTAAAATTGCTTTGTTCTTTACTGTTTTATTTATGCATTCAGCTAACTTCTCACGCATACATCTCAAGCTGCATAAACTGACTAACTGAAAAGTGAAACAAAGATTTGCAATATAATTTGAAGCAACAGACAGACTTTCCAAACCCACCAACTTCCGCACACACTCACACAGCCAGCTGTGTCGATCAAGCTGTCATCCAGCTGGATCGAACACAGCCAGCTCACTGAAAAGAGTTTTAACTTGGAAAAGTTTTAAACCTTGGTGTATTCACCCCCCCTCTACACCAAGGTATCCTTCTTGGGACCAACAATTGGTATCAGAGAAGTGGTTCAAAAGATCACTGTATCTGTGTCAAGACAGCATCTTCTTTGCTGATAGTGGTCACCTGAACAGATCCTTATTTTTTCAAAATCTTTTTAAAATCATTATATTGCATACTGTCATGAAATCTTCTCTGTGCAGGAATCTTCCAACATTCTCAGTCGATGATTATCAGATATGGAAGTTCCGACTCAAAAGCTTTTTGTGCGTGCAAAACGACATGATGTGGGATGTTATCACAGACGGACCCATCATCATCATGAAGTCAGAAAGAAAAGCAGAAACCACACCTGGAGCTGAACCAGTACTCCGGCAAGTTGTGAAGCCAAGGAATGAGTACTCTCCAGAAGAAAGAAGACAAGCTGGATTGGACAGCTACACTCGCAACGTCATCTCCTCAACGGTGACGGAAGCTCATCTCAGCAAGATTATCAACTGTGAGACAGCTAAGTAGATGTGGGACACTCTAGCCAAGCTGTGTGAAGGCTCAGAGGAAATTCAAGAGAACAAATTCTCAGTTGCATGCCAGAAGTTTGACAACTTCAAGCAACTTCCCTACGAGTCCATTGATCAAATGGAGCTAAGATTCTCCAACCTCGTCATCGAGATCGAGACGATCCGAACTGGGAAATATACAGTTCGAGATAAGAACTTGAAAGTTCTTGCAGCTCTCTCCTCAGAATGGTGTACACACAAGGTGGTTCACCAAAGCAGAACTGATCTTGGCAGCATGGAAACGGGAAAATTGTTCTCGATCTTGAAAGCCAACGAATTTGATCTGGGGATCACAAGCGGAAAATCATCCAGCCGGATGAATAAAACGGAGCTGAATCCCAAGGCAAAGGAGACAGCTCTCAGTGCAGAGTCAAGAAAATCAGCTCAATCAGCTCAGACTGAAAAAGTCAGAAAGGAGTTCAAAAATATTGGCAAAGAAGAATTGCACGAAGAAGTTGCCATGCTTGTACGGAGCATCAATAGGCTGGATCACAGCAAGGAAAGGTACAAGAAGATCGTGAAGGTTCATCACGACAAGCAACTCTATCCAAAGAGAAACCCAGCTGAGTCATCCTCCCAAAGAGAGGATAAAGGGTTCGAAATGAGCGAAATGGATGATGATCAAATCTCCTTCTCCGACTCACATGAGGATGATCACCTTGATTAAGATGTCTGGAACATCTTACTGAATCAACCGACGAAGAAAATGAAGAAACCCAGCTAGCTGACTGGGACCAGCTGTGAAATAAAGACAACTGGATACAAAACTAAAAACTCAGCCAGTCACACTGCTGAGTACATTGGTCTCAAGAAAAGAATCGAGAAACAGCAGATGAATCAGCTAGATTTGGGACAGCTGTCTACCTGCTATACAAACGGAGACCTCATCAAAGGAAGTAGGATGCAACTGAAGAAAAAGCCACCTACTATCAAATCAAGGAGGAACTTTACACAGCTGGAAAGAGAGCAAAATCAAGTAGAATGCCCATCTGGACATGGCACAGCTAATTGCATGCTAAAAAGAGACCTCATCGAAAAAGTGCTCAGCGACTTCAAGAGATTGCTAGAAATCCTTGAAATCTAGCCAGCTGAGAATTCATTACTAAGGAATGAGCTCAAGCAGAAGAATGTTCAAGAAGCTGAAGATGGCCAGAGTTGAATCAGAACAGACTGGCTCCAGCCAATACAAACACAGCTGGAACCAAGGCCAATGATCTTCCAAAAAGATCGAACATCATCAAGCCAGCTTTCAAAGCTCAGCCCTGCCAAAGAAGACAAGGTGCTCAGCAATCTAAAGCCCAAGAAAAGCAGCGACTCCCAGCTGGACACAAAGCTAAAAGGCAGCAGATAAATCCAGCTGACTGGAATCAAAATCAAAGGCAGAAGGTCATTCAGCTCAGACATCAAGGTCAACCAAAAAGACACAGCTGAGGATCTCAACTAGACATAAAGCTGGAAATCAACCAAGCTTAACTTCAAGATTCCAGCAGACGGAATATCAAGCTGGATGTCAAGCTGACAGACTCCAGCTGGGAAATAGACTTCAAGCAGTCAACAAGGTCCAGAGAAGAGATTATCTATTCAGGGACCGACCTTGGGCCCGGGACCACTTAGGTCATCGCGCAGAGCGCTATGAGTTCAATCCGAATCGTCGTTCCGCTTTCAGAATGGTATTATAATAGAAATTCTGATCCTCGAAGCGAAAGTTACGTCCGTTTTAAATTCTGCCGACGACGATCCCTTTCGCGATCTCTCACCATCAAATAATCAGCTGCAACTCGTTCCATATCAAGCCAGGAGAATCAAACCCAGCTGATAAAATAATTGGAATATCCAATTGAGGGGGAACTGAGTCCAGCAGAATCGTCAAGCAGAGCATCCAGCAGGATATACCAGCTGGATCTTCGTGTGTCATCAAGAAGGAATCAGACACAGCTGAACCAGCTCAGCAGAAACCCCAAAGATCTCAAGATGAAGTCATCAAGCCTGGGGGAATCAAATCCCGCCCCAAAGATCTCAAGATGAAGTCATCAAGCCTGGGGGAATCAAACCCCGCTGATAAAACACAATTGGACTATCCAATTGAGGGGGAACCTTGCAAACGGAGCCTTCCCTCAGAGGAAGAAGGTCAAGATAACTCACTCCAAACTGAGTCATACAGCTGAGAAAGACCATCAATTGGTATCAGCTGAAAAAGAAGAGCCAAAAGTGCATCAATTGGTATCAACTCCAAGCTGACTGGAGTTACCAAGAACGGGAAGAAATTATTGCCAGAACGCCGCCAGACCTCGACTCTCCTTCCTCCCAATATCTTTTTGATGAACCAAAAAGGAGGAAAGGATTGAACAGAAAAACGGAAACAAAAAAAAGGGGGGAAAATGATTGAACAGAAAAGGAATCTAGAAGAGGTAAATGGCGAGCTGGAAAGACAACTGGAGAAAGAGTGCAAACTCTCGTCAAGGCATGTGGAGCAGCTAAGAAGAGTTTAGTTAGGATTTTCGTTTTATGTTTTTCTGTAAAAGTTTGTAAAGGTTTCGGCATCATCAAAAAGGGGGAAATTGTTGGGAAAATAATAAACATGTTTTGAAGTAATACCAAAACCCAGTTGACCCCAACCGAGTAGATGAATGTACGAACCTTGTGTTGTTTCCAGCTCACCTGTTTGAGCTTATAGAGTTTCTAAGTTTACAGGTAGAATCGTTGAAGACAGCAGAAGACATGGCAGAAGACACAGCTAAGCTGGACCCAGCTGAGGTACTCAGCAGAGTAGACCAAGCAGAGTCAAAGACCCAGCAGTATCAAGACCCAGCTCAGTGACGGAAACCCAGCTCAGTGACGGAAACCCAGCTCAGTGTCAAAGACCCAGCTTAGTGTCAATGACACAGCTCAGGTCTAAGACAGCTCAGGTTAATGACACAGCTCAGGTTGAAGACACAGCTCAGGTTGATGATACAGCCAGGTCTAAGGCACAGCTCAGAGTCGAGACACAGCAGAGTCCAAGACGCTGAAGACACAGCAGAGACGCTTAGCAGCTCGAAAATGAAGACCTTCTCAAAGACAAGATCCCGATGTCAGAAGATCTTATCTGACGCAGACAGATCAGAGAAGAACTAGCTTCTGCAGATGCAGACCTACTTCATAGGTAAAGGCCAGAAGTCAATGAGAGTAGGTAAGATTCAAACGGCTCTCTTCCAACGGCTAGTTTGAATCTCCACATATATATATCTCCTCACCATTGAAGAAGAGGAGCTGGTGAGACGACTGAAGAAATAAAAGAGCAAACAGAAAAATGAACAGCGATCTTCAAAGCCAAATCTTTCAAGAACACCCAGCCAGTCAGCTGTGTTCTTAGCTGTTCACATATTCAGTCTTAGGCAGAATAGATCAGAATATAAATATCTTAAGCCTAGTTTGAACGAGTTCATCATACTCATTGTTCTTCATTGTAAGAACTCGTTCATAGTTGGAAAAACCCCATACCCAAACCCAAACCCAGAAAGGTTAGGTAAAGGTACGCCTGCTCGAAGCGTGTAATTCGAGTGGATAGGTTTTACAGTATCCATAAACTGTAAGGAAGGTTCTTCAATACCTGCAAACTGAAGGTGTAGGCTTGACAGTGCCCGTAAACTGTTGGAACACAACTCGGGTTAGAGTTGTGAAGTTGCTTGGTACTTGGAAACCAAGTGGTAGTGAATTACCAGTGAACCTGGTCGTGGACGTAGGAGGTGTTACTCCGAACCACGTTAAAATTGCTTTGTTCTTTACTGTTTTATTTATGCATTCAGCTAACTTCTCATGCATACATCTCAAGCTGCATAAACTGACTAACTGAAAAGTGAAACAAAGATTTGCAATATAATTTGAAGCAACAGACGGACTTTCCAAACCCACCAACTTCCGCACACACTCACACAGCCAGCTGTGTCGATCAAGCTGCCATCAAGCTGGATCGAACACAGCCAGCTCACTGAAAAGAGTTTTAACTTGGAAAAGTTTTAAACCTTGGTGTATTCACCCTCCCTCTACACCAAGGTATCCGTCTTGGGACCAACATAAGAATTTTTTTAGTTCTTGTAAATTTTGATTATGCATATAAAGAAACATGATTATGCATAATTCAAAATAAAATATATACATTTTTTGAAAGTTGTTGATTGGTAAATACGTGCTTAAAAATTATTAGTTTCAAATTAGGAAAAGAAAGAGTAAAAGATGAAGTAGAAAAGCTGATAAAAAAAACGTGATAAGAAGGGGAATGAATAATTAGGAAATGAAAAAGATTAATTATTCCTACATTTAAGGGATGAGACGGTTACAAAATTAAAATCACAGACAAAACTATCCTTTTAACTCTAAATAATATGAAATAATAAATATAAAATTTAATTAATCTACGACCATTGATCGACTAATATTTACGGTTTAAAAAAGTTTTTAGATTTTACGGGAGAATTAATTTCTATTTGAACTCTCCTCTATATATATATATATATATATATATAGGTTTCTTAAGCTTCAAATTTTAGAAATTATTTTTCATTATATATTATAATATTTAGTTATACTTTTACTCATTAAATGATAAATAATATTAAAATCACACAATAGAATTTTAACATTTAAAATTACTAAACTTCAAAAAAATATGATTTTCGAGACTCGTTTTTTTTAATATAATCTTATTTTGTGCATTCATATTATTAATTTATATATTTTTTCATTAATTGAGATAATTTTTATTTGTATTAAAATTAAATAATAGAAATATTCTGAAATAGAGCAAAAAGTAGAACAAATAGTTGGAAATGGTATGCTGAATTTGCTCTATAGTAATACAAAATTATGCTCTATTATAGAAAAATGGTTGGAAATGCTATTAGTGCATGTACGAAAACAGATGGAATATGTTAAAATTTTGTTGAAGGAAACTTGAATGCACATGTTATCCAGTAGAACAAGACATGGATAAAAATTTGCAGGCAGCACCCCACCCAAGAATTGACCGTTGTAGCTCATGTAAAGGCAACTTTCAAATTTGAATTATAAATTAATACTAGTAATGCTCATATATATATTTTCTTTGTTCCCAATAAGTATTTCGATGCGTCAAAATTTTTATCTCTAAATAAATATTTTATCGTAGTTTTCAATGCAGAATTTAGATTAAATTATCACATTTATTTTTTGATTCAACAAAAAAAGTTAACTTTTTTAATTTTCTATGGAATAATTAGGAATAAAATATATTATTTTACCCACCGTTGATATATGTTTTTATGTTTCAGAACGTTGATTTGGGGAGGGAAGGAGTAAATATATATCTGTATACTGATAGAGCATTATTGCAGACTGTTACAGCCTAAATCAGTCGACATTGTCAGTATTGTAATATTCCCTTTTACTGCTCTATGCAGACAGACTTTACTTGTAGATTTTATGCTACTTTTAAAAATAGTATAGAGATAGTGATCTTCTTTTAAAAATTTATTATTAGTAAACATTGGTAAATCTATATAAGTATATATAGTCATATTTGTATATATATTTTCTTTACGTTGCTTTCTCTCTGTCCCTACGTTTTCGTTCTATATTTGTATCGACATGTGTAAAGGGTAGGGATGTCAAAATTGGCCCGGCCCGGCCCGAAACCGGACTGGGCTGCCAATTTTCAGGCCCGAAGCATTTTCGGGCCGGGCCGGGCATCTCAATGTTAGGCCCGAAATTGTTTTGGGCCCGGCCGGTCCGGACAAATTATACTACAAATGTATTTTCGGGCCAGGCTGGGCCACACATTTTCAGGCCCGAAAAATTCCCGAACCAGCCCGACTTTTCCTGCAATTTTTTTGGCTCGGCCCGGCCCGATTATCCCAAAAAGCCCGACGGGCTCGGGCCGGCCCGGCCCGGCCCGGCCCGGGAATTTGACAGCCCTAGTAAAGGGGTCCAAAATATCTTATATATATATATATATATATATATATATATACATTTATGTTAGATAATGTTTTAGTATTTTTGAAATATAGAAAAGAAATTAAAACCAACTAATTAAATATGACTCAATCACCTACGTACATTGCTTTCTTAATAATGTAAATGGTCAAAGTAATTATTATTTCAATAAATCAATTGAGGGTCCAGAGTTTATTTGATACGTAGGAGATTCAACACTAAATAATTGCTAGTTTAAATCAAATCCCAATCCCATAAATTTTTGATAAACTAATATTTTGAATTTTCAATTTGGTTGATTTTCGATTTTTGAAAAAATCTGCTGACCCCTAATTCCACCAACTAAGCTACATAAATATTAAATTCTTTATTGGCAAAAAATTGAATAGCCGATGACAAATATTCTTCATATATAGCTTCCTCATTGAATGAGACCAGTTGTACTAATTAAGAGCATCTTTGTATTTATTGCATTTGTTGTTTCTCGTTGAGTAGTACGTTGGCCTAAATGCAATCGACATCGTAATTTTTACTAATTGTGAGATGTGGTTGTAAATTTCACACGAGAAATAAACCATATTTGAAAAGATCATGTTTGACAGACTAACTTATACAGACGGAATTCGACTCTGTGAGTTTTACGGTATAAATTTATTTAAATTGTAACGCGCAATTTTATTTGTATAAGAGTTATAATGATTTTTACGGTTGCATTAGGATTTGTTGAGGTTGTACATTTGGATGTTTGATTGTGGATTTAAGATAAGATTTTGAATGACTAAATAGAGAAAGAGGATTTCAAATAGTCCAAATAGTAAAAAAATAAAAAATAAATAAAATAAATAAAATTAAGTGTATTAGATTTCAAATGATAATTAATCAGATGAAATTCAGTAAAATTTTTGGATATTCTTAAACTTACTTATCTGATACTATCTCACACAAATTTTTAGGGTTAATTTCATAAATGGTCACCCAACTATGTTGTTTGTATCAAAATGGTTACCAAACTAAAATTTGTTTCAAAATGGATACCCAAAATAGTTGCTAGGATTGTCATTGTTGTAATACAAAGCTGAAATTGCATGACAACAAGGTATTCCTGTCAAATCCCACCTCCGACAGCTGCAAGTCTTACACTGTGTATCAACGACAAACTGTCCATCAAGTCCAGACACTTTATATTTTTCTCCTCCTGACCATTCAGTCTGATAAAACCAACTAAACTGTTTATTCTTCTCTAATTTCTTCAAAATCTTAGGACAATAAATAGTTTGACATTTCTTCATCATATCCCTTTTTGTGTGAATTCTTTTCATAAGTTTTGTCCTTATCATCTCACACATAGTAATCAGCCCCTTAGTTCTAGCATCTAAAATCCAACTATTAAATGACTCACACAAATTATTTAATAACATATCACATCTTATATGAGTCAAAAAATGTGATCTCGTCCAGTGATGGGGAGATATGTTCTTCAAATACTGATATGCCTCCTTGTTCAACCCAGCTAACTTATCCATTTGTTTCTTGAAAGCATCAGGATGACTGGCTCTTGCTGAATTCCATAACATGTCTTTCAATTGTTTTCCTTGGAACCTTAACTTAAAGTTAGCGAGAATGTGTCGCACACAAAATCTATACTCACAATAAGGAAATAGTTGCTCGATTGCTGGTAGCAAACCCTATAATAAAACACGACAAACTTAAAAAAAAATCGAAGATAATAAACAAATAAATAACAACAAATAGATATATAGGAAATTCTTTAATGAAAGTTGAATAATACAAGTGAATATCTTTTTTACCTTTTGTCTATCACTCATAAAAGAACAAGGATTCCTCTGGTCTATCTCAAGATCCTCTCCCATCAATTCTAAGAACCACAACCAATTTTCTTTGTCCTCTCTTCCAATATCAGCATAAGCTATTGGATAGATACAATCATTTGCATCTATCCTGACAGCCGTCAACAATTGGCCACCATAAGTGCCTTTGAGGAAGCATCCATCCACCGAGATTAGACGCCTACATCCTTCTTTGAATCCAGATTTTAGAGCAGCCAAGCAAATATACATTCCTTTATAAACTCCATTATCTAATTTAAATTTCACAGTTGATCCAGGATTACTCCGTAGAATCTCTAACCTATAATCATGTAATGAAGCAATTTGTTGCCTTTCATCACCATCTATTATCTTCAAAGCGTGGCTCTTAGCCCTCCATGCAACCAGCCTAGAAATATCAACCTTCTCATTTTTCTTAACTGCTTGAATTATTCCACTAATTGATCATGTTGGACCAGCCTTGAAATTATCCATGTAATTATTTGCAATCCAAATTGCATTTACGTGTCTAATATGATGTGACCGTGGACAATCATGCTCTAAGATTCCCGATTTGATTTGCACAGTTTTCTTATCATTGGACATCAAAGAAGCCCATATGTAGAAAGAGCAGCTTGTTCTCTTGCAATAAGCTTTGCATCTCTTTTTATTATTAGGATGAAATTTAATTTCCAATCTCTCCCTAATTGTATTTTGCTTTGCAGCTCTCTTAAACTGTTCAAAACTTTGAAACTTCATCCCAATCTCCAATGGAGGAATCACCATATTTATTTCTTCATTAAATTCAACGTATCTAGGCTTTCTAGATTCTACAATATCATCTTCATCTGTTCCAGAACAAGATAATAACACATCTGAATCATTATTTTCAGACTCATCAAAGTCTGCTTCAACATAATCATCTATGTTCCCTGTAGCTGTAAAACTTTCTATCTCATTCACGAAAAAATTATCAGAATCATAATCCACATTATCTTGTAAGTCGTAGTCTGAATCAATTAAATCTCCATCTTCATTGTCAGAGTCACTCTTTCTGGTGTCGTGTGTGATTACTCCAACATCTATCATATTTTCAACTTCTATTTCTGTATATTCACAAACTTTATCTCTGATGTAGACATGCATAATCCGAGAATCATCCACGAACAGGGACATCTCAATGGTATCAGTATCACTTTCCAAGGATCTTAACCCATCAACTAACATTTTTCCAGGATGTAACCAAAAGAATGACTTACTATCTACATCTTGAATTCCTACTTCTCCAGCCATGCTTTTAACCTCAAGCATTGATATCTTATCACTACTACAATAATCAATATACCCAATCGTACATTATTTAAACTCATTAGAAGCAGTTTTTTCAAATTGGTGCATGTGTATACTGAAATATTCATATTAGTCCCTGAAATATATGAACCGTAACTTTAAAAATTTGTTCAAAACCAAGAATAAGCTTATTAAATAACTGATGTTCTTTCATAAAAATATAATTACCGTATTCAGGCATGCTTTCTTCTGGAAGTCTTAATCTATAATCGATTGTCATAATTCTACATGAAATTAAAAATATCAACACTCATGCAACTAGTAAAACATATATAATCTATGATAATATCTTCTCTGGGAATAAGTCATCACGTCAAGTTTTGAGAAAATTTGAGTATTTCTATAAGAATAAGACGATCTTACGACACTCATGATATGTTGTTCCCCATGTTGATGATCACATACAATCAAACTACTATTTGTTAATAATATACTGATATAGAATTAATTAAGATTAACAAGGTCAAAATTAAAAACAAACTTCATAATTAGGAAGACAAGACACCTTCATGTCAGAGAAAGAGAACATTATATTCAAGTACGAAATTAAGGAAGTAAACTACAAAAGAAGAGAGGGGAAGAAAACCTTATATTCTGAAGCCGAATGCATAAGAATCATAGCAGAGCAATCGTCGATGATCTGGTTGGAGAAGAAACTCCTCCGTTTGCATAAGTTCTAATTATTGTGTACTTCTTATATTAGGGTTTTTTTTTTTTGTATATACCTTATTTTGATTAGAAAGTGACATGGCAATTATTAAATGAGTCAGCATAAATGGGGGAGCTTATGTGGTAATTTTGTTTCCATGTAGGATAAAATTAATTTAAAAATTACATTAAAATCTTAAATGATACAAAATATAAGTTGGGTATTCATTTTGAAACAAATTTTAGTTTGGTAACCATTTTGATACAATTGGGTTACTATTTATGAAATTAACCCCAAATTTTTATGTTCTTGTAGAACATGCTCCGTCATACTTACACAAGCCCATTAACATTGACACTGTATCCACTATCTACAATAATAAATTAAAATTAAAAAAAAAAATGAGATAGCAAACTTCACAAAGACATGAAAACCTAGTATTATATTTTTTTTATACATAAAAGAACTACTGTATTATACAATTTCAATCACATCACTCCAAATTGCATCCCAAACTTGAAGTTATCAGAATCTTTTCGGAGAGCACAAACAACCCTGCACAATTTAAAAAAAAATACAAAAATTAAAAAAATAAAATAAATATATAGATATATACTTGGGAAAACACTTCCATAAAAATTAAATTCCTTGGATAAATAAAAATACCTACATTGAAGGAGAGACGAGATCTTCGTCTGTGGTGCAATTCGAGCGCGCTTCTGAGCTTGAGGGCCATGTCGTGTTGGGTGAAAATACGGCCGGGAGAATCCAGAAACACGTTTCTCTGAAGCGGAGGAGACCACAATCCGCTCTGTTGGTAGTCGAAGTCGAATTCGGAGACGTCGTAGAATTTGGAAAGGAGTCTGTCGGAGACGGATTTGGAGACCAATTGGATTCTCTGTGAGGAGTTTGGGAGTTGATGATCGGGATCGGTAGAAGAGGATGAGGTTTCAGAGATGGACATTATTCTTCACTAAATTAATCGCTTTAAAATTGTGCACAACAAGTTACTGATAAAATGCGGTAATGAAATAATAGGGTGGAAAAGTGGAAATTAATAGTGTTTGTTGGTTTGTGGGAATGTGGTACAGCGGTAGGGTATGCGACACCGAGATTACAGTATTGTAAGCTGCTTAATTTTAAAACATGGTATATACTATACATATGTGTCTCTAGATATGTGCAATTTCACACACCTCTAATATAATAATATTTTATTAATATAAAATATTAATAAAATATTAATAAAATAATAATAAAATATTAAAAAATATTATATCGTATTAAAGGTGAGTGTATTACATCTACATCCTGGGTACCATAGGTGGTGGAATGTCTCTTGTATAAAGGAAAAAGGTCTCAAATTTAAAATTCTAATTATTGATCTCTCTTTTCCAAATCAAAGAAATAAATTTTTTTTGATATGCAAAAAAATGACAAGTGACTATACTCGTGGGATGGTGGAAGTGATTATTTTTCACCGAAAGTACGGGTTTAATTTTTTTTTATTTTTCTGTTATATTTTTATAATATTTTATTTTAGTCGTTTTCTCTTAACTTTAAAAAGATGAATAAAAAGAATAATTTAGAATTTGATATTTATGCAATTTGTAAATTTGATGAACCTAATAATAATTTTTAAGGTTTAACAATAAAAAATAATATTAAGAAAAATACTTACATGGACTAAACATGAGCGTTGCTCACCGAAAATGTTCACAAATGATGAGCAATATATCGGCGTCCTCTAATAACATTAATTTGCATATGATAGTAAGAACATAAAACATAATAAGAAAAGAGTATTATTTATGTATATCCAGTATGATGATAGTGTATACCCCCCATAACCAGTTTTGAGTGCATGTATAACACATAACCACTTTGACTTTTTGACTTTCCTAATTATATCTATTGTGACACTTTCTTAAAATGTGTCTTATTTGTGTGGAAATGGGGAAAAATTGACTAGTTAATCAAAATCATATAAAATCATGTATTTACCCTCCTATTTTAGCTATTTAAAATGATAGCTACGTATTTCTTTATTACATATTTTGCTAATCGATCCTACGCTTTCAAAATGGTATCAGAGCCTTAGGTTTATCTGGGAATTATATTTTATTTATTGCTTTAAGTATTATCCTAACGGAGGAGACATCAAGAAAAACATGGATCCGGACAATTGTCCGAGATGCGAAGGTTACAGGAATTATTTCCATGATTTGGAGGTACAGAAAACAAGAACCCACACTGCACTAGCAATCTGGAAAAGAGAATTCCACTCAGCAGCACTAAGAGTGGATTGTGAATCTATTATCTCTTGCCACCAAGAGATGAGAAGAAGAGAAAACTTCCTCGAGGAGTTGAAGTATCTCCATCTAAGGACGGAGTACGTGATGAAAGAAAACCATCAGAACCATACTGACTGATGGACCTAGAAGAATGTCCAAGGTGTGGACATTTCCAGGAACGTCTTCAAATCTTGGAGAAAAGAAGGACAAGATACCAGAGTGTGCTGACACACTGGAGAAGGCAGTTGGATATCCTAATCCAACAAAACCAGGAGAAAGAATTAATTGATTCCTGCCTCCAAGGAATCAAAAGAAAAGAAGATCTTTTACATGGTTGTATCCTCCTTGAATGGGAGATAGAACATGCCATGAGAAGAGACCATTGGAGCCATTTGGGAGTAAATTGGAATTTATATGCTACACCGCTCTGATGGATTCAAAAAAAGATGAAGGAGTATCATCTACTCTTTTATTTAAAGAGATTACTCCAGATTCATCCAAGATATCGGAAGATCTGAGAGAAATACAGAAGACAGTACAACATTATGGCGATAGCCTGTATGGTGTACCACGCGATCTTTACAAGATTGCTATGAAACAGGATGAAATTTACAACATCCTGAAGGAGATCCAATCACGGATCGAAAAATTGGAGTAACAACCTCGTTCCAGTCAAGGGAGAAATCCTTTTGGTAATGAACCCACTTATCCATTTCCAGTGGGAGAAACCAAAAAGGATCCCAACATGGAGGCCTTGAAAATAATGATTCGAGAAAGAAAAAAATGAATAATCTTGAAAGAATCAAGCTTGACGACCTCCAGGAGTTAGCAGAATCTTTTGCTAACATGACGATGGTGGATTTAAAAATGAACCAGAATGTGGTCCAAAATTCACAGCCGGTGAATCAATTTCCACCAGGAGCCATTATTGGAAATCAACAAGATTTTCAAAATGCACCCGGAGCCATTAATGTAGCCCAGGATTTTCAATCTGGAGCAAGGTATGATCAACATACCCCAAATGATGCATACATGGCAGTAAGTAGGACAAGAGCAAGAAGGCCGCATCCAAAGGTGCAAGATACACCTTATGGAAAGGAAACCCTGGATCCTATCCATCCCTACGGAGTAATGCTCGACCTTGATGAAGTAAATTTCAGAGATCGAGAATCCGTTATTGATGAGTGGATGTCAGCCCTGAGAATTGCAGCAGCAACTCTCGATTTAAACAAGGAAGGATTCGTAAGAATTCTCGAAATGAGTCTTGCAGGAATTGTCAAGATAGCATGGGAATTCTTTCCTGTGGACATCAAGAATTCATGTTTTGAGAGTGACAACTACACAGAACATGTCCAGAATATGGCAATGCTTTTTAAAAACCATTTTCTGGGAAAAGGATATTTCGAAGGATTTGATCAAGAAAAGAGGAAGAAATACTTGATGGCATTGTATAATCTAAGACTTGCAGTCCTAGATCAACAATCGCTTAATAAGTTTCTACAGCTCTTTACTCTTTATCAACATCAATCTAAAGTTGATGATAGAGTTGCACTGGAAATTTTCTTTCTGAAATTTCCAAGCCCATGGAAAGAGATACTGATTCGGGATTATGAACCAGGAGATCCTGAGAACGTCGCAAGAAGGATGTCATATGTACATCGGAAGCTCTCAGAGTAGTGTCAACAAGCAACAGCTCTGAGGAACATGAAGAAACTGAGGAGAATAAACAAATTCGCTCCTCTAAACTGTGATGACAATGATCTGCCAACGATCATTGGAGGAGAACCACCGAGGCTGAAGAAAAGCAAGAAAAATAGGTTTCAGCCCTATTATAAAGGTGGAGATCCAAAAAGAAATTCTTGGAAACCAAGAACCAGATGGTCAAGACAGAAGGCCAGATCTTACAAATCAGGCCAAAGAAATGGACCATCAAGGAATAGGTATCCTTTCCGAGGAGATAATAAATCCCAAGGAAGGACACCTGCCAAGAAAACTTTCAGGAGAACTCATACTAGAGTTAATGAAAGTTTCAAGGATTGCAACTGCTGGACGTGCGGTAATAAGGGGCATATTTCCACAAATTACGCGGACAACGAAAGAAGAGGTATCAATAAATTCGAATCCACTCCGGATATCGAAGATGCCATCTACTACCAAGAACTGATACAAGTATATCAGTTCGAAGATATACCCTCGGATGAGAGTATATATGAACAAGAAGAAGTCTTCAGCGAAGAAGATTCAGAATGGTCTGATGGAACTAGATCGGAGTCAGACTGATCCAGAGATTGTTCATCAGGAGAAAGAGGACAGGACGGGATTCTCCAGTCACACAACTCTCTCTCAAAGTCTGATTGATAAAATCATGAAGAAGAGTCTGAATATACAAAGGTATCAAGGCTTTTCAGCAAACCACATAGATCAAGTTATGAGGAACTTTAATCTAAAGAGCAGGAAACAACAAGTCGCTGAAAAGATGAACTGGATCCATATTGGAGCAATCCAGTTAATGTTAAAATCGGCTCTCTTTACCGGAGTTCACACGGCGATCGATATCGCTATATGCGATAAAAGAGTTAGAAACCTGAAAGATTCCGTATTGGGAACAATTGCGGGAGATCTCTGTGCAGGACAAGTTGTGGGAATCATTTATCCAAAGATTGCTTACAATCTTAATGATACCCCTTTCAACAAAGCCCTGACGCTTTATCAGGACTTTAAACGCAAGGATTTACTGGAGGAAGGAAATAGGCCTTACTCCATTACTTATCAGGTATCATATGCTCTTTCCAACTCACATCACACTGAGTTATTTCTGGGAAAGAAGTTCATTGAGATACCAGATATTTTCAACAAGGTGACAACAGCTGTTTGTCCCGATAGAGTAGAAATTGCTCGGTTAAGGAATGTTGATATTCAAATCCGAGATAGAGAAGTCATGAGACACGACCAAAGTCTCAGGATAACTTCAGGAAGATTATCCTTCCAAGGAGACAGAATTATGTCTTTGCCATGTGGAAGGAGTCGGAGCCTCATTCGAGAAGCACACCCTCAAACATCTCAGAGTAACAAAGTTCCAGTGAATCTGAAATATCCAGAGGGATGGAGAGAAGTGATAGTAAAATTTGACACTACAAGGTGGGAAACCAACTTCCCTTGTAATGTTCTTTACTATCTACAGCAGCTGGAGATCAATCATTACAAAGGTACCCTAGAAATTGGGGGACAAGTGATGGAGATCAAGGGAAGAGCCGGAAGAGAAGCAGTTTTGCTATTGGGTTTGGATTTTCTTGAGGATCACAAACCTTGGGCAAATAAAGAAGATGGAATGGAAATCACGATTAATGGAAGAAAACTATTAATCGAATGACAAGTCCATTTTCCATATACATCTCTATAGGGATGTTATATGAAAAATATAAAGCAGAATATTTTGCTGCTTATATTGATTCAGGTGCAGGAATTTGTACTGCAAAACGAGGAGTCTTTCCAGCAGAGGTAGAAGATGATCTACCCCGAATTGTAGGAAGAGATTTCTCAAAGAAAAATTTTCTCTTGGCTAAATGAGTAAAAGAAACGGAAACTCTGATTGGTGGAGCCAGAGGTACACCTTGGTATAAGGTTAAAACTCCACCAATTTATTTCCATGATACAGGTGCAGATATTCTGTTGGGAAACAATTTCCTACAGATGTTCAAAAGATACATGCAGGATAATGAAAAGAGGCAATTGGTGTTTACAACCATTTGCGATCACAAAATCATTGTCCAGAGGCTCAAAGGGGCTTTTAATCGCCAGATACCATTGAGTAATGCCAATGGGGTTAGCTAATGCGCCTCAAATATTTCAGAGAAAGATGGATAATCTGTTTAAAGATTATTTTTCTTTTATGTTCGTCTATATTGATGATATTTTAATAGCATCAAAAAATATTGAAGAACATATCAAACATCTTGAGATCTTTGCAGATGTTTGTTATAAAGAAGATTTAGTACTGTCTGAAAAGAAGACAGTCGTGGCAACTCGGAAAATGAAATTTCTGGGTATCGAGATTGATGAAGCAGGAATTATTCTGCAGGACCATATTGTTCAGAAGGTCCAGAATTTTCTTGAAGATCTAAAGGAAAAGAAACAACTTCAGAGTTTCCTGGGAGTTGTTAATTTCGCGGGACGATTTATCAAAGATCTCGTGAAACATAGAAAAGTTTTCAGTACATTACTGAAAAATGATGTTCCGTTCATCTGGACAGAAGAACATCGACAGGGTATGAAGGAGTTAAAAGAGGTTTGCAGAAATCTCCCAAAACTCTCGATACCTCAGGACGAAGATGACTTGGTCCTGTACACAGACGCAAGTGATTATTGGTGGGCAGCAGTCTTAACCAAGATCACTCCTAATGGAGAAGAACCCTGCAGATACTGTAGTGGTTTATTCTCAGATGATGAGTCCGTGCGATGGCACATCAACGAAAATGAATTCTTTGCAGTCCGAAAGGCTTTTAAAAAATGGCATTTATTTTTATTAGCAAAGAAATTTACTTTGAAAGTCGATAACACACAGGTTAAGGCTTTCTTAAGAAACAAGATTGAATCTAAGCCTGAAAAGGCTAGATTAATTAGATGGCAAGCTGAATGCCAATATTATATTTATGATATTGTCGTTTTGAAATCTCACGAAAATGTTCTTGCAGATTTCCTAACAAGAGATGGAGCAAACTGATGTGAACTCCATTCTACTGGCCCATAGACATCTCAGAGAGAATCTGGAGATGTTAACGGAAGAGTGGGACGAGTGCATTCTGAATGCTGAACAAGCAGGAAGATTGCAGACTATCGACAAGATGAAAGTCACCGAGAGAATACGAGCTTGCATATGGTCTCAGGGGCAACTCTGGGCTGCATGCCAAACACCAATCCTTCGGATGGCCAAAGATCATTTGGTAAAAGAAGAGTTTCGAGTACAGGGCTCTAAACCTGTAGCAGAGGATTCAAATACCTCTTGCCCGAGTTCTAAGGTGGTGGTATCTTCGGAACCATTGCCCCAAGAAAAAGATGATACTCAGGGGTCACACTCTGAACTATCATGTCAACCCAGCACCTCTGGGGAAAAAGAGGAAGAGATTAGTCTTAGGTCAATGACTGGCACTGTTGGGAAAATTAATAGAGTTTTGATTGGATACCAAAACCCAGCTGACCCCAACCGAGTAGATGAATGTACAAACTTTGTGTTGTTTCCAGCTCACCTGTTTGAGCTTATAGAGTTTCTTAGTTTACAGGTAGATTCGGCAGAACGGTCGAAGACAAGCGAAGACACGGCTAAGCGACGGCTCGAAGATCTCGACAAGATCATCAACGCTGAGACGGTAGGGGATGTGTGGGACACTGCGCGAGTGTGTGAAGGCTCAGAGGAAATTCAAGAGAACAAATTCTCAGTTGCATGCCAGAAGTTCGACAACTTCAAGCAACACCCCTACGAGTCCATTGATCAAATGGAGCTCAGATTCTCTAACCTCGTCATTGAGATCGAGACGATCCGAACTGGGAAATACACAGTTCGAGATAAGAGCAGAAGTTCTTGCAAGCTCTCCTCGAATGGTGTATACGCAAGGTGGTTTCACCAAATAGAAATGATCTTGGCGACATGGAGACGGAAAAATTGTTCACCATTTTGAAAGCCAACGAATATGATCCGGGATCACAGCGAAGAATCATCCAATGGGATGGATGAAACGGAGAGTGACTCCCAGGGAAAAGACGACCTACGAGTGCAAAATCAAGAAGATTAGCTCGATCGGCTCGGCTTGGAAGAACCACAAGGAGCGCGGAAAGATGAGCAAAGAAGAATTGCACGAAGAAGTTGCCATGCTTGTACGGAATATTAATAGGTGGAACACGACAAGGAAAGGTACAAGAAGATCGTGAAGGTTCATCACGACAAGCAACTCTACCCAAAGAGAAACCCGAAGTCGACACTCCCGAAGAAATGATAAAGAGCTCAAGTCGAGCAAGATAGAAGAAGATCAAGTATTTTCTTCCAACTCGGAAGATGAAGCATTTTATTGAAGATGCACCGCATGGGATTCTCAAACCCATTATCGAAGAAAATGAAGAAACCCATTAGTCAGAACCAAGTATGAAATAAAGACAGTGGATACAAAACTAAAAACTCGGCCGATCCGCCGAGTACATTGGTCTCAAGAAAATAATCGAGAAGCAGATGAATCGAGTGGATTTAGGACATTCTCACCCGATATACAAACGGAGACCTCATCAGAGTAGAATGCGAATTTGAAGAAAAAGCCACCTCTTATCGAATCAAGGAGGAACTGCAAGTGGAAAGAGAGCAAAATCAAGTAGAATCCCCGGTGGACATGGCACGACTCACCGTATGCTAAAGAGACCTCATCGAAGAAGTGCTCAACGACTTCAAGAGATTACTAGAAATCCTTGAAATCTAGCCGGTAGAGAATTCGGAGCTAAGGAATGAGCACAAGAAGAAGAATGATCGAGCTTGAAGATGAGAAAATACGGTGATCAAGAAGGCGAAGATGGCCAGGAATCGGATCAAAGAATGACTCCAGGCCAATACAAACACGGCTGGAACCAAGCCAAGGATGTACCAAAGAAGGTCGTACATAATCAAGCCCACTCTCTAAGCTCGATCTCATCAAAGAAGAAAAGCTGCTCGGCAACTCCAAGCCCAAGAAAAGCAGACTCCCGGTGATCACGAGCTCAAAGCCAGCGGATAAATCCAGTGGCCAGAATCAAAATCAAAGACGAATGTCATCCAAAGCCACGACATCAAGGTCAACTAAAAAGACGGTAGAAGGATCTCGGTGGTTATAAAGCGAAAATCAACCGAGCTTCGCAACAAGATTCAATGACGAGATATCAAGCTAGATATCAAGTGACGGACTACTATGAATTGGACCTCATCAAAATGGAGTCAACAAGGTCCAAATAAGAAAGGACCATTTCAAGGACCAATCTGAAGTATCACTCACAAAAGACAAGGACAAATCTGGGTTATCAATGGAACCCTCAACAACAAAGTCGGACCCAATCACAACTGGGTGTCGAAGGAGTGATAACAGGTCAAAGAGGGACATGCGCGTTTTGAGGAGTCATCAAGCGTCTGTGAAAGAAAGACAAATTTGGTGATCAAAGCTCTTTACTTACCTCAAAGCTCTTCAAAGAATATGTCGAGCGTCTTGGTCCCAGGAAACCTTTGGTGATATCTCGAAAGGATACGTCAAAGGATTTAGCTCATTTGAGACAAATAATAATAATATCAAATGTCTCTTATGTTGATGGACTTTAGCATAATCTTTTGTCCATCAGCCAATTGTTGTGATTACGGTTTTCCTGGTGAGTTCAATGCGCAAGAATGCAATGCAAAGAATAGGAAATCGAAGATTCTACCCCGCAAAATAGCAGTGAACTCAGCTGATCATGGAACAGCTGACTGTCTTCTCAAGATCAGAGATCACGTTGACAGATGAACGTAATTGTTGAGAAAATCACTTGCTCAAGTGAAGTAGGAAGTATGAGAAAGAAAGCCACCTACTTATCAAATTCGAGCTCCACCGTGGAAATCGACACGAGTGTAATATCACCGAGGGCAAAGTCAATCCGGCAGAATATTCAAGTGGAGAATCAAGAGAGAAATCCGAAATTTGAACTATCAAATGTCATCCTCTGGATATCAAACAAAGCTAGATCAAACATGGATCGCGAGAATCCGAAGAGGAATCAAGTGAGGGGAACTCGGTCAATGGATTCACCATCAATTGGTATCAACAATTGATCTCATCCCCGATCCCAAAGATCTTCAAGAAGAACGTCCGGCAAATACTCGGGTACTGGATCACCTTGTGTCATCAAGAAGGAATCGGACACGACTTGGACTAACTCGGCAGAACCCCAAGGATTTCAAAATGAATTTATCAAGTCGGGGGAATCAAACCCGAACGATAAAACACATTGACCATCCGATTGAGGGGGAACACGAACGGTGCCTTCATAGGAAGAAGGTCAAGATGACTCACTCCAACCGAGTCATACGGTACGAAGAAAAGACCATCAATTGGTATCACCGAAAAAGGAAGAGCCAAAAGTGCATCAATTGGTATCAACTCCAAGCCGACCCAGTAGATTACCAAGAACGAGAAGAAATTATTGCCAGGAAACGCTTCGCCGCAGGACCTCAACTCTCCTTCCTTCCCAATATCTTTTTGATGAACCAAAAAGGGGAAAGGATTGAACGACGAAAAACAGGAATAAAAGGAAATGATTGAACGGAAAGGAATCTAAAAGAGGTAAATGGCGAAATTTGGAAAGAACAAGCTGGAGAAAGAGTGCAAACTCTCGTCAAGGCATGGACGACGGAAGAGTTTAGTTAGGATTTTTGTTTTGTGTTTTTCTTGTAAAAGTTTGTAAAGGTTTTGGCATCATCAAAAGAAATTGTTGGGAAAATTAATAGAGTTTTGATTGGATACCAAACCCAATTGACAACCGAGAGATGAACGTACAAACTTTGTGTTGTTTCCGGCTCGCGTTTTGAGCTTATAGAGTTTCTTAGTTTACGGGTAGATTCGGTCGAAGATGTGAAGACAAGACACGGCTAATGGCGAGACGGCTCAAGATCTCGGCGGAGCGATCTCGGCGAGCAAGACCAGCGAGGTCAAGATCCGCGGTATCAAGACCCGGCTCGGTGACGGAAGCCCGGCTCGGTGTCGAAGACCCGGCTCGGTGTAAAAGACCCGGCTTAGTGTCGATGACACGGCTCGGGTCTAAAACACGGCTCGGGTCGGTGGACACGGCTCGGGTTGAAGACACGGCTCGAGTTGATGATACGGCACGGAGTCTAAAGACACGGCTCGGAGTCGAAGACACGGCGAGTCCAAACGCGAAGACGCGGCGGAGGCAGCAGCGGCTCGAAGACGAAGACCTTCTCCAAGACAAGATCCCGATGTCGAGAAGATCTTGTACGACGCGGTCAAATCGGAGAAGGAATAGCTTAGAGATATATGACCTGCTTCGTAGGTAATGGCCGAGAAGTCAACAAGAGTAGGTAAGATTCAAACGGCTCTCTTCCACGGCTAATTTGAATCTTCGCCTATATATATCTCTCATCCACCATTGAAGAAGATCTTTGGTGAGGGGGTGACAAGACGCAGAAGAAATAGAAGAAAACGAGAAAAATGAACAACGATCTTCAAAGCCAAATCTTTCAAGGGAACACCCGGCCAGTCGAGCATGTTCTTAGTTGTTCACATATTCGATCATGGCAGATTAGATCGAATAAATATCTTAAGCCTAGTTTGAACGAGTTCATCATACTCCTTGTTCTTCATTGTAAGAACTCGTTCATAGTTGGAAAACCATACCCAAACCCAGACCCGAGAAGGTTAGGTAAAGGTACGCTTGCTCGAAGCGTGTAATTCGAGTGGTTAGGTTCTTCGGCACCCATGGCGAAGGTGTAGGCTTGCAGTGCCGCATGGCTTGTTGGAACACGGCTCGGGTTAGAGTTGTGAAGTTGCTTGGTACTTGGAAACCAAGTGGTAGTGAATTACCAGTGAATCTGGTCGTGGACGTAGGAGGGGTTACTCCGAACCACGTTAAAATGCTCTTGTTATTTATCGCTTTGTTTTATGCATGTTACTAACTCTCATAAGCATACATTTCAAACTGCATAAACGGACTAACAGAAAAGTGAAACAGAGCTTTGCAATATATTTGAAGCAACAGACGGACTTTCCAAATCCACCACATTCCGCACACGACCCAGTGTCGATCAAGCCGCCATCCACTTTGGATCGAACACGACCGGCTACGAAAAGAGTTTTAACTTGGAAAAGTTTTTAAACCTTGGTGTATTCACCCCCCCTCTACACCAAGGTATCCGTCATGGGACCAACAGGCACTTCTAAGATTAATACTGATAAGATTGAGGTTTCTTCTTCTTCTTCTTGGCAGATATATCAAGCAAGCTGGGAGAAGCTCAATACAAGGACTGGAATCAACCCAGAAAAAATAAGGGTTGATGTTTCGGGGAAATATCCTCGGGTGTCGATGATGCCAAATTCAGATCCACACGAAGTCAAAAGATGGTATGAATTCGAAGCACTCGCTTCAGTTTATACCACATCTCCATCATTCGCCGAAATCAAGAATCTATCCAAGTGGATTCAAGAAGCGGTGTACGATACCTGGGCTAACAATCCACAGCTTAGCCGAGGGGACGTTTTGGAACTGTATTTTATCAGTGCAGCCCCAGAACCAGCAGGGAAAGGAAACCATGAAGCCTTCCACTATATTAGGCTTCGGAGACCAGATGCACGCGCCCTTGAAAAGATCAAAGCGCCTGCAGAAAAAAAGACTGCTTTAGTCTCTACATTACCGGAAGACCTCATCTCTACCAGAAGAGCATGAGGATTATGGGTCTGTCTCACAGAGATGGACAAAGTCAAGTTTCCGTTCAAATTCTTTCAGAATCCAGTGAACGGATCATTCCTGTTAAACACTATGACAGGAAAATCGACAAGATTCGCAGAGAAAGCTTTCGAAAGAAAGAGAACCTTGCTCTGGAAAAACAAGATTGCGACGAGTAAAGACACTCATCGCAAATATTGCAACATGGCTCATTTTGGAAACTGGTCTGAGCGCGTTTGTTCGGATTGTCAGAACCAGAAGGAACCAGAGTTCGGGAAGGGGTTCATGCCCAGAAAGGGAAAAGAGAAGGCTCGGTCCAACGAGCATTTTGAACAGAAGGTGCTGCCAAAAGCAAGGACGCCCAGGGCCCCGGGAAAAAAGTAGATTCCCGACACAGGTTGGTGGAGTCATGTGACTCTGAGCCGGATCACCCACTAAAAAGAAAACGACAATAGTGGGTGGAAGAAAAGTAATTACCCACTAAACAACAGAAGGGTAAAGCAACAGGAGAACCACTACCAAAAGAAAGGTGGTCCATTTGTCACAAGAAAGGGACCTCACACCGAAAGTGGGTTGTCTTCATTCAATAATGGAAGACAAGGGAGGACCCATTCACGTGGATAAAAGCTGGCCAAGGATAAGAGCATCCAAGGCAATAATGCAGGAATGAGGCCTTTGAGACCTCTATATAAACCAGGATTGAGGAGAGCAGAAGGCATCGAAAATCCATCAGAAATCCTCTACACCATCTCCTTTGCTCTCTCCAAAATAAAATTGTTATTGTATAGTTCCTAGTATAGTATAGTTTATGTATTTCAATTCCGCTACCATAGGTAGCTAAACAAGTCTGTCTCCTCCCTAAAGGAGATATACTTATGTTGTAATAAATATTATATAATTCCTAAATAAAAGTTTGGGCTTTTGTTCATCCCTTCCAGTATTTTATTTTCTTTGTGTACCGACCGAAAACCCTACGCCCCGAGTAGGAAACGAACGAGGGCTGTGCTGTGTGCTGCTGAAGGAGTCTGCGTCTGGAAACCATCGGTTGCGATCGTGTGGTTGGACGAGGTCCCTAAAACTTCCGGCGGAAATACCCGGCAGCATTCCGGTCAAAAAGGTATGAAGTTGGTATACGTAGAATTTATTTATACGGAAGTGTGATGGGCCTGATAGTGTTGCATGATTTATCTCCAAATTGAAAAGTGAATTGATAAATCAGAATATGTAATGAAGAATTTCAGTAGAAGGGTAAAAGAATTTACGCATATTGTATGATTATAAGGTTAACTAGAATATATCAATATTTCCCCTTATTGTATACAATATTTTATACACAAAAAATGGATATAATAATCTTATTGGTAGGTCAATGGGTACTGCTTATACACACCTACAAAAGTGATCGTAGGAGATACACACTATCTCTATACTGATTAGAATGAATATCCTCTCATAAGAAAATATAACGAAAAAATCGTACACACATTTCGTCTTTTGTGATGCTTTATGGCTCAAATATCCCCACCCCTACCCTATGTTTAAGGAAATAGCCATTCGTGCCCAATCGCAAATTTTACGATTAGAAAATATAATCCAATTTAAGTGTAAAAAATACTAATAATCCTAGTATAATAAAATAAAGATTCAAAGTCAACATAGTTTTTGTTATTTTAATATTCACTCGATTCATATAATTAATGACCGGCCATTGGACCGGCCGGTTGCGGTTAGAAATATTTAAACGTGAGAATATTTATTGATAATTTTGTTGCTTTCCGACGGAATTAATTTAATTTTATTCCGACACGCAAGCTTTCATCTTTCTTTAGGCGGCAACTCTTCTTCATTTAATTAGTAATATTGTTATATACTAGAGAGAAGAGAGAATATAGTAGAGAATATAGTAGAGAATAAGAATTCTGTATATTCAGATGTATTCAAGAGGTATACAATATGAAAACCAAATACTTCTATTTATAATGGTACAAAGCTAGAGTTTTAGGGTTAATTACGATATTTACAAAAATTATTGAGTTTTTCAATTATTAGTTAGTTTGGAGAATAAATGGGCAGTACTAATTATATGTGTTATGCCTGGGGAGTCGGTGGGTATAATCATAAAATTTATAGAGGTAAAAATTAGAATAGCCAAATCACTTAGTAAAAAATCAATAGTTGTCATCAAATTTAGTTTACACAAATTCTAGAAATCTTTTGCCTTTTCGGACCCTTTTACCCTTACTTTTGATTTTTCCTATCTAACTCAAATTCATACCAGCGTACCGCCGCCGCCACCACCACCACCGCCGCCACGAGGTACGATTTTAGTATTCTTGTACCAGCGTATCACTATCTGCCTCCCAATCCGCCGCCGCCGCCAGTCGGGCGAGGTACGATTTTTATGTTTTCATACCAGCGTACCACCATCCGCCTCCCAATCCGTCAACACCACCGCCGCCACCATCACGGCAACGAGGTACAATTTTTGTGTTTTCGTACTAGCGTACCACCGTCCGTCTCCTCCACCGCCGCGGCAGAGAGGTATGATTTTTATATTTTCGTACCAGCGTACCACCGTCCGCCTCCCAATCCGCCACCGCCACCATCGTGGCGGCGAGGTACGATTTTTGTATTTTCGTACCAGCGTAACACCGTCCGCTTTTAGTATTTTCGTACCAGCGTACCATTGTCTGCCTCCCATTCAGCCACCGCCACCACCACAGCCGCGGTGGCGAGGAACGATTTTTGTATTTTCGTACCAGCGTACCACCGTCCGCCTCCCAATCCGCCACTATCGCAGCGAGGTATGATTTTTGTATTTTTGTACTAGCGTACCACCGTCCACTTTCCAATCCGCCACCACTACCACTGTGGCGGCGATGTACGATTTTTGTATTTTCGTACCAGCATACCACCGTCCACCTTCCAATCTGTCACCACCACCTCCACCGCCGCCGCCACCACCGCGACGAATATATCAGAAAAATAAAAGTTAAAAATACAAGTTGTCCATTGTACATTCAAAACTAAAACAAAAAGAATAAGAATATGGTACTAATATAAATCATTCGTTCCAATGTACGTGAGACGATTGGTATAATACACCAATTCATACCAGTTATACCAATGCAGCACACCTTGCTAACATGGTAACATATTGGTACGCTGGTATGAAAATACAATAATCGGACTATTATACCAACGAACTCTAGTACAAACTCTCTGTTTTCGTACCGACGTATCAAATTTGCGTCTCGCGCATGCATGGTACGCTGGTACGAATACACCATATTTGTACCAACATTCCAATACAGCGCGCCACGCCTACATGGTATGCTGGTACGAAAACATAAAAATCGTACCTCGCCACTTCGGTGGTGGCGGATTGGGAGGGAGACGGTGGTACGCTGGTACGAAAACACAAAAATCATACCTCACCGCCGCGATGGTGGCGGTGGTGGTGGCAGATTGGGAGGCGGACGGTAGTACGCTGGTACGAAAACACAAAAATCGTACCTCACCGCCGCAGCAGTGGCGGACGGTGGTACGCTGGTACAAAAACACAAAAATCGTACCTCGTTGCCGCGATGGTGTTGGCGGATTAGGAGGCGGATGGTGGTATGCTGGTACGAAAACACAAAAATCGTACCTCGTCGACGAAGCCGTGATAGTGGCGGCGGCAGAATGGGAGGCAGATAGTGGTACGCTGGTACGAAAATACTAAAATCGTACCTCGTGGCGGCGGTAGACCTGCCCAAACTGGAGGGCCCGGCGGGCCTAACCAGAACCGGCCCGCCGGTCAACGGTTTTTTAACTGGCCCGGCAGTCAACGGGTCAGAACCGTAACCGGAACCGTGAGCTCAAGGGCCGGTTCCGGGCCTGTCTTCGTTCAAACCGTGACCGCCGGTTAACTGGAATTATATATATATGACGTGGCCGGTTCCAACGGTCAAAACCGACGGTTAACCGTTGGAACTGCCGGTTCCAACGGGTTAAAGGCAGTGCACCAGCAGTGTTGCAGCAGCATCAATGGCAGCAGCTCAAACGGCTAGAAAAATAGCCGTTGCTGCTGCCCTCTTCTCCCTCCCTTCCTCTCATTTTACCCTATAAATACCACACAATAATCTCTCAAATAATCACACAAATTCTCATCTCTCTCTATTTAATTTCAAGCATTCAATCTATTATTTGTTGCTCAAATTCTTCATTTTTTGTGTTAATTTTTTGCTCAAGTTCTCAACTTCTCTCACCACACACTTCACCAATCCATCGATAACCATATTCCATAATGTCGACCTCCTCTCATGTCGATAAGGGCAAGGGCGTTGCCGAAAATCAAGACGATGCTCATCCTCGATCCAAAAGAGGATGAAGATCGGCTCGGTAAGCTCGAGCAATGGCCGCCGAAGAAATATCAAGGGCGTATGCGGAACAACTTCAACAACAAGATGATCGAGAGTTTGCCGAGGAAGTTCATCGTCAAGAGGAGGAGATGCTTCGGCAATCTCAAGAACAATCCAACGAAGAAGAAGAAGAAGTCGAAGCGCCGCCAAACAAACCGATGGGTCGACCTCTTGTGTAGGATATCTTTACTAAGCATTTTAAAAAAATGCCTAGAGCCTCGGCACCTAGCAACAAGCCCGGAGATCCTCCAAAATACAACGCCTATTGCAACTATTGCAAGAACGTCTACAAATGGACGCATGGAGGAGGCTATGGCACACTAAGGTGACACATGGAGATGTGTCATCCGGGAGAATACGGGATTGCATCAACACAAACTCAAATTCGTGGCACCCCTTTCTCGGCGACGGGTACGTCTTCTCACCCTTTATTTAAATATGATCATCCACATGCCGAAGATGTTATGGCTAGATATTGTGCTATGGAAAAACAACCTTTTACATTTGCCGATAAAATAACCTATCAAGAAAGTATAAAAGATGCATATTGTCACGCCGCTAAAAAAATTAGTAGAAGTAATATGCTTAGACGAATTGGAAGACAAGCTTTTGATAAAAAAAATGGAATTAATGAAATATTTGATGAACTTAGATCATAAAGTTTCTATTTGTGCCGATATTTGGACGGGTTGTTTTCATCAAAATAATTACATGGGAATAACATGTCATTGGATTGATGATAAATGGATACTACAAAAACGTTTAATTGCATTAGGGAGTTCGATGATCCACACACGGCCACTAATATTGATTTAATAATTATAACCGTTTTAAATAAATACCAATTGATTAATAAAGTATTTTCGGTTGGTTTTTGATAATGCATCCGCCAACACCGCTAGTATTCCCGAACTCATTGAAGCATGTAATCCATCTTTCCAAGGAAAATATTTTCATAGTAGATGCATTTGTCATATTTTAAATTTATGTGTTCAAGATGGACTTGAAATTTTTAATGAATCGGTTATGCCAATTAGAAAAGCCGTTGCCCTTTTGCATAAAAATATAACTTTAGATAAAAAATGGCAAAAATATTGTCGTCATAAGAATATTCAACATAGGAGTTTTGTTAGAGATGTATCACATCGTTGGAATTCCACTTATGAAATGCTTAATTCTACTTTAGAGTATAAAGATTATTTATGCAAATTTTTTAGAAAGAATTTGCGACGGTTCAATTAACTTTATTACCTTCTTATTGGGACCAATGCATGGATTTATATCAATTGTTAAAGGTTTTTAATAATACCACCGTTCAATTATTGGGTGTTTATTATTGTACTTCCGTTCGTGTGTTGGAACTGATGGTCCCTGAGCTGGGTCTTCGGTGTAGAGGGGGGGTGAATACACCAAAGATAGATTTTTAAAAACTTTTTCAAGTTTAAAACAGAGTTTGTGAGCTCAGTTATGAATCCAGCTGAGGAAGGTTAGCTGGGCTAATAACTCAGCTGGCGGTGCGGAAAGTGGTGGTTTGAAAACTTAGCTCGATTGCTTAGAAAAACTCAGCTTGAAAATATTCTTTACGTTTTCGACTTAGTCAAGTTATGCAAGTTTATAGACAAAACACAGTTGTCTTTGGGGAGCAGCTGAGTATGCAGATTTGATAAAGATGCACTATGCAAATGGAATTAGTACAATATCTGAAAATAACGAGAAAGTAAATAACACGAGATTTTACGTGGTTCGGAGTAACACCTCCTACGTCCACGACCAGATTCACTGGTAATTCACTACTACTTGGTTTCCAAGTATCAAGCAACTTCACAACTCTAACCTGAGTTGCGTTCCAACAGTTTACGAGCACTGTCAAGCCTAACCTTTCAGTTTACGGGTACTGAAAAAACCTTACAACCACTTGAATTTCGCGCTTCAAGCAAGCGTAACCTTGACCTAACCTTTCTGGGTAAAGAGGGGTTTGGTTTGGGGTTCCAACTATGACGAGTTCTTACAATGAAGAACTTAGAGTTAGATGAACTCGTTCGAAATCTAGGCTTAAGATATACAATGATTTCTGCCTAGAAATCAGACGAAAAACTGGGCAGTTTCTGGACTAGAAACACTTTAAGATAAAGTGTTCTTTTAACTATTTAGAACTGCTTGTAAGCTTTTGAAGGCTTGATAAATTTAGAACTTGAAAGCTTGTAGAAAGTTTTTCGTATCTGATCCTGAGGTTGAATACGGGTTTATATAGGTAGAGATTCAAGACTAGCCGTTGGAGGAGCCGTTTGAATCTTACCTATTCTTCTTAAATTCGAAATCTGCCGTTGGGCGTTTCTGCACCTGTCTTCATTAGTGTCACATCCTAGGTTCTGAAGTCTAGGATGCTGATTTGGCAATCCCTCATTGGTCGAGGTATATTGACTTCCTCTGACACCGGGATCTCTGCCTTTGGAGCTGGTTTTTGAATTTAGAGTTGGATTGGGTAAACTGACTTGAAGTGACGTCTTCAGTTCCCTTTGTTCTGTACAGCTGGACCAGCTGTGTCTTGAACTCAGCTCGATTTATCTTCAGCTTGATCCTGCTCTGTTTTCAACTCAGCTCAGCTGGAAAACTCAGCTGATAGTTGACTCCTGCTGTAAACACAGCTGGATCTTCTGCTGTCTTGAGCTTCTGCTGTATTGAGCTTCTGCTGTCTTCCGCTTCCTGAACCTGGAAACTTAGAAAATCTAGAGCTCAAACAGGTGAGGTGGAAAACACTATTTAGGTTGATGTAATCATCTACTCGGTTGGAGAACAGTTGGGTTTTGGTATTAAATCAAAACTTTATAATTTTCCCAACAGGAACATTGCATGTATATTGCACTTAGCTTTATAAATTGTTTTGGTAAACCAAATTTGCAAGGTGTGATTTATTTTATGGTTCAAAAATGGCTAAAATATTTTAGAAATATTCCGGATGTTTTTTTAATAGCTAAGTGCTTAGAACCTAAATGGAAATATGATGGTGTTTGTCAAATGTTAGATATTTATTATAATGCTTTTAAGCAAATGGACTTTTTAAATGTAAAAATTGATGGAGAAATAATTTTCTTTGATATTCCTAATGTTACTCAAATAAAAGATGATTTAGAAAGAACTTTAAGATCTCTTTTTGCCGAATATAAGATGATTCATGGATATGATCTTGACATAAATGCACCTATTTCTTCTACTTCTTCCTCTTCATTTATACCATTTGATTTAAACTCTTTAGATCCCTTAGTTCAACAATTAAGTAGCATGTACCAAGATAGATCTTATGAACTCCCTAGTGGCTAAGGTAATTGTGAATTAGATATGTATTTGGGTTGTCGTTTTGTTTTTGGTGTTGAAGATAGTGCTCCACAAATCGACGTGATGAAATGGTGGTAAAAGAGAACGGAGTATCCCGTACTCTCTATCATGGTGAAAGAGTTGTTTGCCGTCCCCACATCCACCGTCTCGGTCGAACAAGCTTTTAGCATTGGCGGACTCATGTTGGACCAAAGAAGATCAACGATGAAACAAAGAAACATTGAAGCCACAATGTTGCTTGATGATTGGTAGAGGGCCGACCTTAGAGCTCAAGAGCTCGATTGGGATGATCGCGACGAGAGCCCAAACGAAGAGTTCACCGAGAGTGATCGATCGGTGGACGAGAACTACTAGGGAGTAATATAATGTAATCGAACTACGTGGACTTTGGTTTCTCTATGAGGATACGTAGGCAACTCAATTTTAATATTAAAATTGAGCTCAAGTCCTTTTTTTTTCCTTTTTTTTTTCATTTCAACTTTCAAGTGTTGTAATCTCAACAATATTAATGAGAAATGATTTAATATTTTTATTCAATGACTACTAAGTAAAATTTAATTTTTTTTGCTTATATTGTCTTAAGATATATATATACAACATTTAATTACAAAAAAACAAAAAAAAGAAAATTACAAAAGTTGAAAAAAGTGCTCCCAAAACACAAAAACAATCTGTAATTAACCGCCGGTTTTCAGCCCTGAACCGGCAGTTCGGCTGAAACGGGCGGTTAACCGGTTATTTTTTTTTTTCAAAACCCTAAATTCTATCTATAAATACCCCCCCAACCCCAACCTTTTCTCACTCCCTCAGCCGTCTTCACCTTAATGATCTATCATTCTATCTTCCTCATCTCTTTACCTTATCTATCTTCTTCATTTTTTCTTCTTTTTTAATTTTCTCTCTCAAGACTCAAGTTTCAACTTCAATTCTACAAAATACAAACAACAATGCCTCCTAGATCTAGTATTAAGGTTGATATTTTCAACAAGCACTACTGATGGTCCCGGAACGAGGTCTTCGGTGTAGGGGGTGAATACACCGAAGAGGGATTTTTGAAAACTTTTAACAAATTAAAACTAAGTTGAGTGAGAGCTCAGTTATGAATTCAGTTGACTTCTAAAGAAGAAGGTCAGTTGGACTGATAACTCAGCTGGCTGTGCGGAATGTGGTGAAAGAAAAACTTAGCTCGTTCCCTTTATACGATCTCAGAAAAACTTAGTTTCAGTTTTCAGTTAAGCATATTTGTAAATAATGCAGCTGGTTGGGTTACACAGCCAGAGAACTTTTAAGCTTGAAAACTTGTGATGTGCTAATGCGGTTAGTTCTTTAAATATATAAAATGCAGAGAATAAATAAAGCAATAAAGAACTTGGAATTTTAACGTGGTTCGGAGAGACAACTCCTACGTCCACGACCAGATTTTAACTGGTAAATCCACTAAGGATTTCCACTTGGTTTACGAGTACCAAGCAACTTTGCAGCTCTAACTCGAGCTGTGTTCTAACAGTTTACGGGCACTGTAGAAACCTATATCTTTTCAGTTTCCGGGTACTGAAAAACCTTACACTCGAATTTCGCGCTTCGAGAAGGCGTAACCTTGACCTAACCTTTTCTGGGTAAAGAAGGGTTTGGGTTTCTAACTTTGAACGAGTTCTTACAATGAAGAACTTTGGAAGATGAACTCGTTCAGATCTAGGCTTTGGATTTACTATGATTTCTGCCTATTGAGCAGATCTAGACTTCGTATTTTTATTCTGAGGTTGAAGACTGGTATTTATAGGTAGAAATTCAAAACTAACCGTTGGAGGAGCCGTTTGAATCTCACCTACTCTCTGATCTGTCGATCAGCCGTTGAGCGTATCTTCACATGTCTTCATCATTGTGTCAGATCCTAGTTTCGCCTTTTTAGGATGCTGAGATGTCAATCCCTCATTGGTCGAGGTATATTGACTTTCTCTGACACCGGGATCTCTGCCTTTGGAGCTGGTTTTTGAATTTAGAGCTGGATTGGGTAAACTGACTTGAAGTGACGTCTTAAGAGTTAGTTCCCTTTTGTCTGCTCAGCTGAATCTCTTAGTCTTGAGTCAGCTCAATTTACTCTGCTCCGTTGGATCTCCTTGGCTGGATCCAATCTTCTTTACTTGAGAGTCAGTCTGACTCAGCTTAGTCTTTGAACTCTGTTCAGCTGAAAAACCTTTCAGCTGACTTTGGGTCCAGCTGATTACTCAGCTGGGTCTTCTGCCGTCTTCAGCTTTCTTACCTGTAAAGTTAGAAAATCTAAAGCTCAAACAAGCGAGCTGGTAAACATAATTTAGGTTTGCACATTCATCTACTAGGTTGGAGAACAGTTGGGTTTTGGTATCAAATCAAAACTTTAGAATTTTCCCAACAATTTCCCCCTTTTTGATGATGCCAAAACCTAACTGATAAAAACAACCTACTTCCCCCTTAATGAGAAAGTGGGTTTAAAAACGATAAGAAATTTCAGCAGATGATTAAATTCAGAGTTCAAAGCCTGGACAAAGAGTTATTGTCATCAGGGTGAGCTTGAGAGCAAAAACATTTCAGTTTTATTAATCCTCAAAGATGATTACATGAATTACAAGATTAACAAACTGAAATTAGACAGAAACTTTTTAATCCCAGTTGGCTGGGTCTTCATTTCTACTGCTGCTGCTGATTCTTCTGTCTATCTTTTTCCAGATGCTCATCTGTTCTTAACCTGTACCAGTTGAAGATCATCTGTTCCAGCTTCCTGTATTCTTCTTCATTGTTTACCTTGGAAATTTTTCTCCTGATTGCCCATCTATTTACTTCTGCGATAATTTGAGATTTGTCAGGAAGATTAGTTCCAGGTATCAGCGGAGGCTGGAGATGATACAGCTGGGGAGCAGAGAACTGGATCTTCGCGGTCTTTGCAGCATTGAAGAATGCTTTCGCAGTCATCCTATCTTGATGAAAAAGCTCATTGAGATGCATCTTGAAAATAACATCTGGTGCAGTATTTGGGTAAGCTCCCAGATAGTAGTAATCTTCAATGAACTCAAATTTTGTATGTTCCCAGTCGTCGTTTAACTCTTCTGGGATCCATTCATCTATTCTTCTCCAGTTCATTGGCATCTGAGACTTTTTCTTCGCTGCTCTTATGTTTGCTCTTTTCTTCTTCTGCTTCTTTTCTTCGGCATTGAGCAAACTTTCTTTCATCTTTTGTTGTTCTTGAAAGCTTTTCATCTCTTGCTTTTGTTGATTCACAAAGTTGCAGAGCCATTGAGTATCATTGATTTCTTCTGGCGTGGCTACACTAGCTTTGGCAAGAGGAATGATCATTTTGCTCCATTTTCCTCTCCGTCCAGCTGGTTCTTCTGCTTCCAGCTCAGCAACAACTTCATCAATCTCAGACTGCATCACTTGGATTTCGTCTTCAGCTACAACTTTGCCTTTGCCCTTCCTTAATGTTTTTCTCTTGTCGTTACCTCCCTTCTTTTTGGCATTATCAACAAGAGTGGAGGAGAGGTTGACGACTGTCTCATTCAGCTGGGCCAGGGCTTTGTCAATATCAGCAATCTTGGCTGAGTTATCTGCTGTGACGAGGTTGAGCTGTGCTGTGCTGTGGCTTCCAGCTTTGAACTGAGCGTCCAGCTCTTTGTAGAGATTGAACAACTTTTGAATATCAGTTCTGTTAGAGAGGGTTTGCCGTTGGAGAGCATGCAGCTGTCTGGATAAGTCGCTGACGCTATTTTCCAGTGGAGCTTGGAGTTTTGAAATGATCTCAGGGACTCTCTTCTCTAGATTGTCTGATCAATTCGTTGAGAAACGAGAGATTGCTTGAGATCTTGACTGGTGCTTTCTTGTACGTTCTGGGCAAATTTGTGAACTTCATCAATGGACTGTCCATTACAATGGACTTGCCATTCTACAGCTGTGATGCGCAGAAGGGTGTCAATATTTGATTTGAGTCTATCCTGGAATAGGATTTCCTCAACTTGTTTGGCGATTTCGTCCTTCATTGCATCAGAAAGCACGACATCAGGATCCGTCTAGGTCCCGGATTCGACTTGGTTGGATTTTACTGCCTCGATCTCGACCAGTGAGCGAGTGTCATCGGCAATTGGACTTTGTGGGGAAGCTTCGGTAGGCTCAACTGTTGCATTAGTTGGCTCTTGTTCAATCAACATTGCCTCAGCTGTGTCGGCAGGGACAGCTTCCTTGGCAGTCTCATCTGGAACAATCCAGCTGAGAGTGTGGAGGTAAGAGTTGGCTCTTGAGATGACCTCCTCAGAAGGTGGTACTTCATCCTGTTCAGCCTTCTGGATGAGGATTTGGATCAGCTCGTCTTGATGCACGAAAGCATCCTGAAGACTTCCAAATCCAAAGATCTCCTGCAGAGCTGCTTCTTCGGCTTTGAGCTTATCGAAGGAGTAGAACTCCACAAGTTCTTCATTTGCGTACCAAGTAGTCATCTTGGTAGCCAGATAAAATTTGAAGTCGCTGACGGCGACTAATGCGGTGGGGAGCGAAGAAAGAGAAGGGTATTGAGTGCGCTCTTTACTCCTTGAAGCCTGAGGTCATCGAACCTCATGATAGTGACAGCACGTGCAGCGGCTCTAGGACTGAGGATTTCAATTTCCTCAGAAGAAGTGGGACTAGAAGGTTAAGCTTGGTTTTCATCATCCAGCTGCAAAGGAGCGTCAGCTGGACGGGGCTCTTTAGATGAGCTGGGTGCTGGAAATTAGGTGTGAGGGAGTTGGGCGGTTTCAGGTACTAAAAAAGTAGAAGAGGAATCTGGGCGAGGTACCTGAGGATGAGGATGAAGGAGAAGAGAGTGTTGTTGAGGAGGAAGGAGAAGAGAGTGTTGTTGAGGTATTCCAGCAGATGTGAGATCAGCTGGAGTGGGTTGTTAGGATGCTTGAAGAATTTGGCGAAGGGGAATAGCATCCTCTGGGTCAGGGTGGGGGACCACTACCTGTGGTTCTTCAACTTCTCGTGATGCAATCACGAACTTCCTTCCATTGTCTGAGCTGGAGAAGGAATCCTGAGTTGACTCCTCAGCGACTAATCTCCACTCAGTTTTCTTCTTTTGGACTAGAAAGCCAGTGGGAGTGGATTCAGATCCAACTGGCTTCTCTGCTGTCTCCTCAGCTGGCTTGCTGGCTGCCTTGAATTTTAGCTTCTTTTTGGCAGGAGGAGATCCAGCTGGCTATGTTTCCTTCGGCTGCTTCATTTTCCCTGCTTGAGAGGGAGAGACAGTCTGCTGCTTTGCCTCCTGCATCTTCTTCTTCCCTTTAGGGGCTGCTTTCTTCAACAAGTCAGTGAGCTAACTTTGCTTTTCAAAAAGAATTTTGGACACAGAAAACTCTTCTGTGTCGAGCCACTTGATTTGCCGTCCTGTAGTGTAGTTTTCTATTATGCACGCCACTTTGGTGCATAGATAGATTGTCTCCCTACAGCTGTACCGAGTGAAGCTGTCATCTTCAAAATGAATCTTTTTAGATTCTTTCTCCAACTTTTCCATGAAGAATGAGAACCAATCCACAGAGTCATTCCTGAGGATGGCTATCATCGGCTTCAGCTTGGGTATGCTGATCTCTCATTGAGATCCAGCGATACCGAAGATGCACTTCTGGGTGACATCCAGAAGTAGTCTGTACTTAGGCTTGAGCAGGAGCTTGGACATGCTCGCGCTGTAAGGTTCCGGTTTGAAAAACATCTTGTCCAGTTCGGCCTGGATTTATTCTCTGGTGTAGTTTTCTGGGGAGCGGTCCCCAAGAGTCTTTAGGCCGAACAACTTGTTCAACATCCGGTTGATGTTGATGTCGACATCCCAAAGAGTTGTATGCCCTGTCTTTTCCTTGAGATGTAGAGTGATGTTGGAGCGGAGACGTTCATCTCGGTTCGTTATCTCCAGGAAGAATTCTGCCACTTCCCGACGGAAGATATTCTTCGGTCTTGCAGTCGTCCATTGCAGCAGGCCGGCTTTCTCGATGAGATCCAGCACCTCCTGGAATTCTGAGCTCTTGTAGTTCTTGAGAGTTAAGCAACTCTCAAAATGAAGCTTTGACATGAGATTCTCAGACTGGTTCGCTTCTGGTGTTATCTTCTTTGGTGCCATGATCTTTTTTTGTATTAATGAGTTAGAAGAGACAAGAGAAAAGTATTTTGCAGAAAGATAAGCAAGAATCTGATATATAAAATTTCAGTGATAAGTATGAGCGATAGAAACTATGGTGACGATTTGCATATCTTTGATATATATATATATTTTTATATATATATATATATATATATATATATATATATCAACTGTCCATTTTGATGAACGGTTGAGATCTTGGCATTTGACTTTAAGATCTGCGGCTGGAAGAGATTTGCGCAACACGTCAAGTGACGTGCATAAATAGAGTGTAGGTCACGCGCGGGTAAGGTAGTCAAAACGTTCTGACTTCTACCTCGATTTTCCCGAGCTACAGTACCCTGCATGTTTTTCATTAAATGCGATGGGATTCGATTGGATGGATAGCTTACTGACTAATCCATCTAAGGAATGTCTGGGTATTTGAATTAAATTCAAATAATTTTTTCCTTAAATAGCATATTCCTCAGGGAAATAAATGAAAGTCTGCAAACCTGTCAGCTGATCTTTGTAGTCTGCTGATACCTCGGTTGTGTTTCTTTATGTTGAATTTCTCCTTCAGTTTTATTATCCAGCTGAGCTTGATTCCCTCTCAGCTGGTTTCTCTTCTTGAATTGAGTTCACGAACCGGCTAGGTCTGGATTCTTCCAACTTGATATCCCAAAGGTATCCAGCTGAGTCTTATTCCCCCTCAGCTGGATGAAGTTTATTCATCTGGATTAAGCTATCCAAGCAATCCACACAGCATTTTGAATCTTGCTTCCATCAGTGGCTTTGTTAAAATGTCAGCTCGTTGGATATCTGTATGAATTTTCTCAACAATGACGTCTTTCTTTTCCACGTGATCTCTGATGAAGTGATGTCGAACGTCTACATGTTTACATCTTGTGTGAAGAACTAGATTTTCAGATATTGCAATAGCACTTGAGCTATCACAGAAGATTGGAACTTGACCAGTTTTCACTTCATAGTCATCTAGCTGATGCTTCAGCCAGAGAATTTGAGAGCAGCAGCTTCCAGCTGCCATATACTCTGCTTCAGTTGTAGATGTAGCGACACACGTCTGCTTCTTTGAAAACCATGATATCAACTTGATTCCTAGGAGCTGACATGTTCCTGAAGTTGATTTTCTGTCTAATCGATCTCCAGCAAAGTCCGAGTCTGAGTATCCAGTCAGCTGCAAATTATCTTCAGCTGGATACCACAGCCCAACGTTCTGAGTACCCTTTAGATATTTGAGAATATTCTTGACTGCTTGCATATGTGCCTCCTTAGGATCAACTTGAAATCTGGCACATACTCCGACTGCAAATGCTATATCTGGGCGGCTAGCTGTGAGGTATAGCAGGGAACCAATTATCCCTCTGTATTTGCTGGAATCCACTGGTTTTCCTTCGGTTCCAGGTTCAATCTTCCAGTTGGTATTCATAGGGATCTTCACCGTTTTGCTGGATTGAATTCCATATTTGGCGATCAAGTCTTTCACGTACTTGGATTGATTTATGAAAATTCCTTCTGCTGATTGCTTGACTTGAAGTCCTAGGAAGAAACTCATTTCTCCCATCATAGACATTTGGAATTGTTTTGACATCATCTCTCCAAATTTTTCACATAAGAAAGTTGATCTTGAGCCGAAGATGATGTCGTCCACATAAATTTGGACAACTAAGATATCTTCACCTAGCTTGATGGTTAAGAGGGTTCTGTCGACTGAACCTTTCTTGAATCCTTTGGATACAAGAAATCCTGACAGAGTGTCATACCAAGCTCGATGTGCTTGGTTCAGACCATAAAACGCCTTCTTTAGCTTGTAAACCTTGTTTCCTTCTACTTCAAATCCTGGAGGTTGTTTCACGTAGTCATCTTCTTTGATTTCCCCATTCAAAAATGCACACTTCACGTCCATTTGGTATACTTTGAATTTGTGATGTGCAGCGTATGCAAGGAATAATCTGATGGCTTCCAGTCTTGCTACTGGAGCAAATGACTCTTCAAAGTCTATTCCTTCATGCTGTGTATAACCCTTGGCGACTAAGCGAGCCTTATTTCTGATTACTGCTCCAAGAGTATCCAGCTTGTTTTTGAATATCCATTTAAGTCCTATTATTTTGACTCCTTCTGGTCTATCGACGAGTTCCCAGACGCAATTTCTGATAAATTCATTCAGCTCTTCTTGTATAACATTTGTCCAGGGCACGCTCTTTAAGCTTCGAGAATTGTTTGAGGCTCTGGAACTTGAGCTACATAACACACCATGAGAGTTGTGCCTTCGTCGTAGATGGTCAGTTCTAGCTCTACTGAGACTTGAGCTTCATTAGCTGCTTCTTGAGGATTTGATGACGGGTTCTGAGCAATTGAATTTCTTGTTCTAACTCTGTCTGATGGTTCTCCAATGATTGCTGAAGCTGGATGATCTTCGATCTATCTTCGTCTTCTTCTAATCTCTTCTTCTAGCTCATTTATGCTAGATATTACTAAGTCTCGTCTTGCTTGGAGATGTTCTGGAGTCATGTTTTGAGGCTCGTTATGACTTGGATTTGTATTAGAATGTACTTGAGGCGAGAATTAAGTGAACTCAGCTGAATGTGGAGCTGGGATGTCAGCTGGGTCTGGATTTTCAGCTGGCGGCATTCCCCCTTGGTCTGATACTGGGGTTCCCACTGGATTTTCAGCTGGTTGACTTGCCTCTGCTGAATTGACTTGAGATTCTCCTGGTTCATCATCCCAAATCAGTGGTTCAGCAAGATTCCTGTTTCGAACTTCTTGAGATCTTGTTTGAGCTGGATTGGTGCTTGATGTTCCAGCTATGTTTCTTTGTTTGATCGACTCTCTGAATTCGAAAGATGTTTCATCAAAGGTGACATGAGGAGTCACTTCGACTATTTGCATTTGCCTGTTGAAAACTCTGTAAGGTTTACTTACAGCCGAGTAACCTAGGAATACTCCTCGGTCAGTTTTGGCATCGAACGTCTTCAGCTGGGTTTTCCCATTGTTTAGGATATGACATTTTAAACCGAAAACCTTGAAGTACCCGATGAAGGGTTTCCTATTATTCCATAGCTCGTACGGAGTCTTTCATTGTCTGGATATGAGTAGGGATCTATTCTGAGAAAACAAGCTGTGTTGATTGCTTCAGCCCAGAATTTCTTTGGAATGGCTGAGCTTGCTAACATTGAAGTAGCTGCTTCTTTGAGTGTTCTGTTCCTCCTCTCAGCTATACCATTCTGCTGAGGTGTGCGTGCAACTGAGGTTTGATGTTGTACTTCGTTCTTCTCACAATATTCATATATAGTTTCATTCAGAAACTCAGTTCCTCGGTCTGATCTAATTGAGATAATTTTGCATTCCTTTTGAGTTGTCAATCTTTCCAGCAGGGCCGGCAGCTTGGATCTTGTTTCGCTTTTTTGGTACATGAATGAAACCCATGTGAATCTGTAGAAGTCATCCACTACGACCAGAGTATATTTCCTTCCGTTAAAACTCGCTGGTGTTACTGGACCAAAAAGATCCATGTCAAGGAGTTGAAGAACTCGATTAGTTGAGGGCATCGGCTTGAGAGAAAATGAAATCTTTGTCTGTTTTCCTTGTTGACAAGCGCTGCAAATATGACTCTTATCATAAACTTGATCTGGAATTCCATTAGCGAGCTGATTTCTAGCCAGTTTGTTGATTGTCTTGAAGTTGAGATGATTTAGCCGTCTGTGCCACAGCCAGCTGACTTCATTGCTGCTTTTCGATACAAGACATGTGTCTGGAAGGCTGCTGTTCCAGTCAGCAAAATATATGGTTGCTTCTCTTTTCCCTCTCAGTAATACCTGTTTGGTTTCCCTGTTCTTCACTGTACATCCCTGTGCATCAAACTTGACAGAAAAACCGTTGTCGCAGAATTGACTAATGGAAAGCAAGTTATGTTTTAATCCTTGCACATATGAAACGTTAGATATTTTAACATTGTTAGTTTCAAATGTACCGTAACCTTTGGTTAGACCTTAGGAGTTGTCACCAAACGTTACTTGAGGGCCTGGACGCTCTTCGTATTCTTGAAGTAGATGCTTCAGATGAGTCATGTGCTTTGAGCATCCGCTGTCCATGTACCACAGCGTTCTCATCGACTCCTCTATGATGCGTCTTTCCCTTGCAGCCTGTCACAGAAATCAAAATTTAGGTCCCCAGTAGTGATTGGGTCCTTATGGGTTAGTTAGAGATCCCTTTACGATCCAGATTTATTTGATGACTCTGATTGGATTATTTGTTCTGATAATTTTTCCAGCTGTGTCTGTGAACACATTCTTTGTGTTCTTTGTTTGACTCTGTTGGCTGGGTCTTGACCTCTGTTGTCTCCCAGCTTGATTTCTTGATTGTTCAGTTCTTCTTTGGTTTCCAGCTGAGTGTACAGCTGAGACATTTCTTTGTCTCTGTCTCTGCTGTCTAACTTGGTATCTCGGCTGGACTTGATAATCCAACTGGTAATCATATGACTGATATCCAGCTGGTATCTTCTCTGATATCTTGGTTGATATCTTGACACTTGCTGCTGATATTGCTGGTATCTAAGTTGTCCAGCGTCATTCATTCGTTGTGGCTGAACCCAATGTTGTTATCTGATTTGTGCCTGGGGTTGCCTTACAGCTTGTCTTCTAGGACCTTGCTTTGTTTTCTGTTTCTCAGTCTGTTGTGCAGCTGGAGTTGGATTCTCTTTTGCTTTCACAAATGTTACCTTGGTTCCACTTGTAGTTACAACATTTGTTAAATCCTTAGACCCATCATAACCCAATCCCGTCTTTAATGCTGCTGGTCGTTGCACCCTAATTATTTCATCCATCGTTGATGTAGCTTTGATAAGTGCTACCAGCTTTGTGGTTAGTGTGTCTTCTGACTTTTTCAATTCCAAGATCTCAGCTGACTTTCTTTCTGACTCAGCTGTGGATTTTTCCAATTTGTCCACCAGCTGCTTTTTCTCATAGTAGAATTCCTTCATCAGCTGATCCTGTTTGACTATCTTTTCGTTGAGCGACATTATTTCCTCTTTGAGCTGTGTAGCATCAGCTGCTTCTGATGCTTTTATCTTTTTCTGTTCTACCTTCAGCTCAACATTTTCACACATTATGACATCAAGAATCTCTTGTAGATCCTGTTGGGAAAATTAATAGAGTTTTGATTTGATACCAAAACCCAGCTGACCCCAACCGAGTAGATGATTGCACAAGCCTAAGCATTTTTTTTTCAGCTCACCTGTTTGAGCTTATAGAGTTTCTTAGTTTACAGGTAGAGTCGCAGAAGTTAGTAGAAGACACAGCTAAGCTGGACCCAGCTGAGGTATTCAGCAGAGCAGACTCAGCAAAGCAAGACCAAGCAGAGTCAAAGACCCAGCTCAGTGACGAAAACCCAGCTCAGTGTCAAAAACCCAGCTCAGTGTAAAAGACCCAGCTTAGTGTCAATGACACAGCTCAGGTTTAAGACAGCTCAGGTTAATGACACAGCTCAGGTTGAAGACACAGCTCAGGTTAATGATACAGCACAGGTCTAAGACACAGCTCAGAGTCAAGACGCAGCAGAGTCCAAGTCACTGAAGACACAGCAGAAACGCTTAGTAGCTCGTAGATGAAGACCTTCTCAAAATAAGATCCCGATGTCAGAAGATCTTGTCTGACGCGGTCAAATCAGAGAAGAAATAGCTTCTGCAAATGCAGACCTACTTCGTAGGTTAAAGGCCAGAAGTAAATGAGAGTAGGTAAGATTCAAACGGCTCTCTTCCAACGGCAAGTTTGAATCTCCACCTATATATATCTCTTCTTTACCATTGAAAAAAGAAGACTGGTGAGGCTGGCGAAAACGACTGAAGAAATAAAAGAGAAAAATAGAAGAATGAACAACGATCTTCAAAGCCAAATCTTTCAAGAACACCCAACCAGTCAGCTGTGTTCTTAGTTGTTCACATATTCAGTCATAGGCAGAATAGATCAGAATAGAAATATCTTAAGCCTAGTTTGAACGAGTTCATAATACTATTTGTTCTTCATTGTAAGAACTCATTCATAGTTGGAAAACCCATACCCAAACCCAAACCCAGAAAGGTTAGGTAAAGGTACGCTTGCTCGAAGCGTGTAATTTGAGTGGTTAGGTTCTTCAGTACCCGCAAACTGAAGGTGTAGGCTTGACAGTGCCCGTAAACTGTTGGAACACAACTCAGGTTCGAGTTGTGAAGTTGCTTGGTACTTGGAAACAAGTGGTAGTGAATTACCAGTGAACCTGGTCGTGAACCAGGTTAAAACTGCTTTGTTCTTTACTGCTTTGTTTTATGCATTTAGCTAACCTCTAACGCATACATTTCAAGCTGCATAAACTGACTAACTGAAAAGTGAAACAGAGCTTTGCAATATGATTTGAAGCAACAGACGGACTTTCCAAATCCACCAACTTCCGCACCCACTCTCTCAAAAGAGTTTTAACTTGAAAAGTTTTTTAAATCTTGGTGCATTCACCCTCCCTCTACACCAAGATATCCATCTTGGGACCAACAGATCCTTGAAGTCATTCATGACTTTCTCTACCAGATTCCAATCAGGTTGTCCTTCTGATTCAGAGACCTGCGTAGAGTGTTCGTGTTATGGTGATGGGTTAGATACGTCCTGAGTTTTAGAAGTTACCTCATCACCGCCGAGTTAGTCTGTCTGTCCTATGAAGCAAGCATCCCAGTCTTGATCATCACAGGCCATGAGTGCATCTTCCTCTGAGTCTGAGAAAGACATGTTATCATCTATTTTGTTGCACTCGGACTCTTCATCTGCTATATATGCTCTTCTTCTGTTAGCTCTTTTCGCTTTTAGAAGATATTTTTTTTTCTTGGACAGTTTGGGACAATCCTGCTTGTAATGCCCCGGCTCCTTGCAGTTGAAGCAGCCTTCGTCTGTCCGTTTTGAGGTGTCAGCTGATTTTTCATCAGCTGTAGTGTACTTATCTCTGTACGTTTTGGCAAATTTCTAGTACTTGCCTTTACTGATGTTGAGTCTGTTGTAATTTTTCACCAACATGGCAATTTTTTCGAGTAGTTCCTCTTTGCTCATATCCTTTTTGTCCTTCTTCTTCTTGGAGGACTCAGCTGTCTTGACATGAGCTGACTTTTCAGAGTTGGCTCTGAACGCTATTTCTTTCGGAGCTGGGGTCAGTTCTCCTTCATTCTGTCTGCTTGAAGACTCTTGTTGGGTGATCTTCAAGTTGTATTCGTTAGCTTTTAAGAGTGAGAACAACCTTTCTGTAGATAGATCACCCAAGTCACTTCGACTTTGGTGAACTACTTTGTAAGTGTTTCATTCAGCTGAAAGAACCTTTAAATTCTTTTCCCTCTGGGTATACTTCCCTGTTCTGATTGTCTCTATCTCGACGACTATGTTTGAGAACCTTAGCTCCATCGCTTCGATGGACTCATTGGCTACTGCTTGAAGTTGTCGAATTTTTGGCAAGCTATTGTGAATTTGTTTTCTTTGATCTCTTCTGACCCTTCACATAGCTTAGCTAGGGTTTTCCACATCTCTTTGGCTGTCTCGCACTTGATAATCCTTGCGAAGCTGTCTAATCCAGCTTGCCTTCGCTCTTCTGAAGAATATTCCTTCTTTGGTTTGAAAATTGGTTTGTACGCTGGCTGTCCTCCATCTTGAGCTGGTACGAGTTCATTTCCTTGCTTATAAATGAGGATGGATCCGTCTGTGATGACGTCCCACATCATGTCATGATGCGCACATATGAAGCTTTTCAATCTGAATTTCCAGATTGCATAATCATCAACCGAGAAGGTGGAAAGATTCCTGTTAAGATAAGAATCCATGGAAGAATGTACAGAATGCACTAGGATGAGTTTTTCTGAAAAACGGATCTGTTCAGTTGACCACTGACACAGAGTTTCAAGACAAATCTCTTGATTCAGAAACATCGGTCTTTTGAACCTCTGCTCTGATACCAATTCATGGTCCCGAAACGAGGTCTTCGGTGTAGAGGGGGGGTGAATACACCGAAGAGGGATTTTTGAAAACTTTTAACAAATTAAAACTGAGTTGAGTGAGAGCTCAGTTATGAATTCAGCTGACTTTCTAAACATGGTGGTCAGCTGGACTGATAACTCAGCTGGTTGTGCTGAATGTGGTGAAAGAAAAACTTAGCTCGTTCCCTTTACAAGATCTCAGAAAAACTTAGTTTCAGTATTCAGTTAAGCAGATTTGAAAATAATGCAGTTGGCTGGGTTACACAGCCAGAGAACTTTTAAGCTTGAAAACTTGTGCAGTGCTAATGCTGTTAGTTCTTTAAATATATAAAATGCAGAGAATAAATAAAGCAATAAAGAACTCAGAATTTTAACGTGGTTCGGAGAGACAACTCCGACGTCCACGACCAGATTTTAACTGGTAAATCCACTAAGGATTTCCACTTGGTTTACGAGTACCAAGCAACTTCGCAGCTCTAACTCAAGCTGTGTTCTAACAGTTTACGGGCACTGTAGAAGCCTATATCTTTTCAGTTTCTGGGTACTGAAAAACCTTACATTCAAATTTCGTGCTTCGAGAAGGCGTAACCTTGACCTAACCTTTTCTGGGTAAAGAAGAGTTTGGGTTTCCAACTTTGAACGAGTTCTTACAATGAAGAACTTTGGAAGATGAACTCGTTCAGATCTAGGCTTTGGATTTACTATGATTTCTGCCTATTGAGTAGACGAAAAACTAAAGCAGTTTCTGAAAGTAAACACTTTAAAAAATTTAAGTGTTCTTCAAAGAGTTAGATAACTGCTTGAGAGCTTTTTAATGCTTGAGAGATTCAGAGAAGTTGAAAGTCTGTAGAGAGTTTTTCGTATTTTTATTCTGAGGTTGAAGACTGGTATTTATAGGTAGAAATTCAAAACTAACCGTTGGAGGAGCCGTTTGAATCTCACCTACTCTCTGATCTGTCGATCTGCCGTTGAGCGTATCTTCACATGTCTTCATCATTGTGTCAGATCCTAGTTTCACCTTTCTAGGATGCTGAGATGTCAATTCCTCATTGGTAGAGGTATATTGACTTCCTCTGACACCGGGATCTCTGCCTTTGGAGCTGGTTTTTGAATTTAGAGCTGGATTGGGTAAACTGACTTGATGTGACGTCTTCAGAATTAGTTCCCTTTTGTCTGCTCAGCTGAATCTCTTAGACTTGAGTCATCTCAATTTACTCTGCTCCGTTGGATCTCCATGGCTGGATCCAATCTTCTTTACTTGAGAGTCAGTCTGACTCAGCTCAGTCTTTGAACTCTGTTCAGCTGAAAAACCTTTCAGCTGACGTTAGGTCCAGCTGATTACTCAGCTGGGTCTTCTGCCGTCTTCAGCTTCCTTACCTGTAAAGTTAGAAAATCTAAAGCTCAAACAAGCGAGCTGGTAAACATAACTTAGGTTGGCACATTCATCTACTAGGTTGGAGAACAGTTGGGTTTTGGTATCAAATCAAAACTTTAGAATTTTTCCAACAACTACACCCGTAGTGCTCCATTGCCCGACTATTCTATTCCAACCTATGAAGTTCATTGCAATTATTGCAACAAAGTTTTCAAGTGGACTCAAAATGATGGTTATGCTTCCCTTGTTCGTCACATTCAAAAAGCGCATCCGACCTAAGCTATGGGAAATTGAGTGTTACTAATGTAATCTCTATTTTGTAGTTGAAAATTGAAATATGTATTTTGTAATGTTTAATTTAATTTTCAAGTACTTGTAATTTCTATTTAGTAATGTTTATTTAAATTTTCAAGTATTAATGAAAAACTAGTTCATTTTCATTTATGTTTCATTTTCTTAATTTTCAATGTTATATATATATATATATTAGGAAAAAAAATTAAAACCGGCGCCGGCGGGTTTTAACCGGGCCCGGAACCGCCGGTTAAAAAGCTCGGCTCGTAACTGTGTACAGTGTACACGGGCCGGTTACGGTTCACTCTCCGGTGAAACCGTAACCGGCGGGCTCGGGCCCGGAACCGCCGATTCGGGGCCCGTAGGCAGGTCTAGGCGGCGGCGGTACGCTGGTAGGAATTTGAGGTGTTGAAGGTAAAAGATGAAAGAGGAGAGAGAATGTAAAGTTAGGTAGGAAAAGTCAAAAGTAAGGGTAAAAAGGTCAAAAAAAGCAAAAGATTGTTAGAATTTGTGTAAACTAAGTTTCAGTGACAACTATTGAGTTTCACTAAGTGATGTGGCTATTCCACCCAATTAACTCTAATTTATATACAGTGAGTTTTGTGTGAGATCCTTGGTCAAAAAATTCGTAAGATGGATCAAAATTCGAATTCAAATACAGTCTAGCACAAACAAAATTATAAATATGATATTACAAGTGTTTTAATCTGGATCTTGATCCAATTTTACTGATTTTGACCCGTGAAACGATCTCATACGAATTTTTTATTAATACATATATATATATAAATATATATATATATATATATATATATATATATATACTATGATAGGATCTATACATTGTAGATTATCTCATTGTTCTTTATTGCGAATAATGTGAGACAAACAATGTACTTCATTGTATAAATATTATTATAATTACAATTTAGGTGTATTATTTTGAGAGTGCGTCTTGCATGAGGCAGTCTCACGATGAAATGAGCTAAAATTTTAATTCAAACTTATATTCAATGTCATATTTATAATTTTATTAGTTTGTGGATCTGAATCTTAAATCATCTCACAAATTTTGATCCTGAAATGGCCTACTTCCCATTTAAGATTGCCGGATATAAAAAATTTAATAGACCTTAGACTTCTCCTTTTACCGTAGGAAGATCTAACTCTTGGATGTTATGAAAATACATACATATTTGCACGGTTTTGCCATCAATGGGCAGTGTATTTAACCATGCAAGAAAAATACTAGACCCAATGGGAAAACTGGGCCTACCAACCCAACTACTGAAGCTAAAGCCCAACGATTACAATTGAATTGAGGAAATAAGATATAAATTTGAGATTGGTTATGCAAAAAACTTTACGTAAGATCTTATTCAGATTGGTCCAAAATATTACTGGTATATTATATCTATACCAAGGATGTGTTCTGGTGGGCACCATTCCGAATGTAAGAACTGAGAATCAATTTGGTCTATAGGTTGTGATTAAAGAATGATCACGATCGATATTTACGCTCACTTGTGCATTTTTATATATACAATAAAACATCATTCATAATAATAGTATATTTTATATATTATAGCAATGTATCTTTATGGTACTGTTTTATGCATTACGATAATGCATTTGTTTATGACAATAGTAGATTATATAAAGATCAACGGTTCAGATTGATTTCTAGTTCTAACAGGGGTAAAGTTTTTATTTAATTGATCCCCCTCTATATTATATATATATATATGTATGTATAAATGTAATTATATTTTAAAAACAATTAAATAATATATTACAGAATATTGAATCCAGTTTTCCAATTTACTGTTTTATAATAATAATAATAATAATAATGATAATAATAATAATAATAATAATCTAACCTTAACAAAATATATTCATAGAGTAATTTAGTTAAATAAATTAATAAAAGATATAGCATATGTAATTAAAACAACATTTTTCTCGTTTACTTTTTTCTTGGTCTTTCTTATTTTCCCTCTATCTAAGAGTGTTAATCTACGCAATTAATCATGGCTACACATCCATTATCCATATTGTAGAGATTTCTGAGAGAGAGAGGATAATGTCCTGATTTATTAGGAATTAAGCAACATTGTAGCCGATGGGCTAAACACTAGCACGTGAAATTCTGAGGCGGGCGCCGGGGCAGTTGCCGCAGCGGCTGAAGCTTGCAGGGCACATCCCCCTACCTCTTTCCTCATCTCCCAGATGGCGTTGCAGTGGCAGTCGGAGCTCAAGAGTCATTAGCTGATCGCAGCACTGCTGGAGGCTGTTAGACTTAGTTAGATAAACTAGTACTCCCTCCTTCCCATTCATAAAGATCCATTTCTATTTTAGTCCGTTTCATTCATAACGTCACCTTTCTAAATAAGGAAATAATTAGGGCCATAATCATCTAATATTAGTTTGGTTAAATAATTAGGAAACTAATATGAGACGGACTAAAATGGAAATGCGTCTTTATGAATGGGACGGAGGGAGTATTAGTTAGCCCACTTCTGTTATCATTCAGCTGAGTCAGCAAAGTCAAGGCGGTTATTCTAGTCAAAGTTGTTAGCAGTAGTTAGCTTGAGCTCGTGTATTTATAGCTAGAGTTTTCTCTCTTGTAATTCAATTTTTGAGAATTCAATGCAGAAAATATTTCCAAATTACTGCTCTTCTTATCTCCTTCTGTCTTCTAATCATCTTCATGTAGTTCATGTTATGGTCAACATGGTATCATACGCCGGGAAAATTACAGATCTGCAGCTCAATTCAGTCGGTTGAAGATCGTAGCTCGTTTTTGATCGGTTAATTTTTTTTTGATTGGTGTTGTCATCGGTTCAGATCGGAAATTGTTATTCGATCCAATTTTTTTTTCAGATCTTCGTGATCTAAATTCGATCGCACTCAATTTCTTCTTCGTCTTCGATCCTATTTTCTTCTCCTCAATTCTTCAATTTATCATGTCTCATTTCCATTCCGTTGCTTCAGATCCAAACCTTCCGCATTTTCCATCGATCGTTAAGCTTGATCGATCAAATTACTCCTTCTGGAGAGCACATGCTATTGCTACAATACATGCTCATGGTTTCTTCGAATTTATCACATCTGATGCTACTGCTCCATGTTGCGTTCATTTTTTGTTGCATTTCTGGATGTTTTGCATGCGCGCTTTTGATGACATTTATTTTGTTTCGCATTATTTTAAAGTTAAAATGCGCTAATGATGTTGTGTCGAGCTATCGGGCTGAAAATATAGATTTTGCTCGGGAATGATGAAGGCAACCACAGTTCGCTCAGCTTCCGCCGCCGTTGTGAGTTTTCTGCTGCAGCAATACGTTCCGTTTGGCCAAACGGGGCACCTTCAGGAAGTCAGCGGTCTCTCACCTTAGGAGACCGCTGACCGTTTGGCCAAACGGGACATCTTCAGAGAACTCAGCGGTCTCTCACTCTAGGAGACCGCTGAGTCCAGCGTTCATCGAATACAGGGCCAGAAGTCAGCGGTCTCTCATCCCGAGCGACCGCTGAGTCCAGCGCTTATCCAATACAGGGCGAGAAGTCAGCGGTCGCTCACCCTACGCGACCGCTGAGTCCAACGCTCAAGTTGATACACGAGGTGCCTCAGCGCTCGCTCGCTCACAGAGACCGCTGAGTTTGGTCACGTAGCGGATTTAATAAGGCGTGCTCAGCGGTCGCTGAGGCTAGGAGACCGCTGAGCACAAACTTAATTGTCGTACGTATAAATACTAAGCGAGGGTTTTTCAGATGGGTTCCACTTTTAATTTCCAGACGCATTCTTTTCATTGTTCTTTTAGAGTTCTTTAGGGTTTTCTTTTAGTTTACTCTCGGATATTTCTAGTTAGTGATTTACTATTGTAATTGCATTCCGGATTCGAGGCTACCGACATTGCATTCTTCAATTCCAATTCCAGTTCATTGTGTTCGTCAATTTTTATTAGGTTTGTGAGTTATTACGCTTTTCGTTCTTCTCTCGTATTTATAATTGCTCCGATCATTTACTTAATTGAATTAATGTTAGATCAATCGTTTAATGCTTTTGCTATGCTAGATTCCGATTCATGCCTAGGGTTTAATTTATGCATTTAGTTTTTGCCTAGGGATTAATTTATGTTTAATTACTCTTTCCGCCTAGTTATAAACCACAAACAAATTGATTTACCGCTTTCTGTTATTTTCTTTTCGCAATACAAGAATTTCCCTGCTAAGTTTTCCTTATGAGACGATACTTGGGTTGGCTTGCTTAATCTACCGTGATCTCGTTTAATTGTGAGCGACTTTAGGATTAATTTAGCCGGAACAAATTTGGCGCCGTTGCCGGGGAAAACTTTAACCCTAACTTAACCCTAGTCGCTCGCAATTAAACGAGGTCACTATAGATTAAGCAAGCCAACCCAAGTATCGTCTCACAAGGAAAACTTAACATGGAAATTATTGTATTGCGAAAAGAAAATAAACAGAAAGCAGTAAATCAATTGGATTGAGGAGTTATAACTAGACGGAAAGAATAATTAAACACAAAATAATCCCTAGGCATGAATCGAAATTTAATCTAACAAAAGCATTAAGCATTCGATCATAATCTGAACATAAATTCAATTAAGCAAATGAACGGAACAATTATAAGCATGAATTAAGAATGGAAATTGAATTAACTCACAAACATAATTAAAATCGACGAACACAATAAACTGGAATTGGAATTGAAGGTTGCAATGTCTGTAGCCTCGAATCCAGAGTGCAATTACAATAGTAAATCGCTAACTAGAAATATTCGAAAGCAACTAGGAGAAAACCTAAAAATCAATCTCTGAAAATGAAAGAAAAATAAAATGGCGTCTGAAAAAAAACTGGAGAGAGCTCTGAAAAACCCTCGCTCGGTATTTATACACACCGCGAATTAATTACGCTCAGCGGTCTCCTAACCTCAGCGACCGCTGAGCACAATTTAGTAAACCCGCTAAACGCCCGAAGTCAGCGGCCGCGTAGGGTGAGCGACCGCTGACTTCTCACCCTGTAATGGATAAGCGCTGGACTCAGCGGTCGCTCGGGTTGAGAGACCGCTGACTTCTGGCCCTGTATTGGCTGAACGCTGGACTCAGCGATCGCTCAGGAGCAGAGACCGATGACACCTCATACGTGAACGCAATGCCTGGAACTCAGCGGTCTCCTAGGTTGAGGGACCGCTGAGTTTCACTATACCAAAAACTCATTGCAGTGATGCAGATTGATCGAGCCTTGTTGCCTTCGTCGTTTCCGAGCAAAATCCTCATATTCCACTGAAAGCTCGACAAAACATCATTAGCCATTTTTTATTTCCAAAATAATATAGAATCAAGCAAAAGGCATCACAAACACGCATGCAGATCATCCAAAAATACAACCAAAAACCAACGCAACAAACCCTCCACACACAAAACCTTGCTTGTCCTCAAGCAATTCTCATTTCAAACTAAGACGAACATGACTGATCAAACTCAACAAACATGCCTCGACATCCTGTCAATCACAACACATTTCATCAATCGTCAATCGCACGTGATTATCACACAGCAACAAGTGGCCCGCCACCCAAGGCCTCAATCCACCCAACACTTAAAAACAAAGTTACAGGCAAGAAGATATCACAACTTTTCAACAAATCCCAAATTCCATACCATGAGTAACTTAAAGAAATAAGGTGATTTCCAGGCAAAATTCACTAGGTTTATTCTCGGAAAAATTCCGGTATCCTAGCGTGGTTTCCCATACCCATTTCTCGCATAAAAGATTCAATTTTGAACAGACGAGAAAGAGGGATAGAGCCTTTCAAATCACCACAAATTTATACCAACGAATGAAATTAAACAGTTCTAAGTCAAGTCGAGTTATGCGGCCATATTTCATGAGGTGTAAACATTAGAGATTATCTAAAGTATCCCCACGTGGTTTCCCATGCTCATGGTTCCCAGAAGAGCAGAAGCCTCTCAACTTGACTCAGATATTTTCTTCTTCTTTTTTTTTTATTGGAGTTGGGATACAACAAAAAAAACATAATCTTCTCACCCATAACCTCATCTTCAACTATCGAGTATCAATCAATCAAGTATGACAAGGCCCCACAGTTGCTATATAATACCCACAACAATCGATTCAAAACAAAACATACCGATCAATCAAGTCCATCAAAACATAATTCATCAAGTCCAATCATCACATTTACAACTTAGATCAAAATAAAACTCATGAGTACATACAAGCAACACTGACAACAAAACATGCCCCCCTCCAGAAAAGAAAAGAAAACAATGCCCTCATTGTAAGCGAGACAAATAAAAGGGAGGGAAAAAACGAAATCAAAAAGTAACACTGATCCATCAACCAAAGAAAGACAAAACACAAAAACAACCACGAAATAACACAGAACAAAACAAAGCAAAAGAAGAGATAGAACACATACGAAACAACGGTGAGGAATCACTGCTGATCAGGAGGTGGTGGAGGTGGATGTCCATGATGCAGTGTCCAATTAGCCCACTGCTGTTCCAAGGCGGCCAGATGTGCATTCTGATCGGCAAGTTGCTGTTGCTGGAGAGCCCACTGTTGATTCTGCTCGCTCCAAAGGCGATTCTGAGCTAGCAATTGCTGATTTTGAGCATCCAAACGCTGACCATGCTCCTCTAGCTGCTGCTGATATGAGTACAACTGCCGATTCTGAGCATCGAAACGGCCATAAACATCATGCTGAAATTGCCCCCACTGAGTGCTCCAATCAGCACGGAAGGCCTGAAGATCTTCCCGGAGCTGAGCAAATTCAGAGGAAGAAGATCCTGCCCCTTGAGTCGGCCACACGGAGGGTATCCCACCAGAACTTGCATGAACAGCTTCATCATCATCCTGCTCGTCCTCCGGTTCAGTATGTGGCGGCGGCTCCGAAAGAGAATTGGCAGCCAAGCTATTAAGATGAGCCCGGACACACCTGCGCCGCTTATGTGGAATAAGCGTAGTCCTGTTGATAGCAAAAGGTGCACCACGCAATTCACTCAGATCAATACGCCGCGGTAACAACTTTTTCTGAACCTCAGGAGGAAACCCATTCGGCGGTATCAACTGAAAATGATGGGCCAAAGCAGTAGCAAAGTGAGGGAGCGCAGGATGACAACGAGAGCGGCGCTGAATATTCTGAAAGGCTTCAAACACAAAAGCCGTAGGACAAACTTTGACATTCTGGATAGCAGCAGTGAGTAGAAAAAGTTCCCCGGTGTTAACCTTATTTGCTTCCTGATTCCTACTAACATTGTAAACAAGAAATTTGTGTAGAATGCCCAATGCAGGATCCTTAATAAATCCACTAGGCATACCCCCAGATTTTCAATTATTGAAACCAGTCAAAAACTCCCATGCCTCAGCAGGTTCAAACTCCGGTGGGGTCTTACGAAACCCCTCTAGTGGAAAACCAAACACTCGCTTCATAATGCGGTCAGTAATAGTAAATTCACGACCAAGCATCCGACAAGTAAACTGAGAAAAATCATCAGCAAGATCAAAGGTCGTCAAGAACTCTAAACATAATGGAGAATAACCAGGTAACTCCATCCTAGCAAATTTATCCATTCCCAAATTTTTGAGGTATTGTTTAAGCGAAGTGAGCACCCCAAGTGATTCCATCAAGTCCCAATCAAAATAACGAGGCACAGACACCTCAAATCGGTTTAAAGATTGGGAACGGACAACCATAATCTTGAGAGCAGTCCACAGGTTCATCGTCCTCCATAGGTGCTTGTGGTCGAGAAGTAGACCCCGGAGCATTTTTGGTTCGAGCCATTACACAGATGCTGAGGGAAGGCGAACGTTGAAGGGAACGAGCGCTGAGGCTTAGCAAGCGCTGAGGCTGAGTGAGCGCTGAGGCTGAGCGAGCGCGGAGGCTGAGCGAGCGCGGCGGCTGAGCGAGCGTGGCGGCTGAGCGAGCGCGGCGGGGTCAGAAAAAAAACTCAGCGGTCGCTGTGAGTGGGAAACCGCTGAGTCGGAATGCAAGATGCAAAGCGCTGAGCGACCACTGACGGTAAGAGATGGCGGCGGTTGCGGTGGTTGATTGTTGAAACGATGGGTGATGGTGGAATAATACGGTGGAGGAGAGAGACAACGAAAAGCGGAATTTAAGAAAGTGAGTGTGGCGACTGAAATTAGGACTGGAATTACATTTAACACATGGTAGGGTCAGCGGTCTCTGAAGGTGAGCGGCCACTGACAACAAACCCTGATCACGCTCAGCGGTCGCATAGGTTGAGCGACCGCTGAGTTTTTGCCTTTTTTCTCCAAAATTTCGTCGCGCTCAGCGGTCGCTGAACTTACGCGACCGCTGACTTTCCGCCCTGTATTCCAAAATTTCACCAAACTCAGCGGCCGCGTATGGTGAGCGACCGCTGACTATTCGCCCTGTACTCCTAGACTTCGCCACACTCAGCGGTCGCTTAAGCGCAGCGACCGCTGACTCTCCGCCCTGTACTCCGAAACATCATAACACTCAGCGGTCGCGTAGGATGAGCGACCGCTGACTTCTCGCCCTGTATTTCTAATTTGTCCCTGCTCAGCGGTCGCTGATGAAGAGAGACCGCTGGGTCATACGAAGGTTGAAGTATTATGCGCTCCTTGAAACCAAAAATCCTGCACATCACAAACACATACCCCGCACAGCAACTGACAAGAAAAACAAAACTTAAAGAAAAACAAACATAAGAAAAGAGAAAACAAAACTACCATACTATGGGTTGCCTCCCACACAACGCTTGTTTAACGTCCTTAGCTTGACGTGGAATGAACATTTAGAGAACGGAATCCAAGAAGTGTACGGACTCTACCGTGTGTGCCTTAGTCTCCCCTTCAAGATACGGTTTTACTCGGTGCCCAATTAACGGGAAATGAGTGCTGCGTTTCCTCATTCAACAATTGGACCGAATCCATATGGAAAAACTTCTGTGATGGTGTATGGGCCACTCTACCTAGACTTGAGCTTTCCGGGAAACAACTTTAACCGAGAGTTAAACAATAGGACCTTCATCCCGGGTTTGAGCTCTTTAATCAAAATCCTCTTATCATGAAGTCTCTTGACCTGATCCTTGTAAATCTTGGCATTTTCATATGCCTCGTTGCGGAGCTCATCTAACTCTGACATCTGAAACATCCGATGTTTTCCCGCATCATCGAGATTAAAGTTAGCAGCTTTGATTGCCCAATAAGCCTTGTGCTCAATCTCAACAGGCAAATGACAATTCTTTCCAAACACCAGACGATACGGACTCATCCCCAATATACTCTTGTAAGCAGTGCGGTATGCCCATAACGCGTCATTCAACTTTGAGGACCAATCTTTTCGAGACGGTTGTACAGTCTTCTCTAAAATCCCCTTAATTTGCCTATTGCTCGTCTCTGCTTGTCCTGAAGTTTGCGGATGGTATGGAGTAGCGATCTTGTGCGTTATCCCATTCTTCTTCATTAGCTTCTCAAACAGCTTGTTACAGAAATGCTTCCCCCCCATCACTAATGATCACCTTGGGAAATCCGAAACGACAGAGTATATTTTCCTGCACAAACCTTAGCACAACATGAGAGTCACAAGTCCTAGTGGGGATTGCCTCAACCCACTTGGACACATAATCAACAGCTAAGAGAATGTATTCGTAGCCAAAAGACTTGGGAAACAGTCCCATGAAATCAATACCCCAAACATCAAAAATCTCAACAACGAGAATATTGTTGAGGGGCATCTCATCCCTACGACCAATTGAACCAACCCTTTGGCAATGATCACAAGAAAGATAAAATGCATGAGCATCCTTAAATAAGGTTGGCCAGAATAAACCTGATTGGAGCACCTTGTGTGCTGTTTTCTGCCCTCCAAAATGGCCACCACAATGAGTCTCATGGCATAATTGCAGCACCTTGGCTTGCTCATCATCAGGTACACACCGTCGGATCACGTCATCCTTACCAAGCTTGAACAAGTAGGGGTCTTCCCAAAAGTATTGCCTGCACACAGATAAAAAACGCTTCCTTTCTTGGGAAGTGAGATCAGGTCTCAACTCATTACAAGCTAAATAATTGACAATATCGGCATACCAAGGCACAATTCCTGCACTCAAAGCTTGTTCAAAAGAAAACGACTCAAGCAAATTATCACAGACTATAGGAGAAGGTAAATTGTCAAGACGAGACAAATGGTCAGCCACTGAATTGTCACTACCCCTCCTATCACGAATTTCCACATCAAACTCTTGCAGTAAAAGCACCCAGTGAATAAGCCTAGGCTTAGCTTGAGATTTGGTCAACAAATAACACAATGCAGCATGATCACTGTGAATAATGACCTTAGACCCTATGATGTATATACGAAACTTGTCTAATGCAAACACAACATCAAACATCTCTTTTTCTGTAGTGGTGTAGTTCACTTGAGCAGAAGTGAGAGTCAGACTCGCATAATAAATGACACGAAGCATTTTATCTATACGTTGACCCAAAACAGCACCCACTGCAGAATTAGAAGCATCACACATAATCTCAAAGGGTTCTGACCAAATAGGACCAATCACTACAGGGGCAGTACTCAACTTCCCCTTAAGCAAGTTAAACGCATTAAGACAGGCATTGTCAAAAGTAAAAGACACATCTTGAGAAAGCAAACGACATAGAGGTTGACTGATTTTTGAAAAGTCCTTAATGAAACTCCGATAAAAACTGGCATGACCAAGAAAACTCCTAATACCTTTGACATCACGAGGTGGAGATAATCTTTCGATCACATCCACCTTCGCTTTGTCGACCTCTACACCCCTCTTAGAGACGATGTGACCTAACACGTTCCCCCTCCTTACCATAAAATGACTCTTTTCCCAACTAAGAGTCAAACCACTCTCAACACATCTCGCTAAGACCCGTTCAATTTTTTCAAGACAATCATGAAAAGATACACCAAACACAGAAAAGTCATCCATGAAAATCTCAACGAAATCATTAAGCATCTCAGAAAATATGGACATCATACATCTTTGAAAGGTATCTGGTGCATTGCAGAGTCCAAACGGCATCATCTTGCAGGCATATGTGCCAAAGGGGCACGTGAAGGCCGTCTTAGCTTGATCCTCAGGCGCGATCGCGATCTGGTAGTAGCCCGATAGTCCATCTAGAAAGCAATAGAACTCATGGCCCGCCAATCTGTCGAACCTCTGATCAATAAATGGCAACGGGAAGTGGTCCTTCTTGGTGGATGCATTGAGTTTCCTGAAATCTATGCACTTCCGCCACCCTGTCACAGGCCTCATCGGTACCAACTCCTCATTATCGTTCAAGACCACCGTGATTCCCCCTTTCTTCGAAACCACGTGCACGGGACTGAGCCATTCACTGTCAGCAATGGGAAAGATGATCCCCTCGGCCAACTGCTTGTAAATCTCATTTCTAACAACTTCCATTAATACGGGGTTCAATCGCCTTTGGCCATCCCTCTTCGGAGTAGCTCCATCCACCAAGTTTATCCGATGCATACATGTTGCGGAGCTGATCCCCTTAATGTCGGACAAAGACCATCCAAAAGCGGCCTTGAACTTTGTGAGCACCTCGACCAATTCTTCTTCTTCATCTGCCTTGAGCTCTGCAGAGATTATGACAGGCTTCCTTCTTCCTTTTTCAATGAACACATACTTCAAGTTAGCCGGGAGGTCCTTAAGTTCAAGCTCGATCTTTCTTTAGGAGCCTCTACCATAACTGGCTCATCAACAGGCAGGTTGGTTGGCATCAAGGCTTCCATAGATGCTTCCTCTCTAAGTCTCTCCTCCAAGTCGGCGGAGCCTTCAAAAATCTCTTCTATCTGATTCTCTTCCACGAAACATGCCTCAGTAAGAACATCAATGACATCTATGTAAGAGCATTTTTCAATACTGCTGACGGATGGCATGGCTCGACTAGCGTGCACATTGTAGGAGAACGTCTCTCCCAACACTGACATCTTGATGATCCCATTCTTGACGTCGATCAACGTGTTGGTAGTTGCCATGAAAGGTCTTCCCAATAACAAAGTATGCTCACGTCCATCCTCTTGCACATCTCCAATTTCGAGAACCACAAAATCAACGGGAACTATCAATTTCCCAACCCGGACCAGAATATCTTCTACTACCCCTCTATGGTGTTGAATGGATCGATCGGCCTGCTGCAGGTACATCCTGGTCGGCTTCAACTCTCCCAGCTCCAATTGTTTGAAAATAGAGTACGGCATTAGATTAATGCCGGCCCCCAAATCTAGCATTCTTGATGCTTCTTTTCCATTTCCCATGACAATCTTGATCACAAAACTCCACGGGTCCCACTGTTTTAGAGGTAAAGACTGCTGCATAATAGAATTGACACTCTCGGATACCAAAATCTGCTCATTCTCCTCAAACCGCCTCTTCTTCGATGCCAACTCCTTAAAGAACTTCACATATGCTGGTACATTCCTGATAACCTCCAGCAATGGTAAATTCACATTTACCTTTGAAAGCATCTTGTAGAAATCGGAGAACTGTTGATCTTGCTTTTCATTCCTCAATCTGCTTGGAAAAGGCACTGGTGGTCGGTAAGGCTTCTCAGCCTTATGCAATCGGACCTCCGATTCTTCATTCTTATTCTCAACTGTAGGCTGTGTTTCCTCTGAAGGTGTGTTTCCCACCTTGTTATCAACCCTCTTTCCACTTCGCAGAACAGTCACAGCTTGAGCTTGATGAGGTTGTTGACCTTGACTCGGAATTTTCCCAGTCTGTTGTTGCTGCTGCATCTGATTAAGTGTTCCAGAAATTTGTCCCACAGCTGTCTCGAGACGCTTGATGTTAGCATCTTGAGCTTCCCTCGCCTGTTTGCTCTCTTGCATAAAGGCAGTAAGATTATCATCAAGAGGGTTTCTTTGAGTAGGTGGAGGCGGTGGACGTTGAAATTGCTGTGGTCCCTGTTGAAATTGCTGAGGCACTTGCTGAAACTGATTCTGCTGAGGTGGATACTGCTACTGAGAGTTGTAATTCGGCTGATGAGGCGAATACCACTGCTACTGGGAATGGTACTGGTTGAACTGTTGTGGAGGATGACGATTTTGAAAATTTCCTCCAGATCCCTGTCCTTGATTCTGATTCCTCCATCCAGTGTTAGACTGATTTTTCCACCCCGAGTTCTGCTGTTGCTGATTCTGATTGAATCTCTGTCCTTGATCAAACTGCTGTCGTGGAGGGTACCCCTGTGCAGCATAGACCTCTGTACCTCCTTCATATGTCATCTCGCCCATTCTCTGGCACTCTTCAGGATTGTGCCCCTGCTCCCCACAGATGCCACATGGCTCAACAAATATCTCTTGTCTAACCGGTTCCTGTTGAGAAGGGAAAACAACTGCCTTACTCATCTTTAATTCCTGTAGCTCTCTCATCATGTTGACCAGCTGTTTCTTCATGTCAGGACTTTCAGCAACTACACTCACCTCAACCCGTCGTGTGCGGGTAGATTTCTGCTATGAACTAGCTGCAAGTGTTTCAAAGATCTCTTGCAGTTCATCGGCTGTTTTTACTGCAATGTTTCCACCTGCAGTACTATCCACCATAAACTGAGCCGTTTGCACCAGTCCATCATAAAAGAATTGCCACAACATTTCTGGTGCCATCTGGTGATGTGGAAAGTTTTTCTTTATGCGTGGAAATTTGTAAATGATGTTTTGTTGTTAAAGTGTAAGTTGAGTTGGGAGGTCTCTGCTCTTCTGGGAACCATGAGCATGGGAAACCACATGAGGATACTTTAGATCAACTCTAAATGTTTCCACCTCATGAATATTGACCTTATAACTCGACTCTCTTGCCGTTTGTGTAAAGAAAAATGTTGTTTGGCTTAATATATGATCCGAGGGGCTCTACCCCACTCTCTCCACGTCTTTGTTGAAATGCTTAGGAGAGATGGGTACGGGAAACCACTCTAGGAGACCCGGAATACTCCGGAGGATTTACCTAGTGAATTTTGCCCCGGAGATTGTGTAAAATTGGTTGAATTTTGAAAAGAAAATAAATTAGAAGTATTAAGTGTGATAGCACGTTTCATGTCTTGCCTCCTATCTTCGCATTTTGGTTTTGATCCGATTGAGTTTATATGCAGAAGGGCAACTCGTTAGTTATGAGTTGAATTGCATTTGGTTAGAAAATGTTGAGAATATTCTTGTGCTGGACATGAAGTTGAAGCATGATTTGTCATTTTCGATCTATGTCTTTCTTGTTGTGTTTTTAATTAAGATTTGCTTGAGGACAAGCAAGGTTATGTGTGTGGAGGGTTTGTTGCGTTCATTTTTTTGTTGCATTTCTGGATGTTTTGCATGCGCGCTTTTGATGACATTTGTTTTGTTTCGCATTATTTTAAAGTTAAAATGCGCTAATGATGTTGTGTCGAGCTATCGGGCTGAAAATATAGATTTTGCTCGGGAAGGATGAAGGCAACCACAGTTCGCTCAGCTTCCGCCGCCGTTGTGAGTTTTCTGCTGCAGCAATACGTTCCGTTTGACAAACGGGGCACCTTCAGGAAGTCAGCGGTCTCTCACCTTAGGAGACCGCTGACCGTTTGGCCAAACGGGACATCTTCAGAGAACTCAGCGGTCTCTCACTCTAGGAGACCGCTGAGTCCAGCGTTCATCGAATACAGGGCCAGAAGTCAGCGGTCTCTCATCCCGAGCGACCGCTGAGTCCAGCGCTTATCCAATACAGGGCGAGAAGTCAGCGGTCGCTCACCCTACGCGACCGCTGAGTCCAACGCTCAAGTTGATACACGAGGTGCCTCAGCGCTCGCTCGCTCACAGAGACCGCTGAGTTTGGTCACGTAGCGAATTTAATAAGGCGTGCTCAGCGGTCGCTGAGGCTAGGAGACCGCTGAGCACAAACTTAATTGTCAAACGTATAAATAATAAGCGAGGGTTTTTCAGATGGGTTCCACTTTTAATTTCCAGACGCATTCTTTTCATTGTTCTTTTAGAGTTCTTTAGGGTTTTCTTTTAGTTTACTCTCGGATATTTCTAGTTAGTGATTTACTATTGTAATTGCATTCCGGATTCGAGGCTACCGACATTGCATTCTTCAATTCCAATTCCAGTTCATTGTGTTCGTCAATTTTTATTAGGTTTGTGAGTTATTACGCTTTTCGTTCTTCTCTTGTATTTATAATTGCTCCGATCATTTACTTAATTGAATTAATGTTAGATCAATCGTTTAATGCTTTTGCTATGCTAGATTCCGATTCATGCCTAGGGTTTAATTTATGCATTTAGTTTTTGCCTAGGGATTAATTTATGTTTAATTACTCTTTCCGCCTAGTTATAAACCACAAACAAATTGATTTACCGCTTTCTGTTATTTTCTTTTCGCAATACAAGAATTTCCCTGCTAAGTTTTCCTTGTGAGACGATACTTGGGTTGGCTTGCTTAATCTACCGTGATCTCGTTCAATTGCGAGCGACTTTAGGATTAATTTAGTCGGAGTACTCCATCTCCATTTCTGCCATCTACTGCAGACAATCCTACTCCAAATCATGCTCATGCGCTATGGATCCGTCATGATCAATTTCTATTGAGGATGTTGGCGTTGGTCGGGGAATCGATGCTAGGACATGTGGTTCGTTGCTCAAACGCGAAGGATTTCTGGTCGGTACTCGAGAGGCTATTCTCTCTCAATCTAAAGCTCGCGTCATGCAGCTCCGATCTCTGCTTCAAACAACTAAGAAAGGTGATCAATCAGTAGAAGAATACTTTCTCAAGATGCAAGGGTTTGCAGATCAACTTTCTGCTGTTGGTAATGTTGTTATTGATGAGGAGCTAATCATGTATATATTGGCTGGATTTGGCATTGAGTAAGAAGCACTTGTGGTAAATGTCATGCAAAGCAAAGAGAATCAGTCCATTCAGGAGGTTCAGTTCGCTTTTCAGGCCTATGAAAATCGTCTCATACAACATCAATCTACTATAATTACACCTCTCTCAGCTCATGTTGCTTACCGTGGTGGTTTTGGTAGAGGCAATGCAAGCCGTGGTGCACCTCGTGGTGGCTTTAATCACTTTGCGTCTACTAACAAAATTGTGTGTCAGTTGTGTGGATGTACCGGTAATGTAGCTATCAAATGCTACAAGAGATTTTGACATTCACTTTACTGATAACACTGTACCTCCTCCACAACCACAACAAGCTTTCTTTACTGATGTGTTGCCTCAGAATGTGATGCAGGAACCTGAACAGGGAGATACAAATTGGTATGTTGACAGTGGAGCTACTACACACATCACAAACGACTTGGCCAATCTGCAGCTGAGCACATAATACAATGGAACTGAAAATCTCATGGTTGGTAATGGTACAACTGCTCCTATATTTTTTCTGTTGGCTCAACTCATCTTAGCATGCCTGCTAATTCTAACCATCATTCTGCTTCTAAATAACATCTTGTATGTTCCTCAAATAACCAAAAATCTCATAAGCATTTCTCAGTTCACAAAAGACAATAATGTCATCATAGAATTTGACCAAAATGCTTGTTTTGTCAAGGACAAGCTCAGCCACAAGACTCTTCTGAAGGGCAATCTCTTTAAAGGATTGTACCAGCTTGATCTCTCATCGTTCTATTCCAAGCAGAATACTTCATTTCCAGCTACCACTAGGAGTCAAGCATATAACCCTGTTGCTTTTCATACTAGCTCTTCTAATATTCCTGTAAACACTAGCACTAGTACTCACAATGTAACCAATAACCTTCATAATGCTTGCCTAGCAAGCTGCAATGCCAATCTCAATGTATTACATCAAACTTTAGGCCATCCTAGTGCTTTTGTTCTTGCTCAAGTATGTAAAATGCTCAAATTACCATTCAATAAAAATACTCTTCAGTTTTGTGAGGCTTGTAAATTAGGCAAAATGCATCAAAAATCTCATGTCACTCAGCCTGTCAATACCACCAAACCCTTTGATCTTATTCATTCTGACTTGTGGCGGCCTGCTCACTCTCCTTCTGCTCTTGGTTATAAGTACTATATCATTTTTGTAGATGACTATACAAGATACACTTGGATCTTTCCTTTAACTCTCAAATCTCAAACATCCATGGTTGTCCAAAATTTCATCAATATGATCACCTGTCAGTTTCACACCACCATTAAGGCTTTTCAATCTGATTGGGCAGGGGAGTATAGACCATTGGTCTCTTTTCTTCAAGCTAAGGGCATACACTTTCAACATCCCTACCCCTATATTCACTCTCAGAATGAGAGAGTATAAAGAAAACACCAGCATGTGGCGTGGTGGATACAGGTCTCACACTCTTAGCTCAAGCCTCACTACCTTTCTCCTTCTGGTGGGATGCTTTTCAAGCAGCCACATAACTTATAAACAGGCTTCCTACTCCTACACTCCAAAACAAATCACCATTTCAATCACTGTTTCACATTCTGCCTAACTACACTTTTCTCAAAACCTTTGGTTGTGCTTGTTTTCCTTACATAAAACCTTACAACTCTCACAAATTGCAGTATCGTTCTACAAAATGCTTATTTTTGGGGTATAGTGACCATCATGAAGGTTATAAATGTCTCAGTCCCAATGGCAAAATCTATTTTTATTACTTCCACACAAAATACCTCACCTGTAAGCTCTTGCCCTCTTCCCATTCTTCCTTTACCTATTCCAGAACCTCCAACTTCATCTTCATCTCATCACAACTCCTTCAATTATGCTAATAACAACGCTTCTTCTTCCTCTTCATCCTCTTCTGCATCTTCTCAATCTTTCAGTACTTCATCATTTTCATCACATCTACTTCCTCATCAGATCAAATCACTTCATCATCTGCACATTCATCTCATGCTCCATCTCCACCTCCAATTACTCAAACCAACAGTCATTGCATGATTACTAGAGCCAAAAGTGGGATTTTTAAGCCAAAGTGTTATGTGCTCACAAGGTCAACCTCTACATCAACAAAGGTTCCTGTTCTTACCTCCACCACTACCACATCTATATCTCATAAGCCTACTACTTTACCTGCAATACCTAAATCTGATGAGGAAGCTCTGCAACACTCAGGATGGTTTCAGGCTATGGAAAAGGAAATTCAAGCAATCAAAAGAAAGGGTACTTGGATCATGTTACCTCCTTCACCTTTGTATAAATTTATCTCTAATAAATGGATATTCAGGGTCAAAACTTTATCAGATGGTGAACTAGATCAACTCAAGGCCCGATTGGTTGCTAGGAGATTTAAGCAATTTGCAGGTGTGGATTTTCTTGAAACCTTCAGCCCTGTGATAAAGCATTCTACTATCAGGCTCATCTTTGCCCTTGCTGCCACTAAAAGTTGGTCTATTCAACAAATAGACATCAACAATGCCTTTCTCAATGGCGATCTTGAAGAACCAATATATATGACTCAACCTAAGGGATTTGAGAATCCAGATCACCCTGATTATGTCTGCAAACTACAGAAGTCATTATATGGTTTAAAATAAGCTCGTAGAGCTTGGTATGAGAAGCTCAAGAGTACTCTATGTCAGCTTGGGTTTCAGAGATCATCTTCTGATTTTTCACTGTTTTACAGAAGATTAAATGGTGTTCTTACAATTGTGCTTATATATGTGGATGATATTCTTGTCACAGGTGATAGCCACTCAGAAGTTATGGAGCTTATTGCCTTGTTGAATGATCGGTTTGCCTTAAAAAATTTGGGGGAGGTCCACTATTTTCTTGGCATTGAAGTCACTAAGTCAGGTTCTACATTTTCTCTTTGTCAACAAAAATATTTACATGAGCTGTTACAGAAAACTAAAATGAGTGACAGTAATCCTTGTGTCACACCAATGACCCCTGCTACTAAGCTGAATAGAATGGATGGTACAGCTTTTGAGGATCCTTCTTTGTATAGAAGCACCGTTGGTGCACTGCAGTATTTGACTCTAACAAGGCCTGATATTGCTTTCACTGTAAATAAGCTAAGTCAATTCCTCACTGCACCAACTAATTTGCAGTGGAGTGCCTGCAAAAGGTTACTAAGATATCTCAAAGGCTCAACAAATCTTGCTCTAAAGTTTTCTCCTTCTTCTTCTCAAAATTAGAAGGCTTCACCGATGCAGATTATGCTAGTTGTCCTGATGACAGGAGATCAACAGGAGGTCATTGTGTTTTCCTGGGAAATAATTTGGTGGTGTGGAGCTCCAAGAAGCAAGGGATTGTGTCAAGAAGTGGTGCTGAATCCGAATACAGATCTCTTGCGAATATTACTATAGAAATGATTTGGTTGGATGCTGTGTGCAAGGAGTTAGGAATTTTGGTTTCTCCTCCTCATCAAGTGTGGTGTGATAACTCAAGTGCACTTGCCTTGTCTGCTAATCCTGTTTTTCATGCTCGCACCAAGCATATTGAAGTAGATATTTACTTTGTCAGAGAAAAAGTGAGTGAAAAGTTCATTCAGGTTGGTCACATTCCTGCAGAAGATCAACTCGCTGACTTGTTTACAAAGCCGTTGGCTGATTCACGATTCTTAAAACTTCGGGATAAGTTGTGTCTTCATCATCCCGGCTAGTTCGTTCAGGAAAATCTTTTTGGCAGTATGTTAGACTTAGATAGACTAGTATTAGTTAGCCCACTTCTGTTATCATTCAGCTGAGTCAGCAAAGTCAAGGCGGTTATTCTAGTCAAAGTTGTTAGCAGTAGTTAGCTTGAGCTCGTGTATTTATAGCTAGAGTTTTCTCTCTTGTAATTCAATTTTTGAGAATTCAATACAGAAAATATTTCCAAATTACTGCTCTTCTTATCTCCTTCTTCTGTCTTCTTATCATCTTCATGTAGTTCATGTTATGTTCAACAGAGGCGGTCTCCGTGGTTGTCGGCGGCGGCGTCGTTCTCATCATCCACAACACGCACTGCCACTTCGGCATCTCCTCAATCTCCCTAAACATCGCCATCGTCGTCGTTGCCGCCACCGTCGAGTGGGCGGAAGCGATAATCTGAAGTGTTGGACATTTTTCTTCTAAATTGGTTAATTATCATACCACAATAAATTACTCATAAAATGCGTCAATGAAAAAAAAACGGTGGAAAAGTGGAAATTAATTGCGTTTGTTGGTTTGTGGGAATGTGGTAGGGTATGCGACAACGAGATTACAGAAAAATATTGTAAGCTGGTTTTGGAAGATGATATGTATATTTGTGCATATGCATGAATTCTCTCTCTATATATCAATTCTCTCTTTATCTAGAGAAAGAGATGTGCAATTATGGAGTCAGTGGACGTGTAAAGCATTATTATCTTTTCATAATTTCTTCTTTTTCGTCCCAAAGTTACACTAGGCTTTCCTTTTTATAGACGTCTGTTAAATTTTCCCTAATTATAGTATCTACTTAATATTCTTTGGTAGCATTTATTTGGACGAGTAAGTAGGGAGGGATACAAGGGAAATCTCGTTCAATTTTCTTTTTCCAAAAGTTAAAAAGTAAGTAAGGTGGACTTCTCCTGTATGAAGGAAAAAGATCTCGAATTAATTCTAATTATTCTCCCTCTTCCAAATCAAAGAAATAATTCAAATTTCCTGATATACTAAAATGATAAGAGGCTATGCTATACTTGTGGGATGGTGGAAGCAATTATCTTTCACCGAAAGTATGACTTTCATTTTTCAATTTTTCTATTGCAGTTTTATAATATTTTATTTTATTAATTTTCTCCTTAACTTTAAAGAGATGAATAAAAAGAATAATTTAGAATTTTGATAAACCTGAAGTTTAAGGCCCAACATTATAACTGAATTGTTGAAATAAGACCAAAATTTGAGATTGGTTGTGCAAAAACTTAAAGTAAGATATATTTAGTAAAATACTTACATACTCCTATTGAGATTGGCCCAATTAAATTATTATAATAAGTCCCTCCGTAGTTTTTAGCCTTTTAAATTATATGACTTTCTCATATTTCAAGGTTGTTTCTCTCTCATGTTCCATTAAAATTCTCCGTTTTCCAACATTCTCCCATTAAAATTCCAATTATTTTTCTTCCTAGCTAGCTTCACCTTCTAAATATATTTTAAAATTTTTTAGGGTGCATTTATTTGGATGGTAAGGAAAAATGATGGTAAAGAAAAATGTCTCCATTTAAATCTTTTATTTCTCATCCTTTTTTTTCTATAGATTAGAATTTTACCCTTTCTTATTTCTTCTTTTCACTCCAACGAAGGAAAATATTATCACACCAAATACCTCATATAATATTTTTCCTCCTTGGAATGAAAAGAAGGAATAAGAAATGGTGAAATTCTAATCTATATAAAAGTAAGGATAAAACTTGAGAGATTTAAAGGGAGAAAATTTTATTTTCCCTTATCATCAAAGTAAACGCACCCTTACACCAATATAATTTTACCACTAAGAATTGTTAAATTTATGCTAATTATTTCTTAATTCTAGTGAACAAAGCTAAAACATCATATACTAGGCAATATTATAGCCGATGGGCTAAAGAGTATCCTCTATGTCCATGTTTTATTAGAGTTAGGTGGCGTTTGGTTTACTTGATAAGTTGTGACTGATAATATAATTTTACTTAATCACATGTACGTTTGGTTTGAATGATAATAATTAGGTCCGTGCTGCAATCATTCAAATGGATCTTATCATCCTAAATTTGGATTGATTATTAATCTTCGTCTCATCCATTATGCAAAATTACAAAACTAACCACACATAAACACACACATTGCACACACACACGCACACACACTCACATAGTCATTCAATTATCCTACACCACACTCAAGCAATACTCCAAATACAAGACTAAATAATCTAAATAACCACATTACATCCATCAAACCAAACACCCCCTTAGGCGTAAACATGAAGTTCTGAGGCGGGGAGGCGGCCGCCGGGGCAGTTGGCGCAGCCTCTGAATCCGCACTGCTCCGGAAGCTTGCAGGGCAAATCCCCGTACTTGCGTTCCGCTTTCCTCATCGCCCAGATGGCTTCGCAGCGGCAGTTGGAACTGAGGCTATTGAGCTGATTGCAGCAAGGCTGGAGCGGGTCTCCGCGGTTGTCGGCAGCGCTCCTCAAGAAGGCGTCGTCGCGGCCGTACTCGCTCAGCAGCCACAACAGGCACTCCCACTTGGACATCTTCTCAATCTCCGTAATGCACGTCTTGTCCCTAAACAACGTCGTCGTCGTCGCCGCCACCGTATTGTGGGCGGAGGCGATAATGAGGAGGAGGATGAGAGCTGTCGGGTTGGCCATTACAAATTAATCTTATATTGTCGTTGTTGGTGTGGAGGAAGTGGAAATGGACGCTGCTATTTATAGGAACCAGAATTCATTCAATATGTATCTAATATAGCTAATGTGGATAAGATTAGAAAAATAGTATGTGATTTGCAAGGCCAGAACGTGCATCGTCGGTGCTGCTTCACAGAATGTGTGTCCCCTTGAGGCAGGTTTGTGAAAGCTACAGATCCTTCAAAATTTAGCACAATTTCGATTTTTTAAATAACTAATAAAAAAATATTCCTATGGGAACATCTAAATAGTGCGGCATCAGTTTGTAAGCTTTAGGGTTCAAACCCCACCACTCTCATTGTTTTCTAGTAAAAAAAAAAAGAAAAATTATGTCCCTGTACGCACATTCGGACCGTTAGAGCATCCACATTCCACAAAAGGGCACACTTTGTTTGGCAACATTAGTGCCCTCCAAACTTGGAGGGCTCTCCCTTTTTTTTTTTTTTTCAATTTTTTAATTTCTTCATTTTAATAACAATTATTTTTAAAATGCAAACTTTATTGAATTTAAATAAAAAAGCATTACATTGATTGAAAAACATAAAATAAAAAAAACATAATTCAAAAAAAATTATGGGAGTGATAGGGGGTGAAAATGTAGAGAAATTGGTGAAAATGAAGCGAAATAGGAGGTAGTATTTATTGGAAAAAATTTGAATTAAATTAAATAAAAAAAATTAAAAATGATGTTTGAAAGGATAACATATGACTAATCCGTTGCCCAATCAACGACTGACACATCACCCTCCTCCTCCCTCTGCCCTCTTCGCCAAAATGGCGCTCCAGTGCCCTCTGCGGGTGCCAATGGCGAGTGCCCTCAAGATGAGAGCTCTATCTCCTCCACCATCCTCCATCGCCCACTGATGTGGATGCTCTTAGATCGAGCTTTCTATCGCGCCTGGCGGCTCGCCCATTCAGGGGCTCGCCATCGAGCCAACTATTGAGCCCCCATAAGGGATGCTCTATCCAAGATGCAAAATAAAGAGTAAAAACTGAAATAAATGTAAAAGAACATGATGTAGTTAACATAAAAAAAAGCAGAAAAATCATAGAAATGATAAAAATAAATATTACAAAGATTTTGGAATCTCAATGCATGAGTTCACCTCTTTAATCCTCTCTCTCATAAGTTGGATATAATGGTTTTATATCATTATTTATGGTGGTTAATTATTTAATTGGGAATTAAATAATCGGAATATATTCAAGTTCTCAAAACCATTAATTGGTGAGTGAGAAATGGTATTTGAGTTGTGTGTTGGAGATGAATTTGTTGTAGGCAAATTTATCGTTGTGGTTATTCCACGTTGAAGGAACGAGCTCGGGCTCGAACCGTGGGCCTTGAATTTGGATTGGGCTTGGCTCGACATCTAAGTGGTTAAATAAAAGCTTGGAGCCCATTAGTTAATTAATTGAAGTTTGGGCTCGGCCAAAAGTGTAAACATGCTTAGACGTAGGCTTTAGCCTATTAGTTGGTGGCTTTTGCCATGTTTGTACGTGGCTTTCATTTCAATTAATTAACACATGAATTAATCAAATAACTCATTTGTTTGATTGTTTGGAATGTTAGCGGCCAAGCTTTCATTTCCAAATTGAATTAACCATGTCTCTTGGCTTTTCGGATGTGAGAAAACCGCCGTGTTTAGCAATCAATTGTGTGACTGCCGACCTTTCCCCACGGTGACTATTTATAGTTGAGCATTTGAAAGTTTGAAATACGAATTGTGCTCTCAAACTTTTGTCAAAATATTTGCATTTCATACTAGCTAGCTTCATTATAGTGTCAAAGCTCTGTTCTCAAACTCTGTTTCGTTCGCCGGAGCTCTTTCCTATTTCGGTGCTGATTATGAAAAAGACGTCGTCGTTTTATCTTTGAAAGACGATACGCCATACCGTGAGCACTAGCCGGGTCTCGTCTTGCGGAAAGAGACCTCCTCGACTCGACGAATCCCAGTTTGTTAGTTCGTTATTTTCGTTTATTTTTTTTGTAATCTTATTAAGTTCAATTTTGTGTAGTTCTTTTCTCCTTCGTTTCCGTCCCGTTATAATTATTTTCCAACGTCGTATTCATTTCTTCTTGGTACTTCATCAACCTCTCTTTCCAGATGGGGTGAAAAATTGTAGCAGAGTCGTTGACAATTTATGTTAAAAATCAAAGGTCAGATTTGTACTTTTGGTTAAGGTATCACATTATTTACTATTTATAGGCAACAAAACATAATAATTTTTTAGTGTTTTTTATCAGAAAAAAAAAAATAGATAAATGAAACAAGGACCTGATTAATTAGAGCTTAGACCATAATAAAAAAAACTTCAATGACTGAATCCTAACCAACAATACATTCTATCAAAAACAATTTTGAGAAAGCAAATAATGTCTGAGACTGATAATTGGTTGGGCTAAGTGATAGCTGACTCTGACTGTATACGTGAGAAATATTATATATTAATATGTTTATTTTCTAAAACCAATTAAGCAAAGGGTGCATTTTATTCATAATCCGAATTAAGAAAACCAAATCCCTCACCCTAGGAGAGAGATATTGAGTTGTCTAAACTATTTAACTAGAACCAGAGTTAGCTAAACATGCTAAATGATGAGCAACACTATTAGTTGATCGGGACACATGAAAAATGCCTACCTCGATTGATATGAAGGTTTATATATATCTAACAAAGCTTTCACTGCAAGAATTGAGAATTGAGAATGAATATATAGTTTAATATGAATGATCAATATATAAGACCAAAAAACTAAATGAAATAATGCAAAAGGGTCAGAGATTTACTATTATCGGGTAATTAAATTTTCTTTTTATTTTCCTTTTTTTTTCTTTTAGAGATGGAGATGGGGCTTTCCATAAATTGATTGATTAAATGTTACTAATATAGAAAAAATAGAACCGATTTATCAATTAGTGATTAGTTTAATTAATCTAAGTTCAATTTCTTAAACTCTCCAAAAATTTATTGAATAAATAATATAGAAAAATAGAAGAGGTCCAAATAATTTGGTACCAAAATTTAAAGAGGATAAGTTTTTTAACCCTAAACTTAAAACTACAAGTTTTCTATACCAAAATTGATTAAAAGACTAAAATACCCTTTACTATTTTAAATTTTGTCTCTCTCTCCATCTATCGGTCCCCCACCACAAACCCACATTCTCTCTCTTATCTCTCTCGACCGAAACCACGAAGAAGAAGCACGAAGAAGAAGCACGCTCGACGAAGACTTGGCACGATGAGTTCGTCCGAGACACAATCTAACCACGATGGAGAGGCGCTGTCGCCGGCGCATCACGAAGAGGAAGAGTTCCTAAACGAGCCGCCGGTTAGTGCGCCCTAATTTTCGAAATAAATTGAAATTTTTTGGCAAATTTCGATGTTTAATTCATGGGTATTCATGCTAAAGTTAAGTTGCGAAGAAATGTACATGTTCTATGCGTTTAAATGTTGATTTTTAAATTGGATCAATGAATTTATATGGGCACGATGGGGCACGATGGGCCGGGGCGATGGTGTTGGGGTCGATGGGGCGGGCACGACGGGCACGATGGGGTTGGGGCGATGGGTCGGGTCGATGGCTGGGGGCGATGGCGGGGGCGGCACGGCTGGGGCTCTTGGATACGGGGTTTGGGGCCGAGGGCTGCAAAGGGGATGGTCAGCGATGGGCCGGACACGATGGGCCGTAATGGGCCGGGCACGATGGTACCATCGTGACTTTGCCATCGTGCCTGTGGCCGGTATTTTTTTTTGTGTTTTGTCTTGTTTTTTTGAATTTGCTCGCGAATTTATCGTTGTCTTATTGCCCGTTTTGTTATGAGAAAAGGCCCACGTTACGGCCGCGACACGTGGAATCAATTTTACAGAGGCGTTGTGATGTGTTTAAAGAGATACTTTCCACGGCCGCGTCGCATTGGCGGGCCTAGACACTAGAGCGTGCGAGAGCACTTTACCTCCGGGTCGCGGCGACTGACAGACAGCGCGGACGGCAAGGCGACGGTGCCCTTCACCACCTTATAGCCCGATACCGCAGGCGACCACATACCCCCGCATGAGTCGTGGTTTCAGCCGGGGGTCGGACCGTCCGTTTTACACCCCGTGATTATGCCCTAATCACGGACTTCACTTTGGAAACACGGAGTTCGACACTACCGAGACTCACCCGATCCGTCCCGACGCTATTTCACCGGCATTTTCATGCCAAAGAAACAAAGGCGAGCGAGCCGCGCAACAAGTTCAAGGAACGCAAGTTAGGAGATGAAATGGAAGATTATTTGAAGGCCGCGAACTTGTTGGTTTACTACTACTTTCTTGCGCCGGACAAGATGCCGAGAACCTGGTACGGGCACCGGCAGAGGACTTCGAGCAAGGACAGCCTCCCCCGGGGGCGCTTACACGTACCAGTGTCGACTCACTACATCGACACCGTGGCTCTTACTCCCGCATGAAGAGATTGACTACCACTTCTACGGTCCCGGCCTGGTCCCCGTACCTTTGGATGTACGAGGCATTTCTCGTTTCGGGACGCTACCGCGGAACGAGAGATGAAGTGATAAGGCTGCCCCGATGCTTGATGTGGAGACGGCACCGTGAAGGCGGACTTCACTACCTTTTTTGACCAACCGGTACGTAAATCACTTTATTTTTTATGAATTTTTTAAAATTTCAAAATTTTATCGATATATAATTGTTATTTTATACGTATTTCATTACAAACGAAATGAATGATGTCCCGTTGGTCCCGATGGGATATGGAAGCCGAGTACTACTTCCTTAGCTTTGAGAACGGGGATCCGTTTGATGTGGTGTACCCGGCTTGGCCCGAATTGCTGGTCGGCCGGGTAGTGTGAGGTTGTGCTCATGGGCCCATCAAGAACAAGGGCAAGATCAAAGTTACGACAACGGAGAAGATGAAGGCGACCTTTGGAAAGGTGTCGGCTGCCGCCGAGAGAGTAGTCCTCTCACCCGTCCTCGCAATGCGAGCGAGGCGGATCGTGATCGTGCAGAGATCTCGCTACACCACCCGCCCCTTCCACAGCCTCTCGCTCCCATGCCGCACCTCACTCAGCTGGTGCCAGTCAGCTTCGCAGTTGGCCGCCCGAGAGAGAAGAGGAGGAGCATGGTGAGCTTGCGAGAGTAGTCCTCCTCCGAGACACCCTAGGCCGTCCCTGGCCGCACTACGTACGCCATATGTTGGTGAGACGCCCAGCTCGTGCACGCATCGCCGGCCAGACGCTCGTACATGGGCGACAACACCGTCTCGCGTGATAAAAGAGATTGACCACACGGTATGACGCAGCATTTTTCGACCTTGCGAGAATGCGGACGAGTGCTTCACCGCAGGTAACATTTCTTGCAATTTAACGTCTTCACATATTTAAATTATTTACATTGATTTATATATCGTCATGTAATGTAAATTTTTTGAATACAGTCATGGATTTGTACGTGCTCTTCACTAGGCGTTAATGTGCCGGGCGGTGGATGAGTTGCGCATGGACCACTATTGTTCAAGGGTCTACGTTTTTTGTAAGTTTTTGTTTGACTTTTTATTTGTTGTATTAGTTGGTTTACAAAAAAATATTTTTAACTTGTTTTACTTTTTAGGCACTCGATGCTTAAAGAGTTCCACGAGCTAAGTCCAAAGGGCAACCAAGTGAAGGGAAACAAATGGATATTGCCACAACCTATACTGGATCTCTTTCATGGCATGGACACACCGAACGGGATCCCGTGGTTAAACTGCAACACAGTAAGTGATGTTAAATTGATTATAAGTTGCTTTTTCTTTCAAATTGTCAGTATTCTTGATTTGCAAGCTGTACTAATATTTGTTATTTGAATGATTATTGCCTTTTGTTGTCTTGATGAACATCGGGTCACCGCGAAGATCAAAATAGATGATTGGTGCATCGAATTGCATGACTCATTGTCACACCAACATGACGCCAATAAAATCTCCTCGGATAAAGCAGATGAGGCCCCTCACTTGTCTCGTTCCTAGGCTACTAACTCCGGGGAATTACCGGATGAATAACCCCGCAAGACAAGAAGAGAAGACTTCATGCCATTGATCATAATGCCACCTAGCGAGCAGCTCGCCTGCATCAATGTGGTCACTGCGGGTCCTCCTTTTTGTTGCATGTATCTAGATCGTATGGTGTCCAAACATCCAACAAAAAGGCATACAAGGAATATTGATGTGAGATACATTAGGAGCTATCGTAAAGAGATAGGTGCTAGGATATTTAGCTTGTCTTTTGATTTGTGATTTTTTGTACGATTGACCATGCCACTCTTATTTATAATATGTGGTTCATTTGTCCTAATTATTTATTTGTTGAGCTTCTGTTGTGTTTAGAAATTGGAAAATGTAAAAAACAGGGCCGAAGCGGGTTTCCTTTGTAGCGGGTGCACCCGCTTCGGCGGCTCACCCGCCTCGGCGGGGTACACGAGCCTGCCCATCGCGCCCATCGCCCACGATTGGGAGACCCCATCGCCCCCATCACCCCCATCGTGCCCATCGCCCCCATCGTGCCCATCGTGCCCATCGCCCCAATCGTGCCCATCGCCCCCATCGTGCCCATCGTGCCCATCGCCCCCATCGTGCCCATCGCCCCCATCGTGCCCATCGTGCCCATCGCCCCATCGTGCTCACGATGAAGTCCCCATCGTCCCCAGAAGAACAGGCATCGATAAGTATTTTTAATACCTTAATGTTATTCCATAGTATTTTTTATATCATATAAATACTTTTTTATACCTTACATACATACTTATGATCAATCTGAATGTTTTTTGCAACATCGATCATATACAACATATAATTTGAGAATTTGAAGTAAATATTCATTGAGATCCTTTTCATTCTTAAGATATGATATGATTCATAATCATATTAAAGACTACATTTAAATTATTTCAAATGTTCGTTTTTACTTATGAAATTCTTAAATAAACAATTACAAATCAATATATCAGCACCACATCAACATAAAGTCCAAAAATGTCTATAAAATCAAAATTTCTTGAGTGCGACGGGACATGCAAAGCGAGGGCGATGGCCACGACGGGAACGACGGGCGGCGAAGGGGCGATGGGCACGACGGTAAGGACGGGGCGACGGGCACGACGCGGTGGGCACGATGGGCACGATGGGGGCGATGGGCACGATGGGGGCGATGGGCACGACGGGGGCGATGGGGTCTCCTAATCGTGGGCGACGGGCGCGATGGGCGGGGTACTCGCCGAGGCGGGTGAGCCGCCGGCGGGCACCCGCTTTACAAAGGAAAACCCGCTCGGCTTCGTTTACATTTTCCAATTTCTAAACACAATGTGTTTTCCTAACAAATAAATAAAATTAGGACAAATGAACCACATATTATAAATAAGAGTGGCATTGTCAATCGTGCAAAAAATCATAAATCACAAGTGCATCTGGACATTTTCTCGATTGTGTGTTCTTCACTACCACAATTGTCGCATTTTTTCTTTCGTCGCCGTTCGACTCGATGGTTCCCCTCCGGGGGAATATTTATATCGACATCTAAAGCGAGTGGTTCGGTGCAATTCTTTCTATCGTGGCCGGTCCCCTTACACTTAGAGCATTTTTGGCTACGCGCGTGTTGTGGGCGCACCTTCAACCGCCGAACGAACACGCCGTGTCCTCGGACGGCCGGCTTGACGAACTCCCACCGGTGGCAAGCAAACGATTCTTGCAATATCAGTGCGGACATTCCACTCCCCGGATGTGGTACCGCCAATGGATTCTCTCGTAAGTCTCGCGCAAGTCGTGTTGCTTGTAATACCGACTTACGAAATCAAACAAATTGATGAGCCGTTTCCTTGGGTCCCGTAACGAACAAAAGTTAGAAATATCGAGCCATGAAAATACAAATGTAATACCGACTTACGAAATCAAACAAATTTACGCTTGTACATACCCGAGGCGGTACTCGCATGACGACATGGCATCTTATCCCGATCGAACTCACGACACTCACATGTCCAATTCCCAAGGTCCACCTCGAAGACCATCTTCTTCGTCTTTCACTTTATAAACATTGTCGCGCAGGTCGAGCAACGAGCCGACGACTTGCTTCCACCGTCACAAGCTTGTCGAAGGCCTCGAGTGTAATCTCATGCTCTCTCTCCCTAGCTAATGCCCTCTTCTCGTCGAACCATTTCTCGACAATGCAACGATACACCTCAAGTAACGAGCAACAGTAAACGTCTAGCCTACAAGAGCTTCAGAGTTCAAGCTTTCGGCGGCATCGGGAGGTCATGAAACCGTACCGTCGAACCGGGCAACGCGACCTAGACCACCTATGAACACCAATTTCGTAAAGTCGTGTGTGAGCACCTCACATGAAGCTTTCAAGGCAGAAAAATTCTTCTCGAACTCTTCAACACGATAAGCATACGCCGCATTTTGGAAGATGGCAAGAGCTCGACGGCCGTATCGCGTCGCATTCTTCGCATGTGGCGAAAGCACAATCCGTGCGCCGCAATGGGATGATGGCTTTCACGGCATTTGCAATGCTCTTATGTTGGTCGAGACGATCAACAACTCATCCGAGGGTCGAAACACTCGCGTGCATTTGAAAGAAACCAAGTCCACGACTCATCGTTCTCTATCGGACCAATTCCAATAGCTATAGGAAAGAGCCGCTCATTCCCATCTTTGCTAACAAAATGACAAAAAGAACTCCCTTGTTCCTTCCCTTGCGCGGGTCCCGTCCAACACAATCACCGGCCTCGATAGCGCTCGAAGGCACGAATACACCGTCCTAAGGCGAGAAACATGTGACAAAATACCCCTCACTACCGATCCGCATGTTGTACTCGCACCGGGATTACGCCGCTCAAAAAATGTAGATACGACGACGGACCATCCGATACGACTTGTCAAAGTCACCGTATGTCTTCTCTATCGCTATATTCCTCGTTTCTAGAGCGAGGCCGTACAACATGTGAACACCAAACTCTCTCGCGCATCTCTTCCATCATCTCTCTCGGCCTTCAAATACACACCTCGCAAACCAACCTACGAGCAAAGCATACACGGCCGCAACTTTAGCCACCGTCCGCCGCAAGAAGACGGATCACGTTCAAGTGGCAGTCGTGATCCAAAGTCAACTTCGTAATGTACCAAATCGAGTCGCCCTCATCATTTGGCCCCTAAGCACACAACCTAAACGTGCAATTTTTCCTACCGCGTTTGCAGAGAAAGATTATACGATTTCCGAACGATCAATGACATACTCTAGCATGTGCTCCTGTGTGATACATTCCCACAGCCCATCTTCAATTCATACTTCTGACCGAAACGTAGCCCCCACTACAAGTTGACTAGTGAACGGTCCGGGCTGCTCAACCCACCCAAGTGGCAGCGCGTCGTCACACTCGACTCGCGAATGCTCCAATTGCTCTAGGCCGTCGCGTAGTTCATCATCATCACGACCAATCCGATGCTCGATGTGAAATTCTCGGTGCCCGAAGATCCCGTTTACTTGTTCTCGGCCGTCTAATCCAAGCAAGAAACTCGCAGTCACGGTATTCAATTATATTCTTACGGCGTTCATCTTCTTCGTCGTCGGAGATGCGAGCACCCTCTCGCTTCGGTGGCATTCTATCATCATCATCCTTAAATAGATCCGTCGTCCACCGCCTTCCACGTACACCTCGTGGGCAAAAATCGTCTCTTTCAAAGACATAAACCATCGGATCCGACCTTTCTCTCGCACTAGCAATCGAAGTAAATCAGATCACTATTTAATAAAACTCTACATCCGCTCCTATCCCTCAAAACAAGCAACATAGGATAAAGCACATACTCGGAATCTCTTCGACCACACAAAGCATCTTTAATCGATTCATGAGATGATCTCGATCATCATTCGTATCGTCCATGTGCACAACAACAAGATTCCCGCCTAAGTAAGCCAATCCCTCCCACCGACCTCCAAAACGTACAATAACACGCCGCCGCCCCATCTAAAAATCAAAGAAAGAAGAGAGATTAGGGGTTACAATACGAAAAACAAAATTTACATCACAAATCGCTGTGCACGATGGTCATCGAGTTGGCCATCGTGCCCATCGCGCCCATCGTGTCTATCGCGGGCACGATCGCGGCACGATCACGGGCACGATCGCGGCACGATCACGGGCATCGATCGTGGCACGATCGTGCCTTCTACATCGTGCCATCGTGGGAGAAACCCTTCGCCCCCGACAGAAAAAAAATTCATAGTTTCCAACCCCTTACAAATCACACAAGCGAGTTATTTCAACTATTTTTTCTCCTAAACATATTACTAAACTTCAAGTTATATTCGAATTTAAACAAATATCACTTAACATCTACATATTCCATGCAAATCGAAGACAATTTTGGGACACGATGGTCAAGGCACGATCGTGTTTACTTGGTCACGATCGTGCCTTGCCATCGTGAGTTAAATAACACGCACTAGTATATGCTTTTCGGACGGAGATTTCGGGTGTATACCTTCTTTATGAAGCCGAAACGCGATGCCGGCTTTTCTTGATATCTTTTCTTCTTTGAATTCACGTTTCGATAGATTGGAGTAGCTTTTTCTCTTCTTTTTCTTCTTCTTTCTTTTAGGGTTTTGTGGTTTTTGGTGTTTTCAATTGTAGGTCGCGATTAATTCGAACCTAACTGTGAGTTCTAAACCTTGTCAACAACCTCTCTTACGCAAACTTTAATGAACTACCTTCATTAAATCCTAGTTTCATCCGAAAATCTTCGTAGAATCGGATTTGGTAGGGTTCAATAAATGAAACCCTAGTTTCATCCGAAAATCTTCGCAGAATCGGATTTGGTAGTGGTTCAATAAACGAAACGCGACAGAATCTGCATTAAATATTACTTTCCATCGTGTCCAATAGCACCATCGTGTCAATCCATCGTGTCCACCCATCGTGCCCAGCCATCGTGTCCAACGCTTCTCCCATCGTGTCATCCCATCGTGTCCTCCCATCGTGTCCAGAAGAAATCTGGCCGACGACGGGAGAGAATCGAGAGAGATTGAGGTTGTTTTTTCAGATTATTTTTTTTTAATTCATAGGTGTATTATTTATTTATTAGTTTTTGTAAAAGGGAGGGCACTTTAGTCTTTTAAATGATTTTGGTATAGAAAACTTATAGTTTTATGAATGAGGTTAAAAAACTTATGCTTATTAAGTTTTGGTATTTTTTCGTCCAATTTCTCAAAATAGAATATATATATATATATATATATATATATATCGATTAAAGATTAATTTAATTTATCTAGGTTCATCAATTTCTTAAACTCTCCATAAATTAATGATCAATAAATAATATCCCCTTCGTCTTAGGTTAGTGTGGTTCAACTAATATTTTATATTTTATATATAATTAAATATAAGCCACACTTTTGAGGGACTGAAGGAGTAATGCAAATGTAGTGCAACTTATCTAGAAATTGTCTTTAATAGAAAATTGAAGAAGTCAATGTTCGTTGGGCATTTATAAGAACCTTGAATTTTCAAAGTGTATGCACTGTATATGTACCTATTTTATTTTGTATAGTTATTTTTATTTTGGAATGTGTCCTGTGGGGTATATGCAGACTAACCATCCCATCAGAAAAAAAAAATGTCACATCTAATATGTTTATTATAAAATTCTATCCTAAAAAGACTTATCCATCTATAGCGAAACGTTTTTCTTTGGCTTTTCTGTCAAAAACAACTACCCCACCAACTACACACTAACACAAACACATTTTCATTAAAAATTAAAAATAAATAAAAGGTCGTTTTATCCAAACTTTCAATTTCCAATTTACATACTTAAAATAATTGTTTTTTTTTTTCCTTTAACTTCCTCTCACAAATACTAAGAGAGGCAAATACAATGCGCCTATGTCAAAAACATAAAAAGTACCAAAGAACAGTTGGCAAGAATCCTGATTTGCAAAAAACCTAGAAGAAAAATCATTCTGTAAATAAAAATACTGCCTACATCCCAATTAAAGTGACGTATTCTTTTTCGGGATATCCCATTTGAATTAGCTCAATTCAAAAATGACCAAAATTAAAATGTGAATTTTTTTTATTTTTTTAAACGTATCACTTCAAATGAAATAGAAAAAAATACAAAAAATACATTAATATAAAGATTCTCGATCACGGACACAAGTGCGCAAGCACCAATCACATCCAAGCATTGCAAAAAGGACAAAATTGAAATAAATAAAATATCATACTAATATAAAATAGTCAATTAATAGAGTACTTGCTATTGCATTAATGTATTTTTTTTACATGTATTTTTATTAAATTAAATGAGTTATAGAATTATAAAACTAAATGCGAAAGCATATTAGATCTGAAATTTGGGAAAACTCAATTGTATTTCTCAACTCAAAAATTCTATCAATCATACTTAAATGAAATTACAAAGACCAATCCTTTTATACTGTGCTAACAAACTACAACAGACATAAGAGGAAAAACGCTAACACAATTTTATTAATAAGGAAAAAGGCGTGAAAGATAGATGCATCATCTCCACCGTAGGACTGGATTCAAGATCAACGGTCCTAAGTGAGAGAGCAGCATGTGAATAAGCGAGCATGTCTTCACCCCCCGTCAAGCGTGGCTTGGTGAAGATCAATCAATCGAAGCTTGCCCAACAGGAAGCGAAAACGAGGACCAGGCAAGGACTTCGTGAAAAGATCAGCAAGCTGCAAACCCGTAGAAACAAAGCGAGGATCAAGAAAACCAGCACGAAACTGATCTCGAACCAAGTGACAATCAATATCCAAATGTTTGGTTCGCTCATGAAATACCTAATTTTTAGTGATATGGAGTGTCGTCTGGTTGTCACAAAGAAGTGGAATAGGCTGGGAAGAAGGAAGACCAAAATCAGTACACAAATAGGATAACCAAAGCAACTCACGAACTGTAGCACTAAGCGCACGATACTCCGCTTCGGCGAAAGACGCAGAAACAGTGGCTTGCTTCTTGCATCTCCATGAAACCAGGGAATCACCTAGAAAGACATAATAACCAGTAAGAGAACGTCTAGTATCAAGGCAGGATCCCCAATCCGCGTCACTATAGGCCAAGATAGAAAATTTAGCACGAGCTGGATAAAACAACCCCAAGAAGGACAACCTTTAAGATATTTAAGAACATGGAGAGTGTTAGGAAATAAACACACAATAACGAAATCAAAAACACAAGAATTGTTTACCCAGTTCGATATGATGTGTATCTACGTCTGGGGGCGATGTCAAGCCAGGGATTTTTACTATATTTTTGGATTCAAATTACAATGAGAGAACAACTATATATTGCAAACAATTGATCCATAATCCTAGTAAAACTAGGAAACCGAGTAGAGCCCAAAATACACTTGGATCGCCGGAATCGTGGTATGATTCACTTCCTTTCAGGCTCCATACTCCAACAGAGAGCAGCATCCCAATGTTGTGAGCATGGTTCAGCAACAAACTGACTCAATTGTTGGACAACATGAGAAATATCAGGACGAGTAAGATTCAAGTACAACAATTGGCCAACAAGCTTTCTGTAAGCATCAGGCTCAGCAAGAAGAGAATCTCGACACTTAGAGAGCTTAGAACCTTGTGGCAAAGGTGTGACAGTAGAATGACAACCAAGTAAGGCAGCAGAATCTAAAAGATCGAGAATATACTTGTATTGATTAAGAGAAGTGCCTGAAGGACCGCAGATTATTTCCATTCCCAGAAAATACTTAGCAGGACCAAGATCTTTGATAGTAAATGCAGAATGCAAATAGGCTTTCAGCTCAATGATCAAAGATTCTTCAGGGCTAGTGATAAGGACATCATCTACATAAACAATCAGACAAAGGAAAGAACTCCCCGTACCTTTGACAAATAAACAATGATCATGAGCAGATTGTGTAAATCCATAAGTGAAAAGCTTCCTGAAAAATTCTGCGTTCCACTACCGAGAAGTTTGTTTAAGCCCATACAAGCTTTTCACTAACTTGCAGACTTGGCCAGGTTGAGCCTTGGTATATCCCTGAGGTGGCATCATGTAGATATCATCGGATAAAAACCCATGCAAAAATGCATTATTGACATCTATTTGGTGTAAAGGCCACACATTAGATGTAGCAACTGCAATGAGAAATCTGACAGTAACAAGCTTGGCTACAGGGGAAAATAGCTCATTATAATCAATCTCATACACTTGATTAAAGCCTTTAGCCACCAGCCGAGCCTTGTATCGTTCCATTGTGCCATCGGCATGAAGCTTGATCTTATATACCCATTTAGATCCAATTGCTCGTTTTCCTAAGGGCAATGCAGTAAGCTCCCAAGTATGATTACTTTCCAGAGCATCTAGCTCTTGATTCATGGTAGTCCTCCATTCCTCAGACTGACTGGCCTCTTTATAAGATCGAGGCTCTCTGAGAGAGGTTACTTGCACCAAAAAAGTTGTATAAGTAGGTGTAAAATAACAAGGTGAAGTGTAAGGAAAAGTCGGAGGTGTTCTGTTTCCAACTCCAAATTCAGGTAATGCACCAGGAACCACGAATCCAACATAATCATTCATCCACACATGTGGCTTTGTGTGTCGCCCACTTCGGTGTGGGACAAGAGTAACGTCAGATTCAGTTACTTCAGGGAGAGGTGAGGCAGAAACATCCACAACATCCATAGGTAATTCCTGGGAAGAAGAACTCTGATCAACAATCTCAGTAGTAAATGCCGGCAATTCCAAAATAGGCTCAGAAAATGATGGTGCATCAGATTGTAGAAAATGATAAGTATTGGGAAAGAATTTGACATCCCTTGAAACAAATAATTGCTTGTTTTCAAGATTATAAAGCATATATCCTTTATGAGCAAGAGCAAAGCCCAAAAACACGGATTTTATACTTCTAATATCAAATTTCTGTCTGTGATGATCCAAATTAACTCCATAAGCCAAACAACCAAAGGGCTATACATGATCATACACAGGGGCAACACCAGTAGGTAAGTGATAAGGACAATTCCAATCCAACATTTTACTAGGTAAGCGATTCAAGAGCCATGTAGCAGTCAAAATAGAATATGGCCAGAAACGTTTTGGTAAATGACTAGTAAACATCAAGGCTCGAGCTACTTGTAAGAGAGTTCTATGCCTACGCTCTACAATTCCATTTTGTTGTGGAGTATAAACACATGACCTCTGATGTATAATACCAAATTCATGACATAATCTTCGTATGTTCTGGTTCACAAACTCTGTGCCATTATCAGTTCTTAACTGCTTTATTTGTTTATGAAACTGATTTTCAACCATATGTATAAAACCAGTCAAAATCTCACTAATTACTTGTCCTTTAGAACTCATCAAATAAGTCCAGATTGCTCTGCTATGATCTTCTACTATAGTTAAGACAAATCTTGTATTACACACACATTATCAACATTATACGGTCCCCACACATCAGCATGCAACAAATCAAACAAAGCATCTGTTCTTCTATGCAAGATAGGAAAATAGCTTCGTGATTGTTTAGATTTGTAACATACCTCACATTGGAGCAAATTTTCTTCTTCTGCCGATGTAAATTTATCTTTAAGAAATGTCAACTGCTTCATAGTAGTAACTGAAGGATGTCCTAGCACCCTATGCCATCTCATCATATCCGATTCTCCATGCTGTGTGAAATGACACTGAGCTGCTGAAGACAATTGTTCTGAGGTCTCTATGATGTACAGATTACCAAAAACCTTTCCAATAGTCAGGACATGATCATTTCCCTTCTTCTGCACTACACAGTGTGTGTCTAAGAATAGACATCTGGTACCACATTCTTTATTCATTTGAGCAATAGAAATCAAGTTGTGTGTGAATGTAGGTGCATATAAAACATTTTTCAACACAATTCCTTGAGTAAGTTGTGCCTCTCCTGTATAAGATACAGACTGAATGCTTTCATCAAGTAAATAGATAACCAGAGGCAAATCCAACTTATGCACAGAATTTAACAAAGCAGGATTACAGCAGACATGCGTACTTGCTCCTGTATTAACAATCCAAGCCTTAGGATGTGCTCTATTAACTATGCTGAAAGCATAATGACCTGTAAATTCACCAACACCAGACACTCCTCCTAGCACCATGTTAACATCATTCTTTGACTGATTAATTCCACCAGCTTTAAAATACTGACTCATATATTTAGCAATCTCTGTCTGAATCAATTTACTTATATCTCCATTCATTTCTGATTTTTCATTACCCTCCGTTTCCTCTATCACATCCAAAGGATTCTCAGCAAAATGAACTCTCATCTTTCCTTTATTCTCCTTCATTCGTTTGTACCAGTCTAGATATCCATGAAGTTTAAAGCATTCATGCTCTTCATGACCATTTTCATCACAATAATTGCATTTCAACAACTGTTTCTCTTCTTTACTCAACCTTTCTCTGTATCCAGATCCTTTTCCATACACTGGTGCCTTCCCCTTTGAGTTATGACTATTTCCTATATTCATTGCCATTTGATGATTCACTTCAGTATAGGAATCTGTAACTGATTTCTGATCTTCTTCTTGTAAAATCATCGAGTATGCTCGATCTACGCTAGGCAGAGGATCTAGCATAAGGATCTTACTCATAGCATTTTCAAAGCTGCTATTTAGGCATAGTAAGAACTGCATGAGTCTCTGTTGATGTTCACGTTTACTAGAAATATTAGTCGATCCACACTTATAATCCAAAGGAGGCAACAACATATCTAACTCTTTCCATAGAGTAGTTAAACTATTAAAATACATCAGCACAGACACATTTCCTTGTGAAAAGGCTCCTATCTCCCTCTGTAGTTTGTAAATTTTCGGTCCATTGTTCTTTCCAAATCGTTGGATTAAAGACTTCCAAAGTTTTCTCGAGTTATCAACATGAATGAAAGCATTAACAAGCTCCTTGGAAATTGAATTAGTAATCCAATTCGTAACCATAAAATCCGCTTTCAACCAAGCTTTATGTATAGGAGACTCAATTGGAGGTTCAGGAAACGATCCGTCCAGAAATTCTAGCTTATTTTTCGCTCCTAATGCACGACAAACAGATCTGCTCCAGGTCATAAAATTGTTACCTGTAAGCGGAGCACCAACAAGCTGCATACCGGGATGATCCGCTGTATGAATCTGCAAATCTCATCGATCTCATGTTGTTGAAGCTTCCGCTGCACGATTTGAACTTGCTTTCCTCGATCTATGCACCGTTGTTGATGATAAGAAGTTTCTCCTTCATCGAAATTGCTCTGTGCTTCAACTGGATCTCCAATCTCTTCTCGCGCAAGGACATTCCATTGAACTCGCCTATTTTTTGCCATTAAATCTCACAGGATCATAAAACTAGCTCTAGATACCATATAAAACTAAATGCGAAAGCATGATTAGATCTGATATTTGGGAAAACTCAATTGTATTTCTCAACTCAAAAATTCTATCAATCATACTTAAATGAAATTACAAACACCAATCCTTTTATACCGTGCTAACAAACTGCAACAGTCACAAGAGGAAAAACGCTAACACGATTTTATTAATAAGAAAAAAGGCGTGAAAGATAGATGCGTCATGTCCACCGTAGGACTGGATTCAAGATCAACGGTCCTAAGTGAGAGAACAACATGTGAATAAGCGAGCATGTATTCAAGCATTTAACATATTGCGTCACTCAAATGTCTGTATGATACCAAAGATTTCACCCAAATTACGCAATAATCGAACTAGCCATGCCATTTGTACTCCATAAATAATTAATAAAATGCTAAATTAATTGACAATGTAATATTGTATGGAGTACTAAAATCTCTAAAGTATAATGAATGCCTGAAGTAATTAATTATACTTTATGAGACTATATATAAGATCAATAGCCGTTAGAAACAAAGCGAAGATGCTAACTACAACAGGATCGTTTTAACATTATACAAAAAAAAAAAAAATCAATTCAACAATAAATTAATCATTTTTTCCACAGAAATCAGAATTAAAAACGATCACATAATTAATGCAGACAAATCCACTATCTACGGGCCCGCACATGACCGCCGCCTCAGCCGGTGGTGGCCAATCTACACCGCCGTTGCTCCGCCTCCCTCTGCGCCACCCCACGGCGGAACACCATCGAACACTCCGGCAGCTCGCCGAGATCGGCGAATAGATCAGACTCCTCTTCCTCTCTCATGCTGAAAATCATCGCCATTTCTCTCTCCGTACTCCCTCTCTCCTCCATTAAAATTGGGCTCTCAAGAATCACACTAGATGTGGATTCGAAATCAGTTAGCCATCCAAATTCGCCGCCATGAATCAGATTGCCTTCACCAATATTCGAAAATCTGTTATCTGAAATCAGTTCTTGAGATTGCTGATTATGAAGAAAATCTCTAGGTTTTTCCTCCTCCTCCTCGTCCTCCTCTTCTTCTTCCAACTCTTCTTCTGAAACTGAAGTTGCGGCGGCGGATGGCTGAGTACGGTGGTGGACGTTCCGAGACGACGGCGGCGGGTGGTTGTGCTCGCAAGAATATGTGACGATTAACATATTTGGATCGGCTCTACTTCTCTCTACTTGTTTTCTTGCAGGGCATCCCTTTGAGCTACTACATCTGTAATAACCTCTGCAAATTTATGACTAAGAGTGATTAACTTAATTTTTAAGACAATTAATTAGCGTTAAGTAAGGATTAAGGTTGTAATAATTACCTAGGATATGGGGAACCTTTGATGGGCTTTTGGCCGTATTTTCTCCATGCCCAAGAATCCGACGGTGGAGCGCTTACGTGGTCGCCTTTAAGCCTCAATCTTCCGATATCTTTGATCGGCACCGAGATCACTTTTTTTCCGACAGTCGCCCGTCTGTGTAAACAGAATTAGTTGGACGAAGCTAGAACATAATAATTATTAAAAAAAAAAAAAGGAAAAAGAACCCTTCCCTTGTTTTTTGTGCATGCATATTGAATTAACCCCATAATATTTAAACCCTAAGTCCCCCTCTCTTTCTCTGTCTCTCTCTCCAGAGTTACCTTATCTTTGAGGCGATCTTGAGACCTTTGGCCATGGCGGAATTGGGAGAATCTCCGCTGTGTTCAGGCGAATTATTCTCTGATGAATTCTCCAGTTCTCTTACAAAATGATTGCTGCTGAATCTATTATACATGGTTTTGTGTACTAGCAGTGATGATCATGTATAACTACTGTACGGTAGGATCGGTCTTCCTTCTGCGAGAGTCTGTGCGTGTGTTTTAGAGAGAGAGAGAGAGAGAAGGAAGGTGAGGATTGGGTGGGGAGAGATTATAATATGGGGTCGGAATGCTACAGTGGTGTTATAGTAATATAATGGACGTGTGAGAAAATGTTGAAGTAATCCAAAGTTGAATATTATTTTGTTTCAATGTGAAAGGGGCCTTTTATATTGATTTGTGCGAGCAATTTTTTTTTATCTTATTGCCTTTTGTTTTATTATGTATATATGACGTACATATTATATGGTCACAGCTATTTATGGCAGCATACGTGGCACATAATGATACCTCAATAGGATAAAATAATGTAATGGGAACATGACAGCTTTAATTAATTATTAAGGATTAATTTAATTTTTATCTTTTATCTGCTTATCCTTATTGATGCGTATTTGTATGTATATGATGACATTATAAAGATTCGCTTAATATAGGGGTGTGCAGTCGGTCCGATCCGAACCGATCCGGACCGACCCGCCAAAATCGAGGACCGATTTTTTTGTAAAATTGAGACCGACCCGCACCGAAATGAGGCCCCAAATCGATTCGAAACCAAATCGAAACCGAACGTCGGTTTCGGGTCAAACCAAAAAATGGACGGAAATTGCAGTTGTGCAGATGGGCGGAGGGTGTTGTAGAGGAGGACGGTGACGGAGGGGCGCGGTAAAGGGTGGTGGTTGTAGAGAATCTTGGTGGAGGTGAAGGAAGAAGCGAGATCTGGTGACTGGAGCAAGAAGAGTGCCGGAATAGATGGTTGTGGAGGAGGAGATAGAAACGAGAAGGGAGGCGAAGATGGAGTTGCCGCGGAGGCAGAGGGCGTCGACGGCGAGGAACGCAGAAGACCTGTGCGGGAAGGTTGTCTAGGGCAGTGCCGCGGTGCCCCTGTGAGAGAGACTGAGAGAGAGAGAGCGAGAGGCCGGTGGATTGGGTGGTGGGCGGCGAGATGTGAGAGAGAGAGATAGAGAGAAGGGCTGGAGGGAGGAGGGGGAGGCGCAGATTTAGAAAAGTAGAGAGAGAGAGAGGCTGGAGGGAGAAGGGAGGCGCACAAGTGAGATAATGAAATTTAGGGTTTGATACTTATTATATATATGGTCGGTTCGGTTCGGGTTTAGACGGGTTTAAAAAATTAAAACCGAAACCGACCCGCTCAAAATTCAGTTCCCATATTCCAACCCGCCCCGGACCGAAATCTCTCTAGAACCGGACCGACCCGCTCCGAACCGACGGGTTCGGGCCGGTTTTGCAGGTTCGGGGTGGGTCTGCTCACTCCTAGCTTAATATGTATATATATAAAACATGTATTAAGGTCATTATGTATTAAAATACTACTAAGAAACATATTCATATTCGAAAAAATAAGTGCATATAAGCATTTGAACTATTCTCGCATAGCACAATTTGTTGCGCAGTGCTCAAATATAGGGCTGTAAACGAGCCGAATCGAGCCGAGTATTGGTATGCTCAAACTCGACTCGATTAAATATTCGCTTGCTCGAGCTCGACTCGAGCTCAAGTCGAGTTTCTACCATCGTGATCGAGCTCGACTCGATCCAAAATTAGCAAGCTCGAGTTCGACTCGTCAAATACTCGATAACGTGGTATTCGAGCTCGAGCTCGAGCTAGACTCGTCAAGAACTCGATACATTTTAATCGAGCTCGCTTAAAGCTAATTTTTTAATTTTATGTACAAAACTCGATTATTAGACTCGCGAACAAGCTCGACTAAAACTCGATTTGTAGACTCGCAAACATACTCGATTGTAGGCTCGCGAACTTGCTCGATTAAATACGAGCCGAGCATGTTCGCGAGCCTATCGAGTCGAGCAATACGATGCTCGAACTCGGCTCGATAAACTTATCGAGCTCGATTTCATGCTCGAACTCTACTCGATTAGGTATCAAGTCGAGTGCCGAATGAGCTTTTTTCTAGTCGATCGCCGAGTAGCTCAAGAACGACTTGACTCATTTACAGCCCTACTCAAATCCAGTCGTTTGGACAAGAGAGTTTTCGTTTCGGCTATAAGAAAATGTATCGTCTAATTAATTAAGTAATGAAGTTGTCTAAAAAGAAAAAACTAAGCATTTAATTATGTCTTATTGGAGCTCAACCGTATGTCCATGATTCCATATACTTTTTAATTTTTTTAAATAGAACAACCAAGCGCAGTAAATTAACTCTCTTATGTTTTTCAAAATCGTTTTCATTTTTAATTTTTAATTACAATTCTAGTCCTGAAAATAATTATGTTAGTATCATTATTTGATATAAAGTGATCGGTGTTTATAAGCATAAAATGATAAATATTTTCTTATTATATCTAGAAGGAGTTTTTTAGAAGCATCTAGAAGGAAATTAAAGTGGTTTGATTTTTATGTTATCTTACCAATGCACGCATCAGTTTATAAGTCATGCACTTTTTCCACCGATGTGGGATTACCTTAAAGGCCTTCTTCTTTTTTTTTTTTTTTTTTTTTTTTTTGAGGAAACACTCGTAAACTAATTAGATTTTTCTTAATTACTCACTACTGAAATATAGATATGCCTACATATATCTTGTCTTTATGCAGGAACAATATGTTCGACCTCACAATTATTAAAATTTGAAGACCATTAAGTCGTCTATTAAAATAAAATAAAACATTATGGGCTTAATAATATGGATTGCGGCCCATTTTGTCTAGTTGACCTTTCATTTTTATTTTGGTTGTTACTCTATTTTGTCTTGAGTATTCTGCTTATATAGTTCATGAATATATACAATATATATATATATATATTATACGATATGATATATAAATATATAATATGGACGACTATGGTAGAGAAGGGCGGAATCATGCTGCACTCGAAGCAGCCCTAAATAAAATAAATTAAACCCCATCTGCATTATATAATATATATATTTTTAGAATTACTAAAGATACAATGGGAACATTAATATTACGAAGCATTCAGAACCACCATCTATCAAACTACCCGTACAAAATGGGAAAATTACTCCGCATAATAAGATGAAAAAACTACTCTACACGTCGATGGGAATCGAATTCAAAACATCTCACTAAAGAGAGACTTGAGTGTCTCAACCTCTCCACTATAGCAAAGCTCATCTGCCCCATCTCCATTATATAATATTTAAGTAACTTATTTTATTTTTATTTTTTTAAAAGAATATTGCAGTAAATTCATTAGCACGTAATTTACAATTTGCGTGTAGTAATGAGCATGATAATAGGAACCTTTGACTATAAGAGATATAATATTTCTATAGCCTCACCCCAAGAAATGTATCCCATGTGGTAGGAAAATCGACATAATAAATGCAGAATCTTGAATCGAAATTACGATTATTTTCTACATGAGTAGTATTTTTTATTATTCTTTTCACAAATTTTCTTTCATTTCATATTATAATTACGCGTAAATGTCACATTTATTGAGATGACTTCGTAAAAATTATATACTCCTCTATATGATCTAATTTTATTATTCATGTGCTTTGGCAGTCAGAATCCATAAGTTTTAAATGTTTGGTGGACAAGTTGACAACTAAGTATTTAAGAGCCAAAAAAATAATTGACAACCGAGAAAATATAATACTGCAACTCATCAATAAACTAATTTGAAATACGATTAGATATTTACATCTAAGTTTTGTCGGTACATAAGACCAGAGAGAGATAGAGAGAGAGATGTAGTTAGTATAATATGGCTTTTCTCGATCTCGAGTACTTGGAAATATTCTTCTATTAAATTCGAAATATTCTAGATGAACGAAGGAAAACGTGTTTTTATATTGATGTGTCTCACTTTGCCCAATCGATACGAAATCGTGGCATTGGATAACATAAAATTATTTCTCTCCTCTGACTTTTCTCTTTCCTCCTCTCATATTTTAACATTATTTAATTTATTTTGTATGATATTGCAAAAAAAATGTGATATAATTAATTTGGAACGCATATTTAGATGATGGCAGCAGATTTTTCTTGTCACGAGATAAAAAATTATTAAAATGCTTCTATACATAACCCATTTGAGATAATTCAGTGAATTAGTGGTGGAATGTGTGTTTTCATCATACTTGAATTTAAATAAGACCAAAATACTCATGATCCTTTAGTACGATTTGTTTCTTTTATACAATTTACATATTAAGCACAAAGATGAAGTTTATTTAGAATACTCCTAAAATGGTAACGTTGAATTCCATTTATATCAGAAAAATGAAAAAAAAAAAAAAAACTATTTGAGAGGTTCAAAACGGCTATTATATTGCGTGGATAACATAGTTTCCCAAGTAATCAGTCAAAAAAGAATATTATCTCTTAGTTATTGACTAACTTAATACATACCGGCATTAAAAAATTATTTTCCTTTTTTCTTTTTTTGAGGTAATATGATTTTCCTTTTAACAAGTAGTTATTGCAGAATTTTTTATACATTATTATAATTATTGATTAACACTTGGGGCGCAACCACAATGCACCTCTATATAAAGGAAAAAATGGAATTGAAGTAATAGTGTAAATGGTGAACGGAGTCAAGGAAATTTAAATTTTGAATAAGAGGCACACTCTCATGCAACCAATCTCATGCGATGCGATTGGATCCGGGTTGATCAGACTTGGTCAAACCGGGTCAACCCGTTGACTTTTCAGTTTTTGTTTATTAACTTTTTTTTTAATTTGATTTTTAAAAAAAATGAATTAAAAAAACTGAAAAAATAAAAAATGAAAAAAAACAAAAAAAATTGAAAAAAAAAATAATAAAATAAACTGAAAAAAAAAGAATTAAAAAAAAACTGAAAAAATAGAAAAAATAATTTAAAAAGTCAGGCATGTGTATTACACGTGCCGAATTAAAAAAAAAATTGTCAAGCGCGTGGACGCGCCTTGAAGGACACGTGTATCGCACGCGCCTGACTTAACGGTCATGCACATGTCCGCGCGCGTGGGCTCGATCGCATGGAATGTGACCGGTTGTACCCAAGTTTTTGCGTTTGAATAATTGTTGAATTTCACGGCACGCGCCCACGCGCGTGGGCTCGATCGCATGGGATGCTGAACGGTTATACCCAAGTTTTTGCGTTTGAATAATTGTTGAATTTCATATTTCCAAGAATTCGAAATTGAGGTGTATCATGTATGGAATATAGGATTTTGGGCCTATTGATTAATTTATTTAACATTTACATTTTCAATTACATAGTACAAAATGACCAAGATTGGAACGATAGTGAGAAATTAGTACTAATAAAAATAGAACTTTAGAGAAACTTTATCGTTATTGAACGTAACTAAATCATAATTTTTTAATTTTTATTTTCCTACTGGAAAAGTTAATTAATTATTATTGAATACTAAAATCTTTTTTTTTTTTTTTTGGAAGGCATAGAGCTTTTGAGCCAAAATTTTGGATCATTGCTCCAAGAAGCCCAGAAAGCATCAGTGGGTCGTACGGACCATATTAATCGAATCTAACTTAGAGCTCAAACTATGACCGTAATTCCATTGGGTGGTGATATTTGACCACCTTGTGTCTAGGTGGCCACCGATTTTTTTTTAGAAAAAACCGGACGGTTTTGTACTTTAAATTAATTGGTTTTTTAAATTTTTTTTTGTACCAATTATTATTATGCCCATAAGCTTTATTTCCCTCCTTAGTCACCATTTTTGGCGCCAATATTTCCCTTCCCCCTATTTTCTCCCTCTTCTCCCCCCTTTCATAACCATCGAATAGTTATTTCCTAAATTAATTATATATTTATTATAGAAACAAATATTTTTTTCTCTCGAATAATATTCACACCCCAATTATAATTAGAATAAATTAATTTTATAATATTTCATCCGCCAGTATAATGTTAAAAAATAATAACAAATTAAAAATTTAATTGTACATTAATTATGCGTGAACAAATTATTTTTTCTCAAGTAATGTATATTACTCAATTAATTAAATTAATTTAAATTGAATTTACAATATTGCAATCGGTAGTATAATATTAAAAAATAAATTAAATTAAAAAACCATTTTAAATATTTCGAATATGACTACGTTATTTTAATATTAAAAATATTAAAAAAAATCAAATTTTAGAAGAATATATACTAAAGTTAAAAGAATGTTTTCAATTTATAATTTTTTTCCCTCCCACTAAACCCTTGTCGTTCATAAATTAGTGGGATATATTAGCATTATACTTTCTCAATCAAATCACATGATCCTATCCTAAATTAGAGGGTTATATTAGGATTATATTTGACTCAATCAAATCTCAATAATTCTATCCTAAATAAGTGGGTTATATTAGGATTATATTTTTCTAAATCAAATCATATGATCCCATCCTAAATTAGTGGGGAGATATACACGATTTTATTTGATTAGTTTATATTTAAAGAAAGAAATAATTTTTTATTTGATTAATTATGTTACTACGATTATATTTAGATTAAACACGTTTTTTTTCTTATTTTTTTATTCCGACGACAATAATCCAATATTCTCAAATTGTGCTACTTCATTATTCGAAAATTTTGAAAGTTAATTTTATGGATTCTCAAGCTGCTACAAACCAAGTGGTGGCTTCAATCTTCGGTGAAATCCCACTGAATTTTGATCCCAACGAGTACAGTACTTCCAACGATAATAATCCTACGTCCGAACAGTACATGCACGGCGATGATCAAGAGAAAACACACCAAGCTATTGAAAATGTTGAAGAACAAACCCTAGAAACTGATGGAATAAATCTCGATCAAGAGCTTGATCACTTGGTTGATGAAGGCCCTCAAGTCGGCATGTTGTACTAGAATAAAGAACAGGTTAAAGAAGCTTATAAAGTGTTCGCTAAGAAAAAAGGTTTTGATGTGTGCATTCGAAATTCTAGGGCTAACTACATAATCATTGGATGTGATCGTGGTCGAAAAAATGACAAAGCAAAGAAGTATACAAAAAGAGTGAATTGTGAAGCTAAAATTTCAGCCATGTTACAAGACAACGGTATTTGGATTGTGAAAAATGTAACGTTGGCACACAATCACGAGTTGGATCCAGATATATCACAGTTCATGGCTGGTCATAGAACAATAACAATCGGCCAGAAGAGACAATTGGATAAAGTTGATATGTCTGGCGTACCAGTGTGCCAAAATATCCGAATGCTACAAACTCAAGCTAGCGGCCCTAGCAATTTAGGATGCTCGAGCAGAGATTATAGAAATTTCATCGACTCGAGGGGAAGATTGAGACATGGTGATGGAGATACAGCCGCAATCCATAATCTTTTCTTAAGATTGCAACAGAAAGATCATAGGTTCTTTCACTTGATGGATATTGATGATGAGTGTAGGCTTCACAATGTCATGTGGATACATCCACGAAGCATAGCCGCTTATGAAGAGTTTCATGACGTTATCAGCTTCGACACAACGTATCTTGTGAACCGATATCAAATGCCATTTGCAACCGTGGTTGACATTAATCAACACCATCAGTCTATCCTATTAGGTTGTGCTCTATTGACGCACGAGCAGTCAGAATCTTTCAAGTGGTTTTTCGGTAATTGGTTGCAAGCTATGACAGGGGTGGAGCCTACAGCAATACCAACCGATCAGTGTGACATCATTAAGAATGCTGTGAAAATAGTTATGCCAAATACCATCCACTGCTACTGCATTTGGCATATTCTATTCAAGCTCACCGACAAGTTTAAAGGCATTAAAGATTATAACAAAACGGCAACATATTTCAAAAATATTATATATGACAGCCTAAGCATTGCCGAATTTGAAAGTAGGTGGGGTGAATTCCTTACTGAATATGGGATGAGCAAGAAGAAGTGGCTCGAAGACCTCTATGATGTGAGATATCGTTGGGTTCCAATATACCTCAAACACGTTTTTTGGGCTGAGATGCTTTCCACGCAAAGGAGTGAATCAATGCATGCATTTTTGATAGTTACATCAACTCAAGGAGCACGTTGAAGTCTGATGGTCCCTGAGCTGGGTCTTTGGTGTAGAGGGGAGGGTGAATACACCAAAGATAGATTTCTGAAAACTTTTTCAAGTTTAAAACAGAGTTGGTGAGCTCAGTTAAGAATCCAGCTGAGGAGGGTCAGCTGGGCTAATAACTCAGCTGGCGGTGCAGAAAGTGGTGGTTTGAAAACTTAGCTCGGTTGCTTAGAAAAACTTAGTTTGAAAAGATTATCTTTATGTTTTCGGCTTAGTCAAGTTGTGCAAATTTCAGAAGGACACAGCTGTCTTTGGAGAATAGCTGTGTATGCAGATTTGATAAAATATGCAATGTGATGATAAAGTTAGTACTAAAACTGAAATTAACGAGAAAGTAAAGAACACGAGATTTTTACGTGGTTCGGAGTAACACCTCCTATGTCCACGATCAGATTCACTGGTAATTCACTACCACTTGGTTTCCAAGTACCAAACAACTTCACAACCCTAACCCGAGCTGTGTTCCAACAGTTTGCGGGCACTCTCAAGCCTAACTTTTCAGTTTACGGGTACTGAAAAAAGCTTACAAACACTTGAATTTCCCGCTTCAAGCAAGCGTAACCTTGACCTAACCTTTCTGGGTAAAGAGGGGTTTGGTTTGGGGTTCCAACTATGAACGAGTTCTTACAATTAAGAACGTTAGAGTTAGATGAACTCGTTCAAAATCTAGGCTTAAGATATACAACGATTTCTGCCTAGGAATCAGACGAAAAATCGGGCAGTTTCTGGACTAGAGACACTTTAAGATAAAATGTTCTTTTTGACTATTTAGAACTGCTAATGAGCTTTTAATTGCGTGACAATTTCAAAGAATGAAAGCTTGTAGAGAGTTTTTCGTGGTTGATCCTGAGGTTGAAGACGGGTTTATATAGGTAGAGATTCAAGACTAGCCGTTGGAGGAGCCGTTTAAATCTTACCTACTCTTCTTAAATTCGATATCTGCCGTTGGGCGATTCTGCACCTGTCTTCATTTGTATCACATCCTAGGTTCTGAAGTCTAGGATGCTGATTCGGCAATCCCTCATTGGTCGAGGCATGTTGACTTCCTCTGACGCCGGGATCTCTGCCTTTGGAGCTGGTTTTTGAATTTAGAGCTGAATAAGGTAGACTGACTTGAAGTGATGTCTTCAGAGTTAGTTCCCTTTGTTCTGTACAGCTTGACCAGCTGTGTCTTGAACTCAGCTCGATTAATCTTCAGCTTGATCCAGCTCCGTTTCGAACTCAGCTCAGCTGGAGGACTCAGCTGATAGCTGACTCCTGCTGTAAATACAATTGGATCTTCTGCTGTCTTGAGCTTCCGCTGTCTTCCGCTTCCTTGGCTAACTCCTGCTGTAAACACAGCTGGATCTTCTGTTGTCTTGAGCTTCCTAAACCTGTAAACTTAGAAAATCTAAAGATCAAACAGGCGAGCTGGAAAACACAACTTTGGTTGATGCGATCATCTACTCGGTTGGAGAACAGTTGGTTTTTGGTATCAAATCAAAACTCTATTAATTTTCCCAACAATTTCCCCCTTTTTGATGATGCCAAAACCTAACTGAGACAACTTATGAAGCAGAGAAAATTGTGTTTTATTAATGTAAGAAATTACATCATAAAACAGGAAAAAGAAAGAAAAAAAAAATTCTTCAATTCTTCAGTTTTCAATCCCAGTTGTCTGGGTCTTCTCTTCTGCATCCGATGCTTCTTTCTTTTGACTCGTTTCTCCTTCAGCTGATTCAGCTGGTTCCTCTTGCTCAGCAGTTTGCCTCTTCTTTGTCTCATTCTTTTCCCCTTTTTTGGCATGATCAATCAAGGTGGGAGAGATACACCATCGTTTTATGGAGCTGTGCAATTTCCTAAATTGCGTCAGCGATCTTCGCTGTATTGTCAGCTGTTGCGATGTTTAGTTTGGCAATGCTGCGGTTGTCAGCTCTGAGCAGCGAGGTCTGGAGTCTTGGTGTCTCAGCTGTTGCATTAGCTGGCTCTTCTTCAATAGCATTAGCCTCAGCTGTGATTGCAGACACAGCTTCCTTGGCTTATTTCAGCCGGTTCAGTCCAGCTGAGTGCTTGGAAGTATGAGTTGGCACTAGAGATGACATCTTCTCAGTAGGGCACAACTTCATTCCTTGCAATTTTGCTTCTTCAGACTTCATTAGATTGAATGAGAAAGTCTGATTCAGCACTTGAGGGACTTAAGTATTCCCCTTCCACTTCTGAAGAGGTGGGTATGGGGTTCAGCTCATGTTTTCATCATCCAGCTGCAAGTGATCATAGGCTGGATGATGTTTTCCACTTGAGCTTGGTGCAGGGGCTTGAGCTCCAACTTCCATAAGTAGATCTCGAAGCTGGTGTCCCTGTTAAGCTGAAGGAAATTAAGGAGAAGACGGTTGAAGTATTCCATCTGCTGTGGGGTTTAAGCTTAGTTGATCAGCTGGAATACGTCGTTGTGGTGTTGATGATGACGATGTTCACGCTGGCACATGAACTTCTTCTCCACCGTAAGAAACCACCACTTGTGGACCTTCTGCTCCTTGGAGAGTAGTTACGAATTCTCTCTTAATGTCAGCTGGCTTCTCGGCTGACTGACTGAGCACCTTTAACTTGAGTCTTCTCTTTGAAGACGGTGTATCAACTTGTTTTATCTCCTCAAGTTGTTTCTGATTCGCAGTTGTGAAGGAAGTAGATGCATGCTGCTTTGTCTCCTGCATCTTTTTCTGTGCCTCCTGTGACGGAGCAAGAGCTTTGACATGTCTGCTCTTAAAGACTCCAGCTTTATCAACATCTCGTCCAGTTCTGTTGACGTTGATTTTCACAACCCAGGGAGTTGTATGTCCCGTTTTCTCTTTTATTTTAAGAGAAATAGTGGGGCGAATGAGGTCTTTTTTCTTTGACATTCCCAGGAAGATTTCTGCAGCTTCCTGGTGAATGATGTTCTTGAGCTTTGCAGTCACCCACTGCGTGAGACCGGATCTGTCGATGAGCTTCATCTTCTTCTGGAACTCCGTCTTCTTGTGGTTCCTGCGAGTTAAGCAGCTCTCATTGTGAAGTTTTGACAGATTCTTCATGTTGATCGGCTTTTGGAGAAATCTTTCTAGATTCCATGTTCTTCTTCTGCAACTTTTGTTAGTAGAACAAATAATACAAAGAGTAGGAAGAAGAAAGAGTGCCGAAAAGTTTTTTAGGGTTTATGCAATGTTTGCGTATCTCTTCTAGCATATTTATATCACCTTTCTTAATGAATGGTCGATCAAGATTTGTAGTTTGATAAGAAGATCTACGACTGGGAGTTATTCTCGCGTCATTTCAGTTTCTTGTTTAGAAAATGTGAGTTAATGCGTGTGAGAGGACGGTTGAGGCGTTTTGACTTTTGCCTCGAAACTCCCATGTTTCAGTTCTTTGCAGACTTTTAATTAAATTTGATTAGATATGACAAGATATGATTTGACTGAAAACAGAATAAGTAGGTGAAGTTAATGATGTTGCAAACCTCTCAGCTGATCATTGTAGTCAGCTGATACCTCGGTTATGAATGGTTGTGTTGAGTGATCGTTTTTCCAGCTGGTTCCCCCTTAGCTGAATAATCTTTCAACTTAAAGCTTGATTCTTACTCAGCCGATACCAATTGTCGTTGGTTCTGAATTCCAGCTGTCTGCTTCCATTCAGCTGGGTCTGCTTCCATTCAGCTGAGTCTGCTTCCATTCAGCTGGGTCTGCTTCCATTCAGCTGGGTGTGCTTCCATTCAGCTGGGTCTGCTTCCATTCAGCTGGGTGAAGCATCGTCTGGGTTGAGTAATCCAAGTAATCCGCACAGCATTTTGAACCTTGCTTCTATCAGCGGCTTTGTGAGTATATCAGCCCGCTCTATGTCTGTGTAAATTTTCTCGACAATCACATCCTTCTTTTCCACGTGATCTCTGATGAAGTGATGGCGTACGTCCACATGTTTGCATCTTGTGTGATGTACTGGATTATCTGATATAGCAATCGCACTTGAGCTATCGCAAAAAATTGGAACTTGTCCAGTTTTCACTTCGTAGTCATCCAGCTGATATTTCAGCCAGAGAATTTATGAGCACCAACTTCCAGTTGCCATATATTATCCTTCTGTTGTGGAAGTTGCGACACACGTTTGCTTCTTTGAAAACTACGAGATCAACTTGCTTCCTAGAAAATGACAAGTTCCTGAAGTTGATTTTCTGTCCAACCGATCTCCAGCGAAGTCTGAGTCTGAATATCCAGTCAGTTGTAGATTGTCTTCAGCTGGGTACCACAACCCAACATTCTGAGTTCCTTTGAGATATATGAGAATGTTCTTGGCTGCTTGCATGCGTGCTTCCTTTGGATCAACTTGAAATCTGGCTGTTGGGAAAATTCCATAGTTTTGATTCGATTCCAAAACCCAACTGTTCTCCAACCTAGTAGATGAATGTACAAACCTAAGTTAAGCTTACCAGCTCGCTTGTTTGAGCCTTAGATTTTCTAAGTTTACAGGTAAGGAAGCTGAAGACAAAAGAAGACCCAGCTGAGTAATCAGCTGGACCCAAAAGTCAGCTGAAAGGTTTCTTAGCTGAACAGAGTTCAAAGACTGAGCTGAGTCAGACTGACTCTCAAGACAAGAAGAGTGGATCCAGCCAAGGAGATCCAACGGAGCTGAATATATTGAGTTGACTCAAGTCTAAGAGAGTCAGCTGAGCAGACAAAAAAGGAACTAACTCTGAAGTCGTCACTTCAAGTCAATTTACCCAATCCAGCTCTAAATTCAAAAACCAGCTCGAAAGACAGAAATCCCGGTGTCAGAGGAAGTCAATATACCTCGACCAATGAGGGATCGACATCTCAGCATCCTAGAAAGGAGAACCTAGGATCTGACACAATGATGAAGACAGGTGAAGATACACTCAACGGCAGATCGACAAATCAGAGAGTAGGTAAGATTCAAATGGCTCCTCCAACGGCTAGATTTGAATCTCTACCTATCAATACCAGTCTTCAACCTCAGAATCAGACACGAAAAACTCTCTACAAGCTTTCAACCTCTCTGAATCTCTCAAGTTTTAAAAAGCTCTCTAGCAGTTATCTAACTCTTTGAAGAACACTTAAATTCTTAAGTGCTTACTTTCAGAAACTGCTTTAGTTTTTCGTCTGATCAATAGGCAGAAATCTTAGTAAATCCAAAGCCTAGATCTCAACGAGTTCATCTTCCAAAGTTCTTCATTGTAAGAACTCGTTCAAAGTTGGAAACCAAAACCCTCCTTTACCCAGAAAAGGTTAGGTCAAGGTTACGCCCTCTCGAAGCGCGAAATTCGAGTGTAAGGTCTTTCGGTGCCGAAAATCGAAAAGATACGGAGCTTCTACCGGTGCCGTAAACTGTGAGAACACAGCTCGAGGTAGAGCTGCGAAGTTGCTTGGTACTCGTAAACCAAGTGGTTATCCTTAGTGGAGTTACCAGCTAAAACCTGGTCGTGGACGTAGGAGTTCTCTCTCCGAACCACGTTAAAATTCTGTGTTCTTTATTGCTTTATTCAGTCTTTGCATTTTATATATTTTAAAGAACTAACCGCATTTGCACAACACAAGTTTTCAAAGCTTAAGTTCTCTGGCTGTGTGACCCAGCCAGCTGCATTTGTTTTAAACCTGCTTAACTGAAAACTGAAAACTGAAACTAAGTTTTTCTGAGATTTTGTAAAGGGAACGAGCTAAGTTTTTCTTTCCACCACTTTCCGCACAACCAGCTGAGTTATCAGTCCAGCTGATCACCTTTTTTAGAAGTTAGCTGAACTCATAACTGAGCTCTCACTCAACTCTGTTTTAATTTGTCAATCGTTTTCAAAAATCCCTCTTCGGTGTATTCACCCCCCTCTACACCGAAGACCTCGTTCCAGGACCATCAATTGGTATTAGAGCAGTGGTTCAAACGACCTCTGTTTCTGAATCAAGAGATTTGTCTTGAAACTCTGTGTCAGTGGTCAACTGAACAGATCCGTTTTTCAGAAAAACTCATACTAGTGCATCCTGTACGTCTCTTCATAGATTCTTATCTTAACAGGAATCTTCCCACCTTCTCAGTTGATGATTATGCAATCTTGAAATTCTGATTGAAAAGCTTCATGTGTGCGCATCATGACATGATGTGGGACGTCATTACAGACGGACCCATCCTCATTTATAAGCAAGGAAATGAACTCGTACCGGCTCATGATGGAGGACAACCAGCATACTAGCCAATTCTCAAACCAAAGAAGGAATACTCTTCAGAAGAGCAAAAGCAAGCTGGATTGGACAGCTTTGCAAGAAACACCATCTCATCAACAGTCTCAAACGCCTACCTGAGTAAACTTATCAAGTGCGAGACAGCCAAAGAGATGTGGGAAACACTTGCCAAGCTGTGTGAAAGGTCAGAAGGGATCAAAGAAAACAAATTCACAATAGCTTGCCAAAAATTCGACAACTTTAAGCAGCTAGCCAACGAGTCCATCGAAGCGATGGAACTAAGGTTCTCAAACATAGTCGTCGAGATAGAGACAATCAGAACTAGGAAATACACCCAGCGGGAAAAGAATTTAAAGGTTCTTTCAGCTCTTTCAGCTGAATGGAACACTTACAAAGTAGTTCACCAAAGTCGAAGTGACTTGGGTGATCTATCTACAGAAAGGTTGTTCTCACTCTTAAAAGCTAACGAATACAACTTGAAGATCACCCAAGAAGAGTCTTCAAGTAGACAGAATGAAGGAGAACTCACCCCAGCTCCAAAAGAGATAGCGTTCAGAACCAACTCTGAAAAGTCAGCTCATGTCAAGTCAGTTGAGTCCTCCAAGAAGAAGAAGGAAAAAAATGATATGAGCAAAGAGGAGCTACTCGAAGAAATTGCCATGTTGGTGAAAATTACAACAGACTCAATACCAGCAAAGGGAAATACAAAAAATTCGCCAAGACGTACAGAGACAAGTACGCTGCAGCTGATGAAAAGCCAGCTGACTCCTCAAAACGGACAGAGGAAGACTGTTTCAATTGCATAGAGCCGGGACACTACAAGCAGGACTGTCCCAAACTGTCAAAGATGAAAAAAGATTTTCTGAAAGCTAAGGCAGCTGACAGAAGAAGAGCATATATAGCTGATGAAGAGTCCGAGTGTAACAAAATAGATGATGACATGCCTTTCTCAGACTCAGAGGAAGATGCACTCATGGCCCGTGATGATCAAGACTGGGATACTTGCTTCATGGGACAGACAGACGGACTCGACGAGGATGAGGTAACTTCTAAAACTCAGGACGTATCTAACCCATCACCATTACATGAACACTCTACGCAGGTCTCTGAATCAGAAGGACAACCTGATTGGAATCTGGTGGAGAAAGTCATGAAAGACTTCAAGGATTTACAAGAAATTCTTGATGTCATAATGTGTGAAAATGCTGAGCTGAAGGTAGAACTGAAAAAGAAAGAAGCATCAGAAGCAGCTGATGCCATACAGCTCAAAGAGGAAATAGTGTCGCTCAACGAAAAGATAGTCAAACAGGATCAGCTGATGAAGAAATTCTACTATGAGAAAAAGCAGCTGGTGGACAACTTGGAAAAATCCACAGTTGAGTCAGACAGAAAGTCAGCTGAGATCTTGGAACTAAAAAGGTCAGAAGACACACTATCCACAAAGCTGGTAGCACTTTTCAAAGCTACATCAACGATGGATGAAATAATTAGTGTACAACGACCAGCAGCATTAAAGACGGGATTGGGTTATGATGGGTCTAAAGATTTAACAAATGTTGCAACTACAAGTGGAACCAAGGTAACTTTTGTGAAAGCAAAAGAGAATCCAACTCCAGCTGCACAACAGTCTGAGAAACAGAAAACACAGCTAGGTCCTAGAAGACAAGCTGTAAGACAACCCCAGGCTCAAATTAAACAACATTGGATTCAACCACAACGAAGGAATGACGCTGGACAACATCGACACCAGCATCATCAGCAACAAGTGGCAAGATATCAACCAAGATATCAGAAAAGATATCCAGCTGGATATCAGTCATATGATTACCAGCTTGATTATCAAGTCCAGCCGAGATACCAAGTTAGACAGCAGAGACAGAGACAAAGAAATGTCTCAGCTGTACACTCAGCTGGAAACCAAAGAAGAACTGAACAATCAAGAAATCAAGCTGGGAGACGACAGAGATCAAGACCCAGCCAACAGAGTCAAACAAATAACACAAAGAACGTGTTCATAGACACAGCTGGGAGAATTATCAGAACAAATGATCCAATCAGAGTCATCAAACAAATCTGGATCGTAAAGGGATCTCTAACTAACCCATAAGGACCCAATCACAACTGGGGACCTAAATTTTGATTTCTGTGACAGGCTGCAAGAGAAAGACGCATCATAGAGGAATCAATGAAAACACTGTGGTACATGGACAGCGGATGCTCAAAGCACATGACTCATCTGAAGCATCTACTTCAAGAATACGAAGAGTGTCCAGGCCCTCAAGTAACGTTTGGTGACAACTCCAAAGGTTTAACCAAAGGTTACGGTACATTTGAAACCAACAATGTTAAAATATCTAACGTCTCATATGTACAAGGATTAAAACATAACTTGCTTTCCATTAATCAATTCTGCGACAATGGTTTTTCTGTCAAGTTTGATGCACAAGGATGTATAGTGAAAAACAGGGAAACCAAGCAGGTATTACTGAGAGGGAATAGAGAAGCAAACATATACTTTGCTGACTGGAATAGCAGCCCTCCAGACACTTGTCTTGTATCAAAAAGCAGCAATGAAGTCAGCTGGTTGTGGCACTGACGGCTGAATCATCTCAACTTCAAGACAATCAACAAGCTGGCCAGAAATCAGCTCGCTAATGGAATTCCAGATCAAGTTTATGACAAGAGTCATATTTGCAGTGCTTGTCAACAAGGAAAACAAACAAAGATTTCATTTTCTCTCAAGCCGACGTCCTCAACTGATCGAGTTCTTTAACTCCTTCACATGGATCTTTTTGGTCCAGTAACACCAGCGAGTTTCAATGGCAGGAAATACACTCTGGTCGTAGTGGATGACTTCTCCAGGTTCACATGGGTTTCAACCTGTACCAGAAAAGCGAAACAAGATCCAAGCTGCCGGCCCTGCTGGAAAGGTTGATGACTCAAAAGGAATGCAAAATTATCTCGATTAGATCAGACCGAGGAACTGAGTTTCTGAATGAAACTATATATAAATATTGTGAGAAGAACGGAGTACAACATCAAACCTCAGCTGCACGTACACCTCAGCAGAATGGTGTAGCTGAGAGGAGGAATAGAACACTCAAAGAAGCAGCTACCTCAATGTTAGCAAGTTCAGCCATTCCAAAGAAATTCTGGGCTGAAGCAATCAACACAGCTTGCTTCACTCAGAATAGATCGCTACTCACATCCAGACAAGGAAAGACTCCGTACGAGCTATGGAATAACAGGAAACCCTTCATCGGGTACTTCAAGGTTTTCGATTCAAAATGCCATATCCTAAATAATGGGAAAACCCAGCTGAAGACGTTCGATGCCAAAACTGACCGAGGAGTTTTCCTTGGTTACTCAGCTGTAAGTAAAGCTTACAGAATCTTCAACAGGAGAACACAAACAGTTGAAGTGACCCCTCATGTCACCTTTGATGAAACTTCTTTCGAATTCAGAGAGTCGATCAAACAAAGAAACACAGCTGGAACATCAAACATCGATCCAGCTCAAACAAGATCTCAAGAAATTCGAATCCGGAATCTAGCCGAACCATTGATTTGGGATGATGAACCAGGAGAACCTCAAATCAATTCAGCAGAGGCAAATCAACCAGCTGAAAATCCAGAGGGATCCCAAGTATCAGACCAAGGGGGAATGCCGCCAGCTGGAAATCAAGACCCAGCTGATTCCTCAGCTCTCTCTCCAGCTGAATTCACTCAGTCTACGCCTCAAGATCAATCTAATTCTAATCCAAATCAGAACGAGTCTCAGGATATGACTCCAGATCATCTCCAAGCAAGACGTGACTTAGCAACAACAAGCATCAATGAGCTAGAAGAAGAAATTAGAAGAAGACGAAGATTGTTGGTCCCAAGACGGATACCTTGGTGTAGAGGGGGGGGGGGTGAATACACCAAGGTTTAAAAACTTTTCCAAGTTAAAACTCTTTTGAGTGGTATGTGTTCGATCCAAATTTGGATGGCGGCTTGATCGACACGGTGGCCATGTGCGGAATGTGGTGGATTTGGAAAGTCCGTCTGTTGCTTCAAATTATATTGCAAAGCTCTGTTTCACTTTTCAGTTAGTCAGTTTATGCAGATTGAAATGTATGCTTATGAGAGTTAGTAACATGCATAAAACAAAGCGATAAATAACAAGAGCATCTTTAACGTGGTTCGGAGTAACCCCTCCTACATCCACGACCAGATTCACTGGTAATTCACTACCACTTGGTTTCCAAGTACCAAGCAACTTCACAACTCTAACCCGAGCCGTGTTCCAACAAGCTTTGCGGGCACCGTCAAGCCTACACCTTCGCCATGCGGGTACCGAAGAACCTAACCACTCGAATTACACGCTTCGAGCAAGCGTACCTTTACCTAACCTTCGGGTTTGGGTTTGGGTATGGTTTTCCAACTATGAACGAGTTCTTACAATGAAGAACAAGGAGTATGATGAACTCGTTCAAACTAGGCTTAAGATATTTATTCGATCTAATCCGCCTATGATCGAATATGTGAACAACTAAGAACACGCGACTGGCCGGGTGTTCTTGAAAGATTTGGCTTTGAAGATCGTTGTTCATTTTTCTCGTTTTCTTCTATTTCTTCGCCGTCTTGTCAGCCTCCCTTCTCCAGCATCTTCTTCAATGGTGGAGGAGAGATATATATAGGTGAAGATTCGAATTAGCCGTTGGAAGAGAGCCGTTTGAATCTTACCTACTCTTGTTGACTTCTGGCCATTACCTACGAAGTAGGTCTCGCATCCGCGAAGCTATTCCTTCTCCGATTTGACCGCGTCGAACAAGATCTTCGACATCGGGATCTTGTCTTGGAGAAGGTCTTCGTCTTCGAGCCGCTAAGCGTCTCGCCGTGTCTTCGCCGTTTTGGACTCGCCGTGTCTTGACTTCGAGCCGTGTCTTAGACCTGTGCTGTATCATCAACCTGAGCTGTGTCTTCATCCTGAGCTGTGTCACTGACCTGAGCTGTGTTTTAGACCTGAGCTGTGTAATCGACACTAAGCTGGGTCTTTTACACTGAGCTGGGTCTTTGACACTGAGCTGGGCTTCCGTCACTGAGCTGGGTCTTGATACTGCAGGATCTTTGACTCTGCTTGGTCTTGCTCGCCGAGTCCGCTCTCGCCGAGTTCTTAAGCCGTCCGCTTAGCCGTGTCTTCCGTCGTCTTCACCGTCCTCGCCGAATCTACTCCGTAAACTATGAAACTCTATAAGCTCAAACAGGTGAGCTGGAAACAACACAAAGTTTGTACATTCATCTACTTGGTTGGGGTCAGCTGGGTTTTGGTATCCAATCAAAACTCTATTAATTTTCCCAACAATTTCCCCCTTTTTGATGATGCCAAAACCTTTACAAACTTTTACAGAAAAACACAAAACAAAAGTCCTAACTAAACTCTTCCTGGCTGCTCCACATGCCTTGACGAGAGTTTGCACTCTTTCTCCAGTTGTCTTTGCAGCTCGCCTTTTGCCTCTTTTAGATTCCTTTTCTGTTCAATCCTTTCCCACTTTTTATTTTCGTTTTTCTTTTCAATCCTTTCCCCCTTTTTGGTTCATCAAAAAGTTATTAGGAGGGCGGGGAGTCGAGGTCTGACGGCGGCGTTCTGGCAATAATTTCTTCCCGTTTGAGGTAACTCCAGTCAGCTTGGAGTTAAAACCAATCGATGCATTTTGGCTCTTCCTTTTTCGGCTGATACCAATTGATGGCTGTATGACTCAGTTTGGATTGAGTCATCTTGTCTTTCTTTCTCTGCTGAAAGACACCGTTTGCGAGGTTCCCCCTCAATTGGATAAACCAATTGGGTTTTATCAGCTGGGTTTGATTCCCCCTGACTTGATAAATTCATTTTGAAATCCTTGGGGTTTCTGCTGAGTTAGTCCAAATTCGTGTCCGATTCCTTCTTGATGACACACGGTGATCCACTCGAGTATTTCGCCGGATGCTCTTCTTGAAGATCTTACTGGACTGGGATGAGATCAATTGTTGATACCAATTGATGGTGAATCTGCTGAACTGAGTTCCCCCTCAGCTTTATTCCTCTTCTGGATTCTGCGATCCATGTTTGATCTAGCTTTGTTTGATATCCAGAGGATGACATTTGATAGTTCAGCTGGATTTCTCTCTTGATTCTCCACTTGAATATTCTGCTGGATTGACTTTGCCCTCACTCGATATCACAATTGTGTCGATTTCCAAATTCGGTGGAGTTCCCCTGAATTTGATAGTATGTGGCTTTCTTTTCTCAGCTACTTCCTACTTCACTTGAGCGAATTTTCTCATCACTGGCTCAATTCTTTGATGAGGTCAGCTGCTCCATGATTAGCTGAGTTCAATGTTGCTTTGTGGGGTAGAATCTTCGATTTCCTGTTCTTTGCATCGACCTCACCAGGAAAAACGTTATTACAACAATTGGCTGATGGACAACAGATTATGCTAAAGTCCATCAATCATAAGAGACATTTGAAATTATTATTAATTGTCTCAAATGAGATAAATCCTTTGACGTATCCTTTCGAGATATCACCAAAGGTTACCTGGGACAAGTACGCTTGACATATTCTTTGAAGAGCTTTGTGGTGAGTCATGAGCTTTGATCACCAGCTGTCTTTCTTTCACAGTACGCTTGATGACTCCTCTGAATGCGCATGTCCCTCTTTGACCTGTTATCACTCCTTCGACACCCAGTTGTGATTGGGTCCAGCTTTATTGTTGAGGGTTCCATTGATAACCCAGATTTGTCCTTATCTTTTGTGAGTGATACTTCTGATTGGTCCTTGAAATGGTCCTTTCTTCTTTGATATCTAGTTTGATATCCCGTCTGCTGGAATCTTGTTGTGAAGCTCGGTTGATTTTCAGCTTTATAACCAGCTGAGATCCTTCTCAGCTGTCTTTTTAGTTGACCTTGATGTCTGTGCTGGATGATATTCTGTCTTTGATTTTGATTCCAGTCAGCTGGATTTATCTGCTGCCTTTGAGCTCTGTGATCACCGGGAGTTGTCGCTTTTCTTGGGCTTGGAGTTGCCGAGCAGCTTTTCTTCTTTGATAGATCGAGCTTAGAGAGCTGGCTTGATTATGTACGACCTCTTTGATACATCCTTGGCTTGGTTCCAGCTGTGTTTGTATTGGCTGGAGTCATTCTTTGATCTGATTCAGCTTTGGCCATCTTCAGCTTCTTGATCAGCTGTATTTTCTCATCTTCAAGCTCCTGATCATTCTTCTTCTTGTGCTCATTCCTTAGCTCCGAATTCTCAGTTGGCTAGATTTCAAGGATTTCTAGTAATCTCTTGAAGTCGTTGAGCACTTCTTCGATGAGGTCTCTTTAGCATGCAAAGGAGTCGTGCCATGTCCACCGGGCATTCTACTTGATTTTGCTCTCTTTCCACTGTGTAGAGTTCCTCCTTGATTTGATAGTAGGTGGCTTTTTCTTCACTCGCATCCTACTTCCTTTGATGAGGTCTCCGTTTGTATAGCAGTAGACAATGTCCCAAATCCAAATTGATTCATCCGTCGCTTCTCGATTCTTTTCTTGAGACCAATGTACTCGCAGCGTGATCGTCGAGTTTTTAGTTTTGTATCCAAATTGTCTTTATTTCACACTGGTCCTGCACAAATTAGCCGGGTTTCTTCATTTTCTTCATCACTGGGTTTAAGAGTCCCATGAAGCCATCTTTAATAAAATGCTTCATCTTCTGAGTCGGAAGAAAATACTTGGATCTTCTTCTTTCTTGCTCGTCTTGAGCTCTTTATCATTTCTTCGGGAGGTCGACTCAGCTGGGTTTCTCTTTGGGTAGAGTTGCTTGTCGTGATGAACCTTCACGATCTTCTTGTACCTTTCCTTGTTGTGTTCCACCTATTGATGCTCCGTACAAGCATGGCAACTTCTTCGTGCAATTCTTCTTTGCTCATATTTTTGAACTCCTTCGACATTTTCAAATTCGAGCCGATTGAGCCGATCTTCTTGACTCGCACCGAGAGATGTCTCCTTTGCCTTGGGATTCGGCTCGTTTCATTTATCCGGCCGGATGATTCTCCGCTTGTGATCCCCGCATCAAATTCGTTGGCTTTCAAGACGGAGAACAATTTTTCCGTCTCCATGCCGCCAAGATCGGTTCGCTTTGGTGAACCACCTTGTGTGTACACCATTCGAGGAGAGAGCCGCAAGAACTTTCAAGTTCTTATCTCGAACCGTGTATTTCCCGCCGGATCGTCTCGATCTCGATGACGAGGTTGGAGAATCTGAGCTCCATTTGATCAATGGACTCGTAGGGGAGTTGCTTGAAGTTGTCGAACTTCTGGCATGCAACTGAGAATTTGTTCTCTTGAATTTCCTCTGAGCCTTCACACATGCCTTGGCTAGAGTGTCCCACATCCCCTTAGCCGTCTCGCAGCTTATGATCTTGCCGAGATAAGCATTCGTCACCGTTGAGGAGATGACGTTGCGAGCGTAGCCGTCCAAACCGGCTTGTCTTCTTCTTCCAGAGTACTCATTCCTTGACTTCACAACTTGCCGAGTACCGGTTCAGCTCCGTGTGTGGTTTCGCTTTTCTTCGACTTCATGATGATGATGGGTCCGTCTGTGATAACATCCCACATCATGTCGTTTTGCGCGCACAGAAAGCTTTTGAGTCGGAACTTCCATATCTGATAATCATCGACTGAGAATGTTGGAAGATTCCTGCACAGAGAAGATTCCATGACAGTATGCAATATAATGATTTTAAAAAGATTTTGAAAAAAATTAAGGATCTGTTCAGGTGACCACTATCAGCAAAGAAATGCTGACTTGTCAGATACAGTGATCTTTTGAACCACTGCTCTGATACCAATTGTTGGTCCCAAGACGGATACCTTGGTGTAGAGGGGGGGTGAATACACCAAGGTTTAAAAACTTTTCCAAGTTAAAACTCTTTTGAGTGAGCTGGCTGTGTTCGATCCAGCTGGATGGCAGCTTGATCGACACAGCTGGCTGTGTGCGGAATGTGGTGGATTTGGAAAGTCCGTCTGTTGCTTCAAATTATATTGCAAAGCTCTGTTTCACTTTTGAATTAGTCAGCTTTATGCGCATTGAAATGTATGCTTATGAGAGTTAGTAACATGCATAAAACAAAGCGATAAATAACAAGAGCATCTTTAACGTGGTTCGGAGTAACCCCTCCTACATCCACGACCAGATTCACTGGTAATTCACTACCACTTGGTTTCCAAGTACCAAGCAACTTCACAACTCTAACCCGAGCTGTGTTCCAACAGTTTGCGGGCACTGTCAAGCCTACACCTTCGCCCGGGTACTGAAGAACCTAACCACTCGAATTACACGCTTCGAGCAAGCGTACCTTTACCTAACCTTTCTGGGTTTGGGTTTGGGTATGGTTTTCCAACTATGAACGAGTTCTTACAATGAAGAACAAGGAGTATGATGAACTCGTTCAAACTAGGCTTAAGATATTTATTCTGATCTAATCTGCCTATGACTGAATATGTGAACAACTAAGAACACAGCTGACTGGCTGGGTGTTCTTGAAAGATTTGGCTTTGAAGATCGTTGTTCATTTTTCTGTTTTCTTCTATTTCTTCAGTCGTCTTGTCAGCCTCCCTTCTCCAGCATCTTCTTCAATGGTGGAGGAGAGATATATATAGGTGAAGATTCGAATTAGCCGTTGGAAGAGAGCCGTTTGAATCTTACCTACTCTTGTTGACTTCTGGCCATTACCTACGAAGTAGGTCTGCATCTGCAGAAGCTATTCCTTCTCTGATTTGACTGCGTCAGACAAGATCTTCTGACATCGGGATCTTGTCTTGGAGAAGGTCTTCGTCTTCGAGCTGCTAAGCGTCTCTGCTGTGTCTTCAGCGTTTTGGACTCTGCTGTGTCTTGACTTCTGAGCTGTGTCTTAGACCTGTGCTGTATCATCAACCTGAGCTGTGTCTTCATCCTGAGCTGTGTCACTGACCTGAGCTGTGTTTTAGACCTGAGCTGTGTAATCGACACTAAGCTGGGTCTTTTACACTGAGCTGGGTCTTTGACACTGAGCTGGGCTTCCGTCACTGAGCTGGGTCTTGATACCGCGCAGATCTTCGACTCGCTTGGTCTTGCTCGCCGAGTCTGCTTCCGCCGAGTTCTTAAGCCGTCCGCTTAGCCGTGTCTTCTCGTCGTCTTCACCGTCCTCGCCGAATCTACCTGTAAACTATGAAACTCTATAAGCTCAAACAGGTGAGCTGGAAACAACACAAAGTTTGTACATTCATCTACTTGGTTGGGGTCAGCTGGGTTTTGGTATCCAATCAAAACTCTATTAATTTTCCCAACAAAGATGGATCGAAGATCATCCAGCTTCAGCAATTATTGAAGAACCATCAGACAGAGTTAGAACAAGAAATTCAATTGCTCAAAACCCGTCATCAAATCCTCAAGAAGCAGCTAATGAAGCTCAAGTCTCAGTAGAGCTAGAACTGACCGTCTTCGACGAAGACACAGCTCTCATGGCATGTTATGTAGCTCAAGTTCCAGAGCCTCAAACAATTCTCGAAGCCTTAAAGAGCGTGCCCTGGACAAATGCAATGCAAGAAGAGCTGAATGAATTTCTCAAAAACTGCGTCTGGGAACTGGTCGATAGACCAGAAGGAGTCAAAATAATAGGACTTAAATGGATATTCAAAAACAAGCTGGATACTCTTGGAGTAATAATCAGAAATAAGGCTAGATTAGTCGTCAAGGGTTATACACAGCAAGAAGGAATAGACTTTGAAGAGTCATTTACTCCAGTAGCAAGATTGGAAGCCATCAGATTATTCCTTGCATACGCTGCACATCACAATTTCAAAGTATACCAAATGGACGTGAAGTGTGCATTTCTGAATGGAGAAATCAAAGAAGATGTCTACGTAGAACAACCTCCAGGATTTGAAGTAGAAGGAAACAGAGTTTACAAGCTAAAGAAGGCGCTTTATGGTCTAAAGCAAGCACATCGAGCTTGGTATGACACTCTTTCAGGATTTCTTGTATCCAAATGATTCAAGAAAAGTTCAGTCGACAGAACCCTCTTCACCATCAAACTGGGTGAAGATATATTAGTTGTCCAAATTTATGTGGACGACATCATCTTCGGCTCAAGATCAACTGTCTTAGGTGAAAAATTTGGAGAGATGATGTCAAAACAATTCCAAATGTCGATGATGGGAGAAATGAGTTTCTTCCTAGGACTTCAAGTCAAGCAATCAGCAGAAGGAATTTTCATAAATCAATCCAAGTACGTGAAAGACTTGATCGCCAAATATGGAATTCAATCCAGCAAAACGGTGAAGATCCCTATGAATACCAACTGGAAGATTGAACCTGGAACCGAAGGAAAACCAGTGGATCCCAGCAAATACAGAGGGATAATTGGTTCCCTGCTGTATCTCACAGCTAGCCGCCCAGATATATCATTTGCAGTCGGAGTATGTGCCAGATTTCAAGTTGATCCTAAGGAGGCACATATGCAAGCAGTCAAGAATATTCTCAAATATCTAAAGGGTACTCAGAGTGTTGGGCTGTGGTATCCAGCTGAAGATAATTTGCAGCTGACTGAATACTCAGACTCAGACTTTGCTGGAGATCGATTAGACAGAAAATTAACTTCAGGAACATGTCAGTTCCTAGGAAGCAAGTTGATATCATGGTTTTCAAAGAAACAAACGTGTGTCACTACATCTACAACTGAAGCGGAGTATATGACAGCTGGAAGCTGCTGCTCTCAAATTCTCTGGCTGAAGCATCAGCTGGATGACTATGAAGTGAAAACTGGTCAAGTTTCAATCTTCTATGATAGCTCAAGTGCCATTGCAATATCTGAAAATCCAGTCCTTCACACAAGGTGTAAGCATGTTGACGTTCGACATCACTTCATCAGAGATCACGTGGAAAAGAAAGACGTCATTGTCGAGAAAATTCACACAGATATCCAACGAGCTGACATTTTAACAAAGACTCTGATGGAAGCGAGATTCAAAATGCTGTGTGGATTGCTTGGATTGCTTAATCCAGATGAAGGAACTTCATCCAGCTGAGGGGGAATAAGACTCAGCCGGATACCTTTGGGTTATCAAGTTGGAAGAATCCAGACCTAGTCGGCTCGTGAACTCAATTCAAGAAGGGAAACCAGCTGAGGGGGAATCAAGCTCAGCTGGATAATAAAACTGAAGGAAAAACTCAACATAAAGAAACACAGCCGAGGTATCAGCTGACTACAAAGATCAGCTGACAGGTTTGCAGTCTTTCATTTATTTCCCTGATGAATATGCTATTTACTGATAAAATTATTTGAATTTAATTCAAATACCCAGACATTCCTTAGATGGATTAGTCAATAAGCCATCCATCCAATCGAATCCCATCACATTTAATGAAAAGCATGCAGGGTACTGTAGCTCGGGAAAGTCGAGGCAGAAGTCAGAACGTTTCGACTACCTCACGCGCGCGTGACCTACACTCTATTTACGCACGTCACTTAACATGTAGTGCAAATTTCTCCCAGCCGCAGATCTTAAAGTTGGATGCCAAGATCTCAACCGTGCATCAAAATAGACGGTTGATATATATATATATATATCAAAGATATGCAAATCATCGCCATAGTTTCTTTCATATCTCTGAAATTTTAGATAACAAGTTCTTGCTTATCTTTCTGCAAAACTCCTTTCCTTTGTATCTTCTAACTCTTTTATACAGAAACAAAAGATCATGGCACCAAAGAAGATAACACCAAGAGCGAACCAGTCTGAGAATCTCATGTCAAAGCTTCACTTTGAGAGTTGCTTAACTCTCAAGAATTACAAGAACTCAGAGTTCCAGGAGGTGCTGGATCTTATCGAGAAAGCCGGTCTACTACAATGGGCGACTGCAAGACCTAAGAACATCTTCCACCGGGAAGTGGCAGAATTCTTCATGGAGATGACGAACAGAGATAAACGTCTCCGCTCCAACATCACTCTACATCTCAAGGAAAAGACAGGGCATACAACTCCTTGGGATGTCGACATCAACATCAACCGGATGTTGAGCAAGCTGTTCGGCCTAAAGACTCTTGGGGACCGCTCCCCAGATAACTACACCAGAGAAGAAATCCAGGCCGAACTGGACCAGATGCTGTTCAAACCGGAACCTTACAGGGCAAGCATGTCCATGCTTCTGCTCAAGCCTAAATTCAGACTACTTCTGGATGTCACCCAGAAGTGCATCCTCGGTATCGTTGGATCTCAAGGAGAGATCAGCATACCCAAGCTAAAGCCAATGATAGCCATCCTCAGGAATGATCCTGTGGATTGGTTCTCCTTCTTCATGGGAAAGTTGGAGAAAGAGTCGAAAAAGATCCACTTTGAAGATGACAGCTTTACCCGATACAGCTGTAGGGAGACGATCTATCTATGCACCAAGGTGGCGTGCATAATAGAACACCACTTCACTGGACGGCAAATCAAGTGGCACGACACAGAAGAGTTCCCTGTGTCCAAAATTCTTTTTGAAAAGCAGAGTCAGCTCTCTGACTTGTTGAAGAAAGCAGCCCCTGAAGGGAAGAGGAAGATGCAGGAGACAAAACAGCAGACTGCCTCTCCCTCTCAAGCAGGGAAAAGGAAGCAGCCGGAGGAATCTCAGCCAGCTGTATCTCCTCCTGCCAAAAAGAAGCTCAAATTCAAGGCAGCTAGCAAGCCAGCTGAGGAGACAGCAGAGAAGCAAGCTGATAAGCCAGCTGGATCTGAATCCACTCCCACAGCCTCTCCTATCCCCCACCCTGACCCGGAGGATGCTATTCCCCTTTGCCAAATTCTTCAAGCATCCTCACAACCCGCTCCAGCTGATCTCACATCAGCTGGAACTCCTCAACAACACTCTCTTCTCCTTCCTCCTCAACAACACTCTCTTCTCCTTCCTCTTCATCCTCAGGTACCACACCCATCATCCTCTCCTACTTCTTCAGTACCTGAAACCATCCAACTCCCTCACACCCAATTCTCAGCACCCAGCTCACCTAAAGAGCCCCATCCAGCTGACGATCCTTTGCAGTTGGATGATGAAAACCAATCTGAACCATCTAGCCCCACTTCCTCTGAGGAAATCGAAATCCTCAGTCCCAGAGCCGTTGCACGTGCTGCCACTATCATGAGGTTCGAGGACCTCAGGCTTCAAGAAATAAAGAGTGCACTGCAACAATTTCCGTCTCTTGCTTCTTTACCCGCCGCATTAGTCGCCGTCAGAGACTTCAAATTTTATCTAGCTACCAAGATGTCTACCTGGTACGCAAATGAAGAACTTGTGGAGTTCTACACTTTTGATAAGCTCAAAGCCGAAGAAGCAGCTCTGCAAGAGATATTTGGATTTGGAAGTCTTCAGAATGCTTTTGAGCATCAAGACGAGCTGATACAAATCCTCATCCAAAAGGTTGAACAGGATGAAGTACCACCTTCTGAGGAGGTCATCTCAAGAGCCACCTCTTACCTACACAATCTCAGCTGGATTGTTCCAGTTGAGACTGCCAAGGAAGCTGTCCCTGCCGACACAGCTGAGGCAATAATGATTGACGAAGGGCCAACTAATGCAACAGTTGAGCCTACCGAAGCTACTCCACAAAGTCCAGATGCCGATGACACTCGCTCACTGGTTCAGATCGAGGCAGTAAAACCCAGCCAAGTCGAATCCGGGACCCAGACGGATCCTAATGTGCTTTCTGATGCAATGAAGGACGAGATCGCCAAACAAGTTGAGGAAATCCTATTCCAGGATAGACTCAAATCAAATGTTGACAACCTTCTACGCATCACAACTATAGAATGACAAGTTCATTGCAATGGACAGTCCATTGATGAAATTCACAGATTTGCCCAGAATCTACAGGAAAGCACCAGTCAAGATCTCAAGCAATCTCTCGTTTCTCAACGAATTGATCAGACAAATCATCTAGAGAAGAGAGTCCCTGAGATCATCTCAGACCTCCAAGCTCCACTGGAAAATAGCGTCAACGACTTATCCAGCCAGCTGAAAGCTCTCCAACAGCAGACTCTCTCCAATAGAACTGACATTCACCAGCTGTTCAATCTCTACAAGGAGCTGGACAATCAATTCAAAGCTGGAAGCAACAGCACAACACAGCTCAATCTCGTCACAGCAGACAACTCAGCCAAGATTGCTGATATTGACAAAGCCCTGGCCCAGCTGAATGAGACAGTTGTCAACCTTTCCTCTGCACTTGATGATAATGCCAAAAAGAGGGAAGGTATTGACAAGAGAAAAACATCAAGGACGGGCAAAGGAAAAGCTGTAGCTGAAGACGAAATCCAAGTGATACAGTCTGAGATTGATGAAGTTGTTGCTGAGCTGGATACAGAAGAACCAGCTGGACGGAAAGGAAAGTGGAGCAAAATGATCATCCCTCTTGCCAAAGCTAGTGGAGCCACGCCAGAACAGTTCAATGATACTTAATGGCTCTGCAACTTTGTGAATCAACAAAAGCAAGAGATGAAAAGCTTTCAAGAGCAGCAAAAGAAGAAAGAAAGTTTTCTCAATGCCGAAGAAAAGAAGCAGAAGAAGAAAAGAGCAAATATAAAAGCAGCAAAGAAAAAGACTCAGATGCCGATGAACTGGAGAAAAACAGATGAATGGATCCCAGAAGAGTTAAACGACTACTGGGAACATACAAAATTTGAGTTCATTGAAGATTACTACTATCTGGGAGCTTACCCTAATACGCCCCCAGATGTTGCTTTCAAGATGCATCTCAATGAGCTTTTTCATCAAGATAGGATGACTGCGAAAGCATTCTTCAATGCTGCAAGTACCGCAAAGATCCAATTCACTGCTCCCCAGCTGTATCATCTCCAGGCTCCGCTGATACCTGGAACTCATCTTCCTGACAAATCAAAAATTATCGCAGAAGTAAATAGATGGGCAATCAGGAGAAAAATTTCCAAGGTAAACAACGAAGAAGAATACAGGAAGCTGGAGCAGATGATATTCAACCGGTACAGGTTAAGAACTGATGAGCAACTGGAAGAAGATAGATTGAAGAATCAGCAGCAGCAGCAGAAATGAAGACCCAGTCAACTGGTATTTAATTTTGTTTTTTTCGGTTTGTTAATCCTGTAATTCTTGTAATCATCTTTGTGGATTAATAAAACTGAAATGTTTTTGCTCTCAAGCTCACCCTGATGACAATAACTCTTTGTCCAGGCACTGAACTCTGAATTTAATCTTCTGCGGAAATCTTCTTATCATTTTTTTAACCCACTTTCTCATTTAGGGGGAAGTATGTTGTTTTTCTCAGTTAGGTTTTGGCATCATAAAAAAGGGGGAAATTGTTGGGAAAATTCTATAGTTTTGATTCGATTCCAAAACCCAACTGTTCTCCAACCTAGTAGATGAATGTACAAACCTAAGTTAAGCTTACCAGCTCGCTTGTTTGAGCCTTAGATTTTCTAAGTTTACAGGTAAGAAAACTGAAGACAAAAGAAGACCCAGCTGAGTAATCAGTTGGACCCAAAAGTCAGCTGAAAGGTTTCTTAGCTGAATAGAGTTCAAAGACTGAGCTGAGTCAGACTGACTCTCAAGACAAGAAGAGTGGATCCAGCCAAGGAGATCCAACGGAGCTGAATATATTGAGCTGACTCAAGTCTAAAAGAGTCAGCTGAGCAGACAAAAAGGGAACTAACTCTGAAGTCGTCACTTCAAGTCAGTTTACCCAATCCAGCTCTAAATTCAAAAACCAGCTCGAAAGACAGAAATCCCGGTGACAGAGAAAGTCAATATACCTCGACCAATGAGGGATCGACATCTCAGCATCCTAGAAAGGCGAACTTAGGATCTGACACAATGATGAAGACAGGTGAAGATACACTCAACGGCAGATCGATAGATCAGAGAGTAGGTAAGATTCAAACGGCTCCTCCAACGGCTAGATTTGAATCTCTACCTATAAATACCAGTCTTCAACCTCAGAATCAGACACGAAAAACTCTCTACTAGCTTTCAACCTCTCTGAATCTCTCAAGTTTTAAAAAGCTCTCTAGCAGTTATCTAACTCTTTGAAGAACACTTAAATTCTTAAGTGCTTACTTTCAGAAACTGCTTTAGTTTTTCGTCTGATCAATAGGCAGAAATCTTAGTAAATCCAAAGCCTAGATCTGAACGAGTTCATCTTCCAAAGTTCTTCATTGTAAGAACTCGTTCAAAGTTGGAAACCAAAACCCTCCGTTACCCAGAGATTACGCCCTCTCGAAGCGCGAAATTCGAGTGTAAGGTCTTTCAGTACCCGAAAACTGAAAAGATACAGGCTTCTACAGTGCCCGTAAACTGTGAGAACACAGCTCGAGGTAGAGCTGCGAAGTTGCTTGGTACTCGTAAACCAAGTGGTTATCCTTAGTGGAGTTACCAGCTAAAACCTGGTCGTGGACGTAGGAGTTCTCTCTCCGAACCACGTTAAAATTCTGTGTTCTTTATTACTTTATTCAGTCTTTGCATTTTATATATTTTAAAGAACAAACCGCATTTGCACAGCACAAGTTTTCAAAGCTTAAGTTCTCTGGCTGTGTGACCCACTCAGCTGCATTTGTTTTAAACCTGCTTAACTGAAAACTGAAACTAAGTTTTTCTGAGATTTTGTAAAGGGAACGAGCTAAGTTTTTCTTTCCACCACTTTCCGCACAACCAGCTGAGTTATCAGTCCAGCTGATTACCTTCTTTAGAAGTCAGCTGAACTCATAACTGAGCTCTCACTCAACTCTGTTTTAATTTGTCAATCGTTTTCAAAAATCCCTCTTCGGTGTATTCACCCCCCCTCTACACCGAAGACCTCGTTCCGGGACCATCACTGGCACACACTCCTACTGCGAAAGAGATGTCTGGACGACTCATTGTTAGATACAGCAGGGAACCTATTATTCCTCTGTATTTGCTGGAATCAACTGATTTTCCTTCAGTTCCAGGTTCAATCTTCCAGTTGGTTTTCATCGGAATCTTTACAGCTCTGCTGGATTGAACTCCATACTTGGCGATCAAGTCTTTCACGTACTTGGATTGATTTATAAAAATTCCTTCTGCTGATTGCTTGACTTGAAGTCCTAGGAAGAAGCTCATTTCTCCCATCATAGACAGTTGGAACTGTTCTGACATCATCTCTCCAAATCTTTGGCATAAGAATGTTGATCTTGATCCGAAGATGATGTCATCTACATAGATTTGAACAATCAGGATGTCTTCTCCTAACTTGATGGTGAAGAGAGTTCTGTCTACTGAGCCCTTCTTGAATTATTTGGATACAAGAAAATTTGATAGAGTATCATACCAAGCTCGAGGTGCTTGCTTCAAACCATAAAGCGTCTTCTTTAGCTTGTAGACTTTATTTCCTTCTACTTCAAATCCTGGAGGTTGTTCAACATAGACATCTTCTTTGATTTCTCCATTTAAGAATGCACACTTCACATCCATTTGATAGACCTTGAATTTGTGATGTGCTGTATAAGCGAGGAAGAGTCTGATTGCTTCCAATCGCGCTACTGGAGCAAATGATTCTTCGAAGTCAATTCCTTCCTACTGTGTATAGCCCTTGGCAACTAGTCGAGCTTTGTTTCTGATGATGACTCCAAAGGTATCCAATTTGTTTTTGAAGATCCATTTGAGTCCTATGACTTTGACTCCTTCAGGTCTGTCGACCAATTCCCAGACACAATTTCTGAAGAATTCATTTAGCTCTTCCTGCATGGCGTTAGTCCAGGGTACACTTTTTAATGCTTCTAGAATTGTTTGAGGCTCCGGAACTTGTACTACATAACACGCCATTAGAGATGTATCTTCATCATAGACCGTCAGTTCTAGCTTTACTGAGATTTGAGCTGTGTCAGCTGCTTCTTGTTGATCCGATGTAGCTTGTGCAGCTGATCTTCTGGTTTTGACTTGGTCAGATGGTTTCTCTAATGATTGCTGATGATGGATGATCTTCAATCCATCTTCTTTTTTTACGAATTTCTTCTTCCAGCTGATTGATGCTAGATGTGGCTAGATTTCATCTGTCTTGGAGTTGCTCTGGAGTTAATTCTTGAGAGATTGATTCTCCTTGATTTGGGCTTTGAGGTGACTTCTGTAGAAGCTCTGCTGGAGATAGTGCTGGGGATTCAGCTGTGTCTGGATTTCCAGCTGATGACATTCCCCCTTGATTTGGCGTTAGAGGTTCTTCTTGATTTCTAGCTGTTGGAGCTTTCCGATTGATTTGAAGTTCCTCCTCTGGCTCATCATCCCATATTAATGGTTCGGCCAGATTCCTGATTCGATTTTCTTGAGCTCTTGTCTGAATCTGCCTTGAAGATTCTCCTTCGTTTCTTCATTTGATAGAATCTCTATATTCGAATGATGATTCGTCAAATGTAACATGTGGAGTTACTTCTACCGTTTGAGTTCTTCTGTTGAAGACTCTGTATGCTTTACTCACAGCAGAATAACCAAGGAATACTCCTCGGTCAGTCTTCGCGTCGAATGTCTTGAGCTGTGTTTTTCCATTGTTTAGGATATGACATTTGGATCCGAAGACCTTGAAATATCCAATATATGGTATTATGTTGTTCCATAGCTCATACAGTGTCTTTCCTTGCCTTGATGTGAGTAGAGAGCGATTCTGAGTGAAGTAAGCTGTGTTGATTGCTTCGGCCTGGAACTTCTTTGGAATGGCAGAGCTGACTAGCATTGAGGTAGCTGCTTCTTTGAGTGTTCGGTTTCTTCTCTCTGCTACACCATTCTGCTGAGGTGTGCGTGCTGCAGATGTTTGATGTTGAACTCCGTTCTTCTCGCAGTATTCATAAATAGTTTCATTCAGAAACTCAGTTCCTCGATCTGATTTGATTGACATTATCTTGCACTCCTTCTGAGTTGACAATCTTTCCAGCAGGATTGGCAGCTTAGTCCTTGTTTCGCTCTTCTGATACAGGAATGACACCCATGTGAATCTTGAGAAGTCATCCACTACGACCAGAGTATATTTTCTGCCATTGAAGCTTGCTGGAGTAACTGGACCAAAAAGATCCATGTGAAGAAGTTGAAGTACTCGATCAGTTGACTGAACTGGCTTGAGAGAGAATGAAATTCTTGTTTGTTTTCCTTGTTGACACGTGCTGCACATATGTCTTTTGTCATATACTTGATCTGGAATTCCATTAGCGAGCTGGTTCCTAGCCAGTTTGTTGATTGTCTTGAAGTTGAGATGATTCAGCCGTCTGTGCCACAGCCAGCTGACTTTATTGCTGCTTTTCGATACAAGACAAGTCTTAGGAGGGCTGTTGTTCCAGTCAGCAAAGTACATATTTCCTTCCCTTTTCCCTCTTAGTAGTATCTGCTTGGTTTCCCGGTGTTTCACTGTGCATCCCTGTGCATCAAACTTGACAGAAAAACCGTTGTCGCAGAATTGGCTAATGGAAGCAAGTTGTATTGCAGTCCTTGTACATAAGAAACATTTGGGATTATAACATTTTTAGTTTTAAATGTACCATAACCTTTGGTTAGGCCTTTGGAGTTATCACCAAATGTTACTTGTGGGCCTGGATGCTCGATATACTCCTGGAGTAGATGCTTTAAGTACGTCATGTGCTTGGAACATCCACTGTCCAAGTACCACAGCGTTCTCATCGACTTCTCAATGATGCATCGTTCCCTGGCAACCTATAAAAAAGATAAAAATTTAGGTACCCAGTTTAAATTGGGTCCTTGTGGGTTAGACAGAGATCCTTTTACGACCCAGATCTGCTTGATGACTCGAATTGGGTCATTTGATCTGATGATCCTTCCAGCTGAGTCGATATACACATTCTTTGTGTTCTTCGGTTGTTGCTGGTGGGGTCTTGATCACAGTATCTTACCGGCTTGATATCTTTGTTGATGTCCTGGTCTTTTCTGGTATCCAGCTGAGACGTTCATTTGTCTCTGCTGTCTCTTGTGATACTTCGGCTGGAACTGGTACTCCAGCTGGTGATCATATGAGTGATATCCAGCTGGGTATCTCTTTTGATATCTCGGTTGATATCTTTCGACGTGCTGTTGAGGTTGCTTGTATCTGAACTGTCCAGCCTGCTGTCTTTGATGAGTTTGAGCACATTGTAGTCTGATCTGAGCTTGAGGTTATCTCACAGCTGGCCTTTTGGATGCCTGCTGTGTCTTCAATGGTCGTTGCTGAGTTGCTGGAATTGGGTTTTCTTTTGCTCGTACAAACATTACCTTTGTTCCACTAGTGGAGGCAATGTTTGTGGCATCCTTTGATTCATTGTAACCCAGTCCTACTTTGAGTGCTTCTGGACGTTGTGCACTTATAATTTCGTCCATTGTTGTTGTGGCTTTGATGAGAGCTACCATCTTCTTAGACATTACCTCTTCGGAACTTTTCAGCTCTATAATCTCAGCTGACTTCTTTTCTGATTCAGCTGTGGCCTTTTCCAATTCTTCCATCAGCTGTTTCTTTTCATAGTAGAAGTCCTTCATCAACTGATCTTGTTTCACTATTTTGTCTTTTAGTGAAACAACTTCCTTTTGGAGCTGTGTTGTATCAGCTGCTTTTGATTCATTTTTCCTTTCCAGTTCCACCTTCAGCTCGGCATTTTCATACATTATGACGTCAAGGATCTCTTGAAGCTCATTGGAATCGTTCATAACCTTCTCTACTAAACTCCAATCAGGTAGCCCTGATTCTGAAACCTGTGTAGAGTGTTCGTGTAATGGTAAGAGGTTAGATAGATTTTGAGTTCTGGACATTACCTCATCTTCATCGATGTCGTCTGTCTGTCCCATGAAGCATGTATCCCAATCAGGTTCATCATGAGCCATCAGTGCTTCTTCTTCTGAGTCTGAAAATGACATGTTATCTTCCATTTTATTGCACTCTGACTCATCGTCTGCGATGTAGGCTCTCCTTCTGTCAGCTGCCTTAGCTTTAAGTTGGTCTTTATCTTTCTTGGATAGCTTAGGACAGTCTAGCCTGTAGTGTCCTGGGCTAATAACTCAGCTGGCGGTGCGGAAAGTGGTGGTTTGAAAACTTAGCTTGGTTGCTTAGAAAAACTCAACTTGAAAAGATTATCTTTATGTTTTCGGCTTAGTCAAGTTGTGCAAGTTTCAGAAGGACACAGCTGTCTTTGGATAACAGCTGTGTATGCAGATTTGATAAAATATGCAATGTGATGATAAAGTTAGTACTAAAACTGAAATTAACGAGAAAGTAAAGAACACGAGATTTTTACGTGGTTCGGAGTAACACCTCCTACGTCCACGACCAGATTCACTGGTAATTCACTACCACTTGGTTTCCAAGTACCAAGCAACTTCACAACCCTAACCCGAGCTGTGTTCCAACAGTTTGCGGGCACTGTCAAGCCTAACCTTTCAGTTTACGGGTACTGAAAAAACCTTACAAACACTTGAATTTCCCGCTTCAAGCAAGCGTAACCTTGACCTAACCTTTCTTGGTAAATAGGGGTTTGGTTTGGGGTTCCAACTATGAACGAGTTCTTATAATTAAGAACTTTAGAGTTAAATGAACTCGTTCGAAATCTAGGCTTAAGATATACAACGATTTCTGCCTAGGAATCAGACGAAAAATTGGGCAGTTTCTGGACTAGAGACACTTTAAGATAAAGTGTTCTTTTTGACTATTTAGAACTGCTAATGAGCTTTTAAATGCGTGATAATTTCAGAGAATGAAAGCTTGTAAAGAGTTTTTCGTGTTTGATCCTGAGGTTGAAGACAGGTTTATATAGGTAGAGATTCAAGACTAGCCATTGGAGGAGCCGTTTGAATCTTACCTACTCTTCTTAAATTCGATATCTGCCGTTGTGCGATTCTGCACCTGTCTTCATTTGTGTCACATCCTTGGTTCTGAAGTCTAGGATGCTGATTCGGCAATCCCTCATTGGTCGAGGCATGTTGACTTCCTCTGACGCCGGGATCTCTGCCTTTGGAGCTGGTTTTTGAATTTAGAGCTGAATAAGGTAGACTGACTTGAAGTGATGTCTTCAGAGTTAGTTCCCTTTGTTCTGTACAGCTGGACCAGCTGTGTCTTGAACTCAGCTCGATTAATCTTCAGCTTGATCCTGCTCCGTTTTGAACTCAGCTCAGCTGGAGGACTCAGCTGATAGCTGACTCCTGCTGTAAACACAGCTGGATCTTCTGCTGTCTTGAGCTTCTGCTGTCTTCCGCTTCCTTGGCTGACTCCTGCTGTAAACACAGCTGGATCTTCTGCTGTCTTGAGCTTTCTGAACCTGTAAACTTAGAAAATCTAAAGCTCAAACAGGCGAGCTGGAAAATACAACTTTGGTTGATGCGATCATCTACTCGGTTGGAGAACAGTTGGGTTTTGATATCAAATCAAAACTCTATTAATTTCTCAACAAGTCGTTTGTTGAGCAATACGAGATTGCTATCACGAACAAAACACATAAAGAGTTGGAGACCGACTACCAGTCAAAGTGTACCTACATGAAACGACGCACCCAATGTGCATGGGAAGAACAATTCGGTCCTGTGTACACGAATAACGTATTTGCGTTATTGCATAAAGAAATCGACAAGGTCATGAATTGCAATTTGAAGCCGGTCGATGGAACCACTCAAGATGTGCTCGATGGGATTGCGAGATACGTACAAATTTATATTTGCTGTCATGCATCGAATTGAATAATATGTTTCTTCCATTTTTATGGTTTAGGGTTTACGTTCCTTCGATTTATTAGATTAGGATTTAATTAGGGTTTAGTATTTTGCTTTATTCGATCAAATTAATTTAATTAGGGTTTAAAGTTTCTATATGTTCGATCTAATTACTTTAAGGGTTTAGGGTTTGGATTGATATTATTACTTGAATTTATTCGATTTGGTTACATGTTTTGTTTAATCATGGTCTTCTAGTATTATTTGAAATATTTGCTATAGTTGAATTCATAATGGCTATTTTGTTCTCTTCTAATGATACAATGTTATGTAATTGTTCTTATAATTACTAGCTAATAATAATTTCAGGATTTTTAATACTAAATTTGCATTCAGGTATGAAGTTATTGAACTTGGAATCATTAACAATTGGTATCATAAAGAGTATCTATACAAGGTTGTGTATCGACCCCATTCGAAAATTTTATTTTCCGGAGAATATCCACATATGACGAGAGAATATATACTATTCCAAGAATTTGAGAAGAAGTTTGAGAAATGCAATGAAATTGCGTTCAATAAACCGGCAAAAATGAAATTAGAGTGCCCGTCGGATGAGGATGCGAGTTGTTCTAATGAAATATCAGAATTTCAACCGAATACCGATATTCGTGTTTTGGATCCACATATTATGAAACGGAGGGGAAGACCCAAAACGGGTTGGTTGAAGAGTACAACTGAGAAAAATTACGAGCAAGCTACGAAGAATCGAAGTAATGTGTCGCGTGGAAGAGATGGAAGGGGTCGGGGTGCTGGAAATAACACCATCATAGTAACGCAAGGGAGTGTTGCTAGTTAAGTATGCATGATATGATGGATTAGTTTGATTTTTTTATTCTTTATGTTTGGATATTTTTTTGGATTTTCATTCTTTTAATTGGCCAATTGTCTTATGGTTTTGATCTTGCTTTGTTGATTGAACTATTAAATGAAAATTACAACTATATGCAATCATATGTTATGAATAAAATGTGTTTTCTTTATTAAAAAAAAAAACTCTTTTTTTTATTAAAAAATAAAGGAATGTTTTCCATAAAGGAAATTTTAAAAAGTAACAAGTAAAAAGTCCAAAAACTAATTTTCTATGGATGGTGCTTAACAGAAATCGAACTAGAGACCTATATGACTATATATCGAGTATTTTGCCACTGAGGTAAGTGGCGGTCCGCGACATTTGTTGAAGTTTATAAGTATATAGCTACTAATATTATCGACCTTATTAAAAACATATTAAATACTAATTACTTTATATGGTTTTGGTGACAAAATCTATAAATCGATACATATTATAAATCTCTTTCTTTCAAGAGTAATTGCAGATTGAAATAATTTTCTTTCGATATTGTCTTATTTGATGAGAAATAATTTTCTTATAATTACTTTGCTGTTTCTTTTTTATACAAAAAATCAATAAACCAATAAATCTACGAATATTATCGACCTTATTTCAGAAAAAAAAATGAATAATTTTGTAAATATATAAGTCCATAACATATGTAGTTAACAAAATAATAATCATAAACAACTAACATGCAGAGGCTATTCACATTCATAATATTAATCCATAAAATATTATATATATCAAACTTGCAAAATATTGGAGTATTTGGCCCATGGCCCTATATTACATACCCAAAATAAAAATTCTCCATAAAACTACTAAAGGATAATATTAAAGTTTATAACTAAATAAAAGATAAACTACGTACACATACAACAACCAATTTACCAACTGCTACCAACATCATAGGGCTCCCTCAACCAACGGCTGTCTGACTCACCACCCTTCTCCACCGCCGCGAGCAACCACTCGTCATCCATCTGATACATGCAGCCGCTTTTTTGGAAGAGATACTCCAGTTTATCATAGTTCCTGAGACCATGCATTTTGAACCTTTTATCTTCAACAGTTTTCTATAACACAACACCAAAAGATTGATCAACCAAGAAACATTATCTTGGAGACAGATTAAAACATTATAAACCAAGAAAACTCAATATATAGATCAAAGATGAACCTTGACATCAATTATCTTGGAGAAATCTTTACCGGCGATGATCACTACAAGAAATTCGCAGGTAGACAACACGAAATAGACAACGGGGTTAAGTAACATGTTGTCTATTCAGATATGGACAACGGGCGGCAACAAAGCCGTTGTCTATGGCCACGGTGATAGACGACGCGTATCAATCCCCGTTGTCTATAACCACCAATAGACGTTGTCAATCATCACATAGACGACGGATTCTCTGCACTGTTGTCTATTACCGCCATTAAATAGATGACACGTTTGCAAAACCATGTCGTCTATCACTGCTTTCTCATTTTTCTATAATTTTATTTTTTTGTGTGTTTTATTATTCCGCCAAGGAGCATCCATTAATTCCAAACCCTAACCCCCCGACGCTCAATCCTCTCTGCTGTCATATCCATCGCCGTTCCACCGCATTGCTGTAGCTACGCTCCGGCTGCACCAGTAACAGATTGCACCCACAATCGTCCCACACCGCACTACTCATCTCTGCATCGATTGCTTTTTTCTTTTCTTTCGACGTCCAAATTTGATTTAGGCTTAGGTTTTTCAAACTGCTGCACTAATTTCAATCTCTCTATTCATCGTAATTTCATTTGTGTACTCATCGTTAACAAGAATGGAAAAGAGAGAGTTTGAAAACGGCAAATCATAGTAATATTCTTCATCGGAAAATCTGCAATGGAAGGACGAGCAGCCACTATGAGGGCGCCAACGATGATCTCAGCCTCAATATTGTTCAGAAATCAATGCAGTGAACTGCTAAGAATGATCCCATGGGCGACGACGCTGGTAATAGTTAAGAATTCCAGGTGCGTGTTATGTTTTTTTTCCCTGGGGGATTATGGAACTTCTGATTAGGTTAATGCTTGAAGAGTTTTGAGGAATTGCTGAATTTTAGTGTTCAAATGTAAGTTGATTGTACATAAATTTATTTGGTTTGTCCCTGCTTTTCTTGTTCTCGTGTTATCTGTGTGCGTGCGTGTGATTATGTGGGAAACTTATTAGGTTGATGCTTGAGGCGTTTCTGGGTATTCTTTGATTGAAATGGGCAAATGTAGGTTGCTAGATCTAAAAATTCTTATAAGCATCCGTATGCAGAATTTTTATCAAATTTTAGATAGAATGAAGAAGAAAATGCATATATCGGTAGAATATTAATTTTCTATTGACATTTTTTTATCATGTACTGCCGCGTGATTTCTTGTACATTAAATTGTGTTTGTTTGGGAGATGTATTTTCTTAAATGCTCTATCAAGCTATTGACATTTTGCTTAAATGCTCTATCAAGTTATTGACATATTTTGTGAAAGTTCATATTTTATATGGAGAAGACCAGTTTATGTACTTGGAACGAATTCTACCTCTGCATTGATGCTAAATGAGACACCAATTACAATTACCTAGCATTAGATAGAGCAGCAATACAACCTATCATGAAGTTGGTTTTTTTTATATTGTTTTCGACTACTACAGCACATAGAAGTTGCTCTATAATTAGGATTACATTAATTTGTGACCAATGTTCTCACCATGTTATAATTGGTTTTCTCCTGATCTTTTTTCCTGACGGTAGCGCATCTAAACAGGTTTTACTCAGTCTTTAGAAACTATGTCATAACTTATTTTCTTTAATACTTTATTCCCTTTAGAAGTGATAGTATATTTGGAACATAAAGACAATAGAGCTGCTTCATTTGAACAAGTAGGGTCTTTTGGGTGGCAACATTGGTGATGATGGGTATTGAATTCCCGGGAACAGTTCTATTTTCACACATTTACCTTCATGGGATTATACGAGATTCTTAAGTAAGCAGAATATGAGGCACAAAATAGTGCCTCAAAAGATTATGTGTCATTGATTCTAATGTCTTATTAATAATTTTAACCATATGCTTTTAACATAGCTTTCTTGCTTTATTATGAAAATCCTTTTCGTGCTTCCATTGTGTCTGTTCTCTTGCTCTTGTTCTTTTTTATTTATACTCTTAATTATTGGGTTATGCACTTTGATGTATCAGTACTATGTTTCTAGTTTCCTATTAAGTTGTTTCTAATTTTCATGATGAGCCATTGACATAATAAAACGGAGTAGGCAGGAAATTTACTTTAAAGGGTATATTGTCGCAGCCCGAAGCGGGTTACTACATATATATATAGAGATAATACATGATTATAGCACTTTCAGGGAAAAAACACTAATAATAGCACTACTTTTTAAAATATATAAATTCTAGCTCTTTTGTACATTTTTACCCCTCATTCTTTTCTTTTATCCCTTTTTTTTCTTTTTATTAAAACAATAGATCTCGCACTCTCTTTCTACTCTCTCTCCTTCTCTCTTCATTTCTATCTCTCTATCGAAACCAATGGCAGTCACCACCACCGCCCTTCATCTTCTCCTCCGGCTCAACTCCACCATGAACCCTTGGCCTCCGCCACCGCCACCGCCACCGCACTGTAGCCGCCGCCGCCGTCGAGCAACAGTCTCCATCATCAAGCAACAGTCTCGATCTTGACCGTCTCTCTCTCCTCTTCCAAAATCGACTCCACAAAACCTCAGCCATCGCGACGAATCGGAGGCAGCGGCATGATTCCGGTGGCGCTCGTCTTTTCAGCCTCGAGTAGTGAGGCCTGCTTTTCCTCGGCGCAGACGGACACTCTGTGATCGCCGTAATTTTGTGATCTATCGACGTCGGAGTTCTGAATCCGTCACCGTAATTTTCCGATTCTCTCGAAGAAATCTTCGCCTCACAATTCTCTTCTCTGTCGTTGATTTTAGTATTGTCTTCTTCTTCTTCTTCTTCTTCTTCTTCTTCTTCTTCTTCTTCTTCTTCTTCTTTTGTGCAATCAGAATTGCCGCGATTTTTGTGAGATTCTGGTCGAATTGCGTGATTTGGAGGTAGAATTTCATGATCTGGAGATGGAATCGCGATTTTGATAGTATGAAGATGAACAATTGCTTTCTCATGTTTTTTAATGTGAATTCTCATTTTTTTCACGTGAATTCACATTATTTTTCTTGTGAATTCGAGTTTTTCACTTTTTTCATTTGGATTCCCATGTGAATTCCCATTTTTTTCCATGTGAATTCCCATTTTTCTCACGTGAATTCACAATTTTTTTCATGTGAATTCGAGTTTTTTACTTTTTTCATTTGAATTCCCATTTTTCTCACGTGAATTCATAATTTTTTTCGTGTGAATTCGAGTTTTTTACTTTTTTCATTTGAATTCCCATGTGAATTCCCATTTTTTTCACATGAATAGAAAAAAAAAACACAATGAAAAATGAAAAAATAGAAAAATAGAAAAGAAAGATGAGGGGTAAAAATGTACAAAAGTGCTAGAATTTGTATATTTTAAAAAGTAGTGCTAGAATTAGCATTTTCAATCTAAAAAGTGCTAAAATCCCATTTCTCCCATATATATATATATATATATATATATATATATATATATATATATAAATATCTATAGTTCCACTTGATAAATAAATAACATAGATACAAGTATACAAACGGATGGTTTAAGCAGAAGCGACTCCTATAATGGTTCTTCAATTGATGGATGTGACATGGCTTTCTATATCTCATGTCAAAATTCATCTACAGGTAATTCCTTCATCTCATGCATATATAATTATCTTTATGAAATTGCTAGTTGCAAATATTTCTTCTTGAATGAACTCTTTTTTCCAGATATGAGGAGCATTTTACTGCAAAGAAAGCAATTTGGGAAGCTTTTATAATCTTTGTTGCTTATAATCTTTGTTTATGATGTGCCTAGATGGTTTAGCATGTAAGTGATGGGTGTCAATGTACGGACTTGAAGATCCTCACTTGGATTTTCGTGGCAAGCTGTTCTGCTGCTGTTCTGCTTTCATGTTTGTTTTGTTATTAGAAGTACTTAGTGATAATTGTGAAGTAGTTGGTCCCGATCTTTAGGTGTTAAATGTTTGAAGTGTGTTCAAAATTCTTGTAGACAACACTATATTTTACTATTTTGGTATTGTTTCATCATTTGTTGCTAATTGATTTTCATTACGATGTATATTAATATATCATCATTATAATAAATTTGAGTTTAGCCTACTTTATATAAAGTAGGCTAGTATTTTTTTTTAATTTTTCTAGTAGATATAGACAACGGGGATTCCTCGTTGTCTATTCCGAGATAGACAACGGGGATTCCGCGTTGTCTATTCCGTGATAGACAACGGGGAATCCGCGTTGTCTATTGCGTGATAGACAACGGGAAATCTTCGTTGTCTATAACCGCACTTTTATAGACTACAGAAGGGTAGACGACGGGCTTTTTCCTTAAAGACAATGGACAAAATCCGTTGTCTATATGCGATTTTTTTGTAGTGGATCTTTTTGGTTGCCGAATCGAATCGGTTGATAGTTTTCTCCGCATACCTACAATAACTCCAGTATTGATCATGAAGCTGAAGAAGTTTGATGACGATCTATTTTTTGGGCCTTCTACCGCCGTTTCTTATGACGACATCGTGAATTGCGTCATAGGCCCTGTTAACAAAGGCTTTCACATCCCTCATTTCTGTCGGGTATTCCTCACTTGCTCTCTCGTGAAACCAAGAAACCAAATAATCTTCTTCCTTAAAACACCAAATTCCACATCGTGTTTCAGATTCATATTTGTGAACCATGATTTTTGCTTTTGTTGATACGAGAGTTGATGGTTTGAGAGAAAAAGATGGCAATAAAAGAGTTTTAGTAATGGCTGCAAGTAAATAGGGGAATAATGAGGGTTGATTGATTAGGAGATATGGAAAGATTTGGGAGAATAGGAGTTATGGAAAGATTTGAATGTGATAGTCATGATTGTAACCGTAATTCTGTGTCAATACCCCATCCATCACGTCTAATGGGATTTTTTTTTCCTTAATAATTCTCAAATCTCGTCATAAAAAAAAACTTCGACAGTGAAAAAAATTTGTTTAGGCTCTAAGGAGATTCGAACACGAGACGTCAATGTAGAATATATAGTAGTTTACCATTGAGGTAAGTGGCGGCCCACGATACTTTTGGATGTATATATTTATCTATCTAGTTTCGCAGTCACACACGCATGAAAAAATTGTATCAATACGTATGTTTATTTGTATTATTTTAATAAAAATTACTGAATCATTGTATTCTCAATATTTTTGAATTTTTTGCAATTTCACTGTGACGAGATTAAAAATCATTTAGTTTTTTAATTATTGAGTTATTGAAATGAAATGGTTGAAATTATCCTCACATTATATGATTGATATTACTTTTTCACATGGCAATAATCTTTTTGTATGTTTCCTGTATTTGTGATATATATAATTTCGAAATAAATCATATTTTGTAAAATGATTTTGTTGCTTTTTATTCATTTGATAATGTAGGCAACTTTTCCATATATATATATATATATGTTTGTATATGATCGATATTTTTAACATAAAATATTAGGAGCTTTATACCAAAAATATCGTGGTCATTCCTAAAATTAAATCAATAATTTTTGGATAGATATCAAAGTCTCCAATATTAATCCTGCATGAGATATATTCGTACCACACACAAAATTAAAATATTGCACAGTAATAAAACCTGCTCAAAAAAAAAAAAAAACATACCATACATATCACGATTAACAACCGTGATAATTAAAAATAATAAAATACGAACACACCAAAGTCACGATGAACCAAAAAAAGACATACACTAAGAAAACAACAAAACATGAAGATTAAACCCTAACCCTAAAACGATTCTTCTCCGATTCGTTTTCAACCTCCGCTGCGATCCACAGAAAATCCACTTTGTTGGCTCCACAATTGACGAAGATCTCGCAGAGCTCCATGAAGTGTGATTTGCCTTTAACCGACCATGTAACTCTTCGCTTCTCATCATAATACATGACGAGATTGGCACGCTTGACGTATGTGACATTGGGAGGGGCAATGAACTTTAGAAAATCATTGATACGCTTAAGGAGATGGTAGAGCTTCCTCACAATAATTTTGTATGTGACCGCAAATGAATATATACATCCAAAAGTATCTAAATGAATATATACATCCAAAAGTATTGCGGGCCGCCACTTAGCTCAGTGGCAAACTTCTATATGTTCTACATTGACGTCTCGAGTTCGAACCTCCTTAGAGCCTGAACCAATTTTTTTTCATTCGTGTGTGATTGCGAAACTAGATAAATAAATACATACATCCAAAAGTATCGCGGGCCGACACTTACCTCAGTGACAAACTACTGTATGTTCTGTATTGATGTCTCGTGTTCGAATCTCCTTTGACTCGTCATAAATTTATATTTTTTGGCCCGTTTTAATTATGTATTTAAGTTTTTTTGTTTTGCCATCTTCTATGTTATGTATTTAATATATAAAATTCGCATTATATGTTAAGAACTAGTGTGATAAAACTAAAATTAAAATACAAAATAAATCATCCTATACACAAAATATATAAAATTCTCATTGATTTCTTTTTTTATTTTCTTAATTTTTGATTGATTGACATGAAATGATGGTTGTTATTCTTGCATGGCATCATTACTTTTATTTTCCTTATACAATATAAAAATTGACATGACTAAATACTAAATTTGATTCTGTAATGATTAAACTTAGTGTTCCAATGCTTCTACTAAATCAGTTGTTGATGACAATTCACACATAAAAAAAAAATATTGTGAATGACACTTCGGTTTATGTCATAAAATTTTTTATATTAATTTATTTTATTTCACCACTTTTTTGGATGCTTGGATGTGTGACATCATCAATTTATTTTGATAAATTACAAATTTAGTATAAAAAAGGAAATAAAAATTAACATGACTAAATACTAAATTTGATTCTTGCATGTAATGATTAAACTTAGCGTTACAATGCATTAGTCTACCAAATCAATTGTTGATGACAATTCACACAAAAAAAAAAATTGTGGATGACACTTCGATTTATGTCATAAAATTTTTATATTAATTTATTTTATTTCACCACTTTTTTGGATGCTTGGATGCGTGACATCATCAATTTAATTTGATAAATTACAAATTTAGTATAGAAAAAGGAAATAAAAATTGACATGACTAAATACTAAATTTGATTCTTGCATGTAATGATTAAACTTAGTGTCCCAATGCAATATTCTAAGAAATAAATTGTTGATAACAATTCACACATTAAAAAAAAATTGTGGATGACACTTCGGTTTTATCATAAAAAAAATTTATATTCACTTATTTTATTCCACCACTTTTTTATTTTACTATTGCATGGTGTCCATTTATCAATAACGAGAATCATTGTGTACTTAGGGTCACCAATTCAATTACTACTACCAATTATATATAAATTGGATTTGAACCTATTCTATATATTTACCACAGAACACATCTATTTTCTCTGTTTTTTCTCCGATTCAATTTTCTTCTTTTTTTTCTCTTGCATCATCACCATGTCGATGCCCTATACGTTATTGGCTCCGAAGAAAATTATCATCTGTAGAACCCCGAAAAATTGAGTAAAAAAAAATTTGTTTTAAGTATATAAAAATTTATATAGAATATATCGAATAATAGAACGGTCACTTATTCCCGATAAAATTCAAACGTCTATATTATAAATTTAGATGTCATATGCATTGCATAGCATTAGCATTCATATTGTATTGCACGAATGAAATATGTCGATATTATTTTTGTCTATGCAATAATATGATTAATTAAAACTAATTAATCAAAAGATATATTATGTATATTATATATATCAAATGCTTGTTTATTTGATTTTGAAGAAGAATTAATTTATGGAATAATATGGATATTGGTCTCGTTAAGATCGAAATAATATTTGATTATACTTATATGCTCGATCGAAACTTCGATCCGATATGTGAATGTTGTATGGATTAAGTTGAGATGCTTAAGTGTAAGATAGTTCGTTGTTAGTATTTTTAAAATGAAGTTTAAGGCATTAATTTTGTTCAGTTAAAAATTCAAGTCCATTGGAGGTGTCTAATTATTTTATTAAAATCCTGAATTAGTACATTGCTCCTAAGAAGGAAAGAATCCGAAATTGGGCCTTGGTGTGTTTTATTTAAGGGGTTATTGCCTATAAATACACAACCTTTTTGGAAATTATGTTATTGCACATGACTTTTTATTTTTTACTCAGTATACATGAACTTTTCTTTTTTCTAATTTTGAACCGATCACCGGTTTCCCCCAAATTATATCCTATGTGGAAGCCAGAATCGCCACCGTGGACGCCAAAATTTACAAAACGACGTCGTTTTGTGTAAAAAAATATAAACAAAAATAAAAAATAACACATCATATTTGTCAACTCATTTTTTCAATAAAAGAAAATAAAAAATAAAACTAAATCCACATTTTCTCACTCCTCTCCTCTCACCCCCTTCTCTCCCGTCTGTCTCCCTCCCACCCCTATTCTCACCGCCGCCGCCACCATCCCTCATTTCTGCAACCTCCACCTCCAACTCCGACCACCACCTTCGCCGACGCCACCAATACCCCACTTTCTCCTTCTCTCCTTCCCACTTTTGCAGAATCACGTTTTCGAGTAAATGATCAACTTGATATCAGCCATCTTCTCCCTATCCTTCGCATTCGTAGAAAAGAGGGACGGCGCACATTGAGCGGGGCGGTCCAACAACAGTATCTCGACTGCGGCACATCGACAATTATGGTTAGAGATGGTATAAACAACATCACAACGACATATCGGAGACGACGATGAAAATAGATCTTCTCCGACAGCCTAATGGACTATTTCTGGACGATGAAATTGGTGCTTAGAGAGAAAATTCTGGACGGAGATGGTGGTGGTGGTCGGCGGTGAGGAGGGAGTGAGTGAGAGAGGGGTGGGAAGAGAGGCGGTGTTGTGGTGGTCGTCAAGAGAGAGCTGCGTGGTGGTGGTGGTGGTGGTGGTGGTGTCAGGCAGAGATGGTGGTGGCGGCCGGAGGTGGTGGGGGCGGTTGGTGGTGGCGGCGGTGAAAAGTGGTGGTAGTCATGGAGAGAGACGAAAAAGAGGGTGAGAGAGAAATCTGATTATAATTTTAATTTCTATTTTCTTTATTAAAAAATAATGAGTTGGAAAATATGATGTGTTATTTTTTATTTTTGTATATATTTTTTTACACAAAACGACGTAGTTTTGTAAATTTCGGCCTCCACGGTGGCGATTCCGACGTCCACGTAGAATTTAATTTGGGGGAAACTGGTGATCGGTTCAAAATTAGAAAAAAAAGGAAAGTTCATGTATAGTGAGGAAATGATAAAAAGTCATTTGCAATACCAGAATTTTAAAATAGGTTGTGTAATTTATAGGCAATAACCTCTTTATTTAATTAATTTCGGTTGGGCTTGGATTAAAGTGAATTGGGCTTATGATTTAAATCCGTATGGACCTAGCACTTAAAAGGTTGGGCTCATTTAATTATTTATTGGACTTATATGATAATAAAAAGATTGAGCTTATCATTTATGAGATAATCAAATGATTGGGCTTAATTATTAATAGGCCACTAAAATGATTGGGCTAATAATAACACAATACTAGACTATGTGATTAATTAATTGTAATGGTCCAAAATGACTTGTGTATGTGTGTGTGATATGGACCCTTAGTCTATATCTATATGTGATAAATGAAAAACAACTTGTATTATATGATTGATATTTACTATTATGATTATACATGATTAATTGTTTACTATTTATTTATTAATTAAGGAAATAAATAATTCTTTTCACTACAAAAATCTCGCACTTTACCGATGGAATTACCAACGGAAATGCTCCCTCGTGATTTCATTCGTAGCTAAAGGACTTACCGACGGAAATCTTATCCGTTAGCAAATTACCGACGGATTTGTGACGGAATATCCGCCAGCAAATTCTCGTTTGAGGAACTAATTCCCAAACGGATTTCTGACGGATTTTTGACGGAAAATCCGTTGGTAAATACCAACGGAATCGAATCCGTCGATAATGTTTGACGAATTGCATTTCGTCAATTTTCAATTTTACTGACGGATTTAAAATCTGTGGGTAATTACTGACGGATAAAAAATCCGTTGGTAAAATTTGACGTCCTCAATTTCGTCAAGTTGGAAATATTGTGACGGTTTTGTGACGGAATTTCCGTCAGTATTTTAGCGACGAATCAAAATCCGTCGGTAATAATTGTTGTTTTAATTTAATAATTATTTTGTTTTAATTGATATTTTTGGAATATTTAATTATTTAATATTTTAGCCCGATTTTTACTCATTAATTGATTAATATTTTAGCCCCAATTTTGAACATACCAAACAAGCAATTTATAATATAAAACATAATATAAAAGTCGCTAAGTAATATAATAATAAGAATCTGATATTTTTGGTAACAAAGTACGTACAAATATGAAAGAAACATTAAAGTAAAAGAATGTTTGTTCTACACTAACTAAAAGTCACGGACTAGGAGGACTAGGAGCTCGTACAGGACGACGCCAAAACTCCAAACATCGCTCTTTGATGTATGCCCCGTTTCTATGTAGTTCGGGGCAACATATCCGTATGTTCCCACAACCTACATGCACAACGAGTTATTCAAATTCTCCAACTACGTGAGACTCTTCGTATCATCCAAGCAAACATACCGCAGTTGAAATATGACTATGACCAGCTTTAGGACCCTCCCAGGCAAGCCCAAAGTCCGAAAGCTTTGCCTTGAAGTTTTCATCCAGCAGCACATTCGATGACTTGAAATCTCGATATGTAACCTTCACAGTGAAGTAAACAACTGTAAACATCAACACTCACTCATCATGTTCTGAAACTAAATCTGTTCACAGCTGAGAGAGAACAAAAGTAATCATCATCTTTAAAGAAGCAACATATTATTTTGCAGCTTAGCCAAATTTTAAATTCCTTATCATAAAATATACTTTTGATCAACACAAAAGGATAATGGAGCTGTAAATGTAATTCGATTCTAGCTATCTCGTCAGCCACAAATAGTTCATATTCCATCATCCACTTCTATAATTTGGCACAACAAACATGATATCATCACATACTACATTAAAACTGCATCAAAACTACATGTCTAGAAAGATCTTAGTTCATAGACCGACTTATTCCTCCAAATATAGTAAGAAGTAAGATAATGCTATAAAATGCAAATAGACTTACTGTTATATGTTTTCTATTGAGTGTGACACTTGAACCCCTCTCTTGCTACCACTAAAGCAGCAATCTCCAAATGATAGTAAATCAATTTTGGTGGTTTAATTAACACATTAATTAGGGCTCTTTCTTCCTTAAGAGTAATTATTAGGGCTCTTTTTTCCTTTAGAGTAATTAATTCTCTACCATAATAACTAACTAAAATGTTGTCAAGAAGTTGATGCACTTACTTCCAAAAATCCAGCCATTACTTAACTCGCAATATAGATTTATTTTATGAGAATTAAGCACTCCATACTACCAAGCCTCAATTTAAGTCTTCATCTGGTGATTCTCAACCGTAATAAAGAATAAAACACTGCACCACCAATCTTTAACACTCAATATACATTACAAAGAAGCTAAATTTTATCGCATACAAACAGCAGGGGCCAAGACAAGACAGTAGAACAACATAAGGACAAAACTAACAAAAAATTAACCAAAGTCAATACTTAAATAAGAATCTTAAACCACAAGTACAAGCTAAAAGAGGTGAGTAATGAGTAATCTATGAGCAAAAGACAAAAAAACGAAAATTATAAGCAAGCAAATTAGAGACCTGATAGCCATCCCTGTTGAGTTTCTTGATAGCAACAACAATAGGATCAACCTTTCTCTTTCCCTTTTCCTCAACAGAGTTGATGCTACCTTTATAAACACTCCCAAAATCGAAGATCACCGAGTTTCCAACGATGAAATTCAGAACTAACGCACTAAAACACACCACCACCGAATTGGCGGTGTAGAGAATCAACCAAATCAAGATAAAAAATGCAGGAATGCCATGAAACTTCGGTTCAACCCCACCAGCCAGTAGACTGGGACAGAGAACAAGAGGGAGGCGGAGAGCTTACATGGCGGTGGTGGTTTCTAGCTTCCCGTTTCGCCAAAGGAAAGGCAACGGCGTTCCAGTCGAAGACACAAGGTGTTGGTGTTTTCCTCGCCGGAATTTAGAGCTTGAGAAAGGAGAATTTCAGATTCTAACTTTAGGGCTTTCAATTTGGGGATCTAGGTTTTTGATTTGGGGCTTTTTTGTGGGGGCTTGAGCAAAGGACAAAATCGAGACGAAAACGACGACGGGACGGAGGCTGCGAACGGTGAGGTTCACCGGAGAAGAAGCCGGAGTCATGCTACTGCAGCTACCGTCGGATAGAGAGAGACGAGGCAAGAGGGGAGAAAGATGAGAGAGTGGGATGGAGAGAGAGGGCGGCGACGGCGGTGTGAAGGTGAGGCGGCGACCGGCGAAGTCTTGTCGGAGAAGAAGATGAAGGGAGATGGTGCTGCGCTGATGGTTTTGTTAGAGAGAGAGAAATGAAGAGAGGAAGAGAGAGCAGAAGAGAGATCGCGAGTTGTGAAGAGGAAGTGAGGGAGAAAGGAGCCCGACTGTGAATGTGAAATAAGCAATCAATTTTACCGACGGATGCCATCCGTCAGTAAAATCTGACCAGTAAAAATTTAACGACGGATTGTAATCCGTCAGTATTTTACCGAGGGATTTATCCGTCAGTAAATTAAAATTTTAATTTATAATTCGTAAATACAAAATACTGACAGAAATTTCCGTGAGTAAATGAAAAAAAATTAAATATGTAATAAAATTCTTCGAGAACGAGTCCCTAGTCGTGATTAGTCAAAATCTAACTCGATCTCTTCGTTGACGAAATTCTCACGGACGTCATTAACTAATCATCGCCATTATTTCAAAATTTTAATGAAGCATATATATAACTCAATCTTTTTGTTTTCCTTGATTCTCGGACGTTTGTTCACTAGTCAACGACTCACCGCCATTCTTCGAGAAACGAGCGTACATAGAGTACAAATTAATTAGCTACTTGGTAATCTCTTCATTCATTAATTAACTAATCACCTGCATTATTTCAAAAATTTAATGAAGCGGATATATAACTCAATCCTTTCGTTTTTCCAGATTCTCGGACGTTTGTTAACTAGTCACCGCCATTATTCGAGAAACGAGCGTACATCGAGTATAAATTAGTAAGTTACTTGGTAATCTTATCGATTTTATTGATCAACACTGAACATTGTTAAAGTCGTTTGTTATAGAATTTTGATTTTTGATTTAGGGTTTACCAATAGATTCAAATTTTGTCACAATTTACCTATTACCGACGGATTTTGAATCCGTTGGTAAACCCTAGATAACAGTAATTATTTTTTATTTATAAAAATAATTTTATTAAATTTGTTGACGGATTACATTCCTTTACTAATTATCCCTCACTAATCCGTTTGTAAATCCGTTACTAAATCTATAAATAAAAAATTAAATCAAAATAAATTAAAAAAATATTACCAACGGATGCGAAATCCGTTGGTAAAAGTAATTTTTTTTATTTAATTTTTTTTACAATCTTACTGACGGATCATAATCCGTCACTAATTTTTCCTCACTAATCCGTTGGTAAATCCGTTACTAAATCCATAACTTAAAAAAATTAAATCAAAAATAAATTAAAACATTTACTGACGGATGGAAATCCGTCGGTAAATTTATTTTTTTATTTTTTTAAATAAATAATGATCTTTACCAACGGATATTTCCGTTGGTAATTTTAACAAGGGAAAATCCGTCGGTAAATCCGTCTGTATTTGCGGCGCGAATTACCCCGCTAAATGTCCGTCAGAAATCCGTCGGTAAATATTTTTTAGTCGACCCGCTTTTTTCCATCACTAATCCGTCGGTATTTACTGAAGGATTTTGAATCCGTTAGTAATTCCGTTGGTAAATCTTGGTTTTTTTGTAGTTTTTATGATTTATTAATTCAAAATTAATTAATTATTTATTTTTAATTCGAAATTAATTAATCATTTAATTATTTAATTCAAAATTAATTCATTAATTATTTAATAATTATTTAATTAATTATTAATGTCTTGAATAATTAATTATTTATTAATTAATTACATGACTTCAATAATTAATTAATTATATGCCCTTAAGTAATTCATTAATTCTTTATTAATGAATTAAAATGTCCTAAGTTAAGTATAAATATTTTAGAGGCAAAACTTAGAATAGCCAAAACACATAGTAAAACACAAATGTTGGCCACAAGTTTAATTTTCACAAATTATGGCAAACATTTGCCTTTTTTGTCGAAAATACCCCACTTGTAGATGGAAGTTACTTTTTAGTTTTCACTTTTAACTTTTCAGATTTCACTTTTTAGTTTTCTCTCTCTTCTCTCTCATCTCTCCCCATTTTCTGCAACCGCGCCTCCTTCTTCACCGCGCCGTCTTCGCCACCGCGCCGCCTCCATTACCGCAACCACCTGCTGTCAACACATATATTATCCACCACTACACCGTCTCCACCATGGTCCGAGCAAGCAAAAGAAGATAACCGTTCAAGAGAAAGTGGCGACCACCACCGCGCCAACCGTAACACGAGAAACAAGCTTACCACCGGAATCTATGGCGCACGAACCAGAAGAACAAAATCCGACGACCTCGGCGTCGAGATCTGAGAAAACAGCGGCCACCGAACCGGACAGATCTGGAACGGACGAAGACGCACAACCAAACTACCCGCGAAACGACGATCCTTTTGGTGAATTGTTGGTAAGATTTTATCAATTTTGTAGATCTGGAAAAAAAGTTTTGAAGTTTTGATTTCGCGGGTTTCATACGATTTATTTTTGAATGTAGATCTGGAATGATTTAGTGGTAAGAAATGTTAAACTTCTTACCTAAATATTGAATTGTTTGGTATGAATATGTTCTACGTACTTGAGTATCAGTACAAGGTGTCAAATTCCATGATTTGATATATTTGTGCTTGGTTAATGGAACGAATTGTAAATTCTTACATGGTTTTTGGTAGTACTTGGTAAGAATTTCACATTTCGTACCATGATTTCGTATTTGGAACGAAATATGAAATTCTTACATGGTGATTAGTAAGAATTTCGTAATTCGTACCAGCGTATCACTTGAAACCTGGTACGAAATGTGAAATTCTTACCATGATTTGATATATTCATGCTTGATTAATTGTACGAAGTGGACAAAATTTCATATTTCGTTCCAGCGTAAAATTCCTTGGTGCTTGACTATTGGTACGAAATGTGAAATTCTTACATGGTAATTAGTAAGAATTTCATAATTCTTACTAATAACTTAAAAACCTGGTACGAAATATGAAATTCTTACCATTATTTAATATATTCGTGCTTGATTAATGGTACGAAGTGGTCATAATTTCTTATTTCGTACCAGCGTAAAATTCCTTGGTGCTTGATTATTGGTACGAAATGTGAAATTCTTACATGGTAATTAGTAACAATTTCATAATTCTTACCAGCGTATCACTTGAAACCTGGTACGAATTGTTCAATTCTTACCATAATTTGATATATTCGTGCTTGATTTTTAGAGTTCTTCTATGTGCAAGGTTGTGTGGAAATATAAGCGGCTTGCATTAGCCGAACGCCTTCACAAAGTAATGATGGCAGGTTATGAGTCAATGGTTGGTGATATTCGCGTCTGTTTAGAAACATTTGACGTTTCTGCTTTGGAACAGCTCAAGAAATCTGTTCATGGTTCCTTCATGGACCTAACGGACTACAACACCCGATCCGGGAATCTGGTACACTACATTGTGTACCGGCAGGTAGAATCAACACCTGATCTTGACCCAACTACACTTTGGTTCAAGGTCAATGAAAAAGTTTTACGGTTTTCCCGTGTTGAATTTGCGTTGGTCACTAGGCTTAGATTTGGACCAGCAAAATTCAACCCGTACACTGCACACAATGTCCCAAAAAGCTTAGTGTATACAAGACTATTTGGCAACAACCAGACCACGACAACTACAGACGTACGCACTGCCTTCATAAATAAGAGGTTTGAAATTGACGGCGTGAGAGTGCGAGCAACTGTAGCAGACTACATCAAGTTGTCTAAGTTGCTACTTGATTCGAATTACGTCACAGGGTTTGATACTACGAAGAAGAAAATTCCAACATGGTTGTGGGTGTTGCTTGAAGATGATAAAGCTTGGGAGGAATTCCCGTGGGGTAGTATCTCCTACCAAGTATTGTTTGAATCAATCACGAAGGCTGTGACAAGAGATAAGGGGACTAAATCGGGTGTGCTAATCTACCATGTGAAAGGGAACACACTTGCTTTGCTTGTAAGTCAGTACGCCCGGTACGAAATTTCATAATTTGTACCTTAATTTGAAAATAATTCCGTCATTTTTCAAAATTCAGGCTTGGGTGCATTCTGCTATACCAGCTATCGGGAGGACAATTGGAGGGACGAATCCACAAAGAAAAATGCCTCGTTTCTTGAGGTATCGATATGTTAAGGACAACGAATTTCCCAGTGACAAGGAGATATGAGAGGTACGTATTACTGTTAAATTCCAACATTTCGTACCTTGCCTACCAGTATACTTAGTAGGAAATTCCAATATTCGTACCATATCCATCGGTATAATTGGTACGAAATTCTAATATTCGTACCATGTCCATCGGTATACTTGGTACGAAATTCCAAACTTCATACCATGTCTCCCGGTATACGTGGTACGAAATTCTAATATTCGTAACATGTCCATCGGTATACTTGATACGAAATTTGAATTATTCATATCATGTCCATTGGTATACTTGGTACGAATTTACGATATTCGTACCACACCTATCGGTATACTTGGTATGAAATTCCAAAATTCGTACCATACCTACCGGCATACGTGGTACGAAATTACTGTATTCTTACCATACTTATCGGTATACTTGGTACGAAATTCCAAACTTCGTACCATGCCTTCCAGTATACTTGGTACAAAATTCCAAAATTCGTACCATACCTACTGGCATACGTGGTACGAAATTACTATATTCTTACCACACTTATCGGTATACTTGGTACGAAATTCCAAACTTCGTACCATGCCTACCGGTATACTTGGTACGAAATTCTAATATTCGTAACATGTCCATCGGTATACTTGATACGAAATTCCAATTATTCGTACCATATCCATTCGTATACTTGATACGAAATTAAAATTTTCGTATCACACCTATCGGTATACGTGGTACGAAATTCCAAAATTCGTACCATACCTACCGGCATACTTGGTACGAAAGTCCAATATTCGTACCACGTCTATCGGTAAACTTGGTACGAAATTCCAATATTTGTATCATACCTACATGTACCAGTTTGAAAACACAAAGCAAATGAAAGCAAGAAAAAGAGGCCGCGAGAAGAAAAGAACGACGATGCTGCCCCTACTGCTATCAATGCCACTACTGCTGCTTCTACCAGTGCACCAGAGATGATAACCCCATTGAAAGAAATAGATGATCTACTCCAGCACCACCATAGACAGCTCGTCATTGAACTAAGAGACTACGTGCTGAAGAAGCTTCGTGAAGCCGGGGCTGGGCTTGCAGGGGCAGCAGCTGCGAGCCGGCGAGCGGCCACTGCGAGCAAGCAACGACGGGATAAGAGTTTGAGCACGAACAGGTATAAAGCCATGTGTGTGGAGGGATAAACAATTTAATTTAAATTATGTATGTGTTGACAATTGAATTCATAAACTATAATGTACGGTTTGGGGCTGAGTTTTGGCCATTTGATTATGTTATAAATGTGTTCTTTCATTCATATATTGTGGCTATCTACAATTGGTACGAACTATACCATTCCTGCCGGTGTACTTGGTACGAAATTTCAGTATTCGTACCATTCCTAACGGTATACTTGGTACGAAATTCTAATATTCATACCATACAAACCGGTTACTTGGTACGAAATTTCAATATTCGTACCATTCATACAGGTGTACTTGGTACGAAATTCCAATATTCGTATCATGCATACCGGTATGATTGGTAAGAAATTCCAATATTCGTACAATTCCTACCTGTGTATTTGGTACGAAATTTCAATATTAGTACCATTCATAACGGTGTACTTGGTACGAAAATCCAATATTTGTACCATTCCTAAATGTGTGCTTGGTACGAAAATCAATTATACGTACCATTTCATACCATTAAACTTGGTACGAACTTCAAATATTCGTACCATGCCTACTAATGAAATCTCAATACGGGAGTGATAATTGATGCCATTTCTTGTGCAGGCCGATGCACAGGAAATACCGACCGACACACAACTAATATGATGTATGACTATATCCTTGGATCTGACGACGTAACGCCACTCCAACAACAAGTCGCATCAGAGAGTGCTGCTCCAGTCACTGTTCCCTTTTTGAATCAAAGGCCGGTGAGAATTAAATTTCCGGCAGCAGCTGTACGGAGTCCATTCCTAGTTGATGATGTGCGAGCTGGACGGGATACATTCGAACGTTTCTTGAGCTCAGAAAAAGGAGTGTAAGTTCACTTTTAGATATTTTACAATAAGTGCATTACACAAATAATAATTAATATCGTCAATGAAATAGGAGGAATGTTGGATTGGCTTGGGGGGCTGAAAAAGACTTGTTTGAGTACATACTCAAGCCCACTAATAAGCTAGAAGATGATCACGTGGACTCCTACTTGCCATACTTGCATCAAACCCGGGGTTCGCAGGTTTGGGTGAAGTTCACACCAACATAGCGCTGACCTCTACTTATTTTATGGTAATTCCTCCTTCAGAAACTGATTTTAATTGATTCAAAATATCAAGCAGCCTTGGTACGAAATTGCAATACTCGTACCACGTTACAAAGTTGTACAGTATCGTTGTACAATTTAGCTTGTTCCACTATTATTTTATTGATATATATCATCGTTTATTTATAGTGCACCGTTGAAAACGTGTTTGACTCGATGCATAACGGCATGAAAGTACCCTTTGAGGCATATGACTCTGATTTATTCAACCCAACAATTGAGGAGGTTATTCCAAAAAAGGACATGGAAACCCTGTTGTCGTATGCTGAAGCAATTCGACCATGTTGGGGCACAAAAATGAAACCTTGGATCGATTGCGACAAGGTAAAACAATTCAACTGACTTTAGAATTACATTTTTTTCGTAATCAGCGTATCACACCTAGGTACGAATTTAATATAAATTCGTACCGCATGTGGCATCAGCTTGCACAAAATACATGTAATTTCGTAATAAGTTTCAACTTTTGGGTATGAATTAAAGTTATTTCGTAATCAGCGTGTCATACCTCGGTAAGAATTTATATATAAATTCGTACCGCATGTGGCATCACTTTGCACGAAATACTTGCAATTCGTAACAATAGAGTGTCAACTTCTGGGTACGAATTACAGTTATATCGTAATCAGCGTGACACACCTCGGTACGAATTGTAATGAAATGCGTGCCGCATGTGGCATCAGATTGCACGAAATACATGCAAATTCGTAACAAGAATGTCAACTTCTGGGTACGATCTTTACATATTCGTACCATGTACTATAAGAAGTCAGAAGTTTATATATCATTTTTTAATGGTTTGCATTGTTATTCTAGGTTCTTGCCGTATGCCATTTCAAATCTCATTGGGCCACACTTCTAATAGATCTTAAACATCAAAAGCAATGGCTTTATGATCCCAAAGCATGGAAATTTGAAGAACACCACATAAAAAATAGAAGGGACATCTTCCTACCGATAGCAAGAGTAGTCCCTCAAATCTTAAAGGCAATCGGGTACTTCGAGCTGCATGCAATAAAAAATCCACAGTACGCCCAGTAGGAGCTATGCTTTCCACCTGCTAAAGGCAAGAACACATTCAAGCAGCAAGACGACGTGAATTGTGGGCTCTATGAATTGAAGTATGTCGAGCAAATTCTATCAAAGAAGCCATTGCCAAAGAGTTTGAAAGACCAAAAGCAGCTAGAACTTTATCGATACCACATTGCAAGGACCATTTATGGTCATAGCACAGATGAAGCCCCTGTTCCAATTCTTATGGAAGCACTTTAGTATGTCGAACAAAAACTATATATATTTTGCTAGTAATATGCTGAATCTATGTTCAACTTTTGTGTATTACGATGTTGTATATTTTGCTGTGATGTTATGATAAGTATGAATATCTGGGAAAATTATTGTATTTATTATGTATTTATTATGTAAATTATTTTATGCGTATTACGAGGTATGAAATGTATGTTTTGTTCTATAACACAGTACAAAAAACAACATTTCGTACCCCGCTTATCAAAACTTCAAAAAAGTTGCATGGTACGAAATTCAACCATTTCGTACCGGGCTATCGGTACAAAATTCAAACATTTCGTACCATGATATAAAAGTTATAACTTTGGTACCACGGTAGAAAATTCAACCATTTCGTACCACGATCTAAAAGTTCTAACTTTGGTACCACGGTATGAAATTCAACCATTTCGTACCACGATCTAAAAGTTCTAACTATGGTAACACGGTACGAAATTCAACTATTTCGTACCACGATATAAAGGTTCTACCTTTGGTAGCACGGTACGAAATTCAACCATTTCGTACTACGATATCCGTACGAAATTGAACCATTTCGTACGATATAAAGTTAGTGTTGGGAAAATTATAAGGTTTTGATTTGATACCAAAACCCAACTGATTCTCCAACCGAATAGATGATCGCGCCAACCTAAATAGTGTTTTTCAGCTCGCCTGTTTGAGCCTTAAAATGTTCTAGGATTACAGGTTAAGGAAGCGGAAGACGAGGTCGACCCCGTGTTCACGGAGTCGCCTAGCAAAAGACGAGGCGTCAACCTTCGACTGAGTGATCCAGTGAGCTCGATCAAGGCGAAGAGAATTCGAGCTGAGTTCAAAACACAGCTGGTCCAGCTGTACAGAACAAAGGAACTATCTCTGAAGACTCCACGTCGAGACAGTCCAGCTCTGAATTCAAAAGCCAGCTCTAAAGGCAGAAGATCACGGAATCAGAGGAAGTCAACCTACCTCGACCAATGAGGGATTGCCAGATCAACATCCTAGACTTCAGAACCTAGGATTTGACACAAATGAAGACAGGTGCAGATACGCCCAACGGCAGATCTTGTATTTAAGAAGAGTAGGTAAGATTCAAACGGCTCCTCCAACGGCTAGTCCTGAATCTCTACCTATATAAACTCGTCTTCAACCTCAGGATCAGACACGAAAAACTCTCTACAAGCTTTCATTATCTGAAATCATTATTCTTTCAAAAGCTCTCAAGCAGTTCTACATAGATCAAAGAACACTTTATCTTAAAGTGTTTCTAGTTAAGAAACTGCTTAGTTTTTCGTCTGTTACCTAGGCCAAACTCATTGTATATCTTAAGCTTAGATTTCGAACGAGTTCATCATACTCTGAAGTTCTTAATTGTAAGAACTCGTTCATAGTTGGAACCCCATACCCAAACCCAAACCCAGAAAGGTTAGGTAAAGGTACGCTTGCTCGAAGCGCGTAATTCGAGTGGTTAGGTTCTTCAGTACCCGTAAACTGAAGGTGTATAGGCTTGACAGTGCCCGCAAACTGTTGGAACACAGCTCGGGTTAGAGTTGTGAAGTTGCTTGGTACTTGGAAACCAAGTGGTAGTGGATTACCAGTGAACCTGGTCGTGGACGTAGGAGGTGTTACTCCGAACCACGTTAAAACTCGCGTGCTTCTATCTCTCTCTCTTTACTTTTGCTTTATATTCAGCTGTGTACTAACGCCTTCATATCATTGCATACTTGTTCAAAACTGCACACACAGCTGCTCTCCAAAGACAGCTGTGTCTCTCGAAAAGTTGCACAACCTGACTAAGCTGAAAACGATAAGTTAATATTTTCAAACTGAGTTTTTCTAAGTAACTGAGCTAAGTTTTCAAACCACCACTTTCCGCACCGCCAGCTGAGTTGTTTACCCAGCTGACCCTCCCCAGCTGGATCAATAACTGAGCTCTCACTCAACTCCGTTTTAACTTGATAAAAGTTTCGAAAAATCTACTTGGTGTATTCACCCCCCTCTACACCAAGTACCCAGCTCAGGGACCATCAATTGGTATCAGAGCAGTGGTTCAAAAGACCACCGTTTCTGTATCAAGAGATCTCTCTTGACGCTCTGTGTCAGTGATCAACTGAACAGATCCGTTTTTCAGAAAAACTCATATCATTACATACTGCACATGTCTATGGATTCTTATCTTAACAGGAATCTCCCCACCTTCTCGGTAGACGACTATGCAATCTGGAAATTCAGATTGAAAAGCTTCATTTGTGCACATCACGACATGATGTGGGACGTCATCACAGACGGACCCATCCTTATCTATAAACAAGGAAATGAACTCGTACCTGCTCATGATGGAGGACAACCAGAATACCGGCCAATTCTCAAGCCAAAGAAGGATTACTCGTCAGAAGAACGAAAGCAAGCTGGGCTGGACAGCTTCGCAAGAAACACCATCTCATCAACAGTCTCAAACGCCTACCTGAGTAAGATCATCAAGTGCGAGACAGCCAAAGAGATGTGGGAAATACTTGCCAAGCTATGTGAAGGATCTGAAGAAATCAAAGAAAACAAATTCACAATAGCTTGCCAAAAATTCGACAACTTCAAGCAGCTAGCCAACGAGTCCATCGAAGCGATGGAGCTAAGGTTCTCAAACATAGTCATTGAGATAGAGACAATCGAATCGGGAAATATACCCGGGAAAAGAATCTAAAGGTTCTTTCAGCTGAATGGAACACTTACAAGGTAGTTCACCAAAGTCGAAGTGACTTGGGTGATCTATCTACAGAAAGGTTGTTCTCACTCTTAAAAGCCAACGAATACAACTTGAAGATCACTCAAGAAGAATCTTCAAGCAGACAGAATGACGGAGAACTCACCCCAGCTCCAAAAGAAATAGCTTTCAGAGCCAACTCTGAAAAGTCAGCTCATGTCAAGTCAGCTGAGTCCTCCAAGATGAAGAAGGACAAAAAGGATATGAGCAAAGAGGAGCTACTCGAAGAAATTGCCATGATGGTGAAAAGTTATAACAGACTCAACACCAGCAAGGGCAAATACAAGAAGTTCTTTAGGACTTACAGAGATAAGTACGCAGCAGCTGATGAGAAGTCAGCTGACCAACGAACAAGTGAAGGTTGCTTCAACTGCAAGGAACCAGGACACTACCGACAAGATTGTCCAAAGCTGTCCAAGAAAGACAAAGACCAATTAAAAGCTAAGGCAGCAGACAAAAGGAGAGCTTATATCGCTGATGAAGAATCAGAGTGCAAGAAAATGGATGATATGCCATTTTCAGACTCGGAAGAAGAAGCCCTGATGGCCAATCATGAAACTGATTGGGTTACATGCTTCATGGGACAAACAGACGGCATCGATGAAGATGAGGTAACGTCTAGAACTCTAAATCTATCTAACATCTCACCATCACACGATCACTCTACACAGGACTCAGAATCTGGACTACCTGATTGGAGTCTAGTAGAGAAAGTAATGAACGATTCCAAGGAGCTTCAATAGATCCTTAACGTCATTATGTGTGAGAATGCCGAGCTGAAGGCGGAACTGGAAAAGATAAAAGTGTCAGACACAGCTGATACAACTCAGCTCCAACAGGAAGTCGTTTCACTAAAAGACAAAATAGTGAAACAAGATCAGCTGATGAAGAAATTCAACACTGAGAAGAAACAGCTGATAGAAGATGTGGGAAAGGTCACAGCTGAATCGGAAAGGAAGTCAGCTGAGATCATTGAGCTGAAAAGCACCGAAGAGGTACTATCTAAAAAGATAGTAGCTCTTATCAAAGCCACGTCAACAATGGACGAGATCATTAGTGCTCAGCGTCCAGCAGCACTCAAAGCGGGACTGGGATACAACGAATCAAAGGATGCCTCAAACATTGCCTCCACAAGTGGAACAAAGGTTATGTTTGTACGTGCAAATGAACCTTCAATCTCAGCAGCTCAGCATCAACAGTTGAGGACACAGCAGGCATCGGGAAGAACAACTATGAAACATTCTCAAGCTCCGTTGAGGACACAGCAGACGTCAGGAAGAACAGCTGTGAAACATTCTCAAGCTCCGTCGAGGACACAGCAGACGTCAAGAAGAACAGCTGTGAAACAGTCTCAAACTCCGTCGAGAACACAGCAGACATCAAGAAGGTCAGCTGTGCGACAACCTCAAGCCCAACTCAGACAGCAACGTGCTCAACCTCAACGAAGACCACAGGCTGGATTTTACAGATACCAGCCACAGCACCAGCACGTTGATCGATATCAACCAAGATATCAGAGATACCCAGTTGGATACCACTCATACGAGTATCAGCTGGATAATCATTTCCAGCCACAGTATCACATGAGACAGCAGAGACTAAGGAACGTCTCAGCTAGGCACACAGCTGGAAACCAAAAGAAATCCAGACAACAAAACAAGAAGACACGAAGATCAAGACCACGCCAGCAACAAAAGAAGAACACAATGAATGTGTATATCGACTCAAATGGAGAATTATCGATCAAATGACCCAATTCGAGTCATCAAGCGTATCCGGGTCGTCAAAGGATCTCTGTCTAACCCACAAGGACCCAATTAAAACTGGGTACCTGAATTTTAACTTTTTGTTTAGGTTGCAAGGAATAGACGCATCTCTGAGGAGTCGATGAGAACGCTTTGGTACTTGGACAGTGGATGTTCCAAGCACATGACGCACCTAAAACATCTACTCCGTGAGTATATTGAGCGTACAGTCCACAAGTAACATTTGGTGACAACTCCAAAGGCCTAACCAAAGGTTATGGTACAATTAAAACTAGAAATGTTATAATCCCAAATGTTTCTTATGTACAAAGATTGCAACATAACTTGCTTTCCATTAGCCAATTCGCGACAACGGTTTTTCTGTCAAGTTTGATGCACGGGGATGCACAAAGAAGCACGGGGAAACCAAGCGGATACTCCTAAGAGGGAAAAGAGAAGGAAATATGTACTTCGTTGACCGGAACAAAGCCTCCCGAGACTTGTCTTGTATCAAAAAGCGAAGAATGAAGTCACGCCGGCTGTGGCACGACGGCCGAATCATCTCAACTTCAAGACAATCAACAAACCGGCTAGGAACCAGCTCGCTAATGGAATTCCGTATCAAGTATATGACAAAAGTCATATGTGCGGCGCGTGTCAACAAGGAAAACAAACAAGAATTTCATTCTCTCTCAAGCCGGCTCGATCACCGATCGAGTTCTTCAACTTCTTCACATGGATCTTTTTGGTCCGGTTACTCCGGACAAGCTTCAATGGCGTAAAATATACTGCTGAGTCGTTGTGGATGATTTCTCAAGATTCACATGGGTATCATTCTTGTACCGAAGAGCGAAACGAGAACTAAGCCGCCTATCCCGCCGGAAAGATTATCAACACAGAAGGAGTGCAAGATAATGGCAATAAGATCAGATCGTGGAACGGAGTTTCTAAATGAAACTATTTATGATTTTTGCGAGAAGAACGGAGTTCAACACCAAACATCTGCAGCTTGCACACCTCAGCAGAATGGTGTAGCAGAACGAAGAAACAGAACTCTCAAGGAAGCAGCTACCTCAATGCTAGCTAGCTCTGCCATTCCAAAGAAGTTCTGGGCTGAAGCAATCAACACAGCTTGCTTCACTCAGAATCGCTCCCTACTCACATCAAGGCAAGGAAAGACACCGTATGAGCTATGGAACAACAAAATACCATACATTAGATATTTCAAGGTATTCGGATCCAAATGTCACATTCTCAATAATGGGAAGACACAGCTCAAGACGTTCGACGAAAAGACAGACCGAGGAGTATTCCTTGGTTACTCCGCTGTGAGTAAAGCATACAGAGTCTTCAACAGAAGAAATCAAATAGTCGAAGTAACTCCACATGTTACCTTTGACGAATCCTCCTTCGAATATAGAGATTCTATCAAACGAAGAAGCGAAGGAGAATCTTCAAGATTGATTCAGACAAGGGCTCAAGAGAATAGAATCAGGAATCTGGCCGAACCATTAATTTGGGACAATGAGCCAGAGGAGGAAATTCAAATCAACCAAGAAGCTCCACCAGCTGGAAATCGAGAAGAAGCTTCAACGCCAAATCAAGGGGAAACATCATCAGCTGGGAATCCAAACACAGCTGAGTCCCCAGCTCCATCTCCAGCTGAACCTCTTCAGAAGTCACCTCAAAATTCAAATCAAGAAGAATCAGTCTCTCAAAACGTAACTCCAGAGCAACTCCAAGACAGACGAAATTTAGCCACTTCAAGCATCAATCAACTGGAAGAAGAAATTCGTAAGAGGAGAAGATGGATTGAAGATCATCCATCATCAGCAATCATTGGAGAACCTTCTGACCAAGTCAAAACCAGAAGCTCACCGCTCAAGCTTCATCGGATCATCAAGAGGCGGTGACACGGCTCAACTCTCGCAGAGCTAGAACCGACGGTCTATGATGAAGACACGCTCTAATGGCGTGTTACGTAGCTCAAGTGCCGAGCCTCAATCAATTCTCGAAGCTTTGAAGAGTGTGCCTTGGACAAATGCCATGTAAGAAGAGCCGAACGAATTCCTCGAAATTGTGTTTGGGAATTAGTCGACGTACCTCGAAGTCAAAGTCATAGGACTCAAATGGATATTCAAGAACAAAATGGATACCACAGGAGTCATCATCGAAACAAAGCTCGACTCGTTGCCAAGGGCTACACTCGGCGGAAGGAATTGACTTCGAAGAATCTTTTGCTCCGTAGCACGATTGGAAGCAATCGACTATTTCTCGCCTTTGCAAGACATCACAAATTCAAGGTCTATCAAATGGATGTGAAGTGTGCATTCCTAAATGGAGAAATCAAAGAAGATGTCTACGTTGAACAACCTCCAGATTCGAAGTAGAAGGAAATAAAGTCTACAAACTAAAGAAGGCTCTTTATGGATTAAAGCAAGCACCTCGAGCTTGGTATGACACTCTGTCAAATTTTCTCATATCCAAAGGATTCAAGAAGGGCTCAGTAGACAGAACTCTCTTCACCATCAAGTCAGGAGAAGATATCCTGGTTGTTCAAATCTACGTAGACGACATCATCTTTGGATCAAGATCAGGCTTCTTATGCCAAAGATTTGGAGAGATGATGTCAGAGAAGTTCCAAATGTCCATGATGGGAGAAATGAGTTTCTTCCTAGGACTTCAAGTCAAGCAATCTTCAGAAGGGATCTTCATAAATCAATCCAAATACGTGAAAGATTTGATCGCCAAGTATGGAGTTCAATCAAGCAGAACTGTAAAGATTCCAATGAACACCAACTGGAAGATTGAACCAGGATCTGAAGGGAAGTCAGTTGATTCCAGCAGATACAGAGGGATAATAGGATCCCTGCTGTATCTAACAGCAAGTCGTCCAGACATCTCTTTCGCAGTCGGAGTGTGTGCCAGATTTCAAGTTGATCCAAAGGAAGCACACATGCAAGCAGCCAAGAACATTCTCAAATATCTCAAAGGAACTCAGAATGTTCAGTGGTACCCAGTGAAGACAATCTACGGACTGGATACTCAGATTCAGACTTCGCTGGAGATCGATTGGACAGAAAATCAACTTCAGGAACTTGTCAGTTCTTAGGAAGTAAGTTGATTTCATGGTTTTCAAAGAAACAAACGTGCGTCGCAACTTCCACGACAGAAGCTGAATATATGGCCGCTGGAAGCTGCTGCTCGCAAATTCTCTGGCTGAAACATCAGCTGGATGACTATGAAGTAAAAACTGGACAGGTTCCAATTTTCTGTGATAGCTCAAGTGCGATTGCCATTTCAGAGAATCCAGTACTTCACACAAGATGCAAGCATGTAGACGTACGACATCATTTCATCAGAGATCACGTAGAAAAGAATGATGTGATTGTTGAGAAAATTCACACTGACATACAGCGGGCTAATATTCTCACAAAACCGCTGATAGAAGCAAGATTCAAAATGCTGTGCGGATTACTTGGACTTCTCAACCCAGACGATGCTTCACCCAAACGAACGGAAGACCAATGAATGAACAGACCACCGAACGGAACAGCCAACGAAGAATGGAATGAACGAGACCAACCGAACGGAAGCAGACCAAATTGAATCCAAGCAGACCAAATTGAACGAACGGACCAATGAATGCAAAGCAGACTGAATGGAAGCAGACCAGTGAATACAAGCAATCAACCGAAAATCGAATCAATGTCACCGATATCACCGAGAAAGAATTCAGCTAAACCAGATGCTGAAAAGAAAGGATTATTCAGCTGAGGGGGAACCAGCTGGAACCACGATGACCCAGCACACCCACTCAACCGAGGTATCAGCTGACTACAATGATCAGCTGAGTGGTTTGAAATAACATTAATTACACCTACTCAATCTATTTTCTGTCAACTCACATCTTGTCATTTCTAATCAATCTTAATTAAAAGTCTGCAAAGAATTGAATAATGGGAGTTTCGAGGCAAAAGTCAAAGCGCCTCAACCGTTCTCTCTCGCGCATTAAATTGACATGACGCGAGAATCACTCCCAGTCGTAGATCTTCTTATCAACAGACAAATCTTGATCGTCCATTCTTCAAGAAATCTCTTTAAATATGCTAGAAGATATACGCATCAAACCTAGAAAGTTTTTTTTTCAGCATTCTTTCTTATTTCCATCAATTGGTATTGTTTGTTTCTACTAACAAAAGATGCAGAAAAAGAACATGGAATCCAGAAAGATGTCTCCCGAAGCCAATCAAACCTAAAGAATCTGTCAAAGCTTCAAGATAAGAGTTGCTTAACTCTCAGGAACCTCAAAGAAGACGGAAGTCCAGAAGAAAGTGAAGCCCATTTACGTAACCGAGCCGGCGCAGAGAGACGCAAAGCTCAAGAACGTCATCCACTGGAAGGTGCGAGAAAACTTTCGGGAATGACAAAGGAAAAGACCTCCTCGGCCCACTGTTTCTCTCAACATAAAAGAGAGAACGGGACACACAACTCCCTGGGATGCAAAAATCAACGTCAACAGACCTGGACCAGATATTGATGAAACCGGAGTATTCAAGAGCAGTCATTTCAAAGCTCTTGCTCCGCCACAGGAGGCACAGAAAAAGATGCAGGAGACAAAGCAGCATACATCTAACTCCGTCCCAGCTGGGAATCGGAGACAACTTGAGGAGACAAAATATACTAAAGCACTGTCTTCAAACCGAAGACTCAAGTCAAAGGTGCTCAGTCAGTCAGCAGAGAAGCCAGCTGACATTATGAGAGAATTCGTAATCACTCTCCGAGGAGCAGAAGGCCCACAAGCGGTCGTTTCTTACGGTGGAAGAGAAGTTCACGTCCCTGCTTGAACATAATCATCACCAACACCGCAACAGAGTATTCCAGCTGAACAACCAAGCTTAAACCCCAAGACAGATGGGATACTTCAACCGCCTTCTCCTCAGTTTCCTTTAGCTCCACAGGGACACCTTCTTCGAGATCTTTCAATAAAAGATGCTCAAGTCCCTGCACCAAGCTCAAATAAGAAACATCACCCAGCCAACGATCACCTGCACGGATGATGATGATACGAGCCGAATACAACTCCCTCAAGTGCTTTGAATCGGACTTTCTCATTCAATCTAAGAAGTCCGAAGAAGCAAAATTGCAAGGAATGAAGTTATGCCCGACTCGAAGATGCTATCTCCCGTGCTAACTCATCCCTCCAAGCACTCACCGGATCGCCCTACTGAATCGTGCCAAGGACGACGTTGTGTACGCAATCACAAATGAGGCTAATGCAACCGAAGAAGAGCCGGCTAATACAACGAGTGAGCCACTAAGACTCTAAACCTCGCCGCTCGTAGCCGAAAACCACGGTTCGCCAAACTAAAACATCGCAACAGCCGATGGTGTATATCTCCCACCCCGTTTTGATCATGCCAAAAAGGGGAAGTAAGGGAGAAGAGAGACAAGTCAATGAAGAGGCAACCGTTGAGCTAGAGGAACCAAATTTGAATCGAATCACCAAGAAGAGACGAGTCAAAAGAAAGAAGCAACGGATGCAGAAGAGAAGACCCAGCCGACTGAAGGACTGAAGACTGAAGGACTGAAGACTGAAGGATTGAAGACTGAAGATTTTTTTTCCTTCTTTCTTTTTCCTGTGTTATAATGTATTTTCTTACATTAATAAAACACAAGTTTCTCTGCATCATAAGTTGTCTCAGTTAGGTTTTGGCATCATCAAAAAGGGGGAAATTGTTGGGAAAATTATAAGGTTTCGATTTGATACCAAAACCCAACTGATTCTCCAACCGAATAGATGATCGCGCCAACCTAAATAGTGTTTTCCAGCTCGCCTGTTTGAGCCTTAAAATGTTCTAGGATTACAGGTTAAGGAAGCGGAAGACGACGATCGACCACCGTGTTCACGGAGTCACTTAGCAAAAGACAAGAAAGGCGTCAACCTTCACTGAGTGATCCAAACAGAGCTCGATCAAGCCGAAGAGAATTCGAGCTGAAGTTCAAAACACACTGGTCCAACATGCAGAACAAATGAACTATCTCTGAAGACTCCACTTCAAGACAGTCCAGCTCTGAATTCAAAAGCCAGCTCTAAAGGCAGAAGATCCCGGAATCAGAGGAAGTCAACCTACCTCGACCAATGAGGGATTGCCAGATCAGCATCCTAGACTTCAGAACCTAGGATTTGACACAAATGAAGACAGGTGCAGATACGCCCAACGGCAGATCTTGTATTTAAGAAGAGTAGGTAAGATTCAAACGGCTCCTCCAACGGCTAGTCCTGAATCTCTACCTATATAAACCCGTCTTCAACCTCAGGATCAGACACGAAAAACTCTCTACAAGCTTTCATTATCTGAAATCATTATTCTTTCAAAAGCTCTCAAGCAGTTCTACATAGATTAAAGAACACTTTATCTTAAAGTGTTTCTAGTTAAGAAACTGCTTAGTTTTTCGTCTGTTACCTAGGCCAAACTCATTGTATATCTTAAGCCTAGATTTCGAACGAGTTCATCATACTCTGAAGTTCTTAATTGTAAGAACTCGTTCATAGTTGGAACCCCATATCCAAACCCAAACCCAGAAAGGTTAGGTAAAGGTACGCTTGCTCGAAGCGCGTAATTCGAGTGGTTAGGTTCTTCTGTACCCGTAAACTGAAGGTGTATAGGCTTGACAGTGCCCGCAAACTGTTGGAACACAACTCGGGTTAGAGTTGTGAAGTTGCTTGGTACTTGGAAACCAAGTGGTAGTGGATTACCAGTGAACCTGGTCGTGGACGTAGGAGGTGTTACTCCGAACCACGTAAAAACTCGCGTGCTTCTATCTCTCTCTCTTTACTTTTGCTTTATATTCACTGTACTAACGCCTTCATATCATTGCATACTTGTTCAAAATCGCACACACATACCGCTCTCCAAAGACAGCTGTGTCTCTCGAAAAGTTGCACAACCTGACTAAGCTGAAAACAATAAGTTAATATTTTCAAACTGAGTTTTTCTAAGTAATTGAGCTAAGTTTTCAAACCACCACTTTCCGCACCGCCAGCTGAGTTGTTTACCCAGCTGACCCTCCCCAGCTGGATCAATAACTGAGCTCTCACTCAACTCCGTTTTAACTTGATAAAAGTTTCGAAAAATCTACTTGGTGTATTCATCCCCCCTCTACACCAAGTACCCAGCTCATGGACCATCAGTTAGAATCTTTATATCACGGTACGAAATTCAACCATATCGTACCACGTTGGATTTCTGCACGAATGGTACGAAATTTATCAATTGTCTAAGATCTTAGCATCTTAGGTCAAGCTTATTTCCTTTTTATAACATTTTTCTTATGCATGTCATGTCACATGAGTCATATAGATGTCTTAAGTGTATTATGTTATGTTGATGCATGTATACACAAGTAATCAAATATCTCATGTCATAACAACACAAGTAAAATATTGAGAAAGTACACATTTTTAGCCACATGAGATAGTAAAACACAGAAGTTGGCCACAAGTTTAATTTTCACAAATTATGGAAAACATTTGTCTTTTTGGTCGAAAATACCCTTACTTTTTACTTTACCCACCTACTTTTTCTCTCTCCTCATATTTGTATTTTCTGCTGCTCCCACAGCTTTCACGTAATCTCTCATCTCTATTTTTTCCGCCTTCTCCTCAGATTTATCTCTCTTTCAGCTCAAGCTCATCTTTCTCGTTTTTTTTCTTCTCAGTTGGTTGGCGGAGGCGGTGCATTAATTAACGGCAACACGGCGGCGTATTTATAGATCTGTGGAGGTATATTTTCATAGAGTGGTGGCAGCGGCATATTTTTCTCTCTTTCAGGTCGATGAGCTCGAGCTCATCTTTCTCGTTTTTTTTCTTTTCCGTTGGTTGTCGGCGGTGGTGGATTAATTCACGGCGACACGGCGGTCAATTGTCTAGATCTGCGGCGGCGTATTTATAGATCAGTGGTGGCGATACGACGGCGAATCCTCTGAAATATTTGCCCACAACTGCTTCTGTAATTATTTGTAATTGTATGGAGGTAATTATACATTTAGATCTAGGTTTTCTCTCATGAATTTACAGTTCGTTGGCATTCTTTGTTGTACGAATTGCATGTATTTCGTGCAATCTGATGGCACATGCGGTACGAATTTATATAAAATTCATACCGAGGTATGACACGCTGGTTACGAAATAAATGTAATTCGTACTATTCGCTAGATTCTAAACAGCATGCCACACTCTAATATGGTACACGGTACGAATATGTAAGGATCGTACCCAGACGATGATACTCTTGTTACGAATTGCAAGGATTTCGTGTAATCTGATGCAACATGGGGTACGAATTTATATTAAATTCGTACCGAGGTGTTACACGCTGGTTACGAAATAAATGTAATTCGTACCATTCGCTAGATTTCAAACTGCATGCCACACTCTGATATGGTACATAGTACGAATATGTAAGGATCGTACCCAGACGTTGACATTGTTGTTACAAATTACATGTATTTAGTGCAATCTGGTGCCACGTGCGGTACGAATTTATTTTAAATTTGTACCGAGGTGTGAGACGCTAGTTATGAAATAAATTTAATTCGTACCATTCGCACCAAATTGATTCTAATCTGCATGCCACACTCTGATATGGTACACGGTACGAATATGTAAGGATCGTACCTAGACGTTGACACTCTTGTTACGAATTGCATGTATTTCGTGCAATCTGATGCCACATGCGATACGAATTTATATTAAATTCGTACCGAGGTGTGAGACGCTGGTTACGAAATAAATGTAATTTGTACCATTCGTTAGATTCATTATAGGTACGAATTTTAATATGTTCGTACCATGTGTACCTGACTATCCACTTACTTATTTAATGCAGCCGGTGCCAGCTACTTTAATTGTTTGCCATGGAGGAGATTGGAATAACAATACATACGAAGGTGGGAGGAAAGAGTATATCCCTGTACCTCCTAGTGGTATAACATTTGAAGATTTATTGAAGAAGCTTGAAGTGCGATTGAAGAAGGATAAGAGATTGTATATTTTTTATATAGACGCGTTAGTCCAGTCCCCTGCGGGTGAAACTATGAGAATGAAGATAACAGATGATTTCGAGTGGTCTTGTTTGATGGATTTGTTGGAATTGCCTACTATACATGTGTCTGTTTCACGTAGAAGTAACAAATCTTCACATCGGACGAATCCGTTGGGTGCTCGGAATTTGCAAAATGCGGCTGAGAATTATGATGACAATGACTCAGAATTTGTTTTTGATCGTGACTACATGTATGATAGCAGTTCGATGATGAGGGTGATGACTGTGGTGTCTTTTCTGGTATAGATAGGTCCACTGTGCCCGCATTAGAAATTCTGGACCAAACTATTGTAGAAAAACCCTGTCAGTGGCTGATTCCGGGTGCAACATACCAAGCTTCCATTGCATGTGAAGATTTGGTTATACCGTCTGAGCCTGTTACTAGTAAAGTCGTTAGTGGTGCCATGTTCTATAATAAGGAGAAAATGACCACAGCTCTTGGTGTATACTATCTGAAAAATCGTGTGGAGTTTGTAACAGTGCGTTCAAATTCAGACAGAAATCAGGTTGTTTGCAAGTTTGCAGACAGATGCGATTTTATCATGCGAGCGAGATCTTTTGGTAATGCATGGAGAATATATGAATTGAGTGCTCACACTTGTGAGACAGATTTGAGATATCAATCGCATCCAAAGGTGACTTCGAAGGTTTTAGCTGCACACGTAGGCGCTAATTTGGCAGAAGATGGTTTTGTTCTTATGCCGCGAGATATACAGGGACAAGTATTAAGGGAATTTGGTGTTAATGTAAAATATGCAACTGCATTGGCTGGTAGGAATTATGCGCTGAACTTGAATTATGGCGATCCAGACAAGTCTTTTCAGGTTTGTATCCACTGCATCTTTACGTAAGAATATTTAAATTTGGGTACACTTGGTACGCTGTGTACGAAATATAAAATTCTTACCAAGTATAATGTAAGAATTTCACACTTTGTACCAGTAAACCAAGCACAAAGAAATGAAAGAATGGTAAGATGGTAAGAAATATGAAATTCTTACCAAGCATAAAGAAATCAAAGCATGGTAAGACTTTAAAACAAAGTACGAATTTGTTGAGTTCGTACTTCGTACTTTCTAGTTGTACGAATGTTTGATATTTCGTACTTCGTTTGTGTATGATTTACATTATTTTGTACCTTTCCTACCAATGTGTACCTGATGTGATTATATATTTTTTCATGATTTTCAGATGCTTTCCAAGTACCTTTACATGCTAGAGCATTTAAATCCTGGCTCCATTGTGGAATTACAGACATGTCTTGACGGTTCTTTCCAGCATTGCTACTTCTCTCTTGCTGCATGTGTAAGAGCATTCTGTGCATGTCGCCCCGTGATTGTGATTGACGCCACACATTTGAAATGAAAATACAAAGGCGTTATGTTTGTTACATCAACAAATGATGCTAATGAACAAATAGTTCCCTTAGCATTTGGAGTTGGTGACAAAGAAAACGATTTATCTTGGACTTGGTTCTTACGTCAGGTTCGACGGACATTTGGATGCCCAGATAATCTCTTGATTGTGTCTGATCAGCACCTTAGCATAAAAAATGCAGTAGATTCTGCCTTTCCAGGGACTCCCCATGGGTTGTGCACATATCATATTCAGGGCAACCTTAGGAAGTGGGGTTAAGGTGTGATTAACATTTACCAGGCTGCTGCAAATGCTTATAAGATAGAGGAGTTTGATGAGCATATGCAGAATTTGGAATTGACCTCACCTCGGGCACATGCGAAGCTTATGAGCATTGACCCTATTAGATGGGCCAAGTGTAGATGCCCGGTACGGTGATATAGTTTTGGGACTTCCAATGCGGTAGAAGTCTTGAATTCTCGATTAAAATGGGCTAGGAAATTGCCAATATGTTCTCTTTTGGAGTATGCTCGTAACCTGATACAGGAATGGTTTTTCACGCGGCGTACTAGATCTGGTGCGAGAACTCTAGAGTTATCGGATTATGCAACAAAGAGATTGAGGAATGTTATCGGGGTAGGCCGATCCATGAAGGTTGACCCTATTGCGGATACAAAGTTTAATGTAATTTATGAAAACAAGAGTAATATTGTTGATATTGCTTTGATTGAACTGGACATGATCCCATGTTCGCACGCTACAGCAACAATAAGGTACGAATTTTTTGTTTTTTGTACTTGTCGTACAATATTATGTGGGTAAGAATTTTGAATTTCTTACCACGTACCATGTAAGAATTTCATATTTCGTACCAATAACCAAGCATAAAGTAATGGTACGCTGGTAAGAATTATGTATTTCTTACCACGTACCATGTAAGAATTTAATATTTTGTACCAATAACCAAGTACAAAGAAATGATACGCTGGTAAGAATTATGAATTTCTTACCACGTACCATGTAAGAATTTCATATTTCGTACCAATAACCAAGCACAAATAAATGGTACGCTGGTAAGAATTATGAATTTCTTACCATGTACGTAAGAATTTCATATTTTGTACCAATAACCAAGCACAAAGAAATGGTACGCTGGTAAGAATTATGAATTTCTTACTACGTACCATGTAAGAATTTCATATTTCGTACCAAGTAACACGTAAGAATTCATAACCAGTATACTGTTTGCGCACGTATCGTACCATTCTTACTATAACTGCAGAAGTTTGATAATATTTTTGTCATTTTTCAGTTATGCGAGACAATCTCCATTGTCATATGTGCATGCTTATTATACGACTGAGACGTGGCGTGAAACATATGCTGCAGAGGTGATGCCAGTCCCCGACCCACATGATTGGCGCGTCCCATCTGATGTTGCTTCAAGGGTTGTAGTGACCCCCTCTAATCCTAGACAAGCGGGACGACCACGTTCAAAGAGGATTCAGTCTGGATCCCATACAATACATGGTCGTGTGTGTTCTCGATGTCATCAAAGAGGTCATTATCATAATACATGTACTGCATTCGTACACATTGGTCAGGGAGAAAAAGTGTGTAGCAGTCAAACAAGTGTTAATCGGACCCGCAAACCGAAGAAATGTCGTATTTGTGGTGTAGTTGGGCACACTCGCGCAACTTGTAAAGACCCAAATAGGTTCTGTTGATGACTTTTTTCCATTATCTACTAGTGTTTTCTTATTTTTGATGAATTATTTGTTGAACCATTTTCATACTTACAAGCTCTGTAGTAATTGATAAATTTCGTACCATTCGTGCAGAAATCCAACGTGGTACGATATGGTTGAATTTCGTACCGTGATATAAAGATTCTAACTTTATATCGTACGAAATGGTTCAATTTCGTACGGATATCGTAGTACGAAATGGTTGAATTTCGTACCGTGCTACCAAAGGTAGAACCTTTATATCGTGGTACGAAATAGTTGAATTTCGTACCGTGTTACCATAGTTAGAACTTTTAGATCGTGGTACGAAATGGTTGAATTTCGTACCGTGGTACCAAAGTTAGAACTTTTAGATCGTGGTACGAAATGGTTGAATTTTCTACCGTGGTACCAAAGTTATAACTTTTATATCATGGTACGAAATGTTTGAATTTTGTACCGATAGCCCGGTACGAAATGGTTGAATTTCGTACCATGCAACTTTTTTGAAGTTTCGATAAGCGGGGTACAAAATGTTGTTTTTTGTACTGTGTTATAGAACGAAACATACATTTCGTACCTCGTAATATGCATACAATAATTTACATAATAAATACAGAATAAATACAATAATTTTCCCAGATATTCATACTTATCATAACATCACAGCAAAATATACAACATCGTAATACACAAAAGTTGAACATAGATTCAGCATATTACTAGCAAAATATATATAGTTTTTGTTCGACATACTAAAGTGCTTCCATAAGAATTGGAACAGGGGCTTCATCTGTGCTATGACCATAAATGGTCCTTGCAATGTGGTCTCGATAAAGTTCCAGCTGCTTTTGGTCTTTCAAACTCTTTGGCAATGGCTTCTTTGATAGAATTTGCTCGACATACTTCAATTCATAGAGCCCACAATTCACGTCGTCTTGCTGCCACTACTACTAAAACGCTCATACATAACGGATAAAATCCGTTATATATGTACAAAAGCTACCGTTATAATTGCTGGTGTTATGTATGAGGCGCTCATACATAACGGATATTTTACGTTATGTATACTACTTTTCGTAACGGTTATTTTAAATAAATAACGGTGTATATTCTGTTATCTATAAGAATAATACATAATATTTCCTTCCGTTATTAAAGTTTGTAATTCTTCATTATATATACATTGATACATCACGGTATTTTTTATATACATTACAATTTTTTTACGTTATGTTAAATATCATACGTAACGTTTTATTCCCTTATGAAAATCCATTTTTTTACGTTATGTTAAATGTCAGACATAACGTTTTATTCCGTTATGAAAATTCATTTTTTTACGTTATGTTAAATGTCATACATAACGTTTTATTCCGTTATGTTAAATGTCATACATAACGTTAAATTGTGGATTAGATAACTCATTTTTTACGTTATGTATTCTATTATACATAACAGTTTTTTACCGTTATATTTATTTTTAATTACGTTAACTATAGTTTCTATAGACAACGGTCTTTTTTTCCACTACCGTTATGTATACTTCAGACAGATAAATAATTTTATGTGCAATTAAAATAATTGTAAAACAACAAATTAATAAAAACCATCAATATATGTCATATATCATCCAAAATATTCATACAATCATCATTCGAATGTAATTAAATATTCTACACATTGTATCAGTTGTATGTCTAAAGAAAGATAACAAAATGACGATGCAATAGGTAGCTATTTTCGATCCGTACAACCTTTCCAGCGAAGATCATAGGCGCCCATTATGCCCAACAGCTCAACTACAATTTTGTTCGCATCACACATACCTGCTGGCATTAAAAAAAGTATCCAAATAACAATCAGACTAAAGGAAATACAAACAAGTAAATGAACTTTCAATCATAACCGATTAATTGAACTAACAACAATGAAAATCTTACTTCAAAGCAAACATCAAATATTATATGACCAAATGCAACAAATATAACTTATAACCACTATCTCAAGCAAAAATAATTAAAATGCAAACATCAATCCAATGCATCACACATACCTATCGGCATAAAAAAAGTATCCGAATAACAATCAGACTAAAGGAAATACATATAACTAAATGAACATCCAATCATAACCAATTAATTGAACTAACAATAATGAAAATCTTAACTCAAAGCAAACATCAAATATTAATTAATTTATAGCAAAATGCAACAAATATAACTTATAACAACTATCGCAAACAGAAATAATTAAAATGTAAACAATACCTATCAATCCAATGCATGCTTTATCACACATGTTGCCCATTCTTCACGAACCTCGTTGAGTTGAGCTTGAGAATAAGTTTTAGCATCCTTAAACTGCAAATGAACAGTATCATTAATATATTTATTAATAACTACTAATACTGTATATACAATATAATTTTAATACCAGTGATGGCACTTGAAAACTTGAGGCTGTAGCTTTTTCAAACCCTGTGATAATATCTCTCATAAACCTCATCACAAAATAGCCACATTGTTTGGCATCTGGTTGCAAAGGACCCTATAATTATTGCATAAATAAAATGTTAAGTGTTTAATATAATTAATAAATTATCTATACATGAGAATACATACCTTTATAACTTCCCAACTTATTTTTTTCATTTTATTCTTTTTCTTTTTTGCATGGACAATGGTTAACGCACTTCAAAGGAAAGTTATTGACTGTTAGCACCAACTTCAAATAAAATACAAGAGGTGATAAATTAGTTAAATAATCCAAAACTTACGCTTCAACGACCCACTTCCATATGATGTCCTTATTACGATGAGAAAGAGGATCCATTAGAAACACTTGATTTTTTTCAACTTGAATGATTGTGAGAATCCAATGGCCACTAATTCATATGAGTAACAGAATGTTAGCGGAAAAAACCAGGCATAGAGGATACCAATAATTTAAATACATGTTCACTTACCCCACGTTACAAGGCACGAATACTAGTTGATTTGAGGTAGCATCAAGCAATCTTTCTGATAATGCACGTGATCTATCCTCTCGATTCACTCCATGATCTACCATAAATGGATTCACAAACAAAAACTTGCAAGTTGTACCATTTTCTCTAATGTTTCTGTACAGATGCCTGTCAATAAAATGTATAATAATTATATAACCTGTAATTCATAAAAAAAAATAATGAGTCTTACCAAATATATGCAATAATGCAACTTCCCGGTATCGGTTCCATGCTACAGAATGGATGTAATTCAGACTTCATAATAATGTAAAGGTTCACATCTTGTCCAAAGAGTTCAATATCCAATTCAATGCGTAGCCCGTTATCCTTAAAAGATTTCTCAAACAAGCAGTACAATGCAATCAATGATGAAGGCAATGTGGTCACGTCTATCCTCTTCAAATCTTCATTTCCCATAGAAATATTTTTTCCATTATCTTTCTTTTCTTGTGTCTAAATAGTTATATATATTATGTTAGAGGTATTAACAATTGGATAATAAAAATAAAAGACAACACAAAATTCACTAAAATTACCTCATTAGATTTTGCCACAACCAAATGGCTAGGCCAAGCCACGTGGCTTCCTAGTGCACTTCCTACGGTCTCCATCTCATCTGGAATAGGAAATGGTAGTCGTGCATTCTCATCTACCACTTCATCAATCGAAACACGTAAGCAATCTACTGGCATAGGCGAGCCATGTAGGACAGCACCGGCTACAAACATTGTTCTATAAGCTACAACCTTTTTGGAGACTTGTAGAATTAACTATACCTCATTTCCCTATATATTAAATAAAGTTTCATTTAATTATATCTTCATGCATATTGTATTTAATCAAAGTCAGCTACACGTACCTGCAAGAACTCTAATTTTCCAATACATACGGGATTGGGAGACTCCATATCACGTACCTCCTGAGTTGCAATCTTTACAACCGAACAGCTACCAATTCCTTCAGACTCTTTGTCATTTTCACCCATCTTGAATTCAAACTTTTCCATTTTACTCTTTAACTCATGCACTACTCTATCTAAAACCTCAATCTGACTTGCTTGTTGATCTATCTTTTTCTTTGCTTCTTCCAATTCAGCAGATGAAGCTTGATTTCTTGCTCGGCTACTCCCTCTAAGAGTGTCGAAATAGGTTTTGGGCTTTACACCCGCCCCTTTTCCACGCACACGACCAGCATGTTCTGGTTTATCAAGGGCAAGTGAAAGCAAATCACTTGAACCTTCTCCTGAATCAAGCTTCCCATTTTGTTCTTTTTCCCGAATATATTCATCCTATTAAGTGCAAAAAATATGTTCATTAAAACCAGCAACTATAATAACATAACAACTTTAATTAAATTCCATAAATAAATAAATAGAGTGTAATACTATTTTCTGCATGGCAATCTTCAAATTCTCATTGTCAGTGGTTCCGTCCTTCTTCAATCTGGCATTCTTCCACATCACACATCTATCAAGCTCTTCATCACCTAGCAATTTATTCTTTTTTCTCTACAAATAAACAAGCAGCCACCAATGATTCAAGCAACAAGCAAAATTGCATTTAATTAAAATATCACAATCAGCCACCAATGATTCAACCAACAAGTAGACTTGCATTCATACATAAAATGGAACAAATGTACATAATAGGGTTCAACAAATTTAGATGTCCAGAGTTCAAAAACATAACCAATAAAATCGGAAAATTAAGACACCAATAATCAATACATTAAGCAATTCAATACATAAATGAGATACATATGGGGCAAAACCTTCATTTCTTCGGCATAGTTTGCATAACCTTTACGTGATAGTCGATGCGGGTACAAGTGTTTAGCTCTTCTCTCCTTCTGCAGCTCACTCAATTGCTACAATGTGATTAAGACATCTATGTAAGAGCCAATCAGTCTTCATATCAATTCTCATTGATGATATTAATTACCTTAAATTCACTTGTGGTACGACTATGTACAAACACAGCCCAATCACTCTCTTGTATGCCGCTGCCTATTGGTGGTTTATACAACTTGTCAGGATCATTTTCATTTGGAACAATGTGGTCCTTATACATCCTAGCTTTCCATGTTCGCAACTTGTCGTTTGCTGATTCCAAACAGCTAGACTTCCATTAATTTGGAACATTGAAACTAGCCTGCAAAAGCATGAATTAAAAACACAATTTGTATGATAAATTATAGTTATATCATAAACTACAATGTATTATCTAAAACTTACTTTAACCTGCTCCCATATTGTATCTTTGACTTTGTCTGGAACCTCTTTCCATTTTTTTATACTTATTTTAACATGATCACGAGTAACAAGGCCAATGTAACTCTGCAATTGAGATGCAAATCTGCCCACTGGTTGTCCATCCTCATTAAAGTCAACATTTGTGAGTTCTCCTTTACCCCTTTTCTGATAAACAGCAGTCAAGCAAATTCTTTCCCTCTTGCCTCTGGTTTTACTTGTGGACTGGGTATCTTTAGAGCCATTTGCTGAATCATCACTACCATTTGAAGCCATAATTATATGAAACCTGCTCAATAAATACATGTAAAATAAGGATCAGTAGCGGATAATTAAATACCATAATCAATCACCAAGGATTCAAGCAACAAGCAGACTTGCATTTAATTAAAATACCACAGTCAGCCACCAATGATTCAAGCAACAAACAGACTTGCATTCATTTGCATAACATTATTCATGTTTAGTTAAGACATGCAAAACCATATATAAAAACCAAGTAACCTATTGTAACACAATATAGTCTATTAGAAGCTCACCAAATTATAAATTTACATCATTAACCCAAATTGCATCGCAATCTTTACGAACACATGGTGGTTCGTTTTCATCAGACGCATTACTTGTGTCACCTATTGGCACTCCTCTTGAAAAACTTTGCAGTTGCATAGAAGTGTCTCCCAAATTATCACGATTGATTCTTTCAGTGTATCTTTTGTTGGGACTAGCAAGTACGACTGACCATGCAACATCTTCGGGGTCTTGAATATAGAACACTTGTTTGACTTGAATTCCCAAAATAAAGGAGTTTGATTGATATCCTAACTTGTTCAGGTTGACTAAGGTAAAACCACTGTCATCCATTTTAACTCCGCTATTGTTGTCAACCCATCCACACTTAAACACAACAACTTTGAATTTGGTGTAATCAAGCTCCCATATTTCCTCAATTCTTCCATAAAACAACATGTCTGACACAACTGGATTCTTATCCTTTGCACTAGAAATTTGCATGACAGTTGCACGCATGCTAACACCAGAATTTTGAGTAACTCGAGATTCATCACGCTTTATTGTACAAAAATTTACACCATCTATACAATAACTAGCATATACCAATACTCGCTTGGTTGGCCACCCACAAAGAGTTTTCAACCTATCAGATAACTCATACTTGGAATCCACAGCAACCTAAAGAAAAAATGGCACACATTAAGCTTTATTTTTAAGACAAAACAAAGTTCTACATCAGGCAACTTACGTGGTCACGCATCCAACTAAGAAATGACTTATTGTGCTCATCTTGAAGCCACTTCGGGCTTCTCTTAGGAAATTGTGCTGCCAAATGTGCCTTATGTTCCCTAAGTATATATTTAGATTAGTTATATATACTTAATTTTATAAAAGAAATTAACAGTATCAATTGCTTACTCAATATAGGGATCAATATCGGGTTCATTTGTCAATACATAACGATGAGCTTGTTTCCATTCTTCATTAGTGATTATTTTATAACCACATCCTGATGAAGCCTTTGTTACGTCAAACTTATGATCACTAGATGGGATCCCTATAGTATCCATATCAAATAAATATTCAGAGCATAATTCAAAGCCTCTTCAATGATATAAGACTCAGCAATACAACCATCGGGCCGATAACGATTTCGTACATATCCCTTTAAAATTTTCATGTACCTCTCAAAGGGGTACATCCATCTATACCATACCGGTCCACACAACTTAACTTCACGTACCAGATGCACAGTTAAATGTACCATTATATCAAAAAAAGAAGGTAAGAAATACTTCTCTAGGAGGCACAAAGTTGTGACAATTTCCTTTTGAACTTCTTCCATCCTTGGAACTTCTATCTCTTTGTTGCAGATTTCATTGAAAAACAAACACATCCTAGTAATGGCAATCCTCACATGTTTCGGTAAAACACCACGAATAGCTATTGGAAGAAGTTGTTGCATCATCACATGACAATCATGTGATTTCAATCCTATAAGCTTCAGGTCCTTCATGGATACTGATGGTCCCAAGACGGATACCTTGGTGTAGAGGGGGGGTGAATACACCAAGGTTTAAAAACTTTTCCAATTAAAACTCTTTTGAGTGAGCTGGCTGTGTTCGATCCAGCTGGAAGACAGCTTGATCGACACAACTGGCTGTGTGCGGAATGTGGTGGGATTTTGGAAAGTCCGTCTGTTGCTTCAAATATATTGCAAAGCTTAGTTTCTCTTTTCAGTTAATCAGATTATGCAGCTTGAAAAATACTTATGAATAGTTAGCTGGATGCATAAATAAACATGAAAGAACAAAGCAACTTAACGTGGTTCGGAGAAACTACTCCTACGTCCATGACCAGAAACCTCTGGTAATCCACTAAGGATACCACTGACTTTTCGCGCAGTCAGCAAGCGTTGCAGCTTAGTTCCTCAAGCTGGATACAAGTTTACGCGTACTGTATCGAAACGTAACCAGACTGTTTACGGGCACAGCTGAAGCCTAACCTGTAGTTTACGGGTACTACAGAACCAACACTCGAATTACGCGCTTCGAGCAGGCGTACCTTTACCTAACCTTTTCTGGGTTTGGGTTTGGGGGATTTTCCAACTATGAACGAGTTCTTACAATGAAGAACTTTGAGTATGATGAACTCGTTCAAACTAGGCTTAAGATGGGAAGGATTATATGCCTAGATACTAGTGGGAGAGAGCTTCAGCAGTCTGAGAATAAATAATAACTCATAAGAATGAAGGCTGCTGGATCTTTGAAGCTTTTCTGAGAGATCTCTTGATCTTTGGTTAGACTTCCTTCAATGAAGTATGTTGATCTCTCTTGAATATATTCTCTCGTCACTCTCCTCTTTCTGATGATGAAGAAGACTTCTATTTATAGGGAGAGATTAGAACTAGCCGTTGGAAAGAGCCGTTCTGAATCTCTACCTAACTTCTGACAGGATTGACTTGTCTTCTTCCTTGATTTCCTCGTAAAGCAATCCTAGGTTTGACTTCTAGGTGCTGAGGTGTCGAGTTCCTGATGGTCCAGATCAGATCTGACTTTATCTAAAGTTCACTTCGACTCTGCTGTGCTGGTGACTCTGAGCTGTCTTGAACTCTGCTGGATCATTGACGCTGAGCTGAGTCTTGAACTCTGCTGGGTCTTCACGTAGAGCTGAGTTGTCACACGAGCTGGGTCTTTCCTACAGCTGTGTCTGGAAGAACTTTATAGTCTTGAATCTGGATAACGTTACTTATCACTCGACTTGGCTTACCCTGCTGTATACTCAGCTGGGTCTTCTGCTGTCTTCAGCGATTCCACCTGAACTTAGAAACTCTATAAGCTCAAACAGGTGAGCTGGAAAAACGCTTGGGTTTGAGCAAACATCTACTCGGTTGGGGTCAGCTGGGTTTTGGTATTACTTCAAAACTCTATTAATTTTCCCAACAGATACAAGTCTAGAAACGTTAGAGGAATATCCATCGGGAACCTTCATCCCAAGAAATGAAGTGCACACCTTTTTCTTCTCTTCTTTACTTAGTGTATAGCATGCAGGAGACAAACATGTTTTTTTCCCAACCACACATGGTGCTAACTCAAGCCTCATCTTCATCTTATCCAAGTCCAATCTGGCGGTGTATCCATCTTTTGTCTTCCATGGAATGTGAAGTAATGTACCAACAAGACTTTCCAGAACATTCTTTTCGATGTGCATCACATCAAGTACGTGACGTATATGTAAATGCTCTCAATACTCTAGCTTATAAAATATCGACTTTTTTTTTGTAACAAGAGCTTTCATCAGATAGGTTTTGAACTTTTGCCTCCTTTTTCTTCCTCTTCTTGGAATTTCCTTCATCGGACATGTTTTTTCCTTTTGTTTTTCCCCACACACACTTGCATGCTTGCATTCTCGCTAAAACCTCGGTACCAGTCAATGGTTTAGGGGCAGGATCCAACATTACATTCCCATCAAAAGCTTTTTTCTGTCTTCGGTAAGGATGAGAACTAGGCAGCCACTTCCTATGTCCTGTATAAGACATCTTTCGACTCTCGGGCAGGTAGAAAGAATGAGTTTTGTCTGCACAAATGGGACACGCTTTATATCCTTTAACTGAATAGCCACTCAAGTTTCCATAGGCAGGGAAATCATTAATCGTCCATAAAAGAACAGACTTGAGTGTGAAGCTTTGATGACGATACCCATCATATGCTTGGATGCCTACCTCCCATAATTCTTTCAAGTCATCAATTAAAGGTACTAAGTAAACATCAATATCATTACCGGGTTGCTTGGGACCAGAAATCAAAAGAGTTAACATCATGAACTTTCTTTTCAGACATAGCCAAGGTGGTAAATTATAGGTGACTAGGATAACAGGCCAGCAACTATAGTTAGAGCTCATCATACTATGTGGATTCATACCATCAGCTGCCAAAGCTAATCTGAGGTTTCTTGATTCTTGCCCGAACTCCGGCCACTTGTTGTCCACTAATTTCCAAGCTGGTGCATCATCTGGATGACGTAACGTTCCATCACAAGTTCTTTCATCTGAATGCCAAGTAAGCTCTTTCGAAATTTCTGGAGTCCGAAACATTCTTCGAAATCTTGGTATCGGTGGAAAATACCACAAGACCTTCGACGGCACTCTAGAAACAGACTTACTTTTTTTATTCGTCTTCCATCTTGACATCCCACATGTAGGGCAATCATTTGAATCCTTAAAGTCCTTCCGATAAAGAATGCAATCGTTAGGGCAAGCATGGATCTTCTCATATTCTAACCCAAGTGTGCTTAAAGTTTTCTTTGCTGCATATAAAGAAGCAGGCATCAGATTGCCTTCAGGTAGCAGCTTCTTTACCAATTTCAGCAAATCCTTGAAACTCGTATCACTCCAGCCATACTTTGCCTTCATGTTGTACATTTTTACTGTGGCGGACAACTTGGTAAAATGGGTACAATCTTCATAAAGAAGTTTTTCAGCATCTTCAAGAAGTGTATGAAAATCAGTCGGATTATCTTGATAGGTATCATACGCATCGTAAATCATAGCTATTGGCTCCTCAACATTGCAGCTTGTATCTCCTCTCCCAACCCAGGTTGTATCATACGTTGATTGTGACGATGTAAGTTCTTCCCCATGCCATATCCACCGTTTATAAGTCATGTCCATACCATTCATTATGATATGTCCCTTTACAAGACTAAGTTTGTGCTTCTTAGTGTTACCACACTTTACACAAGGACAAGACATTAAGTTTGCATCGCAGCCCCTCTCCAATGCAAACTTCAAGAAAGCGTCAACTCCAACCTCATACTCTTCTGATAATCTATTCTTTGACATCCATAATTTATCCATCCTAATTTATATGTTAATTTATTCCTTCACACATGTCAAAAGCAAAACTAAAGATCAAGTACAAATATTTCTCTACTCAACCAAGTTTATATGAAATGTATTACTTACTAACACCATAAAATGAAAATAAAATAGTAAACGAGTTTAAAAAAACTTGAAATTTTTATAGAAGGTACCTAACAAGTAAGAGATTTTCCAAAATTATTTATATCTCAAAAGTATGAAGATTTACTAGCCCAGGGGGTCGATTTGCAGGTCAATAAATCTGTTAAACTTGATTAAAATTAATCACTTCTAAATTTATTACAAAATTGCTCGTTTTGCCAAAAATCATGAATAATATCAATCTGGAAATGTTGGAAAGTCTAGTTTAATTCCTAAATATGGAACTCCTAAATATTAGAGATCAAGGGGGCTATAGCACCGAAATATGCGGATTAGATTAGGGGCAGATTGTACCATTCACATATATTCACATTGTTCAACACAAATTCGAAAAACACCACCAAATCAACACATACACAGTGTTCTACAGCCACATGCTCATACATTGTTCATATACCACTCAAGTATGCACGAAAAACATAATCCCCTCATAAGTTATGCAACCACAAAGTACATATAAATATAGTAAGACCGACATAAAAATAATATCAATTCGCGATCGACTATCATGTTAAAGTTCGTAATTTACCATCATAATTGAAAAAATTCCCAGTAAAGCAAAGTAACACGAAGGGAGTAAGGAGTCGAAGATACCTCTGCAACAATTAATGCAAATTCCTTTTATTCCTCAAGTGCAAGGCCCTTTGATCACTTTAGCACACCACACTTCGTCATGAACTCCTCCAAGATCACTATAATCTAAAAACAAAAATAAAAGCAGCATTAAAACGAGTCTATAGCATAATAATATTAATTGAGATTCAATCCTTTCACTAAAACTAAACTTGACAATACATATATATACATCCAAAACACACCATTTATAGTATTTACCTCAATTAATATGCATAAGATCACTAACTATAATATATTATTTTCAATTTTCATAGATATTTTAATTAATTGAGATAGGTCAACCACCAAAACCACAAAAACCTATGAGCATCAATTTACAGATTTGTCTAGTGAAGTAAACACCAAGAAACTAATCTAACTCCCCTGTAATCATTTCTTTTTTATTTAACCTCCATTTAATCAAACTCAAGACTTATCAATTCCTTCTTCCTACCACCTCCACAACAGCTAACACTACACTCTTTTAGCACCTAACTTAGGTAAATTTTATTCTTATTTCAACCATATATATAAGTAGTCAAAAAATTAAACACAACCATCACCTCTTATATTTACTTCATCGATCAAGATTATAAATTTAACCGAAAGCCGAAAATTGAGATCAGCTAGCCATGCAAGGAGAACAAGGGGTGTTGGTGAGAGGCCGAGTCGAGACTGATACTCAACAGCCGTTTTCTTCGGTGACAGAGGCTGTGATGTTGTTCGGAGAGAAAGTGCTCGCCGGAGAAGTCTATGGCAACAAGCTTAGAGAGGTAAAGGTTTAATTTCTCTTTGTTTCATTTTCCCCCTATGGATGGAATATCTATGACATTAGCTACAAAACTCCTAAACTTATTCCTAGACTCAGCATCGATTTGATGCCAAAGAGTTCGACTAAAAAGACGCGCAGAAGAGCAGCGCGCAGACACGATATCCAAACTTCTAAGACCTATAAATCCTTCATCAGGTATCGGATTCACAATCTGAAGATACTGTTAGAAAGTCAACTCTGATAGCTTTCTAATGGTAGTACCTATATTGATAGGCTTTTATGAAATGAGACGAGTGCAAACGGACCTGCAAGCTGCAGTCCTGACAGCAAAAAAACAGAGGAATACCTATTTTCATTGGCTTATAACTTCTTACTTTGGACTCTGATTAACAATCCGAAAGTACAAAAATTTATAGCTTTCCAGTGGTATTTACTGTGATGGATTTTAGATATCAAAAATTGATGCAAACGGACCAGAAACTGCTGTAGCAGACACACACGTGTATAGACAAAAAAACACGCACAAGCACAAACCACACTCAATATTCAACTATAGCGGTATCCACCGCTGCTACCTCCTGCAGCCCCTTCCTGTATAATTCCTAATGCTACTCTTTTGTCTGTTAAAATATCAATGCAATGCAATGCAGATTAAAGACAACACACATAATCAGACCAATCTCATGCTGCTCCTCTCATCATTCATTCAATATAATTTGTTCACTAATTTCATCCAACTGCCCTCACCCATGAGATGAGATGTGAGCAATTCCTATATCGACAGTCAACTAATAAAAAATACAAGACAACTCGAACATTCATCAAAAAGGGTATGGAACAATTCAGTACAAGACTTTTGAAGACATTACAAGAAAAACATCAAGCAACACAACTTGAAATATAGAGACAGAGAGATAGCGAGAGACAGAGAGAGCGAGAGACAAAGAGAGATAGAGTAATTACCCAAACTTGGAAGGTTGGGCTATGGCACAGTCGGTTGACCGGGAAGGCGACGTACTCACTGTTCACGGCAAAGGTCGCTGGCGGTAATGATAGGGTTTGGGATTTCAATTCAATTTTGGGGATTTTCAGCGGGAAGAAGTATTTAGGGTTTGGGGATATTAGGGCTTTCTCAGGTGGCGAACGACGGCGACGGAGGAATGGTGGCACAGAGGATTTGGAGATGAAAGAGCCACCGGAAGAGAATCGATAGAGAGAGAGCGAAAATTTTGATGCAGCGGGAAGACAAATACTTGGAAAAAAATTTCGCGGTAGTATAGAGTAGGATATTATTAAATTATTTGAATAAAAAAAAGAAAATTAAAATATAATACATAACAGCATTTTAATAACGGTAAATCCTACGTTATTAAAATGTATGCATACATAACACAAAACATAACGGAATAAAAACGCGTTATTAAATATGATCATAAATAACGCTCGTAGATAACGTATGAGTCGAAAACGTTACATATGATCGGAGATTACAGTTTCCTCATAACGGATTTTCGAAATATCCATTATCTATGCAAAAAGGGCGCTCATATATAACGGATATTTATAATATCCGTTATGTATGAAGTGTTATGTATGAGAAATTTTGTAGTAGTGTGCTTGAATGTGTTCTTGCCTTTAGCAGATGGAAAGCATAGCTCCCACTGGGTGTACTGTGGATTTTTTATTGCATGCAGCTCGAAGTACCCGATTGCCATTAAGATTTGAGGGACTACTCTTGCCATCGGTAGGAAGATGTCCCTTCTATTTTTTATGTGGTGTTCTTCAAATTTCCATGCTTTGGGATCATAAAGCCATAGCTTTTGATGTTTAAGATCTATTAGATGTGTGGCCCAATGAGATTTGAAATGGCATACAGCAAGAACCTAGAATAACAACGCAAACCATTAAAAAATGATATATAAACTTCTGACTTCTTATAGTACATGGTACGAATATCTAACGATCGTACCCAGAAGTTGACATTCTTGTTACGAATTTGCATGTATTTCGTACAATCTTATGCCACATGCGGTACGCATTTCATTACAATTCGTACCGAGGTGTGTCACGCTGATTACGATATAACTATAATTCGTACCCAGAAGTTGACACTCTATTGTTACGAATTGCAAGTATTTCGTGCAAAGTGATGCCACATGCGGTACGAATTTATATATAAATTCGTACCGAGGTGTGACACGCTGATTACGAAATAACTGTAATTCATACCCAGAAGTTGAAACTTATTACGAAATTACATGTATTTCGTGCAAGCTGATGCCACATGCGGTACGAATTTATATTAAATTCGTACCTAGGTGTGATACGCTGATTATGAAATAAATGTAATTCTAAAGTCAGTTGAATTGTTTTACCTTGTCGTAATCGATCCAAGGTTTCATGTTTGCGCCCCAACATGGTCGAATTGCTTCAGCATATGACAACAGGGTTTCCATGTCCTTTTTTGGAATAACCTCCTCAATTGTTGGGTCGAATAAATCAGATTCATATGCCTCAAAGGGTACTTTCATGCCGTTATGCATCGAGTCAAACACATTTTCAACTGTTCACTATAAATAAACGATGATATATATCAATAAAATAATAGTGGAACAAGCTAAATTGTACAACGATACTGTACAACTTTGTAACGCGGTACGAATATTGCAATTTCGTACCAAGGCTGCTTGATATTTTGAATCAATTAAAATCAGTTTCTGAAGGAGGAATTACCATAAAATAAGTAGAGGTCAGCGCTATGTTGGTGTGAACTTCACCCAAACCTGCGAACCCCGGGTATGATTCAAGTATGGCAAGGTATAAGTCCACGCGATCATCTTCTAGCTTATTAGTGGGCTTGAGTATGTACTCAAAAAAGTCTTTTTCAGCCCCCCAAGCCAATCCAACATTCCTCCTATTTCATTGACGATATTAATTATTATTTGTGTAATGCACTTATTGTAAAATATCTAAAAGTGAACTTACACTCCTTTTTCTGAGCTCAAGAAACGTTCGAATGTATCCCGTCCAGCTCGCACATCATCAACTAGGAATGGACTCCGTACAGCTGCTGCCGGAAATTTAATTCTCACCGGCCTTTGATTCAAAAAGGGAACAGTGACTGGAGCAACACTCTCTGATGCGACTTGTTGTTGGAGTGGCGTTACGTCGTCAGATCCAATGATATAGTCATACATCATATTTAATTGTGTGTCGGTCGGTATTTCCTGTGCATCAACCTGTACAGGAAATGGCATCAATTATCACTCCCGTACTGAGATTTCATTAGTAGGCATGGTACGAATATTTGAAGTTCGTACCAAGTTTAATGGTATGAAATGGTACGTATAATTGATTTTTGTACCAAGCACACATTTAGGAATGGTACAAATATTGGATTTTCGTACCAAGTACACCGTTATGAATGGTACTAATATTGAAATTTCGTACCAAATACACATGTAGAAATTGTACGAATATTGGAATTTCTTACCAATCATACCGGTATGCATGGTACGAATATTGGAATTTCGTACCAAGTACACCTGTATGAATGGTACGAATATTAAAATTTCGTACCAAGTAACCGGTTTGTATGGTACGAATATTAGAATTTCGTACCAAGTATACCGTTAGGAATGGTACGAATACTGAAATTTCGTACCAAGTACACCGGCAGGAATGGTATAGTTCGTACCAATTGTAGATAGCCACAATATATGAATGAAAGAACACATTTATAACATAATCAAATGGCCAAAACTCAGCCCCAAACCGTACATTATAGTTTATGAATTCAATTGTCAACACATACATAATTTAAATTAAATTGTTTATCCCTCCACACACATGGCTTTATACCTGTTCGTGCTCAAACTTTTCTCCTGCTGCTACTTGCTCTGCAGCTGCTGGCTCTGCAGCCTTTGCTGCTGCTGGCTCTGTTGCTGCCCCTGCAAGCCCTGCCCTGGCTTCACGAAGCTTCTTCAGCACGTAGTCTCCTACTTCAATGACGAGTTGCCTATGGTTGTGCTGGAGTAGACCCACTATTTCTTTCAATAGGGTCATCCTCTCTGGTGCACTGGTAGAAGCAGCAGTAGGGGCATTCATAGCAGTAGGGGCAGCATCGTCGTTCTCTTCTTCTCGCGGCCTCTTTTTCTTGCTTTTATTTGCATCGTACTGGAATGCAAAGGCCTCCTTCTCTAGGTCTTGCTCCAGAGATTTACAGTACACTTGCGCCATTTCCAGGTTGTATAGTACCAACAGGGGGACAAGATTCTACAAAATAGATCTATTTAGATTTGTGTTTTCAAACTGGTACATGTAGGTATGATACAAATATTGGAATTTCGTACCAAGTTTACCGATAGACATGGTACGAATATTGGACTTTCGTACCAAGTATGTCGTTAGGTATAGTACGAATTTTGAAATTTCGTACCAAGTATACCGATAGGTGTGATACGAATATTGTAATTTCATACCAAGTATACCAATGGACATGGTACGAATAATTGGAATTTCGTATCAAGTATACCGAGGGACAAGTTACGAATATTAGAATTTCGTACCAAGTATACCGGTAGGCATGGTACGAAGTTTGGAATTTCGTACCAAGTATACCGATAAGTGTGGTAAGAATATAGTAATTTCATACTACGTATGCCGGTAGGTATGGTACGAATTTTGGAATTTTGTACCAAGTATACCGGTAGGCATGGTACAAAGTTTGGAATTTCATACCAAGTATACCGATAAGTGTGGTAAGAATACAGTAATTTCGTACCACGTATGCCAGTAGGTATGGTACAAATTTTGGAATTTCGTACCAAGTATACCGATAGGTGTGGTACGAATATCGTAATTTCGTACCAAGTATACCAATGGACATGGTACGAATAATTCAAATTTCGTATCAAGTATACTGATGGACACGTTACAAATATTAGAATTTCGTACCACGTATACCGGTAGGCATGGTACGAAGTTTGGAATTTCGTACCAAGTATACCGATGGAAATGGTACGAATATTGGAATTTCGTACCAATTATACCGATGGATATGGTACGAATATTGGAATTTCCTACTAAGTATACTGGTCGGCATGGTACGAAATTTTGGAATTTAACAGTAATACGTATCTCTCCTATCTCCATGTCACTGGGAAATTCGTTGTCCTTGACATATCGATACCTCAAGAAACGAGGCATTTTTCTTTGTGGCTTCATCCCTCCAATTGTCCTCCCGATAGCTGGTATAACAGAATGCACCCAAGGCTGAATTTTGAAAAATGACGAAATTATTTTCAAATTATGGTACAAATTATGAAATTTTGTACCAGGCGTACTGACTTACATGCAGAGCAAGTGTGTTCCCTTTCACATGGTAGCTTAGCACACCCGATTTAGTCCCCTTATCTCTTGTCAAAGCCTTCGTGATTGATTCAAACAATACTTGGTAGGAGATACTACCCCACGGGAATTCCTCCCAAGCTTTATCATCTTCAAGCAACACCCACAACCATGTTGGAATTTTCTTCTTCGTAGTATCAAACCCTATGACGTAATTCGAAGCAAGTAGCAACTTAGACAACTTGATGTAGTCTGCTACAGTTGCTCGCACTCTCACGCCGTCAATTTCAAACCTCTTATTTATGAAGGCAGTGCGTACGTCTACAGTTGTCGTGGTCTGGTTGTTGCCAAATAGTCTTGTATACACTGAGCTTTTTGGGACATTGTGTGCAGTGTACGGGTTGAATTTTGCTGGTCCAAATCTAAGCCCAGTGAACAACGCAAATTCAACACGGGGAAACCGTAAAACTTTTTCATTGACCTTGAACCAAAGTGTGGTTGGGTCAAGATCAGGTGTTGGTTCCACCTGCCGGCACACAATGTAGTGTACCAGATTCCCAGATCGGGTGTTGTAGTCCGTTAGGTCCATGAAGGAACCTAGAACTGATTTCTTGAGCTGTTCCAAAACAGAAGCGTCAAATGTTTCTAAAGAGACGCGAATATCACCAACCATTGACTCATAACCTGCCATCATTACTTTGTGAGGGCGTTCGGCTAATGCAAGCCGCTTATATTTCCACACAACCTTGTACATAGAAGAACTCTGAAAATCAAGCACGAATATATCAAATTATGGTAAGAATTGAACAGTTCGTACCAGGTTTCAAGTGATACACTGGTAAGAATTATGAAATTGTTACTAATTATCATGTAAGAATTTCACATTTCGTACCAATAATCAAGCACCAAGGAATATTACGCTGGTACGAACAAAGAAATTATGACCACTTCGTACCATTAATCAAGCACGAATATATTAAATAATGGTAAGAATTTCATATTTCGTACCAGGTTTTTAAGTTATTAGTAAGAATTATGAAATTCTTACTAATTACCATGTAAGAATTTCACATTTCGTACCAATAGTCAAGCACTAAGGAATTTTACACTGGAACGAAATATGAAATTTCGTCCACTTCGTACAATTATTCAAGCATGAATATATCAAATCATAGTAAGAATTTTACATTTCGTACCAGGTTTCAAGTGATACGCTGGTACGAATTACGAAATTCTTACTAATCACCATGTAAGAATTTCATATTTTATTCCAAATACGAAATCATGGTACGAAATGTGAAATTCTAACCAAGTACTACCAAATACCATGTAAGAATTTACAATTCGTTCCATTAACCAAACACGAATATATCAAATCATGGAATTTGACACCTCGTACCGATACTCAAGTACGAAGAACATATTCATACCAAACAATTCAATATTCAGGTAAGAAGTTTAACATTTCTTACCACTAAATCATTCCAGATCTACATTCAAAAATAAATCATACGAAACCCGCGAAATCAAAAAATTCAAAACTTTTTTTCCAGATCTACAAAATTGATGAAATCTTACCAACAATTCACCAAAAGGATCATCGTTTCGCGGGTAGTTTGGTTGTGCGTCTTCATCCGTTCCAGATCTTTCCGGTTCGGTGGCCGCTGCTTCCTCAGATCTAGACGCCGAGGTCGTCGGATTTTGTTCTTCTGGTTCTTGCACTATAGATTCCGGTGGTAAGCTTGCTTCTCGTATTTCGATTGGCGCGGTGGTGGTAGGCGCTTTCTCTTGAACGGTTTTCTTCTTTTTGCTTGCTCGTACCATGGTGGAGACGGTGTGGTGGTGGATAATATATGTGTTGACAGTAGGCGGTTGCGGTGATGGAGGCGGCGCGGTGGCGGACACGGCGCCGTGATGGAGGAGGCGTGGTTGCAGAAAATGGGGAGAGATGAGAGATGAGAGAAAATTTGTTTTGGACGATTTGAAAAAAAAATGAAATCTGAAAAGTTAAAAGTGAAAACTAAAAAGTAACTTCCATCTACAAGAGGGGTATTTTCAACCAAAAAGGCAAATGTTTGCCATAATTTGTGAAAATTAAACTTGTGGCCAACATTTGTGTTTTACTATGTGTTTTGGCTATTCTAAGTTTTGTAACTATTAAAAATGTAATATTGTGTGAATTTCTGGAAATTTAATTCAGAATATTAAAGATTTTCTATTATTGGATGATGTTCCCGAATTAGGAGTTTATATGCTAATTGAGTTGAATATGCGTAATGAAAGTATAAATATGTTTGATATGATGAAATAGGTTCGTGGAATTAATTTAGGAATTTTCTGAATCCGTTAGACGGATTAAAAATCGATTTAATCGATTATGATAAATAGTAATTTATAAATATTGATGTTATATGAGATTTGATTGATGTTTGATGCTTAATGAGGAATTAAGATAGATTAAAAGTGTTTAAGAAGTTAAGATAGAAATTCTCGAGGTTCGTCGAGTTTCGGCGTAGAAATTTGAATCGAATTACGTTAAGATTATCGAAGTAGTTATTCGCTAGAAGTTCTCGTTCTAAATTCGTTATCTCGTTTCGAATTAAAGGAGCAAGTGGAAGCCGGAGCAGAAACGTAAAGTAAGAGGTCGACCAAGCGATAAAGTTTAAAGTTAAAGCTTAAATCGTTCAGGTGGGCTTTCTAAACTGAAATACGTGAAAAGCATGATATCGTATGATTTTTAAAGCTTTGATACTTGCCAAATTATTTTTGAAATGTTAAGTATGTTACCATCTACTAAAGAAAGACGAATTCGGTTCCGCGCAAGGTGGAATCTGTGTACACATTAGTAATCGTGCGCATTTCTTTGATAGGCCGATTATTCATAATCGTGAGCCTTTCCTTGATATGCCGATTACAAGTGATTGAGAAAGAGGCCTCTTTCTCATCACCATTATTTATTGTAGATATGGTTCATACTGATATAACTGTCTGTAGACAAATGAATTTTGAAAAAAGAAAATATTTTTAGCATTTTACGAGTTGTTTTTCAGAAAATCCCCGTATTATGTTTTCTGGCAAGTTTTCATATATAGATGTATTCAGCAAAGTTTTCAAATGTTTTCTGCATGTGTTCACTGAGTACGAAGTACTCAGCCCTGCATGTTATTTCTAAAATGTGCAGGTTAGCAGGGATGAAGATGACGAGTGCTGGGCTGATTGTTGTTGTTGTTGTTGTTGTTGTTTTGATGAATGTAGAGCCTAGATTATATGTCCTCATACATATAATCTCTCGTATTCCGCTGCTATGTTATGATGTTTTGATATTCTATAAATGATGTTTTGAATTCTGAATTCTAGAATCGAACTATGTTGAAGTCATTGAAACCCTAGAGTCGAACTATGATCTAAAAGTTGAACTCTTCTTTTCAAGTTTTCTTTTGGAACTCAGCCTTGGTATTATATAAGTAAATCTTTATTTCCATAAAGCTTTGTCGAACTTGAAACAGTCTTCTTTATCGTGCTTTTTTTATCCTCAATTCCTCTTGTCACTCTCGTGATCAATATCGATTAATTGGTTGATCAAGTCTATTTATTTTCAACTTGATGTGTACTTAGTCATTAATGATTATTTGGTTGATCAGGTCTTTTGATTTCGAGCTGATTTGAGTTATATTTATCGATATGTATGTTATTATTGAAATCAGTTGATTGTCTTGTTAATCTCGAATCATGCATGTCGTATTTATTCTAAAATCGATGAATTGTTGAGTATGAACGCCCTTTGTTATTTCCAACAATAGTCGGGTCGCTATTAAATTCCCTTTGTTAATCATAAATTATGTAAGTCGTGGGATCCACCGGCCTTGACATCTGATATAGGGGTCGGGCTGCGACACTTGTAAAGAGAACCTGAATCAAGGTGGGTTTCTATTTTCAAATTGTAAGATTACAAACTCCCACTGAGGTAACTTTAGGGTTATTAAACCCAATGCTTTCAAAGTGTGATATGCATGCTAAATATGTTATGCTCAATTGCTTGTGGTTTACCAATATTGAATATTTTATAATACGATCAGCCTTGTGCCCCGTACAAGCCAAGATAGTGTACACATGAAGCTATGACGGTTCGGTTGGAGGGAGTGGCTCCCCTCTAATTGAACCGGGCGGTAACCCAAGAATGCTAGTTGTTTTCGGTACCGATTACTCTTGTAAACTTATGAGAAGGATATTTTTTACCAAATTAACCCCCTTTCATAAGATTGAAGCATGCCATATCTTTTATAAAATGTTTTCAAAAGAGGGGCACGGAATCCATTGAGTGTTTTTGTACTCAGTCCCCTGCATTGTTTTCCCTAATACAGGTTGATCAACGTGGACACGACGGAGGGGATGTCAGTGTTGTTGTTTGTATGTATGTTCTTCAAGTACTTGTTGTGTCGGTCTTTATGACCATCGTTGTCGTCTTCAATAAGGCTTATGTCATCAAACTCATGTTACCTCTTATGTTCTAACCATCTACTCTTAGATGGTTATCTTTTGAAACGCTTCTGCAGTGCGGGGCCGGTGTCCTCATACATCGACCCCAGTTATGTTATGTTAGGGAATCGATGTTGAACAATTACCCACCTTGCCTTTATTATATCAAACATTATTATTTCAATGCTTTCAATAAAATAACCTTTGTTATTATTTATGTTTATTATTTCAATGGTTTTACCCCACCCACCGCGTGGCGGCTCGGATGGATCCGCATAGGCCCGTGTCACAGGTCGCCACATCATCAAAATATCTGAGTTCTTATACCAGGAATTCGATGGTCTTGTCGTTTGGCCATGGAAAGACGAGTGACAACTCTATTGATCTATCGGCTCACCCACAATTTTTCAGAAAATAATTCATGCATGAGAGCTATACTTGCTACCGAAGAGGCTATCCATAATTGTACGTTCAATACGTACAATGCACTCGACATTGTGCAGAAACTATACAAATTTTACAAAACGTACACCAACCAGCTTTGGATCATGGCGCGTCATGACTACACCGTTGATGAGGTGCTTGATTTGAGATGGTTCTATGATGCAAACCTCCACCAGCATGTTGCCATGAGACGCGATGCTTTATGGTTTATGTTTGTAGAAATCTTCAAGACTCAAGGCTCAGTTTGTTTTTTAAATTTTCGGAATTATGTTGTGGTTAGTTTAATGCACTTTTTAAATTTTCAGAGTTTCGATTTTATCATTGCTTGTAAGTAATGATTATCTATTATATTAGTGTTTGTGTAGGTGTTTAAATATCGTATTACTATGTTTGTTTGTATTTTTTTTCCTTTCATTTTTATTCACGTGTAGTAGTTATCAAATTACGTTTCTTATTATTTTTTTCGAATCAGTAAGGTGTGTCTTTTTTAATTGAATGCAGTTCATGAATTTAAGTTATTTATGTTAAGTTATGGTGTGGTATGAAATATATCTCTTTGATTTGATAGAATTTCATATTTATTGTAAAGTTATAAATTTGATGGAATATCAGCATTATTTTTGGTACGTAAATAAAGAAATAAAATTTAAAAAAAAAATAATAGTAACAGAAAGTCAAATGATGTACTATATGACAAATGATATATAACAAATGAAATCACTCGTGTATATAAACTCAAAAATAAAATTAAACATACAAATTCTACATAATTTCCAAAACAAAACAAAAATTATAAACAAATAACACTAAAATCAATGTTAAAAAAAATTTCACAATGAAACGCAACTAACAGAATTCAAACCACAGACATCAATGTTATAAATTGAGTATGTTGCCACTGAAGTAAGTGGCGGCCCGTGTTATTTCTTGATGTAGAAATTTACTTAAATGTATTACGGTGCCAGTTTCACACATAACATGATCAAATTAAATTAATTTTGTAATTTTACTATATAATTAAATTAGAATTAAGTTAATTGTTTCAATTTCACTAGACTAATCTCTAATTTATTTTCAATTTCACTAGACTATAGTTAAACTATAAAATGATATGGCTTTAATTTGGTAAGAGATGAATATACTACATACTACTTGTCTTGTCATGGCACTCGGCTATCGGGTGCCGCGATTGTGCGCCAAGCACGTGTCAACAGGGTATGCGATTGTGCGCCAACCTAGCAAATGTCGATGCAAATAATTGGTTGTGAACGATTACATTATGATCAAATCTTATAGCATATCTTGTAATTTATTTTGTATCACGGTGTCCCGTCCTCATGCGTAGTACACTAGCCATTGTGATGCCCTGACCACGGACGCACAACCATAATTTCATCGAACATAGAATTCAATCTTTTTTTAAAATATAATTAATTGTCTAATTTAATTTCAATTTTACTAAGTGTACTATAGTTAAAATAAAATGCCATTGGTTTTAATTTGCTTAAATATGAATATATTAGGTGCTCGTCGTCGAATCACGGATTCGCGGTGCACTGGCGCCAAGCATGAAAACACATAACTATTGTTCAAATTTAACCAAATCGGCTAGCCTCAAGTTCTATCAGGCACTATAGTAAAGTGAACTTAAACGAAAATTGGTTTTTTATTAACAAATACAATAGAATATAGTGATAATATGCATAATTTTGAGTAATTTCTCTAAATTGGACTATAATGTAGTGAAATTAAGTCAAATTCGAATTTTAAATAAACAATTATACTACATTATTGTGAAACTCAACAAATCAAATTTTTTAAATTAAATTTGCTACTATACATAGTGCGATCAATTACCTAGGAATGAAATTGAACTTCACCATGTGCAATGGAACTATTTCGATCGATCAATATATTGTGTGACAAAGAAATATAGTTCATTTTTGGATCCTATTTTTTAGGGATTAATTATATGGCATGCTAATCTTTTCCATTTTATTGTCAAATTTTTACCTTTTTTGGAATAATTATTTTCGATACATGTTTATCTCTTCATTTTAAACCCTAACAAACCCTAAAAAGAAGTGGAGTGAAATATCTATAAATATTCTAGCGAGATTTTCTCTACAATCATCCACCCTCCTACACACGTCTTCACATTTCTTCCAATTTTCAATCCATGGCCGGCGAAAAAAAAACAAAATGAATGCCAATAATGGTAAATCGGCAAAGTACCAAAAACACCTAATTCAAACAAAAAAACATCATCCACAAAAAAGCTTTTCAAGTCTCCATCGACGTTTGCTTCGTCGCCCAACGTCGAGCAGTTATACCGGGATGTGATGACCGATTATCACTGCATAAAGACTGAGATATTTCAACTTTTTTCGCGTCTCATGGTGGTGGGCATCGATGAGGCTCATCTTGCCGATATGCTGTTGGAGGAGAAGGCTCTTCCTAAGCTCATGGATATCCTTCTGGAGGTGACCAGGGACAGGTGGAAGAGATTGAGGTGGATGGTGAGGCAACCTCGAAGCCGGCGGCGTCGTTGGTGGTGATTACGGATTCAACCAATGTTTAGTATAATCATCTTTAGTTGTGTCATAGAGTCTTTATTTATTTGCAACTTTTATTTTCTATTGTGTTAGTCTGTCCGTATCGCGTCTTTTTTTTTCCTTCAAGTCTACCATCGTCGACTTTTATTTCTCATTTTCTTATCTTAGTAATATATTCAACATGCTTTAATTTTCTACAACACGTTCTTTCATTAATGCATTTTTTTTAATTATATACTAACTCATGAGAAACCAAGTATAAAATACGGAAAGCCAACTATTTGTATAAAATGAGAAATTATATAGATCAAATTAATAAGACCTCGATTTTTAGTGAAATAACAATATAAAATCTATACAGATCCATGTAAATGTAATTGCAATAAAATTGTACATATTGTTAAATAAAACTTACAAGAATTTCATGAAATTATTCTAATTTAACTTTGCACTATATTCTATAAAGAAATTTACATAGTGAAATTTTTAGTGATCTGACAATATAATTGTCTAATAAATTAAAATGAACTTAAAATGAAATCGTAAGTATGGCGTGCAAAAATAATCCACACGATTTTAAAATTGAATGGTTAGATATGTCATGCCAATATGCCATGAACTTGGTCCTATTCAAGTTACTTAGGTTTAGTAGATTACATTCCACAAATCCAATAAGTAAAAACAAATCAATAAAACTAAGGCGGAAAACCTTTGTTATTACAAATCCAATTTAAGGAATTAAAATTGAAGTACTGCAACACTAAGTAACAAACCCGTTACAAATCCAAAAAAAAAACACTTTAAAAAATGAAATTTAAATTTGATACTACTATATTTGACTCTCTTTTCAATCACATTGTAGTTGGATAAATCTTCAGATTTATTTCTTAACTACATGTATTTTCCGTACGCCTCCACGGCTTCATTTTGTGATGGAAATGCTTTATACAAGCTTCCCTTAAAACCAAGAACATATGGCGCACAATTTTCCCAACTTGAAAAAATTCCAGTTCGTTCACCTTGAAAATAATGTATAACTTCTTCTCCTTGCTTTGTCTCAACTGTATTTCCATGAGTGTATGTTGAACAAAACTAATATAATATGAGATCAAAGGAATGAAAAAACGATTTAAACAATAAAATGTAGGGTTTCAATTGGGATGAAAAACTGTAATATAGGGTTTGGATGGGCAAAGAAAATAGAAGAAATAAAATATTAAAAAAATCAATGAAATTAATTAATTAAAGGATTCGTGAAACTTTCACTAAATTTTAGTTAGGGTGTGGATAGGAGCAAGAAAAAATAAATAAAAGAAATTAATTTAAAAATTAATATTTATCGTCTAATTAGTTCCTAAGGTTGAAAATTAATTCAAATTTTTGGAATTTCAAAATATTTTTGAAATTTAATTTGTGATTGATAATTATCGGTTATTAATTAATTAAAAATACAATATATGAAATTAATAAATTCAAACTTTCCACCCATATGTAAATCCCTAATTTAATGGAAATTAGGTATAATATATTCAAACTTTCCACCCATATGCAAATCCCTAAATTAGTGCAAATTAAGTAATTATGGAAATAAATTCATTAATTAATTAAGGATAATTATCAATCAAAAATAACTTCCAAAAATATTTCAAAATTCGAATTTCAAAATTTGAATTAATTTTTAACCTTAGGAACTAATTAGGCGGTAAAGGGTAGATTAGACAATATCAAAAACCCCATAATTATCGCAAATTAACAAATCTAATATAATGACCATTTATTTACAAAAATGCCATAGATACCTAGACACAAGGTGGCCATAAATCATTACCGAATTCCATTATCCTAGAGTATAACCTTTTAAACTTCTAGTAATTCAAATCATCTAATAAAAAAATACCCATAAAAAAAAAGTCATTAAACTAATTAGATTATAAACCCCATTCTTATATATAATTTTTTATTGTACATATTACTGCACAAATGTTTTATCAGTGATCTAAAAGACATATTTATCCATTGAATTTTGCAAAATATTTAAGATTAATAAATCATTATTACCGTAGCTAATCCCCTTAATTTCCTTTAATCACCCCTAATTATGGCTAACTGCCTAGTAAGGTTGACCATACCCATCACTTTGCCTCCTAAATAATATGCGATGGTACGAATATATATCAAAGCTAAACATTTTTATCTCCTAAAAAATTACTTTTTCCGTTCACGAAAAAAATGCACATATTTCTATTTCGGTTCGTCCAAAAAAAATGCACATTCCATTTTTAGCAATATAACCCACACAATTCACTTAATTATAACCCTCTATTCAACCAATTATTTACTCATTTTGTCATTATTTGACCCACCACAAATAACAAGTGGGACCCTTATTCCACTCACAGCACACTCCACTTATAATTTAAAAGCAATTTAAAAATACATAACAAGTGAGACCATTATTTCTACTAACAACAAACTCAACTTATTTATTAAAACTCGTGCCCTTTTCAAGTGTGCATCTTTTTCGTAGACGGAGGGAGTAATACATTTCCAAGACTTCTTTATTGTTATGAATATATTTTTTTGAAACCTGCCGTTATTGTAAATGATGTGTGAGTAAATCCAACTCCAATAAAAAAGTTTACAAATTATGCTGGATAGATAAATTATACTAGTAAATATGATAATTTTTTTCATATTAATTGTTCGTAAAATTGTATATTATTTACTCTCTCTTTTCCACTAAACATGTCATCCTTTTTTTAGTGCTCATTAGTAATATTCTATAATAAAAAGGAAATATTTAATTTTTTAAAAGTTGTAAGACTTATACACTTTCCATCTTTTTACTCATATGTCAAAAAAGTACTCTCTCCGTCCCAATAGCAAGGTCTCACTTATTTTTGGCACGGTTATTAAGAAACAAGAGTAAAAGGTGAAAAAGTGGTAGGTCCTATAGCTTTTGAAGAGTTAATTATTTCCATTTTTGGAATGAGACCTTGCTATTGGAACAGATAAAAAAGGAAAGCGAGACATTGCTATTGGGACGGAAGGAGTATTAGATATGGTTAGTAGGATGGACCGACTATTAGGGGTGAGCAAAGCAAACCGAAAAATCGAACCGACCGACAAACCGTACCGAAACCGTCCCGAAGATATGGTTAACCGAACCGACGGTTCGGTTTATTTTTCTAATTTTAATAAACCGATGGTAACGGTTAGGTTTTTATTTTTATATATAAAAACCGACGGTTAACCGAACCGAACCGAAACTCATTTAAAATTATAATTTTACTAATTATATGTTATAAAATTATTATACCAACTAATTATATGTTATAAATTATAATATTAACTAACTTAATTTTACTACTTTGACTTGAAAACATGAGAGTGTTCATTTTACTATTTATACTTCTTTAAATGTATATTTCGAATCCACAAGATATGAATTTTTGTTTTTCATGCTATAAATTAAAAAAAATTGAAAGTTTTCTTTCTAAATGGTTAACCGTTGAATAACGGTTAACCGAACCGATTTTTAGGTTAACCGTTATAGTGGTTTTTGGTTTTTATTTTCTAAATTTTAGCGGTTAACCGAACCGATTAAAAATCGTATAGTCATTTTTTTTTGTGGCAAACGGTCGGTTAACCGAACCGTGCTCACCCCTACCGACTATTGAATACGAACGGTGTGTGTGGACTCTCTGGTGCCCTTGGCCATAAATTGGGGCACTCGTCAATCACTCCACAGTGGGCCCAAAAAATGCTTCCAGTGGAGCCCACTTGTCTCCAGTTGCGAAGGACGTTTGAATACATTTTATGTCACTAATAATAGTACATCCATTTTATTTGAGTTTGATGTTTCATAAAAAAATAGACAAATTCTCCCATTTCAAATTAAATTCCAATCGTGCATTTGCGTATCAAGTAGCAAGTAGTTTCCAAAATGATCGAATTTCCGAAAACTCTTTTTTGTCGATGCACATTATAGGTATTCAAGAAATAATGAATGAAATCTCCTATTTCAAATCATGTTCCATTCATTCGTGTAACATCTACACAAATAAATATCGACATGATTGGAAAACTTAATTTTTTCTGTCATGAGTCTAACATGATCTTTTTAGACTTTATTTTCAAAAATAATTTGACCTTTGAAAATTATTCATCTGATAGTATCCGAAATTTGGTCTGAATATTTTTCAAGAAATTAAATTATCATAACAAATCCAAAGATCAGATTTATTAATGGGCATGGCATCAACACGGAATAAATAACACGAAAATAAAATATGAGATGAAAAAACCATAGAGTGCTTGAAGTACTGTTGAGAGAGAGAGAGAGAGTATGAAGTAATATAAAGTATTTGTTAATTCCATTTTTCAATTTTTGTTCTTTTTTCTTCCCGCAGCTTGGGAGGTCACTTTCTCACCTTTTATACTTCAAAATGAAAGTGGCCTACTTTTACAACGCTTAACGAATTAAAATTACTAGTTACCAAAATTACTAAAGTAGGTAAAAGTACAATTACTATTAAAATTTGATTTTTTCAATAATTTAAAATACATTTTTGAGTTTGTTTTTGGATAACCTCCAGAATGGCCTCACTCAAGATTGCAGCATCCACAGTGTCTTCAACAATGGCTTCCATCCCAAAAAAGTGCTTGCATGAAACCCTAACTTGCACAACATTTACATTCAATTTCTCAAATGCCTCCAAAATTGATACAAATATTGCTTCACTTTTCTTGCAAGTCACCATTACTATTAGATGTCCGGTCCCCGACTTCTCCACCTTCACTTCCTGTTTATTTTTTACGACACGTATCAGTATACAGTATCGTAGATACTACACCAGATATAATACGCTCCGTCGAGTATTAATGACAACCACATAAATTTTGAGACACTAACTTAATAACGTGTGTGTGTGTGTGTGTGAGTGAGAGAGAGAGAGAGAGAGATACTTTGATATGGTTGATGAGGTAGTGGTACTCTCTTTTGATGGCTTCAACTTGGAGCTTCAAGTTGTAGATGTAAAGAAAAGCATCCATGATAATGGAACTTCTTTTCACCTTCAAGAGCAACAAAAAAAAGTCAAATAAAAAAAAATAGTAGTAATAATAAAAATAAATAAGATAACAGAAATTAAATTGTGAACCAAACATCAAGCTATCATTACAGATTTTGATTTGGTTAGAATTCTCAAGATGTGAAGCTTTCTGCGCAGTGCCATTCTCCTTTGCGTTTTAGCTGCCATCTCTCTCTCTCTCTCTCTCTCTCTCTCTCTCTCTGGATCTCTGTATTATGTTGATTGCATTGTAGAATGGTAATGAGAGGTTGCTTTTTATAGAGAATGCCGTGTTGGCTTTTGGGGTCACGGAATGTTGAGATGTGTACTGACATTCAGTTTGTCATCATTCTTGAATTATTATTATGTGTAATAAATATAAAAAGTACTGTTCTTATTTTTACTAATCAATGTATAATGATTGCTACCGATCGGGCCACTTAAAAGTTAATAATTCAACGGCAAATTAATTAATTGAGATATGCATGCATATGTCACATAAAATACTACACGTAACTTTTTTTTAGGATAGACATTCTTAACACATGGACTCATTGTCGTAGATAAAACAATGTATACCACATTCTTAACACATGTTTTTTTTAAACGATGCAATCATAATACCTCTTGTTATTTTTGACAATTACAACATCTCCAATTTTTTAACGGTAAAAGCGTCATTTATCGCAATACACGTCGAACAAATTTTATTGAAAAAGTTGGGGATGTTATAATTATAATTTTTTTTTAAATCATGTAAAAAATGATAAATTTCCGAAAATATTGTATTATTTATAATAATTAATCCCATTATTATATCCGATCAATGCATGAACTTTTTGAAAATTAGAGCTCTAATTTGAAATGTAATTTTATATTTTTGTTGAATGTGGCATTTCACATATGTAAATCCATCCATATAAATAATCAATATTAAATATATGACGCAAATACAGACCTTCTCTATTACATCTTGGAGTTGTAAATCATATTTTAATTTACTGGCACACAATCATATTTATATTTGTAATGTCAAATTTACTATTCCCTATCCCCAAAAGTGTAGTGCATATTTAATTTATTACAAGATATAAAATATTGGTTAAACTAGAACGGAGGGAGTATATTTTTATGATATCTAATACACCGTGTGGTGTGTATTGTGGCATAATGCACATGCAACACAAAATTACAGCAAATGAATTATAATTATATATAAACTCACTACAAGATTAAAATATTCATAGATAGCAATTATTAAATGTTGTCGTAGCATGAAAATGAAATGCTCCTTCAACTTAATAAAAGTGAGATCACAGTACCTATATCTAAGTTCTATTCTCTCCGTCTATGAAAAGTGTGATCTTATTACTATATTCTCCCGTTTACAAAAATTATGGTCTTTTATTTTTTATACATTGTACCCCCACACACTCTTAATTATATTTTAAACCTAACAACAAATCAAAAGAAGTAGATCTCTTTCTACACTCAATAAACATCTACAAACATTTCTTAAAACTCGTGTCACACAAACTGTACCATACTTATCGACATCGTGGATGGAGGGAATACTTCAATATAATTTTCTTCCGCTAATAAAATACGCACATCATTTCCAATTTTAGAACTGTCACCACACTCCCAAAGATAAGATGATAAAATTATTAATTAGAAATTTCGTATATATATTGGAATTTTGATGCAAGAGACGAATATATATGTCGGCAGTAGAATTTTGTCAGACTTCCAATAGGATAGGATGGAATTGTTATAGGCTTAGCCTTACAAGTTACAAGGTCTATACCCATTTGTACAATTGCCTATTTATCTTAATTATTTAAATTTCAAAACAATAAAAGGTTGAAAAATTCTTCAAGGAAAGGGGAAATTTCCATAATAATGCAAACAATTATGGTCAACATGTGTTAGCCTGCTTGTGAGTGGTTATTGTTAGGAGATAAACGCATAATCACAAAATCAAAAGATAAAAGAATTGTTTATCCAGTTCGATACGATGTGTATCTACGTCTGGGGGCGATGCCAAGCCAGGAATTTTACTATATTTTTTGGATACAATTTACATGAGAGAACAACTATATATATAGCAAACAATTGAGCTCTAATCCTAGTAAAACTAGGAAACCGCGTAGAGCCCAAAAAATACTTTTACGACAGCCCAAAAATTTGGGTCGGGGGCTCCGCTGGAATCGTGGATCGCCGAAATCGTGGAATGATTCACTTCCTTTCAGGCTCCATACTCCAACAGTTATCAGCCCTGAGTCACAAGAGAAATCCAGTTAGAGGTCGTATTCGAAGGAGATGTAGAAGAGTTGAACTAGATGCGGAGTCGATATTGCGTTCTTTGCTAGCTCAAACGAGACGGGGGGTTGGAATTGTTCTGCAAGGTGATAGGGGCGAGTTTGTAGGGGGGCAAAGTCTTGACTATATCGGGCTGTCTGAGAGTGGAAAAGGGAGAAGCAATGGGTGTCCACGAAGCCCTTTCTTGAATTCAACAGAGGGGGATGGATGGGGTCGAAGTTACAACATACAGCAAATTGGAAGTCGATGCTATGTATTCTCACAATGCATATAACTCTGAATTTTGATTATTATCGGCAATTGTCGGCTACTTCTTCATATATTTGTGAGTGGGGCTCATAGACTAGCTAGAAGTTCAAAGGATTTTTCTAATGCTTATGTTAGAGATCTGTTGTGAAGGGTCTTCTTCGTATTTATTGTGTTTGCGATTAATAATATAGTACTACCATGTCATGTCCGCTACCATTAAATTAGGATTTATAGTTATTTCTCTATTTAATTTGCAATTTTTGAATTAATAATTGATAATTAGGATTAATTATTTCAAAAATAGGGTATATAATTTTTTAAAAATCATCTAGCAAATAATATTAGTTATGATTCATTATATAACGCAAAAATTTGATTTTATAATAAACATCATTAAAATAATAAATTATTAGTGGAACAGGGATTATTTTATATAATTACGGGACATACATAGGATACATATCCGTGCTAATCATACGAAAATAACTTTTCACAAATTGAATTTTTATTTGATCTGTTCAAATTAAACTGTTACTGTTAGGTCCCCATAGAAATAGAGAAAAGAAATTTCCCAATTTTCTTTATGACATTAAGTTGAAAAAAAAAAGAAAAAAGATTAAAATTTCTCTAAAATTATATATATAAATAATAGAGTTAAAGACTAAAAAATTCGGAATAGTTTTATACCTCATAAATTGATAATTATTATAAAAAAAAAAACTGAAAATACTCTTTAAATTATTAATTTTCTTCAAATTGAATAAATTAATGTAAATCAACCATAACACAAATGAACATAGCAATTACTCAAATAGTTCAAATATATAAGTACTAGTATAATTTTGTAGTTATCGTATATGCAAATAACCATAACTTAGTAGGACATAAAACTAGGAACAGCTCGCACCAACCCTAATTGTTGTTTTAACTAGCCTATTTAATCTATTTGAAGGTCGATAATTAGATTCGTTGGACGACCTAAAGAACAAGTTTAAACCCACGACCGATTTGATTCGACTTAAATAGAATTGGAACACTTGAGCGTCCACAAATAGAGACACCCAAAACTCATGAACATATATATATATAGGGTCCAATATCCAATATATGGAACTTAATTCAAGTCATATATATAATACACCACATTGGATGCCTTTTGTTGTCAAATAATTTGATTTCAATAATTTAATTCTTCAATTTGAACATAGAAATGAAGGTGATGGAAAAATGGTAGACCAATAAAAGAAGTGTCAACGTCACAAATACAGCCATAATAAGCTGAAAAGTAATTGTATGTTTATAGACATCACCAAACGCAGGCACCAAAAGCATCAAATGCCAGAACCCCTTCAGGCTTAGCATTGAATAGGCCCTCCTTATTTTGGAGTTTACAATTAGAAATTTTGCAGTAATTGTATATGTACTATTAGCAGAACTCTCTCTCTCTCATTCCACCTCTCACTAGTCAAGATCCTTTGTCTAGAATTTGTATTGTTTCCCAATCGTTATCCAGGAAATTTTGGAATTACAGAGAGAGATTTTTAAGAGACAATTCGAAACACCGATTGTTGGGATGTCCATCGGACCAGTCCTAGACACACATTTCCTCACAATTGTTAGTTTTTAAATTTTCACATCGGAGTAAAAAGACATATATATATATATATAAAGAAACATAATGAATACAACTTCCAAATAGATAATCAAAAAACATTTCACAAGTATTTTAACACGCGAGCTCATTCAAAAACTAAGAAATTAAGTTCGACAACCTAAGAATTTTCAATCAACCAGAACAAAACAGCTCAATTCTCAGACTAAAAGTTATGATTATAACTCTCTCTTTCTTCAATCAATTAGGACTAAGATATTAATTTTTGAGCTGAATTGACATCCCTATCACTAATCGATCGGAGAATAGTCGTTCCTTGGAGAAGTAAAGTATCACGAGCGCCAACTTCTACTGGTGTGTTATATTATTCTGATGGTACGGCGTCGTTCAAAGACTATATAAATTGAGCAGTGTGCGAATAAATCACATGCCCTGACAATTAATAGACTGCCTATCTGCTGCTTCTGCTGGCTCATGTACTATCTGCCTCGATTAATTTCATATGCACCTTGTAATAATAATTCAAATCAAATATTTGACTCTATAATTTGTGTCGTGTTATCGAAATAAATATTTAAGTAAAACAAAAATGTATGGATAAGTTTTTATTCTTAGTGGAATGTGAAAATTGAGCAAATGAGTGATAGGATAATTATGATCGTCTTTCCATCTCAAGTCATTATTACTGCATTAATTTTTTAGGATTTCATCAGCAGCTTTTATATATTATTAGATTGTACCCGTTGCACGATAGTTAGCATTTTAAAAATATATAACATATAAATTATCAAATCACATAAATAATGAGTAAAATGTATTAATTACTCTCATCCGTCCAAGATATTTAGGACACAATTTCATTTTTTAAGTGTCCACCATATATGTCACTTTCCTTTTTGGGATAATATCCCACACATTCATTATTTTATACATTACAACAATTCAATATAATGAATCTCTTTCTCCACTCAAACACTACCTACTTAACATTTATTAAAACCTTTGCCGCACTCTACGTGATCTATATTTCATGGACAAAGAGAGTATAAAATTTCAGACAACAAAAGAGAATAATAATACATTAATTTTTCAGTATAGAAATTAATAAAGGACATTTTTAAGTATAACAATAACAAATACTACAACATATTTCCTCCGTCCACAAAATGTATATCATGTCCATTTTTAGACATAATTCCACTCACTTTCTTATATTTTATACCTCACAACAATTCAAAAGTAATGGATCCATTTTCTCCACTTAACAAATAATCTACAAACATTATAAAAACTCGTGCCACTAAAGTTGTGCTATATATTTCGTGGATGGGGGGAGTATTACATTTCAAACATTATGAAAAATTTCTTTTTATACAATGGTTTTTTAAGAGTATTCTTCATTACCACACGCTAATATGTTCAAACCTTTTCAATTTGCAACTCTTGAAATATCCATATAAAGTTGTCGAAAAACTGTCTGCCACAAATAAAATGCATTAATCATCTAATATGTTAACAAAATAAAATGCAAAATAAGAGTAATAAATTTAATTATAAGAGTATATAAAATGCGTTTTTATACACAAATAAACATTAAAAACGCAAGTAAAATACATTAAATTTTATGCATGCATTTTATAGTATATAGTTAATAAACATCTTAATTTATGTATAACAAAATTTAATTACATCCACACATGCAACTATATACCACAGTTACATATAAAAACGCAAGTAAATTTTGTTAAATTTATAAGAGTAATAAATTAGTTACACCCTCAAATATCACTAAAAATTGTGACATGCTTTTATTTTTATGACACGCATGATAGCTATACATCACAAAATGATGGTGTCTGAGCTGGGTACTTGGTGTAGAGAGGGGGGTGAATACACCAAGTAGATTTTTCGAAACTTTTTCAAGTTAAAACACAGAGTTGGTGAGCTCAGTTATTGATCCAGCTGGGGAGGGTCAGCTGGGTAAATAACTCAGCTGGCGGTGCGGAAAGTGGTGGTTTGAAAACTTAACTCGGTTACTTAGAAAAACTCAGTTTGAAAAGATTAACTTAACGTTTTCAACTTAGTCAGGTTGTGCAACTTTTTAGAGAGACACAGCTGTCTTTGGAGAGCAGCTGTGTTGTGCAGTTTTGAACAAATATGCAATGATATGAAGGAGTTAGTACACAGCTGAATATAAAGCAAAAGTAAAGAGAGGGAGTAAGAAGCACGCGAGTTTTTACGTGGTTCGGAGTAACACCTCCTACGTCCACGACCAGGTTCACTGGTAATCCACTACCACTTGGTTTCCAAGTACCAAGCAACTTCACAACTCTAACCCGAGCTGTGTTCCAACAGTTTGCGGGCACTGTCAAGCCTATACACCTTCAGTTTACGGGTACTGAAGAACCTAACCACTCGAATTACGCGCTTCGAGCAAGCGTACCTTTACCTAACCTTTCTGGGTTTGGGTTTGGGTAAGGGGTTCCAACTATGAACGAGTTCTTACAATTAAGAACTTCAGAGTATGATGAACTCGTTCGAAATTTAGGCTTAAGCAGTTTCTTAACTAGAAACACTTTAAGATAAAGTGTTCTTTGATCTATGTAGAACTGCTTGAGAGCTTTTGAAAGAATGATGATTTCAGATAATGAAAGCTTGTAGAGAGTTTTTCGTATCTGATCCTGAGGTTGAAGACGGGTTTATATAGGTAGAGATTCAAGACTAGCCGTTGGAGGAGCCGTTTGAATCTTACCTACTCTTCTTAAATATAAGATCTGTCGTTGGGCGTATCTGCACCTGTCTTCATTTGTGTCACATCCTAGGTTCTGAAGTCTAGGATGCTGATCTGGCAATCCCTCATTGGTCGAGGTAGGTTGACTTCCTCTGATTCCGGGATCTTCTGCCTTTAGAGCTGGCTTTTGAATTCGTAGCCGGACTGTCTTGAAGTGGAGTCTTCGGAGATAGTTCCTTTGTTCTGTCTGTTGGACCAGTGTGTTTTGAACTCGGCTCGAATTCTCTTCGCTTGATCGAGCTCGCCGGATCACTCGAGTGAAGGTTGACGCCCTTGTCTTTTGCTAGGCCGACTCATTGTGAACACAGCTGGGTCGACTGCTGTCTTCCGCTTCCTTAACCTGTAAACCTAGAATATCTTAGGGCTCAAACAGGCGAGCTGGAAAACACTATTTAGGTTGACGCGATCATCTATTCGGTTGGAGAATCAGTTGGGTTTTGGTATCAAATCGAAACCTTATAATTTTCCCAACAATTTCCCCCTTTTTGATGATGTCAAAACCTAACTGAGACAACTTATGACGCAGAAAAACTTATGTTTTAATAATGTAAGAAAATACATTATAACACAGGAAAAAGAAAGAAGGAAAAAAATCTTCAAATCTTCAGTCTTCAATCCTTCAGTCTTCAGTCCCAGTTGGCTGGGTCTTCTCTTCTGCATCCGTTGCTTCTTTCTTTTGACTCGTCTCTTCTTCAGCTGATTCTGATTCAGCTGGTTCCTCTAGCTCAACAGTTTGCCTCTTCATTGACTTGTCTCTCTTCTCCCTTACTTCTCCCTTTTTGGCATGATCAAAACAGGGTGGGAGATATACACCATCGGCTGTTGCGATGTTTTAGTTTGGCGAAACTGTGGTTTTCAGCTCTGAGCAGCGAGGTTTAGAGTCTAAGTGGCTCAGCTGTTGTATTAGCTGGCTCTTCTTCAGTTGCATTAGCCTCAGCTGTGATTGCAGACACAGCGTCCTTGGCCTGATTCAGCTGGGGCAGTCCAGCTGAGTGCTTGGAGGGATGAGTTAGCACGGGAGATAGCATCTTCTGAGTCGGGCATAACTTCATTCCTTGCAATTTTGCTTCTTCAGACTTCTTAGATTGAATGAGAAAGTCTGATTCAGCATTTGAGGGACTTGTATTCAGCTCATATCATCATCATCCAGCTGCAGGTATTCGTTGGCTGGGTGATGTTTCTCATTTGAGCTTGGTGCAGGGACTTGAGCATCTTTTATTGAAAGATCTCGAAGATGGTGTCCCTGTGGAGCTGAAGGAAACTGAGGAGAAGGCGGTTGAAGTATCCCATCTGTCTTGGGGTTTAAGCTTGGTTGTTCAGCTGGAATACTCCGTTGCGGTGTTGGTGATGATTATGTTCACGCAGGGATGTGAACTTTTCTTCCACCGAAAGAAACGACCGCTTGTGGGCCTTCTGCTCCTCGGAGAGTGATTACGAATTCTCTCATAATGTCAGCTGGCTTCTCTGCTGACTGACTGAGCACCTTTGACTTGAGTCTTCGGTTTGAAGACAGTGCTTCAGTATATTTTGTCTCCTCAAGTTGTCTCCGATTCCCAGCTGGGACGGAGTTAGATGCATGCTGCTTTGTCTCCTGCATCTTTTTCTGTGCCTCCTGTGGCGGAGCAAGAGCTTTGACGTGTCTGCTCTTGAATACTCCGGTTTTATCAACATCTGGTCCAGGTCTGTTGACGTTGATTTTTGCATCCCAGGGAGTTGTGTGTCCCGTTCTCTCTTTTATGTTGAGAGAAACAGTGGGGCTGAGGAGGTCTTTTTCCTTTGTCATTCCCAGAAAGTTTTCTGCACCTTCCTGGTGGATGACGTTCTTGAGCTTTGCAGTCTTCTACTGCGCTGGCCTAGTTCTGTCGATGGGCTTCACCTTCTTCTGGACTTCCGTCTTCTTTGAGGTTCCTGAGAGTTAAGCAACTCTTATCTTGAAGCTTTGACAGATTCTTCAAGTTTGATCGGCTTCGGGAGATATCTTTCTGGATTCCATGTTCTTCTTCTGCATCTTTTGTTAGTAGAAACAAATAATACCAATTGATGGAAATAAGAAAGAATGCTGAAAAACTTTCTAGGGTTGATGCGTATATCTTCTAGCATATTTAAAGAGTTTTCTTGATGAATGGACGATCAAGATTTGTCTATTGATAAGAAGATCTACGACTGGGAGTGATTCTCGCATCATGTCAATTTCTTGATTAGAAGATGTGAGTTAATGCGCGAGAGAGAACGGTTGAGACGTTTTGACTTTTGCCTCGAAACTCCCATTATTCAATTCTTTGCAGACTTTTAATTAAGATTGATTAGAAATGACAAGATGTGAGTTGACAGAAAACAGATTGAGTATGAGTAATTAATGTTGTTGCAAACCTCTCAGCTGATCATTGTAGTCAGCTGATACCTCGGTTGAGTGGGTGTGCTGGGTCATCGTGGTTCCAGCTGGTTCCCCCTCAGCTGAATAATCCTTTCCTTTCATCATCTGGTTTAGCTGAATTCTTTCTCAGCTGATATCAGTGACATTGATTCTGAATTTCAGTTGACTGCTTGCATTCACGGTCGCTTCCGTTCTTTGAGTCCGTTTAGTTAGTTTCCGTTTAGCTTCCGTTTATTTGGTCTTCCGTTCACTGGTCTGCTTCCGTTTAGCTGGGTCTGCTTCCGTTCCAGGTCTGCTTCCGTTCAGGTGAAGCATCGTACGGGTTAAGAAGTCCAAGTAATCCGCACGCATTTTGAATCTTGCTTCTATCGGCGGTTTTGTGAGAATATCGGCCCGTTGTATGTACGTGTGAATTTTCTCAACAATCACATCCTTCTTTTCTACGTGATCTCGATGAAATGATGTCGTACGTCTACATGCTTGCATCTTGTGTGAAGTCTTGGATTCTCTACGAAATGGCAATCGCACTTGAGCTATCACGAAAAATTGGAACTCGTCCGGTTTTACTTCATAGTCATCCGGTGATGTTTCGACGGAGAATTTGCGAGCAAATTTTCCCGCCGGCCATATATTCGCTTCTGTTGTGGAAGTTGCGATGCACGTTTGTTTCTTTGAAAACCATGAAATCAACTTACTTCCTAAGAACTGACAAGTTCCTGAAGTTGATTTTCTGTCCAACCGATCTCCAGCGAAGTCTGAGTCTGAATATCCAGTCAGCTGTAGATTGTCTTCAGCTGGGTACCACAGCCCAACATTCTGAGTTCCTTTGAGATATTTGAGAATGTTCTTGGCTGCTTGCATGTGTGCTTCCTTTGGATCAACTTGAAATCTGGCACACACTCCGACTGCGAAAGAGATGTCTGGACGACTTCTTTGTTAGATACGGCGAGGATCCTATTATCCCTCTGTATTTACCGGAATCAATCGACTTCCTTCGATTCACTGGTTCAATCTTCCAGTTGGTGTTCATTGGAATCTTTACGATTCTGGGGATTGAACTCCATACTTGGCGATCAAATCTTTCACGTATTTGGATTGATTTATGAAGATCCCTTCTGAAGATTGCTTGACTTGAAGTCCTAGGAAGAAACTCATTTCTCCCATCATGGACATTTGGAACTTCTCGGACATTATCTCTCCAAATCTTTGGCATAAGAAGCTTGATCTTGATCCAAAGATGATGTCGTTTACGTAGATTTGAACAACCAGGATATCTTCTCCTGACTTGATGGTGAAGAGAGTTCTCGTCTTTCGAGCCCTTCTTGAATCCTTTGGATATGAGAAAATTTGACGTAGTGTCATACCAAGCTCGAGGTGCTTGCTTTAATCCATAAAGAGCCTTCTTTAGTTTGTAGACTTTATTTCCTTCTACTTCGAATCCTGGAGGTTGTTCAACGTAGACATCTTCTTTGATTTCTCCATTTAGGAATGCACACTTCACATCCATTTGATAGACCTTGAATTTGTGATGTCTTGCAAAGGCGAGAAATAGTCCGATTGCTTCCAATCGTGCTACTTTGGAGCAAAAGATTCTTCGAAGTCAATTCCTTCCCGCCGAGTGTAGCCCTTGGCAACGAGTCGAGCTTTGTTTCGATGACGACTCCTGTGGTATCCATTTTGTTCTTGAATATCCATTTGAGTCCTATGACTTTGACTTCTTGAGGTCTGTCGACTAATTCCCAGACACAATTTCTGAGGAATTCGTTCAGCTCTTCTTGCATGGCATTTGTCCAAGGCACGCTCTTCAAAGCTTCGAGAATTGATTGAGGCTCTGGCACTTGAGCTACGTAACACGCCATTAGAGCTGTGTCTTCATCATAGACCGTCAGTTCTAGCTCTACTGAGAGTTGAGCTATGTCAGCTGCTTCTTGATGATCCGATGAAGCTTGAGCAGCTGAGCTTCTGGTTTTGACTTGGTCAGATGGTTCTCTAATGATTGCTGATGATGGATGATCTTCAATCCATCTTCTCCTCTTACGAATTTCTTCTTCCAATTGATTGATGCTTGACGTGGCTAAATTTCGTCTGACTTGTAGTTGTTCAGGAGTTAAATCTTGAGAGTTTGGCTCTCTTTGATTTAGATTTTGAGGAGACTTCTGTAGAGGCTCAGCTGGAGATGGAGCTGGGGACTCAGCTGTGTTTGGATTCCCAGCTGATGATGTTCCCCCTTGATTGATTTGGCGTTGAAGCTTCTTCTCGATTTCCAGCTGGTGGAGCTTCTTGGTTGATTTGAATTTCCTCCTCTGGCTCATTGTCCCAAATTAATGGTTCGGCCAGATTCCTGATTCTATTCTCTTGAGCTCTTGTCTGAATCAATCTTGAAGATACTCCTTCGCTTCTTCGTTTGATAGAATCTCTATATTCGAATGAGGATTCGTCAAAGGTAACATGTGGAGTTACTTCGACTATTTGAGTTCTTCTGTTGAAGACTTTGTATGCTTTACTCACAGCGGAGTAACCAAGGAATACTCCTCGGTCTGTCTTTTCGTCGAACGTCTTGAGCTGTGTCTTCCCATTATTGAGGATGTGACATTTGGATCTGAATACCTTGAAATATCCAATGTATGGTATTCTGTTGTTCCATAGCTCATACGGTGTCTTTCCTTGCCTTGATGTGAGTAGGGAGCGATTCTGAGTGAAGCAAGCTGTGTTGATTGCTTCAGCCCAGAACTTCTTTGGAATGGCAGAGCTAGCTAGCATTGAGGTAGCTGCTTCCTTGAGAGTTATGTTTCTTCTTTCTGCTACACCATTCTGCTGAGGTGTGCGAGCTGCAGATGTTTGGTGTTGAACTCCGTTCTTCTCGCAAAAATCATAAATAGTTTCATTTAGAAACTCCGTTCCACGATCTGATCTTATTGCCATTATCTTGCACTCCTTCTGTGTTGATAATCTTTCCAGCAGAATAGGTAGCTTAGTTCTCGTTTCGCTCTTCTGGTACAAGAATGATACCCATGTGAATCTTGAGAAATCATCCACAACGACCAGAGTATATTTTCTGCCATTGAAGCTTGCTGGACCAAAAAGATCCATGTGAAGAAGTTGAAGAACTCGATCGGTTAGAGCCGGCTTGAGAGAGAATGAAATTCTTGTTTGCTTTCCTTGTTGACACGCGCCGCACATATGACTTTTGTCATATACTTGATCCGGAATTCCATTAGCGAGCCGATTCCTAGCCGGCTTGTTGATTGTCTTGAAGTTGAGATGATTCGGCCGTACGTACCACGCCTAGTGACTTCATTCTTGCTTTTTGATACAAGACAAGTCTCCGGAGGGTCATTGTTCCGCCGCCGAAGTACATATTTCCTTCTCTTTTCCCTCTTAGGAGTATCTGCTTGGTTTCCCCGTGCTTCACCGTGCATCCCCGTGCATCAAACTTGACGAAAAACCGTTGTCGCAGAATTGGCTAATGGAAAGCAAGTTATGTTGCAATCCTTGTACATAAGAAACATTTGGGATTATAACATTTCTAGTTTTAAATGTACCATAACCTTTGGTTAGGCCTTTGGAGTTGTCACCAAATGTTACTTGTGGACCTGTACGCTCAATATACTCCTGGAGTAGATGCTTTAGGTGTGTCATGTGCTTGGAACATCCACTGTCCAAGTACCAAAGCGTTCTCATCGACTCCTCAGAGATGCGTCGATTCCTTGCAACCTAAACAAAAAGTTAAAATTCAAGTACCCAGTTTTAATTGGGTCCTTGTGGGTTAGACAGAGATCCTTTGACGACCCAGATCTGCTTGATGACTCGAATTGGGTCATTTGATCTGATAATTCTCCCAGCTGAGTCGATATACACATTCTTTGTGTTCTTCTGTTGTTGTTGGCGGGGTCTTGATCTTCGTGTCTTCTTGTTTTGTTGTCTGGATTTCTTTTGGTTTCCAGCTGTGTGCCTAGCTGAGACGTTCCTTTGTCTCTGCTGTCTCATGTGATGCTGTGGCTGGAAATGATTATCCAGCTGATACTCGTATGAGTGATATCCAGCTGGGTATCTCTGATATCTTGGTTGATATCGATCAACGTGCTGGTGCTGTGGCTGGTATCTGTAAAATCCAGCCTGTGATCTTCGTTGAGGTTGAGCACGTTGCTGTCTGAGTTGGGCTTGAGGTTGTCGCACAGCTGACCTTCTTGATGTCTGCTGTGTTCTCGACGGAGTTTGAGACTATTTCACAGCTGTTCTTCTTGACGTCTGCTGTGTTCTCGACGGAGCTTGAGAATGTTTCACAGATGTTCTTCCCGACGCCTGCTGTGTCCTCAACTGTTGATGCTGAGCTGCTGGGATTGAAGGTTCATTTGCACGTACAAACATAACCTTTGTTCCACTTGTGGAGGCAATGTTTGAGGCATCCTTTGATTCGTTGTATCCCAGTCCCGCTTTGAGTGCTGCTGGATGCTGAGCATTAATGATCTCGTCCATTGTTGACGTGGCTTTGATGAGAGCTACTATCTTCTTAGATAGTACCTCTTCGGTGCTTTTCAGCTCAATGATCTCAGCTGACTTCCTTTCCGATTCAGCTGTGACCTTTTCCACATCTTCTATCAGCTGTTTCTTCTCAGTGTTGAATTTCTTCATCAGCTGATCTTATTTCACTATTTTGTCTTTTAGTGAAACGACTTCCTGTTGGAGCTGAGTTGTATCAGCTGTGTCTGATACTTTTGTCTTTTCCAGTTCCGCCTTCAGCTCGGCATTCTCACACATAATGACGTCAAGGATCTCTTGAAGCTCCTTGGAATCGTTCATTACTTTCTCTACTAGACTCCAATCAGGTAGTCCAGATTCTGAGTCCTGTGTAGAGTGTTCGTGTGATGGTGAGATGTTAGATAGATTTAGAGTTTGAGACGTTACCTCATCTTCATCGATGCCGTCTGTTTGTCCCATGAAGCATGTATCCCATTCAGGTTCATCATGGGCCATCAGGGCTTCTTCTTCCGAGTCTGAAAATGGCATGTCATCCATTTTCTTGCACTCTGATTCTTCATCAGCGATATAAGCTCTCCTTCTGTCAGCTGCCTTAGCTTTTAATTGGTCTCTGTCTTTCTTGGACAGCTTTGGACAATCTTGTCGGTAATGTCCTGGTTCCTTGCAGTTGAAGCAACCTTCCCCTGTTCGTTGGTCAGCTGACTTCTCATCACCGTCGCGTACTTATCTCTGTAAGTCCTAAAGAACTTCTTGTATTTGCCCTTGCCGGTGTTGAGTACGTTATAATTTTTCACCATCATGGCAATTTCTTCGAGTAGCTCCTCTTTGCTCATATCCTTTTTGTCCTTCTTCATCTTGGAGGACTCGGTGACTTGACATGAGCCGACTTTTCGAGTTGGCTCGAAGGCTATTTCTTTTGGAGTCAGGGTGAGTTCTCCGTCATTCGTCTGCTTGAAGATTCTTCTTGAGTGATCTTCAAGTTGTATTCGTTGGCTTTTAAGAGTGAGAACAACCTTTACGTAGATAGATCACCCAAGTCACTTCGACTTTGGTGAACTACCTTGTAAGTGTTCCATTCACTGAAAGAGCCGAAAGAACCTTTAGATTCTTTTCCGCCGGGTATACTTCCCGCTTCGATTGTCTCTATCTCGATGACTATGTTTGAGAACCTTAGCTCCATCGCTTCGATGGACTCGTTGGCTAGCCGCTTGAAGTTGTCGAATTTTTGGCAAGCTATTGTGAATTTGTTTTCTTTGATTTCTTCGTATCCTTCACATAGCTTGGCAAGTATTTCCCACATCTCTTTGGTTGTCTCGCACTTGATGATCTTACTCGTGTAGGCGTTTGAGACCGTTGATGAGATGGTGTTTCTTGCGAAGTCCGTCCGGACCAGCTTGCTTTCGTTCTTCTGACGAGTAATCCTTCTTTGGCTTGAGAATTGGCCGGTATTCTGGTTGTCCTCCATCATGAGCAGGTACGAGTTCATTTCCTTGTTTATAAATAAGGATGGGTCCGTCTGTGATGACGTCCCACATCATGTCGTGATGTGCACAAAGGAAGCTTTTCAATCTGAATTTCCAGATTGCATAGTCGTCTACCGAGAAGGTGGGGAGATTCCTGTTAAGATAAGAATCCATAGACATGTGCAGTATGTAATAAGATGAGTTTTTCTGAAAAACGGATCTGTTCAGTTGACCACTGACACAGAGTGTCAAGAGAGATCTCTTGATACAGAAACGGTGGTCTTTTGGACCACTGCTCTGATACCAATTGATGGCCCCTGAGCTGGGTACTTGGTGTAGAGGGGGGGATGAATACACCAAGTAGATTTTTCGAAACTTTTTCAAGTTAACACACAGAGTTGGTGAGCTCAGTTATTGATCCAGCTGGGGAGGGTCAGCTGGGTAAATAACTCAGCTGGCGGTGCGGAAAGTGGTGGTTTGAAAACTTAACTCGGTTACTTAGAAAAACTCAGTTTGAAAAGATTAACTTAACGTCTTCAACTTAGTCAGGTTGTGCAACTTTTTAGAGAGACACAGCTGTCTTTGGAGAGCAGCTGTGTTGTGCAGTTTTGAACAAATATGCAATGATATGAAGGAGTTAGTACACAGCTGAATATAAAGCAAAAGTAAAGAGAGGGAGTAAGAAGCACGCGAATTTTTACGTGGTTCGGAGTAACACCTCCTACGTCCACGACCAGGTTCACTGGTAATCCACTACCACTTGGTTTCCAAGTACCAAGCAACTTCACAACTCTAACCCGAGCTGTGTTCCAACGGTTGCGGGCAGCATCAAGCCTATACACCTTCAGTTTACGGGTACTGAAGAACCTAACCACTCGAATTACGCGCTTCGAGCAAGCGTACCTTTACCTAACCTTTCTGGGTTTGGGTTTGGGTAAGGGGTTCCAACTATGAACGAGTTCTTACAATTAAGAACTTCAGAGTATGATGAACTCGTTCGAAATCTAGGCTTAAGATATACAATGAGTTTGGCCTAGGGAACAGACGAAAAACTAAGCAGTTTCTTAACTAGAAACACTTTAAGATAAAGTGTTCTTTGATCTATGTAGAACTGCTTGAGAGCTTTTGAAAGAATGATGATTTCAGATAATGAAAGCTTGTAGAGAGTTTTTCGTATCTGATCCTGAGGTTGAAGACGGGTTTATATAGGTAGAGATTCAAGACTAGCCGTTGGAGGAGCCGTTTGAATCTTACCTACTCTTCTTAAATACAAGATCTGTCGTTGGGCGTATTCGCACCTGTCTTCATTTGTGTCACATCCTAGGTTCTCGAAGTCTAGGATGCGATCCGGCAATCCCTCATTGGTCGAGGTAGGTTGACTTCCTCTCGATTCCGGATCTTCTCGCCTTTAGAGCCGGCTTTTGAATTCGTAGCCGGACCGTCTTGAAGTGGAGTCTTCGCAGATAGTTCCTTTGTTCTGTACTGGACCAGCCGTGTTTTGAACTCGCTCGAATTCTCTTCGCCTTGATCAGCTCGCCGGATCACTCGAGTGAAGGTTGACGCCGTCGTCTTTTGCTAGCCGACTCATTGTGAACACACTGTCGACCGTCGTCTTCCGCTTCCTTAACCTGTAAACCTAGAACATCTTAGGGCTCAAACAGGCGAGCTGGAAAACACTATTTAGGTTGACGCGATCATCTATTCGGTTGGAGAATCAGTTGGGTTTTGGTATCAAATCGAAACCTTATAATTTTCCCAACACAAAATATCACAATTTTTTGTAGAATCACACAAAATATCATAATTTTTGTTGGAAAATAGGTTTATATATTTAATTTATTTTATAAATTAAAATGATATATTCCTAATCTACGATGTTAGTAGATAAATGTGGTATACTTATGTTCTCAGAACCTATTTTCGGTGAGTGAGAAATAAGGTACCAAAGTTGGATGTTGGTGTAGGAAAGGACATTTTATTTTTTAAGATGTTCTTGTCCCACATGGAAAAAACAACAATGTTGTGACTTGTATATATATAGTTAAGCATATGGGCTTAATAACTTATGTGCTAGGAGAGAGGGCTTGCCCTCGCGCACGCGCGCACACACACACGATGACGACGATGCCGTGGATCTTGGCAATTGGTGCTTTGGGTGGTGTTTGGGTCCAAACTACTCTTTTTGGGCCAAAAACCTAAGGCTGTTGGGGCAGAAATGTATCTGGACATATATATACTTGTAACATCCTCAACAGCTATAACTTTTGAATTCATGGCTGTGAATGCACTCTTCATGGTGCTTTAATTCCCAATGCTTGAGCTGCCTATATATAGGAGCATATACAGCATTCTTAGACATCCGAAAATTTGTTGTATTTTACTCCTCTCAAGCATTCTGCATTTTAGTTCATACTTCCTCAGTTCTCATCTCAAATCCAGTTCGTCGGAGCTCGATTGTCGGCGGTGCTGCTACAATCGGGACGAAGCCATTTTACCTTTCGGGAAGGAATGTTGAATCCGAGAGAGCACTATCCGGAGCATTATTCTTCTTACGGGAAAAGATTCACTACTAGAAAATAGCAATACATGACATTGTATAGATGACGGTTTTTATTACGAACTGTCATATATGTGCGTATTTTTCTTCAGATGACGGTTCTATAATGAAACCGTCATGTATATGCGTAAAGGATGACAGTTTGTAGTAAACCGTCATGTATATATTCATCGTATATGACACTTTATATGAATCGTCATGTAATCTTTGTTTTAACTTTTTTTAAAATTATTAAAAAATATAAATAACACTTGTCTAATTTTAATTACACAAAAAAATACAAAAAACCTAATTACTACTTCAAAGTAATTTGAACCCTCCTATCTGCTCCCTCCCGCTCTCACTCACTCTCCCTCTGCGAGCCGCTCACCACCACCACCTCTCCGCCGCCGCCCTCTTCTCCGCCACCGCCCACCACCACCACCTCTTCAGTACTGCCCTCATCTCCCTCGTCATCACCACCGCCATCTCTCTCCTCCGCAGCCGCCCCACACTGCTCTCTCCTTCATCGCTGCTGCCGCACTGCTTCGCCCCAGACTGCATCCCCATCCGCCACACACTGTTCTCTCCTCCGCGTCACCCCACACTACTCAGCTCAGAGCCGACGGCAGTCGCACCGCTCCGCTCCGACCAAACGCCGTTGCGCCGCTCCTACCAGACACCGTCGCGCCGCTCCACTCCGACCAGAAGACCCGACGACCATCACACTGCTCACGGTATAATTCTTTGTACTCTCTCAGTTTTTCTGTTACTTTTGAATTTAATTTTTTCAGCTTTGTAATTTTTCTCAGTTTCGGTTTTGTGTTTCATTTTATGTTTTCCTGCTTCTAAAATGGGGTTCGTTATGATTGAGAGGTGTTTGATAATTGTTAGATAGCGGCTGCCTATTTTTATGTAATTTTTTTCCCCATCTTCTTGTGTTTCTGTATGAATTTAATTTAACATGATTTAAAGCGGGTATCGTTATGATTGAGAGTTGCTTGATGAGTATTAAACAGCGGTTATGCCTCTGTTTATATAATTTTCCAATTTTTTTATGCTTGTGTATGAATTTGATTTCACATGATTGGAAATGGAGTTTGTCTGATTAAAGGTTGCTTTCATAAATGTTAAACAGGGCTTGCACTTGAAATTCCCGAGGATTTGTACTACTTAATTAAGAAAGCAGTGGCATTTTGACTTTATTTCTTCATTTTCTAGGCTAGTTAACACACATGTGTATGCTCTCGTAGCTCAACTTGAAAGGTTTTTGTGGGATTTGGAGTCGTAATATTTCATTAATGGAGATTGAACAAGGAATAATCTGTGCACTCTTGCTGTTATCATAGTAATTTCACGTTGAGACTGGATGGAAAGTGTTGAGCTTCAGTCTTTCTAGTAGTTTCAACTTTCCTTTTGCTCAATGAGGTGAAGCTTGATTGCTCGAATGCGTCTTATGGATAAATTTGTTGATGATCAACCTTCTAGATCTGTCTTAATTATAAGATATTATGTTTCGTGCAGTAAGACGTATTTCGGATATTGCTCTAAGATTAAGAAGCTGTTGTCCGAGTTAAAAGCAACTCACAAAGTCATTGAACTTGATGAGGAAAGTGAGTTTGAAGAACAAAACAGTTGGTCCGATTCTACATTGTGCTTTTCGTTCTTCACAGAAGCTAACGAGTTTCGTTCTTTATCTCCTTAAGGTGATGGTGATGAAATTCAGGTAGCCCTGCACGAGTGGACGGGGGGCAGAGAACTGTCCCAAACGTGTTCATCAACGACAAACAAATAGGTGGCTCTGATGGTAAGTTTTTGGGCACTACTTAGGTCCTCTGCAACCCGACTATCACCAATGTTGTTTTTATGTGATGCGGTTCATGAAAGAGATTATACAAGGGTTTCAAAATGATGACTCCGTTTCTATTAGCTCACTGGTAATAAAATATCTACTACATTTTTTATGTAACATTAGTACTTGAAGCTAAATGTTGTTTGTGCACTTGTTTTGTTGATAGTTCGAGAAAAAAAAGAACTCTCGATGTGAGATCGATGAGGTTCGTGAGGATTGGGCTACTTGTATAATTGAGCATATATGAGATTACTTGAATAGGTATATATTTCATTAGTTATTTTTGGTGCTACCTTGTTAGTTATTTTAAATTTTGATATTATTTCTTCTTGATTGAATTAGGTACGTACTTGATTGCTCGTGGCATTTAAAGGACGTGGATGTGGAAAGAGGGATTTCTATGAGGAGGTGTTGTATGGATGATTAAGTAGTTTTTATGGATTTGTATGAATGATTAAGTAGTTTTTGTGGATTTGATCATTTGATTTGATTGTATCGAAGAATATATTATGTATTATTTGAATGTTTGGATGATTTAATGAAAATAAGTTTTTAATTAGCAAGTGTGAATTATTCATTTCTTTTATATGGTGTTTCGAATATTAAACAAATTAGGAACACGTGATAAAGGAAAAAAAGAAAAAAAAAAGAGAAAAAACACAAAATCTGGCCATAAATTAGATGACGGTTCTAGAAAAAGCGTCAACTATGGTCTAACATAAATATGACGGTCCGAAAACAAAATTGTCATGAATAGAGACTAAACATGACGGTTTTGTCTGGTAAACGATGACGGATATTTACCGTCGTGTATAATAAGTATAGATGACGGTTGTTCTCCGTCACGTATAATACATACTATAGATGACACCACTTTTTGTGATGGTTCTGGACGCACATAGATGACGGTTTTTAGCCGTCATGTATGTCCGTTTTTCTAGTAGTGATTATCTCGACTCGGCTATTCACTGGTTTTGTTTACTCAATTACTAGTATTTTCGTTTTCTACTATCTTGAAATTTCTGATCTTCTTCTGTTCTAGTACATATTTAGTTTTGTTTTCTCTCTTGTAAAAATACGAACACGTACCGGGTTTGTAACAATCGCAAGAAGGATAAGCTGCTTTAAGTTACTTGTTCGTGTTTCAAGGGAGATCAGTTCTTGGACTTTATAATACTAACTTAATTTTTTTCGAAACCTTAATACCGTTGCTTGGAAATGGCGTCAACTGTCCCTGCCACCGCCGCTGCCACTTTTGGTCCCTCTGCCTCCGCCACCATGGACTCAACTTTCTTCGCTACCATAGGCTCCACCACCTCTGCCACCGTTGGAGCTTCGGAGTCGGCCACCATTGGATCAACCGTTTCCAACACGGTTGGTTCAACCACTTTGAATCCTAGTGGATTCACCGGAGGTCAATCTTCTGCTATGGCTCCTTTACAGATGTCAAGGACGTTGAGGTTAGCCGAGAAGCCTCCAATCTTCTCGGGGAAAAACTTCAAGCATTGGCAACAAAATGTGTTGTTTTACCTAACTACCTTGGAGTTTGTCGGATTCTTAACGGAGGACAAACTGATAACACCAAGTGAAGAAGAGACGAGCTTTGAAGTTCGTTCCAATTTTGCTAATTGGTGCCAAGGCGATTTTCTTTGTAAAAATATTATTTGAATGTATTTAGACAATAGCCTATATGGCGTGTATTGCAATGTAAAGACTTCCAAAGAGTTGTGGGGGTCACTAGAGAAGAAATATCAAGTGGACGAGGCGAGCACGAAGAAGTTTGTAGTAAGTGGTTGGACTACAAGATGGTCGATTCTCGACCGGTAATGGAACAAGTGGAGGAGTTTCAGATTCTGGCCCATAATGTTCAATCCGAAGGGATGGCCCTACCGGATGCGCTCTCTATAGCGGTGATGATTGAAAAGTTGCCTCCTAGTTGGAGGGATTTTCAAAACTACTTGAAGCACAAGCGCACAGAAATGTCTGTTGAGAGCTTGGTGCTTCAAGTGGAGGCTCATGTGAGAAGCCGTGATCAAAAGGCCAAAGCTCCTATGGAGGCTAGGGCTAACTTGATCGAGGGAACTACTTCCAACAAACGTCCTCGGCCGAATGTTAAAGGCAAGGGCAAGCAAGTGGGACCATCGAGGTTTGGTGGCAATTGCTTCAATTGTGACAAACCAGGTCACATGGCTAAGGATTGCAAAGCCAAAGAAGAAGAAGGTCAAGAACTATGCTAACAATGTTGAGAATGATTTCGACAAGTGGGATCAAGATGATTTTTTGGTTGTGATCTCCGAGGTGAATCATGTTGAGAACCCCAAAGGCTTGGTTTGTGGACACCAGTGCTACCGTTCACGTTTGTTCAAACCGTAGTTGTTTCTCAGCGTACATAGAAGTTAGAGAAGAGAAGAAAGTCCACATGGGCAATTCAGACACCTCAAAGGTTATTGGTAAAGGCAATGTGGTGTTGAAGATGACCTTTGGAGTGGAGATAACTTTATGTGATGTGCTGCATGTCCCAGACATCCGTAAGAATTTAGTGTCAGACTATATTCTAGTTAGAAATGGTTTTCAACTAGTGTTCCAGTCTAACAATGTTGTGGTAAAAAAGAAAGATAAGCCCATTTGTAGAGTTTTTGAACCGACGGACTTTTCAAGCTCAGTGTAATGACGATGATCCGTTCACCAAAATCAAGTGCTAATGGAAATGCTTCGACTTCTTCTTACTTGGTTGAGTGTTCTGATTTATGGCATTATAGACTTGGACATGTGAATCTAAATGCTATAAAAAGATTAGTAAAAATTGATTTACTAAAAATAAATGAATTTAATTCATAAGATAAATGTGAAGTTTGTGTTGAAGCCAAAATGGCTAAGTTACCGTTTAATTCGGTAGAACGAAACACTAAACCTCTAGAGTTAATTCATACCGATGTATGTAATTTAAAGTTTGTGCAAACTAGAGGTGGTAAAAAGTATTTATTACTTTTATCGATGATTGCACGAGGTATTGTTATCTTTATTTGTTGAGAAGTAAAGATGAGGCTATTGAAGCTTTTAAGAACTTCAAACAAGAAGCCGAGAATCAACTAAGTTGTCAAATTAAGATGGTTCGAAGTGATAGAGGTGGAGAATATGTAGCTCCAATTGAAGAATTATGCAATGAAAGTGGTATAATTCATCAAACGATAGCTCCTTATTCACCACAATCAAATGGCGTTGCTAAACGTAAAAATCGAACACTTAAGGAAATGATGAATGCTTTGTTGATTAGTTCAGGGTTACCCCAAAACATGTGGGGGGAAGCTGTTCTTATAGCTAACTATATCTTGAGCAAGATTCCACTCAAAGGGAAAAACACGACTCCCTATGAGCTATGGAAATGTAGAAAATCTTCTTATAAATACCTTAAAGTGTGGGGGTATTTAGCTAAGGTTGAAGTGCCATTTCCAAAACAAGTTGCAATTGGGCCTAAAACGGTTGATTGTATCTTTATTTGTTATGCACTTAATAGTAGTGCTTATCGTTTTCTAGTACATAGATCGGAGATATTCGATGTGCATGTAGGAACAACGATTGAGTCAAGGAATGCAATATTATTTGAAAATATCTATCCGAATAAGGAAAAGATTGATCAAAGCTCTAAGAAGGGATTTGAAGAAGAAGCTACAAGTTCTAAATCTGTAGCCGAAGCTACAAGTTATGAACCTGTGTGTGAAGCCACGAGTTCTAATCCGATATTTTTTGGACCACCTAATTGGAAAAGACCAAGATCTAATCCTGTGGATATAAAACCGAGACGTGGTAATAGAGTTAGAAAGGTAAAAATATTTGGACCGGATTACGTTGTCTTAATGTTAGATGGCGAACCGGTGACGATCAAAGAGGCTTTGTCTAGTCCTGATGCAGCTCTTTGGAAATAAGCTATCGATAGTGAAATTGATTCTATTATGCAAAATCACACTTGGGTGTTAGTAGATCTTCCACCTGGTTGTAAAGCTTTAGGATGCAAATGGATCCTAAAGAAAAAGTACAAAGCTGATGGTACTATCGATAAATACAAAGCCAGACTTGTTGTACAGGACTTTAGACAAAAAGAAGGACTTGACTTCTTTGATACCTACTCGCCAGTGGCAAGGATCACATCTATTAGGATGCTTCTCGTTATTGCTGCTTTGCACAATCTTGAGATTCATCAAATGGATGTGAAGACTGCGTTTTTGAATGGTGAGTTAGAAGATGAGATCTATATAAAACAACCCAAGGGTTTTGTGGTACTTGGGCAAGAGCACAAGGTCTGCAAACTCAAACGGTCATTATATGGATTGAAGCAAGCGCCTCTTCAGTGGCACTTGAAATTTGACGAAGCTATGTTGTTAAATGGTTTCAAGATCAACGAATGTGACAAATGTGTCTACATTAAGAATTCGGACAACGGATACGTTATAGTCTATCTCTATATAGATGACATGTTGATAATGGATAGTAATTCACGTGTGATCAGTGAAACAAAGCACATGCTAAGTAGACATTTTAGCATGAAAGATATAGGTTTTGCTGATGTGATTCTTGGAATTAAAATTCTAAGAACACCTGAAAGAATTACTTTAACACAATCTCATTATGGTGTTAAAGAAATTTAATGCTTTTGATAAGCCAATAGCAAAGACTCCTTGGGAGCTTAATGTTCACTTGAGTAAAAATAAGGGAGATCCTGTTGCTCAAGAGGAGTATGCTAAGATCATTGGGAGTTTGATGTATATCACAAATTGCACCCGTCCTAATTTAGCATGTCCGGTGAACAAATTGAGTAGGTTCACGAGTAATCCAAATAAAGAGCATTGGAAAGCTCTTGAACAAGTTCTGAGAAACTTAAAGTATACTCAGAATTTTGGAATTCATTATACTAGAGAACCCCCTGAACTTGAAGGCTACAGCGATGCAAATTGGATATCTGACGCGAAGGACTCATTTTCAAGGAGTGGGCTATATGTTTACTATTGGAGATGGTGATGTATCGTGGAAATCTATGAAACAGACGTGTATAGCTAGATCTACCATGGAATCAGAATTCATAGCTTTGGATAAAGCTGGTGAAGAAGTCGAGTGGCTTAAAAATTTCCTCAAGGATATTCCATGTTGGGTGAAACCTGTGTCTCCAGTGATGATTCACTGTGATAGCTAAGCAGCTATTGGACGAGCATAGAATGGTTTGTATAACGGTAAGTCTCGACATATTCGTCGCACACATAATACTGTGAGACACTTGATCAAGAGTGGGATTATCTCGATTGATTATGTAAGATCAATAGATAATCTAGCGAATCTGCTAACTAAAGGATTACATCGAGATCAAATGTATAAGCTGTTAAAGGGAATGGGATTAAAATCCACATCTCAATGATGATTATAGTAAAAACCCAACCATGATGACTGGAGGATCCCAAGAACTTGGTTCAATGGGACAACAAAGCTATAAGAGTCAGTGTGAATGAAACACTCAAATTCACCTATTCCCTGACACTAATGAGTGTTTTGGAAACCTGCTTGTGGTGAGGCTAAGTCTTAGACTTTTAATGATTCTTGGACACTTCAAGGAAGTGAAGTATAGCAGGATATTTGAGAAAGAATCACCTATGTAAGTTTGAAGTGTGGGCCGCTTCGACGATGTACTTATGAATCCAAAGGGTGTTCCAGGGCCAGTAATGGACACAAACGTGAGAACGGATAAGAATTGAGACAATATTGTGTCAATATTGTTGACTCGGTATACACCAAGGAGGACTAGTTGAAGGCAACACGTCCACTAGGCTGCCGGTATACTCGATGATGTTGACTATGGAAGGTTCAAGGTAACAAGCAACCTATCCAAATGCAATAGCGTCTCTTGAGGACTGAGTTAAACGTCTGCATACATTTGCATACAGCTGTCTCACTCATGTGGGGATTATTGGAAAATAGGTTTATATATTTAATTTATTTTATAAATTAAAATGATATATTCCTAATCTACGACATTTAGATAAACGTGGTATACTTATGTTCTCAAAACCTATTTTCGGTGAGTGAGAAATAAGGTGCTAAAGTTGGATGTTGGTGTAGGGAAGAACATTTTATTTTTGAAGATGTTCTTGTCCCACATGGAAAAAACAACAATGTTGTGACTTGTATATATAGAGTTAAGCATATGTGCTTAATAACTTGTGTGCTAGGAGAGAGGGCTTGCCCTCGCGTGCGCACACACACTTCGACGCCGCCGCCGCCGGTATACTTATGTTCTCAAAACCTATTTTCGGTGAGTGAGAAATAAGGTACTAAAGATGGATGTTGTTGGTCCCAGTGGGGATGGCCTAGTGGTGGAGTGGTTGCCTGTTGACCAATAGGTCAGAGGTTCGAGTACTCTCGGCCACAAAAAAACCCTAGGTGGGGTGTGTGAGTATTAATATTTGTAATGATATTCAAAAAAATATAAAAAAAAAGATGGATGTTGGTGTAGGGAAAGACATTTTATTTTTGAAGATGTTCTTGTCCTACATGGAAAAAACAACAATGTTGTGACTTGTATATATAGAGTTAAGCATATGTGCTTAATAACTTGTGTGCTAAGAGAGAGGGCTTGCCCTCGCGCGCACACACACACGAAGACGGCACCGCCGACGGGGGCGGGGCGGGTCGGGCTCGGGCCGAGGACTTAGATCTTGGCAATTGGTACTTTGGGTGGTGTTTGGGTCCAAACTATTCTTTTTGGGCCAAAAACCTAAGGCTGTTGGGCTTGTTCGGTTTACCAGCCCAGCCTTTTCGATTTGAGTGTGTATTATGCACATACAGAAATGTATCTGGAAATATATATACTTGTAATAGTCGAATTGATTGTGATCAATTCTATAACATCCTCAACATGGCTGTGAATGCACTCTTCATGGTGCTTTAATTCTCACATGCTTGAGCTGCCTATATATAGGAGCATATACAGCATTCTTAGACATTCGAAAATTTGCTGCATTTTACTCCTCTCAAGCATTCTACATTTTAGTTCATACTTGCTCAGTTCTCATCTCAAATCCAGTTCGTCGGAGCTCGATTGTCGGCGGTGTTGCTACAATCGGGACGAAGCCGTTTTACCTTTGGGAAAGGAACGTCGAATCCGAGAGAGCACTACCCGGGGCGTTATCCTTCTTGTGGGAAGAGATTATCTCGACTCGGCTATTCACTGATTTTATTTACTCAATTACTAGTTTTTTCATTTTCTACTATCTTGTAATTTCTGATCTTCTTATGTTCCAGTACAGATTTAGTTTTGTTTTCTCTCTTGTAAAAATACGAACACGTACCGGGTTTGTAACAATTTTATTTAGTGACATTTATAAATGTTATACCGGAACTTTAGAACGTAGTGAGACGTATAAATATGGGTCAATCATTCTCTTTATTTTATTATTTTCAGACCCACATCTTCCGTTTTTTTAACCGGTGCCTGCATTATTTGTTTGCATTGAATTATTACACCAACAAAATTTCAAGGTGGAAATATGAGTGGTGAAGTGTTATTTTTAGCACATCAAATAAAAGTATTTAAAAAGCCGTGAGGAAGGGAAAATAATTGATATGTACCATATATATTCACCCCCCCCCCCCCCTCCCACTCCAAATAAATAAATAAATAAAAAGGAATATATTGTAGGAAATTTTCTGAATATTTCTGAGTATATTATCACCATTCTCCTTGGAAGTATCCAATATTTTGGAATATTATCTGAATGATAGTAGTATTTTACTAGACTAGATATAGAAATTAGTTTACCGACGCAAAGTCAAATCAATTGGGAAATGAAAATTAAAAGGCTGTAAAAAGAATATTAGAAAAGAATTAGTATATTGTACACAAGCACAAAAATCTATTGATATTTGTCAGATAAATTCTTGAACAAAGACATGAATTTGATAAAATGTGATCGCGCAAAGCTCTTTAACCTCGACCTCGAGAGACAAAAAAGTGAACGATTCTCTGTAGTTCCAAAAGATATGTGAAACGATTGATCGATAATGTAGAATATTTAAAAAAAAAAAGTAATAAAATTATTGAGTTGGAATATAGTTAGTTAACTATATTTTGTTAATTGGGGTTGATGTGTGATTCTTTAGGTCTCTAGCTAATTTAGAGGAAAATGCTGACCCGAAGCATAAAAAATCAAACTAATTAGGGTTATCTAAGTATATAACAAGGATCACACCTTCTAGCTCGAGCTTAATGGCAGAAATTATGGTGGTTGTATATAGGGGTGAGCACGAGAAATATCGTACCGAATAGAAATATATATATTTGGTTCGGTTATATTTTTGTTCACTTCGATTCTGAATTATTAATTTCAGAAATTTTAGTACTTATTTCGGTTCTGTTATTATTTTTAGAGGTAAAAATACTGAATAATCAAAAACCAAACAAAATTAGAATAGTATATAGTAGATGTATATTCTGATAATAGATGTGTACTTAATTTTCTCATATAATAATAATATGTCCATGCATGCACACACGCTCTAAATTTGCCAGTGACAAAGACCATAATCATGCTAGCCAAGTGTAAATTGAAATGGAAACTAATTTCTTAACGTAATCGTTTTTCGATTTTATACCGAAATCGGTTTGTCGTAATCGGTAATTAAATAAATCAGTTTTGACACAATTCGATTGGAACTGCATACACTGCTATTTGAATTGGGAATTGGTGTTTTTATTAATTAAATTATATATATTCCTATACAATTCAAAATCACAATATCTAACTTTGTATTATATATACTTTATCATTGCATCATGCTCGTATTTTATAGATTTAACATACTGGCAGGATAAAGACAATTTAAATATCATTATCTATGAAGAAAACAAAAGTAGAGCTAGAAAAACAAAATTCGGTGGTGGTTGATGGAAGTTTGATGAGATCTCTCCCTTCAATTATTTATTTTAATTATTAATTTGTTGAGTGGCATGCTTGAGAAAATGGCAGAAGTAGAAAACAGAAAAGCAGAGAAACAAATTGGAATTTAGTAGCTACACACCTCCTTAAATCACTCTTTCAAGATTTTGTAGCTTAGTATATATAAACTGGCCCCATTGTTGAGGTGGGGTTTTATTATGTCACTTTCTGTCTCCTCATTCTGCTGATATTTCAATGTTTATGCTGCAACCCCTCGTCTCTCTCTCTCTCTCTCTCTCTCTCTGCAATGCTCAGTGAACAAATGGATTTGACTGTTGTCGTGTTGAATGAATTTAAAAATTTTAGATTAGTTAGATATATGATCGAGCATGGAATTGGCCTGAATTCGGTTTGGGCTATAGTGCACAATAGTGCAGTTGTGCACTGCACAGATAGCTTGGATGCACGTCACGTGTCCGTAGGCTTCTTTTTCTTTTTTTTTTCTTTTTTTAAATCCCAAAATAGAAGATGTCGTTTGTTGTCACAGTTAATGCAATGATTTCTCATGGGTCCCCACGTACGTTTCACCGGCAGCATCCTTATTACACCGGCGACGTATTTCTCCGGTGATCGGCTCACCGGCAGAACACTTTTCCGGCTCGGCATTACGAGACCGGCACGATGACGTCGTCGTCTCACCGGAACTCCCACTATTCCGATTTCTGCTCCGGACTACGCTGTCACAGGCGTCCGTTTGCATTCCCCAATGACTCAAAGCTTCCTCCAAAAGCTTTCAAACTATCCCACTGGCAGCATCCTTATTACACCGGCGACGTATTTCTTCGGCGATCGGCTCACCGGCAGAACACTTTTCTGGCTCGGCATTACGAGACCGGCACGATGACGTCGTCGTCTCACCGGAACTTCCCCTATTCCGATTTCTGCTCCGGACTACGCTGTCAACCTTATTACACCGGCGACGTATTTCTCCGGCGATCGGCTCATCGGCAGAACACTTTTCCGGCTCGGCATTGCGAGACCGGCACGATGACGTCGTCGTCTCACCGGAACTCCCACTATTCCGATTTCTGCTCCGGACTACGCTGTCAACCTTATTAAACCGGTGACGTATTTCTCCGGCAATCGGCTCACCGGCAGAACACTTTTCCGGCTCGGCATTACGAGACCGGCATGATGACGTCGTCGTCTCACCGGAACTCCCACTATTCTGATTTCTGCTTCGAACTACGCTGTCACAGGCATCCGTTGGCATTCCCGAGGCTTTCAATTTATCCCGGCATGTGACACGTGTTCCAGGCACGAGTTCCAGGCACAGGGCAGCAAATACTGAAATGTCTATTTTACCCTTATTGAAATGCGGTAGTTGAGGGGGAAATACTGAATTTTTATATCAATTTTCGTTTATTCATCCTGATTCAAAAATTTGGCGCCCCCGTTCGTCTCCTCCCTGCGTCGTCTTCTTTATTTCTTCCCTAAAATTTCTCCATCAATTAGCCCGGTTGTGCGACTTATTTTCTTCGAGTTTCTACTTCCAACACTCTGCAAAGAACAAGGTAATGATTTTAGGGTTGATTCTCCCCCCATTTTTGTTATTTTTCTCTTTTTTATGTCGATTCTTCACTATTTTGTAGTATTTCATCTTCAATTTTTGATTAAATAGGCTAGTGGACTGTTTAATTTGGTTTATAATGGTCGACAACACTCAAAATTCGATGGCCCTCACAGGTACGTAAACTCTAGCTCGACCCCTGATTTATACAATTAAAATGGCATGGTCTAAAAAGCGATTTTTGTTGCTTGGTTTACATGGATTTAAGGCTTGCGCAAACGAAGTTAATTCCACAGAAGTTACTAACCCTGGCCGTCGGATTGAATTTTGAATTTTTGATTGCCTGCTCTGTTACAGTGTTGTGTATATTCTTGGTAATATTAATTTTATTTAATGTTGCCTAAATGGAGAATTCGATTGCCATCAAACTTGGATAACCCTAACCCTAACACGTTAATTATACAATTTAAATTGCATGGTCGAAAGAGGGGTTTTTGTTATTTGGTTTACTTGGAGAGAGGTCTTGCCCAAAACGAAGGTAATTCCCCATAAATTACTAACCCTATGCCGTCGGATTGAATTTTGAAGCAGTCATTGGCCTATTTCTGCAGTGTAGTTTATTTTCTTGGTTCTTTTATTTTTAAATAATATAATGTTACCGAAATGGTGAGGTCAGACGCTATAGTATTTTCTTTTAATTTACTTTGTTTATCACGTATTTAGTTGTGGTTTATTTGTAATGATGACATATTTAAATTCTGTTTACCTTGATTGCATATCCTTTAATAGATTTCAGCAGTAGAAATCCTGCTTGAATATTTGCATTCCCTGTAGTATTACCTTTACAGTTGTTTGTTTTGAGATTAATTGTCGTTTTGCTCACCCTATGTATGAAATTGAAGTCCGAATATTTATATTAAACTAAGGTTTGAATAATATTGTGTCTTACATTATTCTCCTATGAATGAAATTGAACTTCGAATATTTATATTACACTAAGTTTTGAATAATACTTTGTCCTACATTATTCTTTGTTTCTGATATTCTTTATGTTATCTGCTTGAACATTTCGTATTTACTAGGAGGTGCAAATGTATCCTGTAGAAATTCGAACGACTATATGAGGGTAATTATTGATCGACTAGACCGTTCAAATTTGAAAAAGTTTAGGGAGTCTTGTTTTGGGCAGTTTATGGATGTCCATGTCCACACAAAGAAGTTCCAAGGTCAACTGATATATCTTATGTACAAGCACCTAGATCCGACGGCCATCGAACGATGTAGGATTTCTTTTATTATAAATGGTTGTAGTTTAGAACTTGGTCCAGAGGAATATTTTACAATAACAGGATTGCGTTTTGGAGGCTGGGGGGAACCTCCTTCCTCTTCGAATATCCATGATGAAATATTTGGTGGACAAGATCCATTGTTTGTTGCAGACATATTTAACGCCTTCGAATTTCACAGCAAGAGGTTGAAAGGTAGGGGTGACACGGTGCTTAAACTGGCATTGTTATTGGTACTCTTCGGCACTCTACTTGTGCGGCACCGCACATCGAAAAGAATAAAGGTGCAATATTTGCACCTTGCTGATGATTTGCGTAAGTTTAACAATTTCCCTTGGGGTTTAGTCTCTTATGAATTCCTTGTGACTGCAAGCCACAATGCGAAGGTAATTATAGATAGAAGTTTGAGTGCTTCTGAGAAACCTGCTTTTGATGTCTTCGGATTTACCTTTGCCCTACAAGTCTTTGACTATGAGGTCCACAGAGACCTTGCCCTACATTGTGCGCAACCTATTGAAGGTGCTTCAAATGCCTTTCCGAGAATGCTGCGGTGGAGTACCAATACTTTCTTTCATTTGGCTGCAATTCGGAAATACTTTGAGATGTCCCATGCATCATCTGTGGTAATACACACTTCAAATTTGCAGTAAAATGTGTTTTGTCCATATGATTATAATCTGACACACTTTTTTCTTATAATCCTTGTACTAATATGCAGAGAGTAATGGAGCTCAGTGTCGAGGAAATAGAGATGATTGCATCCAATGAAATTAACAATGATATGGTTTGTCTAGTGCCGATTGAGAAACTCTTTCAACATTTTAAGGTACTCACACCGGAATGTTTGAAACCATTGAAGGGTAAAGTTGAGGAAGTCGGCTATAGTGGTAGTCCAAATCTTGATGTTAAAAATTCCCAGAGACGTACACGTGGATCAGGTGGTTCACCCAATATAAATGTTCGTCGTTCGCAGTGATGTACCATTAAATCAGTGTCATCCGGACATGATGATGAAAGCTCATCTGCTGAAGATGCATCTTCCGACAGTATAGGTTTTTATTAACCCTTTAATTGCTCATACAAGTTTATAATATGTATTCTAATATACACGCGTGTTCAGGTAATGGAACTTTTGAATGTGTTACTTCATAAGTTCACATCCTTCGAAAGTAAACAACTGAAGATGCAGAGTGACATTGACACGTTGATGAACGCACGCAGCTGTAGCGTTGGTGAGCCCAAATTTCATGAAGAGAGGCCCGATGGAAATATGATAGACCCTTCCATTCTGTTTCAGTCCGATGTCTATCGAGACGAGTATGATCCTTCAATGAGAACCACGTTTGGATTATTTTGTAATGCGAATCTACAAGATGTAGTGGTGAACGAAGCTGAACGCAGGACAAGTTTGATGCAGTTTAGGAGTTGGGCCAATCCATTTCATGAGGTACCGAGGAGAGAAGAAATTGTTGCATTTGCACCGGCAAAGTTTACCCTACAAAATCCACTTCTTCAATCATGTTTGAGCACAGGCAACAGAAAGCAAAGCCCTTTACATTGCCAGGAAAACTTGATGCCGGGTGAGGGTGAGGTTCCACCGCATATTAAAGTCAGCAATGCTTTGAAGCAGCTAGATGATGACCGCAAAAAAGCTACAGCCAGTGGTTTTCAGCCCGTACGTGCCATATTAAAGCAAACAGGAGAAGATGATGGTGAGTCTACTTATCATCCCCAGCGTTCTTCTGTAGAAAATGCTTTTACACATCAGGCCAGGCAGTTACGGTCTATGAAGGGTTGTATAATTGGAACTAAAAATGAAGTTATGAAGCAAGACGTGGCTGGGGTTGAATCCACACATAATTCTACTGCCATTCCAAAATCCCCAAACACAATGCCTAAGAGATCCTTCCATGCATCTTCTCTATCCCGGCTAAATGCAACAGATCGACCCTATCCTCTTATGACCTCATGTGGTAGTTCAACTCTGGCTTTTGATAAGTGGTACCGTGAAAACATTAAAAAGGGGTGAGTTATTCGATAGTAAATTGAATATTATGACCTCATCCGGTAGTTCAACTCTCTCCCCTTGTGTTTTTTGTAACATCTGCATGAATCACTTTTTACAGGGTTAATTCTGTAACTGTTGCTGTGCCCCATGATCCACAAGCAACTGCAAAATGGTTCCACCCGCTATGGAGCTGTCGTGGATAGGGATGTCAATTGAGCCCGAACCTGACGGATCGACCCTAATAAACCGAACAAAACAAAGGGTTAGGATTGATTTTTTACAACCCGAATACATAACCGGGCTATTTGTGCTGGCCCGCTAGGGTTGAAGGGTTATCCGGGCTAGCCCGATCAGGGTTAGGGTCAACCCGAATAACCCTGATGTATTTTTTAAAAAATAAAATAAATAATACATACTACTAATTACTTGTAGTAGTTGTATGTCGTGCCCTTTTTTGCTCTACACAGAAATCATAGAAGATGAATGTCATTCAAGTGTTTAGTTTCATTTGTGAGATAACGAATTATGTTGAATATTATTGTTATTTTTCATGTCGTGTAGTGCTACTAGATTTATTTTGTTGGATGATATTTCTTGGATTTAATCAAGTTTTTATTTTTTGGGCCACTCGTATTCTTATTTTGTTACTTTTAAATTTTTTTGTGTGTAGTTTTTTTGCGATAAATATTGAATAGTCAAGAAAATATATACATTTTAATTTTTATTACAAACTTTGTGACCCAACGGGCCAGCCCGAAAACCGAAGGGTTAGGGTTAGGGTTGAGTTTTTTCAACCCGAAAAAAATCAACCCGATTTAACCCAGACCGAATAGCCCGATAACCCGATAGGGTTGACCCGAAACCGAAAGGGTTGGCCCGATTGACATCCCTAGTCGTGGATTGCTTGAGTCAGGGGTGAGTTTATTTTAACCATTTAATCTTCACCATATGCTTATTAATTTCTATTATTTGGTTTTCTTATGCGCATGACTAAATAGATAAGCATCTGTCTCTGGTTTAGATTATTGATTCCTTGCTTGATACGGTGCTTATTAAAGCAAATGAGTCGCCCAATTTATTCATCGACAACTGGACGGCTTTAGATCAGCAGTGCTGGGTGAGTTTCTTGTTTTGCATATTTACTTCATCTTACATTATATGGTCTGCTTACATAATGAAAGTTTGTTAGGTTTAAATGCACACTTTATTTACTTACTTTCGGGGTAACACAGCAAGCCCTTTCACTTGAAAACATAGTTGCTTCCTCCAGCGTGATTTTGGAGTATGTCAACTGCAACGGACCTTATGTCCGCCCTATCCCATGGAATAAGGTTGAAAAATTGTTTGGCATTGCTTATATTCCTGAAGAACATTGGGCATGCTATGAGGTGGATTTCGTAAAACAAGAAATAGTCGTGTACGACTCTATGTCGAAATCGGTTGTGGCAGCCAAGGACATACAAGATGCTTTCAAGCATGTTGCCAGAAATGTACCATGGCTACTGGAGAGAGATGGCCTGTGGGATTCCGTTGGGGATGGTTCCGAATTGAAACCTACATGGCCCATAATTGTTTTCAAACATCCCCCTCAACAGCCCAATAATCATGATTGCGGAGTCCTAGCAATGAAATTTCTTCAGTACCTCGTGACGGGCCACCCGGTATCAATATTGTGCCCTCCGAATTGCAGCGACAAGGAGTTCGGCCAACTGCTCTACAACTTTAGGAAGTCCTTGTGTGTTGATATGAAAGACGCTGGGCCGAAGGACTATGATATCGTAGGTCAGCAAAGGAGAGCAAAGACAAAGAAAGGGCAATTGTGATTAGAACACATCATGTTTATGTGGTATTGTAATGTCATATTACTACTCTAAATTTCGGTTTCATTTTCATTCGAATTTCTATTGTTCTTGGCAAACCTGTACAAGTTAAAACATTTTGGGTGCTTCTTATTCATGCTTAGGATAAAATATTTTGGAGGTTTCCAGCATTTTGGGTGCTGCTTATTCCAGCATTTTGGGTGCTGCTTATTCATGCTTATTCATTTATATATATCCAGCTTTTCAGACCTAGGTTTCCATTCCGTTATTTATATTTGTAGGCATTTCTAGCTTTTGGAGGTTTCCAGCATTTTAAGTTGATTTCTTTTGCCACAAAAGTTAATTTTCTCAACTACAATATCAAACCTAAAAATTATAGCCGTTTACTTATTGAAGAAGTGAAAGAATTACCGCTAAGCTACAAAAGTTATGGCAGCATTTATTTATTTATTTATGGAGTAAGTATAATAACAAGTGGGGATATTTTAAGATATTTTTTAGTTTTAAAAAGTGAAATGATATGTCTAACCAAAAGTTGCAATGTATCCCAAGTTTCCAAAATTAGTGGGGTGAAACATCAAACAAATTAAACAATAAATCAAACAAAATTACAATTTGCAGGCATCACTTAACGTAAATAACATTACGACTTCAAATAACACTTACAAGCAACATTTAGAACAACTTCTAATATTAAGATACAGATGACGTAATACACTACGAACGTCATCAAGGACTACTACTACCACTGCTACATAAAACAACATTTATAACACACATGGAATACTATAACTCCATACTTAAATGATCACCGGAATGCTTATATCTCGTCGCTCTCGTCCGAGTCGATTACAATCACGTCGAACAAAGACTACTACTACCACTACTACATAAAACAACATTTAGAACACACATGGAATATTATAACTCCATACTTAAATGATAACTGGAATGCTTATATCTCGTCGCTCTCGTCTGAGTCGATTACAATCACGTCGTTCCCCTACCCATGATGACCTAACCCCCCCATGTTATCAGCTGTTTCCTCCGCATCATAATCCTCTTCGGGAATAGTGAAAATTTCCTTCAAGTATCGCCAATTTTCCTTCCCTTCATCCATGTAGCATAACAGCTCCTCATCATACTGCCTGTACCAATTTGGTGTTAGTGTAGTTAGTAAACAAACATATATGAACGTCGAATTAAAAGTTCTCTTACCTTAGCGAGATAATCCCAAACTCCGTCACGAGCGGTTACTTCGTTACGAGCTGCATCATATCTCACAGATCTCATTCCAATGAGTCTACAGAAATTGTTATACCGTCTGCGCCACTCCCGAAATTTGCGCCACACCTCATTTTGTTCTGTGTAAGTACCAGCACGATCCATAAAGCTATGTAGGCTTACAACAAAATCTTCACCCGTACTTGAAGACGTCATTTGTAGCCTTCCGTGAAACCATTCATTGTGAAGATAGCCGAGCGCAATTTTTTCGTTCGCCCTTGTCCAAATTCCGAAGTAGTAAAGCCCATTCTGTGCGATAGGCGCCGATGGAGCCATGTTTCTGGTGGAATTTTTTTTTTTCTTTGGAAGAGAAGTTTTAGTAGATAGGGGTATGTATGAAGACCTAATCCATTATTTATAGTTCAATCAGCTTACTACAGTGACACGTAATCCATTGTATCAATATGAAATTAATTATATTTATTGAACAAAATATATAAATCGATTCATTGTCTTCATATTTTGCATTCATCATGTGACACATCAACTTAATGAATTAATAATATAATGATACACTCATACTCGTACTATAGTTACGTTGTATATTAAATTCAAGTCCAATTAAGCCGAGAAGTCTGGTACCATATAATTTTGATAATGAGATCCTTTATATGTACGACCCTTTACTGGTAATTAACTTAAATATATTATATTAGATGATTATTATCAGTACCATATCATTTTCATAATTATACTAACATTTTGTTGAAGTAATAATGAATAACCACTAATATTATAACTTACAAATGAAATTGTAATCGAATATATTTATGGAATAATAAAATAATCATAATAAATGAGAGATTATAAAATTTGCAGGCTAAGACCTGCATGTTATTACAGGAAATACTTCACGCAACTCTGCCAGCGTGAGCGAGCACCTTTGCATGCAAGTTTCATTTCATGAATAGTGTTATAATTAGACTCTTAAAGTTTTCGGCACAGACGTGCACGTTATTACAGGCAAGACCAGACGCTAACAGCTACCACCTTTTCTGCAGAATTTCATTTCAGGCATACAGTTTCAGGAATCCGATTCCCCTACTTCTCAGGCAGGTAGGCTTATGGAATACTGGGACATTAAATTAATTTCAATTTCAATTTTGCTGCAGGCCCTGTTTGAATAAATTAATTGTTTTTAATTTTTAAAATTATTGCAGTGTATATTGTTGCCAAGATTAATAACAGAGTTCTTGCACACCTCCTCTTATGAGTTTGTTATGTTAACATCTTAACATCACCATTATATTTATTATGAATTTGGTAGTCTAAGAACAGGAAATAGTAGAGCCCACTCAAAAGAAGCATTAACATAATTAAAAATAATTCAAATACATAAAGGTTGCGTTTTCCATAATTAAAATAGTTCAATTAACATGACCTACAAAGCATTAAAATAAAATTCAAACATCCAACTACAAAGCATTAAAATTAAGCTACACTCCTCTGGATTTCTGCAAACTCGGCCAATTTAAACATAGATGCCGCTGATTAGGAACCAAACATTACAGTACATAAAATTGATAATTAAATCATTCATCTTCGTCCGATGAGATCTTCGGTGGTCCTTCTTCATCTGATCCTTCAGTTTTGGAGCCAAGTTTGGCAACTCCAGGGAGAAAAATGACAGCATGAGGTGCCAGTTCTCTTCTCCTTGTTCGTAATAGCAGAGCATGTGTGGCCGCTCCTATAATTTTTTCAGTAACACTATTTAATATCGGCGAGATGGAGATAAGGCGAGATATTCTTACATGAAAAATAATTTAACTTGAATTCATTTGTTACCAGCGCAATTCGACGCCAAGTGGAGATGTGCGCATGGAAAGTGTTATTGTGCCTCATGTATACGACCCCATCATGGTCCTTCAGCCACATGAAGTTGTTGAATCGCTGCTCCCACTTCAAATATTTGCGGTGATATTCTTCTAAACTGATGTGAATTCCTGCATCATCCATGTACTCTTTCGCAAGTTGAATGCATGTAACCTTACGTCCTTCGGTATCATTCCAGTAACCTATCTTACTCTCCCAAGCTAGCCGACATAGAACCATTTTCTCAACTCTGCGATTCCATGGTGGTACGTAGAAAATAACGTTCTGAGGAATAGCTGCTAGTGGAGGCTCCATCAGTGTTCTTACATCCAAAATTAGGGATAAGCAGGTACACACTCATAAGGTAGAAATAATACTTATTTTTTGCCAGCCATATTGATGCCCTTAATTCTTATCTACTATTGATGCTTCGCGACAATTTTTTTTTGAGAATATAACATTTCAAGGGTTCTCTGTATGAAGCTATCATACATAGCCGAATCTATGCACACAAAAGCAGACACATACCTGCATCCTATATGATTACAGTTTCAGGCAAAACATGACGCTACTCTGCCAGCTTTGCACCTTTGCATGCAATTTTCATTTCAGGCATAGTGTTATAATTAGAATCTAGAAGTTTCAGGCACAGATGTAAGTTATTACAGTCAAGACCCTACTAATTTCTTGGGAATTTCATTTGAAGAATAGTGTTGTAATTGCCATATTTAATTTAGATAACATTTTTAATTACCGAAATGAATCCATTTAATACGAGCTTTTGACCTCTCAATTCACTGCCTACACACAGACTTCACACAGTTTCAGGCATCCGATGCCCGAAAACTGGCCATCACACCCGTACCTATTTCTTTGTGGGGTCCGGTGGGTGTTACAATTCAGTCAACAAGGCTTTATACTTTATTTGAATTTCAATTTTTCACATGCTGCATGCACCTATTGTAACCTTTCTTCATTGTTGCCTACATTAATTTGGTAGTGTAACAACAGGAAATAGTAGAGGCCACTGAACAGAAGCATTAACATAATTAAATTACTTAAAATACATAAATCCGGGCACTAAACATGACCTACGATAAAAGACATAGCTAAAAAACACAAAAACAACTTGCATAAAAAGTGAAATACACAACATTAAAATCATTAAACATACATAAACTTGAATTTCTACAAACTACTCTATCTCAGCCACACCGATTTTGGCAGCCATCCTCCGGAGATCCACATCATTCACTCCGCACTCGAAGAAAATAACGTTCATCTCTTTGTAATGCAGCTCCCCCTTGAACTTCTGAACCTGCATAAACATAAGCCTAATTTGTGCAGCACATGAACGGTCATATAAAAATAAAACAAAAAAAATGCACTCACAGGCTCCAGGATGCAGAAACATTCCTCCTTTGGCATCATCTCGTTCGTCTCCTCATCATAATGAAAGATGTTTTTCGCAAGAATACTTTTGAAGAAGTGAGTTCTCTCGCGCATGTCCCACAATAAATTTATTGCATCCATTGTGGTATATTTCAGAAGTCTGCTTTGGAGTGGATAAATTTCCTGGAGAACCTCGTGAATAGCACCCAAAAGTTGGATCGGATTACAGAGGACATAGAGGTTTTGTTTTTCATACAACCTATTGACGAAGAGCTCTTTGTCGCCGTCACAAAACTCCTTTAGGAATTCTGGGTTCTTGAACTTGATGGGGGGGTAGACGTGTTGACCGGCCATTCTTGGGATGAAGTTGGTTGCCGAGATTTTGTGGTTGATGGAATTTAATTATGAAAGCTTACAAACGGATTTATGAAATGATTAGGATAATGGTAAACATGTATATTTATAGACAAGGAGGCGACGGTGGAGATGACTTGAAACGGCACAACTATTTAGGAATAAATTAATTGTAACCTTAATTAAAAAGGCAGACATTAGGTGCATTTTTAATACTTGGAAAATTGGGGCCAGCTACCAAAGCGTCGTTTCGTAGGGGCGTTTCTTTATTTCTATGCGCCGAATCTCATTAATTAAGTACTACAAATATAGAATAATATGCTGCCTGGGAATTAATTAGGAAAAAAAATTTCGATATATTATTATATGAGTGAAAGTCGCCGAATTTAATTCAACAAAAGGGTCGTGCAGATACGTTGTCTACCTAATAAACATAGATACCGCTTAAAAAAAATAACAAAATGTACTTCATTCTTGGCAACAAAAATAACAAAATTTATGTTCAAAAATAAATAACAAAAAAAAAGTAAGCAAACAAATTCCTGGCAACAGTAAGCTAATTTTCAGGCATAGACCTGCAGATATTCTTTCATTTCAGCAGCAGTCTGTATTTAATCTTTTTTACCATGCCCATTGGATTCCTTGAGTGAGAAAATGAAAATGTAGTTGATTGATGCAGTCAAAATGTAGCAAATTTTCAGACATAGACCTGCAGAGATTCTTTCATTTAAGCACCACCCTGTATTTAATTTTATGATGTAGTGTTCTTTAGTTTCATTTATGATATGCTAACACAATGTATGAAATGAAGCACAACTAAAAAGAGTACACATACGTTCATAGAAGCTTCAAATCATAGGATTGTTGTTCACGAAAAAACGAGACAAAAAAACATTAAACTAATAAGCATAATACGAAGTCATTAAGCTCACTACATAATTCCTAAAGTTAATACAAATAAAATTACATCAATCTATGAAGCGAGGATAGTTATGAATGTCTCCATACTCATAATCATTGTCATCTGATGAATGAATTGATATCCCTTCTGCCGTTCTTCTTTGAAATGGCGGTGAAGGCGGTAATTCCCTTGCAAAAATCCCCTTCATGTACCCCCAGTTCTGTTCTCCTTCATCCATATAACAAAGCATATGTGGCTTATCCTAGAAAATTTGTACAAAATTATTGAATTGGAGTTGTCAAATATATTAAATAATAGGAAAGAACTCCAGTGCCTCATATATTTCACGCCAAACTATGTCATTTGCTTCAACTTTGTAGCTGAAGATGTCGTGCCTCACATCTACCCGGTTGACAAGGGAGTTGTAGTTGTTGTAACGCTGTTCCCACTCCCAAAACTTGCGATGATATTCTTCGAGTGGAATCTCGTAGCCATCTGCATCCATACTTTCTTTGGCCCGTTGTATCATGATTTCTTTACGCTGGGCAGGATCAGCGACATTACCTCTTTTCCTCTCGAACCATAGTTGGGAGAGGACCAAATATTCCAGTTGCCGAGTCCATCGACCAGTGTAGAAGATCAGATCTTGAGGGATTGGTGTCAGTGGCTCCATGGTGTTTTTTTTGCTGAACCTGTATTGGTATAAAAGAACCTGCATATATCGATAGTGTGGAGTGGATTGCAGAACTCAATATAAAGAGAAATAGTAGTTGGAAAATATTATTTTATATCGATATGAAATATTATTGTTCTAGAACAACAGTAAAGGTGAGGAAACATAATATTCCAAAAAACTTTTATATTAGAGAAACATAAACTAAAAATAGAGTCGTCTTTTTGTTGCTCCAACAGATGCATGTCCACCGGAGTCATAGCTACTCTGCGGCATCTCATGTTGCGGCGACACACTGTCGGGAACAAAAAGATGAATTTCAAAAAGCCGCTTCAAAATTGCCCAGTTAACCTCTCCTTCATCCACATAACACAAGGCATCTGGGTTGCTCTGTTACAAAATTAAAACAATATTAACGGGTCAGATGAAGGGTAACAAAATACATAATTTTTCACGGATATAGTAACATACAACCTGGGCAATTTCTGTCCAATTAGCCGTAACTATATTTGTGGATTCACAATAAGAAACCCCTTTTGATTGTAGTAGGAAGGAGAATCGATTGTATCGAAACTCCCACTGATTCACTTTACGTTGATATTCTGGAAGTGGAATGCCAACACAGTAAGGTTCCTGCATCAACATGTTATGCACCCGCTCAACGCATTTCATGTTTTCACTATCGACGCCCGTAATCCAGTTACCTCTTAACCACTCCAAATCAAGATTCATGAGAACTAGAGATTCAATATTTCGAGACCAAGGTGACGTGTAAAACAGATTTTCTTGGGAAATCGATTTAGGTGGAGCCATTTTCTTTCTGTTTGTAAAAAAAAGTAGGGCTTCTAACGTACTATATATGGTATTTTACCCCCATACAGAAACGATGATGAATAAATAAATGTTGTGGGATCATTTCAACCCACAAGTAAATTGACAACTAAATGGGAGGGATTAATCACGGGTCTGCAAAGTGGGAGAGAAGTTAAAAATTTAGAGGCAGTAAAAATTACCTGAACAAAAGGGTACAAAAGTGGTGAGAGAGAGGTTGTTGTGTTGCAAGATGGCTGAGTGCATCCTCGAAAAAATACAAATTCATAACAGGTATTAAAATTGCAATATTAGGATAACGCAGTATGTGAAAAATAAATTTAAGCTTCATCAATGAGCTGAAGTAGAAGAAGACAAATAAATTATAGTATACTGGTAAGACAAATGTACCACATATACATGGTGCATACATGGAAAATTTTACCAAATATAGATTTCACGGCAGCAAAGAATTACCTCCAGCAATTGTAAATAAATTATGGTGTCATTGTGTCGCATGCATAAACAGAGGGTCCAAATCGGGCCTTTCCTGATAAACAAAGCATTAAAAAACCTGTGTGAGAGCCAATCATAAGAAAAAAATAGCCTTATTTGCATGTTTTCACGTATAAATAAAACATACGTAGTGCATAGAATGGGTCCAGCCCGCCATCGAGTGGGTTTGCGAAACGGATGGAGTGTTAGGATTCGTGTTGGCAGGATTCGTGTGGGCCTCCAATTCATAATAATATCGGGAAAATTGTGACCCCAAAGAAGATACAGGCATATTATCCTGAGAACCTTCGCCATGGTTGTGAACATGTGAGGCTGCAAAATCATATTATGAAGATGTTTAATTAATTCTATCATCTTCTTCACAAGATAATAAGCTTTTTTTTTAAATAAAGAATATAGTTAAAAGGGTAAACAGTAGCTTCAACCTTTACTGGGTTTTTCGTGACCTAATTTTCCGCTTCTTAGGGCGGTCCCAATGACTCTGTAGAGGTGATTTTTCCTTACCGGCCAGTTTTGGCAACGGCGGATCGCGAAACCGAACACCAGAATCCGGAAAGGTCCCTTTCCAACAATTGTTACTCAAACTTTTCGTATCAACACCCATGGTTTTGTATATCTCTGCTCGCATCAGGGCATTGTGATGAAGAATAACGGAATGATATTTAGTACTTTTCCTGGCAAATTCGAGCAAGTCAGTTATATCGCGCATGATATGACTAACAAATGATAGTTCATCGGAAGTATCTGCACAGCCAGTTTTGGCATATCCATTCTTATAATTCATGCAGTTACGTATCTTGGCTGTTCTAGAAAACCTTTTCAGAAAATACTTATCGGGAATGATTTCCACGTCCAAGTCCAAGAAGACCCTAAAAATATGCCTGCATAAAATACCGGTGTTCTCCCACATATGACAACTACACTTTATTGAATTTTCAAATTTATTAACTGTTACAGTTCTCGTTTTGCCGTGATCAACATCCGTCAAAGCAAAATATTCCAAGAAATTAGCATCAAGGTCATTTGGCTTTTTAGGTAATTTCACATTACCTAAATGTGAATACTCAAACTCAAACATCTTGAACACGTTTCGGGTAAAATACTTTCCCAGCTACATCAACAACTTGTTATTCTTAATTATTTGCCCAGGCATCCCAATAGACAGTGTATCAGCTTCACTTTTTTTTCTGCGCCAATTTTCCATTACCTCTTCGTAAGCAATTACAAATTCATGAAGTGAACCAGTAGAAGAACACAATTGCTTAATAACCATATTCGTCACATCACTACGTGAGGTTGCATGCAGGTCAGCACAGAATTTAGTCGTCGTGAATGCAGAAAACCAACGGTGTCTCAGCTTGTATTGTTTTTTGAACCAATTCTTGCTTTTAGGTGATAGTTCATACTGCTCAACAAGTGATTTCCACTCATTCTCAAACTCTTCCGGGCTGTCACAACCTTTCACGCAACGATACCATTGATTATTGAATTCCTTATGTCTGTTCCACTTTCCAAAGTGTGAAGGCGCATTCCTGTTAAGGTGCCACTGACAGAGACGATGACTTGCAGTTTTGAAAATGGCATCAATGCCATTCATTAAGGCTCGGCACTCATCAGAAAAGATGACCTCCGGTTCTTTACCATACATAGAGTCCAAGAATGTGGAGAACAACCAATCAAATGAACTCGTATTCTCATTAGATAGAAATCCAATACCAAACAGCACGTTGTTCATGTGATGGTTAATGCCGATGAAAGGAATGCAAATCAGCTTGTATTTGTTAGTTTTATGTGTGCTGTCCACAGTTAACACATCACCAAAATACTCATAATCCGTTGCACATCGAAGATCCCTATAGAAGAAATTCATTAAGCGACCATCACAATCGGACTGCACATCCCAATAGAATCCTGGTTCGTGATTTGCCTTCTTTAGAAAAAAAAGTACGTAAAGCATCAGCATCACCAATTTCAACCTTGGTCTTCTGCTTCAAGGAAGTAATATAATTATGGGCATCCTTTCTGGTGAAACCAGTATTCGTTGGTCCTCCGGTCTCCTTCTCCGAAAAACGGCATGAAATGGTAGTCTGAATACCGGCAGAACGAAGAGCTTCTATCAGACTTTTGTCAGCATGTGTCATTTGCCGACATGAACGCAACATATAACTTTGCTCGTAAGGAACCAATTCATGGTTGTGTTCCTTCTGGAACTTAACCACATGAAAGGGCCGGTTTCGCTCTCGAACCACGCTAATTTGGCATCACAACCAGTTCTGTAATTCTGTTATTTATATTTCGGCAAAACTTCAGCGGAACAGGTTTCATTGCTACTGCCATGGCAAGAACATAAATAAATTTCATGCGAACTTCACTGATTTTATAGAAATAATCCTGAGTACTTTTCCTCACGCAAAAACCCTTAAGTCTTCCATACTCGCAGTACAAAAGATAAGTTTGATCAAGAGAATCAAGAGTGGAACCAATTGATAATCGATTCTCGATTTACCTACATAGAGATATAAAAAAATTCTTATCATTACCAACCTCCTCCCCATCACCTTTCTCTTCTGCATATCCATCTGTACAACTAACTTCCTTATCTGGATCATCATCACTTTCACAAGCAGAAGCATCATCATTCTGGCCATCAATTCTGTCATCAATTCTGCCATCAATTTTCTCCTCATCAATTTTGTCATCATCACTAAGTAACTGTTCTATAGGTATATCATCCCAACCTGTTTTATAACAACCAGCTACAAAATTGCCAGACTCATCTGAATGCCAATCCGACACATGACCGTCTGATACTTCATTATTTAGGGCAACATTCAAATCGATATCCATAATTATCTAAAAATAATTAGGGAAACAAAATGTAGACAGACAACCAATCAATTAATTAAAAATAAAATCCTGAAATCGATAAACCTAAATCGTAATTCACAGAATAAAAAACATACTTCCATCCAAATTCAGAACTTCGGAATAAATACACATGGGGATAAGCCATAGTAACACTAATTTCATTTCGCGGTTCTAATAAAAATAATTATTGCGAAAACCCCCTATCAAAGCCCCAATTAAGTCAATTATAATTTTTTACCTCAAAATTGTTAATCGGTGGCTGGAAACAGAAAACATGCAACGACAAAAACAACGAAAAGAAGTAATTAACATATTTATGGAGCTTAAATGCGGTTATAGGTTCATAAGATCAAAAAATACCTTAGATCCGACAAAAATACCTTCGAAGCTGGCTCACACCGTTAAATGCAGGCTTCTATTCAGATGAAGATAAATTTAAATGGATGATAACAAGGCGGTAGCGAGAACAGAGGAGAAGGAAGAAAGGAAGAAACGAGAGAACGAAGGAGCCGCGCGCGAATTTCGTATGTTCTTTACAATTTGAATGTGGCAGAGGGTGAATAAATCCAAAATTTACAGATAAATGACGGGAAATACCCTCAACTACCGCATTTCTATAAGGGTAAAATAGACATTTTAGTATTTGCTGCCCTGTGTCTGGAACTCGTGCCTGGAACACGTGTCACATGCCGGGATAAATTGAAAGCCTCGGGAATGCCAACGGACGCATGTGACAGCGTAGTTCGGAGCAGAAATCGGAATAGTGGGAGTTCCGATAAGACGACGATGTCATCGTGCCGGTCTCGAAATGCCGAGCCGGAAAAGTGTTCTGCCGGTGAGCCAATCACCGGAGAAATACGTCGCCGGTGTAATAAGGATGCTGTCGGTGGGATAGTTTGAAAGCTTCTGGAGGAAGCTTTGAGTCCTCGGGAATGCCAACGGACGCTTGTGACAGCGTAGTCCGGAGCAGAAATCGGAATAGTGGGAGTTCCGGTGAGACGACGACGTCATCGTGCCGGTCTCGTAATGCTGAGCCGGAAAAGTATTCTGTCGGTGAGCCGATCGCCGAAGAAATACGTCGCCGGTGTAATAAGGATGTTGTCGGTGAAACGTACGTGGGACCCATGAGAAATCATTGCACTAATTGTGGCAGCAAACAGCGTCTTCTATTTTGGGATTTAAAAAAAGAAAAAGAAGCCTCCGGACACGTGGCGTGCATCCAAGCTATCTGTGCAGTGCACTATAGTGCACTGTAGCCCAAACCCCTGAATTCCTTATTGATTTAGAGGGGCCTTCCCGACTTGTGCGGTACACCTTATTTTAGTAATTATATTATTATTTATATTTTTTTTTAATTAAGCAAATTTAATTGGATATCAATATATTCTTGTCAGGGAATATTAAATATTGAGGGAGCGGATCTGGTGAGAACGCATTTTTATATGAGAACGTGAGAACAATGCATTTTAATCACATCGGAAATGCATAAAATTCAAAAACTAAATGCATAAACTACAATAACTTAATGCATTAACATTTAAATGCATAAATTACAGTAACTAAGATCCAGGTTTGTTCTTATTTCTCACCTAAAAAAAGTGTTCTTATTTGATCCACACTCTAAATATTGAATACGGATTAATAAATTATAACTAGAGAAAAATAAATTTTAATTAGAGTTAATAAATTTTCGATTGAAAATAATTAAATTTTAAAAAAATGGGCGGGCCGCACTCTCTGCGGTTCACTGTACCTAAATTTTTGCCATTGATTTATTGGAGGGAAAACTGCCGGAGAAACTACTCATTATAATATTCCCTGATAAACATGAACGGTTTAGGGTTGGATACAACACGGTAGACCCGGACCCCACGTACACCCTTAGTTGCCATTGATTTATTAATACTTACTAGGAGTATTATGTAATAATTAAGGTAAGTTTATTGATAAGATGTTTTCCCTCAAACAATGAGATTGGACGGTTTGACGCATGTTGAAACTCAAGAATTAGATCAAGCAGTACACTGCGCCAGTTAATAAGGTAAAAGAATAGATAAGTGAAAAGATGATATTATATATATTCATATATATATATATATATATATATATATACATAACGTGATATATATACCCTAACCTATTGTAGGCACCTAGTGTTATATGGAAAGGTATGATGCTGATGCCCCATGAACCGACCAAATGAGTGAAATGGTGAGGTAAAATATATATTTAAAAAAATACAAGGTATGAGTAATTCAGAAATTTTGGTTACATATATTTTGGAAATCGAATCATGTGATCTAACATTTTTTTTTTTTTTTGGAAAAATATTTTTCCTTACATTTTCACAAAAATGGCCCAGCGTCTAAGTAATTACAACGCATCCCCTAAAATTCCAAAAAGAAATTTCAATTTTATCGGATAAAAAGATAAATTTACCTCACAAAATAAAAGGTTGATAACCAAATAAGTAAAATTTAATAGCAAGGGCAGAATTACCGGGCAAATCTCCTTTGGCAGTGAGCTCTGTAAATAAAATTATTTTTACAATTTACTGTGCTACTGCCATAGGAGTAAATGCCCTATAATTCATCCATACTCCTGATTTTTGAATTTTATTTGATGAGCAATGTGCAGTTGTTGAGTCTATTTATAGGTGAATTGAGAAAAAAAAAATGTGCATTTTCCCGCAATTTACTAGGATATTTCTAGCATATTCTAATTTTCAGAGTTCTGAGGAATAAACTGTTTTTCTACCAGGATAAAGTAAAAAGAAAAAAACGGGGGGGGGGGGGGGGGGGGGGAGAGAATTCAAGTAAAAAGAAAAAGAAACCATTTTTTTTGAAAGTGTATTAAGGTTTCTCTAGATTCGTTTTTAGGCGTCATGGTCTCCAGATCCAATAGTGGTTTAATGGGCCAAAAGATGATGATGGGCTAACTATAATATATAATTAACTACAATAAATTTAGTTGACATTAAGCTAATATATAGAGAATAAATCAAACCTGGAAATCAATATATTTTAAAAAGTGCAAAAAATAATGAATAGTACAAAGTAAAATTAATAGGACAGGTTTAAATAAGTACGTAAGAACGTGCGCATGCATGATAATTAATTATCCTAATCACACCCACAATCAGTCCAAAGTTTTTAGGACAAAATCGTCGTGCTCGAGTTGCCGCATAAAATAGAAATATATGCTGGAAAATAAATTGAAGGGCACTAATTCAAATTTTGTTGGCACCAAATTCTGGGATATGCCTTAAGGAAATTTGAAGCATATGCGAAGACTATTCTTTCAAAGAATTCCTTTTAATTCTTTCTATTAAAATTCTTTGAATTTTGGGTTATGGTTAAGAGACCATATTCTGAATAAAGAACCATATAACCAAAATTCAGCCAAAAAAAAAAAGAGTTGATACATTCATTATCTTAATCTTTTTTCCTTTCAAAAAAAAATAAAAAACTATCTTAATCCTTTTAGAAATTGGATTTAATTACACACAAAACTTAATTAATTGCATTCATGTTTTATTGTATCAACATTCAACATAGATGATAGAAAGCAATAACAGGCGAGAGAGAGAGAGTAATTTCAAAAAAAAGTTCCGTTGCCGGGATTTGAACCCGGGTCTCTTGGGTGAGAGCCGAGTATCCTAACCAACTAGACTACAACGGATTTATTATGGTCTGTGATTAAAGTTTTTATATTCTAGTAATAAGATTTGACTTGATAAGATATCATAAACACGTCATAGTTTATTTTTAAAGGATAGACGTCATAGTTAAGTAAGATATCATATGTACATTTCACTCAATAAATATATATGATACAAACATTCAATATATAGACGTGATGTGTATCCACAACTTTATATGCTTATTATGTCTCTAATTTATAATTAACTTAACGTCAATAGTGTAATATGGCGTACTATATTAACAAAGAATATAATAGTTCAGCGAAACTTATTGTTTTAAAGTGCGTGTTCTTACAAATTTTTATATATCTATAATATCATTACTTATAATTACTTTTGAGGGAGAGCTCAGTAATTTAATATATATTTATATATTTTTTTATTTTATTTGATATTCGATATCAATCCTTTTGTACCTGAACCTTTTCAATTTTGAATTAAATAAAATCTATCTATATTTGATATACTACATATATATATATATATATATATATATATATTTAATATAATTTTTTCGTATGTCGCACATACTGAGTAAAAGATTTCATTAAACATATGAATACTATATCACACAAAATCCTCAATGTGGCGTACTATTTAACTAGAAAGAGATAAAGCAAGAAATTGCAGTAAAGGATGATATAATTAATAGATTCATGCAGCATAAAGAATCACGTGACGATCACATGCCAAATGCCATGTAAACACGCCAATTGCGTTGTCGCAACAAATTAAAGCTCCTATAGTCCTATTGCATTTATATTTATACCTATTTTATTTTATGCTCAAATATTTAACTAAAGTAAAACCTCTATAAATTAATAAATTCTTTAATATAATAAATTTCTCCGGTTCCAACTTTGGCCAATGCAAAAAATCATCAAAATTAATAAGATAATAAAATAATAATTTTTTGGAGACCCCCTTTATAAATATATAGGTCTCATTAATTCTATAAATTAATCATTCTTAAATATTACAATTATGAATATTATGGAAATTTTCTAAGATATGAATCTATTGTTATTTGTTTTTTCTTAAAATTTTAATTTAATTGGATTTCATCTCTATCTTTTCTAATTGCACTCAAAAGTTTTGGTGTTAAGTTCTCTAGCTGCAATAAAAAAGTTTCGGTGTTGAGTTCTCAAAAGCCATGGTTGGGTGTTATAATTTTTTTTTCCATATTGAGATTTATATAAGAATTTTTTCATTTATCATGCATGAATATATTTAATTAGTTATAATATTTAATTAATTACAATGAATTAATAGATTCATGAATATATTTAATTAATTCCAATAAATTGGTAAATATGTAGATGAATATAATATTTAATTAGATATATGAATTGATATCTACATGAATATATTTAGTTAGTTACAAAGAATTGGGTGATACATGAATATATTCAATGAAACATATATGAATTCATTAATATATTTTCAATGCATATGACCACTGCGTATAATTAATTTGCTGAATTTAAAAAATTACCCTAAGAAATTTCGAGCTTACACAAAATGAAAAATGTATATACAGAAAAGTAGCAGTGCAAAAATTCTTTCTTTTCCTTCTTTTTCCCCCCTTTGATACAGTTTATTCTTGCTCAGAATTCTAAAAAAAAAAAAAAGAATATGCGCTACAAATATCCTTGTACATTTAGGAAAAAGACTCATTTTTCTACTCAATTCAGCTATAAATAGAATAATATTTGTGCACTGTTCATCAATTTGCAGTTCAAAAAATGAAAGAGTGTGGATGCATTATAGGGCGAATACTCTTTTGGCAGTAGAGCAGTAAATATTTTGAATGTCATTTGCCTTTTTAACTGAGCTCACTGCCAAAGGAGATTTGCTGACGTGGTAAGTATGGATTTATTCGGTTGTATATATTTTATGTTTCACTAACATCATTGCATGACTCGTTTGTTGTACGATGCATCATTATATAAAATAACATCGTAAATGTACATATATCATACATTAACGTGTGATGTTTGACATGAAAATATGATAGAAAAATCAAACCGTTTTTTCTATTCAATAAGTTACTTATTTCTTTCGTTTTTGCTTAAAGACAAGGACCGATCTACCTTTGAGGAGGGGGGGGGGTGTTAAGGAGGGGGCTAAGCAAATTTTTCTATTATCAGTATTATGTGCAAATATTGTACAAAAGTCCCCATCATCAAATTGAATTATAAAAAAACTGCATTTGAATAATCTCGAACTTAAAATTTAGAAAATACAACCCTCCACAAGAATATTTTTAATCGATAGGCTCTAATTAATTATGACATGATAGATCTAGGGTTTGCGAAAGTAGCTAAAAGAAATAATAACACGATGACACAGTAATTTACGTGGTTCGATCGATGTGATCTACGTCCACGGGAGAGAATGCAGAGAGCTTTTATTATGCTTGAGAGTACAATGAGTATTGAATGTCCCTTACACCTCTAATCTTGCATCTATTTATAAGCATTGGGTTAAGCCCTAATCCTTCTAGAGATCGGACTCCTTATACATATCTGGTTGCTTGATACATGTATATCCGATTCCCATTCGTAGTAGAATTCTATCTTCTTCCAAAGTAGGGTTTCGTTACTTGGTCTTCAAGGCCGATGTGGACTTTGTTTGGGCCGAACTCTGTGGGCCGAGCTTAGGTCGGGCCCAAGATGAGGCCGGTACTATCACATCCCCCCCCAAAAAAAGAGGAAAGAAGACATGTAGACGCAGACTACGAGGTCTAATTGCCGAGGTGATTGATCGCGCAAATCACTTGAACGAACTGAATTACCGAACTTATAATCCGAGCTGAAGCAGCAGGCATAACTATTTGAGCGATCTGAGTATCAGGGGCTTGTTATGTGCTTTTAGGTCGGTCAACAGGCGCGGCCCATATAAATTTTAAAGGGCGGGGAAAGCAATGGGCCGTTTGAATTTTGTGGAGGGACGGTTCATGTTTCGAGAAAGGCGGGCCCCCGTCACACGTGTGTCAGACGCAACGGTGGGATTCAAATGTATATCCACAGAAGTTGAAACGTTTCTGCCCATATCACACTATTTCACATCCGCCGCCCTTAGCAGAAAAGAAACTCGTGCTCCAAAAAAGGTGTCCTCCTTCCCCAAAATCCCTAATCTGCTGTTCCGGTACTGCCGGCGTACTCCGTTGGTTCCTCCGCGTAAAGTTGCAAATCACCCGCCGGAGCATTTACCTTCTGTTTGAACAAGTAAGTATGGCCTCCCTTTCTCAGTGCAGTAGTAGTGACATCGAATTGCCTCCGTCAGTCGACTCGAGTAGAAGTTTTGCTTTTAGCATTTTTTCATTAGGATCTGCTATTCCTTCTGTCGAATCTTTAATAGTGCCCCCGTGTGTGAAGGGGAAAGTGGCTGATTACCCCTCGACCTTAACTGAGGCTAGAATTAGGTTTCTTGCCCAAACGTATAATTTTCCAATCGACGCGGAATTAATAGAACCTCGCCTTGAGGATAGGGCATGCTCTCCCCCAATGGGGTTTGTTACTATTTATGAGGACAGCCTGCACGCTGGTCTTCGATTACCCCTCCCTGAGCCCTATTCTGAGCTCCAGAAGAAGTTGGGCTTAGCGTTAGGGCAGATAATGCCGAACTCGTTTAGGCAGTTTACGGATTTGGGCGTGGCAGCGGTAGATAGGGGTTACCAAATATCCGCCGAGCTCATTCACGAGCTCTTTGTCTTCAAAAAGGCGGGGGGCTGGTATTACGCTGCAGCTCGGACTGAGTTCAAGGGGCGAACTCAAAATAAGGTGGACAAGTGGCACCAGAAATTTTTCTTCTGCCGCCACAGTAGTTTCATCGACCTGATTTGGAGGCTAGAAAAGCCTTGCGAGTGGGTAATAGAAGAGGTCGATAAGGATTTGGAGTCCGCTGTAAAAGCGATGAGGGACCACGGTCCTTTTGAGGCGAGCTACAATGAAGACTCCCTAGCTGAAGCGGGGTTGAGCCCGTATGAGCCTCAAAATATGGTGGATCCGGCGACGGGTGAGGCCCCGCTAGTGCTATTAGGATAGTTGTGCTGTGTTTATTTATCGTCCTGACTCCTTTCATGATTTGTATGTGCAGTGAAGTTCGGTAAGATCAAGGGGGCTGATGGCAAGGCTACAGCTCGCGGGGCTAAGAGAGCGAAGCTATCTGGACGAACTGCTTCCTCTTCCGATCAGGATCAGCTCGCTGGGGCTGCTGCGGCAACTGTTCGCTCTCCTTCCCCCAAACCACCTCAGAAGCGGTTGAAGGTCGGGGACCCGCTCGAAGTGGACATCATTGATGTCACGGGTAGTGACGCGAGCCCGGCAGCTCCCTCCAACAAGCTGGCTGGTCTGCCTTTTCCCGAGGTGAAGAATTATTTTTTTCATTACACAGTTTCTCTTAATTGTTGCCGGTGTAGCTAACTGTATTCCTTCTTGCAGGGCCTTGATATGTTCGTCAGTTGGCTGAAGAACAACGTCGAGGAGATGTCCTCGAAACACGAGGAAGAGAAAAGCCGATACTCCGAGAAGCTGATGTCGGCTATTGCCCGGGCGAAGAAAGCAGAGGCCGAGCTGGTGAAGGCTGAAGAGGGCAGAAAAGCTGCCAAGTCCGAGTTGGTTGCTCAGCTCGCGAGGGTCGAGGCGGAGGCCGAGAAAGCTCGGAGGCTTGAGTCCGAGCTGATTGCGGCGAAGGACCGGGAGGTCAACCTTGCGGCTAGCCAAGGTGAGCTCTTCCGGGCCTTCACGAAGAGGTTTCTGTTGTCGGAGAGTTTCTCCGAGCTTGCCAATGACCTGGCCATGCTCATCAATGGAAACTTCGCCGTGGCTGCTTTGGAGCAGGCTGCCAAGGACTTCCCCGGCCTGGACGTATCCAAGTACGGCTTCGAACGTCTAGGGGATGAAGCCCTACCTTCTCGGTATGCCAGGGTGGTCCGAGATCACCTCGGCCAGTTTCCCCTCCTGGAGAATCTTGCTGGCTCGTCCACACTTCTATCTGTCGAGCAGATTGCTGACTGCTCGGTAGACCGGGACCCCGACCTGGATGCTGCTTTCAATTCCCTTCGCGACGAGGAAGAAGAAGGCGAGGGCCCGGAAGAGGAAGTGGAGGAGGAGCAGGAGGCTGGGGCTGGTGAAGATCCGGCCGCTGACAAGGACTTGGACGGTTCCCCCTCCGAGCAGCCACCTTCTCAGGACAAGGAGGTCGGCGATATTCTAGTGTAGTTGGTTTTTTTTTTTCATTGTATATCTGTACGGAATATCTTCAAATGAATGAATTTGATTTTGATTTTTTTTTTTTTTTGAGTGTAGAGCTTGGATTCTGTCGGTGTTTCTACTTTGCGCATACAAATAGCTCTCCTTTCACAAGACCTGGTTGACCAACGGTCCGTTGTTGAGCAATGGAAGGACAAATGCCGCCGAGCCGAGGAACTTTTCAGCCATAAGTGTACTCTGCTGAAATCTCAAGAAGCCGAGCTGTCGAGATGGCAGATGAAGTTCGAGGCACTTTGTGAGGAGGTCGAAGTTAAGCGTCTCGCTTTTCAAGAGAGTACCGACCTGCTTCAGGCCAAGCTTCTGCAGGCTGAGGAGGAGTTGGAAGTTGCCCGAGATCAAGCTGGCCGCGTTCCCAAAGATTACGAGATGATCGTCGAGGAGCATACCGAGTATGAAGATATTATCCGTCGCGGGGGTGGTATCACCATCGCCGAGGCGGAATTAAAGGCGAAAGAGGACACCGGAACAAGATATCGCGTTAAAGGAAGCACTCGGGTCCGAGTCTTTTGGGCTTCGGGTGCTTTTGAAATGCCGAAGGAGAGCGCGGGCGGTATAAGTGCATTTTGCACCGCCGACCTAAGTTACGGGCCCTTTTGGCACGTGGTCCGGCGGACCTTTCTTCTTCGTTCGGACAATGCCTCGCTCGCGAGGTGAAAACGACTTTGCGGGGACATCGGGTCGGTCCGAGCGGCGTAGGCGAGCTGTTTGTCGCGGTTCGGCGGCCCCGCGAGGTCGAAGTTTTCCTGCTGGAAGAAGTCGAGGTCGGGGACGAGGTCGAATCTCAATTGATGATCTCCTAGGGCCTTCCTCCTTTGAGGAAGATTGGCTTAGCTTCAGCAAGAAACATTCTTCCCCCTAGATTAGCTCGCTTCTTCCTGTAATTATGTACACCCAACTGTTCCAAATAGTTAGAAATAAAAATATATATATTGAGTTTTTGAACTTTCCTGTTCTTCGTGAAGATTGCTTCCTTGGTTTTCTGCATGTTGCATCTTTTGAGGGAGTTGGACTCAGACCTTTTTGTGTTGACAAGGGAACCATGGTTCGGACCTTGTATTTCATCCTCCCGGGGGAACTTGGTTCCGATCCCAGTTGAGAACTACTTATCCTTAGGAGGGAGTTTGACTCGGACCTCGTGGGATCATCCTTTTTGGAGGGAGACGAGCTCGGACCTCGGAAAGGGTTTCCTTTGCGCATTATAGGAATTTGTTACCCCATGTCGGGTCATTACTGACCACGCAAGGGAACCGTAGTTCGACCTTATGAGGGGATTTTGATATTAGGGATACTTCGTATAAGCAAATCAAAAGACACGAGATGCAAGACAAAAAGGAAATTTTATTAAAAATGACCAAAAACAAAGTAAAAAGAGTTTTGACGAGCTCGTTAAAAACAAAACATTAAGGACAAAAAAGACAAAAAAAGAAAACCTAAGACTCTATATGCAAGACTTTGTTGCTTATACGAAGAATCTCTTTAGATGGGCGATGTGCCATGTTCTGGGTATTAGTTCGCCCGAAAGATAGGCGATTTTGTAAGCTCCTTTGCCGAGGACTTCGTGTACTCTGTAGGGCCCTTCCCACGTAGCTTCGAGCTTGCCGAGCTTCTCTGAGAGGCTGATCTCATTGTTTCGAAGCACAAGATCTCCGACCTGGAACTGTTGGGGTTTGACCCTTTGGTTGTAATACCGAGCCATCTGCTGTTTGTACCGAGCTTCTTTTATGCTGGCTAGTTCCCTTTTTTCCTCCAATAAGTCTAGGTCGGTTCGGCGCTGCTCTTCATTAGCTTCGGCGGAGAAATTGATAGTTCGGGGACTGGGTGCTCCGATCTCGACAGGTATGACTGCTTCAGACCCGTATACTAAACGGTACGGGGTTTCTCCCGTTGGAGTTCGGGGCGTAGTCCGGTACGACCACAGGACATTTTGGAGATTGTGGATCCACTCTGTTTTCTCCTTCTCTAGGCGGGTCTTGAGTCCGTTCACTATCGTCCTGTTGGTGACTTCAGTCTGGCCATTAGTTTGAGGTCGGTTGACCGAGGTGAACTTTTGCTGGATATTGAGTCCTTCACAGAATTCTCTGAATTCCCTGCTCGTGAATTGCGTTCCATTATCCGAGATGAGGACTCTTGGTACCCCGAACCGGCACACGATGTTTTTCCAGACGAAGTCAACGGCTTTATCACTTGTGACTTTTGTGGAAGGTTCAGCTTCTACCCACTTGGTGAAGTAGTCGACGGCGACTATTAGAAACCGTTTTTGCTTAGGTCTTTGGATAGAAAGGCCCTACGATGTCAATGCCCCACTCCATAAATGGCCACGGACTTTGAATAGTAGAGAGGTCGGTTTGGGGTAGTCTCGTCACTCTGGCATGCAGCTGGCATTTTAGGCACTTCTTCACGAAGTCTTCCGCACCTTTTGCCATTGTTGGCCAATAGTACCCCCACCGCATGATTTTCTGAGCTAGCACCCGAGCTCCAATGTGGCTTCCGCACGATCCCGTGTGCACTTCATTTAATATGTAGTCCGCTTCCTTTGGTCCAACACATCTGAGCAGAGGCTGTAAGTAAGACTTTCGATAGAGGACCCCTCCCTCGAGGGCATACTGCGTGGATCTAGCTAGAATTTTTCTAGCCTCCATCTTGTCTTCGGGCACTTCCCCGTTTCCCAAACATTTGATTAGGGGGGTCATCCAATTTGGGTCGTCCTCTATGATTGCATTGACTTCCGCCTCTTCTATACTCCTGTTGCGGACTTCTTCCACTAGCGTCGAGCTGGACGGGGAGGTCGCCAGCTTACTTAGCTCATCAGCTCGGGTATTTTGGCTTCTGGGAATGCGGACTATTTTGAAGAATTGGAAAGACTGTCCAAGGAGCTTGACCTTCTCTAGGTACTTCTTCAGCTTCTCACTTTTCACTTCGTATTTCCCTAACACATGGTTGACCACGACTTGGGAATCACAATGGGCTTGGACAGCTCGTACCTGGAGGGTTTGGGCGAGACGCAGTCCTGCAATGAGAGCTTCATATTCCGCCTCGTTATTCGTAGTGGAGAACTCGAATCGCAGCGAATATGTTAGTTCCTTCTTTTCAGGGCTGATGAGGAGTATGCCGGCTCCACTTCCTTTCTTTCCGAAGCTCCATCCACGTACATCTCCTGCCGGTCCGGGGTGTCTTCTGCAGGACTTCTTGGAGCCTGGTTTTGGCTTTGATTTCTTTTGGCTCCACGAGGTCCTTATACATAGCTTCTACAGCGAGTCGCCGAGCACCGTCCTTTTATGGCTCGACGGGGACCGTACGATATAGAATGTTCTCCTAGCTCGATCGCCCACTTCGCGATTCTTCCTGAAGCTTCTGGCTTAGTGAGAACTTGTCGAAGTGGTAGATCGGTCAGAACTTGTATCGAGTGAGCTTGGAAGTAGGGCTTTAGGCGCCGAGCTGCGTTTATGAGGGCTAGAGCGACCTTCTCGAGAGGCTGATACCTCGTCTCTGGGTCTTTTAGAACTCGGCTGACAAAGTACACCGTAGCTGCCGATCTCCTTCGTCTCAGACCAACACTGCACTTATTGCCTCCTCGGATGTTGCGAGGTATGAGAGGTTCTTCTTTACGGGGCCCGACAAGGTTGGTAAGTCCTCGAGGTGGCGCTTGAGCTCCTCAAAAGCTAGCTCGTGCTCTCGTCCCCATCCAAATTCCGGGGCCTTCTTGAGAATTTTGAAGAATGGGAGGCTGCCTCTCGGCGGCCTTGGAGAGGAAACGACTTAGCGCGGTTATGCGCCCGTCAACCTATGCACGTCGCGGATAGTCCGAGGTACCTTCATCTCCTGCACGGCTCTAACCTTCAGTGGATTGGCTTTGAGACCTTCTGGCGAGATCCAGCACCCTAAGAATTTTCCAGATCGCACGTTGAAGGTGCACATTTTCGGGTTCAGCTTGAGGTTCGCCCGCCTTAGAATGTGGAGCGTGGTTCGCGGTCGCTCACCGCCGAGGCCTCTTCTTTACTCTTGACGACAATGTCGTCTACGTATACTTCGACAATCTTGCCGATGTGATCTCGGAAGAGGAAATCGACCATTCGGCTCGTAGGTCGCTCCGGCATTCTTTAACCCGAAAGGCATATACTTGAATGCAAAGATCCCGAAGCTTGTTGCGAAAGGCCGTCATGATTGCATCCCCTCATCCATTAGAACCTGATAGTATCCTTTGTAGAGATCGAGAAAGCAGAATACTTCGTGTCCCACCAAGGATTCGATCTTTTCATCGATGTTGGGGAGAGGATAGCAGTCCTTCGGGCAAGCTTTGTTGAGGTCGGTGTAATCTACACACATCCTCCACTCTCCTTCTTCTTTCTTTACCACTACCGGATTAGATAGCCAAATCGGGTACCTGACTTCAAACAAAGCCCCGCTTTCAACCATTGCCGCACCTCGTTGTAGATAACTTGATTTCGTTCGGCAAAGAAATGATCGTCGTTTCGCTTGACCGGGGTAGTGTTCGGGTTAATGTTAAGCTTGTGCGTAATGATTTCCGACGACACCCCCGTCATGTCCGTTGGAGACCGAGGCGAAGACGTCTTGATATTCCCTTAGAGCCGGATTACTTGCATGCGTGTTTGAGGTCCCCCGGCAAAGCCGACCTTGACAACCTTCGATGGATCTGCTTCGGACAGGGTAACCTGTTCCGTCGGGGTGTCTGGGATTGACGTCATTTCATCCGGCTCCTTGGGATACTTTGATTGCTATGCTTGGGGTTGACCTCGTAGAGCAACCTGCATGCACTCCTTGGCCTTTATCCGGTCACCTCGGACCGTAAGGGTTCCACCGAGGTCGGGATCTTCAATGCAGGTGGTAGGGCGAAATGATGGCCCCGATCGCATTCACCAATCCCGACCTAGTATGATGTTGTAGGGGAGTTTGCTTTAACCACATAGAACCGAACCGGCTTATTGACGCCGGTCGGCGGGCCGCCAATCGCAACGTCGAGCGCGATGGTCCCTTCGTGTCGCGTCTCTCGCTTGCGTAAAGCTCTTGAGAGGCGAGGGTGTGGAATTCACCCGAGCCGGGTCGAGGCCCATCCTATCCAAGCGGTGTTGGAAGATGATGCTCACGCCGGCCCCACCATCGATGAACACGCGATGGACCATCTTGTTGGCCACTCCGACCCGTATAACCGGGCGTCGTTGTGTGGTGTAGCGGTAGGCACGGGGTCATCCTTGGAGAACGTGACGGTTTCCCTTCGAATCTCTTTTTCGTTTGCTCCTCACCCGATGGGACCGGTGGTCCGCGAGCTTCGCCTTCAACCTGGTTTTTGTCTTGCCTGGGGGTAGCCCGGTGATGGTGGAGACCACTCCGTCGTACTGTGGTGCGTCGTACGGAGGGTCGTCATCCTCCTCGTCGTGATCGACCTTAGCTCGCTTATTGTGGGGAGCACAACGACCTTGTCCTCCTTTCCGTTTTCCTTTTGTGTTTTTCTTCCCCCTGGCTTCGTATCTCTTCAGAGCTCCCTCTTGGGCTAACCTCTCTATCTGTTCCGCGAGGTCGCGGCAATCCTCCGTGTGGTGCCCATGGTCATCATGGAAGGAGCAGTGCTTGTTTTGGTCCCGAGATTTAGATTTTGACATGGGACGTGGTTTAGCGAACCAGTCCTCGTGGAGTGCGAAGATCTCGGCATTCGTTTTCATAAAAGGAGGTCGTTGGGACGACTCTGGTCCCACCCGAGGTCCAAGCCGGGACTGGATTGGTCCGGATCCGAGCCGGGACTGGATAGGTCCTCTTTGGAGGCGCTCGTGGGCACTTCTCCGATCACGATCGCTCCGACCTCGATCCCCTTCAGTTTTCTTCTTCTCGGTCTCCTCCCGCTTCAATCGGTCCGCATCCTGGCCATCGGCGAACTGGTATACAATCTTCCACATCTTCTGGGCTGTCTCAGGCTTCCGCTTAGCGAGCTCTTGGTTCAGGGACCCGGGGGCCACTCCATTTCGGAAGGCCGAGATGAGGAAGACGTCGTCGATTTTATCGACCTTCAAGCTTTCCTGCATGAACCTGGAAGCGTACTCCCTTATAGATTCTTTGTCCTTTTGCTTCACCGATAGGAGGTATGCTGTGTCTCGGCGAGCCTGAACCTTCGTATGGAATCTTTGCTTGAATATTTTTTCCAAATAGGTCCAGGACCCCACGCTGCCAGTTGGAAGGCTGTCAAACCAAGCTCGGGCATAATCGATCAGCATCTCGGGGAGTAGCTTGCACATGTGTTCCTCCCTGAGACCCTGGTTGTGCATGCTGTACCGGTAACGCGTTAGGAAGTTAAGGGGGTCGTCCAGCCCATTGTAGGCCGGTATGTTTGGCAATTTGTACACCGTGGGGAGTTTGGTGTCAAGCAGCTCGTCGGTGAACGGGCTGATCAGCCGAGCCGGATTCCTTTTCATGTCGGTGTCGATTCCTAGTGGACTGCGACTCTCGCTTATAGCTCGGGCTTCGATACCCGGGGCTCCGAGGTCGCCTTTGGGTATGATGTCGCACAGGGCTACTCTGCGAGCTTGGACTCCGACGTCGATCCGAACCCCGCCGGGGATCGCGCCTCTCCTTTAGCTCCGGTTCCGGTCTCTCGGTGTAGTGAGGAGCTTTAGGCGAAGATTTTGCGTGGAACTCTCCCCGGCTTCAAGTATGGGAGACATCCGGGTTGTCGCAAAGCGTTTGAAACGCTCCTTGTTTGCTTTAGCGAATTCGGCCGCGGCGTAGGTGGTGGCAAGATCAAAGTCTCTGGAGAGATCATCCTCCTTCAACTCGGATCCCTTCGGCTCCGACTCGTCGTTGATCTCTAGCGCGGGCATCCTTTCGGAGGATTTCCTTCTATCGTCCCAGCGTGCCTCTCCTTTGGGACCGAACTGCGCCTTCTCGGCGATTCTCTTGGCTTATGGGGCGCTTTACGCCGTTAGGATTCCCTCGTTGGCTTTGGGCCTCCCGCATGCTTTGTGATCGCGTTACCATCGTAAATCAGCTACGTAAGAACCGTTGATGAGTTCCCACAGACGGCGCCAATGATAGATCTAGGGTTTGCGAAAGTAGCTAAAAGAAATAATAACACGATGACACAGTAATTTACGTGGTTCGATCGATGTGATCTACGTCCACGGGAGAGAATGCAGAGAGCTTTTATTATGCTTGAGAGTACAATGAGTATTGAATGTCCCTTACACCTCTAATCTTGCATCTATTTATAAGCATTGGGTTAAGCCCTAATCCTTCTAGAGATCGGACTCCTTATACATATCTGGTTGCTTGATACATGTATATCCGATTCCCATTCGTAGTAGAATTCTATCTTCTTCCAAAGTAGGGTTTCGTTACTTGGTCTTCAAGGCCGATGTGGACTTTGTTTGGGCCGAACTCTGTGGGCCGAGCTTAGGTCGGGCCCAAGATGAGGCCGGTACTATCATGACATTTTTTACGTCCCTTCCATTCGAGTGACAAATGGTAGACTTGTAGTATAAACATTTCATATAACTACATGCATAGGAATGGCAATGGGTCGGGTACCCACCCATTAAGCATATCACAAACCCAAACCCATAAAAATTTCCTCAACCCATACCCGTCCCAAACCCGATTAAAAAATCATTTCAAAACCCGTACCCGACCCAAACCCGTTGGGTAATACCCACTAAAAACCCGCTAAAAACCCATATTTACTAGAACATAAACATCAATTAAATTTAGTAAAAAAAAATATTATAAACATAATTTTAACATAAGTATAAATAGAAAATTTCATTAAATTAAAATATATGTGGGTTAAAAGAATAATATAAAATCCTAAAATTATTAATATTTATACTAATATAAATTATATATAAAATAAATATTTAATTACTAAAATTATTAATTCTTTGTATGCAGTTTAAAAAGAATAATATAAAATCCTAAAATTAATAATATTTACACTAATATCTATGATTATATTATAAATTATACATATAATATTTTGTATATATATATATATATATATATAAATGGGTTTGGGTAGCGGGTACCCGTAGGTAATTTCCAAAACCCGACCCAAACCCATCACGGGTTTGAATGTTTCTACCCAAACCCGTCCCAAAACCATTTAATGATTCCCAAACCCGTCCCATTAGGGTTTGGGAGAGCCGGGTACCCGTAAAAACCCGACTCATTGCCATCCTACATACATCTTATAAAAGTATATTGGGTGAGTCGGAGAGATAGGGAGAGAGAAAGAGAGAGAGTCATATTTAGAAAAAATAGAAATTCCGTTGCTGGGGACTTGAACCCGGGTCTCTCGGGTAAGAGCCGAGTATCCTAACCGACTAGACTACAACGGATTAAAAACCCGACCCATTGTCATCCTACATGCATCTTATAAAAGTATATTGGGTGAGTCGGAGGGATGGGGAGAGAGAAAGAGAGAGAGTCATATTTATAAAAGATAGAAATTCCATTGCTGGGGACTTGAACCCGGGTCTCTCGGGTAAGAGCCAAGTATCTTAACCAACTAGACTACAACGGATTATATGCTCTAGGGTTCACAAACTATTTTTAATTAATAAATAAATATTGCCATTTTGGATTATTTATATCTAAAAACTTTTCCGAATTGAGTCCATATAATTTATCAGGTTAAAAGAAAATCCATGTACTATCATCCAAGAACCTTATTTTAACCAAGTAAGGTAGAACGATTCAATTCATTTGTGCTAAGTGCAAGGACCCAAAATCACATTATTCCATAATAAAATATGATCAATCGTGATTAGACTTTTAATAATAAATTGTCACTTGTAAATATCCGACTAAGTTTCAGTAACTCAAAATGGGGGATAATGAAATTCGAGCTGAGTCTTGATGTTTCATGTTTAACAGAATATTTACAGCTAAAATATATATAATAAATGGATCGAGCTATTAGCTAGAAGAAGAAAAATGTTAAGCATTATACATGAATTCACATTTAAAAAGTATTCGAATATTTAGAACTTGAACGCCAAACTATTTACAAGAAAACAGTTACATACGGGAATTATAGAGAAAATAAAGGATAATAGCACTTTTAAGGAAAAAAACATTAATAATAGCATCATTTTTTAAAAACATAAACAAATAGCATTTTATGACTTTTTTATCCCTCATCATTTTATTTATTCATTTCAAATATCTCAATTAAAAAAATGAATTAATTATATTTCTTCATTTTAGTTAAGAAACCTATTTCAATTTCATTTTATCTTCAGCCGCATCTTCTTCCATCTTTTTCTTACCTCTCAGCCGGACCACCTCCCACCACCGTCGTTGTTGCCAACGTGGACGTCGTTTCCGTCACTGCCATCAATCGTCGTCAACGCCGCTATTTTTGCCGTCATCACGAACATCTTCATCGACATCTCTTCTCCATCCTTCAATGTTCATCCATTACCTCCATAGATGTCGCAGCCCGACTTAGAATAAAGATAACTAAGCCGATAGGTCCCACGACGTACACAATTTATGATTAACCAAGGAATAGATAACGACCTTGTTATCAAACAAAACCAACATACTACAAAACACTTCCAACGAACATGTTTATCAAGAAATCAATATCAATAACATGCTCGACAATTTCAACCAACAAATGGTTATTAACAACATATATGACTTGATATCAACAAGTAGGGTCACATGACCGAGATATACCAAGTATAAACATCAACAAGAAATTAGATTTAACCTGATATCCACAAGTAATATCATACGATCAATGATGCCAAGAGATCAATATCAACAAGAAGTTTATCAGGTCAAGAAAGCACACTAAAAGGATCGTATGATTTTGAAGATCTCAACAGAAAATCGACAACTTATTTCAAGTTAAGGCAGACTAGCATTAAAACCTTAGCAAATAACATCAAAAGAATTCAAAAGTTACAAACTTCAGAGTTTAGAAAACGGACTTCATACTTCAGAAACATATTTCAAAGTGTTTGTTAGATTCGAACTGGTAGCTCAATTGAAGTTGGCAAGTTTATGTAGAAATATAATTGACTGAAGTGTTTTTGAGTTGTGTGAAGACAGAAATTGGTTTTTGTGCTTCAGTCTGAGCTAGTTCATTGTGGAACAGAATGGAACAGATCTGAAAGATTATTTTCATATTTATGCGGATTTTGCGGAGATCTTTTCCTTATCCATGTTTGACGTGGAAAAGATGTTATATTGCAGATATACTTAATTGTTCCACAATGCATATCTTCAAATGAAGTTTCCATGCATAAGAAAACTAGGGCAAAGGAGGTGGAGAGCATATCTAGGGTTTCTCAAGACCTATATATATCTACACCAAGATACTTTGAAGTGTGGCTGCCGCTGCTATTGTTCATTATCATAGCGTTATACTTTCATAGTATTTTTATTGTATTCTTGAGAGCGTTTATTTTCATAGATAAACACTTGTAAGAGGGTTGAGTGTCAAGTTGCGGCTTGAACTTAGATTGTGAGTGGTGCACTTACCATCACCAATTCACGCTAGATCGAGAAGGGTGTGAGTGAATATGCGTCATAAGGATGGAGACCTGTATGAGTAAGTTCCTTTGTAACTGCAACTTTCGATAGTGGACTAGTTCTCTCTTGGGCGTGGCCCTCCAGACGTAGATTGATTAACCGAACTGGGTTACCATTCTGTCTGTTCTTTTATGGTTCAGTTTTTACTTTCTGTTTTACTTTCTGTTTTACTTTCTGAGCTAAGTATAACAGTGACAGTATGTGTTAAAAGCAACGGATGCACGTTTACGTAATTACAATTGGTATCAGAGCGGTACACCGATTACTGCTCCAGTCACTCGCTTAGAAGTTGTTCGATTATTGCTTGGAATGGCTTGTTGTATGAACTTCAAGCTATATCAAATGGACGTGAAAAGTGCTTTTTTAAATAGAGTTCTTAATGAAGAGGTTTATGTTGAGCAGCCCCCTAGATTTGTGGACCCGGAGTTTCTCAATCATGTGTACAAGCTCAACAAAGCTCTATACGGATTGAAACAGGCGCCACGTGCATGGTATGATACCCTTTCAAAATATCTCATATCAAAAGGATATACTCGTGGAGGATCAGACAAGACTTTGTTCTTCAAGAAGGATTCAAAAGGTATCATTCTTATTCAAATTTATGTTGATGATATAATATTCGGGTCTGTGTCATAGGATTTGATCCAGGGATTTGTGGATCACATGACCAAGGAGTTCGATATGAGCTTATTTGCCGAATTGTATTATTTTCTGGGACTTCAAATTAAGCAATCCGAGGAGGGGATATTTATTTCACAATCGAAGTATGCCAGAAACTTGGTCAAGAAGTTCGGTCTTGAAAATGCTAAAGTTAGAAGGACACCGATGGGAACTTCTGTTAAATTGCACAAGGACAAAGATGGTGTATCTGTGGATCAATCCTTGTATCGAAGTATGATTGGAAGTCTATTGTACTTGACCGCAAGTAGGCCAGATATAAGCTTCAGTGTTGGTGTTTGTGCCAGGTTTCAGTCTGACCCAAAAGAAAGTCATCTCTGTGCAGTGAAAAATAACATCAAATATGTGAAGGGTACAAGTGATTTTGGCATATGGTATGGCAAGGACAGTACTACATCACTTGTTGGCTTTAGCGATGCTGATTGGGCTGGAAGTCCGAATGATAGAAAGAGCACATCCGGAGGCTGTTTCTTTCTCGGGAATAATATGGTTTCTTGGCATAGCAAGAAACAAAACAGCATATCATTGTCATCCACTGAAGCAGAATACATAGCTGCAGGTTCAGCGTGCACTCAATTGATGTGGATGAGCCAAATGTTGCAAGATTATGTAGTACCATCAGAAGAGTTTACTCTTTATTGTGATAACAAGAGTGCAATTGATATCTCGAAGAATCCAGTTCATCACTCTAAGACAAAGAACATTGACATCCGTCATCATTTCATAAGGGAGTTGATTGAAGAAAAAGTTCTTAATTTGGAGTTGGCTGATATTTTTACTAAGGCTCTTGATGCCTCAAGATTTGAATCGTTGAGGGCGGCCTTGGGAATTTGTTCTCTCTAATCTATAATTAGAGAAACTCTCCGCTTGGGGTTTTTGGATGGCAAGCACGAAGTTTGTGGAAGTTAATCTTGTTGGTTAGTGATTTTCTTGATTCTGCTTTGAACCTGTGCCAGTTATGGTGCTGGCTCAAACACTGGCTCAGCATGACTGCTCTGTTCATCTGTCAGCTTACGTCATAAAGCTGCCAACGACTATTTTTTTTTGCTGCAGACGCCTCTGCGTATTCCGAGCTATCTCCGATTCTTTTTTTGAATTTTTGGCCGTTTGAAGATAAGATTAAGTTTAAAATTTATATTTATCATATCCATAATTCTTAGGGATTCGTTTCTATCTTTTTTGAAGAGAGATTTGTGCTCCGCCCTTCTTCTATTTAATTCTCTCTCACCGGTTGTCTTGAGCAGTCATTCTCGATATTTCTTTGCAAGCTTTCTCTCTTAAGCTTTTGTTGATGTGTTCGCTTTCTTTTATACTTCCTCCGTTCTTTTATAAGTGTCCCCCACCGTCAAATTACACATACCAAGAAAATAAAGAAATTTACCTATATAACCTTATTAATTACTATCATTAATGTATACATACAACGAATTAACAAATTACTAGAAGCATTAAATAAGGATAAAATTAGAAAAATGTCATTAATTTACTCTCAAATTTTGAAATAGGACACTTATAAGGAAACAAAAAATTGAGCTAAATAGGACATTTAAAAAAGAACGGAGGGAGTATCTCTTATCCATGGCGTCCGGTAGATCTGCTGGTTCGAGAGACTCTCAACGGTTCTCTAATGATTCGATGGAGAGAACATTCTCTGATGTTCCCGCTGAGTCAGACGTTCCTCGCAGGGGAAGAAAGTGAGCCATCTCAGAGTCCTCATCTGAGAAAGAGACTTCCCTGAAGACTCCATCTCCGTCTCAGGAGGTTGCTGCTGACTCCGATCATGAAACTGTCGGAGAAGAGACGATGAATACACCTCTAGTGGTTCTAAAGAAGAAGGTGAAAGGTACACCAAAAGTGGTGAAGGCTGTTCCTCAAAAGCCTGTTCGTTCCGGGTCGTTGTTTCGCAAGCCCGTTGGTTCCCATGGCGGATCTCATCGTGAAAAGTCTCAAGTGTCTATTCTGAAGGCGATACCTATTTTTTAACATGTTGCTGAGAAAGATGGTGCTGCTGGTGTTGATGTCGTTAAGAAAGCACCGTCGGTTGTAGTTGTTGTTGATATCCAGGCTCAGAAGTAAGCTTCTGTTCCAGGCGTTGTGCCAGTAAAAGAAGTTGCTGGGACGAAGAAGAAGGATTTGTTGGCTAAGGGTAGTGTTCGTAAAAATCCTGAACCGTCGAAGCCGTCAAAAAAAGCTAGGGTGTTCTTCCATCCCTGGTAATTCGTAAGCCCAACCCTGCAAAGCATACGAGGTCTCAATTACTGAAGGAGACTTTGGAAGAAGATGCCAAGGTGGGGAAAGAAAAGGCGAAGATGGACGATCTTCCGCCAAACAGAAAGAGCGCTCGCAAACAGAAGCCTGTGGTCGACGTTGAGTCAGGGTCTGAAAATGCTCTGGATAGTGACGCTGGAAATTCCAGGCAGGCCACTCCTCCTCGCTCTGCTGGTGTGTCAAGAGCACCTATTTATCCCCATGGTGGATCTGATCCGACTGTGTTCAAGTCAGATCATCATCGTGAGTCTTGGGGAATTGTGCTTCAAAAGAAGCTCATTGTGAAGAAGTATGTGAATAAGGAGTCCATCGAAGGAACTGGACTTGTTGAAAGATCTGTCTAAAGCACATGCTCTCTCTGAACGCATGCTTCGCGAGCTCCGTCGTGAATTTGCCTCTCTTGGCAAAACTATCAGATATTTGAAGCTGCGTCAAGATTCCATAGCATCCTTGATTTATGATGCTACTATTCCAGATGTTGCTGCTGAAGATGAAGGAGGACCTTCAAAGGTTCAAGAGCCTGTGCCAGATGTTGAGCCTAAATTTTCTGGCACAGAAACTGAAGAAGAAGAAAAAAAAAGATGAAGATCTGGATCTTGGTGATGAGGAATCTGGTTCTGAGAAGGCTGAAGATTCTGAAGAAGATAGCTATGTTCGGGCTATAAATTAGATGAGGAAGGCGGGTTCTGTCTCTCCTACTTTGTAGATTTGTTTTGGTTCGGTTTCCTACCTTTTGTCATTTCTGTGAGACAAAAAGGGAGAGTAAGTAGTAGTTTTTGGTTGTTTTTGCTGGTATTAAGGAGTGTGTCTCCTTATTTTAGTTCCGCTGCCGTTAAGTAATGAAAGTTTTTGAAGTTTCTCCTAATGTTTGCTTGAGGGGGAGTTTCGTTTCAAGAGGTTGAGTTATTCAGTCTCTCATTGCTTAGTTTAAGGGAGAGTTGAGTTTCAAGATTAAGCAGTTCTTGTTCCCGTTTGTGTTTATGAGGGAGTTTCATCATCTCCATGTTGGTTCTGCTGTTGTGCAGTATGGAGATCTTTCATGCTCTGATATTTTGGTTTAATGCTATGAAGTTTTGCCTACATAAATGCCAAAGGGGGAGATTGTTAGATTAGAGCTGGTAGCTCAATTGAAGTTGGCAAGTTTATGTAGAAATATAATTGACTGAAGTGTTTTGAGTTGTGTGAAGACAGAAATTGGTTTTTGTGCTTCAGTCTGAGCTAGTTCGTTGTGGAACAGAATGGAACAGATCTGAAAGATTATTTTCATATTTATGCGGATTTTGCGGAGATCTTTTCCTTATCCATGTTTAACGTGGAAAAGATGTTATATTGCAGATATACTTAATTGTTCCACAAGGCATATCTTCAAAGGAAGTTTCCATGCATAAAGAAACTAGGGCAAAGTAGGTGGAGAGCATATATAGGGTTTCTCAAGAACTATATATATCTACACCAAGATACTTTGAAGTGTGGCTGCCGCTGCTATTGTTCATTATCATAGCGTTATACTTTCATAGTATTTTTATTGTATTCTTGAGAGCGTTTATTTTCATAGATAAACACTTGTAAGAGGGTTGAGTGTCAAGTTGATGCTTGAACTTAGATTGTGAGTGGTGCACTTACAATCACCAATTCACGCTAAATCGGGAAGGGTGTGAGTGAATAGGCATCATAAGGCTGGAAACCTGCATGAGTAAGTTCCTTTGTAACTGCAACTTTCGATAGTGGACTGGTTCTCTCTTGAGTGTGGCCCCCCAGACGTAGGTTGACTAACCGAACTGGGTTACCATTATGTGTGTTCTTTTATGGTTCAGTTTTTACTTTCTGTTTTACTTTCTGAGCTAAGTATAACAGTGACAGTATGTGTTAAAAGCAACGGATGCACGTTTACGTAATTACAGTGTTGCAGCGGAAGACATAACTAGGTTACATGTATGAAGACATATAACCAAACTCTTTAGTTTAAACAACTTTCAAGAATTCAACCAACGAAAGTCCGTCCAAGCACACTCCCATCTCCATCCAAAATAACCTGCACATTTTAGAAAACAACATGCAGGGCTGAGTACTTTGTACTCAGTGGACACATGCCAAAATACTTGAAAACTTGCTACTTAGAGCTATAGATTTAACTTGCCCGAAGCATAAGTACAAGTAACTTTTATAAAACAAACCTGTGCATGCTCAAATCTTTTCTTTCGATATAAGTGATTCGCGAATCATATACTTTTAACATGTATGTACCAGATCTACAATCATAAATTAGTGCTGAGAAGTAGGCCTCCTTCTCAAACACTTGTAACCGGCCCACCTTTTGGAAGGCACACGATTACAAACTAGTGTACACAAATCCTACATTTCGTAGGACCGAATTCGTCTTCCTTCAGTAGATGGTAACATACAAAACTTAAAACATTTGGCAAGTTAATCAATTTAAAAACATCATAGATATATAATCATATATTCTCATTCGTCATTTCTTTGGTTAGAAAGGCCACCTGTCGAGTGTTGCTTTATCTTACACTTCTCATTCTTGATTTCCTGACTTTATGCTCTCGCTCGTTCCTTCATTTGAAATTATGTTTATTAACCATCAGCGCGAGAAATAAACGACAGGCGAAGAGATATGACATCTCGATCAACTTAATTTCTAATTCGCTTCGAATTTCTAAAACTTAACTCAATACTAACCCTTATAAATACTTAGCACTTCTAAATCTCAACTTATTTTCTATTTAACAATCTAACTTATAAACATTAACATTAAACACTTAAACATATAATAACATCATTAATCATATAAGCACTTTAATAACTTTTAATACTTCTACTAATCACATCATCAAATATTTAAGCTTATTATTATCACATAAGCTCATCATCAACATATCATTAACATATAAACATATCATTAGCATGTAATTAACATATAACTTATTATTTACTATTCATATCATTAACTCAAAATATTTTCGACTCGACAAACGAGCTCCGAAAATTATGAAATTAATTCTACTTACAGCATTTAACATAATAAGCATAATTACGCAATCATATTATCAATTCAGATCACGTACACGTATAAACCTTCAACTTGGAAAAATAGCCGGAAAATAGAAAATTCTTAATACTTGGTAATTAATTTCTGAAAAATTCCACAATACTTAATTTTTATTGTAGAATTCAAATATGCAATTATTTTCTTAATTAAAAATCAAATAATACTTTTATTTTCTTTAATAAATTTCGGCTATTTTGAAAATTGGAAATTAAATATCCAATTTCATTCTAATCACTTCCCAACATCTTAATTTAATTTATAAGCTATATTTATATCTTAATTATTTAATTTAATTGGATAAAAATCTAAATCCTATTATATATATATTTCGATTTTTTATAGAAATAGGACACATTTGCTTATTTTTATCCATTTCAAATTACAACATGCTTAATTAATATTCTAGAGATTAATTGTAAATTCAATTAATCCATTTAAGCTCTAAAATAATTATTCCTAATTTAATTAAAATCTAAAAAATTTTGAAACATATATAATTGAGCTCCAAAAATTCTAACAAAATTCCCACATGCTTAAATAAATATCATAAGCTCAATTCCATCATCAATTTTATCATACAAAATCAAAATCAAAAAGTCCTAATCTTAAGAACCCTAATATTTCGAGAATTTCAAAAATTGGAATAATTATGATTCAATATATTAATTAAATGCATAAACATACTTAATAACATCATATAAGCTCAATTTAAACATCAATTTAATCAAAGAACATCAAGATCAAAAACCACTAATTTTAATCATAATTTTCGTCTATAATTAAAAGTCATAGAAGGGTTTTGATTCTTTGATTACTTCCAACATAAAACATGCTTAGAATAATTATCTAAGCTCAATTAATCAATCAATTTGATCATCTAACATCACAATTGAAAAAGCCCTAATTTCCTTAATTTTCGAAAATAATAAGAAATAGGGTTAGGGTTTGAATTAAACATCAATTAATAATCTATCATGCATCCTAAGCATGAATTAAACATCATAAATCAATATCATAATTATCAAATAAAATTTGCCATTTTTTTCGAAAAAAATAAAGAATTAAAAATGGAGATTTAAGCTTGATCTTTGAGCTATAACTTGAAATAAACATATATCTTACCTTGATTAATGATTTGGAATGGATTAGCACTTGAATTTGAGCTCAAAATTGAACAAAAATTGGACGAATTGTTTGTGAAAGTGTGCGTGTTCTACTGCTGTGATGTTGCTGCTATTTTGCGTGAGAAAATGGAATGGAAATTGCTTGCATAACACACTTATACTAATCACAATTAGTCAACATACTTATGTCATGCTTAGGTCATTAGTTAGGTCATTGCTTAGGTCATAATTAGGGATTAATTAATTAATTAATTAAATTAACCACTAAGTCAACAAAGCATATGTCATGCATTACACAATAATTAGGGATTAATTAATTAATTAAATGTCAATTTAATTAATTAATTACTAAACTTTCTAATCATAACTTCAATCTCTAATTTCTCAATTTAGAAAAATCAATTAGGGTATCTCAAACCCTAATATAAATTCTCATAAGAAAATGCTGAGAAACGAATTATTTATGAAATAAATAAGATTATTATTTTTAATCATAAATTACTAATAAATTAAATTAAGAAAATTAAATTCATAATTTTCTCAATACAAATCAAGCATAAATGCTCAGTCTAATAAACATAAATTCTATTTCATTTCGGTTAAACCGAGATGAAATAATTCCACTTTTTCGACAAAAATTAGGATTGCCGAAGAAAAATTATTAAAAAGGGAATTTTTCTTCATCTTAATCCTCTTTACTTATTTAAATAATTTTTTTAGGATTAATTATGCAAGAAAACTGGGTATTACAATTTTCTTCTTCTTAAACTGCTTAAATTATCTAAATCGGCAAATTAGAGCTGCCAAAAAAAATTTAATTGCCTGATCTTATTCTCATTTTAAAATCTTGCAGCTTAATTATTTTAGACAAGATCTTAATTAATTAATAAGATTGATTATGAAAAAGCGAGGTATTACATTCTCTCCCCCTAAAAATAAATTTTGTCCCGAAATTTGCTTATCTCAAAGGAAAAGCTCGGGATACCATTATTTCATCTTATCTTTCAATTTCTAACGATTCTTCTTCTGAGTTATCGACTCCACTTGATCTTTACTAATACGATCGACTTATTCCTTAGCTAATGGATCTTTCGATCCAGAATTGCTTCAGGTTTCTCCTTAAAACTGAGGTCTTGTTTTAGGGCCACTTTTTCTCGACTAGAAACATGCTTAGGGTTGAACACGTATCCACGCAACAGGGATACATGAAACACACTGCGCGAATTTCTAAAGCTTAGCGATAAAGCCAGCTTATACTCATCTTGACCTATATCCTTTACAGGATTTCACACGGTCCTATTTAACGAAGTTTAAGCTTTCTTTTCACGCCAAATTTATGGATTCTTCTCAAAGGCGAAACTTTCAGAAAAATTTTATTTCCGATTTCGAACTCTAACTCTGATCTTCGGGTGTCTACATTAAACTTTTGGCTATCTTGCACTTCTCTAATCCGTTGTCTGGTTTGACAAACAATCTTGATCATTTCTTCAACTGCATCAGGTCCTAATTCTTTACTTTCACCTACTTCTTCTCAATAAAGCGGGGATTAACACTTTCTTCCAATATTTGAATTGTTCTCTCGGATCGACCATCCTTCTGAGAATGAAAGATAGTGATGAAATTTAACTTTGATGCCCTTTAACTTTGTAGACTTCTCTAGAACGGGAGGTAAATCTAGAATCTCGATCTAACGTGATCGATTTAGGCACACCATGCAAACGCACAACTTTTATAAACATACAACTGAGTTGGCTTATCTGATCCAAACGTTACTGGAATTGGTATGAAGTGAGCAGACTTTATCATTCTGTTCACAATCACTCAAATAGTTATATTTCCTCTTTTGGACTTAGGTAACCTGTTTACAAGTCCATGGTGATATCATCTCATTTTCACTCTGGGATATCCAACGGCTGAAGCTTTCTATAAGACCGTTGATGCAAAGCCTTAAGTTACTGTCAGGCTAAACATCTCTTCATTAATGAAGCTATATCTCGCTTTATTCTTTTCCACCAAAATTTCTGCCTTAAATTTTGATACATTTTGGTGTTTCCGAGATGAGCGGTACAAGATGTTTCATGAGCTTCTCTCATTATTTCAGCTCTAAATTCTTCTTCATCTGGATCACAAAGCCTTTCTTTAAACACGAGAGTATTATCTTTAGCTTCATGAAAATGTTCTACTTTTCCTTGCGAATCTTAAGTCGCAGTCTCTCTGACTTCTCATCCTTTCTTTAAGCATTCGAAATTCTTAATCTCAAATCTGGAGTTATTTTGAATGTTGTAATTAGCTACTTTGAATATTGAGGTGGTAAAACCACTTTAATTTTCAGCTCTTTAACATCTTTAATAAGCTCTGCTTCTTAAGTAAGCAGAAATTCTAACTCGGGTCTGCTCTTTCTGCTCAGAGCATCGACTACCACATTTACTTTTCCTGGATGATAGGAAAATCTTGCAATCATAGACTTTTTATTATCTTGAGCTATCTTCCTTGCCTCATATTTGATTCTTTTTTCCTCGAAAAAGTATTTGAGGCTTTTGTATAAAGATCTCACACTTGGCTCCGAAAAGATAATGTTTCCAAATCTTCAAAGCGTGTACGACTGCTGCTCATTATAAATCATGAGTTGGATAATCTATCTCATGAGGTCTGAGCTGTCGTGAAGCATGGGCGATGACTTTCCTCCCTATTATTATAAGTGAAATCGGATTTGTGATCTTTTTCTGGTTTTACTAATTCTTCAGAAATTTTGTAATGAATTCAACGTTTAATTTATACTTTTTTCACATATAATAATGACTCATGGGAAACATTAAATGTGGTTTCATCTTCATTTTTCTATTATTGTGTTCATTCAGTCCTTACAGTTTGTTTGAGACCTTTTGACGGATTCACATTTTTGGATATGTACCTTCACAGATTTTTACATGTGAAATTATAAAATGTGTGAAATATTTTAATTTAATATTTTACAAATAATTTTGGGTGATTTCCAATCAATGAGCTGTGAATTCACGAAAATTTGTGTGCGATATTTTAAATTTATTAAATATTTTTGTAATTATTTTTCACACATTTTGAGATCTAAGATCTTTAGAATTCTGGTTTTCACACATTTTTCAGTGTTATTTCATGGAACAAAATATGTGAATTATTAAGAATATAGAAGAAAAATGTATAAGATTTTCACACTTTATTGGAAGTAATTTCATGCAAAAAATGTGTTATTTAACATTTAATTATACGAATGTGTGAAATAGTCGAATATATATGAATAATCGTTGTATGGTTGTGATTTAACTTAATAAAATGTTTAATTTAACATTTATTTTTATTTTTTTCACAAAATATTTTATGTGATGTTATATGTGCTTCATAAGAAAAATAAACGAAATCGTATCACAAATAATTTGTTATGAATTCACAAATATTTTCATTTGAAAAACAAACCAAAGCACTAGATTTAACCCCATTTCACATATTTTTGCACGTGAATTCACTTAAACATACATCAACATCACAAACAATTCTTATCATAATAAAATAGTTGCGAATTCACACATATATAATTGTGTTTCATCGGAAAAATAACATCAATTCACATTAATTGGCATATGAATTATATTAATTATATTGTCATATGCATCATAAACATAATTATATGCGAGTTCATATATATACTATTGTGAAAATATAATTATTTCACAAAATATTCTTTGTGAATGCACATATATATGCATATAATTTTTACTACATATCAAATCAATTATTATGTGAATTCACATATATGAACATGTGAAATTATATATCGTATAACATCATTATTTTTGTGAATTCACATACATACTCATGCGAATGTAAAAAAATCGTATAACAATGGAGTATTATTTTGAGAACTCACACCATCACACATGTGAAATGGATAATGTATCACATCAAATTTTCTGGGAATTCACATACATAATCATGTGAATGTATAAATCAGATCTCATTATCATATTTGTGAATTAACATCTACATATGTGTGATGATGGACAATGTATCGCATCAAATTTTATAAGAATTCACATACGTACGTATCCAAGTTAATTTATAAATAGCTTTCCATTTTTCTTTGGGTGATTTCACAGCTATATACGTGTGAAACTAGACATAGTTTATGAGAATTCACATAAATATACATGAGAAATTATAGATCTATACACATATTTCAATTTGTGAATTCACATAAAATTACAGTGCGTCGTCATAGAGATAAACCCTATAATTCACTTTTATACATTTCACATATTTATTCATGTGATTTCACACAAATATATTTGTGATCCCGTTTCTCATAACCTAATTTCGAACTACAATGTCGATCAACATCTACAGATTACAAACTGATTTTTTTTTTAATTACAGATCTACAAATCTATAGACTCATCTACATCGTTGATTTCTATCCATCATGTTTGTAGATCTAGTCACCGAGAAATAAATATAACTGGAGGAAATGACCAATGAAAGATGACCAGAATTGGCTACTTGAATCGTAATAAGAATGAAGATGACGGAGGAAGGATGTACGACGGCAACGAAGATGGGGCACCAGAAGGTTACGGAATTTGCGCGCAGTCGCATTTTGGGTGTTTCTGGCTCACTCACGGTGGGCAAGTGGTCGTGGTAGGTTGCTGAATGAAAAAGGTCGAGATCGTTGCCGTAGATTTCGTCGGCGTTGCGACTGTTGGAAAACTTGGCAGGCGGCTGAATAGGATTTGTAGGTGTGGTGTCGATGTGAAGAAATGAGAGAGAGATGGTAGGGTTCAAATGAGTAATAGTGAATTTAATAATTGCCTTTTTTCAAATATTATTATTTGAATTAAAAAACAAAAAGAAAACTGAAAATTAGAAAAAATGAAGGAGGGGTAAATATGTCTAGATGTGCTATTATTTGTGTTTTTAAAAAGTAGTGCTATTATTAGTATTTTCAATCTTAAAAGTGCTAAAATTCCATTTCTCCCGGAATTATATATCTCGGAACTAAAAAATGCTATTGTAATATACAAAGAGATATTGTAGGATTATAGCACTTTCAGGAAAAAAAAACATCAATTATAGCACCAATTTTTAAAAAATACAAATAATAACACTTTTGTATATTTTTACCCTTAATGACCAAAAATATTTTTTTCCACATGATTCAATTTGTGCCTAATTCTTTAATTTTGAAGAATCAAAACTCTAACTTATACCTTTCTGTCTAAAAATGATAGCGGTTGCACCTCTCTCCTTATTTCCGGCGGCAATTTTCCGGCAACGTCTCCCTTCCGACAACCTCCTTTCTGATGCATGAAATCACATATTAAAATTTGTGAATTCACAAATTAAAACTCGTAAATTCACAAATTAGAATTTGTGAATTTATGAATTCACGAATTAATAATTTAAATTTGAAGAAGATGTATCTAATCTGATGCATGAAATCACAAATTTAAATTTGTGAATTCACAAATTAGAATTTATGAATTCACAAATTATAGTTTGTAAATTCTCAAATTAGAATCTGGAATTCCCACATAATTCTCAAATAAAAAAACGGGAGGAGGGTTAAATATGTTCATAAGTGCTATTATTTGTGTTTTTTAAAAATTGGTACTATTATTAGTATTTTTTAATCTTAGAAGTGCTATTATCTCATTTTTCCTATACACAAAAACACATGATATTGTCACTAAGTTAATCATATGATGTTCTTCAAAAAAAAAAGATGTTAATCTTATTGTTGTATCAGATAAAGTTAATTATTAAATTAATATAAGAAACGTCTTTCTTTTATTCGAATTTCAAAAGTATTAAAAATAAATCTAGTGAATATATTGGTAAAAATACACCGGATACACAGCCTCTTGCAAATAAGATACAAATGGTATCGAAACAATTGAGAGAAGACGGAATATGAAAAAATTGAATTTAATTTGCACAGCAAGTGCAGAAAAAAATTGATGGCTAAAACTCGCGACTGCCGAAAATCATCTTCAGTTTTTCAAATTTAGAAAGGTAATGGCTGTTCGATCAAGCACCTTCCTTTACTCAGAGGCGGACACAGTAAGGATGCTCTGGGGCTTAAGCCCCTACCAATATTTTTTTTTTTTTTCTTATTCCTATTCTTAAATTCATTGAAAATTTTGAAATTGAACATCAGCCCCTTCTATGGCAATGTCAATGAATGAGAAATTTATCAGAAATTATAGATGAGGAGGGGCTGAAATTACAAAGAAAAAAATCGAGTGAATAAAAAAAGAATGAAGTCATGGATGAACTTCAGAGTTGCAGAAGAAAAATGATGGGAAAGAAAGTGAAGGAAAAAAATAATAATAAGAAAATGCACCAAATTGTAATACGTTTCTATTAGTTGAATAGCAACTTTGAAAAGTTGAAAAAGTAAGCATTAAAAAGTTAAAAAAAATTAACTAAAGAAGTGTCACTGCTCCAAGCACTTTTAAAATACCACACACGATTTTTTTTAAACAAAAATTAACGCCACACGACTTTTAAGAAATAAAAAAATGTAAGAAATAAAAAATTTACATTGAGAAGGAACTTTTTTCAACAATTGATAATGAGAAGATCTTGCAGCGTTTTCAATCAATGAGATCACGTAGAATTCAGCTACCCCCACTTTAGATCATTTTAAATGTATTGGACCAAGTTTATGTATCTAATATTCAAAAACAATTTGTCGTTGTTAATGTTATTATATGTTGTGATTTTTTGTTATATAATACTCCCTCCGTCCCTGATAAGTGTGGTCCGGAGGGAGGGGCCCGGGTTTTAAGAAGGATGTTAGGTAGATGTGTAGTGAGTGGAGAATGTGACCCACTTTATTATAGTGTTAGTTACTTTTAAAGGATAAAAGGGTAAAATTTTAAGTGGTGTCATATCCATTTAAGGAAGGACCACACTTATGGGGGACGGACGAAAAAGGAAAGTGGACTACACTTAACAGGGACGGATGGAGTATATCGTTATGTAATGTATATATGAGTACATGAAACAGTAGAAGCCCCACCAACATTTTTTCCTGCGTTCGCCCCTGCCTTTACTAGTATCCCCAATTGAATCTCATTACTCGCCTCTTCCGTGAATATTCAAATATCACCAACGTATTACAATTTGGATAATGCCGAAATAACATTTATACGGAAGGAGAGTGTGAGACTCAATTCGGAACACCGGTATGGATATGCTCGTTGGGCCGAACCAAAAGGACCTTAAGCATCCGCCATTATGCAACAAAAGAAAATGAAGAAATATTAGGAAGTCGAAAGGCTTAAAGACAATCTTATTTGGGCTCAATTGAATTGATTGAGATTGGTTGTGGGTGTGGCAAAAAAAAAGAAAAAAAAAGGAAAAAAAGAGAGAGAGATTGATTGAGATTGGTTGTGGGTGTGGCAAAAAAAAAAAGGAAAAAAGGAAAAAAAGAGAGAGAGAGTTAAATTCATGAAATACAAAAGAAAAACTTCCGTTGCCGGGACTTGAACCCGGGTCTCTCGGGTGAGAGCCGAGTATCCTAACCAACTAGACTACAACGGAATTATGCATAAAGTTCTCTATCAAACGTCTTTAACCTATACTTCTTTCCACATACTAGTTTTTTAATTATGAATTTTTTTTTTTTTAGAATTTTCTTAGTTATGAATTTAAAATCGGTAAACTGCCACTTTTTAGTTTTCAATGTTAACCCCTAAAAATATTCTCATAATTTGAAAAAGTCTTAAATTGGCTTGTAGCTATATGAGTTTATGTAAGAAATGTTAATCTAATAAGCGAAAAGAAATGCAAAATAATCAATGACTTTAGTTTTAAGTTTTTTTTTTTTTGACATGAGTTGTAAGTTTGGATTATCATAGATTAACAGAATACAGTTTCAGAACAACGAAACATAGCTTAGTTTGTAAAATGTTTCCCCTCCAACCTATATATTAGAGTTTCGAGTTATGTGAGCATGTATTGTGAAAAAAAATGGACAAATTTTTTCTGATATATAGACAGATTATCTTCTCATGAATAAGCCAACCAGAGAGAGAGAGAGAGAGAGAGATTATCATATGCATCTATATTGAGAAACAATTGACAAATGTATTACACGATAAAACACTTGTTTCTTGAAAAATAAGTTACAAAAACTACTTAAAACAACTGAGAGAAGACTATGCAAACCACAAAAGAGCTTCAATATGTATAATAGTGGAAAAAATGGTGGCCTATAACTCAAAAACTGTCGAAAACGAACTACTCACCACAAAGAAGCAGAACTATGTTTAATTTTTTGCGTATCCAAAGGGTCTCGTCATAACATATTCACGCGGAAAAACCATGGGAGGACGAATGCTATTACCAGACACGCCATCAAGAAGTTACATAATGGCTGCCCGCTCAAGCACCTTCTGCTTCCGTCTGATGAGCCATGACCTGTTTCCACGGATTGGGACTCGCTCCATTCTTCCATGAACCGTATATCCCCAACACCAGTAATGTTCTTTGCAGTCTCACTGCATATCTCACACACTCTGCAAGCAAGATCGAAGCAAATAATGTAAAACCTAACACGAAAAGCTCTTAGCTCGTTTACAAGGTTAGGTTTTTCTTCTTGAAGTTAAATAACGAACTAGCAAAGAAATGTAAGCATTGACAATATCTTCATAAGAGCAAAATGATGAAATATAATCTGCATGTATGAGGAAACTAAGAAATATCATTTGACATTTCCAAATAAGTGCATGTAAAAGAATCGTGAATATGCAGCAGCAAGTTTCAGAGAGAAGTTCGTGAATCATCCAGAGGCACGATACGGCGGCAAACATGCATCTAGTAACATGATACCAACACCCTACATCGTAGGAGCGATAAAAAGAAAGGCAAAACTTTTAGCCAGCATGAAAAATGAAATCCTTAAACTTAGTACATGCCATGCTTATGATGTAAAAAGGGCTTCCCCTCCTCCATAAACGATTAGGGCCGTGTAGACTCAACAAAACATTGGCATTAAGACAAAGATCACAATGTCGGTTGATCTAAGGCCAGATCACGAAAATTAAAATACGAGTAGAGTACCACGATGCCATACATAACTCATATCTGATTCAAATGAAACAAACTCGTAATCAAGAATAAGCTTCGACACTCACATAGAAAAGTGACATAAGATATTGTATACTCAAACCGTAAGAATCTCATTTGATCAACTCATGGTCAATCCCATGTAAAGATTTCAAATTTACAGATTCCAGACCAAGATTTTGATGAATGCAAAAAATTTGCATTCCACCTCTCTTTTCAATCAAGCCAAACCCTCTATCCATGCCAGGAAAACTACATTTCCTCTCTCTCTCTCTCTCTCTCTCTCTCTCTCTCTCTCTCACACACACACACACACACGCAAAGAGCAGAATTTTGAGTTTATACAAGCTACAGATAACCATTGATCAACAAGATTCAACAAAACAGAATAAGTCTCTCTCTCTCTCTCTCTGGCCTTCTAAGATCAATCACATAGTGCAGAACTTCTGAGATTACACAAGCTAAAAACAACCATAGATCACAAAACAGAACAATCCTCCAACAATCAATCAACCAAACAATATAATATATCGATACACACACCACACACATATAATTAAATTTCAATTAATTGAAGTTACCTATTCCCTCTCACTCTAAACCAGGCCTCAGCGCAATGCAAATGAGCCACTCCTAGCTCCCCTTTGCATCCACAACCAAGCTCAATCAACTCGATCGAATTATTCCCACTTTCCTTCGCATTCAAATGGCATATTCTACATACCCTCTGATTTTCCCCCAGTAATCCATCACATTTGACGTCGATAACATGAGACGAACATTTGTTTCCCCCCTCCATTTTCAGCTTCGCATTTGAATCAGCAATTTCATCACCTCCGGCAGAAATTGCAGCCTCGGAATTGCTTGAATTTGATTTTTCATCGGATCCCAATTTCCCAGCTCTCTGATTGATCTCTCCCACTTCTTGATCCATCAAGCACACCTCTCTGCTCGAAATCACAAATTTTCAACTTAAAAATCACAATATATCTACCAAAATGGAGAGCTAATTACTGCGAGAATTGATTTCCATTGCAGCAAATAATAGCAGTCGTGATAAAGGGGGTGAGGAACATATGCGTCTAATTAGGGGTCTCGGAATTTCACTGACAAAATCGCCATCATTTACAGATCCTTCACCACCTTCAGTTGACAGTTGACTTAACTTGTTACTCCCTCCCCTCTCTCTCTCTCTCTAGATAACGTGGTATTCAAGTGCATAGACAAACTGTCTCATAGTTAATAGTAAAAGTGTGTGTAGAAATCGAAGAGGTCGTGAGAAAATACAATGAAGGATTGTGGCTTTTCCATTAACGGTACGGCCATGGCTTGTCAGCTTGCGGAAGAATTTCTCTCTCTCTCTCTCTCTCTCTCACTATATCTCTCTTCCCTTCTGGCGTGTGTATTGTCCGACTTTAATTAATCTATACTCTGATTACACTATTAACTTTATTTAATGAAAATATAATCTTATAACTAAAATTTTGAATGTAATATTGATTTCAAGAGTTTTTTTCCCCCGAGTTTTTTTTTTCCACTTTTTATTAGGACAGAAGAATAAAATCTTGAAATATATTCGGTAGATGGATAAAATAATTGGCACAGATTCATGTATAAACTTACATAATTGATAGTTGTGGATCAAATCACATACTCTTTTTTAAATAAATTTCTTTTTTTTTAATTCATTGTTTTCTTTTATTTATTTACATTTTTGTTCTCAAAGTATAAGATGGAGCTTGACCGAGGAGTTCCACAGGTCAACGAACTTCTGGAATAATTATGTTTTAAAGAATACTCCATCCGTTTCAATACTCAATAGCAAGGTTTCATTTCTTTTGAGCACAATTATTAAGAAACAAGAGTAAAAAGATAAAAGGTAGTAGGTCTCAAGGCTTTTGGAAGGAACCTTGTTATTAGAACAGGCGAAAAAGGAAATAAGGATCTTGCTATTGAGACAGAGGGGGTATATAGTACTCCAAGAATCTCATCTCTGAAACATGGAAATTAAAATAAATAAAACTAACCTAGGGTAAAAAAGAAGTTATGTTCCGTAATCATCTTCCTTTTTTTAATGGTTTTGTCCTATATCTAAATTTCATTGTATACTTACAATAATAATTCATATTCCCTTGTACGTATGAATTATTAAATAAAATCCCATGGATTGGATAAGGTTATAGCAAAATGTTAAATCTCACAAAATCCTTCTAAATCGAGTTGGTTGCAAAAGACTTATTTAGTATACTGTATACCTTCTTGCTCATTAGAGATATCAAATGGGCAATGTAAAAATCGACCGGTCACTTTTTAAAGTATAGGTATGTCGAAAGAATGGAATTTTTCAAAACGAGCCTATCAGGGTATGGAATCAGAGCGAGCTAATTGGCCACAAATTTTTCGAGCCTATAATATATTTTCGAGCCTATAATATATTTTCGAGCCTATAATTCATATTGACAGCTCTACTTCTCATGTATAATTTGTGGACGTTGTACATACACAAAATTTTTCCTAAATTAAATGTAATGAATTGTAGATTTTGTATCGTGAAAAAATAAAAATGTACGGAGCGGTGAACATAGAGAATCCAAAGAAAATTAAATGTCACTGTGAGTAAGGGTGTGACATAAGTATCATGGTTCATGAAAACTACATAATTTCTGTTTCCTTGTTTTGTTCATTTATTGTTAAAGCAATTACAAGGAAAATTTTCAAATTTTTCTTACATTTCCCGAAATGAAGTCGGTGGGTCATTATCACACATGTCCTATTCATTGCCCAATTTGATATGCTAAAGTCAAGACTATTTTGGCTACTTCACCAAATAGTCTAACCTTTCTAAATATCATTATCACAAGTTATTAAAAAAAAAACCCCTTAATTGCTCAATATATGCAAATACACTATATTACTTATAATCCTTTTCAAGCCCAATGTAATATAAAAAAGAAATTAAACTACCCGAGATTTAAAAAAAATTATATATCCTACCTTAAAATAAACGTGATGGTAAATAAAAGTGATTATCGAGATAAATTCAGATATATAACAAATTTGTTATGTTTTGAGTGGATTCGAATCAAAAATCATCTTAGATGCACCCAATATACCATTTTTTTTAGTCTTTAAGCTTTATTTTTGAGAGGTTTTAGTATTTCTACTACTATTATTATTATTATTATTATTTTGAAGAAATGGTATTTAGTTACTTTTCACTATTACTAACTCTAAATTTTTTGAAGTGGGATTTAACTTAAAATCTTATCTTATAATATAATATTATATATTTTTTCAATTATTGTGCAAATAATGTTAAGTAATGGGAAGTTTTTTATGAATCTGTCTCTCGCCTCAAAATTCGTAAGATAGTAATTACATTCAGATCCAAATACTAAGAAAATTGTAAATGTGCTGTAGAATATAAATTTAAATTTGAATATAGATACGTTTTATAAATCTAGACTCGTGAGACAGTATCGCAAAAAATATTGTGATAAAGTAAAAGCCATTCACCATGAAAATCAATTAGGATAGTTACACGATTCCAGCGTGGTGGTGGGGGAGGAATGTTCATCCTTTTTTTTCTTTTTATTGAAACAAGATTTGAATTTGGTTATATCAATTATACAATTTTCACACCATCGTGTCTAAAACGCGAACATTTTACACGATTCAAACTGAACTTAAAAAGTCTACAATCCACTCCCACGAAGCAATAAGTACAACTTTTTTATTTTTTATTTTTGAATGTCAATAGGTACAACGTAACTTACAACTTACAACTAACATATCTATACAACTAAAAAACTAAAATAAATAAAACTTAAAAAATTGGGTACTTGTTGAAAGGTCTAATCACTTAAATAATGAATTGTTGTTCAAAGTAGGCCACTGGCGTGGAACCGGCCAGGAAGCACATGAGTAGGTGAAAACCGTTTTTCTAAGATACAATAATTAATTCTCTCAAAAAAAAAATACAATAATTAAGTTTTAAAAAAAATTGCTACCATCGAAATGGCCTACACACAAGTGGTTATATTTTGGTCAAATATTTCGAGTTCAAAACTTCCTAAAGTCCGCCTTATTTTTCTTCTTTGCCAATCAAGTGATTCAAGTGGAGGCCAAGTCAAGTCAATCCCTCGTTGGCCTACATACAAATTGATAATAGAAAGTTCATCAAATATATTTATAAATTCTCTTAACGTAATTATATGATAATTAATTCACATGCATGACGTTTATAATAATTATTGATTGCGAAAACTGAGACGTAATGCTAAAATGTAATGACGTAGTAAATAGTAATAACTCCCAATCTGGGAAGTGATGATTAATAGCCACAAAAAATTAGGAAAAAAAAAGAACTTGCATGAAACTACTGTTTTAGTATTTAGTTTCCGTTGAGTCTCCCTTAAATGGAGGGTAGACTTGGACCATTTATTTAGGAATTAGAATATTTGCAGCTGATTCCTTTGTATTTTGACTAGTTTACCAATTTGATCAAAACTAAATGATTTGCAGACAAATATGAAGTCTTTTTTTTTTTTTTGAAGTTGACTTTGAAATCTTGGTACTATAAGTCTATAATATAAGTGATTAACAAGTCAGATTGGACGTTTATTATACTTAATGACTTAATGGAATTTGTTTACTTAAAAGAAGCAATCGAAGCGACTGATATCGCACTCAATTACTCCCTCCGTCAATAAAATGTTTGCCACAATTTTCTTTTCGGTCCGTTCATAAAAAATTTGTTACATATATTTTTAGTAACAGACCTCACACCTCATACCTCATTATTTACAAAAATATCATTGTTTGGCCCACAACTCCACCCACACAACTTTCCATCAGCTTTTATTAAAATTCATGTCAAACACAATGTGACAATTTTTTTTGTGGACAGATGGGAGTATTAAACTTATCAATTCTAAGGAATCCAAAATAGCAAAACACCCCAGAATGCAAATATTTGAATCTAGCTCTTTTTTTGGGGGGGGGGGGGGGGGGGGGCTACTTGGCCTTATATAAATACTCCTCAAAAGCTAAATATTCAAATCACGAAGATTCATGCTCAAAAAAAAAAAAATCAAGAAGATTCATTCGTACTTTCACATGAAAATACCGACATAAACTTATGTCATATCTTATTTGTCTTTACAAAGTTCCACTCATCGTTTTCGCAATTCCAAATTTCTACCCTGCACTTTTTAACATCCTATTAACCAATGTCTGCCCGACAAGTAATAAATGAGACATTAAATCGAAATATGGTAGGACATCAAACAAGCTGTTAATTCTACTTAAAGCCCTGATTGGGTAATGTTTTTGGAAATATAGAGGAAAATTTTGTGCTTATATATACCAAAAATATACGGATAAAATAACCTCTCTAGAAATTGCAAACCACCCTAAGAATGTTATTCTTTTTAAATTCTACGATATATGTGTTCTCAAAAATGTACTAAATTATTGATATATCAATCAAAACACCAAATGATCCGGATCGTAACAAAGATGTTCAGGATTCATTTCTGTCATATGAATAAACATAAATGAAAAAGTATTATTGTAATACTCCCTCCTATTCAAAATATAAGTCTTTTAAGGCTTTTATAACTTTTGCAATATATATGTCATTCTAGCATTTTTTCACCTTCAAAATCCATAATTACCCCTAATTAATTCACCCCCAAACTCACATTTTCACTATTCACTAATTTCAATTCATAATTTATCAAGGTTAAATTTGATAAAAATAAATTTTCTTAATTTGTGTACACAACTCTAAAAAGACTTAAATTTTGAATAGGAGGGAGTATCATATAATAGGAGGGAGTATCATATAAATAAGCATTATTGAAAAAAAATTATTAAGAATCCAATGTTCCACCTCACATTTCCAACCCTTTAAATAGAAGACCCGGACATTTTTTTTACAATCTCAATAGCTCAAGCTTTTTATTGATATTATCAATAGTTCATGATATTTTTGGAAAAACATAAATAAATTAAGATTTACCCTTTTTTTAAAGACCAAAGATGTTACTCCTAATTGTTACAGTATTGTATTCAATCATTCTTTATTTCTTTTCACTATGAATATATAGGTTGCGTTTACTTTGATGGTAAGAAAAAATGAGAGAAAAAAATTTTCTCCCTTTAAATGTCTCATTTCTTATTCTTTCTTTTCTATAGATTAAAATTTCACCCTTTCTTATTCCTTCTTTTCACTTCAAGGAAGGAAAATATTATTACACCAAATGATAATATTTTCCCTCCTTAGAGTGAAAAGAAGGAATAATAAAGGATGAAATTCTAATCTATAAAAAAGGAAGAATAAGAAATGAAAGATTTAAAGAAAAAAAAAATTCTTTTTCCTCATTTTCCCTTACCATCAAAGCAATTGCACCCATATAGGAAAAGTATGGGCATTATTTTTTATTTTTGACAAGAGAGTTTCTATTTTCTGATTGAATTTTATGCAAAGCAGAAGGGTCTCATAGCAATTTAACGATACTGTAAAGAGTACCTAGATGGTTATCCCCACAATTGAGGCCATACACAAATAGACACTGGTGATTTGGATATTTGTGTAATGAATCATGAATGATTCAATTATTCGTGATGGAAATTATAACATGCACATATAATCAAGTGATAGCCACTGGCAAGTGGCCTCCCTCTCTCTCTCTCTCTCTCTCTAGAATACAGACCAAGAGATAATATAACACATGTCTTGTCTGTGACGGCACAAAAGCAAAGATAGTAAGATAAACACGTCCCAATACAATGAGAAAAATGAACACACTGTTTTGAATCTTCTATTCTCTATCGTATTTCATTGCATCACTAAATATCACACATAAACCTTGTACTGGTCAGATAAATCGCGATTCTATGTAAAATACGATATTCTACAAGTACTAAATTCTTGTTCAGATAAGCAGCAACACGATGAAATGAGATGAAACTCAAGAGGGATAGCTCATGCTAGAAAGTTAAAACAAAATGCACATTTACATGTAGCATTACCTCGCTCAAAGCCACCAATATATATCGTCTTTTAGAACCATGGCTCTCACAATTCAACTATCTTCGGCCTCTGTAATATGATAGAGAGAGATTTTACAAAAAGGTTGTGATATTATTTGTTCAAAAACAATCTAGAAGTAATATTCTCTAACATACCTTGTATAGTTTCCATGTTATCTTCCTTGAAAACACCGAGGGGAGAGCCATGTACAGATAGAAGCATCTCGCCACACTTTGGAAGCCTTGTAGTTTTGGGAGTTATCCCAACAGACAATCTATTGTTACTAACCTGCACTTACATCATCGAAATAAAAATAGATTAAGAGACCGAAATATGAAATAGCAAATAACAACTCATTTTACATCCATGAGCCAAAAAAGAATTGTCGGAAGGTAATGACATCTTTTGTCAAAGACCAAGATTCTCAACTAATTTCAACATTATCTATACCTAGGAATATAGAGAAAAATAACAATAAAATAACCGATTATACAGATTCACCAAATGTAAAACATCATACAGCACATTTTGTCATTTTTCAAAAAAAATGTAAAATTACTTACATTTGGAGTCTGCAGGTCATCCTTAAGCTCTAACATTTGTGAATCAGATGGCTCGTCAAAAACCTGAAAGTTTGAATTTGAGGGTGGGGGCGATGAGAATTGAAAGATCAAAATTTTTAACAGCTAACAAGAACAAATAATGGCCTAAACTATCTCAGTTTCCACTTTGATGAGAGGTTGATAAAAATGCAGGAGCATTTTTTAGAAGCATAGATAAAAAAAAAATAATTGGATATTGTACAAAGTCATCAATGATACATAAAATGAACAATGACATACAAGACTCCTGATCTGTAGTTTATCAGCACCAAAAAGGCTTGTTTTCACTGCCACATAATGAACAAACCTTGTCAGATTTAAATGTAGAGAAAGGTTGGAATATCAGATCCTATACTTTAAAAGGAGTTTTCTCAATTACCAGATTGATTTGAAAATTCAAAGCCACCTAAGGAAGGAATTCCTGCAGAGAAATCGGGATAAGCAAATGACAGCCGACGTAGAAGAGCAGCATGTAATGTTCTTTCATCAGCATTGTCCAGAGTTACGTCCACATCATTCTCTTTACATTTCACTTCATACTGGCCATCCATTCCAGTCTTTTCAAGAGATAGGTTCGGAAGGTTTTCCCTAAAGAACTGCAATACAGGAACCTGCAACTGGTCTTTGCTGAAATAAGAACGAGTCAACCGCAACATAGTCAGGTACTGTTCAATTTCAACATCCCGAAGAGCTCTGATTGCAGCACATTGACGTTCAACTGATGAAAGAAATCATGTGAGTGGATACCAAAGTGGATGACAAATACATACTTCGAACGAAGAAAATGTAAAGAGCAATAAGGTTGTTTCTGATGTTTGTTATAATTCATAAAAAAAATGATCATATCAAAATCATTCATGGAGTTCTAACCAAGCATTACTAATTGTTAACCTAATCATCTGAATGTGCATGAGTACAACTCAAACGAATAAATTTCTTTGAAACAAGTAGTTCAAAAGGAAATTACTCATGATATATATTTCACACCTTGACCGGTATAGATTATGACAAAAAGATATCACATTTCAGGAGAACATACTAAACGATATATGAGTTAGATGTTCGTGCTACCACTTGTCATCAACACGAGTATGATATCATAATTTAAACTCAAAAAGAAATACATAATTTCAGATATCAAGATGATAGTATGCATTAGACCGCGTCCAACAAACTTATAGTGGTAAGTGGTAGCTGGTACGTGTAAATTTGACAGAAATGAATAATGATGATATCCAACTCTACTCTTCCTATTTCTTCATATTTAGGATATATAACAATTAAGTTGGCACATTGATGGATAAGTAAAACGGACATATTATAGATTGCAGAGGTGAAGAGTATACCTTCACAGTCGTCAAATGCTTCTTCTTTCTTTTTCAGTGGAGCACCTTCTTCATGTTCGTCAATGACTGGTTGCTTTTTTGGCCTACCTCTCTTTTTTGCCATTGAAGCCTTTTACACTATCTGAAAGTAAAATTAAAGAAACAAAATAACCGAAAAGGGAATCACATACATGGTCATAAAATACATAGCCAGAGCCAAACGCAATCTAATGCGGTTTATCAATTCGGAAATTTTAAAAATTAAAATTCGGGAATGGAAGCCTAAATGCGATTTATATTCATGATGTTCATCATCACCAGAAATGCTCGTCAATTAGCAATTTGGAAATGGAAGCCCTAAATTCGATTTATCTAAAGAGAAAGAGAGACGTACGTGGGACCAGCGGCGGAGGTCGGAACGACGGGCACGAGTACGAGTGGAGGCTGGAGCAGCGGCGACGGCCGACGGGGAGGCAGCAGATGGTCTGTGACTGTGACGAGCAGTTCTGTTATTTTACTGTCTCTGAGTGATTTCTCTTCTCCAGTACTCAGATTAGGATTAGTAATTTAGGAGTTTTTTTGTTTATTTTTGTTTTTTGTTTTTTGAAGAGAAGTCATTTTATTTAGGACAACGAAGCTCAACCTGAAGCTGATGAGACTTTTCCCTCCAACATGTCATATGTGCGAGGATTTTGAAATTCAAAAAAATTCATTTAGCTCCCAATTTCTTATATGAAGTTTGAATGTCTTATTTTAATAGGCACTCCCTAAAAAAGAAACAAACACTCCCTCCCTCCATCCATAATAAGTGTGATATTCTTTTCTTTTTCATTCAATTTGGATGTTACGCTAATTACTCTTTATTTATTAGAAAAATGTGCAAATACCCCCCTTATGTTGGCAGCGCTAGGCAAATATCCCCTTGAACTTTATTTAAGTGTAAATTCATCATTTCCTAAAGTTTTCGGGTGCAATTACCCCCTCACCATGACGGAAACAACATTTTCGTTGGCAAAAATAATATTTTTGATTTATTTTTATTCTTGTGGGACCCTTACAATTCCCAAGAATTAATTTGTGCTAAAAACTCAAATTAGGAAAAAATTTGTTTCGAACCCTAACTCACAACTATCAAAACTCAGGCGAAGTTCTCTAATAATTTGCAATCCAAACCAACTATTTGTTGTTGATATTGATGATCTCATATTCTTCAAGTGGTTTGTCATCCTTTTTCGTGCAAAATATCGGAGAACCTCACCTGAATTTTGATAGTTGTGAGCTAGGGTTCGAAATTATTTGTTTCCAAATTTGAGCTTTTAGCACCAATTATGTAGTATATAAGTGTGGAAATTGTGAGGGTCCCACAAGAATAAAAATAAATCAAAAATATTTTTTTTTGCTAACGGAAGTGTCGTTTCCGTCACGGCGAGGGGTTAATTGCACCTGAAAACTTTATGGAATGGTGAATTTGCGCCTAAATAAAGTTCGGGGGTATTTGCCTAGCGCTGCCAACATGAGGGGGATATTTGCACATTTTCCCTTATTTATTTTATTTTTTTTAACAAACATTACAAGAATTTTTAAAGGTTGCGTGATGATGAACTTGAACCTATGACCTTTGGTCCAAACATTAACCATTTTACCACTAGGCTAACACACGCACACGCTAATTACTCTTTATTTAATATTATCTAACTGCATGCTATTTAATACTCCCTCCGTCCCCTAAAAGTGTGGTTCATATTTGATTATATGTGAGGTATAAAATATTAGTTGAACCACACTAACATGGGACGGATGGAGTATTAACTTTTCAACTTGGATGTTATGTGGAATTTATGTGAATAACAATGAGTACATGTTAATCAGTGCCGGATTTAGGGGGTGTTGGGGTATGCTTCAGCACCCCTAACATTTTTTTTTTCTTTTTATTTATGTATTTAAAAGAATTTGATTAAGCACCCCTTCGTCGAAAATTTTAATATTAGTATTTTTTAAGATATATTTATGCATCCGTCCGGCATGTTATTATAATGGAAAGTTAATGGATCCATCAAATAAAAATTGAGTGAGATGAAATATAAATGTACAATAACTTATTAAAACAAATATTTATATTGGAACGTAATGAAACAAAAATTTATAGTAAAAAACTTATGGATGTGTTTTGTCTTAAAAAATCGGGTTAATTGCCCCTAAATTCATAACGTTTGTGTGAATTCTGAAATTGCATACAAAAAAAAAATCTGATTAATAATACATAACTTTTAATCTTTTGGCAATTTTGTTCTGATCACCGGCTTCCCCCAATTTAAGTCTTACGTGGAAGCTGGAAATGACACGCTGGACATCGAAATTAACGAAACGACGTCGTTTCGCTTTAAAATAAATAGTTGCACTTGGGTACATCATGATATACCCATACACCGGTTCAACCCGACCCGACTAGGGATGGCAATGGGCCGGATCTGGACCGGATCCTATTAGATCCAGATCCAGATCCGAATTTTTTGCTTAGATCCAGATCCGGTCCAGATCCGTCGGATCCAAAAATCTGAGATCCAGATCCAGATTCATCAGATCCGCGGGTCTACGCAGTCAACGCGATCAACATTGACCATTGACCGGTCAACGTTGACCATTGACCGGTCAATGTTGACTGTGCGGGACGGATCGGGTCGCAGGTCGGATTGAACCAGATGTATGGTACATCATGATGTACAAGAGTTTTTGCCTAAAATAGATAAAAAAAAATGACATATTTTATGCCAACTCATCTCTTTCTCAATAAAAAAAAATAAAAAAATTAATCACCTCTGACCTCCCACTCCCAAGTCTCTCTCCCATCTTTCTCGGCCACCCATCTCTCTCTCTTCCAACCACCCATCTTCTCTCTACAGCCTCTCTCTTCTCTCTTCCACATCTCTTCTCCAACAGCCATCTCCACCACCTCTTGTTCACCCGAAAAATCAAAGATGGTTTGCCTGCCGCAGGAGCTGCCTCGTGAACCAGCAGCAACAATGATTTCCCACCTCTGGACTCGTGAACCAGCGCCGCCGTGAACCAGCACCGGCGGCCGCGACCTTTTTCATTCTCAGTCTCAGTCTTTTACAAAATGAAATCGAAGACAGCAGCAACTAGCAAAAATCGACATCCATGGCTGCAGGGGTGGAGGCGGCGGCGACAGCTGCGTATGAGAGAGAAATGCAGAGGACGAAATCGGCGAAGTCGTTCAGATCCGCCATGATAACCGTTGTTGGAGAGGGCGAATAAGATGGAGGAGGAATTGGGGGCGCAGGTGAGACTGAGGCGGGAGGCGAGAGGCTGAGGAGCTCAGGTAGAGCTGGACGGCGGTGTAAAGCTCGTTGGTGTTGATGTCGTCTATCTCGATGATGTCGTAGTAGCAGTAGGCAGAGAAGTAGCCGTGGAGGTGGTGAAGGAGCTTGGAGATGGTGAAGATTACGACGCCGGGGTTTGCTGGGCCGCGTCGCCGGTGAACCAGAGCTGGTGGTGGTGGTGGTTGTCGGAGAAGGGTAGGACAGAACAGTACGAGAGTGGGGAGTAAGATAAATTTGATTTTTTTGATGAGTTGGCATAAAATATGTGTTTTTTATTTATTTTTTTATTTTATTTTAAAGCAAAATGACGCCGTTTCGTTAATTCTAACGTCCAGCATCCGGCTTCCATGTAAGATTTAAATTGGGGCAAGCCGGTGATCGGAACAAAATTGCCAAAAAAATCAAAGGTTATGTATTATAGTTCAAAATTATTTTTTTTGTGCAATTCTAAAATTCACACAAACGTTATGAATTTAGAGGCAATTAATCCAAAAAAATCGATACTCGAACGTCACAAACTAACAATTTCACTCTAAAATCTAAATTTTGACACGATGTGGCTCACTAGACGCATAACGCATTCTATACCTCTATTGCGTGTTTGTGTGTGATTTGGGGAAGAATACTATTGTGAACTATTTTTTACTGTTGTGTTTGTGGTTTTTGTCTCATACATCAGATGTCAAATATGACAAAAACTAATATTGCTCGCTGCAAATTTGCAATTATCTTTACGCTAGGGTATCTATATATATTAAAACAAAATAGGAGATTAATTTTACCGCCAAAATTCAATCCCACTTCCACAATTTTCGGCAAATTAATTTTAAATTTCATTATGTAATTAGATTTGTTCCAAATCCTGATTATTCGTCCAACTTATCCGGATTTTACCATATGCAGTTTTTATTTGCCGAAAACTACTGAAAGTTAATTTCAAGCATAAAGAAACCAGTTATTAGAGCTGGCAAAATTTCTGGCCGGGCCGGCCCGAAAATCCTCCGGGCCAAAAAAAGTAAAGCCTAACCCGGCCCTAAAAATCATTTTATAGTGTAAATTTACCGGGCCGGCCCAAACCCACCTGGCATTTACCCATTCATGGTCGGGCCGGTTTTGACAGCTCTACCAGTTATCCTATCACCCATGTTCGTCCTCTTTGTTTGCCACTCACTATTTACTTTAGTTATTTTTTTATTTTTATTTTTTGAAATAGTTGCTTTGAAAAGTTTGTTTATTGTTATAGTATAAATCTTTTTATTTTTTGAAATAGTTGCTTTGAAAGTTTGTTTATTGTTATATAAAAATATTACTATTCGTATATATGATTTTTAAATCATTTTCAATTGATATTGTTGATATATCTCGCTTTTTTGGCGGATAATATTTGACCAAACACGAAAACCAAAAAATTTCAATAGTTTTGATTATAAAATTGTAAAATCTCAATCTTATTTAATCCTATCAATACAAGCTGCTATGCAAAGAGTATAAGAAATTTTGGTTTATGAAGAAGATAGAAATTATAGTACTACTACTATACAAAAGTTTAATCATGAGTATATATAATTACAACACACCATATTACCCTATTTGAAATTTAATATAATTTACCATATTTTTTTTATTATTGTCTACAAAATATTTAAATTATTTAAAATTATAGTTATCATTGAACGGTAGAATTATATACAACAAAATATTATAATGGTGATATAATTTTGGAAGAACTATGAGACTTATATATAATTTTATACTATATAATTTGTGTCACTAACTAAAATTATGTTACTACCAAATAATTTTTGTTTATAGTATTGTGATTTCAAATATCATATTCGTGCATCCGTACTAGTTTTTATGAAAACGGAAAAGAATTGAGACAAAAAAATAATAATTCCTCTAAAATTATAACACAAAAAATGAAAAAATCAAAATAAATCTGGAAAAACTGCTTTCTACGGCTATAAAATTCTTGAAATAGAATGTATTT